>OZ018322.1:15141395-16625504 GCA_963969495.1 Ceratothoa steindachneri | reverse complement strand
AGGATGATTTCTGATGGGAATTTATGCTAAGACGATTACGGCACAAATCCGAATTTTGCTAAACTAAAATTATATTTCCCTCTGAGCTGAATAATGGGTTTAACCCACCCTTTATCTAAATAAGTAATTATAAACTAATTTTTATCCTAACGATGTCGAATTGTAAATTAAATATCACATTTAATAAGTGGAATTTACTTACGTCCCTCGTCCTGCAAGATCCCGTCGAATCTTCGTTCAGTCTTCTCATTTGCCCATGTCCTTCATTTATCGCCATGTTAAAGTTTCCGGTGTGATTACTCAAATCAACCATCGTATTATTTTCTATAAAATATTTGATTTCATTTTGCCTGTCCCTCGGAGGCGAAAGATTTTCTGTCGTGAAATTCGTGTCATTTCCTTCTTTTGCACATTTCGACATCTCCTTCCCTCGTCCGATCATACACAAAGGGTCGTTATCTTTGCTCGACGTCTCATTTTCAGATGCACGTAACTTTTCCACTGAAATCTCAGACCACTGAGTTTTAGTTCTTGAATTCGTCTTGGATGTATAAATCGGGCTGACAAAATCCGAAGAGGTGAATTTGTTAGACGGATGGATTTTAATCCAATTAGCCAAAGCAATTTTATGTCGAAGAAGAGCTGATGTTCTTAAAGCAGGAAATAACTTTATTTCTTTGAAGGTGGTTCCTCTTCGTGGCGTATTTTGATTCGGAGAAACCATTGCCAAGCATAAAATCTGCGAATATAAAACGAAAATAATCATTTTTATTCAAGTGGTCACTTTATAGTCCTAACTAGGTCATACTTTCGAACCAGTTTAGAATAGTTTTATATTCGTTTTTATGTATGTAATGAATAATTTTATGAGCGAACGAAAAAGTTGGGGATGGGGTTGCAGTTAGGATCCACGTTTTAGAAGAATCCTTTTTCAAACCCTAATGAAAGGAGACAAAAACTGTCCCCTTGCCTTTGACCATGACTTGACCAACTAGATTTAAAGTCCTCGGATAAGAAATTGGATTCTGAGTTTGTTAAATAAATGTAACGTATACAATCTAAAGGAAATCTGTTAAAACCTTATTCAACAGCCCTTTTATGATCCTTTTTAATTCCATCAACCTGTGCCCAGACTTAGATTTTCGGAGAAATTTATTCTTCAAAATTACTCACCATGCGTTTAAAACTACGTTTCAGAATGTTCGAGACACGCTAAACCCACGCTTCACGTCCAAAGCAAAACTTTTATTTTTCACTTCCATAGTTTCCTAATTCTGATAAACTATTGTGGAGTTAAAATCGCTACCAGCCCAAAATTTTGCTGGGATTAACATTCAAATCACTTAAATAAGACCTTTCTATTGGATCCTTTTTCTGGCTTCGAGTAAGATTCCGTTCGGTTGGCGAGCACCAGTAATTTAGGAGTATTGCTTCATGAAGTGTTTGAAATCGTGCATTATAAGAGTAACGGTTCCTTATTTCCAGTCATAACTTAAATTAGGAGGAACTTTAAGCTCGTATTTTTAACTAAGTATCTTGTACATCTTCTACACTGATAATTTAGAGTTTAACTTAGAGGATAATATTTCAGCCATTTCCATTCTCATTTAACGAGCATACATGATTTGTGACCCAATTTTTCTTCAAGATGAACTGAATTGCTTAAACCATACCTTCCTACTTTCCGACTATCCTCTCTGGTTATTTGAAGTCTACTACTTGAAAGTATGGTTAACATGTCGCTCTCAAATTAAGAAAGGCACCAAATCGCTCACTCAGCGATATATTTTGCTACCCTTTTCTTCAAAATAATGAAAAGAATCAAAGAATTAGTAAAACCCTTCCAGATTGCATTCTTGTCACCTTTTACTCTTGAACGATTTCTTCGTCATAAGCCGCGCCCTCCGTCCCTCACCATGGGTAGATATTATCCCATATGTTGGTTGCCCTGATATGTCTGGAGAAATGTGCCGCTTATTCATTATCCCAACACATTCCCGAACACGGTGGTGACCTTGGGCGAGAAAATAAACACTCGAGCATTGCAAACCACTCTATAATCTTAAACCACTCCTTCAATAATTCAAAACTTATTGATAGATGCGATTCAACCATTAAAAGAAAAATAGTTGAGGGAAGACACGTCCTAGAAATCTCTAATTTTAACCATTCTGAAGGAAATTTCCGCTCTGGTCCCTTCCTTCTAAAGCTTTTTTCAATCAGATAATCCTGAAATATATTACCAAATCTTCCATTTGCTAGTTTTGCCATTTTGTTTTTAATTAAATTTTAATTTAGCTGATCAGAGATAATCCTCTCTACTTTTTACTTATTTTTTATCGCACTTAAAAAATAACTGCTATTATATATGGTCGAACCCCAATGGTTCTTTGGGTTTTTATTCTTGGACGGATGATGAAAGCCAATAAATTCCAAAACGTCTCCTAAGTAAAGAATTATAGATTTTTTTTAAATGCTTAAAATTACATCTTCCTCCTCAGACTTGCCATTTGATTCAAACTAAAATTATAAAAATGAGAAATTTAACTTTATTGTACTTGCATTCGTGGATTGTAATAACTGTTAAAATTAGCATAAATAACTGAATAATTGAACACTTTAAATAAATAATTATTGCAAATTTAGATGATATACAAAGGTTTTAATAACTATATTAAAATATTTTAACTGATAGTCTATTTAAACGATGAATGTTGACTAATGTTTGGCAGGTAGTGTTTTTTACAGAAATATCTGAATTCAAAGTTGGATTTAGAGATTTAATATATATGGATTCTGTATCTTGAATGTTGTGAGGCGTGAGGCATTTATTGCTAGTTATGATTTTAAAGTATTCTATTGTCACTCACGTTTTGATGTTTAGCTACTAATCTCTAGTGATCTCCAGAATAATCTTGTTCCATTTATCCTTGCTTCCATTGGAAATAGCAGGCTTTCTTAGCTCCTCCTTTTATTGTCTTTACTCTCAAGTTTAAGTTTGAATGACGATTCCAATTGGTTCACATTTTACAAAAATATTCATAAGTATTTTCGTCTTTGAAATGTTCATTTTCAATCAACTTGGAAACCTAACATGTGGTAGTATTGCTTTCTGTTATATTAGGTAGGTCCGAGTTGAGGGTTCGGGAGGTAATAGTGAAGATCACCGCATCTTGGCTACTGCTATCCATGTTTGGCCGCTCATTAAATAATTACAATATTCAAAATGGGTCATCATGGTGTGTTCACTGCTAGATTACCTCTATGATGATATACTGCAGAGCACTGCTCGAGTTACCTGTAGTCGAAGGAGCTCATCCTTGAGGCAGTGGGGAGGTAAAAACAAATTTAGTAAAGTCATTTCCTTATTTCTTTTTTCATATGCAGGTGTACTTTTGTTACTATTTCTATATCCCCCTTATTACCAAACTGGGAGTATTCGTTGCATATTTAATGGGTGAGAAACATATGCTCATCAACCCGTAGGAATATGGAAAGGCTGATTCACAAGCGTTTGCATCTTTTTAAGACCTAACAATGATCAAACATAGATTAGGAAAGAAGGAAGAGAGAGAGAGAGAGAGAGGAGAAAGAGAGAGAGAGGTAGATAGATAGATAGATAGAGAGAGAGCGAGGGAGGGAGAACGGGATAAATTCCCTTGGGAGGTGCGTGGACTGCAACGCATTCGTTAGAGCGTGGCCTGAAAAGAGAAAAGTCCTCGATAGCATAGGTTCGAACCCCGCCCTTTTTTCCCTTTCATTAACACGTAAAAAAGTTTATATTATCCTATCCCATTTGCTATCTTTATCTACTTTCTTTCTTAATCTATGTTTAATCCTTGTTTGGTCTTATAAACGGACGAAATCGCTGGTGTATCATTATGTATTTATTCCTAAGGGTTATTTGGCATTTACTGTACCACCCGGGTATTGTGATTTCCCGTTCATATGAGTTCTATGGAGGTTCTGCACTAATGAATCTTCCGGCAGGTTTTGTTTAATTTATCATGATCTTACATCCCTTATAAAATGATATCCCAAATGTATTACATATTAATTGAATAAGGTTTGGATTACGAGGGCATCGAACAGCCATTCAGTAATACATATAGTTAAAGTTTCAGATAATTAAACACATTTTTTTTATAATTCGAAATAATTTATGCACTATTTTTGCCGTGATTTCTACGCTTATTGTGCACACTACTTTTTTTAAATTTGTATAAAATGCTATATTTTTTTTCCTTTACCAGTAAACAAAATAATTCGGCATCTTCATGTACTCTGAATTAATTGGAAATTATCATTTTGCAGTAAAGTCTCATGTTGCAACATTTTTTTAGTAAATTTTGATCCAAATTCAGAATCCAAATGTCTTGAACTACAGTGTCAATGGCAAAATTTCTAAACATCTTCAATCTGAATTAAAAAATATCAAAATTGTAAGTTTCCCCCGAATTCCGAATTGAAAACGGTCAATAAACCAACGGCGGTCCTCCTTGGACCTAAAGTGTTTCTATTGAAACTCTGAATTGAACAGCTATGAATAACATGTATTTTCTAAAAACAAAAATTCATAATTTTCCATCCCAAATGAGAAGGAATATAATGATTCGATTTAAAGTCAATAAAGGTAGAGAACATGATTCAATATTTTGTTTTTATTTGAAATTTTGTCATTGAATAATTTCCCTCAATCGTTTCGTCCACTGATTTCAATTCGAATTCCGTCAGTCGCAAAAACGGATCTTTATTACTACAGACTACAGGAAAGGGAGGGTGGGGGGCTTGGACGATGACAACGACGAGGCAAGCGATCTAGGTAAATCCTTGCTTGGTCGTTTTGCCTGATAAACAATAGCATTCATTCGAAAATTTTGATATTTAACTCAGAGTTTTGTGGCATAAACACACATGATTTGGAATGGTCGTTGTTGTTTTCTTCCAAATTTGGCTGTTTCCTTCAACACTACTACCACGATTAGTTGTGTCTTGAAAGAGGGGGTGATATTCAATCACAGAGAAAGATCATGCATAACGCCATTAAATCACGGCTTAAAAAATATGCCCATCTTCCAAAATATATTTTAAATCTTTCGAAAAAAATATTTTATTCACTAATATGTATGATGATCCTAATAACTGTATTTGCGAAATTTGTGAAAATATCATATAATGGAAAGTTCCCATAAGTAAAAACAAAAAGGTTCAAATGGATTGATTGTTCAAAGCCGCCCATAATTTCTACCTCACTTGTTAGTTTTATCTCCCACACTAACAAAACTTTCAACGTGAAAAAATATACACGATTTTTTCATACTGTAAATATTTCATCTGAAAACATCAGCAGTGTAAGGGAGGGGGGTAACAAATAATTCAATTATACACCTCATCTCAAACAACAACCATCGACGAATAAATTCTTCCATAACAATGGATAGAAGAATATTATATCCGAAATTATCCGCGATTAATGTAGGGAGAACTATTCGTTTATTAAATAATTCACTACAAATGCAAACGATGGATGAAAATAGGATGCTAAAGATAAGAAGGAAAAAGCCAAGAACAAAGTATCCGCTGTGGTTATGGTCTAATCGAATCTACCATTGAAAGTATTTTGACAACGAACTTGAAACATCAAGAAATTCCTCTTTACCACAACCTGAATCATGTACCAGGCTTTCACTTGTTTAAATATGTGATTACCATTACATACGACGACTAAAAATGTGACTGTAATAGGAGTGGCATCGTTATTACCATTACTACACAACGTAAAACATCCATCCCCTTTTCTGCAAACTTTTATTCCCAACGAGACGGAGTAGAAGAAAGAGACATTCCTTCACAACGATCGATTCTCGATCAAAAACCGGGAAGGAATAAATAAATTGTATTAGATCAGAGATCATGGAATAGATGAAGAATAGATGATCAAAGCTGCATGGATAGAAAGTTAAATCATTTCCAAATATAATTTATGGATTAGTGATTAATTGACCCTCTGGTAATCTTCTCGAGATAATTATATTTACCCAATCTGCTGCTGCCTAAGGCGTGCTACCGTCTCCTCCAGGAAATGAATGCACTTTCACATGAACGGATAATTATTATATGAAGTCACTTAATTATTATTTAATTTGCCTCATTATGTCAGCTAGGCAAATGAGTCATTTCTCATGAGTATCTTAGTCATACCTTCATCGAATAAAGGGCATAATAGACGTTTAGTTTACCACATGATTGAGTCAATAATCATCAGAGTTTGCACGTTGAAATAAAATAAAGAAGTTTACTTCAAATTTTGAGGTGGTTACAGCGTGGTATTGGATATTATAATGTTATACGAGGATAAATATAAAGTCACTGTGAATCATTATCATGCGATCTATCTTCAAATTTCACTCTTCAAATTGTCTGATTTATTCTAAAATGTTTGTGACCACTTATATATGGGATGGTCCAGAAGAAATTCATGCATTTTTATATTCAAACCAGGCAATGGCTTCGCCACTTTTCCCCTACGGGGGGAGCTTGCGCTTCGCTACTAAGATTAAAATTTAAAATGTAAAAAAATGGAGCCATGGTTAAATTTGTATAAATTTTCTGAACTTCGCCAATTATAATAATTTTAAAAAGTAACTCTGAACTATTTTCTCCCCTTTCAAAATATCACGTTGCTAAAATATAGTTATAGAAGAAGATATATAAAAATATATTTTCTGAACTCGATTATTTGTAATTCTTTGGGTGTTAAAAAATTAACAAAATTTCGATACTTATATTTATTTCTGAACTTCACCATTTTGTTTTTGAATATTATAAAAGAATTATTAGAAATAACTTTGATAAAAAAACACAAGTCATAACCAAACTAAGATGAACTTTTTATTCAAATACTCCAAAAAAAACCTTATTAAATTATAGTTAGTGATGATGATGATGATGATGATGATGATATCTTTATAACAGCTACTAATACAAACTAGAAACAAATATCGATGCCCAATTTATTAAGTTTCTTTTAGAAATAACAACTATGAGTAACTTTAGTTACTTCTAAACTGACACAGGTAGGACATTGAACATTTTGGTGAGGTTGGGGTGGTGGCTCTTGCTGTCTTGCACGCCAGCTAGAACGCTTCTCGTGTTGATAGTCTCTTCGGTTGTTTTCAAGACGATCCATTCCCTCATGGATGATTCGTCTCCAATTCACCCTGTTTGAGGGCCGATTCATCTTGATTTGAAGGGTCAATAAGGTATTTCTTCAGCGTTTTCTTGATGTTAGCTTTCAATCTGAGCTTGGAACAACCCGCTGCCCTCCTTCCACCATGGAGCGGACCATACGACACTCTGCGGGGAATTCTTACTTCAGACTGGTGCTCAGCAATGATTGCCTTGATGCTGGTGCTCTTGGTTCTCTCCAGTATCGAGACGTGTGGCATTCCGCATTGCCATGTGATACCAAGGATCTTTTGTAGATATCTTATATGGAACGACTCTAGAGGCTTTACGTTTCTCCTGTATGTCGTCCACGTTCCCCCGCCAAACAGGAGAGCTGATAGACATACCGCATTGTAGACGGTCATCTCAGTGCTTAGGTTCAAGTCTTTATTTTGAGAGTCCTGTAGGGAGTTGACCGAAAGATGCTGCTGCTTGTTTAATGCAGTGTTGTATTCCAACATCCAAACGCGTGTTATTGGAGAGCTAGCTAACAAGGTATTTAAAAGATGGAAGGTTTGCGAGACTCTCACCAGCAATTTGAAAGACTGGGGGATTAGGAGGTGCTGCTTTAGATCACTGTGTGAGTATTTCTGTTTTCTTTATATTTACAACAAGGCCAAATCATCTTGTGTATATATCAGTATCAGTTGTCAAGACATATTGCACTGCCTCTCGTGAGTTAGCCAACAGAGTTGTCTGTATACTGTAGGTCCAGAATGTGGTCCTTTGAGAGCTTGGTTCTTCCAGGAAATTTCCTAATATTAGAAAGGCTGCCATCCAGTCTGAAATTGATGGTTATTCCGCTTCTCTCACGGACATTACAGTGAAATGGTGTAGTGACACATGTTAAGTACATGTTGAACAATACTGGGGCCATCACACACCGTTTTCTCATCACAGAGTTAACTAACAGCGAAAGGGGCTGACTCCAGACTACCCATGGTCACTTTGGCATACATACTGTCGTGGAACTGTTTTAAAATCTTTAGGAATTTTGGTGAACAGCCGGAAGTACGCATAATCTCCCAGAGAGTTTCCCTGTTTACAGTGTCAAAGGCCTTCGTGAGGTCAATGAGAGCCATAAATAGATCTTTGTTTTGCTTTCTAGATTTTTATTGCAGTTGCCGAGCTATGAAAATCATGTCAACTATACCTCGATTCTTGCTAAAGACACACTACGATTCCGAGAGTAGGCCTTCTGTGATCAAGGATGTTAGTCTCAGCAACATGATTTTTGAGAGTAATTTCCAGGCAAAAGAAAGTAGTGATATACCTCTGCTGTTGCCACAAATGTTTTTGCTGCCCTTGTTTTTATATATTGTTATGATATTAGCATCCTTTCCCTATTGGGGCACTTGCTCCCCATCCCAGACCTCCAGGATGAATTTGTAGAGGTTATGTTTAAGCAAGTGTCCCTCTGCTTTAAAATATCTGCAAGTATGTTGTCAGGGCCGAAGGATTTGTTGTGTTTGAGCAACTTAATTTCCCATAGCAATTCAATGCAGGTAAGAGGAAGATCTATCTCGTGTTATAATAGACGCTCATCTAATTCAAGTAAGGCAGTGTTATCGGTTGGGTTTGCTTGATTTAGTAGGTTTTTAAAGTGTTTGCTCCATCTTTGGATTATTTGACTTTGTTCTCTGAGTAATGTAGTCCCATCGGCTGTTTTTACTGGAGTTAATGAACAATTTGGGGGACCATTAAGTCTTTTCATAGCATTGTAGAACTGTTGCATATCATGATAGTCTGCATATGCCTGAATTTCTTGTCTCATTTGTGTCCACCAGCCATTTTGCAGACTCCTCAATGTTCTTTACACTTCACTCCTTGTGTTCTTCCAGTGAATTTCAGTGCTTGAGAGTTTATGTGTTTTAGAGAGGCATTGAGAGCTTCATGCATACTATCAAGTCAAGGAGGGATGGTTTCAGTATTCTCATCAAATCAATCTTTGTTCTCTTTAGTGTGGGACCAAAGGGACTTTTTTGCTACTTATATGACCGTAGCACTAAAAGCATCTCAGTTGTTTTGTAATGGAATTGTCATATCATTCACAGGTTTCCTCTCTTAAGTTTCCCCTTTTAAGATTGTTGGTATTAAGTCTCTTTTATTTGAATTTTGTCGATGCCTCAGAGGGCGGATGCAGAGTTTTAGAGTAGCTCTAATTAGCATATGGTCTGTCCAGCAGAATGCGGACGTCATGGCTGCCGTGTGAAGGACATCTAAAAGATCTTTATTCTTAACTATAACATATATTTAGACCACCTTTTCTATGACCTTTCCCGTTCCGGGGTGAGAAGCATAAATCCTAAATAGGTCTGCTCAGATACACAAGGCTCTGTCGAAAGTGGGTGCTACTCCAGTCCAAGCCATCAGCGACCATAATAACCCTGTACCGCCGACGTGCAGGGACTAGGCTAATAGCGCCCAGAACCATCCAATTCCTGCCCCCCTCCCCCTCACTCAGCCCCTAATCGCCGTCGGGCTTTGGACAAGTCAGCAAATAATGGTGGGATAGCAAGAGAAAGAAAACCAGCGCAAAAAGAAGTATATGGTGCCTCAGAGGGGGCGCAAATCCTGGAGCAGAGACTTGGAGCTAGACAAGGGTAGCTGGTGACAAGAAAGAGGGGCCCAGGACGATAAACAACTGCACAGGATTGCAGGGGATGCCGGTTCCCCCATTTTTCTGGCCTGCCTAGGTGTTCCCTACACATCACTTTTCTCTCAGGGTGTATTCCTGTAGCATTCTTTCTTACCAGATTAATCCACAAGGCAGTGGGGTTGGGTACAATGGTTGGTAGGTGCAAGGGCATCTCCGCACGCCGATGGGCCTGCACACCGTAGCTTTAAGGCCCACTGCTAATCCGAGATCCCCTGCTAGTTTAGCCTCGGGTCGCGAGGCACCCAGTTATCATGTGTGGCCAGGAAGTGTTGGTGATGGAGAGGCTATGTACTGGTAGGGGAAGGCTTACTCACTCGTCTTCCCTTTTCACCACACGGGCTAGCCAGCGGGAGTAGATTGTGATAGAAACGGCATGCAAAGCAAGCACTTAAGGCCAAAACATGTTACTGCACTAGGAGAATCACAACACTCTGCGTACATACACACACTCTGGGTGAAGTATTAGGCCTATGTCAACCAGGGCTACAGTAAAGATCAATATTATTAATGACCTGGTTCTAAGTCAATTAGTCAAACTAACTACACGTAAAAGTGGCGGGAATTTGGAAAGATTGCTGATAGTTTGCGCTCTTTAGCCAAACTAATAATCATGAAAGATCCTTAATTAAAAACGTACAAGAGAGTGACTATGACAGCTTTACTGACCAAGGGAAATGAGTAGTTAGGTAGATACAAAAGACTTTGGGGGAGATTTCACTCAGATAAAGCAATATAAAATCGTTTATGATAAAAAACAAAATGTTCGTTGGCCCGCAAACTTTCGAAAACGGCTAAGTCAAATCGACTCCTATGAAATAAAACACCAACTCTGTAATGGCTCCTTTGGTTGCACATCTAAGAATAATACGGATAATTTTGATCCAAAGTAGTGTGGAAATTGATTCAAAATAATATCGTGATGATATAATGGCTCAAATGATATCTCAAAATAAGGGAAATTGGCTTTTCTGCAATATGGCAGCTCTTCTTATATTATCCAAGACACACTAAGATACCTTAGCTCTCATACTCACATCTTTATCGAACTGGAACAAGGCTTCCTAGTATTCTTGATTTTAATCCTATCATATTGTCGTGTGCTCATCATTAGAACAAAAAGACCACTGGAGTGACAAAATGAAAATAACGTGCTTGACCTTAAAGTACAATTCTGAGAGATAGAAATCTTCCATGAGTGGAGAGCTAAAATTTAAAGCGGTCACGGTTCAAGACGGTTATTTTGAAATTTTCATTCAA
This sequence comes from Ceratothoa steindachneri, assembly GCA_963969495.1. NCBI lineage: Eukaryota > Metazoa > Arthropoda > Malacostraca > Isopoda > Cymothoidae > Ceratothoa > Ceratothoa steindachneri. The sequence continues at coordinate 16,614,361 of OZ018322.1, read as the reverse complement.
ACCAGATCTTTATTTTGGTTTCCAAGTCCGAGCTTTAATAGTTAAAGAGATATGAAAATTTGTAAATTTGGTAGTTTCAATAAATTCATTTATGCAAAGGCTCATTTCGGGTGGAAAATTTGGTGAATAAACATTTTATACTGGTAAGTAGATTTGTGGCATATCTTTCTAAATATATAACATGTTGATATTCCCTTGTCCAATTTAAAAGCAAACAATGAAAATAATACTAAAATATACATAGTGTATTTATAAATCTTGGTAGAAAATAAAGAGCACTTCATCCTCCAATTGGAACGAAGCCAGAACTCGTTTTGATACGAGGGAATCTACATAATCAAAGGAAGCCGAAAGAAAGCAATAAATAATAAAACTGACAATTATGTACGAATCTCAGGAACTTTGAATACGTTCATGAAACGCTACAAATCGGGATAAGCTAATGAGGTATATACAATTACTAGACTGTGTTCTTTACTATATTGGGGAACTAACAGTCAAAAATATTTGCTAGTGGCTTTAATGAGGGATGGACGCAAAAAAACAACACTTGGACACCAGACCGAAGAATGATTTGATGATCTCGAAAGTAAAGCGCAATAGCAACAAGGCCGCATCACGCAGAAAGTTTGTGGAAATTCTGGGATGAAAGTGGGGAAACTAGGGAACGTGAAGATGTGTGGGAGATATCCGTAGATAATATTGTAGGTAATGGGGCCGAGAGAGCACACAATCCTCCAGTTGTCAACTGCTGCAGGGTTGACCTAACACCACTGGTAAACGTGTAAAAGGATATATAAACGTGCCCACATCCGTCCGATTCTTAAAAAGCCTCAACTGAACCCTACTGACCCTTCCAATTATCGCCCGATTTCGCAACTTCCTTTTCTCTCTAAGGTTCTGGAGAGAGTGGTTGCTTCCCGCATCAACAGTCACATGGTGGCCTGTAACATTGAGGAAAACAATCAATCTGGTTTCAAGTCAGGTCACTCCACAGAAACCACCCTTCTCAATGTGTCCGATTGCTTACGAAGAGCCGCGGACAGGGGTTGTGTCTCCATTCTCGTTCTACTCGACCTCTCCTCTGCCTTCGATACTATTGACCATACCGTCCTACTTGATCGTCTCCAATCTTTCCTCGGCATATCAGGCACCGTGCTCGACTGGTTCCGCTCTTACCTCTCGTCTCGTACCCAATCCGTTGTGATTGACGACGTTTCATCCGACTCTACCCCCATTCGTTTTGGAGTGCCACAAGGCTCTGTCCTTGGTCCTCTACTATTTCGTATCTACCTTCTCCCTCTTAGTTGCCTTCTCCGTAATCTCGGTCTATCCTTCCACCTATATGCCGATGACACTCAAATTTTCGTTTCCTCATCTCCCACGTCTCTTGCCTACTCTATCACTGACCTCCTGGCTGCCTACTCCTCCATTTCTGACTGGCTCTCTACCAACTTCCTCAGGCTGTATCACTCCAAAACTGAGGTCTTCCTCGTTGGCACCCCTGTTCTTGTCAAAAAATCTAAATCTCTCTTCCCCTCGCTTACTCTGGGCGGTAATACTATCCTTTTCTCTGACTGCGTTAGAAATCTGAGTGTTGTTTATGATGAGCATCTCTCCTTTAAGCCTCATATCCGCAATGTCAGCAAATCCTCTCTATGTTTCCTTCGTAACTTCTCACGCATTTGCTCTCACTTTGATCGCCAAGTCTTGAGACTGCTGTTTATGCCTTCATCACCTCACGCCTTGGCTACTGTAACTCACTGCTTGTGAATCTGCCATCCTCCTCTTTCCGCCCTCTTCAACTTGTACAGAACTATGCCGCCCGGCTTCTCCTCCGTCTCCCTCGATTCTCTCCCTCAAAACCCTTGCTGCATGAACTGCACTGGCTCCCTGTCAGACCCGTACTCACTTCAAGATACTTCTCTTCACCTTTGAGGCCCTAAACAAAAGGCCCCGTCTTACCTCTCTTCTGCCCTCTCGCCACGCCATGTCCCTTGGGCCCTTCGGTCATCACATGCACCTCTTTTGAATATTCCTCGTTCATCCCTCTGCTCAATGGGGGACTGCTCCTTCTCAATCTGCGGCCCCTAAGTTGTGGAATCCTCTTCCTGCTGAAATCAGGTCTTCTCCCTCTCTTACCATATTTAAGCGTCTCCTGAAAACGCATCTTTTCAGTATTGCCTTCTCCCCCCTCTTGAATTTCCATTCTCATATCAGCACAACGTGCGCTCTGGGAAGGCCTTAGGCTTTGAAGAGCGCATTAAAAAAGACTTATTATTTATTTATTTATTATTTAATAGGGAAAGAGGCATGTTTAAAATCACCAGCCCAACCAAGGTGTGTGAATTAGCTCCACTCTTTACGCGGCATCTCCCAGGATTGAATGTAAGAAAGCTGGTCGGTGATTGGCCTGCCTGTAAAAGAAGATCCCTGTATAAAAAGTGTCCAAAACGATAAAATATAAATGTACAGAATGAATAAAGCCTAGTTAAACTCAATCTAGTGTTTGAATATCGGAATCATTGCGGCCGGGAGGCTTTGCCAATCTCCAGAGTTCCTTCCGGGGAACGGAAGGAACTCAAAGTATTTGTGAAAATAAAGAGACTATCCAGAATCATTTAATTAATATATAATACCTCGCAGGACCAATGAAATGTAACATTTCTTTTGATGACTGTGAACGGCTTTTACATTCCCCTTCTATCTTTATCTTAACTTATGCAGTTAGACTAAAAAATGGAATAGAATTAACAGCGAACATTATAAAATAATACATTAAAACATTAAATACGAGGGGCGGTCAATAAATTTTGCGAATCGGTAGGGAAAACAGAGGAAGGTGGATGGGTGTTTGTGAGGGTGTTAGGACAAATTATGACAAGTCAGGACCTGCAGCCGCACGCTCCTGCCTCGTCTTTTTAAGAAGCAGTAGCTGATCGCAGATCGTCAGTCACAAAATTTTCAACAATGGAGAAGGTTGAGCACCGCGCAGTGATCAAATTTTTGACCAAGGAAGGCAAGAATGCAAAAGAGATCCATGAACGCATGGTTGCAGTGTATACCGACACTGCTCCTTCCTATGCAACCATTGCTCGCTGGAATAGGGAGTTCCGCCATGGTCGTGAGTCCCTTGAAGATGACTTCCGTCCAGGACGCCAGTCAGACGTGAACAACGAGGACAATAGGCCCGTGTGAAGAGGATGATCGTCGAAAATCGACGGGTGAAGGTCGAAGAAATAGAGCGAGAACTTGGAATATCACATGGAAGTGTTATCAACATCATCAACAACAATTTGGCCATGACTAAGGTCTCTGCCTGTTGGGTCCCTAGAAACCTCATGCCCCATGATCGACTTCAACGTCGTGAAAGTCCACAAGGCCAGAGTTGCACAAGCTGCCCTGCCCGAGTGCGGATTTGAGGAGCTCAACCATCCCCCCCCCCCCTCCTACAGTCCAGATCTTTCCCCTAGCGACTACTTTTTATTCTGCCAGCTCAAGGCTGCACTGCGTGGACGCCGGTTTTGGGACGATGAAGATGTTCAGCTCGCCGTCCAGGATTGGATTGAAGAGCAGTCGGGAGATTTATGGTTGTCAGGAATTCGAAGCCTCAGGGACAAGTGGCGCAAGTGCACTAAAGTCGAGAGTAGTTATATTGAAAAATAATAAAACACTTTTCCTCATATCTCGTTTCCTTATATCCGAATTGCAACACTTATTGACCGCCCCTCGTATATAAACATATTAACATATATACAAGTAGAAGGCTTTCACATTAGTACATAGCGCTATTAACATCAGAAAACCTGTTGCGAAAGAGGACGATTCTCTATTGTCTACGGATGGTCCGAAGGTCTTGTAACCCCTACCGAAAAGTAATAAGAACAAGAGAGGAAAAAATATAATAACATCAAACACATGTAGAAAATTTTAGCAATAATAACATGGGGATTCAAGACTTTTGGTCATCTGAAATAGAAAATTAACCAATATTTACAAGGGCTGACAAGATTTTTGGACCTCCCTTTAGATTATTCTTGATAGGTTAAACAAAAGAAATTTTGAACAAATAGAGTCTACATTTCTAGATTTACAATCAGGATTCCTGGAAGAACTTTTTTTTAAAGCGTATGCCAATGTATTAGAACTTAAATTGTTAAAAAGTCGTACTATTAAATAGGTATTTTGGGATGAGAATATGTCATTGGTTCTGTTATAATTTATACAGGTAAAAGAGATGCATTGTGTACTAGACCTATTTGAGCATAATGGAGAGTGTATAAGATACAAAAGGTTAGCCAATCCCCCATTTTGAGTCATTTTTTATGTTTAAATATAGTTATGAAGCATGTCGTTGATGGAATGAATTACAGTTATTAATTTTTAACTTTTAAAAGATGAACATAGCTCCATATGTGCAGGGGTGGATACAGGAGATGGGGGTTAAACTCCCTCTTACCCCTAAAAAAAATTACATTCAGATAAAAAAAATATGATCAATAGTTATCAATTTAGGATTGCTGCCGTTCGTCAAGCAATGCCTTGCCAATTTCTATTTCAGAACTTTTAAAGTTAAAGTTTGCAGGTTTCAGTCCTCCTCTCAAGCTATGTTGCTTCTCAGGCGGACGTCAGCCAGGGCAAGGCCCAACTCACACCGTGATGCCCAGTCACAGCTGAGCATCATTAAAAAAAGGTGAACCTAAAAAGAATCCGGATGATGATTCGAAGACACGATCCAATTTTAATGGTCTGTGTGGGTTATTCCTAGCCTGAATATTTTCAACTTTCTCCGATGTCACCTATGTGCCTGTCTGCTTTTTTTTAACTTTCAAGGGGAAGCTTACAGTCCCCTAAGCCCCTTATACCTATCATGGCTCACTTTACTAGCCCACCTACCTGATACCTACGCTTACTAAATTAACCAAATCAAACAAACCCTCTTTTAAAAAAATCCTGGATCCACCCCTATACATATAAAGTTATGATTCTCCACATAATACGGAAAACGCTGAAGAACGATACGTGAAGATTATCTAAAATAAGTCCCATTTCTCAATATTTATAGAGTAATCCATAGCAATCCATTATTAATCCCATAAAAGAATAAAATGAGCTCCATTCCTCATGTATTTGTATCCTAGTATTATATAGAAATTAATCCACTAAATGGAAGCTCACAAATTTATTCCGTAACACACCAACCTCTATTGGCCTAGCACTTTCATATCCTGTCAAATGCTGCCCTAGCGTCTGTATTCGAATTACATCACTTTTTCGTATGCTCAGCACAATTACAACCGGCACTAAACCACCCTGCCCCATATCTTCCTCTCCCCTCTCTACCCTATTTTCCCTGTTTTCCCTCTGAAATTGTACCTCAGTTGAATATACTTAGGGAAGGAGCTGTGTACCTAAAAATCCTTCGTTGATTGTCAGCAAACTTCAAAGATGATTCCGTTGGTCTATATCGTCACTAAGAAATCTTAAAAAACTTTTCTTGAATCAAAATCTTGGACCAAGGCTGGCTATCTGAAGGCTGACACGCATTCGCCAGAGTTAGGTCGGTGCGCGGTGAGTTCGAACAACTCCCGACGCTACAAGAAGAGAACCACCATCATTTGATCCGTAGGCGTATGGATCAATAGTATTCCACTTTGTACTGGGTGGGAAGCATCGCAAATGGCTTTCAAAGATTGCAACAAGAGAGCTGGTGAGAATGTTGGGAATGTTGCCAAAACATAAATTTCATTGTTGCAATGAGGTGGGAGTAAAAGCGCGCAAATAATGAACCGAATAAAAAAATGATTGATTCTGTATTTTAATTTGAAGGCAAGAATTCGCAAACCTAATTTATTTGTTATGGATTCTATTTAAATGCCAACGGTATCTCTTCTTTATAAAATAAATTAACCTTGACTGAATTTAGATGTTTTACTCTTTCTTTTCTACTGATGCTACAACTACTTTAAGTAGAGACACTGGATGCTAATTGGTTATTAAATCGATCGAAGAAAAGTGTAAAATGTTCATCAATCAGGAGCCAAGATATAGATATCAGTTTTGAACATAAATTATTATTTATGGAGTTTCTGTGAAAATATTGCTAACAAGAACCCATTTTTCCTAAAACACCCCATTAATTTGACTATCTGTCAGAGGCCACGCAGCTCTCGAGAGTGAAAAGAACAATGCAATGAAGAAGACTACATTAAAGTTGTCAGAAAGAGAAAGTTGCCCCCTTCCCCTAGAACCCAACGTTTACCTACCTGTGGCGCCTGAAAATGCACCTGCATGGCCAGACAGCCCCAAGGTAGCATCTAAACTTTGCGCGGTCGGCTGACCCCCCGGGTTGGGTTCTCTTTATCTTCCCGTCTAATCGTCTGACCAACGCCAGAATCATGGCGCTAAGCACCTTTGCGCAGAGCTGTGAGACAGCCGAGACTAACATTCCCCCCATTCTGGCGCGCCAAATCTAATGAGATCCCCGTCCCCCTTTTGGGGGCCCCCGGCAACGTGCTTGGGCCGAGGCAGTATAAATACCTCTAGAAAAGCTGTGAGAAACCAGTACTATACAGCCCCGTCTTGGTTAGCAGTCAGGTACAGTCTTGTATGCCCTGCTGCACCTCTCAACGGCTTCCAGCTACGAACGCGATACATCACTTCTCTACTCGCCCTCACTCTCCCTCACTGGTGTGCCCTTTTCACGGTCACCCTACGACAAAAGTATTAAATAACAAGAGATATCAACAAAAATTATCGATTAGTTAGCGAGGTATTGGTTGAAAAGTTGGGAAATTCCTTACATAACCAAAACCAGGGGTAATATTCGACAACCGCGAATGAGGATTTTAAGGTTTTATCATAAGAAATGGGGGATTTATTTCTTCAGATTGTATATAATTCACAATGAGCTAGACTTCTTTGAATGTTAAAGTAAATTAAAAATATAAATTCACTTTTTATCTCTAAGTATCCGATTCGTAGTAATTAATATTGGTAATACAGCTTTTGAGAAAATCTTGGAACGAGAGGATGATATTTCGACATATGGGCAAAGGGGCATAGGTCAAAACCTTCAGAATAACTTGACCTCACTATTTTGAGCGCCTGGTGAAACAACATGCTGCGCCGCCTCTGCTTGCCCAATATCTAATTTAAAATCATTTAACCGCACCTATAGTTCTACATATATTAATGGAAATAAAGTCTCACGTCAATTTGAGACATTATAATACTAATCTAAATTCCATTTCTTCAAAAGCATATTACAATATGCAAGAAGTAGTAGAATGGTCTAAGAGAGAAGCAAATGCCTAAGTCTGAAGAATTTGGAACGGACAAAACTTTGCATTGTTTAAATTTTTCCTAAGATCAAGTAACACCTCAAATTACTAACATACAAATCCCCTGAAACAATGAGCGCTGTCCATTTCATTCCAATTAATGAAGCTGCAATAAAATCGGTAAATCCCCGGAACCTAACAAATTTTCGAAAATAGAGGAAGGTGCGATAAGACAATATTAAGGCGATGTTATACTTAAGGTGAATTATCCCATTTCTTAAATAAATTCCCTGCTGCGCATTTATTTCAATGTACGACGTGAATCATTTGATTGTTTTCTAACTATTGGCTAATATAGTGTTATAATCTGAATATTTGCAATTAAGGTTATTTAATCATATTAAATGAGCATTGATATCTTAAACGATGATCGCATATTTATGTATATAGAGGCATATTATATTGTACATTTTAAATCAATAATTTGCAGTTAATTGTCATACAAACGAAGAATTTCTACACTTAAAAATCGTACAAATTTAAAATAAAATAAGTAAGAAAATGGTTAGATTTTACCAAACAAAACGAATATAGAACAACTAATTTACGAAAAGATCTACAATTGGGGTGCGCTGAAGGGTATTCCACCGGTCTCTAGCTTCATTTTACTTCCATAACCACCCACTTTTATAAAAGAGTACGACCATAAAACTGAAATAAGTCAACACAGGTACTTGATTTCTACACGAGATATTTTTTTTTAAATTCTTTGTAGCCACTCTGACGATATATACGTGTTCACAGACGTCGGAAAAAGAGCAATGGACAAAGTTTAACTGTTCTATTTAAAAAGCTCGAATAATAAAAGAAATCTTTAAACTACCAACAAAAAAATTTACAAAAAAGCAAAAAATAACGCAGAATCAACAATTTTTAAAACATCAGTAAAGAAGAGGCTCACATTCTCCAAACATTTGATTCCACCACAACCTGTAGTACAAGAACTAGTCCACAGCACAAGGGTCAAAAGATAGTGACCAAGCTCGTCGCAATACCGGGAGAGGTGTAGCGTGTAGCGCATTATGGTAGACAGGCTAGGATATTCCCTTAAAGTGAGACGTAGAGTTTAGTGGTAGCAAGCAGTTTTTGAGGAAGTCTGATTCAGAGGCGAGAGAAAAGGATTTGATGCCCTCAAAATATTGGTGGGTATTTACACGAGAAGAATGTGCACGCAACTCTAAATTGCCAGGTGACGTCTCACATCTTTTCAATGCAGCCCGAATGCCTGGCCTGATTCCTACTATATAATTCGTGCGGGTCTTCTTATCAGCCCCCTTGTTAATAACAACCATAAATGTCCAGAAGCCCAGCAAAAGGAAATACTTACGTCCTTATGAGTCGCGATATCCATGACATCACGAGTATTCCGAAACAGGGATGTCAACATTTCAATGGTTCAATCACATTTGATGCGCTGTGAGTCGTTACCTACTTAAAGATTCTCTGAAACTGTCATGCCGCTAATCCCCGTAACAAGAGTAGGTAACTTTTTTTTTGGCATCGCAAGGCATCACAATTTTATGCAATATTTACTTGGCTTATTGGCTATATACTGAGGAAATTCACATCACCCACGGAAACCACAAAGTTGCTCATTGTGGAAGAATAAAGAGAGAGAAAAAGGAATTCTTTTTTTTCTCTTCCCACCTTCTCCGGTGCCTCGGTTCTTCGTCATCCTCTTCCCACACACTGACTTCCCCAGTTCGCCGTTGACCGTGTGCCCTAAGCAATTCGAGTGAAGGCTAAACGCCATTGTCGCAGACGAATTTAGTCGGCTTCACATCCTGTTCGCAGCGCTGCATTTATATGCCCTATATACTGCTATGGACCCTTATCGCAACCCAAGGCATTAAGGAAGCCTGTTGGCGATGAATCTCTCTCCCCGTCTAGATAATTTCAGAGTATATATTCGATACTTTAGAGTTCACAGGCAAATTGTGTCTGAAGCCGCCATCCAGTACGTTAGCCGTTAACGTCTTCGTTAGTCGAGAGGGAATCGACTACATTCTCGTCCAGAGAAGAATTTAGTGATTTTTGAAGAGCCAAGGAAGAGTTAGTCGTCACACAGTGGTGTTTGTGGAGGTAGTTTTAGGCGTGCTTCAACCCTTCTCACTGCGTCTTCCAATTTTAAGGATCGGAAAAGCCATCCCCGAAGCATCCTTCGTTTGCCTCTTAAGGATAAGAGGCCCCATCATCAATTTCCCGAAGTTGGATTGAGTGTCTCGTGAGACACTCACAAGTTCAAGGTCGAACTTACCCCCTTGGTCCTACTCGCCGCACATCAAGGTAAAATAGACCTAACCCCCGCTTCGTCACGCTCCTCCCAATTATACCGCGTCGAACCTCAAGGATCCCCTTTGCTCTAGAACTTGCATAATAGTAAGGTCATTTCTAAATTAATTATCTCTCGCTTCAAACGTAATTGACAGTATTAATTATCTTAGCCGTGAACCATCAATATTTAATTGCAGTGCTATTTAACTTTCCCTATATGTATATGCAATCTTTAGTCCTATTAAAGTACATTTTTGTAGCCGTGTTTGAATATTTCTTGGCCTATCAACAGTGTATTTAAAGCACTCTTAGAGCCATCCCCATGGGGAGCCTTAATTTCGGTCGGCCAGTAGGCCATTGTGCGTATAACAGTGTACACCTGGTCATACCACAACACTCATCAACAGTAGGATTTTCTGGTGTATAACTTTGCTGACACTTAGATACAAACTTGTCAATAAAAGTTTTTGATTGGGGCAAATCTTTCACTTTTTGCTCTTTCATCTCTTGTTGCTTTATCATCAAATCTAAGAAATCTAAACAGAAACCAAAACTGCTTTTCAGACATGGCTCTTCTATAAAGTCCACAGCCGTAGTGAGCACTCCACATTTCATTTGTAGCAACATGGTTGTCTTTTCGCAAACCATTCATTATTATGTTTCGTTATTCCGCGTAATTTCTACTAACGTAGTCAATATAAAAGTTGGTTCGTATTACTATTTCATGAAGAAATGCATCCCTAAAAGACTGCTAAAAGCAATCTAAACCTGTCACAGCAGGCTGAGCACCTTGTGATGGTTTTTCTCTGTACTGCGTAGTTGATTCTAGTAAAAACCTCCGATCTCCAATTACTTTGTGTTTTCTTGCCACTCTTTGGATTTGGCTGGCATTATGAAGTGGAAAGCTCAGAGAGAACAATCTCGTCTTGCCCTTCCTCATATTCCTCTGAGTCATTAGGCTCAGGAATGTATTCTGTGTGTTCATTTGAGTCATAGATTTTCTTAATTTCAAGCTTATCATTAATTTCATCGCACACCGAGTGTATTTCAGTATCTTCTAATGTCATTATTATGTCTTCATTTTGTAGTAATTTTAATGTATTGGCCACTTCAATGACTATATTGAACTATATAAAATCTAAGAATATTTATTATAAACCCCTAAAATAAAAAAAAACAAAAACAAATAAGCATGCACATCACATCCAGATTTTGTCTCCTAAATAATTTATATAACGTGCACATACGCAATGACACAATTACGTGAAAAAAATCAGAATATCGTTAAAAATTGACCTAACATACATTATTGGTGCAGAGGGGGTCATTCTAACACCAAATGTTCAATAAATAAACAACTAATATTCAGCTGATTATAAAATCCCACACCCAATTAGCGCTTAATGTGCACTGATGATTTGTAGCTTTTCGTACGTTTTAAGTTCAGGAGACGCAGTTGCCATGGAAACAAAGAAACTTGTGAAGACTGGGGCAAAAAAATACCTCACTATGCCGTTTAAGGGTAAGGAAAGGATAATTAAACTAACTGAAATAGCACGGACGGCGCTTATATACCTTCTGCCTAAGGGCTATCCCAAAATGGCCAAGAGCGCTAATGAATAGAAGCCAGGGTTATGGTGATGAGAGTACTGGACCAAATCTACCTATCTAATAAGAAAGAAATGTTTGTCGTTTAGTCGAATGTGGCACATTGTTTTCGATCCAAACTCAAGGGTGGAGGCCTCTCGTGTGACGCTTTCAGAATATTAGAAACCTCCATTACTAAGTAATAAAATTATTTATCTTCAAGCCAGACCAATATGAATTTTAAAACTCTCATTTTATGGTTTGTTTCGCAGCTTTGGTACAATATTTTTCAAATGTCAAGATCTTTCCGACGTAGCAATCCTTTTGCAAATAAAGTTACCTTGACTGAGCTATATATTTCAAATGAAGACTCATGAGTTATTTGAAAAATGAACAAATATTTCTTCACTCTTATATTTTAAAGTTCTAACAATTTTAACAGTATTTTCTTGTTGAGCTGTTTGAATTCATTTGTTTACAAATTTTAAATACACTGAGATAAGGTTTTCGTGTACGTTTAATCTAAAACTGCCTAACGTAAATCCAAAGTTTTAATTTCTAGAGCCAATGTGGATTATTTTTCACTTATTTGCATTCAAGTTTACCAGCCATGAAAGACCAATTTAATAATTATTTAAATTTTGTTGCATCTTCTTTTGTTTTGGGTCGTGTTCCGCTATTTGACCTAGTTTAGCATCTTGAATCAAAATCGTTTACTAAAATAATCAATAATAATCAACCCCTAAAATAACGTGTGTGGTACACCAATTGTAGCTGTAGCCCAATCAGTCGGTTTAATGCAATAAACCACCTCCAATCCAATAGGCTGTAAAATTTTCCAGAAGTGTCTCCGATGGGCAAACTTCCATCACAACATTATATAATTTAAAGAAATTTGTTCAACATGAGGGATCTACTCTGAAGCCGTGTTAACTATTCTGGTTTTTAAAAGTTATCCACGATTTTTTCTTCACAAGTGACTCTCACCTGAAGGTAAGTTGATAGGTCTAAAATTTGTTGGATCAAACTTTCATCACCTTTTAAAAGTTGAGACACATTTGATAACTTATTTTCTGGAAGACAAATCTAAGAAAAGATTAAATGATTATGATAAAACATTCTTCCACACCCCACATACCGGATTAGCACTTAACAAATATCACTTATTTCGATAAATATAATGTGGAGGTATCCGCTTAGAATAATATTATTTCTCCGCCTCCTAAGATATTACTTCAGGACAGAAAGCGAGCCGTTACTCCCCCCCGCCTTCCGACCTCACCCTTTTTGGACTCGCCGCCAGGTATCCGCGAAATTTACACTGGGGCATGACGCGCTGAAATTGAGGCTACCTCCCGGCCGTCTCAATCTTCCCTCCCGCCCCCTCGGGTCGGGCGATTACTTTGTAGGATTCGTCGTGAACCGCTTTTATGGCTCCCGCCACTGGTCGCCCGTCTGGCCCGCCGATCCCTGCCTTTGACGCTTCACTGTAAGGAGACGCTCGGGTTGTCACGACCGATAACGAAGGTTAGAGAAGGTCTCAATCTCTGTCCCTGTTTTGGAGAACTCCTGGTATATATGCACCCTCTCCAGGATTACTGACAAATTTGGTTAAACGAGACTTCCCCGAAAGGAATGCAAATCAACGAGCTCTCTTCAAATAAGTGTGAGTGACGGTCGCAAGCCACGGAACAGCTGGATATCATACCCGTATCTTCGGGACAGGGAGAAGAGTCTCGTGAGGCAACGTCAGCCTTTCTCATCCCTCTTCGGATCAAGGATTGGAGAAGCCGTCCTCCGAAATTCTTCTGGTGACCTCTTAAGGACAATAGACCCGTTAGCTTGATCAAACCGAGTGTTGCGAAGTCATCTCCCCCTCCCCCACCTTTTCTAAGTTCTTCTGGTGACCTCTTAGGGACAGAGGCCCGTTAGCTCGCTCAAGCTGAGTGCGGAGAAGTCACCCCGCCCCCTTCGCAAAACACAAGTTCGAGAAAGCCCCACCAGCTGCTCGTTTGTGGCTACAGGCTGTGAGTAATCAAGGTCACCAAGACCTCACCCAAGTTTGCCTCACCTTACTCTCGAGGTTCAAAGGAACTAAATCACTCACTACCCTAAATCTCCCGTTATAACCATTCAATAACCCAAGTTATCATATTAATATTCAGAGTTGAAGTCCGTCTTATTTATGTATTTATATATATCCATATTTATTTTTGTGCCTTTTATTTAGTGTGTATTCAAATCTATTTTTTTAGTTGTCTTTGTTATATTCCTTGGTCACGCAGCTGCCACTATATATTTAAATCGCACTCTTAGAATAATAACAGTTGTCGCCTTGTTTGGCCTACCTTAGAGCCTGTGTGCGCATATTCACGTACACTTTGTCATTTCTCGATATATAACATAGATATGTGACAGAACATTTAGAAACAAGTCATTAAATATGACCTCTCAGATGATCTGCTAAGAAGCTGAAATTTTAAACTAGGTTTCGAAAATTTGCCTTCCTTTTGAGCTGCACTTTTCGCCAATGATAACGATTGTATCATTGATAAATAGGTTAACTAAAAAATATTTTGTCTCTTTTTCGTAAATACATAATTATTTTCTGATCGCCCTAATATTTTCAAAACAATGTCATAGACACTGATTATATTGTTCTTGCTAAGAACTTCCGTTCCGTTGCGTCTTTTTGCTACAACAAGGAGCAAACTTTTCATTTCTCTAATTACGACTATAAAATCATCGATATTTTATATGAAAAGCCGCTTTTTGGTTAAATCGAACACCAATATGGTCGCCTTTGCTTCTATGGTTCCCTTGAGAACTATTTGAAGCGGAATACCCATTAGTTTTAATAGTTTCCATTATCGGTCATGGTGCCCATTTTTTTACCGTGTTTGAAACACTAAACGCTCGCCCGGTGGCCCTGATCCAGAGCGAGAAAATGGGGTGATAATACAACCGGCTTAGTACAATTCAAGGGCAACTTTACCGACCGGTAACCAAACAGTCCGTCCTGTGACCTCCTAACAAAAGAAAGATGGGTCTAAGTAGAAAGATAACGCAGGAGGTCAGAACAAAAGCATGTTACCCCCCTTCAGCCGGAACCAATTTGGGGGAACGCTTCCTCTCCCTCTCGTCTGTTGACCAGGATAATAGGTGAGAAGGGAATTGTAAAGACAGTGGAGAATAATGTAAATATCTAGAAGAAAGAAAGCGGATAATAATTTAGATATCTAGAAGAAATAAAGCCAAAGTAATGTCAATCTAGTCTCAGACTACGGGGCAAAACTGGGTCTTGAAGAGTGTGCTTCTCCCTCAGCTGTTAGGTATAGGTCAATATGGATCATCCTTGCATGAATAGGATCACTTTAAACATCTATGGTTTCCTTGATGAATGACACCTTAAAGTATAAATATTTACGGCCCATCCCTCCTTGCCAGCTACGTCGTAATTTTCCTGATTTCCTTTGTTTACTCTATACCATAATTATTATAGAGAGGACGCTATATTGATTAGGTCGGCGGCATTTTCATCAGAGTAAAGAACGACTAAGGATAAGTAAACATTAATGTCCTAATTTTCCTAAATTGCTTCCCCTATTGCTGTTTTTGGAGGGACCTAATTTTGCCAGCGAAATATAACCAAGGCTAATTTTTATTTTATTTTACTTTTCTCAATCTATTCCTTATTAAAGACTCCCAATCATCGATTCACACCTATAAAAGATTTACCCTAAATAACAAATGAATCTATTATTATTCATCAATTTCCTATTTTGATATGGTGTTATTTTTTTCTCATTCATTGTATGTATCCGAAATATTAATATTTTATTTAATCTCATTATAGCATAAGTTGACAATTTAACCATCCTAAATGAGTTGTAAATCTCTTCACTTAACTGGAGTACCACAAATTATATTTTTCATTGAAGAAAGGAATCTGTATAAGTAATATATATATAAAATAGAGTAAAATAACAGGACATAATATGTAGCTCAGGCAAACGAATAACAAGTCATAGGTAGATCAAGAAAACGAAAAACGAGATATATGCAACTTGGGCAAACGAAAATAAAGCCATAGGTACGAAACGCAAGATAAATGTAGCTCAGGCAAACTTAAAACAAGCCATAGCAGCTCAGACAAACGAAACAGAAGCTATAAGTAGCTCAAGCAAACGTAAAACAAGACATAGCTCAGACAAACGAAAAACAAGCTATTTGTAACTCAAGAAAAAAAAGCAAGCCAAAGTAATATGGCAAACGAGAAACAAGCCATATGTAACTCAAGGAAAAAACAAGACAAATATAACGTGACAAACAAAACACAAGCCATAAATAGCTCAAGCAAACTGTGGGGAAATTCCTCGTGGAACTTCTTTTCCAGCACGGAAGTGACCTCCATGCGTTAAAGAATATTCTAGAATTTGGTTAGGCTTAAATTGGTAAGCCTCCCCCCTCTCCCTCATCCACAAACGGTAGCCTCGAACCGCGTCCACCCCGGACCACCTTTTCGCGGGTTAGAATCGCCTGGGCGTGAAGGTTCGAGGCCATTTGAGAATAGCGCTGGCCAAACACCCCATGAGTCCCCCACCCTTGCGGGGGCTCCAAAGCCTCGGATATATAGGGCTCGTCTTCCAGCTGGGAGGTACAGAGTTGAGTAGTCCCGCCAGGATCCAAGAAGCATTCCACCTAGTTCCAAGTCAGGTGCTAACAACGAAGCAAAGTGACGGATGAACTTTTCGTGTCGTTGGAATTAGCCCAGCCAGTGAGATATTTCCATTTGACGATCACCACCGAGCGGTTTTTCCGACTCCACTCATCAACTCCTGTAAAAGCCCTCCTCGCTCTCTCCTCGTCTTCGGGTGGCCGAAATACTCTCCCCTGGACCGGACGTTACCCCCCCCCCCCCCGCCTTTGAAGAACCGTCATCACGTCAACTTCCCACTCAGAAGCTCTGAGTGCCATCGCCCTCACGTTTGTTGCCTGCAGAAGACATCTATGAAACCTTACCCTAACGTCTCACCCGGAATCCTCCGTAAGCCAACCCCTTTCCCCCTTAAACAATCCATTTGAGTTAATCCTCCCCATTGGAATAGTCTCCTTCTGTAACACATTAATTTCTAACTTTAGAGTCATATGCATAACTCTGCAATTCTCCCCCTCATTTACCAATATAATTTTACCCATTGATTCTCTTATTTTATGTAAATAAAATTATATTTTTGTAAATGCCTCTTTAAATATCCTTGAGCTGTGCCATTGCCCAAATTTTACCTGACCTCGTTTTGCACTCTATTCTCGCTGCTCCGCGCGTCGAAACTCGTGGCGTTCCGCCCCTTTGTCGGCTTGCCTTTAAATTATTAGTCCCTTTCCCATAGATATAATATGGTATTGATATAATATAATTTCACACCACGACACAAACAAAAAACAGGGCATTTGTAGCTCGGGCCAACGATAAAAAAGCCATAGGTAGCTTAAAAAAAAAATAAGACATGTATAATCGAGCAAACATTGTGGCCTTCCACTCAAAGATTGAAGTCAGTTGGACATTCCAAGCCAATGTTATCACAATTCCCCCTTTCCCGAAGAAGTTGCCGACTTTTCCCCCAAATCGAACGCGTGTATAGGGCCGTCACAGCCACCTTACCAGGCGCCTATATAACCCTTCGACTCAGTTTAGTAAGCAGAACTGTTAAACTTCCCTCCTACTTCTCGAACGAACTGGAGGACGCTGTTCTCCCCCTCCCACCCCCCCAGCGGCGACTTCGATTCAAGTCGAAGGCTAAATCAACCCATGAACTCTGCCATATGATTATATCATGAAATCTTCATAAAATATATTAAATGCATGCCTTTGTGTACCGTAGAAATTTCATTTACCTAATCATCATATTTTTGAGAATATTTTAATAGATGAAAATCGTTCTCTTATTTTGCTCGGTAGTGTATATTCCCAATCACTCCTGCACTAACCACTCTCACTCACTAAAAGTTGCCATAACTTAATATTTGACACGCGTATTTGTATCATTTCTGATTTTGACTTTCTAGATTAAAAGAACAATCATATAATAAATAATAATTCGTAGGAGACTCAATACTTTTGAAGAAAACTTGAAATATATCTCAAAACCTTCACTCAGGAAGTGTCAATAAGACCGTTTATTTTCCTAGACAACATCATCATTTCTTATCTCATTCAGGTTACCTCTCTTCCTATTACATCTTCTAAATACCAAGGCATTGTTATATCGATTTTTCCCTGGTCTTGATGACCCCTCCTCAGATCTCGTCGCACTCGGTATCACTTTTGTACTGAGCCGTCAAAGAAGTTCATCTGATCAAACACATCAATTGTAGAAGAAGGGGGATCTAGACGCAATCTTTCCACCTTTTAACCTATCCTTAATTATAATATGTTATGTTCGTTCTATTTTGGGGATGAATGCCTTAAATTTCCCGGTTGCTGTGATATAACCTGTAAATGTTTCTGCCTTTCTCGCATTCACTCACACTCTTCCTATGACCTCCATGTAAACTCTTTCCCGTTCTCTTTGACCTTTCGATAACTTGCAGCATTTTGTGGAAGCAAATTTACAATTCCACACCCAGGTAAGCAGCGGTGCTGTAAATTACGCCGTGGATGAACTAAACTCACTAGAAGTGTAGACTATCATTTCTATCATTAAAGTCGCCCATCTGATCACCACCAACAAAGGCTCAAGTCGCCTCAATATAAAACAGCCAATTAATACGCTAGACTAAAAAAATATACGAAAACAACATAAAACGAAAAAAATCCCAAACAATAACCAAACAAAACATCATTACAAAAGGAAGAAAAAGCAGGAAGCACTCTTGGGGATTGGGCCAGCCCCGCCACCTCCAAGCGCTGGATCAACGATCAGCACTAAGGACAGTCAAATAAAATGATGAAGGAGGCGAGCCTTCGCAAAGAATTCGGAAGGTCCACGAGTGTGTGCACGAACTGATGCTGGGTACATATGAAAAAGGGTAGCGGCCCCTCTCATCCCTGTACTGTATTTGAGCAAAGATCCTCCAGACTGGGACATTGAACAAAAGGTGATGTACAGGGTAATCCCCCTTTGACATCTTTGGAGACGCCTACGAGCAGCGAAACCTCTTCAAATGCGGTAGCTTCTTTTGTGCTTTCTCGGAGAAGAGGTTTATTTCTTTATTATGCCTACGAGTGCGGGGCTTCCCCCTCACCCCCTTTTTTGGAGGTGCCCTCGGGTGACTCCCTCTTCTTTCCAGCGGCAGTTTCTCCTTTTCCATTATAGGGGATTCCCAAAAGTGATTGCAGGCAGTCGAAAATTGACCGCTCCCGGTGGGATCGGCTCTATAAGACAAGGCCACTAAGGGGGGTAAGGGAGACCAGGGGCTGTTAGTCCGTGCCCCCTCAAATTCTGGCAGTCATGCATTTGAAGTCTGCAGAGGTCAACACAACACAAACAGGAAGATTTTCAGATTTGGGGGACCCCCTTGGATGAACATGTTCTCATAAGCGACCAAGACGCGTATAGCAATATCATTTTCGGTCCCGAACTTGGGCTTGGAGCCAAACAGCGAACCTAGATCCGCCCCATCCTAGCTTCATTTCACTTTGCTCGGGCCCCAGAAACCTCATAAGGAGAGCAGGGACCTCCTTCCACGGCTTGTGCCGCTTTGACAGATAAGACCTTCTCCATCTCGAACAAGGATCATGCGTAGTTATTCTCTCCAGTCTAGGGCACATTCTGGTGCTGGAGAGAAACGGGTTTACCCCAAACCGTCTTCTTTCAAAAAGAGAAAAGGAAGTGGGAAAAGGAGAAAGATGACTACAGGTTTCTTTCCCTCCTAGGGGCCCTCGTTGACGGAGGGTTCTGCTGCCCCTTCGACAAAAGACCAAGCAAAAGTTGTAATTGCTCAGAGCGGAGTCTCGATTGAGTCAGGGGATCGCATTGCGAGACTACGTGGCGTTTTCGAGCCCTATGGCAGTACGTTGTCCAAGCCAAAGTTCGCTAGTTTCTTGGACGGGAGCCTTCTGAAAAATGCGTCAGATCCCTCCAAAACGGCCATGATTATAGCACATGAAGAATCATGTCTTCAGTCTGAGAGACGTCTCATATTCGCCCAACCGCCAAGGAAGCACAACTGATACAAACGGTCAGACCTTATAGGAATAGTAGTTAGGCTATGGTGATGAGGTTGTCGGATAAGAACAACGGTCTTATCGCAGCCTTTATGAGACAAATTCTCTGATGAGTTATACTTACACAGACCCATTACATTTCTAGCAAGCCTATTCTCAACCAAGGGTATTGGTTACCGTGACCGCAAGCCGACTCACGTTCGTCACCTAGTTAACAATTCTCAGAAACAGTAGAGGGTTTCCCAGCAAATCACTATGGTAAACTTTCTTAAAAATGGCCACCATGACCGAATCAAAGAATTAATACTTGAGGTGCAGGTCGACAATAGACCACAGATTTTCCTCCTCCAAATTCTCCAAACCATGAGTAAAAGGTATCAAGATGTTCCAAGCATTTCCCTTTTTGCTTTGGACATTTGATGTAGATAATTCAAAACAGAAAATTTAAGCGTCTCTTTTCCACATTTATATTCTTGTAAATGCTTATCTTACCTCTATAATTCTGTATCCATAATTTAGTTCTCACCATTATGATTCCACTTAACAAAGTTTTTTCCTACATGCACTTAATGTGATGAATGAAAACAATGAACAATAAATCAGAGATTCGAGGAAGTCTAAAAAGATATTTTATTATTTAGGATCTAGAGTGTCAACTTTCTTCATTTGACGAAAATTTATTCACAACATTTACCTTTTATGCGCCCAACCGCGGCATAACTTCGAACATCTGAAAGTGGCAAAGTCAAAACTCAAACCCCCGCTATTTGTCTTCATAAACTCTGTATAGAATAATTAATCAACTCGCCTATGTACGCGATATCCTATTTCTGTAAGAAGCTCATGTCAGATTATAAGATCGGGCTTTCGTTATCACTTGGGGCCAGTGTTGAATCTCTAACTACGCAACATCATCCAGAGCACCAGCAATAAGAACAATGTCTTTTCTATTTTTGTTTATCATCAATTAATTTTTCTTTCCTTTTCTAACCTGCCCATTTATTTGTTAATTTCAGGTCGTACCACTGAATTCTTAAAGGGTTTTTTTAATTAAAAGGATTTTCGGTTCTTGCTTTCCTCTTTACCACCGTGCACGGATTATTATGGAATAAATTTTGCAGTTTTTCCCTCTGTCCGAATTTTTAATAAAAATTATTATTTTCATGTACGATCAAAGTACTGCAATAAGGAAGATTAAGATGGTTGGATTTGGGAATAAAGTTTTCAATTTTATTGCCTTCCCTTGATTTAACCCCATAGTCTTTGTCTTAAAACAGAAATAAACCACAAAACGGTAAACTAAATATTTATCCTTTCGCAAATTAGTTTCGGCCAAAGAAAAAATAATAATTTGATTGAAATTTTCAAAGCTAGAGAAGGGAGAGAGAGCTTCATCTGATTAGTTTGTAGCATTATAGCAAATACTTCAGGCCAGGAAAGAACATTTAGCCTACTCATTTATATTATACAGGGTGTTTCCGTAAATACCAAAATATACATTTAAGTTTAGACTTGGTCTGGATTAGGATAAGGTAGCAATTAGGACTGACCCCACAAGTCAGAAAAAATGCAAACTGAATTTACCAAAAAATACCATCTAGAAAATTGAAATATAAAACTTCTTCAACATTATTATCCTCATGTCCTTAGACCTGTAATATAGAAATATGGGGTATCTATATTACCCTAAATAATCATATAAATAGAATAATGGGTAAAGATGAATATCGATACTACTAGTAAAAGTATTTTCGAATACCAAACAGCAAACTTCATTTCCCCTCGCGTCGGAACATAAA
Source organism: Ceratothoa steindachneri (assembly GCA_963969495.1). NCBI lineage: Eukaryota > Metazoa > Arthropoda > Malacostraca > Isopoda > Cymothoidae > Ceratothoa > Ceratothoa steindachneri. The sequence goes on along the minus strand of OZ018322.1, from coordinate 16,593,191 downwards.
TGCCACGTTACCTCTGCAATTCAATTTCTTCGCTCCCGCCGGAAGAGACAATCATAAAACTCTCGTCGACTTTGAATACAAATCAACAAATTTCCAAAGATTCGTTAAAAATATGCGGACTTTTTTCACCATTCCACAGTTGAGCACGAAGGGACTCATTAAAGGCGAATGTGCTCTGCGCGATATCCAAGAATCGTCTTTATGGACCCCATTTTTCTTCGAGAGAAATGTGACCCGCCGATGTTTATCTGCAAATACCTCATAACTGGATAATGCGTCAGCTCACTACAAATGAACATGAAAACTTAATTTTTCAACAGGTGACACCCATTTTGAAATGTTGCAAAATATTTCATGGAATCCACATTAGATTTGAATTTCTCCTTCAGATTCTAAGGAATAAATCTTATAGTGCTCACCATTAAGATTGTTCACTTTCATTTCCCTAGAGACTGTAGTTTCCGAGATATTTTCATCTCAAGTGACACCTTGAAATGAAACACCTCAAGGTAACACCTTGTGTAACCAAGTGGTAAAAGAGACTTCTATTTAACAGATGCCACAAAGTAACGTTTAAACAGGGTCAGCATCGCTTAAAATGGTGCGTTCATTACTCCATTAAAAATAACTATTCTTTATCTGGAATTTAAAGCGCAATAACAACGAGGCTTTATTAAGCAGAAAGGTTGTAAGGAGAGATCTGCGAAGAGAGTTGTGTAGCTAGAAGAAGTGAATATGTGTTAAATATATATTAGTCGTAGATCTTCCTGAAGGTATTGGAGAGTAAACTATGAGTTTGGGGCAGGGGGGGGGCACGCAAACCAACAAATGACACCTTAAATTCCCTTAAAAGGTGAGTGAAGGAAAGGTAAGGAAAATGTTGGGAGGGAGCAGTAGAAGGACAAAGGGGAAGGGAGGAAAGAATGTTACCCCCCCCACACTTCAACCAAAACGGAGAGATGAACTAGCCCATCTTCACCCCTGCCAACCTTGAGGAGGAGTGAATGGACGAAATCTGGTTGGCGACCAGCCCTCCAAATCAACTATCGGAAGAGAGAGGTAAAAATAGGCGTGTAATTTAATTCTCAAAATTGGGTGAAATGAAAATTGTCTAGAAGAGATAAAGCGCCGGTAGTCTCAATCTAGTTTGAGTCTGCTAAGGGGCAATGGGGAAGGGAGGATGCCCTCATTATATACCAGCTGTAATGGTCTACATTAGTCCCATTTTCCTCGAGGGAAAATAATTTATCTTTTGCACAGATAAAATACTTCACCCTCCCCGTTAATACCCCATCAGTTGAGTAAAATAAATATTATAAAGACCCTGAACAAAAAGTATCACAAGAACAAGAACCACCCTGAACCAAAGGAACCCTCCTAATAGGGTTTTACTATAATTTTGAAGTACCTTCTGTAGCCAAAGAAAATCTAGTACCCGCTCATAGCTGCCGATGTCATCTCGACTCTCAAGTGTAAAAAATCGACGAGTGTTGGTAGAACATTTCTACTCATTCTTATCACAAAATGTCCATATGTCACATTAATACTTGAAAACACCAACATCTAAAGTAGTTGGTAGGGTCGTAATATTTATGGGACTGTGTATTTAAGAAAAAGTAATAAAGTAAAGTAAAAATGGTGAAAAAAGTCCGCATATTTTTAACAAATCTTTGGAATTTTGTTGATCCGTGTTAAAAGTCCTCGACAGTTTTATGATTGTCTCTTCCGGCAAAAGTGAAGAAATTGAATTGCAGAGGTAACGTGGCATTTATGTTCCGACGCGAGGGAAAATGAAGTTTGATGTTTAGTATTCGAAAATCCTTTCACTAGTAGTATGGGTATTCTTTTTTACCCATTATTCTATTTATATGATTATTTAGGGTAATATAGATACCTCATATTTCTATATTACAGGAATAAGGACATGGGGATAATAATGTTGAAGAAGTTTTACTTTTCAAATTTCTCGATGGTATTTTGTGGTAAGTGCAGTTTATCTTTTGAGGTCAATATTAATTGCCTACCTACCTATCTTAATCCAGACCATGGCAAAAAAAATTATTAGATGTATATTTTGGTATGTAGGTCTGTCTTGCACTTCAACGTTTTCGTGATATTCTCTGACACATTTATTCCATTTCAACTTGAAGTTCAACTTGGTAGAAATAGGATAATCTATTTGAAAGGATAGAGGAAACCAACGAAGGAATATCTACCAGAAAGATTCGGGAAAGAGTTTAGTAAAAAAGTAATAAATAAGGAGTAGGTAAAAAAAATGCGCGATTTGCCTAGATTTTCCACTGTTCTGAAGTAAAGTTTCACGTAGTAGAGTAAGCAAAGTTAGAACGATGAGGAAGGGGGAAGTACAAAATAGAGAAACATTGATAATGAAAGAAAGAACAAATGATGTAGGTGCACAAAAAGAAACAAACCGACTCAGAAAGAAGCGGAAACGGAGTGTATTCGTCAGGTTTTGTAGATATCTATCTATAAAAAAAATGTATCTGTTTTAAGCAGGAAGACGATTTCAGATATATGTTTTAGATAATGTGAAAGGTTTTTAATTAAGCCATAATTATGAATACCTAAATCATTAAGAATACAAAGCTAATTTATATAATATATGAGCATTTGATTCTGCTCCTGCTGTTGTGGTGTAATTAATCACTTCTTTGCTAGATTAATAGTAAAACCTCGGATTTCAAAGTTTTAGTAAAACACTTATTTAATGAACAACGAAATTGTTCGTGTTTCATTATAAACTTCTAACGGAAATCACGTTATACTTTCTGATTAATCAACGCTGATATACTTAATTAAAATAATGAATAAACTTCATTCTCGTTTTAAGCATCGTAAGCTATTAATCTTTGTCCTGGTTACCTTCCTTAGGCTTACGGAAAGGTTGCTCGTCCCCCGTTCCAACATGTTGGGTCCAACTGAAAACTTGCTTATACGAGGGGCGGTCAATAAGTTTTGCAATTCGGATATAAAGAAACGAGATATGAGGAAATGTGTTTTATTATTTTTCAAAAAAACTACCCTCGACTTCAATGCACTTGCGCCACTTGTCCCTGAGACTTCGAATTACCGACAACCAGAAATCTCCCGACTGCTGTTCAATCCACTCTTGGACGGCGAGCTAGACATCTTCATCGTCCCCAAACCGGCGTCCACGCAGTGCATCCTTGAGCTGGTGGAATAAAAAGTAGTAGCTAGGGGCCAGATCTGGACTGTAAGGGAGATGGTTGATCTCCTCGAATCTGCACTCGCACAGGGCAGCTTGTGCAACTATGGCCTTGTGGACAGGGGCATTGTCGTGGAAGAGCAGGACACCGCGTGTCAACTTGCCGCGCCGCTTCTGATGGATTCACTTCTTCAACGCAGCCAGTTCCTCAGCGTAATACTGGCCTGTGATGGTCCTTCCACGAGGCGCATAGTCCACCATCAACACTCCCTCAGAATCCCAGAAGATGTTGGCCATGATTTTCCCGGCTGAGGGTTGGGTCCGGAACTTGATGGAGGTCGGAGAGCCCCTGTGCTTCTAGGCCATGGTTTCTAGCTTGGTCTCGGGATCCCAGTGATGGACCCACGTTTCATCACCTGTCACTCTGCGTGACTCGAATCCAGCCGGGTCTTGGTTGTACAGGAGCAGCAGCTCCTCCGAACTTTGACGACGTTGAAGTCGATCATGGGGCGTGAGGTTTCGTAAGGTTTCTAGATCCTCATTTCGGCATTGGCTGTCCTTGATTTTATGTGTGCGTGATAACCTCTTATTCCTACGTGTAGGCCTAGCATATTTTCCTCCGTCAAATATTAATAATCAGTTCTATCGGACAATACTCTATCCATCTTTGACAAAAAAAACACACAAATGACTTGTCTTGATCGCTTAGTCTGTCTACAAGACAAAATTGAAATAAATCACCCACGATTATTTGTACACGAATTAATAAAATTTGCAAATCACACACATGTTTTCAGAACAGTGTTTACAAAGACAGAAATGTTGAACAAAATCTGCCAGAGCAGTTTGCTTTCGCTTAGCATGAGGATCCCAGTAGAAAATATGGAAAGAAAGAGGCACATCAACATACAATTGTGATTTAACTGTTATAAGAAGGAGTACCATCCTACGAGAAATTGCACCGAGAAAGAGCAAATCTGTTCTGATTGAGTCCAACGAAGGCACTTATGGAAGAACTGTGCCCAAATAACGGAGAAGAAATGCCTAAAATCCGGTGGGTCACACCGGACAAAGACCATAGTTTGCCCAAAGAGGAAAGAGATTTTTCTAAGAAAAGAAAATTAAGAAAATACAAAGTAAAAAATAAGAAAACGCGACCTAAGCAGGATCATTCATAGCTACAGTACAACAAATAAAGGAGATAAAAATCTCATGTAACAGTACCGAAAGACACCTTAATGGAACTTCTTATACATACAATACGTGTAGGTAATACATATAGGAGAACCAGGAACTTTTTAAGATAAGCTTAATAAAATGCTAGTAAAAAATGTGATAAGAAGATGTGGTTCCTTGAGATCACACCCTATCAGAAATTTTAAACCCCAGTGTAGCTAATCTGACGGAAACGGGAGAAAACTAAAGTAAGAAAAAAAGAAAAAAAAAGGAAACAGTCTCCGTAACAAAAAACATCAACTACAGAAGAAGAAGTAAGGAAAATGGCCGTGGAAAGAAGCATTACGAGGATTCATGCAGCAGACTTCACCCTCAAATTCTATATCAGCGATGAATAGCCACTCCCGAGGCGAAACAGACAACAGGAGGTACTCACAGCACTACATGAAGGCACATGCAAATGGGACTACAAGACAAAGACAGAAGTGGATGAAGATCTTATTGAGGATTTGCTTCTCAATCACAGAATCAGAATCTTACCTAGTGACCTCGTGACCGTACACTAGAATACATTCAAAAGTTTATAAGTGGAAAGTACAAGGCTGGTGCGGTCGAACCAACCGAGAGGCACACGTGACAAGCAACGAAGGACAATTGGAACGATCCCTAGTGGACATTGCTTCACTATAGCACTCGAAATGATCAAAAAGAGGGGGACTGATGAGCCATTGATCTACAAGAAGCGTGACAGCGTCCAAAACTAGATCAAGCTTTCATGGAGCTAAAATAACCGAAAACGGAATAAATCAACCCGAACACGAGAATAACTCACGACTAATATCCTAACTAAAATAATCTTAAAAAGCAAAACAAAATGATGGATAACCAATAAAGTCTTCAAATAGTGAAAATACACTAGAACAACTACAGTGAACAAAGAGGCAAACTAAAATGAAACATTCACAGAAGAAAAAAGCTAAGTGATAACACGAGGAATAAACTAAAACGAACAAACAAACAAACACTTTGAGAATTATATTATTCAAAAGAGAATGTAAAACAACATAAGAATTTAAATTTAGTTAGAATCGGCGGAATAGTTATGCTATTATTGCCAAAGCAAAACCATTCCCGTGCTAACCTTGGTAGAACTTTAGCAATTATATCATTCGAAACAGAATATAAAACAAGATAAGTATTTCAAATTTAGTTAGAATCAACAGAATAGTTATGATGTTATTATCAAAACAAAATAATTCCAGGTCTATTCTTGGGAGGACTTTGGCAATTATAAAATTCAAAATAGAATGTAAAACAACTGCAGGGTTTCAAATTTCGTTAGAATCGGCCGAATAGTTACAAAAACAAAAGAAGCAAAACAGAGACCACTCGCGACTAGACCTGCACGCGACTAAAAATGTGTTAACAACTTGACGAACGGAGCATAGACACGTGTAGGCGAACTAGCCAGCTGACTAGGAGCAGGTAGGGACTGGTGTAAGAAGGGTAAGTAAGTCACCGGAGAAGGCTAGGCGGGTGGGATTAAGCTGCTTTCCAAAGGAGAATAGCCACTAGGCGCACCAGTCCTAGATGTACCTGTCCCGCGATTTCCTCCTCTTGCAGTTGGCAGGATTTCATACGAGTTAGATTGTATATTTAACATAGGTTAGTTTTCTTGAATATATATTACTTCATGTAGGAGTAATTGGCGTATGTTGGGAGCATAGTCTAAAATTTTGTTTTCTTCAATCATTTCTTGTTAAGACAAGTTCCATTTATTTCTTGTGTATGTTTTTAGTCGCGTGTGAGTCTAGTCACAGGTGAGTCTATATCTCACTATGTCGGTCGGTCCCCGTTTTAGTTTTTTTTTGCTATGGTAATGTCATTGTAACTATTCGACCGATTCTAACGAAACCTAAAACCTTTATGTTGTTTTACATTTTCTTTCGATTGATATAATTGCCAAGGTACTTCTTAGGTTAGTCCGGGAATTATTCTGTTTTAGCAATAACATCATAACTATTGTGCCGATTCTAACGAAATTTGAACCCTTTACATTGTTTTACATTCTTTTCCGAATTATATAATTGCCCAAGTCCTCCCAAGGTTAGCTGGGGAATTATTGAAAGTTTTGTAGGTCGTAAGGTCATAAATCAGAATAAGTGAGAGCACGGGACTTTTGGTCAGCAGACCTTGTTTCGGTGCACCATTGTTGAAGTGGTATGATATTATTCTTGAAAGTGGTGTTTCGGTCATTCCATTATACGTGTGGGGTTAGAACTTAGTCCCCTAAGGTACGTGTACCCATATATCAAATGGATCCTTTGTTTGGGTTGAGGTGGAGTTTGGGGGTTATTTTCATGAAAAAGGTAGATGTCCGTCTATTTTGGTAGTAGATAGTTAGTGCGATCCTTTTTTCGACATTCGTGAGTTTTATTGCTCGGTTAATAATGTCCTTGATTCTCGTTCGTCTGCATGGTGTTCCGTGCTCATATTGTTCTTGTAAAGGTTATATAATATTTTCTTTGTCTGTGTTTCGGTTCTTCTTCTTCTGGGGTTCTGACAAGTATCATCGGCCCATTTTAATTCTTATAGCTATCTGTATTTCTTTATTGGAGAATCCGTGCATTAATTTCCTTCAACCTTTTTGCAATTAATAAGTATAAGTCTCTAATGAACTTCGTTAGGCTTATTCACGGATTGAACAATGAAGAAAAGGCGAACGTAAGAAAAATCGAGAAGATTGAAAAGAAACTTATTAATACGAGATTAGCGGTCACTATATATATATATATATATATCTCTCTCTCTCTCTCTCTCTCTCATATCAGTGAGAAGATAATAGTAAACCATAATATTTGAATCAAGATTTATTTATAACCACAGAACTAGTTTCGGCAAAGTTATAATTACCATTTTGAACTAGGTAATGAAAAATGCCAAGCAAGGAACCCAGAATATATAAAGCGAACAAAATACTAAACAAAATGAAAACGCAGGAAGAAATCTGAAACCAGTCCCCAAAAAAAACTGGTTCCAAAGTTACTCCATCCAACTACTTAGATCAGTTGTCTAATAATGATTCTACATTAACCGTACCAATTTCTCTTGGATATTTTTCCACACACACACACACACACACGCATATATATATATATATATATATATATATATATATATATATATATATATATATATATATATATATATATATATATATAAGCAAGTTTTGTTGAAAGCGACAGCTAATTTCGCATTTGAAATTATTTTCCTTTCACATCTTTCGATTTGTCGTATATTTGCCTTTACGTCTGAGTTGAAGCCGTGGATAAATCTCCGAAACGGATTCAAACTCAGTCTTTAATTTGCTAAAGGATCCTTTTCCTATTCACTCCTTTAAAATTAAAATCCGACAAATCCGACAAATTGAAAAATGTGAAAAGAAATCCCAAATACTAAATAGGTGACTGCCTATTTTTGGGCACCAGTCGCCGTACTCATCGTTCCGCTTAATGATAGGCTATATTAAAAAAACGACCGTGTAAAAGAGACCAAAGAACAAACAAAATGAAAACAAAAATAAAAAATAAGCAAAACAACAGGTAGAAGAAGGGAGCATGTTCCGGCGTCTGGGTGACCTGCCCCCTCCCTCTCCCAGGAGCATGTAACCTAAAAAAAAGAGAGTCCAATCAAATAGAGGTCGCCAAAGTCCTCCCAAAATTCAGATAGTGCAAAAGTCCGCATCCACGAACTGGTCCAGAGAACAAGCTACAAGCAGTAGCGACCCGGCCCGTCCCGGTATCAGGAGAGATAGCGTGCAAGAGGAGGTCCCATCAATTGGGACCTCCTCGGCAGTGCCACGAATGCCTTCAGACCTCCGCATGTCGTTATCTTAGGTAGCCTGTTACGTATAATATCGGGAGGAGTTGCTGCTCCTCCCGGCCTGAGTGAAAATTTGGGAAGCCCCGTCAAAGGATTCTTTGATCTCTCTGATTGGGCCTGGTAAAGTTGATGGTCGCTTTCCCCTCCCCCCCCCCTCAGCACTACTTTAGATTTTTATTGGTATTTTATTTTGTTGTTATTATTAGGATTATATTGTTATTATCATTCTTATTATTATTCTGTATTATTATTTAGTAGGATTTTTATATTATTTTATTAGTATTTATTATATTATTATTATCAATATTTATTATTACTATGTATTCTAATTATTTATATTGATTATTATTAATTATTAATATTAGTATAAGGGTATTATTATGTAATGATATTATTTATCATTATATAATAATGTTATTTATTATTATCATTACAGGTTTCCACTCAACCTTTTCTCCTTACACTTTGTACAGGAGTGTTTCCACCTGTACAGAGTTCGGGCAGGTAGCCATGGCGCCTTGGTGGACTGCATGCGATCCTGGGATCACCTAGTACCAGGATATGCTAATAATAGGTGTTCACCAAACATAATCGTTAGTGAACCTGCCTATATCTCTCTTTATTGCATACCCTCCTTACCCTTTTTACACTTGCTTCCCTATCTACAGTGTCGCTGCCCTGGGCTCTTTCGCCCTCTTGTGAGCCTTAGTCGAGTGGCAGTCTATACCGTGAGGTCGTCCCGGTCTGCCGCAAGGACCAAAAGCCCGCTGGTTAGCGCAAGTATTAGGTGTGGTGGACCGTCGACTTTACCCACCTTCTTCCAGTGCACATATGACGAGGTTATGCTGTCACAGCCGCGTTACTATGCTGTCCCAGGCGCGTTACTATCCACCATTTGGCGAGAAGACTTTATGAGCCTAGGATGGTTTGAATACCACTTTGAGGTGTTCTACCAACTGTGAGTATAAAGACTCGGTTAAGGTGCGCGACTGCTTCACTTTGTGAGAAGGGTCGCGTTGGAGGGAGATGCCTGATTTAAGCCGTACGGGCCACTCAAGCCCCTAATGACGCCAGCTAAACAAGGGTGGCGTCCAAGAAGGTAGTACCCGCGCGAGCCTTCTAAGTAGGAGTAGTAGCTATCGTCCTCGTAGTACTAGCTGTGTCAGGAGCAAACGACTGCTTTTAACCAGAGCGGCGTAGGAAGTTAGAGGACGCGCAGGGCGTTACAGGACCATTTGTTAGCCTCTTAAAAGGACATTCGGTGCGCAACCTTAAAGGACATAACTCCCTTCTCACCAAATACAAGTTACAATGCTTAGAGGAACCGGGGACTGCATTACCACACTTCACACATTAAGCCTCACACGACACAGCTTTACCGTGTAAGACTTTTAATCAATTAGCACATTTCTTTTTATTTAGGAGCCCATCTGGCGACTGCCTACTTGGGGCATAAGTCGCCGTACTCACCAGAGCCTACTAATAGGCTATATTAAAAAAAAACCGATATATAAATAAATAACAACTATAAAAAACAACGCTCAAAAACAACAAAAAAGCAACAAGGAAGCGCGCTCCTCCAGCCTACTCCAAAATGTGCTAAAGTCCACAAGTCGGTGTGAACGAACTCGTCACGCGTAGAAAGGACAACCGGTTTCGACCCCGCTCATTCCGGTAACGTGACAGGTAACCGTTGCAGAGATCACCCAGAATGTGAAATTGAAAAAGAATATGCCGAACAATCCGGGGAACGACGCAACTTCACAGTAGGGCGCAGGCAATCGCTCCATCAAGTGGTGGGGCATCCCGCGAGTGAGCATAATTCGGAGACGACAGAAAACAGCCTGAATCCGTCGCCATATTGGGGTTGATCCATGGGAACAGTTGCGGCGCAATGGCACACGACTTTAGGTTCCCCTCAACCGTCTTCCATCTTCTTTGCCAAGAAGCCCGGAGAGCTGCCCATATTCCTGCCATGTAATCGGTGTGAGGAATAAGAAAACGCTGGTCTGGTTGCAGAGTCCTCGCAGACTCTTTGGCACGACCGTTCACCGCAATTCCTACATGTCCAGTAACCCAGCAGAAGATAATGTCGATATCCACCCGGCTCGCCAAAACCGTGGCGTCACGGATATCGCGAACCAGGGGATGCGGAGATTCCAATGCCCCGAGAGCACTCATTGCGCTTTGTGAGTCGTTATAAATAACAATCCGGTCTCCTAACCGGGAACGTCACGTTATCTCCTTTACCGAGCCGTGTATTGTAACCAGCTCGGCTGTGAAGACATACGCAGCGTTACCAATTAGAACAGATTTTGAGTTGATCCTACTTACCAGGACGACATGTTTTATTCGTATATCCGTAGAAATGCGTGGTACTGAGAACACCTACAGGTAATGATACTAGTGCCTTATTCAGGTAGTCTGAAGCGATAAAAAATGGCAAAGAATGTAGGGCGTGCGTCTTAAGAGCCCACCCAGTTTCCTCTTCACACGTTCGAACTTGACCACTTTCAGGTTGACTAGCTACTCCTGGCATTCTTTAATGAGAGATTAACGAGATGCCTTGCATATTTCTCCTCCCATGAAGTTCATGATAGAGTGCCATTTCACTTTCAAGCCATTGAGTGCAGGAAAAGAATTTCCAATGTCCGCCTCAGCAGTGACAGCCAAATTAATCAAAAGGATCACGTTTGAGAAACGGGTGCGCATTGGTTCCTTAAAGACTACTTTATCTAATACTGATACTAAGGGAGCAGTTGTTCTGTAAACAGCATTCTGTAGACAACATTCTGTAAACATCATTCTGTAGACATGTTTCTGTAAACAACTTTCTATAGGCAACATTCTGTAGACAACATTCTGAAAACAACATTCTTCCAAAGGTTAATCTAAAGGAGTTTGAAGCCGGCTGGTTTGAAAGCACTGGGTACTCTCTCGACAAGGGGATCGGACGTCACAGAGCCTATGCCCACCTCACTCTTTCTTTGCATGACAATTTGTAGCTTGCATTCTCCCCCGTGAGCGTTCCAAAGCCGGACGTGGTATCTTTGGCCTAGTCACTTGCCGAGTGTGAAGGGAAACGGCCCTTCCACGAGACCCTTCGTAGAAAATAACTCATATTCTGTCAACTCTTTTTTTCTTTTTCGTTTGGGGGCGGGCGGGGTGTGAGCCCTGTTCTCTCCTCTTCGCTAGTGGGCCCCGAGGCTGGACGGGCTAGCCTCGGCAGAGAATTTAAAGGAATCTGCTTCTGCGGAACTCCACCGGAAGGAGAAGCGCCCCTCTCTCCTTCTGAATCCTGTGGACCTCTTTCTCCTTAGGAGGATCTCACCGTGCTGCAGACTTAGGGTCGTGAGTGTTTCTAAATGAGTCAATGATCCCTCTTTTGATGAACTCTGCTGTCTGGGATGGAAGCCTGTTGGGGACTGCTTTCAATTGAGGAGGGGCCTCCGATTGGCCATCCTCTCTCGATGAGTAGCGAATTACGACCAAGGGCTCTACCGGGTGTCCCAGAAAAAAGCTAACCGTACTCTGAATTAGCATAATTCAAGGACTATTAGAGATTTGAGGGTTTTACAAAAGTGTTTTATTTACCAACTATTTCTCTGTGGATTCTGGAAATTCCATTAAATTTCCTTTTATGATCTTCATACACTAATGGGTTTAGTGGAGTCTATCAAAAATATGTTTGCGCAAGGAAGTAAAATAATGAAACGAAGCCTAAGAACGCTAGGCCATGGTGAACTTTCAAGAGAAGCCTAGGTCACTGTGCGATTCTTCAAGCAAAGCCTAGGCCTTTTTACAGTGGTTTTCAGCCACGCTGTGCTATGGTCTCGTAAATGTTTACTTCCATAGAACCTTTTTAATCATGCAGTTAACAAAAGATCAACGCGTATTCGTAGTCACAAACTTTGTTAATAATGGCAGTATTAAACAAGTACAAGATTCCTTTGAACAACGTTTTCCAGTTAGGCACCCACCAAGCCAGCACACACTTTGGAAAAACGTTCGCAAGTACCAACATGAAGGAACATGCATAAATCTAAATAAAGGTCGTTCGGGTCGTATGAGAACCATAAGAACAACATAAAATATCGAAAATGTTCAGATGACACTTCTTCAAAATCCACATGTATCAGTCAGAAAGAATAGGTTACAATTGTTAAAGACATCATTTAACCGCATTATTAAACATGACTTAAAATGGCATCCCGTTAAGATGCATTTGAGATACCAGCTTCTTGAAAATGATTTTCATCGTCGTAGACAATTTGTCGAATGGCTTCTCCATAAACCACCTGCTTATTTCTTGGAAAACATTGTGATAGGTGAAGAGGCAGCCTTTTTCATGAATGGAAAGGTAAATAGCCATAACATTCGGCAGTATGCGCCGCTTAACCACCCCCCAGAATTCAACTTTGACACACGTATTTGTCAGCAGAAAGTGTCTCTGTGGATCGTAATATGCGGGAATGGCTATCTTGTCGGCCCATTGTTTTACGAGAATAACTTGATTGGTGCTGCCTACCTGAACATGATCAACAAAAAGATCTTCTTGGAACTCCTCAAGATTTACGAAAATCAATTCAATAGACTTTGGTGGATTCAGGAGTGCGCGCCAGCTCATAGACAGCTTGCTGTAAGAACAAAACTAAGAGAAGCGTTTGACAACCGCATTTTCGGGCTAAATCATGCAATTAAATGGCCGCCAAGATCCCCTAACTTGACACCGTGCGATTATTTTGGGGGGGATATCTAAAGAATAAAGTGTATTCTACTTCACAACAAATCATCAACCAGTTAAGAGATAGTATCACACGTGAAGTCAATAGACTTACGGAAAATCACAAGTTAATCAAAAATGTTGTTCAATCAATGCGATCAAAGGCGCAACTGTGCTTGGAAAAAAATGGAGGACATGTGGAAGGAAACGGTGCTTATAAAAGTAAAAAATAAATTTGTATTACTCATATGAAAAGGTGTTTTTGTTAAAAATGGATTTAAATATATTTGTTGATTTTAAACAACGAAGTTTCATTATTTTACTTCCTTGCGCAAACATAATTTTGATAGCCTCCACTAAACCCATTAGTGTATCAATATCGTGAAAGGAAATTTAATGAAACTTACAGAATCGACAGATAAATAGTTGGTAAATCTGTTTTGTTTTGCAGCACTCAAAAGTCTCTAATAGCTTTTGAGTTATATTAATTCAAAGTACGGTTAACTTTTTTTCTGGGACACCTTGTATAGGTTAATGGACTAATGTGGCCTACATCCTGCATGCCTGCCACCTAAAACTCGTCCAAAGTGTAAATAAATGATGTGCACCATCCCATGTCCCTTTAAAAAGATTCACTCTGACTGCATTTCCTCACTGAGACCAGGGGAGACGTTTTGGGGGCACTTCTGCCTCGATTGCAACGACCGTGGGAAGACTCAGACACAGTTACTCGAAAGCAACTCTGAAGAATGGGGAAATGCAGAAGCTTCCTCACCACAAGAGGTATGATAGGGGGAAACCTATCTCCGTCGTGAGAAGATGGGACTGGGCTCCACTTCATTACAGTTGAAACCGTCCGAGGGTGGCTTAGAAGATGGTAAAGTAGAGACACCTTTACTACTTGAAGGAAGGAGGAAAGGAGTCCCTCAACCAATTAGAAGCGTTATCATAGTTTTTTCAGATAAGCCTGGTATGAAATTTCGAGTTTTGCTCAAGGCACAAAAAACTTATCACATGTGAAAATAAATACAGAAAAGTGAAATAGATAGCTATATACCGCGACAAGTTGCCCCTGGCCTTTCACACTAGGATTTTTCAAGCTTTTAAGAATGGATTAAAGGTGAGGTTCGAGCCTTAGAGAAAAGACCTTAGCCGGAATATCTCGTACAAATGATTCTGTCGAAGGTAGGTACCGCGCATTTCAACTACGCCTAGTAATTAGTCACCCAAATTTAGCTCGCCTCATTACAAAATTGAAAAAGAACAAAATGATTGGGAACTAACAATACAACAGGCTGTAGGGGATATTACACCTCGAGATACTAAAAAGAAATATGCATTTGTTAATGAAAGGATTAAAAAACTATTAGATGACTATGCAAACTTAGATAGCTTGCAATACTTAAAAGCTATTGCTTATAATTTGTAAGGTTATAGCCGGTGTGGGTAAACGACGGCCCGCGGGCTGCATGCGGCCCGCCAAATGTTAGTAAATTTGAAAGAGAAAGTTACCAAGAAACGGAAAATAATATTGTGAGCATTAACACTTTACCCGCAAATGGTGTGACGTTACCCAACATGTATATATATATGTAAATCTATTTGTATATGTGTATATAAATATTATAAAGATATTTGTCTCTCTGTTTTGGTGAAACAGTGAGTGCGTGATGGAACCTTTAGTTTTGCCCTCATTTTGTTTTCTTCCCGCAGGTGTGCGTATGCATGAGAGAGTGCCGATCAACGGCTACAGAAGCCGATGGTCTTCACTAGGAGCAAGTGACTCCCAACTCAAGCTCAAGCTCAAGTTCGTAACAATGGCTAATCTTGCAACTTTGTTACCGCTCCAATGATTTTATTGCTTTTTATTTAAATCATTCCATTGTCCTGGAAGATCCCAAATAGATAAGACAGGGGGCATTTTATTTCAGCCTAGCTTTTATTATCTTACAAAATTTACCCAAAATGAGCTATTCGAAGCCATCTAAAAAGCGAAAAATTGAACACGAATGCCGAGTATTTAACAAAAAGTTGACTGAAAAGTATTTTTTAACTGACGTTGGAGATAAAGCTGTATGTTTGATTTGTCATGAAACAGTTGCTGTTTTCAAGGAAAACAATTTGAAACGGCACTTTCAAACAAAGCACGCCAACTTTGGACACAATTTATCAAAGCAAGAACTGCAAAAGAAAGCAACTGATCTGGTAAAAAGCAACAGCAAACTAGGTTTGAGAAAACTTTATCTTTACGAAGGAACGTGACAAAGACAAGTTTTGCATTGGCAAATAAAATTGCAAAGCAAATCAAGTCATTTGCAGAAGCAGAATTTATTAAAGATTGCATGGTTGATACTATCAGTGTTGTGTGTCCTGAAGTTATATCAAAAGTAAAAGCCATATCGCTGTCACGAAGAACTATTGTTCGTCTCATAGATGCAATTGCAATGAATATTAAAGAACAGCTGTTAACAGCCAGTGGTAGTTTTCAGTGGTTTTCTATTGCTTTAGATGAGAGTACTGACATTCAGGATACTACTGCTCAGGTACTTATTTACATCAGAGTAATTGACGAAAACTTTGAAATTACAGAGGAATTATTATCTAAGGAGTCTCTCAAAAGACACTGTTGCTGGAAAAGATTTGTACAACAGCGTAATTAACAGTCTTATCAGGTCTAGATTAAGCCTGAATAAACTGGCAATCACTACAAATGATGGTGCTCCTTCACTCACTGGCAAATATTGTGGCTTTGCGACCTTGATGAATGATAAAATCAAAGAATATTTTCCATCGCACAGTGCGTTGTCTTTTCACTGCATCGTGGATCAAGAAAGCCTCTGTAAGTCTTCTTTAAAAGTAAAACATGTTATGGATCCAGTGGTACATGCAGTGAATTCAATAAGAGTACGGGGACTGAAACACAAGCAATTCGGAAGTTTCCTAAAAGCCATCGAGGCAGATTTTACAGATGTGTTGTACCACCCAAATGTCCGGTGGTTAAGCATGGGAAAAGTACTAAAGAAGGTGTGGGACGTTAAAGCAGAGATTGCCATGTTTTTTAATATGAAAGAAATCTCGTTGTGACTTTTCAAAGAAATGGAGAGTGACGAATGCAAAAGCTGAATGAGTTAAACACAAAACTACATGGCAAAGGTGTATTTGCTCGTGAATTGTACGTGGAAGTGAAAGCCTTTCAAACGAAACTTAAAATTTTTACCAAGCAGCTTAAAGTGAAAAATTTGCTCATTTCCCTCTGTTGTAAACACGAGCTGTTACACAAGCATTATCAGACAAGTACAGTTCCCAGTTGATGGCTCTAAGCAATCAAAACAATTGAAGGCTAGTTAGATTTGCTCAGTTCAAATTTTTCCTGTGACATTGAAATGGTTACTGAAGAACTGCAGGTGGAACTGATTGAGTTGCAAACGAACAACTCTTTAAGGAGGCGATTTGAAAATAAACCACTGGTCGAGTTTTATGCATCTCTGCACTCACAAAAGTTAAAAAAATGTGAAAATCTTTGCAAGAAAGATGTTTGTGTTGTTTGCATCAACTTACATTTGTGAGCAGACTTTCTCCATAGTGAAAGTTAACAAATCAAAGAACAGATGACTTCTCACAGACTCGAATCTTCAGTCAGTGTTTAGGATCAGTACAAGCAACTTGACGCCTAATTTTAACAACCTGGTAAATGACTGCAGTTAGATGCACATTCTCATTGAGTCATTGAGATCATTCTGTTGCTGAGTTACTTTGTTTTTCGAAATAAATGTGTTTCATGTAAAGTTTCTACTTTAAAATATAAATTGATTTTTTTCGTTAAATTGAGGTATTATATGTGTGTTTCATTTGAAGTTTCTACTTTAAAATATTAATTAATAAGAAGTTTTTTTTTGTTTTCTTAAAGAGTTACTTTGTATTTAAAATAAATATGTTTTTCCACTTTATAATATTAATTAATAAAAATAAGTTTTTTTCTTCAAACAAGGTTAGTTTGTCTTTCAAATAAATGTGTTTCATGCAAGGCTACAACTTAAAAATACTTATTAATAAAAATTGTTTTCCTTTATAGTTTAAACTGAGTTACTTTATCTTTCAAATAAATGCGTTTCATGTGAATCTTCTACAGTACTTTAAAATATTAATTAATAAAAATTAATTGCATATTTTTTCTTTAAAATCCTTTCATTTTTTTCTATTTTAAATATTAATTATTTTGGGTTTATATACTATGTGGCCCTATCAAATTGTGAATTTTTTAATGCGCCCCTTGCACTGAAAAGTTTGCCCACCCCTGGGTTGAAGAAATACAACTTTAATTTTGTAATAAACCTACATGAAATTAAATGCATTTAATTTTTTTAAATATTCCGATAAGCAAAATAAACCTCCATTAAATTAAATGCATTTTATCTATCTTCCTTAATAATATCAATACAATCGACGAAACGTCCGGCGACGAAATGTCCGTTCCACGAATTGTCCGGGGACGAAACGTCCAGCCACGGTCGCCCTCTTCTGGCTTGTATGCATCAAACTCAGCTGCATCGGTAGTGACACTAATCTCTGAATCAGAGCTAGATCCCATGGTAAAATCAGGCTCAAGAACAGGAATATCGGGGCCATGTGGGACTGGTTTTATAACAGAAGGAATATTGGGGTATTGAACATGGTGCTTGTTCTTGCGATTGATGTCTTTCAAATTTGTCATGCAGAAGGAGCAGTCGGTGACGTGATCTTTGCCTTCTCTCAACACCATTGTGACACCAAATGGCATACTCTTCCTTTTCTTATTACTCTAATCTCGTAGATTTTCTATACATGGTATACAGCAAATATGGGGAGTAAATGGCATATTCTGGTCCCCTAGGTTCACTCCAAAGTAAGCATGATATGCCATTTTCACAAACCCTGTGATTTTTGCTCTACGGTCTGGAAGAGCGACACGTTCGCAGAAGTAACAAAACCTATTTGGATCATTCTTGCACGTACGATCCATTGTAATGCAAATCTAGACCTGAATAGATGAATAAAATAGGTTATGTATGGTTCTCATTACTAAATGTGACGAAACAAAGTAATAAACGGTTGTATGATAGCGCTATTTTAGAATATACGTTCTAATATAAATCGAGCATATCTTAGAAACCAGACCTCACCCAAAAAACTAATTATATTCTTAAATTCAGCATTCAAAAATGATTCTAAATCAGTTGGAAAACCTATGACCTTTGAAAAAAAGTATGAAACGCTGGCCAGTGTAATGAATGTCTTTATCCCATATGCTATCAAATAATTCAAGTTATTTCATATAATAAACAAAACATTTCTCTAATAATATATTTCAATAGGCCTTTTCAGTGAGGCTCGTTGCTCTTAGTGTTATTACCTGTGACATGTCAATAATTTCCATTGCAGTTGTAATGGAAAAAATACAATCCTTTAGCTTTTAGCTTTTAGTTTTATTATAATTTTAAATTTCAATTTTGACATTTGGATTAAAATTGTTGAAAGAATTGCTTCCAGGAAAAATAGTCGCTGGGAACATTTGCTTGCAATTCTCAGATGAAAAGGACAAAAAAATGTTTAAATAAAAATTTATAGTCAACACAATATGGCTTAAAGCTAACTCTATATAAAAGATCCCAGTCAGGCAATGTTAGTCTTGCGTAGGTCTAATACTTTATGCCAGGTTTACACGATACAAATCGATTTCATGAGCGTGCGAACGTTGCTATGAAAACAGTCCAAACGAGTGATGAAACAAACGTACATACTCCAATCGAGTAATTGTAAGGCCATTCGGTTGTTTTCTTTTCCATCCACTGATTCTCTAGCCTTTCTTTCTTAAATTAAAATGAAGACCAACGAGGGCCTTCAACCAAAATGTTTCTAGGAAAAGATGCATAAAGAAAACGGTGAAGATGACGAGATACCCTCGCTGTTATTTCGCTTTAAATTCAAGGACAAAAAATACACAGCAATAGACAAGTAAGACTGAATGCTCGTAAATTCGATTCATTTCTGTGGTCCGAGTTCTGTTACTATTTGTGACATCGATTTTTTAAAATTGGCGCGTAAATATTATTCTCTTTTTTTCGTTCTAAATTGCATTCATTCGGTTTTTTTCTAATTATTTCATTTAAGGATTTTGAAAGACAATTTCACTTAATGATATACAACTATTTCCACGCAAGCAATGCTGTGTAGTTTAAATCGAAACCACTCTTTAGGGGCCCGGGAAAACATTGAGGAGTGGTCAATCATTCACAAGTGGATATGACACGAAAACCCCACCTGGATGCAATCATTGAGTTTATATCCCCCTAATTGGATGCTATCATTAAGTTTATACCACCTCTCTTGGATGTTTTCCACGTGAGGTTAATCTGCAATAGAACTTCCACTTCCTAGCTCTTTCATTGACTGCTAGTACAGGGGTGTGCTATAAAATTCTCACATCTTGCAAAAGCCTCTCTCCATTCCAACCTGGTCTCTCAGGACAGTAGCACTGAAAGCTCAGCCCCACTAAATTGTGGTAGGGTTGAAGGGGTCTTACATCAGAAGTTGTAGATTTAAAGGCTTTCTCTCATAATTTCCCAAGTGGTCGAAGATTGTATCTGGACCCGGAGATCTATAAACAACAACTATTTCGTTCCTCTTACTGTTACTGTACTTATGATTTAACCGCTGTCTTCATTATACTAAATGGTTACACTAATGCAAATTACGAATCAAGATTTGAGCTAGATAACCGAACAGCCACTAGAAGTAATTGTTTCAAGCTAGTGAACAAAAGATTTAACACTGGGTAGCACAAAATTTCTTTGCCTATAAAATAACACAAACTTGGAACACTTTCCCGATCTATGTAGGTGAAAGCACTTTAGTAATTATATTAAATAATAGAATAGATAAATATTACGTTAAAATATAACTTTAAAAACCTGACAAACTAATTCCTCTCTTCCATATACCAATCATTTTCCTGTCGTTGACTTCTTTCCTTCCTTTGAACTAGGCTTCAGTGAACCTTAGTTTTATAGGTTCGTAATTTTGTAATTATTTACTTGTTGAGTGTCTGCAACATTCAATTGTCCAGCCATGCAACTGGGTCGGGAGGGGCACCTTTGTTACACCGTTGAAAACACTTGGTATAACTGGCGTCTCTCGGCGAAATAGGCACCGTCGAGATCAGCTTCGGATGCAGTGAGAGGTGCATCCGCGTACAGGCGAATAATGCACTGTGCACGGCGCAGAATAAGTGACATCTCCACAGATCGACAAGTATAGTCTCAATAGGGGAAGTGCGGAAGGCACCGGTTGACAGGCGGAGGCTGGTGTGGTGGATCGAGTCCACCTTCCACAATACACGGTCGGCTGCGGATGAAAAAACTCGCATCCATAGTCGAGCATCGAACGAAAAAGGGATCAATAAAATTGTAAGGCAGTAGCCCTATAGCCCCCCAGGCGCTAAACGTCGCAAAACGAAGAATATCCATGGCCTAGGTAAAAGAGACCCTAAGGCTGCGGTTATGAGCCTCACAAGTGCGGCGTCAGGCAAATACAAGACAAGAAAACGGTGCGAGTCCACCAATTCCAGGCGCATCCAATTGAGAAACGTAACGAGAACATCTTCCGGCAGCACCGAAGTGATTCCGTTGATACTCAGGAAAAATAATGAAACACTGAGGACACTACCCTGCTGGACACACTATTCCTGCGACAATAAGCCGGAGAGGGCTGCCCCCCTTTCCCCCCGTACGCGAAATCGACGATATCGCAAAAAAGATTGATAGGCCTCCCCTCGCTTCCATCGTGTGGAGAGTCGCCATGATACAGAAACACCATGCGGTATCATAGCCCGTCTCCAGATCGAAAAACACCTTGGCGTAATTATGTTTACGAAGGAAGGCCTCTCAGACGGCATTTTCCAGTCGGATCAAAGCATTCGACGTGGAGTGGAATTTATGAAAGACGCACAGTGCAGAAGATAGGTGGCCTTCCTATCGAGAAAAAAACGCTAACATTTACTAATTTCCCCATCAACTTTCAAACGCAAGAGGTTGGGAGATTGGTCGGAAACCGGCCTGGGTAGAGTGATTCCTCCCAGGTTTGGGAAAAGCGAGCACAGTAGCGATTCGACAGGAATCTGGGAGGATACCCTATACGCAGATCATGTTGAACAAATGTAACAGAAAGGCCATGCCACGCTCACGTAGGTGTCTAAGGATGGCGTACGGAATATGATCTGCACCATGGACGAGCCATAGCTCAACGAAATTCACCGACAGTGAAATCGTTCTGGCAGTGCTTATAGCGCATGTAGGCATAACGCTACTGTTTGATGATGGTTCACACTTGGCTGACCACCACGGGAGCGGTCGGCGTGCAAAATGTCAAGACGTTCTAAGAATAATAGTTAGGCCCAAGGCGATGAAGTTACCGGAGAAGAACTCAACAGCCTCATCTACTGACCTAAACTTTTCGATTGAGACAGAGAAATCAGTCGTTTCCTCAAATGCAGACCACCGATCCTGCACCAAGGACCACCGGGCCTAAGTCCTTCGCGTCGAACTTGGCTGATAGTGGAATGTACAGCTGCAGAGCTACTGTATGAAAGGATTTATCTAAAGCAAAAAGAAAACGTAGACATTATGACGGGATTAAATAGCGCATACTCCTGACCGGCCCCCATTCCTTGGTGGTGGGCTTGCAAAACACTTATACCACAGGAGGATGGGCAAGGAACACGTGTCCAGCATGGTTGCCAGCAAAAAGATAGCTATCGGGGAACGGAAGGAGACGAGCCTCTGCAGCTCGTCCCAGTTTGCTCGGAGTCTGTGGCAATTCCATTGAAGGAAGGAATATAATCTCCGCCCTAGCTCGGAGGAGATGCGGGGGCCCTCTTCGAAGAGAAGACCCTCACTGGAATGGCCAAACGCTTCCTCAAGGCACTTTCGCCTAGGAGGACTTATTGCGGGCGGTTGGGCTCGCCATGCGAGTCTTTTCCTCCCTCCGCCTCGTAACCTTAAGCCGGCTTCGGAGGCAATGGTCCCTCTCTTGGAGGAACACCGTCTCAGAGAGACACGTCATACTAATGGCCATGGGGGAAGAAACCTAATCTCCTTTAGTGCTGTCTTCATTTTGGGAGGCAGATTTAGGAACCCCAGGGGATTGGCTCACGACCAACTTAAGGGGCGTTGCCTCCTGTGAATCTAACAAATCGATGAAAGCGTGTGGCCATTTCGCCTTACAGGAAACGGTATGCTGGGGAAAGGAAGGGACACCTTGGTTATAGCCGGGGCTGGGTGTAAACCCTCCACCCACCAGCTCTACCGGAGGAGAGCCCTGGGTGGGTAGAAGCCGCAGAAGGGTTCCTAATGGGCGTAGAAACGGCCGTGCTCGTAGGCGTGGAGGGTCCAGGACTAGAGAGTATCTTTCTTAACATTGAGGCATAAGACGTCCCAGGCAGTTCCGGGGGCACCAGGACGATGCTAGGCCTGAACGGCTAGGATTTACTTCTCAAGAAGGTATGTACCACATTGCTTCGAAGAAGCTAGGTGCGGCTCTCCGCAATTGACACACTTGGTCACACACGATTTGAAATTATCGTGTACGACCTTAGAGCAATTTACACAGACTTCGGGTAACGCCAACTTTGCGCGTCTACAGGAGCGATTAGTATTGTAGAAGTGGTGGCAATAGTAGCACCTCTGCGGCAGTTGCACGAATGCTCTCACGCGGTCGCGATACCAACCGGCACGCAACCACTAAGGAAGCTTGTCACATTCGAACGTGACGAAGCGTGTAGGAGTGGGTCTCGAGGCCTCTCCGTGTTTTCTCATCACACGTTAGACCTTGACCGCTCGATGGTTGTCCAGCTGTAAGATAATATAATCTATGAGTTCACTCACATAAACTACTCCTTTCACGAAGTTCATGGTAGAGTGCGGCATCACACTTACCGGCATGCCATCAAGTGTTCGAAGGGCACTAATCATGACCGCTTCACATAGATTCGACACCTTTGCCAGATGGCTACCGTCCAAGAACCGGGTCACCTACGGCTCTCTACCAATCACGCTAGCTAAAGCTCTCCTATGAGTTCACTCACATAAACTACTCCTTTCACGAAGTTCATGGTAGAGTGCGGCATCACACTTACCGGCATGCCATCAAGTGTTCGAAGGGCACTAATCATGACCGCTTCGCATAGATTCGACACCTTTGCCAGATGGCTACCGTCCAAGAACCGGGTCACCTACGGCTCTCTACCAATCACGCTAGCTAAAGCTCTCCTCTGATTGATCACGTTGCCTTACCTAACATGCTGCCATCAGTGGAGCGTATAACGAGTAAGTGTTTAAAGCCAACGGGCTCGAAAACGCCAGGTGCCTCTAAATGAGGGGCCCCGACGTAATCAAGGCTCCACTCTGCCTAGTGGAGCAAGCATGATAAGAGGCCATAGAGGAAATGTGTACTCCCTCATGGGCCTGAGCATGCACCCAAACTCCCTTGCATCCTCCAAATTCTCTTTCATTCCACATTCGGATGTGACCGAACTAGTCCCAAGAACGAGGGTTTCTCTCCTCGAGATGCGACCGACGCTGGAGCTTTTATCTCTTCGGTTTTGGTTGATTTTTTGATCTGTTTTGCGCTTTGTTGTTGTTATTGATTTGAAGAAACCTTCGAATTTATGCTAATTGTTTTGGGCGCGACCTTGAAGAACTAGCAGTACCGAGAAACCGAGTTCGCTCACAAACGAGACCGGAAACAAAGCGTCAGCGTAGGTAGAGGTCTGGGCACCGATCAGTCGAGGCACTCTGGTCAGCCACGCAGAGGTTGGTATATCTTACGCACGTAATCACATACGTGGCAATTCCATTGAAAGCCATCATGTTCCATCATGATCGCTGGCTAATGTAAAAAAATATATATCCCGGTCCCTCCTCCCCTTCCCAAACGACCCCAAGCTCCTGTTACCTAGAGGCTCATGAACTATTGTCATTTTTACCTTTATGTTAGTTTCACTATTCGGTCGGGGGATTCTTCCTTGCCAACAGACGGAGTGCATTAACTAACTACCCACTCGAATTCGTCGACATGCTCTAGACAGCGATTAGAAAATTTGGGGGTGAAAAGAAAAATATCAGATTCTTTGGCTTTGTGGGCTAAGAGACCACTTAAATTATTATCTAGGTCCTCAGGTATTTAATAGAACAATATTTCCTACAAATCATTTATTTACGAGCTTTAAAATACAGTTATATTGATTTATTATAGAGTGATAGAGCTTATAATTCGAAAAAGATGAATGAAATTCATTTTATTCAATAAAACTTTACTTGAGGATGAAAGGTTTTGTTTCCTATTATCAAAATGTATTCAAAATGTTTTTGTCAATGTGGATGATTGAATTTTACCGTAGGATTTGTACTCATAGCCTTTCGATACTCTTGACGATGAAAATCGATAAAATCCAATTAAAATCGATTTCTTACATTGAAAGTTACAGCGGTTGATAGCTCCAAATTGATGATCTGGCAACACTGAATATTAATTGGCAACTTTACAAGAGATGATTTTCGTATTTTTAGTGGGATCTAGAGTTGCCAGATCTTGTGAACTTTCGCGATATTTGCTACATTTTAAAATCATGTGCTAATTTTTTTTATGTATCTGCTACTTTGTGAATTTTCCGCTACTCCATTTGATAATCGTGATACTTTTTGCGATTTTCAACCATGCATAATTATTTTTTGCTTAGGAAAAATGTATTTACTTCATCCTGTAGTTGTTAAATTGCAAAAGTTATGAAATGGAAAGAATAGGAATCGAGCTTATTGGCTAAGCATAAGATAAAATTGCAACTTGCTGCCGCAGTAGTGTTTTAAAAAGTAGTTTCAGTAGATCCTCTTTAATTATTTCAAATTATTTTTATCAAAATTGAATTTAACTCAAATGAAAGAATTCCATAAGTTTTATTTAAGCTTTATAATTTAAATTTTATACCCTATAGTTATAATTACTTTAAAGCGCGTATTAATATTCCTCCTTAATACAAATCATGGTGATTCATGCAGATAGTGTTTTCACATGTAGAACTGTAGAAGTGTCTGTAGGCGTCAATTTTAATTTAAAATTATTTACCATGTAATGGTATTGCATAGGCCTACTTCAATTTATTTTAATGTGATTTTGTGATTTAATATAGTGTAATTTATTTTCAATTAACCTGTGATTATGTTGTGTCCATTATGAACAAAGCAAATAAATTCCATTCCAAAGAACGTGACTTTTGAATCCCATGTTTGAAATATGGCTGGAAGAAATAAATGACAAGACTAATGCGTCTTGTAAGTAAATCGGAATTGAGAGCACATAAAACTGACTTAGTTATTCACAAATCTTCTGTGAAACACAAAAAAAATATCTGAACTAATATTATCCTCGGGGGAAAAAAATATAAAGAGGTTATTTGAAAATCGCAATAGAATAAGTGTATTAGAAATAAAACTTAGCGTGTTTGTCCTTTGTTATACAGCTATACAATCTATTAAGCACATGAGTGAAATTTTTTAAGAAGACTGACGCAATAACCAGTTCATCAGCTTGAGAGACTGCGTTTGCATAGAAGTAAGCACTCAACATCAATAAAATACAGTGATTTCACCTGACTTGCTCAAAGAACAAACAGGCAGCAGAAATAAACAAGGCTTCGTTTTCTTTAATATTTGATGAATCTATACATATTGCATGCTGTAAACATCTCTGTTTGAGTTTGCGTTATTACACCGAAAAAGAGAACAAAATATCATCATAGTTTTTAGTACTAATTGAAGTTATGGAAACTACTTCTGATTCATTGTATAAACGTGTGAAAGACTTTTTCAATAAAGTAGGAATTAACGTAGGAAATTGCTTCGCTATTGGGACTGATGGAGCTTCTAATCTTTGAGGGAAAAATCATTAATTTACTCAAATGAAGGAAAATAATCTAAAGCAAATTTTAATTAAATACATCTGTCATTCGCTTTACTAGTGTATTCATATGCCTATGAGCACCTACCGTCTAGCTTAGATTATGTATATGATTAGAGAGTCATATAATTGGTGTCATCGGCCTACCTTAGAAGAAAATCCACTCTCTTCAACTAGATGGTCGGCAAGAAGCAACTGGGTTAAGAGAATCTTTAATAAGTGGGATTCTTTAAAACTTAATTTTCTGCATCGTTCTTCAATCAGATATCTTGCAAGAGAGCTCCACAGAATGTACTTGGATACAGTAAATGGGTTGTATCTCACATTTGTAATGCCAATTTTAGCAGAATTTTAAAGAATCACTTTGCTCTTTCAAAGAAAACAAGCTTGTCGTGGTATGACCAGGTGTAGGCAGTTATACGCACACTGGCCTACTGGCTGACCGAAATTAAGGCTTCACCAGGGGATGGCTTTAAGAGTGCTTTAAATACACAGTTGCTAGGCCAAGGAATATTCAAACACGGCTAAAAAATATACTTTAATAGCCCTAAAGTTTACATATACATATAGGGCAAGTTAAATGGCAATGCAATTAAATATTGACGGTTCACTGTTAAGATGATTGATATTATCAATTATGTATAAACCGAGGGATAATTAATTAAGTAATGATTTTACAATTATGCAAGTTCTAGAGCAAAGGGTATCCTTGAGGTTCGACGCGGTAAATGTAGGAGGAGCGTGACGAAACATGAGTTAAATCCCTTTTACTTTGATGTGCCGCGAGTAGGACCAGGTAGGTAAGTTCGACCTTGAACTTCTGGGCGTCTCACGAGACGCTCAATTTAACTTCGGAACACTGAAGTTGGGGGCCTCTTATCCTTAAGAGGCAAACGGAGGGTGCTTCAGGGATGGCTTTTCCGATACTTAAAATCCGAAGACGAAGTGAGAAGGGTTGAAGCGCTCCTAACTATCTCCACGAACAACACTGAGTGACGACTAGCTCTTCCTTGGCTCTTCGACAATCACTGAATTCTTTTGTGGACGAGAATGTAGTCGATTTCCTCTCGACTCTTGAAGACGTTACGGCTAACGTACTGGACGGCAGCTTCAGACACAATCTGCACGTGAACTTCGAAGTCTCGAATATATACTCCGAAATTATCTAGACGGGGAGAGAGATTCATCGACAACAGACTTCCTTAATTGACTTGGGTCACAATAAGAGTCTATAGTGGGAAGTCGCGATGCCGCCTTAATGGTCTTTCCATTGTTCTAATTTTCGCAGTAAAAAGGCAAACGGAGAATCGAGGTACCGGAGAAGGTGGGAAGAGGAAAAGGAATTCCTTTTCTCTCTCCTTATTCTTCGACACTCTTTCCTTTCAGGACGACATTTTTTTCCCACAAGTCGGGTGCAAAAAAAAATGTCTCGTACTAATTTTTCTTCAAGGAGAGATGCTATAAAAATTGAATTAGTGAACGAGATACAAACAAAATTCGGACATAAGCGGGGTTAGCAAATAATAATAATTAGTTCAGACTATACGCACAGGTACAATAAAAAAAATAAGACATACAATACATTGAATATCTAAATAAAAGATAAAAAATGAACCATTACTAAAGACACACTACAACAGAGAATACTTATACAACACTTCAAACAATTAACTTATATATAAAACAAATCAGCAAAGATATTTATAAGGAGATACGCTAATGGTATCTTTAATTAATGGCAATAGGGTCTTTTAGAGGATTTCTACTTAAACTATCCGCTAAACAATTTTGAGGACCATTGATATACACAACACGGAATTGATATTCCATGAGCAACAGACTCCATCGCATTAGTCGTCCATTTTGACTACTGAAATTACGAAGGCACGACAATGGCTTATGGTCACTCTCAATTACGAATTCGGTTCCTATAAGGTACATTCTAAAAAGTCGAATTAAACCTACTTGTAATTAACAATTACCCCCCCACCCCAATTAATAAAGGTTCCAATTAATTATGCACACCAGAAAAAGAAAATAACAAACGAGGGATCCTGACTCAGGACTGAGTCTTCTGGTAATTTTACCACAGCACAACCAAAATTTGGCGGCTATTCTTGCCGTTTAATTAGTACTATCTTGAACCATGTAAATACGCTCAACTTAAAACATTATAGTTGCCTATTAACCAAAAGAATTGTCCTATCATTTTTGCTTGAATATTCTTGACACTTGAAACTGTATAGAGTGGAATTAATGATCTTTAAGGAAATAGCAAAAGATCAGGTAGGATGGAATCTTGTACAAACACAAAGACCTGACGCCAGTTTTATGTCTTAGTATGACCAGGTGTACGCGGTTATACGCACACTGGCCTACTGGCTGACCGAAATTAAGGCTCTACCTGGGGATGGATTTAAGAGTGCTTTAAATACACAGTTGCTAGGCCAAGGAATAGTCAAACACGACTACAAAAATATCTTTAATAGGACTAATATTTAAATATACATATGGGGCAAGTTAAATGGCAATGCACAATCAATTAAGTTTGAACCGATGGATAATTAATAAAGTCCTGATTTTACAATTATGCAAGTTTTAAGGCAAAAGGGGATCCTTGAGGTTCGACGCGGTAAAGGTGGGATGAGCGTAACGAAACGAGGGTTAAATCCCTTTTACCTTGATGTGCGGCGAGTAGGAACAGGTAGGTAAGTTCGACTTTGAAATTGTAAGCGTCTTCCGAGAAGCTCGATCCAACTTCAGGAAACTGAAGTTGGGAGCCTCTTATCCTTAAGAGACAAACGCAGGGTGCTTCGGGATGGCTTTTCGATACTTAAAATCCGAAGACGTGGT
Source organism: Ceratothoa steindachneri (assembly GCA_963969495.1). Taxonomy (NCBI): domain Eukaryota; kingdom Metazoa; phylum Arthropoda; class Malacostraca; order Isopoda; family Cymothoidae; genus Ceratothoa; species Ceratothoa steindachneri. The sequence goes on along the minus strand of OZ018322.1, from coordinate 16,564,386 downwards.
GAGAAGGATTGAAGCGCTCCTAACTATCTCCACGAATAACATTGAGTGACGACTAGCTCTTCCTTGGCTCTTCGACAATCACTGAATTCTTTTCTGTACGAGAATGTAGTCGATTGCCTCTAGACTAAAGATAACGTTGCGGCTAACATACTGGACGGCGGCTTCAGATACAATAATATAATAATTTGCATGTGAAGTCTGAATTGTCGAATATATACTCCGAAATTATCTAGACGGGGAGAGAGATTCATTGCCAACAGACTTTCTTAATTGCCTAGGGTCGCGATAAGGGCCCATAATGAGAAGTTGCGATTATCCCTTAAGTATCTTTCCATTGTTCTAATTTTCGCAGTATATAGGGTAGGCGAATTTGGAGCGGTCAACGGTGAACTAGCAAAGTCAATGGGGGGAAGGGGAATTCCTTCTCTCTCTCTCTCTCATTCTTCCACAAAGCTGATCATGCTAAACTACTCAAAGAACCTGAAGATTCTAGTTACTAAGCTAAGAAGGAGAATTTATTCACAAAATGCGAATCTCGAAGCTGGTTTGGATTCTACAAATATTTACTTGCCTCTTGAAAAAGTTGACTTTGGTTATGTCTATTTAAATAAACTGACGAGTAAATGTAAAATAATACTCGTATCATCAGAAGTCGTAAAGGATATCTATTAAAGGTGCCATAACTTTCTCTAGACTTGCTATAAATGATTTCTGAACCGAATCCCCTCAAATTATGTAACTTTGAAAGAGATTAGTAACTTTTTACCCCAAATTTGCCTTATCCCAGCTCGTCTTCCTTTTTCTCCACTGCCTTTAGAACTAGCAGTCAAAATTGGATATTCTTGAGAATAAGTGGAGATAATTGCTTAACATTCACTGAAAAGGTGTTTTCACCTCTGAATCTGAGCTTCCAAGGGATGGAGCATTATTTCGGTGCCACATTTTTAACATTAAAGATGCAATTGGAAACCTTGTATTTAGAGATTTAGCAGCATTTGCTTTGAAGCTCTACAGTTTACCAATAGGCAATGCAAATGTAGAAAGGGTATTTTTAAAAGTGACATCAACAAAGAATATATTTAGGAATAGAATGTTGCTTGAACTTTTTGATACGTTCCTAGAATTAAAATTATTTTGGAAGAAAGAGAAATTTGTTGTGCTGAATTCAATCCATCACCAGAAATGGTTAATTAAAAATCAGATATTTATCAGAAAACGGTAAAAGTCGAGCAAGATTTTCAAGAAGAAGAAGGAACTGAAGAAATATTAAGCTCAATACATAATTAATAAAACTTTTTAGGAAATTTTCAAATAAAACTAAAAGTAAGTAATATATTTATTTCTTATTTGTATGTGTGTGTGAGAGGGGGGAGAGAATTGTTATGCTACTTTAGACTTTGGTCGATACTACTTTAGCATAAAAGTTTCTTGCAACTCAGGTAGGATCGGCTAAAAAACAAGGTATGCTAACCTAAAGGTTGCGTGCTCTCACTTATTCTGATTTATGACCTTACGACGTTCAAAACTTTAAATAATTTCCGGAATAACCTTTGGAGGATTTTGTAATTCGATCATTCGAAAGAAAATGTAAAACAACGTAAGGGTTTCAAATTTTGTTAGAATTGGAAGAATAGCTATGATGTCATTGCCCCTCCAAAAATAATTCCCTAGCTAACCTTGGGAGGACTCTGACACTTATATCATTCGAAAGAGAATGTAAAACAACATAGGGGTTTCAAATTTCGTTAGAAAATGCCTAATAGTTATGATATTATGGCCAAAACAAAATAATTCCCGGGCTAAACTTGGGAGGACTTTAGCAATTATATCATTCAAACGAGAATGTAAAACAACATACGGGTTCCAAATTTTGTTAAAATCAGTCAAATAGTTACAATGTTATTACAAAAACGATAACAAAACAAAACGGGGACAATCAAAACGAAGACTGGCATAGCGAGATGTAGAATCGCGCGCGACTAGACTCGCACGTGACTAATAAATAGTAGAGGAATTTTCGAAATTTTATACACCCAAAATCATTTGTAACTCGCGAGCCGTACAAAAACACTTGCAGGCAATATTTGTCCGTGGGCGGAAGTTTGCCCAGTGTCCACTCATGCAATAGGTTGAAATTAAAAATCCAGGCGAAATATGCGGTGTCATTGAACAGTGTTTTTCGTGTTAGAATACGGCTTGTAGCAAAAAAGGCCAATGTACAAACGATGATTTTAACACAAATTGCACCTACTAATATTATTATTCCACAGCCTGACTTTGACTCGTTTCAATTGCATGAAATATGCACAGTGTGGTGGAAAATAGTTTCAAAATGTTCATTTTATCCGCTGCATTTGTTGTCAGTTCAAAAGTGAAGTAATAAACCTCGATTCAAAACGTAAACATGATCATGGAGCCTAAAACAATTTTTCTCCACTGAATTTAACCAAAAGGTTTGTTAATTTGTAGTTTAAAATTTAATCTGACAAATAAGGAAATGTGAAACCTAGGTAAGAAGAATCTTCAAGTTTACGTTGCAATTTTTGACGAGGTTGTTTAATCGAGCATTTAACACTATTTAAAAAAAGTAATAATTTTGACATCGAACTGCCATCAGATGTGAAATTTAAAAATGAAAAGTCTGCATCTTTCTCTTAAAGAAGCGCTAAACAGATTCATGAAAACGCATTCATTCAATTTCTTTACGGGTCATAAAAAAATCTTATTTAAAGATGTGGTTTTACTGTTTTAATCTTTATAGCTATTTTATAGTTTTAGAAATAAATTCCGGTTAATATTTTGAAAACCGTAATGGATTGAAAATAAATTTAATAACTTTAATTATGTCAAGCACATTTTTGAGAATCCATCTATATAGATTTATTGAGCGGTCGAATATACATTTAATTATTATTATAATAATAGTTTGAATTTCTATATTTTTATCTTACTTAATTGCGATGGCGTCATATAGGAAAAGTATTTTTGCCAAAAAATCGATAGTGACGTCACATTGTTTACATATTTTCAACCGGGCTTATTTCATCACCTTTCGTTCCCCATTTGTCTCTGTTTTGAATTGGCCAGCTTTGCGTTATGAATTGCGTTGGTTGTGAAATGTATTTCGAACAACTCGTAAAAGAGCTTCATAGTGACTTTAATCGCCTCTTGAAAATGTTGAGAGAAATAGGGTGTGAATCGAATCATTTCTTCAAAATCATTTGTGGATTGGAAAATTTGTAATCGCATTATGTCGTTCGGTCGGTCCTCGATTTTGTTGTTGTTTTTTTTGTAACAACAATATAACTACGAGTATTAGGCCTATTCTAACGAAATTTAAAACCATTATGTTGTTTTACATTCTTTTTGAATGATAAAATTTTCAAGGTCCCTCATGGTTAGCCTGGAAATTATTTTGTTTTGGCAATAACATCATAACTATTCGGCCGAAACTGACGAAATTTAAACCCTTATATTTTTTGCAATCTCTTTCGAATAATATAATTGCCAAAATCCTCCCAAGGTTAGCCCGGGAATTATTTTGTTTTGGCAATAACATCATAACTATTGGCTGATTCTGACAAAATTTTAAACCCTTATGTTGTTTTACATTCTCTTTCTTCTCTTTCGAATGATATAATTGCCAAAACACTCCCAAGGTTAGCCGGGGAATTAGTTGGCAATAACATTATAATTATTTGGCCGATTTTAAAGAAATTTGAAACCCTTATGTTGTTTTACATTAGAATGATATAATTACCAAGATCGTCCCAAGATTAGCCCTGGAATTATTTGCCAATAACATCATAACTATTCGGCAGATTCTAACGAAATTTGAAAACCTTATGTTGTTTTACATTCTCTTTCGAATGATATAAAGGCCAAGTCCTCCCAAGTTTAATCGAAGAATTATTTGGCACTAACATCATAACTATTCGGCCAATTCGAAAGAAATTTGAAACTCTTATGATTATTTACATTTCTGTTCGAATGAAATAATTGCAAAAGTCCTCCCAATTTAACTAGGGAATTATTGGAATTTTTGAAGGTCGTAAGTTCATAAATCAGAACAAGGGAGAGCACGCGAATTTTGGTCAGCAGACCTTGATGTTGAGAAGTATGTGGCTATTAACTTGTCAAACAGGACTTTATTGGTGGTCATAGGGGCATCGCAGAAATAGACGAGGGTTATTATTTGATACCGGTCAAAACTATTACCAACATTATAAAAAATAATTATTCAAATGACTCTATTGCTTTTTTGAATTGCCTATACTAGGAGTTAATTAAAAAAATCGTCGGTCTTGGCTATCTACCAAAAATGAGCGGTATGTGAATCGAATACAACCATTGGTAGATACAAAAGATTTGAATAGTTTCACCAACTGTTAAGAAGGATTACCGTTGTTAGTGTAGGATAGGTTATGTTAGGCCAGGTTATTTTTTTTGTGAACTATTTTCTGTTATTTATCAAATATGCTCTTCATTTTAGACGGCCGTAAGGAGAAATGCGGCAAACTCGAGATTTGCTACGATTTTGACGGAGTTGGAATCAAAGCTGTTTTTCAGACCACTAAATAAGCATAAATATAAAAAAAACACGAAAACTGCTACAGGAAGAAGTAATAAAATATAAAAAAAGAATAATCACACTGGGGTAAATAATATGAATTTCCTTTAGTATTCAGGTTGATATAAATATATAACTAAAATTATTTGCAATAATAATAATAATAATAAGTATTTATAATGCGGCCTCCAGGTCTGTTAGCCCACACAGAGCGCAGGTGGTGTAGCGAGTGTAGAGAAAGTTTACAGGGGAGAGAAGACAATTCTGAAGAGATGAGTCTTCAAGAGACGTATAAAAGTAGCAAAGGAGGAAGAGGATACGACCTTGGCAAGAAAAGCATTCCAGAGTCTAGGAGCACAAACTGAGAAGGAACGGTCACCCATCAAGCAGAGCATAGAACGAGGAGTGTTCAGGGGGGGGGGGCGAGGTTAAACTGGAGTGCCAGAGGAGTTTGACGATGGAAGAGAACAGACAAAAAATAAGGTAGAGCCTCGTGGTTTAGGGCCTTGTAGGTGATGAGAAGAATTTTATTGTGGGTACTGAAGCGAATAGGTAACCAGTGTAGCTCCTGTAATAGAGGCATCGAAGGAGAGAACCGGGAGCGGCGAAGGAGGAGCCGGGCAGCAGAGTTTTGAACTAGTTGTAGGGGGCAAAGTGACGAAAAAGGGAGATTCAGTAGAAGAGAATTGCAGTATTCTAAGCGTGAGGTGGCGAAGGCATGAATAGCAGTCTCAAGGCTTCGTCGATCAAAATGGGATCGAACACGTGAAAAGTTGCGGAGGAAACCGAGGGAAGGCTTACAGATAAGATGGATGTGTGGTTTAAACGAGAGTTGCTCGTCGAAAATAATACCAAGATTACTGACTGAATCAGAGAAGACGACATTGGTTTCCCCCTAGGTTATGGAAGGAGAAGAGAGCTTTAGATTTTGCCACCATCGAAGTGGCACCAACAAGGATAACTTCAGTTTTATCGTGGTTAAGTTTTAGAAAGTTTGCAGACAGCCATTCATTTATGGATGTGTATGCTGAAAGGAGCTTGGTAATTGATTTGGAGAATGACAGAGGGGATGAAGAAAGGTATATCCGAGTGTCATCAGCATAGAGGTGGAAGGACAGGCCCAAATGTCGAAGAAGGGAGCCAAAAGGAAATAAGTAGATGCGAAAGAGGAGGGGACTAAGGACTGAGCCCTGAGGAACGTAAAATGAATGGGCGCGGGCTCGGAGGAGAGGTTATTGACCACGACCGACTGAGTACAGGAAGAGGGGTATGAGTGAAACCAAGGAAGTGCGGTGTCCGAGAGACGAGGAAAGTTTAAAAACGATCAAGGAGAACAGTGTGGTCGATAGTGTTGAAAGCAGAGGAGAGGTCTAGGAGGACTCGAATGGACATACAACCCTTATCGGCAGCTCTACGTAAACCATCTGAAACATTAAGAAGATCGGTTTCAGCAGAGTAGTTCACTTTAAACCCCGATTGGTACATTTCATCGATATTGTAGTTAAAAATATGGGCATTAAGGCGAGAGAAAACCACTCGCTCGAGGATCTTAGAGAGGAATGGAAGCTGTGAGATTGGGCAATAGCTAGATGGTTCAGAGGGGTTAATGTGCGTTTTTTAAAGGATAGGCCAAATTAAGGCATGTTTAAATGAAGAGGAAACCACCCTTGTGACAAGAGAAGTGTTAAAGAGATGAAGAACCAGTGGGAGGACAGCAGGGAGAATATGGTGGAGGAGTTTGGGTGGAAAGACGTCCTTAGGGGATCTTGATTTGTTAGAGCGTTAAATAAAGGTAGTTACTTTCTCAGAAGACGCCCGAATGAGGACGTTAAGCGGCAATGGAGTATGGTCAGGGAGAACAGCATGGGCTTGTTCAGACGACTTGGGTAGTACGGCGCGAAGGAGGAGAGGTGGGGGAAATGGGGCTAGGCGAGGAAGGACTACAGAGGAGACGAAAGATAGTGCGGGGGTCATTCTTGCTCCCAGAAAAATGTTTGCGTGAATGAGCCTCACGCGCTGATTTTAATTTGGAAGAATAAGTCGAAGTAGCAAGGCAATAGGCAAGTGCGATGGAGGTCGTGTCCTGCCCACGGGAGCGTGATTTACGAAGGCCATGTTCATGGGCACGTAAGAACCTCCTTGAACGAAGGAGTTCCATGGTGAACCGAGAGGCGTGGTGATGGCGGTTTGAAGAAGGAGTGATGAGTGGGGCGTGCACGTCAAGACAGGCGAGTAATGATTGGTGCATTGAGTATAAGGTTTGGTCAGGTGGAGCAGTAGTATCAATAATAGGTAGGGCAAAAAACAACATCGTTAAAAAGAGAAGTAGTATCAATTGACGATAGTCGCCGAAAAGGAGTAGGATCTCAGGATGAGCGAGTATGTAGGTGGTAGGGAATATAGAATTTAAAATTGACCAAGAAATGGTCGGAAATCGTATTAGAAAGGTCAGTTACTGTGAAATTAGATATATGGAGGTTCGAGATAACTAAGTCAAGGGAATTACCATGTATGTGTGTTGGAGATGACACATGTTGCGTAAGAGAGAAGAGATCGATGATGTCAATTAATGAGCGAAAAGTCTCATTGTGGCTAGGAAGATTGGAATCACTGAGAATAAGGAGAACCAGTAGAGGATAGGTCGGAGAGTAGGTTACTAACTCCTTGAGAAATAAGGCCGGAGACGAGCCGGGAGGGCGGTAAAGGACGACAATAGTCACAGCAGGCATAGCACGTGATACAGCACTGAGAGCCTCAAATGAGGCTAGAGGGGGGGGGGGGAAGATTCAGGGAGAAGAATGATTTGGAAATCAGTGCAACTCCCCCTCCACGCTGGTTCTGAGGAACATGCAGGAAAGAATGACCCGGAGGGGTTGCAAGGGCAGTGCATGAACCAGAATCAGACTAGAGCCAGGTTTATGTAAGGCCAAGGAAGGAAACCCCAGTGCAAACAACGAGGTCATGGACATACTCCGACTTATTGGTCAGGCTTCTAATTTTCAGAAGAGACGCCGACAGCGCCTGCTGATGAGCACAAGAGGAAGGGGGAGATTTGGAGGTATTGGTTAAATGAAGAATGGTAGGGCGAAAAAGGTTGCTAAGGGACGCCGAAAGTCTCGGCCCCTTCCTAGTTGGGCGAGTTCGGGGGATACCAGCCCCCTTTATCTTCACATATGTGGCTGGAGAAAGACGATAATTTAAAGAGTTGAGTGAGAGGATTGAGTCCTTATCATACATAGTGAGTTAGACTGGAGGGAGCAAAGGCGATAATTATGAAGAGCGCAGAAGACGGGAAAACTTAACACTAACTTGACTCATAAAAAGTGGGAGAGGGCTCGCCCAGGCGAGGCGTGGGTGTGGGGGCGGGTTCGCCGATGCAAGGCGTGGGAGTGGAGGAGGGTTAGCTAGGAAGTAGGACACAGAGCAGCATTTGACAACAAATGAATCAATGGAGTGAAAAGGAAGGCAAATCTTTGGCTAACTAGCTCTTCATTGAAGCATTCCGAAGGAGCTATTCTCACATACACGATGAGATAACGCATAAAATAAGCTTTTCTAAGACAGCCAAAAAACTGTCTTTCGATTTGCCTTTTAATTGTCATCCTTGCTTGTGGAAAAGAATGGAAAATTTGTTTTATCCACTCTATCTCCGGTTAAGAAGGCAATTTATTGGCTAACTAGCTCTTCACCGAAGCCCTCGGAAGGAGCTCTTCTAACATACATGAGAAGATTACTCATGAAATAAGCTTGTCTGTCTTAGAAAAGCTTATTTTATGGGTTATATTGTTGTGTTCGGAGACAGGATTGTTATTTATAGCGACTCACAAATCGGCCTGAGTGCTCTCGGGGGCATCGGAATTTCCACCGCATCCTCTGGTTCTTGATATCCGTTACGCCACGGTTTTGGCGAACCGACCGGATATCGAGACTATCTTCTGCTGGGTTCCTGGGCATGTAAGAAATGAGACCGTCGATTAGAGGGACAAAGAGTCAGTGAGGACTGGAGGAACAGACCAGCGTTTCACTCTTCCTCACACCGATTACATGGCAGGAATACGGGCTGCCCTCTGAGCGGCTTGGTAAAGAAGATGGGAGACGGTTGAGGGGAACCTAAAGTCGTGTACCATTGTGCCACAGCTGTTCCCACGGATCAACCTCAATACGGCAACGGCTTCAGGCTGTTTTCTGTCGTCTCCAAATTATGCTCACTCGCGGGATGCCCCGCCACTTGATGGAGCGCTCGCCTGCGCCTTAATGTCAAGACTGCGTTGTCGCCTAGACTGTTCGATACATTCTCTTTGAATGTCCCACTCTAGATGATCTCCGCGTACGTTACCTGTCCCGATACCGGGAGGAGCGAAGTCGCTACCGCTTGTCCCTTGTACTTGGGACTAGTTTCTGCACACACACTTGTAGAATATACAACTTTTTAGAGGAGGCTGGCCTCCTCCACTTTACTTTAGTCTTGTGTAGGTCGCATGTTCCTGTGCCGGAGGGAAGTGGACCTTTCCCAGACGCCGGAGGGTGATTCCTTCTTGTTGGCTTTTTGCTTTGTTTTATATTTTGTTGTTTTTTCAACCTTTGTGTTTTATGGTCATTTATTATTTGTTATTTACATATGTTATTTTTTTATATAGCCATGTAGTACTCTGTGAGGTGAGTACAGCGACCTTTACCCTAGTAGGCAGTCGCTAGAAGTCTCCAAAAATGACCAAAAAATTAAGGAATCTTTTACTGGATTTATAATTCATAATAAACTATACTAAAAATATTAACTGAAAATATCTTTTAATATAGTAAAAAATGAAAAAACTCTCACTGCAAGATTTTTTTAGGAATTATTCTTCAAAACTTTCAAACACTTATTATTACTTATCAGCTTATAGCGAATATCTTCGTTAAATAATTTATATACATATATATAAATATATATATATATATATATATATATATATATATATATATATATATATATATATATATATATATATATATATATATATTTATATATATATATATATATATATATATATATATATATACATACATACAATTCCCCTTGACTAGACATACTGGTTACATATGGTAGGAAGAGAGTTGAGTTTCGGTTGGACTTAAAACCAGATAGGAAAACTTCTTTCGACTAACTTTGACACAGAATGCCAAGGGTGCCATGCCATGTCGAGGAATATATCAAGTAAAATTCCACTCTTGGTCTTCTGAGATCCTATAGACTAAAAGAGAACACAAACTGCAGATGTTCCTCGTATCTGAGTCATGACAACTACTGTCATTTCTTGTTAAATCAACAAAATATATACTCGATGCTTGGCAACGCCCCATTTCTATCCACTCTACCAACCATAATAATGAAAAATATCTTGATCTGCCCTAAGGACGTAATTGGATTATAATTATCCATCGCATTAGGTGATATTTTATCCTTTCTATGTCAATGATGTCTTTTTGAGTCTCTAACCCAAACCAAAATTTAAATTTCAAACTATAAAAATAGGATTAACTTTATACAACCTAAGTCTACCAAGACCCTGATCAAACAGCGTGCCAGTTTTAAATTTAAATAAAAACATTTCTATAAATCTGCCCTGAAATCCATTATAACACAAAATTAGGTATAATCAAATAATCCACATGACAACTTATGTGGACATGATTCGAACGGGTTGATTTGTATTTACACTACAATTAACCTCTCTTAGATTAAATTTCGCTTCGACCAAATAATGTGTTAGAAGTCCATAATTTGGGAGAACAGACGCTCTCTTCCGCTCTACTGAGTCATTCGACTTTATTAAGCTCGTCGTAGGATAATCGCTTTAAGTTTAAATGCTTTTATGGCGCCATATTTAGTTTATCCCTTGGATTTCACGTAATAATTAATTCGTACTAAATAGTTGTAAAAATTTTAAATAAAAAAGACCACTTCAACACGGGATAAGTTATCGGTTTTATTTAGAAGTTGTGTAACCACTAAACTCACCGAATAAAAGTGTCACCTACCAGTCAATCTTGGAAAGAATGTTAATTAGGTAACCTTGTAGGAGATTGACGTCACCTAAAAGTAAGATGCTGAGACTAACGAAGACATCTCCGCCAGAAATCTTTTAAGAAAGTAATGGAGATGGAGAAAGTGACAACATGAGGAAGATATAAGCCGGCACATTAACACCCCCTTGTGGGACCTTGAAGGAGGTAGGATGTAAATGGACCTAATAATGGGGGCATGCCTACAATTTGATGAAAAGAAATTGCTTGAAGTAATCGTAAACCTTCAACTGTAATCAATTTCTCCCTAAACATCATCCACAATTCCACACCTAAAAGCACCATCGTAGGTTTCCACGCCAGAGGACTCTTTATCTCGATAGGGTACTATTTGCCGTAGCATTCTGGCTTATCAAGGGCCCCCGCAAGAAAAAAGGCCTCGAGGACAGTAGGCCCTTACAACCCTTCCCCATGCACAGTTATCATGATAATATCATCAATCACCCTTCCTTCCCCAAACATTCATAAAATTACCTTTCCTTTTACTCGGCATTCCCTTCATCACATTCAATCCCGTATATCATATTCATATTAATTCTCATCTATTTTTCTTTCATGACATTGCAACCTCAGAATGTCAGTCAATACTTTAATCACGCCTTTACCATATATTAATTTTATTAATTCGTTTTCACACTTAAACCCGACCCTAACATCACTATCAAGTGGTCGAGATGTACTGCTCCCACTCTCGATCTTTCCTACTATTTCCATACAGTCTTGCTACCCCAAACGAAGGTTGATGACAGCATACACCACTCAATTCTCGTCCACATTTAACATTCACTCTCTTGCCTTCACTAATTTTGGTAATCCCTACAGTTTCCCTCTAGTCGAAAATCCTGTCGCAGTCTATCTTTACCCATGCCATTACATTCACAAAACGCTTGTTATTTATTACATCACGTGTATTTAATAGCGATTTCACGGTATACAACATCACACCCCGACATAATATCAAACCTAAGCACCATTTGGCATTTTCTTTACCCTCCATTCTTCCTCACACATAACCTGTAATAACCTAAATCTGATTGCACAGAGCCCTTTCAAAGTTATAACAGATCGTAAGCATACACCAACGTGTACTCAAACAATTCCCCACCTTACTTTATCAATTCCGCACCCTTTTGCATCATTCCTACTCGTACTTCTCTCCTCTACATATTTTAGGAGAGAAAAACCAATTTTACTTTTCCATTCTTCCAAGTTGGAGACATTCTTGAGCTCTGAATAAGTAAGGACTTTTAATGCCTCTAAAATACTTTTAAACTGTGGTGAATTCCACAAAATGTCTGATTTTTAGCTGTAGTTTTATTCAGAAATTTCTGTTTATAAACTTTGGGTGTAATTTCCATTCACATGAAGTATTTGTGTCTTGGCAAAGTCATGTGTTCGATTTATCTAGACTGCTGTAAACCCAGAAAGATATATGTTTCTATCTAGGACCTAGAATGTCACACACACACAAATACCCCCCTCCCTCCCACACACACACACTCTTTAAGCCATTTCTTTTTTATAGACAGTTTCTCAAACAACTTAACAGACTCATCTCTTTTCCTTTCGTCAAAGAACGGAGCTATGGAAGAAACTGGCAAAGTTGCAAAATGCTTCTTTCGCCCCTACCATACTCGTATGTAGTTCTTTACTTTTATACTGTCCGGATTGTTCTCTTTTAATTTAATTTCTCTTTCTGATTTTCTCCTTTCCCTTTACTCCTTTTACGAATTCCAACTTTCTCTACTCAAACTCAATCATACATTGAAGTTCCAATTCATACTTCTCAAACTCGAGGGGGAAGAAGAAAGGGGTCTGTTCTCGGGGAAGGTATAAGTAGCAACCTGAACAAGTTTGCCAATGATACTAAGTTAGTAAGGATTATAAGGTTCGACTCTGATACTGAGGCATTACAAGATGAATTGACCATACTATCCCAATGAGCAGAGAAATAGCAAATGCAATTTAACATTAAGTTCAGTTTACTTAGTATAGGTAGGTATAATCCCCTAAAAAATTATAAATTCCATAAACAGGAGAGTTTTAGGAAGATCAGAATGAGAAAAAGACTTAGGTATCCCAGTTCTGATCTCTGGCCTAGAAACAAGTGCATAAGTGCTATGAATTAAGCTAATAGTATTTTAGGGGGTTATTGGGTGAAGTACAAGTAATAAGAGTTCTGATGTCATTCTGAAACTGTACAAGGCATTAGTTAGGCCTCATCTTGACCATTTAGTTAAATTTTGGTCACCATTTTATTGGAAGAATAAGGCTTTGCTTGATCCTGTGAAAAGAAGAATAACTAAGATGATTCATTAGTTGAGGGGTTTACCTTAAAGTGAAAGGCTTAATCTACATACGTTAAAAAGAAGAGTTCGAGGGGGGACTTGCTTGAGGTATTTAAGTGTGTAAAAGGTTATAATAGAGAAGACCTGGTTAAGCCTCTTATTTTTAGTGATCATTTAGTACACGTAGCAATTGATTTAAGCTCTACAAGTCTAGGTTTAGGAGAGAGATTGCTAGAAATTGGTTTACAAATCGAGTGATAAATTAATGGAATAGGCACACTCGTACTGTGATAGAAGCGTCTTCTCTGGAGACTATTACGAATAGAATGGATAGATTTAGGGATAAGAATGCTAGGTGTGACTGAACATTTTGATGGGAACAGGAGTTGCCCCATCTAAACTATTCATCAGCCATTTGCACACTTCTTTTTTTTATGTTCTTATAAGAGTTTTACGATCATACCAGGAAGGGATGGTAGCAGGGTAGGAAAATGGTGATGGTTCCGCCATAATAACTCCATTCTTCTTCACACTTTGAATAATCCATTTGAGTCAGTGGTAGTGTAGCTTCATATGTGTCGCGACAAAGTTACCAAGACCCTTTGTTCTCTTCGGTGATTTGAATGCTAGGCACTAGCCTCTAGGTCAGGGGTCGGCGCCCTTTTTCAGCTGACGGGCCAGAAGAAAAGTCTATGAAGTGATGGAGGGTCACATTCATAATTTGCATTATAAAATTTAAACTACTATAATTTTAGATGTTATATTGGGTACTTAGTAATAAATAAATGAAGGTAGTCGTAATAATAGTAAAACACGAAAATATAAATTATAATAGATTATTTTTATTTTAGTTCATTTACAATATAAATTTTACATTGAACTATTGATATTTATAAGGGACACAATTAGTGTGATGCTTGATGTCCTTTTTGGCTCGAAAGTCGTTCAACATCAGTTGATTTGGAGTTTGAAGCCAGAAGCAGTACGTTTTCTAAATGGTCATCCGTGATTCGTGACTTTAGCTTACCTTTGGTGTATTTTACTTTGGAAAGTAATTGCTCACACGCATACGTGCTACCGAATACTGCTGCAATTTTCATCACATGACCAGTTAAGTTGGTATAGAGCCTGGGTTTAAAAAGACACTTCTTATAAAAATCCAATAGAGATACATCCTTTGCGCGAATTTTGATTTAACACTTTATTGCATTCCATGTGAATGAGTTTCATTTGAAATTCTACTGGTACGTTGTCCACTTCCACATCAAACGAAGTAGCGAACAGTTCAAAATCGCATGACAGAGAACTGAAAGGAAAATTCCATTCTTTAATCACGTATCACAGTCACAAATATGTTGCCAATTTAGGTTTAGTTTCCGGGAGTGTAAGGGAATAAGCATAAGTTGATTCTCCAGCTGACATTCCTACAAGCGTAGTTTTGTTTCAAATACGTCTATGTGGCCCCACATGTCATGTATTAATTGATTTTTCAGGTTTATTAATTTTTCACTTTAAAGTTAACTATGGAGATTCGTAAAATATAATAATTCACTTGTTATGTCACGAAACATCTAGTCTCAATGGTTTTCTGAAATTGACTAGTTACCTTAATCTAACATTGTCAGCGGAATTTATACATAAGCAGAACTATTCCAGAATATTCCAGAAAACTCTCGCGTGAATTCTTTAACTGATTGTTCTCGAATATTTGAGAAAACCTCGCAACATTCTACGAGTCTACAAGAACTTTTAGTATCTAAAAGTCTAAAATTTAGATTATAATTTCTAGACAGGACGGGCTGGGTAGATACTAGTAGTATTAAAGGGTGGACCCCGAGTCTACACACACGCACACACTTATGGACAGATTCAAACACATACCCGAACATACATACACACAAGATATTGAACCAGAGTCTACCCTCTTCCCTCTTTATTGGTGTGTCGCCCAAAATGTTTTCCCCAGACGCACACACTCTAGGGTCAGTGACATTTTGGGCAGCAAATCGGTAGGGGTTCTTTGACGCATTTTGAATTTTCATGTATTGTCACGTATTAGCATATCAATGGAGTTACCAGTTATCTTTTTACAATTCTTTAATTGGGCGGCTAGTTACCATCTTTTTATTCATTTGTCAATAAACCTCTTTGTGTGTCACACGTTCTAAGATGATCATCCATCCAAACCGTATCACATCCAGACTTAGGAAATATTTTGCAACCGAAGAAGTGTGTTGATCGGATTAATAATTTAGCCCAGATTATTTATCTATGGTTGATTACTTCGATCATCTTCATCGACTTATTCATGAACACCCAATTGATCGGATTGAATTTCTATATAGTGGGTCAGTCCAACCACCTTTCAACTAAAGTAACAGAAAAGAATTACTTGAACATCTCCAGTTTTTATATTTAAAAGATTTAATTATCGGTGAAAAATTGAAAAACGAGCTTATGGATCAGTTTTTCTTTGTAGGAAGTTTATCGATCGTCACAGTACATGGGGTATATGTTTTTCCGCATATTACATTCTAACATGGTGAATGATGTGAGAAAGTAGGGAACATCGCTATATTTGACACAAAACTCAGGTTATTTGTCTTTCTCTCATGGTATTCCCACCAGCTCACTGATATGATGAAAACCAAGATTGTAGAGGCATGGATAAAAGAATTCTCCTTCTCACTCATGAGCACATTAAAACACGTACACACACATGACCATGCACCCCGAGTCGACTCCCCTCCCCCTTATTGGTTTGCCGCCCAAATGTATCCAAACCTGTCAACCTCCGCCCCTCCCGCCACTAAGTCAGTGATATTTCTTCAAGGGAATCAGAGTCTACACACAAGCACACACTCATGGGCAGATCCAAACATCTATAAACACACATGACTTTTTTCACGAGTCTCCCTCCCCTCTTTGGTTTGTCACAAAATGTTCTCAACACCTTTTCTCCTTTCGCCTCTTTCACTCCACCGTGTTTTTCGGCTCTGAAATCCATCAATGGTACAGGGATATGAAAATCAGCATTCTCTCTCTCATTATCGGGTACAATTGGCGCTTCATAGTATCGTAGGTTATTATATCCTTCGTCTGAGTGTTAATGGTTAATCTTTTAGCACGAAGTATATACTGCACCCCACTCATCGGTTGGTTACGTACCGAATAGGATTTGAGATCCGTAGAGCATGATGAATCTCCATACGCATGGGTACACATGTTTGATCTCATCGGTGAGATCACCTAGGAATTCTCCAAGTCGAGGTTGTGGGTCATCTTTCCTAGTAATGAAGATGACCCGGTCTTGCCACAGTACAACAACCGTTCACTCAACGAGTCTAAGCTGCCATAGATCTTGATTCGAGCATGAATGCTGCACTTGGAAGATTCGTTACGTGGGAGTCAACATCTACATGTTCATCATTCTCCGCTTGTATGCATTGCCAACTACATCCAAAGAGTTTACAAAGTAATCGTCGTTTTTGATCAAGTCTATTACATCATGGTCCGAACCACATATGACCGTTTTCATACCGCGAATCCTTGAGGGAACTTTCCCTACAGATTGTTAAGGATGAAAATATGATCAGGTTTAATGGGCTTGTTCTTTTTTGTATTATTATCATCATCGCCTTCATGTTTTTTAGAAATTATTGACTTCATATCTTCATATTCGTTGTACAATGCGTTAATATTTATAAAAAATTACATTTTGAATGTAATATATAAATGCAGAAAAACTAATGGCAGGAAGACATTCTTACCTGCTTGTAGAGAGCTTTGCTCTAAAACGCTTTCCAGGATTCCTTTCGATGTTGTCTATTTGCTTGTTTATCCCCTCAGCGTGATTCACCCTCTTCACATATTCAATTTTCTCCTTTTATCCATCCTCTCCTCGATGGAATCTAGAAGATTCTATTTTTTATTCTAGAAAGGTTTTTATATATGCAGCGAACAACCCCTCCCTCTTTTCAAACTCCCAAAACTCGTAAATTTTCTTGATCTTATATATCTTTTACAGGGCAAGTTTCAGTTCCTGGGTTGTGTACACTCCGCAAATCATACGTTACTTTTTAAAGTCATCGCCCTCGTGCGAAATTTGCGGAGCGCATGTAGTGCAGAGTGTGAAAGTAAGTTTACAATTTATGGATTGAGGGAGAAATGGAATATACAGATGATTAGGAGGGAGAATATCAACTTTCACGATACAGAAATATTCAGACCCAGGGTGAATTATTGAATTAGCGGAATTTCTCGCACAGATACACAACGTCGAGGTGATCCTACGGGATAGGGATTGTTTTTCATGCAGTACGGATATAAGGCGCAAAAATAGACGTAATGAATAATAACACAACTAATTATGTTCCAAATAGTGTGCATAATTAATACGAAGACGGTGATGATGAGAATGATAAAGATTATCATCGACAAAGAATGCCTAACGTTCTGAACAATAGTATTATAATATAAAAGGGTTACATATGCCGTCAAAAAGTGCACTCCCCACATTCAATACACCATTCACTACATGGGTGGAGATTCTATTAACTGTCTCACGTCTTCCTGAAATAGTTTGCATCATGGTTTCAAATTCACACTCCCAGAAAATAAAAACTTTGTATTTGCTACCGAAAATTTGATCACTCTCTATTGTGTGGTAGTAGTGGTTTAACGCCCCAGGTCCACCAATGAAAACATCTTGTTTTAGACTACAGACCTCTTCCTGATACCCATGCTAATAGCATCCATGAAAGTACTCTCCTACCATCAGAAAGGCTTCGCTCACCACCGTTTCTTGCATCGATTTTTTAATTTTTGTTTATTTCAGGAGCCCAGCTGGCGACTGCCTACTAGGGAATAAGTTGCCGTACACGACCCAGCCTATTACTAGACTATATTAAAAAGGAAATAACAATATGCAAATTACAAATAAAAACAATAAAAATTAGAAAGGTTAATAAAATACCGGAATAAAAAGACGAAGCGCAAAGGCAAGAAGGACGCGCGCTCCGGCGTCGTGTGTAGGCTGCCCCCCTCTGGCGCAGGAACATGTGACCCGCACAAACAGTGAAATAAAGTAGAGGCCAGCCTCCTCATAAAAGGTGGTAAAGCCCACAAGTCAGGGTGCAGAAACCTGTCCCGAGTACAAGGAACATGTGGTAGTGACCCCGCTCGTTCCGGTACCGGGACAGGTAACGTGCGCATAGTTCGCCCAGACTCGGACTTTAAACAAGAATGTGCCGAACTGTCTGTGGGACAACGCAGTTTTGACATTAAGGCGCAGGCGAGCGCTCCATCAAATGGCGGTGCATTTTGCGAGTGTGTCCAATTCGGAGACGACAGAAAGCAACCTTAAGCCGTCGCGGCATTGCGTGGGAGGTCCATGGAAACAGTCGCTGTGCAATAGAACGCAAATTTAAGTTTCCCTCGGTCGTTTCCCATCTTCTTTGCCAGGCAGCCCTGAGAGCTGGCCGTATTTCTTTTATGTAATCGGTGTGATGAAGAGCGAAACTATGGTCTGGTCGCCCAGTCCTCGCGGACTCTTTGACCGATTCATCGGCACGCTCATTCCCCGCAATTCCTACCTCTTCAGGAACTGAGCAGAAGATAATCTCGACATCCGCCCTGCTCGCCAAAACCGTGGCGTCATGAATATCGCAAACCAAGGAATGCGGAGAATACAATGCCACGAGAGCCCTCAGGGTGCTTTGTGAGTCGCTATAAATCACAATCCAGTTTCCGAACAGGGTACATCGCGTTATCTCCCGTACCGATCGGTGTATTGCAACCAGCTAGGTCGCGAAGACAAACCCAGAGCCTGGCAGAGCACCCGCTGACTTCAAATAGAGGGGATACAGCGTGGAAACCGACACCCTTTGAGTAGCGATTCAGCGTGAGACTAAGTGTGCTCCAGAATGGTAAAACGCAATACTCCCGGCTCTGTAGAAACTTTGGGAACAGAGCCGTTGCGACAAATAGTCAAAGGTGGTTCCCTACAGGGTGGCGTCTTGGACAGAACCAGGCAGCCACCAGCACGAAAGATATACCTAGCTCTCAAAAGACTTTCCTAGCCCGAAATCTCAAGGCCTTAGGGTATGACTGACGACTTTCGGCGGCATAGGCATCGTCGAGATAAAATGCGGATGCAGTGAGAGCTGTTGGCGACTGAGGGAGGCGCCGGGCTTGCGCGTACAGGCGAAAAATGTACTGTGCACGGCGCAAAGCGAGTGGTATTTCCCGAAGATGACCACTAGGCTCTCAATGGGCAAAGTGCGGAAGGCACCGGTCGTCTAGAGAAGACGAAGGTGGTGGACCAAGTCCAGGTTCCGCAATATACGCTCCACTACGGATGCATAAAACTCGCTTCCGTATTCGAGCTTCGAACGAATAAAGGATCGATAAAAAACTACGGCACTACCCCTATCAGCATTCCTGCCGCTGAATGTCACAAACGAAGAATATCCATGGCGCGCGTAAAAGAGACCCTAAGGTTGCGAATATGAGCCTCCCAGGTGAGACGTCGGTCGAGTACAAGACCAAGGAAAGGTGCGTGTCTACCACTTCCAGCCATCATTGGCGGGAGAAATGCACCACCTTAGTCTTGGTCAAGGAAAACCGAAGCTTGTGCGCTTCGTCATAGCGAGAGACGCGTGACAATGCATGTTGCAGTCGACGCTCTAGAGTCGGCATCTGGGCCGCAACTAAAGACATCGAAATGTCGTCCACGTAGAGCGTGGAGAGAACATCTTCCGGCAGCACCGAGGTTAAGCCGTTTATGCTCAGGCCAAAGAGTGTGACACTGAGGATACTTTCTTGCGGGACACCATCTTTCTGCTCCAATAGGCCGGAGAGGGCTCCCCCACCCAGAGGCGGAATCGAAGATCTCTCAAAAATTCAGATATAATGATTGGTGGCATCCCCTATCGTGAAGAGTCTTCATGATACCGTATCGCCATGCGGTATCATAGGCCTTCTCCAGATCGAAAATCACCGTTGCTTAATGCTGTCTACCAAAGTAGGCCTCCCAGAAGGCATTTTCCAGTCGGAGCAGAGCACCGACGTGGAGTGGAACTTGTGGAAGCCGCACTGTGCAGAAGACAGATGGCCTCTGCTATCCATAAAAAATCTAATCTAACATTTACCCATTCTCTATCAACTTGAACACGCAGAAGTTTAGAGATATTAGGCGAAAACTGGTCGGGGTAGAGTGCGGGTCACCGGTTTGCGAAAAGCGAGCACAGTAGCGATTCGCCAGTAATTTTGGAGGATAACTTTACCGAGAATCTTGTTGAACAAATTGAACAGAAAGGCCATGCCTCACTCACCTAGGTATCTAAGCATGGCGTAAGGTACATCGTTTGGACCAGGGGCGGTCTCTGCGAACGAAGTGAGAGGAACGCAACCCAATCACAGTAAACCTATCGTTTAAGGGTCCTACGCCTCTGTAGGTAAAGTCTAGTGGGCGGTCTTCCGCGACATCACGATTTGCATTGAATGCTGGCGGAGCAGCATCCCGGCTAGAGAATGCGGAGGAAGCGGTCTCGAAGGGTTCCGCCACGGATGCGCAGTTTGAGATTGTGGTTCCATTATCCTGTAGAACGGGAGGGGGTCCTGCGAGAACTTGCCCCGTATCCTTTTGACTCGCTTCCACACCTCTGCTAGAGGGGACTTCCCGTTAAGTGAAGACACGTATGCCCGCCAAGAAGGGCGTTGGCGGTTTTTGAAAACATACCAGAACCAAGACCTAGCTCGAAGAAATTCACCGACAGTGAAATCGCTCGAGCGACGCTTAGAGCGCATGTAGGCATAACGCTGTTTGAGGGCCGTCTCACACTTGGCTGACCACAACGAAAGCGGTCGGCGTACAAAACGTCCGGACGTTCTAGTAATATTAGTTAGGCCCACGGCGATTAGGTTGTCAGAGAAGAACTCATCGGCCTCATCTCCCGACATAAACTCCTCGACTGAGACAGAGAAATCAGTCATTTTCTGATATGCGGACCAAAGCGCCCGTGCCAAGCGCCACGGCCTTGCATGAAAAATCGGGACTCCTCTAACATGTCCTTCAAACATAAGCGGTCGATAATTGCAATCGAATTTTTTTATAATAAGTCATCATTATACATCGTGTAACAGAATGAGGCTATTGTGATAAAATACTGCATAGGATCAATGTTAAATCTTCTGATGAAGAAACGGCTAAATTTCTCCAAAAACAGGCGAAGGATTGAAACATCTTGTATGTAATACAAAATGTACTCTGTACGAATATTTTATTCTTCTTCCTGGAAATTCGCATAAAAATTACTGTCAAATTATACTTTTCCTCATTGTTCATTTTCTCAAAGTTAAAATACCTTTTTTCAGGCACCGGACCAATATAGTTCAAGGTCTCCTCTGAAAGAAAATCGTCAGGAGAATAACGTTTTTCCAATTTAGGGGTTCCCATTTATTTTGGCAACTTATTTAGCGATGAAGGCATGAATAGGAGTGTATCCTGATCGAGCTCTCTCTTAACGATTTTTCGTCTCCGCTTCATTGGATTAGAAGTAAAGAAATTAGGATTAAAATATTTAAGCAACTCATCATAGATGAATTGGCCATCGAATTTGGCATTATTATGTGCCATCACATAAGTTTTCACCTTTTATTGTGAGTTTTACATCTTCATCGTCGGAGGTCGGTGTAATGACATCGTAGGTATTGTTCAGAACGTTAGTAAATCTCTGATAGACTATTTCTTACATGTCTTCTTTTATGAGAATAGAATGTTTAAATTTTAAGAAGAATTGAAACCTCCTACGACAAAATTAATATATTATTCCATGATTTTATATTTTCTCTCTGTTGATCCATTTATAGATTGTTATTCACCCATTTTGAATTTTTAATAGTTTAATTTTCATATGTTTTCTCCTACATGAATTAAATGTTTAAATTTTTTAGTTAAAATTTATATTGTTTGACTTTATATATATCTTCGAATTTAGCTGCGGGATATTCCGTTTGGGCTTTGCAGCATCTTTTCTCGGCACTATTCATTCATTCATTCAGAACGTTAGGTATTCATTATCGATGATAATCTTTATCATTCTCATCATCACCGTCTTCGTATTAATTATGCACACTATTTGGAACATAATTAGTTGTGTGTAAAATTTCCCCGAAGTTAGATTGTTTTGGTAGATCCGCTTTCGTTTTGCAGGATGAATAAACATCATTTTTGATGATCTAAAAAAGAGAGTAAAACACTTTGTATATAGTTATCTGGAAGAAGTTCAATCATTCATTATACAAAAGGAAAGTATGAGTGAAGGAAATGTGAAATAATTTAAATTTATGTCTCCATGTACTTCAACCATCATTGGGCCGACGTCTAGTGAAAAAACCCACTTCCTCTTTCTATACCCAGGAATAGAGATAGGATGTTTACTTAACGAAGTCATAGAATCATCTGTTGTTACACTGTATGGCAGAAATAATATGAAGAATTTAAAAATAATAATATTAATAATAGGTATGTATAATGCGCCCTTCAGGGCTGTTAGCCCTCCCAGATCGCAGGTTGTGTAGCAAGTGTAGAGAAGGTTTATAGGCGAAAGAAGGCAATTCTAAAGAGATGAGTCTTCAGGAGACGTTTAAAAATAGCAAAGGAGGGAGAGGATTGGACTTCGGCAAGAAGAGCATTCCAGAGTCTAGGAGCACAAACTGAAAAGGAACGGTCACCCAACGAGCAGAGGACAAAACGAGGAGTGTTCAGGATAGACCGGAGTGCCTTAGGAGTTTGACGACGGGAGAGGGCAGACGAGAGATAAGGTGGAGCCTCGAGGTTTAGGGCCTTGTAGGTGATGAGAGGAATTTTATAGTAAGTACAGAAGCGAATAGGTAACCAGTGTAGCTCCTGTAACAGCGGCATCAAAGGAGAGAACCGGGGTCGGCGAAGGAGGAGCCGGGCAGCAGAGTTTTGAACTAGTTGTAGGGGGCAAAGTGACGAAAAAGGGAGATTCCGTAGAAGAGAATTGCAGTATTCTAAGCGTGAGGTGACGAAGGCATGAATAGCATTATCAAGGCTTCGTCTAACAAAATGGGATCGAACACGTGAAAGTTGCGGAGGAAACCGAGGGAAGACTTACAGATACGACGGATGTGCGGTTTAAACGAGAGTTGATTGTCAAAAAAAACACCAAGATTATTGATGGTATCAGAGAAGGAGACATTGACTTACCCAAGGTTAAGGGAAGGGAAGAGAGCTCTAGAATTTTCTACCATCGAAACAGTACTAACAAGGAGAATTTTAGTTTTATTGTGGTTAAGTTTGAGAAAGTTGGCAGACAGCCATTCGTCTATGGAGGTGTAGGCTGAAAGGAGATTGGTAATTGATTTGGAGAATGACACAGGGGATGAGGAAAGGTATATCTGAGTGTCATCAGCATATAAGTGGAAGGACAGACCCAAATCGCAAAGAATGGAGCCAATATGAAGTAGATGTAGAAGAGGAGGGGACTAAGGACTGACCCCTGATGCACCGCAAAATAAATGGGCGCGGGCTCAGAGGAGAGGTCATTGACCGCGACCGACTGAGTGCGGGAGGAGAGGTATGAGCGAAACCAAGTAAGTGCGGTGCCCGAGAGACCAAGGAAAGTTTGAAAACGATCAAGGAGGACAGTGTGGTTGAATGGCCATACAACCCCTATCGGCAGCTCTACGTGAACCGTCTGAAACATTAAGATGAGCGCTTTCAGCAGAGTAGTTCACTTTAAACCCCGATTGGTACATTTCATCGATATTGCAGTTAAAAATATGGTAATAAAGGCGAAAGAAAACCACGCTCTCTAGGATCTTAGAGATGAATGGAAGCTGTGAGATAGGGCGATAGCTAAATGGTTCAGAGGGGTTAGAGTGAGGTTTTTTAATGATAGAAGAATTGAGGCATGTGAAGGGTTAAAGAGACGAAGAATCAGTGGTAGGACAGCAGGAAGTATTTGGTGGAGGAGTTTGGGTAGAAAGACGTCCTTAGGGGATCCAGATTTGTTAGAGCGTGAAATCAGAGCGGTTCCTCCCTCAGAGGACGTTAAACGGCAATGCAGTACGCTTGGGGAGAACAGCATGGGCTTGTTCAGATGACTGAGGAAGTACGGCGCAAAAGTTAATAAATTTATAAAAGAAAAATTTATGAATAAGTGAAGGGTTGATGGGGTAAAGGGGCTAGGCGAGGGTTATTTTAATTTGGAAGAATATGTCGAAGTTGCAAGGCAATAAGCAAGTGCGAGGGAGGTCGTGTCCGGCCCACGGGAGCGTTCTTTACGAAGGGCTCGTTTATAAGCACGTTATTCAGAGCGGGCACAGCACGTGAGACACCAATGAGAGCCTCAAATGAGGCTATAGTAGGGGGAGGGGAGAAGATTCAGGGAGAATGATGAGTTGGAAATCAGTGCAACTCCCCCTCTACGTTGGTTCCGAGAAACATGCAAGAAAGAATGACCCGGAGGGGTTGCAAGGGCAGTGCATGAACCAGAATCAGACTCGAGCCAGGTTTCTTTAAGGCCAAGGAAGGAAACCCAATTGCAAACAACAAGGTTATGGACATACTCAGAGTTATTGGTCAGGCTCCTAATGTTCAGAAGAGACGCCGACAGCGCCTGCTGATGAGCACAGGAGGTAGGGGGAGATTTAGGGGTGTTGGGTAAAGGAATAATGGTAAGGCGAAAGAGGTTTCAAGGGACGCCAAAAGTCTCGGCCACCCTTCGGCGTCACGAAGGTGTGTATGATGTGTAATCTTTGGATGGAAGAAGTCATACACTCCTTATTTTAGATGACTTAATGGAGAAGATAGATGCAAATATATCAGAGATATTTACAGTGACCTCCCAACATAAGAATATCTCCATATTCTTAGTGAGCCAAAGTCTATTTGATAAAAATTATTATATGCGCGATATTGCCTTAAATTGTCACAATCTGGTGTTATTTAACCAGAGGAGAGACATTTCCAAGAGAAATATATTTGCTGGACAAATATTGCATGGGGATTGGCACAGCTTCATGAAGAAATACAAAGAAGTAGTCTCAAAACTCTATGGTTATTTGCAGTGGCGGCTCTAGACTCGCTAAAGTGGGAAGGCTGCAGTTTTCAAAAATACTTATGCGGTACAAAAATTAAAGCTAGCTTAATAAAATAATATCTCAACTATAAATAATAAGTATGGTTGCCCTACTTACCAATAGAAGAAATTATTTTATTCAAATATAAAATCCATTTTTCTGGTTCTGGATTTTTCAAAAGGATCAATCACTTTCTCATTAAAATTGTTGATATCACTTATTATTGTATTTTCAATTTACAACATTGATAAAGCACGAAACCTCTGTTTCGACACCGAGTTTCGAAGAAATGTTTTTATTCATTTTAGGGTTGAAAAGCATCTTTCAGTTTCAAGTGATGTCATCGGCGTTGTTATTAGAACTTTTACAAGTTTAACTGTTTCTGAAAATGCTGCTTCATAATTATTGTCCATGAGAACTCTAAATAAATCAATGAGTTTATCGTTTGAGCAGATATCGTCTCCACCATAAAGAACAGATAGTTCCGTTTTAAGTGTTAATTTGTCAAGCATTGGATAGGCCTCAGCAGCTTTGTCTAGTTCTATACTTGGAAAATCTTTACGATAAGATACAAAGCAATTCCTTAGTAGCAGTGTACTGGATTCAAGATGGACAGTAAAGCTAAATCATTTCGTGCATTCTTGGATAATTATATTGAAAATATCTGTTGCAATCGATTTTCCATTAGCACTTAAAAACTACCTCTTTTTATTTTTTTCATTTAAGTCGCTTTGTTCAAAAGTTTTTATATTCGTGCTTAATGTTCTCAATAGTAGCAATAAACGTGTTTACATAGGATTGTGCAGTTGTTGCTTAAATACACCTAGATTGAAATTTTCCAAATAAAATTGCAACTTGGGACATTATTTTACTGAAGAATTCCAGCCAAAAGGTAAATTCCGGATTATTTGGCATTTATTTTAATACCAGCCGCTGCAACTCCAGTTTCCTTTGATTGAGAGGTTTGTAAAATGTTGCAGGACTCGATTAGTTCATCTTTTCTTTCGTATACTTCGTTTACCATTCGACTTTTAAAATTCCATCTAGTTGCTGATACTTGTGTAATTTGATAAGTATTTTTTTTCTAATTCAGCTATTTTTGTGAAAATTTTGAAAAGAATGCAGGAAGTCCAGACAAGCTATTAAAAAAACTCGCTTTGCTAATTTCGGATGTTGCTTTCTCAATTATTAAGTTCAGTTGATGGCGTAACAATGTACGTAATGAGTATTTTTATAGACTTCTTCTATTCTTACTTGAACTCCTTTCTCCTTTCCACTAAGAGCAGCAGCTCCATCATAAGTTTGAGCAATTGGTTTATCTATATTAGATAGTAAACTATTCAGTTGATTTGACAGCATTTCGGATAAAGCTTCTCCAGTGAGATTTGAAGGGTTAAAGAAACCCCTAAACCGTTCAACGAGTTTTCCTTTTAGTTCATATCTGAACACTATTTCCATTTGTGATGTATTATAAATATTTGTAGTTTCATCACACATTACAGCTAAGTAATCAGTTTTTTTATCTCATCCTTGATATTCATTTTTCAAAGAACTAATATAGAATCTAATAATCCGTTTTGAATCGTTTTTGAAGTTCCTTAAAAGCTGTAGTAGTTCGGAAATGAGATTCTAAACTAAAATCTGATTTACACAAAAAATCAATCAAACCGCGAAACACTCCCTGATTTTGAGAAGAGTAATTCTCATCATGGCCACAGAATTCGCCGCAGAATAATATGCAATCAATAATTTTAGATAGCACGGCCCTATTTATTTTTACTAATTCATTATGTCTATCAATCGACTGTCTATATCCTTCACTCAGCTGATTTATGATATTCACCTTACGAAGAAAAGATAAATTCACTACGTTATTCAAATGCCTTTGACTATGCTGGTGCTTTATTATCTTTGGAGGCAAGTTTTTTCAAAGTAGAAATGCCATTCGTTATCCATTGACTTTCTCCTCCAAATAATAAACATGGGAAACAGAACAGCGAATTACTTTGTTTACAGCCACATATCCAATCATGTCTATCATAAATAGCTGAATTAAATTTGCGAACGTATTCCTTATTTCTACATTTACTTGTCTCTTCTATATTCCAAGCAGCTTTTTGACGGCCTTTGTTTTTAATTTAAATTTCAAAATAGGCTAGGCTTGAAAATTTAATTGATTTCAAATACGTCACTGTATTTTCCATGGCTTGTATGTAAGGAAGAAAGAAGAGTTTTAGCTCGGTTAATTTAAATAGTAGAAATATGTTTCATAATAATAAATTTAATTGAAAAAAGCACGATTGTCTTAACAAAGAAAACAATCACTAACGTCTGACAACAATTGATAACCAGCGACCAAACACTGCTGTGAGTCACGGCATGCTGTCGTGACTCACGTAAATTTGCTGTCTGCAAATTTACGGGATCAGTCTGTATTTACTGCAGACTTAAAAGATACAGATTTTGCTGTATATCATATCATTATCTTCTCCTTTACAAATAAAGTATTTGAACATTTAGCTTTTAATAGTAAAGGAAGTATAAATTAAATAGGTCAACTTTCATCAGATATAGCGAATTAATATTATTAATAGCAACATCGTGCACCTGGCAGGAGTACTGACCACATTCATTCCACAATACTTTGAAGAGAACTAAAAGTCTGCTCTATTATAGCCTTAAAATTTAGATCTTTCCGCAGTAGGCCCAATATTTATATACATTTTATTGAACTAAATAACCTTTTATTTATCATTGTTTGATGTAAGTTATCTTTATGTTGTCACATTATTAATATATAAAAATAAGTTAAGTTTAGAATCTCATTTTTGGTATAATACAACACTTAAATAAAATATAGACCGTCGAGGCATATTAATCGACATTTTATATTGGGGGGTCTGCAGCCTTGCAGCCTCTATACCAGAGCCGCCCCTAGCTATTTGCTCCACGATTTCGGGAATATTTCCAAACGAAATTGAAAGCGTATATCTTTTAGAATGAGGCGTAGAATGAAATGATATGCGTATTTATTTCATACGTTTCCTACTCTCTCTAAAAAGATGAAAAATCAATCATAGATGAAAAATCAATCATGGCAAATGTGGATGTGAAATGTGTCTTAATCTAATAAAAGGTGATATTCCGATGATAACATCGCAGAAACAAAAGATATAACGATTCAAATAGTTGATACCAATCGAATTCTCTGTTCTAGCACTTATCCTCTCCAACCTTCTAAGATGAAAAAAATATTGTTTATCCCCCAAAAGAGAGAGAGTACCCTCAAACTTAATCCCACCACAAGAAAGACTTTTATCTTTGGAGAGAGGGTGACTACTCTACTAAATAATTCACAAATCCCGCCAGATAGACGTGTTAGCCTTTACCAGAACACGTTGGAACACTATTTAAAACAGTACGATAAGGTTGTAAACACATCTACTGTTAAAGTTAATGAGAGTAACAATGATCAACTAAATGATTATACAGATAAAGTAATGAAAACACTGGAGACTAGTGTTCGTGAAAGATGTAGCTTAATTTATCAGACACAAAAGATACACCGGGATTCAAATAGAGTAATTATAGGGTGATTACCATCGATGATAAAAGACTTCCACAATCTAACATTATTGACGTACTCAATGATTTAGCTAAAACGTGGAAAATATCACCACTCACCTTCTGGATGGAAGTAAAAGTTAAATTAATATCTTCTAATTTGCCTAAATTTATTATAAAAGACTCGCAACGTCGGAAAGAGTTAGAAAATATTACTCACACATCAACTTCCGCCCCATCAAGCTCAATGGTTTGCGCAAACACACGTCGTACTTCTCTTTATCATCAACAACAAAAACTAAGAAACTGGTTGAATTATTAATCAATTTTACCGATGAAAGATGACAAATAGATGGACCAATTAAATGATTGTAAAACGTTAGGTGGCAACTCCACTGATATGCTAATACGAGGCAAAACATGAATATTCAAACCCCGTCGAAGAAACCCTATCCTATTGGACGTTTTCTCAATGGCTGTCCAGATTTACTCGAATACTCACGCGTAAGAAGCTATGTGTCGATTCCAGGTGAAGCAAATTATACGACAAGAATATAAAATTAATATATTCAACCTTTTGAAGATCACTAGAAAAAAATCCGGTTATGTTAGAGTCGTTTTTGAAAATATCTACGGAAGAACTCGCTATAACGATAAACTATTCCTTAGTGAGGATGAGTTTTGGCTTGTGTTTGGGGCAATACACAGGTTAAAACAGGAAAATTACCCCTATGTAGATCGATAGGTGAAGGACTACGGTGTAAAACAGCTAAGGTGTGTAAGGAGTGCAAACAAACAATCTATTTCCAAGTATACATTTCGGTATTTACTGGAAAAGGGATGAAGAGTTCATTCCTCCACCATTTAAAAACGCACTGTACAATCAGTATGAAGTCGATACACTTCTAAAACTTGAAGACGAGTTTCCTTAAAGTTTTCATAGAATGAAGTGTTTATAGAATGCGGTTTATTCTTGTTATCTTGCATTCAACGATGGACTCGATGAATGTCTAAAACTTCAACCTACCATAACACAAGCTGTGTATAAAAAAAATGTGTCGTTTGATGAGTTCCATTGTTTTATCAACAAGAGAGGGAGCACTATTGAACTTGCGAAAGAATTTGTCCTCAGGGATCTTTTGTGACTACATCACCAGTGCGTGTAAATTAATAGAATATATATCTATCAATCAGTCTCACCATGATAGTCCAGAGGATGAAATGTCACCAGTGTCACTTGCAAGAAGAAAGTTTAAGTTCACCCCAGATAGAAATATTTTTTTATTCGAGCACAATTCGTTAACAAATATGTTTATTCAAATTCTAGATCATAAAAAACTTCTGATATTCATTTATAAAAATATAAAGTTGGATTAAAATACACTGATAATTTGTATCGGTTGCATATCGAATACCGTTTTCCTGACCGGATTAACCCAGCTCTTTTGATTCAGAGAATCAGTAAATGTGTACAAATTAATAAGGTTTCGCATATCCATGAAATTCTAAATGGAATTATGTATTTTAACTTAGATGTTATATAAAATTGGATTTTAGGATTTTAGGATAGTCCAGAGGATGAAATGTCACCAGTGTCACTTGCAAGAAGAAAGTTTAAGTTCACCCCAGATAAAAATATTTTTTTATTCGAGCACAATTCGTTAACAAATATGTTTATTCAAATTCTAGATCATAAAAAACTTCTGATATTCATTGATAAAAATATAAAGTTGGATTAAAATACACTGATAATTTGTATCGGTTGCATATCGAATACCGTTTTCCTGACCGGATTAACCCAGCTCTTTTGATTCAGAGAATCAGTAAATGTGTACAAATTAATAAGGTTTCGCATATCCATGAAATTCTAAATGAAATTATGTATTTTAACTTAGATGTTATATAAAATTGGATTTTAGGATAAGATGTCTTTTATTGAATAGTTATATGAGTGTAAACGAATCAAATAATCAGTCAAAATTGAACTGCAGATTGTTACTCTTATATACATCCCCGAGTTTGCCAACATCTTTTAGTGAGGTAAATCGGCTATTACAATACATAAAAAAGATCGCTAAAAGATCTGATGTGGAAAGTTTCTCTCACTACACAAAGCCGTGCGGAAAAGATTCAAGACAAAACACGTAAACGCACAAGGTTCAAACGAGATTTGGCAGCTAGATCAAACTGTGATGTAAAAATTTAAAAGTTTTCAATATGGTGTACACTACATACTCTTTGTAATTGATGTTTATTCTAGATATCTCTGGCTAATTCCTTTAAAAGAGAAGACGTATCAGGTAGTGTCAAATGCTGTAAGAAATCTCATGGAAGAATCCGAATGGATTCCAGGTTATTTATATTCTGATGATGGTGAAGTGTTTAAAGAAAAAAAGATGAAAGGCTTATTGAGTGAATGTAATATCGGCGTATATCATTTTCACCAAATAAACAAAGCTAGTCTTGTAAAACGTGTACAAAAAGAATAAAGGAAAGACTTTTCAGATATTTTACCTTTAATAATACATGGAAATACATCGACGTGTTAGATGATTTGCGAGGGATTCTAATAATTCTAGATATAGAATGATTGGGAACACACCGTTCAAAGTTATACACGATGTTGCTATACAGAACCAGAGAACTGAAGGTAAAAAAAAGCGGTTTCTATATAAGATCGGTAATTATGTTCGAATCGCCCCCGTTTGCAGTAATTTTAAAAAAGGATACGAGGTTGGGTGGAATAAGGAAATCTACAAGATATATAGAGTTTCAAATGTATTAGACTGGTATTATATTAAGATTTAAATGGAGAACATATTGAAGGTGGGGTTTATGAAGAAGAACTACATAAAGTAAAATTTGATTCCTGTAAGAAATATGTAGTGGAGATTATAGTCAAAGCGAAGGGGCATGGAAAAAAACAAGCTATATTTAATAAAATGGCGAGGGTACCCAAAGACGTTTAACTCATATGTAAAGGCATGTGATATCACATACCAATCTTGAGGACATGCATTCGTGAAATGATATAAAGGTAGGAGATGAGGAAGGTTTCTTATCAGTTGTGAAGAAGGAGACAGAGAGTTTTTATGCACCTTTCCTTCCTCATCCTCCCTGGATGTTTACCCTCAAAATCCCATTTCTGACTATACAATTAAATTGCATAAATCCATTATAACAAACCACAGTTAGTATAAAGTAGGGCTTTGTGAGTTTCAATTTACAGGGAGTATCTATAATATTACTAAGCTTACACATGCATTCACAGTCTATCGAAAAATGACAGAAGTAAATAGTTACACATTAAAT
Organism: Ceratothoa steindachneri; assembly: GCA_963969495.1. Taxonomy (NCBI): domain Eukaryota; kingdom Metazoa; phylum Arthropoda; class Malacostraca; order Isopoda; family Cymothoidae; genus Ceratothoa; species Ceratothoa steindachneri. Next base: position 16,532,475 of record OZ018322.1, on the reverse strand, counting down.
ACTATATTGGCAAGAGGAAAGGAATAAAATAAAAAGTATTGACTATGCTTATGATGAGATATGGATAGACGCACGATATTATAAAACTGAAAAAAACACTCATAGAGAAAATGAATGTGAAAATGAGACATAAATTATCATCTCAAGATTTACTGTTTCAATCTGACAAAACGCAACGGAAAATGTCTACTGAATGTGTTAATGCTCACTTCATGTTCATTGCTCAATGTGAAAAGGAAAGAAAATCTATTATTTTATCTATCAGAAGAATTTTATGTTATAATGAAAAGATCTATCATAGATGATACCCCAAATTAATTTATTTTATAGCGTTTAATATAGATTTTCCTGCTCTTATATCTCATCTGAGATCATGTTACATTTGCTCTAACTTTGTAGACTCTCAGTTAGTAGGCGAGACACAGTTGAAGCTGATGAGAATTATTCATCTTCCTTTCAATGATGGTTCATTCAGTATAACTTTTGATAATCCACACTATCTGAATCTAATCTCTGGGGACTTGAGATCAATTTTTATTAATATAAGAACGGTTGAAGGGAAAAAAATTCCATTCTTTGTTGGTCATTTGAAGATAAAACTACACATTAGAAGAAGACATTAAAAAATAATAAAAAATGTTGAATTGCTCATGCGTGTTTAAAGGGTTTAAGAGCTCAGAGAGGACATGATCTTAGAACCCTATTCCGAAATGCGGCGCTCTATCTAAAGAGTGCTGCTCGCTATCTAGGAAAGAAGGTCATCCATTTCCGTCGGTTTCGATACCGTGCAGGATATTATGAATGCATAGACCGCAAAGTAAGCTTTGAAAGATAAGCTGGAAAGGACAAAAAATAATATGATTAAATATACTAGACAATATATTAATTAGAAGAAAGTTAAAATCTGAGAGTGATAATGAGCGGAAATCGGAAAAAATAGGTGTAATAAATAAGCGAAAATAGCTGAAAAAAATTTAAAGAATAGAAAAAAGTTGAAAATATATGATGAAGAGGATGGAGGATGGAGGATGGAGGATGGAAGATTTTTCTTTCCTCATAATATAAAAAATACACGTATTTAATAGATGTTCTCATAAAGTTATCATCTCCTGTAAATCATATACGTGTCAAAATGAATGCTCTTCATCAAACAATTTATATCTGTTTGAAGACAGAACTCGATTTGTTTACCGTTCTACAGACCCAAATTCCCATCGTTGAGAGCAATTATCAGTTTTACTCTCCACTTAGCAATATCTCATCAGATCTCTCCCCAGTTGAATTTTAATCTGGTAGCGGACAGTATTATAGAGACCCGAGTGAGGTTTATATTTATATTAAAGCAAGAATTGTGAAGGCAAACAGAAGCGAACTTAAAGATGGGGAGAATATTTTTCCGGAAAATAATATTCTTCACACTTTGTTCAGCAATGTTCCTATTTATTTAAATGAAACATCTCTAAATTCCATTGGAAATAATTACCCATATCGTGCGTATTTAGAGACCCTGTTGAACTATACTGAAGAAGAAAAAAATCTACATTTCTTTCCACTGCAGATATCACTCCAGTAAAGAAAGTATAGAGAAGAAATATAACAGATCGAAGAAAAGACTAACTGATGTATATGGGAAACTACATATACGCTGATTTCTTCTGTCAAATTAAGCTGTTAATGAATGGAGTCTCACTAAAGATAAAGTATCTAGAGCACCATATTCATTTACACTATTTAGAAGCCAGACCGGTAAAACCAATTGAATTAGACTATTCGGGCGATACAGATCCAGTTGCTTCAAGAGCATTTTACTCGTTATATAACGGAATAGGGTGCACTGGAGGTGGGCAGAGTATTGGACTTACGTACTGTGAGGGAACCCCACGTGGACTCTCTTGAGCAGAACGGAACTTCCATGCGCTGCAGAAAGCCCGGTAAGGCCTAAATTGGTAAGCCTAACCCCCCCTTTCCACAAGCGGTAGCCTTGAACCGTGTCCACCACGATTCACTTTTACACGAGCAAAATAGCCTCTGCAAGAAGATTCGAGGCCATTCGAGAGTAGAGCTGTTTCCCGCTTACCGCCCCCCAACCCCGGTGACAGCCTCGGACATAAATAGCGCTCGACTCCCATGAAGAGACCCAGAGTTTAGAAGTCTCTTCCGGACCCCAAAAGATTCCCCATAGTTCCAAGTCAGGTGCTAACAAAAAAGCAAAGTGACAGCTGAACTATTTTGTGTATTTGGAATTAGCCCCAGCCAGTGAGGTAATTCCACTAAACGATAGCCACCGAGTGATTTTCCGGACTTCTCTCATCAACTCCTGTCGAAGCCCTCCTTCGTTCGCCCCTTATTTCGGGTGACCGAAATACTCTCCCTTGGACCGGAAGTTACCGCCCCCCTTCCTTGTTTTTTGGAGAACCGTCATCACTTCAAGTTCCGAGCGTCCTCACCTCACGTGCAGAAGACATCCGTAAGCCAACCCCTCTCCCCTCCTTCAGTAACCCAATTGAGTTCATTCCCTCTCCCCCCTCTCATTTGAATAGTCTCCTCTTGTAATACCTTAAGTTCTAACTTCATAGTCTGATTTATTACTACAATTCCCCCCTCGTTTACTGATGTGATTTTGTCCGTTAATTCTCTGAGGTAATTTTACCCATCAATTCTCTCATTATTTTGATGTAAATAAAATTATATTTTTATTCATGTCTCTTTAAATAACCTTGAGCTTTGCCATTGCCCATTTGTTACCTGACCTCGTTGCACTCTCATCTCGCATTTCAGCCCGTCTAAACTAGCGGTGTTCCGTCCCTTCGTCGGTTCACCTGTAAGTTATCAATCCCTCCCACATAGATATAATATGATATTGATGTAATATAATGTCATACCACGACATATATATATATATATATATATATATATATATATATATATATATATATATATATATATATATATATATATATATATATATATATATATATATATATATATATATATATATATATATATATATATATATATATATATATATATATATATATATATATATATATATATATATATATATATATATATATATATATATATATATATATATATATATATATATATATATATATATATATATATATTAATATACATATTATATAATTTTGGTGTCAAATGTTTTGGGTTTTTTACGAACCCGTGTCATTTTAATTTCGACATTAGAAGTTCCCTTGTTATTCGCGTGCATCCCTTTTATTTTAATTTTTGTATTGTACTGGCAGAAGGCAAGTTCAAGTTATTTGAAGAGCCGTGGAACGTAATCTATTTAGATTAGGTGTTGGACCCCAGGTAATTAATTTTTTTATGGTGTTGGAATTTTGGAGACTCTCCTGGTTATTAATCCAAAAGTGTTAAGGTCTTTGCTTTGGTGTCCTAATTCCGGTAGGACCATTTTAATTTATTTTTCGCTTAGAAACAGCAGAGGTAGGTAGCTTTATCAATTTCTTTTTGTGATCAAGGCTTTCACGAATATTCAAGTATTCGTTTCGCGTGGGTAGTGTCCTAGCTCATTCGCATATCAGTGTTCCCTCAGTTAACTGCGTAAAAATGTCATCCTTCCAAAAATTCAAGTGTCAGGGTGAAATGTTAGGTCTTGTGGACAAAGTCCTGCTAAATTATGTACAGGAAGAAGAGAGGAACGAACGGGCAGAACGAAGGGAAATGGAGATAGAGAAGAACAAAATGGAGGAGAACAAACTGAAGATGGAGATGGAGGAGAACAAACTGAAGATGGAGATGGAAGAACGTGAACAAATTAGGCAGCATGAGATGGAAATGAGCCAAAATCAAATGGATTCTCAGTCCATCGGTTCCCGGGCTGAAATTACCCAAACTCCTTCAGTCCACCTTCTCGCTTTTAATGATGGAGAGGACTCTGGGTCATTTTTGGCCCATTTTGAGAGAATCTTTCAGATCAATAGATGGGATCTCGAAAATGATGGCGTCGCTCGATTACTTCCTCTCCTAAATGCCAAGATAAGGGATATCTTTGTATTCCTTCCCCCGGAAGCAACTTTGGACTATTCTCCGTTAAAGTCCGAATTGTTAGCCGCTGTTCATATGAATAGCGAATTCTACCGCTCCCGATTCTGCCAGGAAAGGATCCGCCTTGGTCAAACATTTCGACAACAGGGGTACATTCTCCAAAGACACCTTCAGTGTTGGCTGGATGCGTGCAAGATTCCCCAGGTCTACGAGTCCCTTCTGGACTTCTTCCTTAGGGATCAGCTTTTAGCTGCCATGGCTCACGAAATTCGCGCCTTCATTGAAAATAAACGTTTCGCTACTTTCAAGGAGTGCTTGGAAGAGGCCGATGTCTACGCGGGTAGTCACGATTTATACCCTAAGATGTTAAAAAAGGCTCCCCAATCGCCCCCCCAAACTAAATTTTATGGCCCTAAGACCCCCCCCCTAAATTGGTCCCAAGATTTACCAAAGTTCCTAGTCCCTCGAAGCCAAGAAACTTCCATCCATCGGAACACCGAGATGTTAAGCCCCTAGTTTCTTCTCCTCCGGTTGTGCCGTACCAAAAGAACCCAATCGTCGGCTACACCTGCGGAGTTCCCGGCCATTACTGCACGAACTGTCCTCAAAACTCCCGATTCGCAAACTCTCAGTCCCACCAAGTGCAACAAATCTGGGCTGCCCTTGATCCTCCTCCGTCGCCTAAAGAGACTCCAGATCCTCCCTCGCCCGCCAAAGACCCGGTCCATTAGGTAAACTTTTTCTTTAATGAGAACAACCCTGGCGGATTGAAGTTCGAGAACGGAACTGTAAACGGTCGCCGAGTATCCACCCTCGTCCGTGAGACCCGGTGCACCTGTATTATAGTGTCTGGGGACCTACTCCCTCCTGTTGGGCCCGACCACAAGAAATTTGCGATGGTCCACGACAACCTTGGCCGTGCCAGTCGTTTCCCAGTAATTCGTTGTCACATCGAGTGTGACTATATGTCCGGTTGGGCCGAAGTGGTAGCGGCCCCAATCCAGTTCTGCTCCGTTTTATTCGGTCAGAACCCCGTAATTCACGACCATCCCGTGATTACCCGTACACAGGCAGCGCTGAAATCCCGTGCACCTGTTCCCCTGAAAATCCCTATCGACCCGGAGTTCCAAGCCCTCCGGAGCGATAAGTTTTCCCGCGCCCGGAAGGAGTGCGCAACTCTTCTCCCCCTTTGGAAGAAAACTAAAGCCCTCGAGCGTGAGTCCACCTGAGGCAACAAACGAGTCTCGTACCCCGTGAAGAAGGACTTATTGAGAGGTTTGAGACTTAATTGGACCTTAAGTCACGAGAACGAAAATTCAAGCTGGCACGAAGGTGCTGGTGCTACTTCCCACAGGAAGCAAAAAAACCTTAGCCAGTCAAATGTAGCCTACCCCGTCCTCAAGGCTAGAGGACCTGTCGATTACCTCATCCATACTCCAAGGGGAGCGAAGGTTTTCCACGTGAATTGTATATATATATAGTATATCATCAATGTTCCTAATTATGATTTTTTTTGGTCCACTAAATTGTATTGTCTTTAGTCCCATATTTATGCCTCCATTTAATTGTTTTTTTTTGTGTTTTTTTTGGTTCCATTGAAATTTCGCCAATGTTCTCCGGTGATTTTTCTGTTGTTTAAAATTGTATTAGTAAAATTCTCTAGAATCGACCTGTTTAAGGCTTATGTCCGTAAATTTCCCGCTGAGTTCAGATTTACGGATTTTTTGTGTGTACACCTGTCGTAGCGGGTCATAATTTCCCTAGACCTTTGATAATTCAAGTTTGACAGGTTGGGATGATCCTTTCTTACGCAACTGCTCTGTAAAGCATCATCTTTCGGTTGGGAGATGTGTGAGGGAACCCCACGTGGACTCTCTTGGGCAGAACGGAACTTCCATGCCCTACAAAAGGCCCAGTTAGGCCTAAATTGGTTAGCCTAACCAACCCCGTTCTTTCCACAAGCGGTAGCCTCGAACCGTGCCCACCACAATTCACTTTTACACGAGCAAAATAGCCTCTGCAAGAAGATTCGAGGCCATTCGAGAGTAGAGCTGTTTCCCGCTTACCACCCCCCAACCCCGGGGAGAGCCTCGGAAATATATAGCGCTCGACTCCCATGAAGAGACACAGAGTTGAGAAGTCTCGCCCGGACCCCGGAAGATTCCCCATAGTTCCAATTCAGGTGTTAACAACAAAGCAAAGTGACAGCTGAACTATTTTGTGTATTTGGAATTAGCCCCAGCCAGTGAGGTAATTCCACTTAACGATCGCCACCGAGTGATTTTCCGGACTTCTCTCATCAACTCCTGTCGAAGCCCTCCTTCGTTCGCCCCTTATTTCGGGTGACCGAAAGACTCTCCTCTGGACCGGAAGTTACCGCCCGCCCCCCCTTGTTCTTGGAGAACCGTCATTACTTCAAGTTCCCGCTCAGAAGTTCCGAGCGGCCTCACCTCACGTGCAGAAGACATCCGTAAGCCAACCCCTCTCCCCTCCTTCAGTAACCCAATTGAGTTCATTCCCTCTCCCCCCTCTCATTTGAATAGTCTCCTCTTGTAATACCTTAAGTTCTAACTTCATAGTCTGATTTATTACTACAATTCCCCCCTCGTTTACTGATGTGATTTTGTCCGTTAATTCTCTGAGGTAATTTTACCCATCAATTCTCTCATTATTTTGATGTAAATAAAATTATATTTTTATTCATGTCTCTTTAAATAACCTTGAGCTTTGCCATTGCCCATTTGTTACCTGACCTCGTTGCACTCTCATCTCGCATTTCAGCCCGTCTAAACGAGCGGTGTTCCGTCCCTTCGTCGGTTCACCTGTAAGTTATTGGTCCCACCCATAGATATAATATGATATTGATGTATTATAATGTCATACTACGACACGTATGAACAGTTTCTAAAAAAAAAATATTTATTTTATTAACCTAAATCAATATAAGAGTACTACTTGTCTTGGTGAATCCTCCAATCCTATACAGCAGGTTACATTATCAATTCAGTTACAGTAAAAATCATCATTAATAGATCCGGCTTCTCTTGATATATATGCACAATTTCAGTCTGTTACGTAGAAACGTACTAGTTTATTTTTAATAAAATGAATTCAATAGAAATAGAAGAACTATTGAATCGAAATAAAACTAAAAAACTAGTTTTTCATAGCTGTTTTGCGAGTGGCACTCGCCTATGTCTATCTTTAATATTGCCAGCAGCTTATATCATTAATCTGGACAGCAGCCATCGACATGGGTCGCATTGGGTAGCTTTGATTTGGGCAAATATTTTGTGTATATTCGTAAAAACTCAGTGAAAAGGAATACAATTATTATCGTCAACTCATTCAGAGTTCAGAGTTACTTTTCATACTCTTGTGGCTTGTTTTGTGTTTATTTCATTCAGTAAATGACAATCGGCAAATCATATTGAGCTTTTATTAAACAATTTGAATCTTATAATGATCAAAGAAACGAAAAAATCATTGTAAGAAATAATTGTAGTAGAATGTAAAGAAAATTGATAATGTACACTCAATAAATATTTTTTTGTTAGTTTGAAAATATGTAATTATGTAGCGTATGTACTTAATCGTATATATTATATGCCATTATGTAATATGGTTAGTATCAATTAAATGGTTTTGTCGATTTATTAATCTGTAGAAAAGTTCCAAAAACAAAAAATTACTTACTCTGTAAATGAAGTTGTAAACTACGAAACGGTTAATGTTCGAGAAAATCGAAGATCTCATCACATGAACTCCATTCATTTTATGATAATGGCTTCATATTCTTATGTTTAATTAAAAAAATTAAGTTCGATAAGATGAACAAAGAGGAAAAAAGTCTTCTTCCTAACAAAGCTATGAATTATAATGATAAATGTGCAAGGTTTCGAATGAGTTTTTATATCTCTACCCATGAGGGGGGGTGGCGGTAAGTGCTCCACTTATTTTTTCAATTATGTTCACTCGAAAAAAACTGTAGGTACCAGATTTTTTAAATATTAGTCTAGACATTATAATCTTTTTGATTAATCTTCAAATATCTACTAATGTCGAATGTGTCGCAGACAGAAGTAACTATTGATTAAAAAAAAGTATCTATCAAGGAATAAAAACATGTGGAGGATGAATGGAGTTCATGTGGTGAGATCTTTGATTTTCTCGAACATTTCACCGTTTTGCAGTTTACAACTTCATTTACAGAGTAATTTATTTCCTTTTTTTTTGTAACTTGTTTTGAAAATCAAGGTTGTTATAATGATTAATTTTACATTTAAATTCAAATATGCATAAATTTTCTACAGATTAATAAATCGAAAAATAACATATTTAATTGATACTAACCATTACCCCCTCCTAATTATTTTCAAGAAGTTACTAAATATCGAATGAAACGAGAAAATACATTTAAATTCAAAACGCGCCAAAGAAACCCCACCGATTTGTTCAAAGAAGATCACTGACTTAGGGGGGAGGCCAGCGCTGGGAATATTCTTGCCGACAAACCAATAAGGAGGGGGCTAGAATCGAGGTGCAAGGTCGTGTGTGTGTGTGTGTGTGTGTGTGTGTGTGTGTGTGTGTGTGTGTGTAGTCTCGTGGTCCACTCTTCAATACCACTGATACTGTATTTCGTTTGGGGACTGCGAGCCGGACAATTTTGGCGGACGGGCCGTATCTTGCTGAGCCCCTGCTCTATGGGAACTACACAATCAATCCCAGAGAAAAATCCTTGCTGACTTAATTGAAGAGTTGGAGATATGTTTCCTGAATATGGCTGAGTTTACGCATCACTGTTATAGAACCACTTCATTTCCTTGTCTTGAGCTGTCACTGTACTCTCCGGATACACAGCCAGAATTCGGGTCGGAGCTGGTCTATGACCGTCATGCTAGTTACCACTTTCCCTTTGAAATATCATTTTCTGAGCTAGTGCTACCTGAAAAAACACACATAGATGAGACTAAGAGCGGGCACGGTTGTTTGAATTTCAGGAAATGATTGATTTCTCTCTCACAGTTCAGTTTAGGTTAATTGATCAGGCCACCGAGTTCTTTTCCGACAATCTCATCGCGGGGCATACCTATCATTCCCAGAATGGCTGGCGGCCGCTTTGTACGCCATCTGCTCCCTTGGTTGTCGGCTAAGAGAGATAGATAGATAGATAGAGAGAGAGAGAGAGAGAGAGAGAGAGAGAGAGAGAGAGAGAGGACGACCGTCAGACAACAGCGTTATGCCTTCATAATTTATAAGCGCTGCCCGAATAATTTTCCTCTCGGTGAATTTTGTCGTGCTTGGGCTAGGTTCCGGTATATTTCGAAGCTCACACGAAGTTCTTTTTGACGGGCATACGTATCTTCGCTTAACTGAAAACCACCTCTTTTATAACACTCAAGCGAATTAAAAGGATTCGGAAAAGTTCTCACAATAACACTTCCCGCTTTCCAGAAGAACGTAACCGCAATCTCGGATCCCGCTTAGGTGTTGGAATCTATGCCAAACTCTTCCAAATTCTCTGGTGGAGATGCTTCTCCAGTATTCAATGCACGTCTTGATGTCGCTGAGGCCCTCCGACTGGACTTCCTTACAGAAGATTAGAACCCTTCAACAATATATTTATGCTGAAGAAGATGCGTTCTGCTCTCGCTTCAAGTGCGGACACCACATCCGGTCCTGATGATGCCCCATATGCTACGAGGGCCTTGTGGACTTTGACGACGTTGAAGTCGATCATGGGGCGTCCGGTTTCTAGGGACCCAACGGGCAGAGACCTTGGTTTTGGCCAAACTGTCGTGGATGATGTTGATAACACTTCCATGTGATATTCTAAGTTCTCGCTTGATTTCTTCGATCTTCACCCATCGATTTTCGAGGATCATCCTGTCCACACGGGCCACATTTTACTCGTTGGTCACGTCTGACGGGCGTCCTGGACGGCGGTCATCTTCAAGGGACTCACGACCATGGCGGAACTCCCTATTCCAGCGAGCAATGGTTGCATAGGAAGTGGCGGTGTCGGTGTACAGTGCAACCATGCGTTCATGGATCTCTTTTGCATTCTTGCCTTCCTTGGTCAAAAATTTGATCACTGCGCCGCGCTCAACCTTCTCCATTGTTGAAATGTTTGTGACTGCCGATCTGCGATCAGCTACTGCTTCTTAGATAGACGAGGCAAGAGCGTGCGGCTGCAGGTTCTGACTTGTCATAACTTGTCCTAACACCCCCATAAACAGCCATCCCCCTTCCTCTGTTTTGCCCTACCGATTCGCAAAACTTATTCACCGCCCCTTATATTCTTCGACACCTGGGCAAGGTATACATATAATTTTTGTTAGATTTTTTTCTACAAGATCTGGACTGTGGTATACTTCTAGACTTCTGGTGAATAGTTACTGTGCTCGCTTTTCGCACGCCATGCATAGACCACTCTAGCCCCCAGCCATATTCCGCACAATTTTTTTACCTTCCTGCATGTGCAAGTAATTGAGAAATTAGTAGGTGTTTGAATAGTCATGTCTGGAAAATTTAAGGACACCTATCATGCGTATAGCATTGCTTCCAAAAGTTCTACTATTCGCCTGATGATCTCCTTAGGCTGGAATGTGCTATCTGGGTGGCCTTCCTTCGAGACCGCCCTAAACTAAGTATCTTTCGATCTGGAAAAAGGCTATAATATCACATGGCGATACGGTCATATGGAGATCCTCTTACTAATGGGGGCTAGTGTACCCCTCTCAATTTTCATATCTAAATTCATGCGAGATCGTCGTTTCTGCGTATGGAGAGGGGGCCTTGAGCGAGCCAAGTGGGCAGAAAGAGGACGTCTCGGAGAAAATTATACTCAGTGTCACACTCTTTTCCCTGATCATTAATGGCATTACTTCAGTGCTGCTGTAAGATGTTTTCGCTACGCTCTATATATAAAAACTTTCGATCTTTTGTGAGGATGCCCAGATGACAACTCTTCAGCGTCGACTCCAACAGGCAATGAACCGCCTCTTTCGCTATGCCGAAGAGCACAGGTTTCGGTTTTTCTTGGCCATACCATAATTGTTTCAATTCTGCCGCCATCTACGGCTCTGACCGAACCATACTTGTTCCTAAACGGGGTTCGTCTTGAAGTGGTGGATTCAGAACTATTTCTTGGTGTGGTTTTCGAACACCATCACTCATGGGTGGTCCATATCCGATGCGTTATGCCTTGTTATTTTCTTTTCCCATTTTAGCTCAAAGCTTTATAAGGATAAGAGCTTTAGGCATCCGCAGCCGAGTCTAAGTTGCGGATGATGGACTCGATTTATCGCACCGGTCTCCGTTTGGCGACCGCTTCCTTCCCCACGTCTCTATTTATACCCTACTTGTCAATGCTAGGGAAAGGCCATTGCTCTGCTCCATACACAGTGCCCTTTGCGCTTGTACCCGCTCGTTCAACCTATACTTCAGTCACTTATGTTCTCATAGCATCCACCTCGTTTCGTGATCCTCTTTGCTATTGCGCATCCCATAAGATTGTTGCGAAACGTTGATCTTTAAACCGGGTTTGGGTGATACAATAACGTTCCAAGAAATTATTACCTGATTCCAAAAGGTGAAGGATGAATACCCTTTTGGCTGGGCGATGAGTAGAAATTCTGATGTGATTTTGCCTTCGAGCAAAATGATGCTCACTGAATGTCCTTACGATCAAGTTAACTCATTTTAAGGTTCCCTTTTGTAACCTCAGAATAATTAGTCCCATTCCCAGTTCACCTTTTCACTGCGACTTTGGTCTTTTCGAGTAATCAAAATGGGATTGGTTCTAAAATAACCTGTTACATCTTACAATGTTTCGTTTGAGTTTCTGTTTGTTTCGTTTGACACACATAAATTTATTTACGTTGGCTGAGTGTACACATTACTACGTCATGGGTTTGTGTGTGAACATATTGTGTGCACCACAAATCATAATTTGAGATAAAAATAGAGGCCGTTCCATATATTTCTCAAAAAAGTGTACAGAGGTGTACAAAACCTGAAATGTGCATGTTAATTTGCTTAAATTTGTTTACCGATGCTACGGCCTAATGCATATGCTGTGTAATTTTCATTCCTCGAGTGCAACAACTTTTTGGGGTTGAGATTTCATTTTCCTTAAGTCTATGTACAAGACTGAAAGTGCATCCAACAAGGAAACTTCGATATATTAACAGAAAACCTGTGAGATTAAGAGTAGGATAGGTAATAAAAACAGGGATAGGTTGCTACCATAAGCAATAGCGTGTGATCACTCACCTATTCCCTAACCTTGTATACATTGGTGTTGAGAGAGTGTGCTTGTCCTTCAGGTTTCAAATGTATCATTCTACGCTGGTTACACCCTTGTGTGGCAAAGGAAGGAAAAAGTAGTGTATTTGAAAGAATAGAAAATAGGACAGTATTATTCAGTATGTTGCATAAGAACCCGGGGGTGCGTATCATCTCCCGCAGCCTGCACAGATATTGGGAAGTTCACTTCATGATCCAGGACTTCCTTTAGGGTATTTAAGCCAGCAATCCTCCAGGTGCCTACTGACATCCCCATTAGGGTAAAAATATATGAGATTTGTAAGGTATATTGGTTAAGAAGGGGTAAAAGGAATCTAGATCGCTTGCCTCTTCTCCAGGTACCAGCTGTAACTACCTAGACAGAATAATTTGGACAAAGGAAGCAGCAACTTTGTGCAGCCAGAGTATATATTGCATAATCCACTCTTTCTTAAAGTTAATAATACCTAAATGAGAGTAGCTTAAGTTCTTCTGTCTGGTCCTTGTTGGGACTATATTTTTAAACGAGTGGTTAAAGCGAGTTGACCCTAACCTGTGGCAAAAATGTGCTAAAAGCTCTAGCACATTTTTGATTATCATTTAATGGAATCATTTATACTTTTAAACACTGATACCGTGGAAATTCCAATATTGAAATAAATAAAACCTTTTCATCCCATGTTATTTCCCTTTTTCATAAGATTATTGGAAGAGTTTCTATTAAAAGTCAAAGCGTCACTCCTTTTACTGCATGTAATTTAATTGATTAATATTCAATTTTAGTTCCAGATTGTATTTATCTAGGAAACGGAGTGTTTCCTTAATGGGAATTTGGAAATTAATTCAAGAGTACGCCCTTTATTGCTTATCACAAACAAGTAAAATTTACGTTCTCTTTAATATCGGTATAATGCTCAAGAAGAGGATGGAAAATCCCTCCAGTGACATGTTGAGTTATAGGATAAGATTATAAATGGATATTGCATTGAGGGTTTCTGTCGGGAAATGGCCAGGCTCTCTCCCTCTCTCTCTCTCTCTCTCTCTCTATACATATATATATATATATATATATATATATATATATATATACAGGGTGTCCACAAAGTCTGGGTACATAGGGGATAAATACATACCTTTAGAACAAAACAATTTTATTTAATTATAATGTTAAGAAATTATATTTTCGATATGATTTCCATTATTTGCAATGCATAATTCGATGCGCCTTGCTAAATTCTGGTGAACTCGATTGAATAGGTGTACATTGCCGTCGATTTCAGCACACTGACTGATAATGCGTTCTCTCAAGTGGTTTAGATTTGCAATCTTCATTGAGTAAACTTTCTCTTTTAACATACCCCAGAAAAAGAAATCAAATCAAGGGGAGAAAGGTCTGGTGAACGAGGGGACCACTCCACATGACCTCTTCTTCCAATCCAGTGAGGAAAAGTGCCATTCAGCCAATCTCTAACATTTGTAGCAAAATGGGCAGGGGCTCCATCCTGCTGAAACCAGTCCGGTAGTAACCAGACTTTGTGGACACCCTGTATATATATATATATATATATATATATATATATATATATATATATATATATATATATATATATATATATATATATATATATATAAGTAGGTACTTTGGGGTTTTGGGCTGAAGTTGATTGAAGACCGTTAGTGAATGGGGAAATTGTCATGAGTCCAGTGGGGATGGTTTATTATTAACTTTGCGGGGTCCTTTTAAACAAATATTTCAGAGGGCAAGTTGGCCACAGATTAACAGGTAGCTGGTACGCGTTGAGATTGCAAAAGAAAGACAATGACGAAAATATATCTTTACTAGCAACAAAATAATATTTAAATATACACAAATATTGGGTTTAAAGGGAATGGTTGTACAGACGGAGTGAGATAAATATCTACGCGAGATACAGGTGGGTTAATCAGGGAAATTAGGAGGTCGGATTTAAGTTTGGGGATTTAAAGGGTGGTTTTAAACCGGGACGCGGACACAAAGAATGGATCGATTGTGTAAGCCAGATTCTAGATCAATATGCAGGCAGCAACGGTTACAATCGCGTACGTACTCGTTGCAGAAAAGGGGCGAGTTGGGATACGATGACTGCGAAGGGAGAAGTCGGGTTACCTCTCGCTTCAGATGAGGGAACATTCGAAGTTGGCCTTCGGAGATGGGATTCCTCGTCAGATACTCGCCGATTGACTATGGCAGAGTTCACGGATGTCAATTTAGCCTTCGTTCTTGAATCGTCCTTCAGCTCTTTCGCGTGGTAGGTAGGAAGTCTATTAATGCCCCTTAATAAACTGAGTCGAAGGATTATATAGACACCTGGTGAGGTGGCTTTTGGTTGCTTTGGCGGTTGCTTCCACACACACACACGTGTGATTTGGGGCAAAGGTCGATGACTCCTTAAAAGGATGGGGGCGGGGGGGATTGTGACAACGTTGGCGTGAAATGTTCGACGAACTTCGATCTTATGACGGAAGGCAGGAATGTTGTCCGAAATGAGGCGATGGGGTGTGATAACGGCGTAGGCTGCACCTTCACACTGGTTAAGCCGTGATTTCAAAGCTCCATGCGGCGATCTCATGACCACGTTGGTACAGAAGGGCACGTGGTCACCCTTCGACCTTATTCTGCTACATCACTCCCGTAAAAACGAATGACTTTGGGAAGAAGAGTCTTTTACGCGATTGGTCAACGGGATAAGCGGAAAAAGGGAATTCTTGACCTGACGTTAAGCAGGTGTACATCTAATTCTACCCGACTGCGTGTACATATGAACGGAAAAGCAAATTAATTATTGTCGACCATAAGAGAATTAAGGGGGACATAATTAAAAAAAATGAAAATAATACTCATACACTAAGCTATACAAAGCCAAAAAAAAAGAATGAAATGGATATTCAATGATACATTTTAAATAAATGTCACAAGAATTACGGTGGTACATATACACATATAAGGGTGCTGCACCATGCTTTTAAATACTAATTTTATATATACAAGGGTGATATGCGTCCTAGACGTACACATCGAGAAAAATAAATACACAAACAGAAATAATTAAATATAAGCTCATCTCTAGCTGGTGGTTATAATAATTACAAGATAGAAAAAGTCTATGGAGTAATTACAATTAAAGTTTAGCTGGGGTCGTCCCCCAATGGATTACGGCTAAGGGTATCGGCGATACAATTTTCCGACCCTTTTATATAAATTATCCTATATTGGAATTCCTGCCATTGTGATGTTTAATATTACGTAGGTATGCCAGCGGGCGGTGATCGGTTTCTATAACGAATTCTCGGCCTACCAAGTACATCTTAAACTTCTGCACGCTCCAAATAATAGGCAAAGCTTCCTTTTCTATTACTGCATAATTCCTCTCCCGTGGGACTAATTTGCGAGTTGCGTAGGCCACAGGGTGACTTTCCCTGTCGTCTCCTTACTGAAGAAGGACACAACCGATGCTCTCGTTACTCGCATCGGTTCGGATGCCGAAGGGCCTACTGGGGTTAGGCAACCTGAGGAATGGGGCAGATGCCAATTTATCCTTTAGTTGATAAAAATGAGCAGTAGCCCTAGAATTCCATATGATACGGTCTGGGGACTTCTTTTTGAGTATTTAATACAACGGGGCGGCCAGGGACGCGAAATTGGGGACGAACCTCTTTTAAATGAGGCAGGCCCCATGAAAGAACGGAGCTGTTTCTTCGTACCCAGGAGGGGCCTGTCAAATATCGCCTGGACCTTGTCTTCTTGGGGTTTAATTTTGTCGTTTCCAATGTGGAAACCCAGATATTGGATTGAATCATAGGCGAGGTGGCACTTACCGGGGCCTATCGTAAGGCCGTTCGCTAGAAAACGGCTTAGGAGCGCCTGAAGGGAGGCCAAGTGTTGGTGTCAGTTACAAGTGGCAACGTAAATGTTGTCCAGATAAAAGGTGACATTATCCAATCCGTCCAAAGCTCTGCGCATTATCCAATTATACTTGCTGCAGGTCGTCATGAATTCGAAAGGAAGTCTGCGGAACTGCGTAAGTCCTTTGTGGGTGGGGAAGGCCGTGTATTTCCTTACACTTTTTTTCAGGGGAACCTACTAATACGCTTTACATAAGTCGAGCTCGCTAATAAATTTTGCCTTTTTGAACAAGTGAAGGTTTTGGTCACTTAGAGGAATCGGTTCCGTATCGAAAACGGTCACGGAATTTAATATGCGAAAATCTAGACACATGCGGTAAGACTTATCTGGTTTCCGTACCATAACTATTGGGGAACAATAATTTGACGTGGAGGGTTCAATGATATTGAGGTTAAGAAGATTGTTTACCTCGGCGGTAAGGTATTTCTCAGATGAATTTAAAGGGGGTAAAGCCTTGAACGAACAGGTTCTTGGGTAGCGAGGATTATATCATGCTCGAAGTTAAAGCACACCCAGGGGTCTCAGAAATAACATCCTCAAACTTACTTAAAATAAGCTGCAACTAGTTTGTTTCGTCTGGAGTTAGCCGCTTATTGATATCCAAACTAGCGGAAGCTGAATGGATGGAGCCAGGCAAAGCGGGTAGCGAGTAATGCCTAACCTGTTCGACACACACGGCCTGTACAAGGTTCAGGGCATCCGTCGTGTAGTCACCCTCTAAAGCTGTTTCTTTGTCGGCGGTGATATCTTTTTAACATGTTGACGTGGAACAGCTTCTCTCCTGTAGGCTTCTTAATTAAATAATCCACAGGTCCTCGCACTTCGAGAATTGGGAAGGGGCCCTTCCATTGGCTCAAAAATTTGTTGATCTCCGTAGGAAGTAGCAATAGAACCTCATCACCGGGCTTAAACTTCCTCTCTTTCGATTTGACATCGAAGTACGTCCGATATTTTTCTAAAAATTAACGTCGGCATTTTGGTATCCAATCTCGGCACACTTTTCTAATCTTCGTGGAAGATCCAAAACATACGCGTAGGAAGATTGAATTTCTCTGTCTAACTTGGCGTTAGAGAATAACTCCTTGAGGATGCTAATGGGACCTCGAACGTTACGTCCGTAGATTAATTCGAAAGGAGCCAATCCAAGCGTACGATGTGGAATCTCCCTGAATGCAAATAGTGCCACGGGCAAGAAGCGATGCTACTCACGGGGCTATTCAGCACACAGCTTCTTTAATATTGACTTCAAAGTCGCATTAAATTTCTCGCAAACTCCATTTGCGCAAGGGTGATAATCGGTGGTAAAAAGCGGTTTTACCATCAACATTTTCTCGATATATTCCATCAATTGAGAAGTAAATTGCCGACCTCGGTTGGACAATACTTCCTTTGGTATGCCTACCCTAGAGAAAATGAAAATTAAGGCTTCACAACACGAAACACTGTCGATTCTCTTTAAAGGTACAGCTTCAGGGAAACGCGTAGCACCGCGCACGAGGGTAAAGACATAACTATGCCCTTCGCTGGAAAGGGAACGAATGGGGCCGACAAGGTCTATGGCCACTCGGGAAAAGTGTTCCGATATGATTGGTCCCTTCTGAAATGGAATGAGTCGTAGGACACAGAACAGAAGTTAAACACAATAAACTTTCTTCAGAAAAATATATTTTCCTAATTGCGAAACAATCCGTGCAGGGGTAATGTCTCGAACCAACCACGCCGAGGCAGCAAGAAGCGCATTGATTTCAGTTAAAGCAACGCCTTTGCCCATTCAGCTAAAGCGTGAGAAAAAAACCTATGTATAGATAGGCTTTTAAGGCTTATTTTTTTAGGTTGATCGGAAGGACTATGAAAGAGAGAGAAATTAATGGGGAATTCAAATTAAAAACGAGAAAGAGGTGAACGCGCGGTGAATATACACTAGATATGCTGATGAACGCGAGCTATTATGTTGCAGAGGCATAGAGCCCCCCAAAATAATATGGAGACCGTGCATAACATCAGCCTAGCCAGGGACATATTGGTTAATACACAACGATCAAAAGAAAGGAGGGAAATGAAGCTAGACTGAACCCCTTAGAAGCCATTTTAATTAACGAAGAAAGTCAAGCCATCAACATCCAGACTACGGACTGGAATCGAACGTTAAAATTGTTTTATAATTTCGCTTACACAGCGTTGGCCCTTCCCTTGACATAACGTTCCCCTCCTACGTAAATAAATTGAAAAGTCAATAGTGCTTAGTATATTGTTAAATAATATATATATATATATATATATATATATATATATATATATATATATATATTTTAAATAGTTCAATATCAATATTAAACTCATAACCCTACTTATGAAATTATAAGTTATTTTTGCCGTTACTAACTAATCTAAATTTTTTTTTAAACAAAAAAATAAAAATAATAAAAACAAACCTTTCTTTTTATTATAAATCTAAAATCTAATTATAAAAATTGTTTAAACTCTAAATTTTCCTATTCAAAGCTAAAACTATCAATATTATATTTGTACCTTTAGAATTGTGCTTTAGTATATATTTTATAGGCCTAAGAAGATGACCGTATTATGGTCGTAACGTCGCCAGTAAACTAAAAAAAAAAAATATCAACAGCAATTTTCCTTGTCTTGGCATTTCTGTTAAAAATTAAATTCAAGCTCTTGAGAAGCAATCCTCAGCACTAAATCAATATATATATATATCTATATATATATATATATATATATATATATATATATATATATATATATATATATATATATATATATATATATTGAAAACTCACAAAGTATTGCGTAAGTAAGCAATAAATGCAACAAAGCCCACAGGGAAAATTAATACGAGGATTCCAAGTACTTTCGAACTTTATTTCGAGTTCTTTATCAAGGAATAACAGAAGTATTGAAAATTGTTGATTTATTTTTTGCTTTTTTGTGGGCGTTTCCTCTCCTCTGTATCATCCTTATAAATATTACAGTTTTCAATACTTCTGTTATTCCTTGATAAAGAACTCGAAATAAAGTTCGAAAGTACTTGGAATCCTCGTATTAATTCTCCCTGTGGGCTTTGTTCCATATATATATATATATATATATATATATATATATATATATATATATATATATATATATATATATATATATATATATATATAAAATGGGTGGCCCAAAATTTACTTCACATTTTTAAAAATTAATAACACAAAAACTAATTAAGTTCTAAAAGTGGGTGATAGATAAAATGAAAGAGGAGATCTTGGATTTTTATTATTTAAACATAATATCCTTCAAATGTTCTCCATTATTGTTAAAACAAAGGCGGATTCTTTGCACCATATTTTCCATGACGTTTTCCAAAACATCAGGAGTGATTTTGTCGATTTCTTCAATGATGTTTTGATTCAATTCTTGAAGATTATTAGGTTTATTTACCTATACCTTTTCTTTAAGGTATCCCCAAAGGAAAAAATCTGGAGGGGTAAAATCAGATGATCGTGGTGGCCACGCAACGTTACCTAAACGTGAAATTAACCGACTAGGGAAGGCTGCTCTTAGTGTTGCCATGGTTTCTCTCGCTGTGTGTGGTGTCGCCCCATCTTGTTGAAACTACATATTGTGCATATCCAAATCTTCCAGTTCTGGCAATAAATAATCTCGTATCATTTCTCTGTAAGTGTCCCCTTTTACTGTCACTGTTTTTCCGTCAGCATCCTCGAAGAAGTAGGGACCAATGATTCTCGAACTGGTTATGCCGCACCAGACCGAAACTTTTTGTGCATGAAGAGGCTGCTCGTGAATTATCATGGGGTTTTCAGCACACCAGAATCTGCAATTTTGTTTATTAACGTATGGATTAATGTGAAAATGGGCTTTAACGGACATGATTAGGTGGTGTGCAATATTTAATTGTTAAGTTATTTGAATTTTGTATGGATGAAGTTTCAATTCTTTTGTCAGGATGCGTTGCAATGATTTTCGAGAAATTCCTAGTTGACTGGAATGTATCCTAGTTGACGTTGGTGGCTGTTGTTGAACACTGGTTAACACACGCTGAATGACACCTGCATTTCGCACAGATCTCGGTCTACCAGAGCGTTCTTTATCACCTGTAGAGCCGGATTCTCTGAACCTTGATACCATTGCAAGAATGCTTTGCCTCGAGGGACTGTTTCGTTGATTAAATGCCGTTCTAAAGTCCCTCTGCACAGTAACAATTGATCCATTATGTTTGAAATAAGTAGTCACAATTCTTGCTCGCTGTTCTTTGTTGTATCTTCTCTTCTGGGTCAATAATTAGTCGGGTATTATTGTGTATTATATTCGTTATATACGTATTATAGATAGACACTAAAAATGTGAAGTAACTTTTGTACGACAATAAAACCCCAAGATCTCCTATTCCATTTTATATATCACCCAATTTTATAACTTTTGGGCCCCCCGTTATATATATATATATATATATATATATATATATATATATATATATATATATATATATATATATATATATATATATATATATATATATATATATATATATATATATAATAAAAATGAAGTAATCTCTCTGTGTTTGTGAATATCTGTTGTCCATTTATAGGAATCGAAAAATCATGTTCTAACACTTTCCCCGCTATCTTCCCTATTCTCTCACATTCCCCTTACCCCACCCCCATTTTATCCCCCCAATCTTCTTCTTTCTGATTTTCTCTCCGCCATCAATTATATCCCATCCCAGTTCTCCCCACTCCCCCACGATTCTTTCCTCCCCGATTTCCCCCAACCCGATCCGTCCGATGCCCCCCCCCCTCCTTTTCGCTCTCCCGATTATCTCCCTCTCGCTACCCATCCCCCCCTTATCCACACCATTCTCTCTCCAATTCTCTCCAACCATCCCCACCCCATTCTCTACCCTTATTATAAACACCCACTTCTCTAACCACCCATTGTCTACTCACCCATTCTCTCCACCCGTTTTCTCCACCCCATTCCTTCCACCCTCCCTTTCTTTCTACCCTACCATTCTCTCCACCCTTCATTCTCTCCACCCTCCCATTTTCTTCATTCTCCTATTCTCTCCACACAACCATTCTCCCCACCTTCCTATACTCTCTACCCTCCCATTCTCTCCCCATTCCAATCTCTTCACCTTCCCTTCCTTTCCACATTCCCCTTCGCTCCACCGTCCTATTCTCCCCACCCCATTCTCTCCACCCTCCATTCTCTTCACCCTCTCATTGTCTTCACCCTCCCATTCTCTCCACCTTCCCATTCTCTCCTCCTTCCCATTCTCTCCACCCTGCTATTCTCGCCGCACTCTCATTCTCCAACCCCCATTCTCTTCACCGTCTCATTTCCCCCCTGTATTTTCTCCACCCTCTGATTCTCTCCCCATATTTTCTCCACCCTCCCATTCTTTCCAGTCTCCCATTCTCTCCGCCCTCCCATTCTGTCTACCCTCCCATTCTCTCCACCCTTCCATTCTCTCCGCCCTCCCATTCTCTCCACCTTCCCATTCTCCCCATCTTCCCATTCTCTCTACCCTCCCATTCTCTTCATCCTCCTATTCTCTCCACCCTCCCATTTTCTTCACCTTTCCATTCTCCACTCCTTCCCATTCTTTCCCCTCTCCCATTCTCCCCACCTCCCATTCTCTCCACCTCCATTCTCTCAACCCTCTCATTCTCTCCAACCTCCCATTCTCTTCACCCTCCAATTCTCCCCACCTTCCCATTCTCTCACTTCTCCCATTCTCTTCATCCTCCCATTCTCTTCATCCTCCCATTCTCTCCACCTTCCTATTCTCTCCCCCCTCCCATTTTCCCCACCCCCCATTCTCTCCACCCTCCCATTTTCTCTTCCCCTCTATCTCCCCCTGACCTCCCATCTCTCTCCTCCCCTTCCTTCCTTATATCTCCACCTCCTCTTCAGCTCCTTCCCCTCTCCCCCTTTCTTCCCCTTACAAAAGATTATCCTTAACAAGAGAAAAAATTCCCTCCTCTTCCATAATATCTCCCCTTTCATCCTTAAAATCTCCCATCTCCCTCCCCTTCTCCCTTCTCCTTCCTTTAAAAAGAGATCAAAATCAGGAGAATTTTTTTTTTTTTTTAATTCTTAAAACATAGTTATAGCCAAATAAGACGCTCGGTCTGTTTATTTGGCCGCAACATTTTTAGCTCATAACTAACGGTCAGTCTCGCGTGAGCGTAAACTGCCGAACACGCGAAGTGAAACGTTTATTCACTATAAGTATATTATATGGCAAGGAGAGTGTGCACTTATCCTGAATCTTTCTCCAACATATAGATAATAATAATAGGCAGGTAAAGATATTTTTGTGCCACGATCTAAGATTTACAATCTTGTTCAGCAACGCTACACAACTTTTTAGTACAGAATATTCTTAATTTATTCTTGTTGAGAATATAAAAACAGATTTCTTTTGCTTCTAACTCTAGAGTAATCAACATAGAGTTAACCATAAGAAAAACAGGGTTCCTCTAATTACAACTATGTCACTAATAGAGTCTCACCTTAAGACTATTTTTAATTGTAAAACTTACACTGATTAGGAAATAGAATCTTCTGAATTTACATGGCAATTCTGATCCTGATTAATTTAGGATCATTCTGTGAATGAAGAAGACCTCTCCTTTTCCACTTCCAGTACGAATGACCGAGTGCCATTACACAGTTTTGTTGGATCCAAATTGCCAAGAACATTATTTAGATTTACTACTTCAGTTCAAGTTGGTGAGGAGGTATTTCAAGAGATTCTGGAGAGTTTAGGAACTCTTTGGAATAATCGACTATTCAAGCATAATCCGAAATTGTATCAACTGACTTGTAAATTTGTTTGTTCGTTATTTGCGTTTCTAAATTAAGTAATTTCTTTTAATTTATGGATATTTAAAGGAACAAAAAAATGAATTTGTCAGATTCGGTAGAATCACTGAAGATGTTCCGATATGTGGAATGAAACCTCTGACAGAGCTAAATGTCCCTTTCCAACTACTCGTTGGTCTTCATTTTCTGGCTGATATATTAATGTTTCTGTAAAACAAACCAATATAAATATATATAATATATATATATATATATATATATATATATATATATATATATATATATATATATATACATATATATATATATATATGTATATATATATATATATATATATATATATATATATATATATATATATATATATATATATATATATATATATATATAAATATTAGGGTGGTAGCCCCCCAAAATTCTTTTAGTTTTTGATCTCCACATGCCTGATTGTATTACCACATTGAACAGTAGGTCACATACTCAATTTCATCAGAATTGAACAATATTTACTGGTCGCTATATGGATCTTAACTTATTAGTCTGCTGGTAAATTAATTTTGGGGATTAAAATGAACAGTCTTTGAAAAAACTAGTTTATTTGAAACAGACCTTGGTGTTGAAAGAAATTTTTTTTTCAAATATTTATATTAAAGTGAAAAGGAAATAGTTAAATGGCAAATGATTTCTTTTTGACACAAATTATAACTAAAATTGCTGATTCAACGTTGATCCTTTTGAGCATGAGGGAAAATTTTTGTGATGTTTTGCCACAAGTCTGAGAAGCAACTGTTCTTCATCTTTTGTTAGAGATGATTTAATAAGTGCAATACCTCTTTCTGCTGGATCGTTAGCAACCATTAAGTTAATCGTTAGACGTTGAAATAATTGAAAGCACCTATTCTCTTCCCAAGAACTTGGGTTAGTCTTCAGGAATATATTCTCTGCAAACTTGTATCTTTCATTAGGAGACTGAAGATCAGCTTAATTTTTTGAGTTATTAGTTCATGCAAGTTCAAATCCTCGATGTTTTTTGTAAGAATCAATCGGCGAACAACTTTGGTGTTTTCATTACGTTGGAGATTGGAGACCATCTTCTGTTTGGTCTCAGCATAATTCTATGATCGAAAAATGCAAGACCAAGATGTTCTCCAAGATACCAAAGGTATCTGTGAAGGGCTGTGGTTGCTTCTTTAGATAGTGTCTGATTTGGCTACTTTTGCGTAGTTTTAAGAAGCAGAATGTCATTTAAAGGAGCATTAATTCCAAAATAAGCTTCATTCCATAAACGCGAATAGACCAAAGCAATAAAAAGGCCTAACTCTGTAATATTGGCCTTTTCAAATTCCGTTAGTTTAAAGTATATTTTCAGGACATATATAGCCTTAGCCATCTATCGTGCATGATGAGTCGCTCCTGGGGCTCTTAATGTAACTTCTGTCTCATCAATGCCCCCAAGAAAGATGAGACTGAGTCTCAGCAATTCTTCATAGTCGTCACGCAACTGACGAGATTTCAAAGCTTCCTGAAAATATGAGACCATTTCTCCTAGAAGATTATGCATTACTGGATTGACAAATAAACTGCTACCCGCCTCTATAAAAGAATCCTTTTTAAGTGACGACCATTGTTCTTTAAAACTTTCAAAGAGACTCGTCTTTAAACCACTTGTAGGACCAAGTAAAATATTGCAAGCACATAATTTCGAAAATATGATGACGGCACGGAATCCAAACAAGCTCCCTTCCTCATACTTTCTCAATTATGGTACAGGCTCCTTTTTGTAGGCCTGTATTTGATGCAGTTGTGTCAAATACAAGGTCTTGAACTTCATCACGAAGATTCCAGTCATTAATTTATGAAATGAATGCCATAGCCTGTTCTTTTGCTGTTGCTCGTGTTATTTTTTGCACACCAAGAAGTTTTTCCATTCCATTTACCGAAAGTATTATTGCAATTTGTTCTACTGTTTCCTTTGCCCCATCAATAGCAGGTAGTAGTTTTCCATCCCAGTGAAGAAGGATCGGTCCTTCAACAGACAACGAAGCTTTGTCTTTATTGTATGTTGCTTCTCTCACTTGCTTTCTGGAACGTCGTATAAAACTCCTGGAAAGTGTCATAGCTGCAATATCCTGATCCAAGGCTTATGATATTGATCTAGCAACCATTGTTGCTTTTCTATCTGTAATATTTGCACGATCAAGAGCAGCAGCCACACATGAAGTTGTGAAGATATTTTTTGAATTTGAAGGACTACATTGTGCATTTTTTTTCTAGTTGAAGAAGGTGGACAGGAGAAAATGTTCTCTCTCTGCATCAACAGATATTGGCAGGCTTCTTCATTTTTTACCACAGTTAAAGCATTTGTTGACGCTATGTCAAAATGTTTTGAAAGAGCAGATTCGAAACTACGCTCATTCATTCTACATGAGTACAGTTCAGTTTTGGGGTTCTTCTTCAAAGAAAGGTATTCTTCATACAAACTTTAGAGTTTCCTAACGCAAGAGTCAATTCGCAGTGTGGGAATTCGTGCTCTTTTCCATACCTTTATGACTATTTGGCAAGCTAGGTTGTATCTTTGTGTCAAAGTCATTGACTCCACTTGATGTTGGTACTGAACAACACGAAGCACATCATCACATGCAGGTAGTCTTGCATATAAAAGCTCACTAGTAGGATGTCCTAAAAGCCAGACTGCCGCAGATGAACGAGTACTTCCAGCCATAATCTGAAACAACAGAAATAAAAATTTATTGTAACTGAGTGAGCACACGGTTTCCCTCAATTTAGTTATACTTAGAAGATATTTTTTATACTCTAAAATATCTAAATATTTAATATTCATGAAAGAATAAGCTTTCATTTGACATAAATAAATAGGCTCCTGTGTTTGTAAAAAATTACGGCAGTCATGCTTAATTAAAATATATATATATATATATATAAATATATATATATATATATATATATATATATATATATATATATATATATATATATATATATATATATATATATATATATATATATATATATATATATATATATATATATATATATTGTGAATTAAAATATGAACATACAGTGTGCTAACATATAATTCTAATATTCTTTAGGTAAGTCTGGTATTGATAAAAAACTGCAAATTATCTATGCACTGAATAAACAAAGCATATTACTTACCTAAATAATTATATATATACTTGCATAAACCAGCACTTGTATTCTTGTATTACGTCAACTGTTAAACTTCAAACTACAAATGAACAATTAATCAATCCTCGCTGACTTATATAGGAAATGGTGCGATTGCATCACCATTTGAAACGAGGGGGCGTTATCGCGTCATCACTTTACAAATGGGTTCAGAAATCAACAAGCTCAAACAACAATTATTATTGCATCATACACCAAGGATGTGAATGTCATTCCACTTTTCACATAATGCAACATCTTGATTCTTTTGCGAATGATTGTAATTCATAAGGAGTGAGTTATCAATGACAACTATATGATATTATATAAGTAACAACCAATAAATGCCTACTACTAAAAAGTTCCTAATATTTTGACTGAAATTTAAAAATATGGAGACACATAGCGACCTCTGAATATTTAACAATCTAGTCATTATTTTGTATCAGCTCTTTTAACATCTTATAGCTTAATTTTAGCCATGTGGAAAACATTTCCAACTAATTTAAATTTTTTGCATAGATTTTTGGACCACCCTAATATATATGTTCAAAGTTAGGTGGGAAGGTGCATAAAAAACGATATTTCATTTGAGAATTATTTTTGTTTCTCTCATTTTGTTTGAGCCTTGGCAAAACACACGGTGACTTTGATGGTGGAACTGTTTGTTCAACCACATCAAAAACACTGGCGCGTTAAATGTATGCACTCTATGTAAATATTTTCATTTTTCCTGGTTCTGTGTATGTTTGGTCTTTATCATCGTAGTATGAATTTTTTAATGAGTTTATGATACCCCTTTTCTGCCTTTTTTCCTATTCTTTATCTTCCTTTTCTTTGCACTCATCTTTTCTTCCAATTCTGTCTTTCCTCACCGAATGACATCATATCTTGATTGGCTTGCACATCTTTCTTCGCCCCCTTAATACTCAATCGAGCCTCTTTACTTTCGAATATTTACTCCTTACAGATTAATTTCTTCGGCTATCTTCGCACAATTTATTCCCTAATAAACATCTTCACATTTGACTCTCAAAAGAGTTTGCATCCTGCCAAAACTAATAATCATTTCTTCGAAGCAGTCGTGTGTATGATGGCGCATTAGGGGAGTTTATCGCACTGTTTGGACAAAAGTGTTTACTGAAGTCTTGCTAGTCCTTTTGAAAGTGCCAAATGCCCCTTTTGCTTGTGCCCTCGTTTAAGGGCGCTTTCCTTTTCCCATATTGTCGGAATATCGATGTCAAATAGAAAAACTAGGCGCCCTTTTGAAACTCATTTAAATAATAATTCGCTTATACTGAATATTCCTCACATTTAGCTAAAGTATCACTACATGAAAAATGTATATATATAAATATATATATATATATATATATATATATATATATATATATATATATATATATATAATATATTACTACCATAGTGTATTGCAAGAGCTCGGCCTATAAAAGTAAGACTGCACTCGGAAGGGCCCCGCAGGCTTCAAAAATTGGGGGATAGCATAGAATCCAACAAAGGTGTTTACTGAAGTCTCGTTGGTCCTTTTAAAAGTGCCCAATGCCCCTTTTACCTTTGCCCTCGTTCTAGGGCGCTCTCCTTTCCCCGTATTATCGGGATATTGATGTCAAATAGAAAAACTAGGCGCTCTTTTGAAACTAACTCAAATATGTTTTATACTGTATATATCCTCGCATTTAGTTAAAATATTACTACATCGAAAATTTTTAGAGAAAATATTATTGATACCATTGTCGGTCAGATTAAATAAAAGTAATCCTTCTGGTTAACGGTATTCAGGTACACAGCATCGGGCACACCTAGGTTATTCATTACTACACTACGCACATACCATCACTAAGAAGATTGCAGTTTACATTACTATTGCAAGATGTACCGTGCCATTACAGGTCGGTGAAAACGATCCTCTGACGCCACGGATGGATGAAGACGATCCCTTGTACTGCGACGGCAAATGGAAAAAGTAAACTTTCCAATTGATACAGTTATTTTAGGTCTGTATGATTAGTTTATTAGATACAGTCACTTGCTTTGCGTGGATGAAGGTTGTCATCCAAGAGTGACATGTAGGGTAAAGGTGGTTACTTATTAAGTTATGACTATACTAACGGCATCATACCATCAGTGCGACCAATGCAGTTTAACTCAAAGCGTGACGCTGAAGAACCCTTTAGCGAAATTATCCTTCCGTTTCAAACAAAATAAAACATTTCTTGTGGCAAAATCTTGCTCTCATCTGTTCATTATCACCAAGGTAATGGTTATCTGAAATTCAAGTGGTTTAACTAACATTGAGTCGAGTAAAGATAAGCTGCCCAAAGCTAAAAAAAAAATTATCGTTACCTGGTTAATTTTGGACTTTGTCATCTTTACGATTGGGCGCAGCGAAGGTTATCTCTACTAGCGGTCGTTAACACTAGAATGACGGAGCGGAATTTTGACTGCTTTTCAAGTTTATTTGATATCATTTTTATCGCAATTCGCTCAAATTTCTTGACTTGGATTTTTTTTATATTCAAAATGGCATTCTGAAAGTATAAAATTACTACAAGAGTCAGGTAACGAGCAAAAGAGTATACTACCTAGAAAAACTGAGCGGTCAGATTGACCGCTGCATAATATAATCCTGTTTGGACGTGTTTATTTCATTACAGGGAGTCTGCTACACTTCATAACTCAGTGCACGTTTGATCCAACATGTTCTGACAAGTTGGTGTGTTTTCTAAAGAAACTCGCTGCAATTACACGATTGTGCAGTAGCGAATATCAACAAAATCAACCGATACGAGAGACGCTGGAAGATAATAACTAATAGGGACAAGTTCAAAGTCGTCCCACTGAGCTGCACGTTGACGTGGTCCATCATCATCGATGGGAGGAGATACGGCTACTCCGCCGAAGGCACTGTCCTGGGCCTAAAGATCTCCGACCAGGGATACTCAAGACACTACACGGAGAGGCGGAACCTGGCAAATAGAGAAATCTCCAAGCTATATATGTAGGTGTAGAGATCTTAGCTTGGCCAACATTATGAAAATATACCTGATGTACGTCCGGGCTAATCTCATCTACCCCGCAGTAGTTTCTCAAGCGGCCAGCAAGACCTCAATGAGAAAACTACGACGCGTACAGAACTCCTCATCCCTAATAATTAACAAAGCCAGAAAGTGTGACCAACATCAGCAGAGGGATCTCCATCCAAGGAAAAAACTAGACCTTATTAACACCTTCACCCAGAAATTGGGAAGAAGGGTCTGGTTAACTCTTACCAACGATGGCATTCCGGAATTACAGGGAACTGGTGGCAGACTTAATATACCTGCACGACTGCGAGAGAAAGTCTCCCGTCGTAACCAGTTCCAAAGTACTAAGTTCTGCTCACAGGATAACATTTCATCAATATACACTTAACAGGAACACAAAAAATAACACAGTTCAACCGAAACAAAAAACAGAGATACCAAATAACATAACATTAAAACAACACACGTAAATTGCTGAACTAACAACTATTAAAGGCTTAAATGCTCAAGAATTTAACCACAAAATAAGTAAACAAGCATTGAGACACTAACAATAAGAAGAACACGCTAGCTACACACAAAAAAAAAACATAGAAAAACACTACATACAACAAATAAGACAAAAAGGAAAAAAATCAAATTATAGAATATAATGTGATGCCCTCCTACTAGGGCAAAATACTTAAAATTTCACCCACGTTTATCTACTACTATCCCATCATCTACTAAATTGAGTATATCATCATCATTGTGCAGTACACAATAGACTCTCGTTGGGTGAAGATGTCGTCCGATTTCTGAGACTCGTCTAACAGAGAAACGACTTCGACAATTTCTTGTTGCCACACCTTACGATCAATCCGAAGGAGAATCTTTTGAAGAAGAACACATTCCTGAACACAATTTTTCATCAAGTCCAGACGATGAAAATGAAAACATTGCATCAACTACAGAGCAGCGTAAGTATGATGTGATTATTTTATGATACTGTTGGAATGTCATTCGATATACCGTTCAAAATAATATGTAGCTATTTACATTATTATTTATATTATTAATGTTGTTGTTGTTATTATTATTATTATCGTATGTTGCGATGAGTATATTTTATTTTGATAAAAATAAATCTGAACATAAATATGTGGGGAGATTTTTTTAGGTACTTTTGTTACATATGTATTACTATAAATGACTAATGAATCCTTATGTATTTATCTAAAGATTATGAGGGAATTCTTGAGAGTAATACCACTGCCGATGAAGAAATAATGGAAGGAGATACATCAGATGAAGCTCCTACATAGGCACATGACAAAAATCTAGAGGCTCCAAATGGGACCCAGTGGGTTGAAATCCCTACTGAATGCTCCGATAGTAGTGGAAGATACAGTGCACAGAATATTCTTACTGAAGTTCCCGGTCCTTCTGCATATGCCAAGAGACATGTTGTGTTGGAGAGCATTATGAGCGCATTTTCCTTATTCATTGATGATTTCATAATTCGAGAGATAATAAGATGTACAAACGCAGAAGCTCGCAGCAAAGTGAATGAGGGATCATGGACCGTAACTAAGGAAGAAATATATCACATGCTGGCAATACTTTACGCCAGAGGACTTATTGCTAAAGGAAAACCACTTGCTTTTCTATGGTTAAAGGTTTGGGGGCCTCGTTTCTTCTCCGTGACTATGTCAAGAGATAGATTCAAGAAACTTCTTTGATTTTTACATTTTAATTTGAGATCCACCAGAAGTCAACGAATTCATTCAGATAAATTTGCTCTTTTTTCTACCATATGGAACAGATTTATTGAAAATTGCCAATCATGTTACAGACCTGGAACAGATATGACTGTTGATGGACAGTTTTTCCCCACTAAGTCCAGAAGCCCCTATATGGCAAGCAAACCGGATAAATTCGGAATCAAATTCATTACTTGCTGAATGGATTTCCTTATCTGGGAAAAAATGTTCATCGTCCCCCAAATCAAAGCTTATCGGAATATGTAGTGATG
Source organism: Ceratothoa steindachneri (assembly GCA_963969495.1). Classification (NCBI taxonomy): domain Eukaryota; kingdom Metazoa; phylum Arthropoda; class Malacostraca; order Isopoda; family Cymothoidae; genus Ceratothoa; species Ceratothoa steindachneri. Next base: position 16,501,100 of record OZ018322.1, on the reverse strand, counting down.
AAATTGGTGACGCCTTTTCGAAGTAAAGGTCAAAATATCATATGTGATAACTTTTTTACTTCGGTAAAGCTTGCTAAGAAATTGCAGACAGGGAAAACGAGTATCGTTGGAACGATGGATCGAATTCGGCGCGAAATACCAACAAGCATCAAAAATAAGAAACAACCACTACACTCATCCATTATTTTAAAGAATTGTGACATGACACTCATGGTGTACCAAGGAGAACCTTCTAAGAGTGTACTGCTTCTAAGTACTGTGCACAAGACAGTGCATATTGACAGTGGTACAAAGAAGTTGCCAGAGTCTGTCACGTATTATAATAAAACAAAATCTGGCGTTGACAATGTTGAACTGATGTCCAGACTGTACACCACTAAAGTGGCTTCTCGGCGTTGGCCATTACAGGTCTTCTATAACTTACTTGATCTTGCCGTGATTAATTCATTTACAATATACCGTGAAAAGGTTGGAACTAAAATAGGTCGACGAGAATACATTCTAAAACTCATAGGAGAGTTACGAGCTCTTTACAGAAGTGTGGATGAAAACCTCGAAGACGAATGGACAGATAAAGAACGTTTGGAAGAACCAATAGAAGAACCAAGAACTAAGAACCAATAAGCGTAACACTTCTCAAATTAGCAAATACAAGAAGAATAAAACTAATGAAATATGCTACAAGTGCAAGAAATATGTGTGTGATAAATGTACTGGAATAATACGCAAGCGAATGATTTGTAGAAATTGTGCATGATATTGATTAAAATTGATATATCTAACGACCTAGTATTATATAAATACCTAAATACTTTTTCATAAATGTCTTTATATTATATACTTACATCAATTATTCTATATGATAAACATAAATAGGATTGTTATTATGTTATTTTCCTGTCTCATACATATATGTAAGTAAATGGAAATATATTGATAATGTATTTTTATTTACCATTTATTGATACCTATTCTATACAATAATATAAAGAAAAGTTTGCAACAGAAGGGGTTGTGCACTTGGCCGTCCATCTAGTGTTAAAGCTTAATGGTCATGGTAATTTAGGCATTTTGGTGAGTTGTTTGGTAGGGTTAGGTTTCTTAGGTCATTTATATAGTTTAGCTAAGTTAACTTAGCCTCGCAAAAAATCGAAAACAATGTTTGCATTTATTAGGAGAAAAAGTTAGGCTAGGTTAAAAAAAATAAACGACTGGCCTAAAGAGAGGTCATTTTATGTTAAGTTTAAAAATGGAGTGACAGGGCTAGGTGAGACTAGGGGACACTGTCCTACCAAAAGAAAAAGAATTGGATAGGGGCTGACACTAATTCAGCCCATCGGGAAAAGTACTGACACTCGAGGTAACAGTTTATTTACAATGGGAAAGCGGTTTGCGCGTCCCGAGTAGTCACGGACTACAGCGAACTTTTTGTGGTTGGGAGCCACCGGGGACAGAAGTTCATTCGATACCAGGATACACGTGCACCCGGTATCGAGAAAGAGGGTGGAGACTTGGCACCCATTAACGCTTCCTTTTTCAAATGTGAGACTTCGGGGAGAATTCTTGTCGAAAAGGAAATTCACATGGTGCCCTGGGGCACTGGGAGACGAGATTGGATCTGGGGATTCTGGTCGCGATGGAGGAGAAGCGGGAGCAGCATTCACCTGGTGGACTTGGTGAATGGGAGTACCACGAAGTTGGGAATTTTGGAGGCAATTTGGGCGCGTGTGGCCTTCGCCAATGCACGCAAAACATATAATTGCTCAACGAGGAAAAGTTGACGCCGGCGGATTAGTTATGAGGGGCTTGACGTCACGGGGTTCCGATGGGCAGAAACTTATGGGCTTAAAGGGGTCCATAATCTTGCCGAATTCCTGGGGAGTTCTTAGGAGGGATTGCGAGTTATTAAATTTATTCTTGGGGGATGAAGGGGAGGGGGGCTTTTATTTTCCTTCGGGTATAAGTTGTCACTCGCCGCATATATATCTGCTTCTTCTATGCACTCTTTGAAGGAGTTGCACCGATGATCCTTCACAAAGGAGCGGAACTCTGGTGTTAGTGAGGCCAGCAACTGATCCCGTAGAACAAAATCTACCAGGGACTCATAATCGTGGGGGACTTTCGATGCGTCTAACCAAAAATTAAAAGTACGGGAAAGGGTATACCTAAAATTACGGAAGGCCATATTTGGTTGGATGCGGGCGTGGCGAAATTTGGTTCGGTAGAAGTCAGGCGTCATATTATACGCAGCGAGAAGTTCGGATTTGAGGGTGGAGTAATCCACCGTAACTTCCAAAGGGAGCGATAAGACTAGGTCTCGAAGCGGAGAGCTTAGTAGAGGAAGAAGCTTAGCTACACCGTCCGTCTCTATGTCCCAATGATTAACTTCAAAAAATCTCTCGAAGTGAGTGAGAAAAGATCTGAAGTCCTCTACATCTTTGAACGTGGGGAGTTTAACGGAGGCTGATTGAGGGGTTCCTACACAGGAATTTACTGAAAGGATTTCGCGTCGATAACGATTCGATTCCAGCTCACATTAGCGAATTCTCTAACGTTCCTCGCTCTCTATAATTTCTCTTTTTCACGTTCGGCTCTAATCTCTTTTTGTTCAGCTCTCTTTTCTCTCTTCTTTCTGTACATAAGTGACAAGGTCTTTGGCACTTAAACCGAGGGATTCTCCTTGGAGTTTAAATCTCTTAAACGACGATATTTTGTTCGTACCACGGGGAGTACGTTGTTCAAAAGAAAAGGGTTTTAATGGGCTGTCAGCCCGGGACGGAGGAGGCTTGGCTCACAAATTACTGACACACGGAGGAATATGCTTGTTTAAACGCGGAAATTTTGCTATCCAAATATTAACACTAATATAATATACGATTAAATAAAATAAAAATAAAATAAAATAATAGGGTCTTAGCGAGGAGGCTCAGACTCTACTAATCCGTGGGGGATTAAAGTGACCGTGGGGAATTTCTGTCGCCTAACAAAATTTTCCTATTAAACGCTCTCGGTCCAAACACACATACAAACAGTAAACGAAAAAATAAATATGGCAGGGTGGTTTCCTGTTTCGTTTTGTCTTTGCAACTCAAACGATACTTTGAAAATTATAATAAAGTTAAAGGGTTGCCTTTAAAAAAATTCTCCAAGGACATTTTAAAGACCCTGAAACACATGATCACCAGAGTTTATAATTGAGTAACGTATATATAAGTATATGTCGTGGAATGGCCAGACTATATATTTATATATACTTAGGTACTTGGGGCTTGGCCCAAAGGTGGTTAAAGAGTGTTATTGAAAGGGGAAATTGTTAGGAGTCCAGTGTGGATGGTTTATTATTACTTTGCGGGGTGCTTTTAAACAAATATTTCAGAGTGCAAGTTGGCCAAAGATTAACAGGTAGCTGGTACGCGCTGGGGTTGCAAAAGAAAGACAATGACGAAAATATAACATTACTAACAACAAAAGGATATATATATATATATTCACATAGAAATTGGGTTTAAATGGAATGGTCGCCCAGACAGGGTTAAAGATCCACACACGATCAGGTAGGTTAATTAGGGGATTAAAGAGGTCAGATACAGTTGGTGATTTAAAGGGGGATTTTAAACCTGGACGTTCACACAAATAAGGGAGCAATTGGATAAGCCAGGTTTAAGATCAATCTGCAGGTGGCAACGGTTACGAATACCTTATGTGCTCGTTGCCGAAAAGAGGCCAGTTGGGGTACGGTTAAAGCGACGGAAGAAGTTGGTTTACCTCTGGCTTCATACGAGGGAGCACTAGTCGTCTTCGGAGTTGGGAATCTTTTTCAGTCCTTACCGATTGACTAGGGCAGAGTTCGCTGATGTCGAAGCTTACCGATTGACTGAGGCAGAATTCACTGATCGATTTAGCCTTCACTTGAATCGAAATCATCGCGGGGCTGGGCGGACAGCGTCCTGTAGCTTGTTCGTCGGAGTAGGTGGAATTCTATCAGTGCTGCTCTCTAAACTCAGTCGAAGCGTTTTATAGGCGCCTGGAGAGGAGGCGCGCGCGATCTTGAGGAAAAGTCGGCGACTCCTTCGGGGGAAGGGGGAATCTTGATAACGCTCGTTGGAATGTCCAACGGATTCCAATCTTTGAGCAGAAAGGCCCGAATGCTCGCGGTGAGGTGGCCGCGTGGGGGGGGGGGATGACATTGGTCCCTAGGCAAATACAGCGAGTGATAACAGTCAGACGCCTCCTTGCCTAGGTCCCTTGCTTTCACCAACTCCATGCGGTGATCTCCGGATCCACGGGGTACAGAAGTGCACGTGGCCGCTTTGACCTTATTCTGCTACAGGGGGAAACCCCTTTTCGACCCCTATAAATCCTCCGGCGCCAGAGTTGGAAGAAGTATCCGCCGTCCTCCCTACCCTGTCAATATCCTTTGTCCGCTCCCGTCGGTACCCGCTATTCGCGTCCCGTTGGACTCTGCACAATTCTTGCAGAATCTCTCAAGCTCTCGGTATTCTTGTTAATCTCGGGAATTAACCTCGACCGGCTTGCCCCGCTCCTCGAACGCAGCGCGCTCAATCTCGATTCGTGTACACGAAAGCAAGATTTAGGTTCACCCCCGTAATAGTCATTATCCAGAGACTATTGTTTGAAATTTACGTCAAGGCAAGGATTACTCCCTTGAACCAAATCCTTGAGGTAACAGCAATGCAAAACTCTCCTATGCAAGTTCTTTCTCTGCCCCTCCCCCCAGTGTAAGCCTCATCATAGACTTAGTTTACGCTCAAGGTCGTTCGAACGTCCCGCGGTCAATATTGTCCTTTTGTTTTTACGGTGACCCTCTTCACCACGCCTCTCTTCCCCCTCCTTAGCTGCGGAGACCAATGTAAATCTAGTATGTGTATAACTCTCACGAAAACTCCTTTTAGCCATGTAAAATAATATTAATTTGCATATTAGTAAAGTTATTTTTATACCCGTTTTTCTGTTATCTAGGGACTCCAAGATAGTCGACTATTGACCAACCCACTTTAGGTTAATTTCACTCTGCTTATATTGTAAACTTCTCACGCACTCGGAAATCAGAAAGGGTCAACTTGACCCTACGACGTCTATATTAAACTGGTATAAGGTGTGCGGGGTTAACCTACGACATCCATCTTATTTTTTCATGTAGCATGAAAGGCTCTCTTAATTCCTGCCATATAACCAGAGTGAGAGAGAGAAATACCCTAGTCGTTCAGTCTATGCAGACAACCTGGCTCTCTCCTCAGGGACTTCATTTCCCAGAAAACCTACAGGTCAAGGAACCCAACAGAAGAAAATCTTGACATCTTCCCTCCCAACATGCAGGAGCCGTGGGATCACGGATATGTGGACAAAGGGATGTGGAATTTTCAATGTCTTAAAGGCAACGCGTTTTGTGACTCGCTATGAATTACGAATCGATCACTAAAGCAGGCACCGCGCCCAATCACCCGTCCCGAGTGGTGTATTGCAAAAGCTCGCCCAAGGAGAGTGAGACGGCCCCCGGAAGGGCTTCGCCGACTTCAAACATTGATCGATAGCATGGAATCTAACAAAGGTGTTTACTAAGTCTTGATCGGACATTTAAAAGTGTCAGATGTCTCTTTTGCGTATGTAGTCGTTTTGGGTAGCTCGTACTTACTGTTTGTGAAGGTCTTATATTTTGGACGAGAAATATTTCAAGACATCCGTCTTATGTTTTCAAAACTTTCTCAGGCTTAGATCGAGGGAAGCATATTTGTTGTATCACAAGTAAACGCAATGTTGAAGGCTGAGAAACTTAAAGGAAAGAGGAAAAAAGGTGAAAAGAAAAGGATGAGGTGCAGTTTGTGTTATAATTAATGGATTCTTAGGAGCTCACAAAGATTCAAATAACAATTAGCTAGTAGCTGAGCTTATTGATCAAGCGCATCAAGCACTTGTTTGACATATGTCTTTGAAGATGTCTTGTTTGCATTCACATCTAGTTTTCTTTCCTGAATAGTTGGGTGATAAGAATGAGGAGCATGGTGAGAGATTTCATCATGACATCGCAACAATAGATAGTAGATACTAAAGAAATGGGACACTGCCATGACAGGAGACTATAATATATGGCCTCTACTCTCGAGTCAGTAAAGATAAAAGCCTTCACCCTAGAAAACATTGTTATTTAGTGCAAGATTTTATTCGTATATTTTATTTCAAGGAAGTAATACTGCCTTTAGAATTGTTTTGAATAAATGCGTTTTGAACTGTTGTTTACTTCTATCCAGTGTGATTTAGTATTTTTGTTTACTTGGTCTAATTTAAGTGCTGAATTTTAGAATCTACGTCAAAATATATGCTCAATACAGGTAATTTCCGTTTCCTGGCAGTCATTAGAGGACACAGAATAAAATCATTAAATGTCTTGTATATAAAGGATAAATATTAAGAATATATGTAATTACGGACTCGATAATTGTAATGCAAACTTATTAAAGTATGGTTGTAGCTATCGGTGACGTCCGTTCATTATGTTCATAGTTTACCATTTTCCGCACAGACTTTCCTAGTATCTCATAGCGAAATAGGTTTGAGCCGTACTCATTACTAGGTAAATGAACTATTATAAGGGCGAAAATCAACATTAACTTTTGTAAATTTCTTGAGTTGATTCAATTTTAGAGCAAATAAGAGAATATATTTAGTTAGGAGAGCTAGATTCTGCTAATGATTGCATGGAAATAGAATTAGGACAACTAAATTAAGTTGAAAAGCTATCAGAGAAGTCATTCCCATATTCAGAAGCAACATGTCTCTGTGTACAACATACAATACTAAACCTCGGCGTTTTATAGGTAAACATAGACCAGTGAATGGTAAGTGTTGTCCTCTCCTTCCTACTTCTCTTTCTGTTCCACTCGGTCTTCTCTAGGCGACGCAAGAGGATCCGGAGGCATCTTCGAATAACGCAGGTTTATTGGGGTACTTATGTGCATATTCGTTCCCATTTTGGTCTACTTAAGCTACCTGGGGTTAGGCTATTTGCTCAATGGGAAGTGGGGGTGATTTGGATCGAATTTGGGGTAGATGAAATGTAGCGAGATCTAGTTAGATAGCACATAAAAATGGTAGTCCTCAATGGGATAAACGGTGTGTGTATTGGATGATGAAAATCGGTGATTCGGTGTGGCAGGAAGATTACTCCCAACTGTCATAACATAACATAACATAATTTCACGGATGACAAAAGTCACAAGGGCCTATCAAAGGTCATCCGCATCGGTCAAAACCAACCCACAAAAAAGCACCATCTCCAGGGAAAGACAAAATCAAAGTCTCCCACAATATAAGATAACAGATAACAAAAGCCTCAAGAGCCCATCATAGGTCATCCGAGTCAAACAGCCTCTTTTTTAAGGCACCCAAACTCCCAGGAAAACTACATCCAGAGGATTGCATCCAGAAACAAGGGTATCGCCAATCAAGACTTGTCAAGAACTAAATCATGCAGCTATAGATATATACAAACAATATTAATATATACAAAACTTAGGAACCATCACAACCTTCCCTTCCCATAAACTCATTCAACCTACTCTTAAATACATTTAAATTTGGACTACCTACTACCCTCCGCGGCAATTTGTTCCAGAAGTCTACCACTCTATTGGTGAAAAAATATTTTCTTAAATCCAACCTACACCCTTGCTTTTTAATTTTCAAGTGGTGACCTCTAGTCCGATTTCCATCATCTAACTCAAAAAACTTGCTAACATCCAATTTATCTATCCCAGAAAAATCTTTAAAGAGCTCAATCATATCCCCTCTCACACACCTCCTTTCGAACGAGAACATATTTAATACCCTCAGTCTATCTATATATTCAAGGTGCCTCAGGGAAGGAATAATCTTTTTTGCCCTCCGTTGCACTGACTCGAGAAGGTTAATATCGTGTCTAAAATGTGGGGACCATGCCTGTATACAGTACTCTAGATGTGGCCTAACATAAGAGCTATAGAGTTTAAGAATAACCTCCTTACTTTTGTAACTTACATTTCTCTTAATGAAACCCAGCACTCTATTTGCCTTATTTCTTGCTTCAATACACTGCTTAGAAAACCTTAATGACTTATCTATTACTACTCCTAGATCTTTCTCATCCTCTACTGAGCTCAGCCAATGCCCATCCATTTCATAGTTAAATTCTCTATTATCTTTTCCTATGTTAATAACTTTGCACTTATCAAGGTTGAAAGTCATTTGCCACTTATGTGCCCAGGATAAAAATTTATTTAAATCCCCCTGCACTTTAAAATTATCATTAATATCTTTAACTACAGCTGCTAATTTGGTATCATCCGCAAAAAATGACACTTTATTATTAACTGCCTCCCCAAGATCGTTTATATAGATGACAAATAATAATGGAACGAGAACTGATTCCTGAGGAACCTCACTGATAACATCCCTCCACTCTGACTTTACACCATTTAGCACTACCCTTTGCTTCCTGTCTTTCAGCCACTCAGCTATCCAATTTGAAACACCCCCACATATCCCATTTATTTTTAATTTATAAACTAGTCTCCTATGTGGTACCTTATCAAATGCTTTACTAAAATCCAAGTAAATTACATCTGCATTCTCTCCCTTATCTACTTGATCTGTTACAAACTCCAAAAAGTCTAGTAAATTAGTCAAACATGATCTACCTGATCTAAACCCATGCTGAGCATCGCTGATTAACCCCTCCCTCTCTAGATGTTGGCAAATCCCTTTTTTAACTATTTTCTTAAGAATTTTACAGACTACAGGAGTTAGGATAACCGGTCTAAAGTTATTTGGATCCTCTTTACTTCCCTTCTTGAAAATGGGGGCTACATTCGCTCTCTCCCAATCATCAGGTATTTCTCCATATTCCAGTGACCTAGTATACAACTTCTCCAGAGCTATTGAGATAATTTCTACCCCTTTTTTAAGTATCCTAGAATGAATTTTATCAGGGCCGGAGGCCTTAAGGCATCCAACTCACCTATTAGTCCTTTTATCGTCCTCCAATCTACACTAATGGTAGTAAACACCTCTTTCCCTGACCCATGAGTACTATGCATAAGACTATTTAGTTTCTCCTTTGTAAATACTGATGCAAAATGACCATTTAGTACCTCAACTATTTCCTCATCAGTTTCTCTCACAACCCCTTCATATTTGATAGGTCCTATTTTAACTCTGCCAGACTTGTTATTAATTTTATAGTAACTAAAGAACTTTCTAGGATCTTTGTTGCTATCCTGAGCTAATTTAATTTCTGACCCCCTTTTGTTCTTCTTTATAATCTTATTTAACTCATTCCTAGCCATTCTATAATCACTTAAATTTTGAATATTATTTTGTACCTGTAATTTTTTATATGCCCTTTTCTTCTCTGAAATTTTTCTAGCTATCTTCTGACTCCACCATAATGGTTTTCTACTTTTGTTCCTAATAGCCTTCATTGGGATACATTGCTCTTGGACTACATTTATTATATGCTTGAAAGTATCCCACATCCCATAAGCATTTTTACCTCTGAATTTTACATCCCAGTCTACCAAATTTAGCAAGCTTTGAAGTTTATATAATCTCCCTTATGAAAATTTGGAACGTTTACAGCATTCTCGGTCATTTTACCCTTCTTAATTCCCAAGTTAAAACGAACTATCTGATGGTCACTATTTCCCAATGCTTCCCCAACAGTCAATTCTTGAACTAAATGATCACCCTTAGAAAGTACTAAATCTAATATATTGTCCCCCCTCGTTGGCTCATTAACAAATTGATTCAAAAAATTATCCTCAAAGCATTCTATGAACCTGCCACTTGTTCTATCCCTACCTATCATATTGTCCCAGTCCACAGAGTTTAAGTTGAAGTCCCCAATAATAACTGCATCTGTTTCACATCCCTAACTTATTTCCCTTATTATTAGTTCATCTATATCATCAGTCTGCCCAGGTGGTCTGTAAAAAGCTCCCAAATGCGCTATTCTATTTTTACTGAACCTAATATCTATCCAAAGTGACTCAACTCTATCCTGCTTTATTGAAGTATTTAAACTTGAAACAATGTATTTTTTTATATAGATAATTATTCCTCCACCAATCCTACCTGTCCTTTGACTAATGTACATATTATAGCCCTGTAAATCAAATTCACTTATAGTGTCACTAAATTCTATTTCATTAACCCATGATTCAGTAACACATAATATATCTATATCCCCATTGCTAATATAACTAAATAGCTCATCCTTCTTGTTTCTAAGACTACGAGCATTTGTATAGAAACAATTTAACCCCCCTATCCCTGAAGCACCTCTTGAAACCTGAATGACCTCACCTCTAGCGCCTTGGAACCTATTTCTGTTATCTGCCAAGTCCATTCTACTTTCAGTACTATAATGTCCTCTCATAATTCCCTGACCACTATTAGTATCTAGTTTCCCCCCGCAAAGACCTAATAACACGATCATACTCCTCCCACAACACATCTACCCCCCTCCTACTCAAATGCAGTCCATCCATCGCATACATTTCTTTCATTTCTTTCATGCTAGTCTTAAATGTGATTAAGTCATGATATGGGTCGTTGGCAAAAGATGCTTTCTCCCGAAAAATTTGATTCCTGTAAGCACAACACATTTGCCATGGCGTTGATTAGCGTCGAATCTACTTTGGGCGAAGAAGAAGAGAATCGGTGGTACCACAGCCACGCCATTTCAATCAAAAGTTCTCAGGTGAAAATGATTTTACACATGAATTTCACTATCCTTTAATAATTTCAACAGTTTCACTCAAAGCCAATTCTCGTTCTTAAAATCGTTGTTGGATTAAATTTTCAAATGAAATTAAAGAGTTCTAAGCCCTTTATTGCCATTTCCTAAATTCAGATTATCTACATAATCTAATATAATCTAATTTAATCCAAGTTGGTTAAGATTATTCAGAAAAGGTGGTTTTATGTGATTAAGGCTTTGAATTCTGGTTTGGATCCAGTCCTATACCTAAATCCACTTCAGACTGAGATAAACGTGCTCCGATTGCATGTATAGCTATCACGCCATTGTCCTCTGATCTTTCAACATAAGTTTCTCCAAATCATCTTTAAATAGTTACCTCTCTGTGTGTCGGTTCATAGTTTGTGTGCGTTAATGAGAGTAACTGCTAATGAATGTTAGTCTTCATTATTTTTTTCAAAAGTTTATGTTTGGGAAAGTTAATTTTCACCTGACTATCTTAAAAACAGTCATGGGAGCTGAATTCCGGGAAACATTGGAAACCGAAATACCAGCACTCCTCTACCCTATCCTCTAAAACGTTCTAGGTTCACCGCGATATTATAGCCCCACTTCTGCACTGTCAATGAGGGTCTTACTTGCTCACGATGGTGGATTGCTTTAAGCGCTGGGTGAAACCATGTTCTCCCGGGGCATCACACACGCTTCTATGCATCCTGGGTAGCAAAGTTTGTGATCGCTTCTACCATTACCACAAATCGCGGTTGTCAATTTGAGAACCAAAGCATCCAAACATTCACCCAAGGACCTCTGTCTTCCGAAATTCAGTAGATATAGGTCATTGGTCAATATTTATCACTTTACCATAAAAGTGGGGCCGTCTAGGTTCAAAAGTACCTGCCCCTCCCCCTCACCTCTCTATGTTCTAGAAAACACAATTCAACCCATTTTTTTGCTACGCTGAATGACAATGTTGTAGCATCTAGTCCGGTTAAGACCCATCCCTTGGCAGAACCCCCCAAGCACTTTCCCTCACAAACCTCCTCCCATTTGTTCTGATCTTCTTTTCAATGATTTTTGCGGCGACCGTTCGACGTTTTGACGCAAGTCTTCAATTTTATGTTTTTCTACGCCATTCTGCCAACACGCCCTTTTCGTCCATCTCGTATACACACTACCAGGACCTCGAAATTTTTTAATTAGTCTGCATAGTGCTCGTCGTGATGGTACGTCTTGAGCTCCTTCACGTCTGAACGTCGTTGTCTTGAAACCACTGAATAGTTGCATTTGAAGAATGTTTCAACAATTTTGTTTTGTCCAATTATTTCCACAAGCTTCCATGTTTTCAGTTTGAAAAATTTCTTAATAATGATTTTGGCCAAAATTTGTTTTTCCTTTTATAGTCTACGAATGACTATGATGCTCGTAAATGTGTTAATTCACAATTCTCGTAAAAATTTGGATAAGAATCGAGCATTACACTCTTTTAAACAAAACTTTTTACGTTTTTCGTTTCTAGCAAAAAATGACTAATTTACTAAAACTCGCATAAATTCTAAAGTAATAAGTAAATCAATTGGCCATTTTAGGATCCACAACATACAACTATTATCAATAATTTCAGTAAGTTTCGTTGTGATTACAAAATTATTCTAGATTTTATTAAACTTCAATTTAGGAAATGTAAAAAAAAGACCCTGTACTTACTTTAGTATACTTACTTTATAGTTATTATACAAATATATTTTTTATAATTACATTACAAATATAATTAGATTATAATTACTTTGCAAATACTATTACCTTACTCTTTTCTGCATTTAATTAAGACTCATCCTCACACAAAGTCTTCTATCAACATTTCCAAATCTCTCATTCTCTCATGACTGACATCAGGTCATCAGCATACCCTAACAGTGATAGAGCCAATCCATGACCATTTTTCAACAACTTTGCACCTCCTACACATCATTTATTTACTTACTTCTCTCAGTACTCCATCTATAAAGATATTAAAACAACCAGTGCGACATCACAAATTCTGGTTGGTCTTATCTCCTACTTTATATCAAACCACAGTGTGGCAAACCTTCACCCCAACTCCCACCTCACTTCCAACATGAATATTCTTCACAATCATTCCATAGTTTACGAGGACCTTTTTCACTTCAAACATTCTTAGCACATGTCATAATGCTTCTTTATTTGAACTTACATTTTACACTTTATCCCTTGTCTCATCAGCTAGGCGTCTCAGGCAAAATAATTAATCCTCCCACCACTTACTTCCTCTCACTCATCCCCTATCAATACATAGATTATTCTTCCTATACACTAAAAACTAAGTATTCCGTCACCTCAAGGGACTCATCTCCCTGTAGTTCTTGCATTCACCTTCTGCTACTTTATCCCTATACAACTCTACTATCACACCATTCTTCTACTTTTTAAACTATTTTTCACTTTTAAACGACGTACAACGTAGGCGTTATGCCCCTTGAAATAACACACTCACCACAACCTTTTTGGTCTCAAAGACTAAATCTTCTTCTCCAGATGCCTTCACATTTGTCTTACCTCTCACACCACTAACAACATTAAAAAATTGCTCTATTTAATGTCATAGTTACATTTGCGTCATCTTCCATGCTTCCATTTTCTCTCTTCTACACTCAAGAATTCTACCATACCTTTTTCTTTCTCTCTGATTTAAGAACATTATTTTATTCTCCCTTCCTCTCCACCTTCCACACGTCTCCTCGTTAAGGTTAACCTTAGACATCACAATCATGTATTTGTTTATCTCCTACTCATACCTTTTGCACCTTTCACATTCAATACACCTTGCAGCACATTCTTCCCTACTAGGCACAGTGAAATCATACACACAATATTTCCTGTCTCACTATGTCCGACTCATGTCCATTTATTGAGAACCTTATGCTGAAAGAATGTGTTTGCCACACACCAGGTTTTCTCCACCAAAACCTCCCCCACTGTAACAAAAGTTCCAGTTATCACTTATCACATCCTGTCACATTTCCATTCATATCTCCTGCATCCATCAACTGATACCCATATCCAATTTCATCCACCACACATCACATCTCATTACAGAACCTTGCTTTCTTTGTTTCACTTATATTATTGCAGGGTCCCTACACTACCACACATTTCTTCCCTTGTAAGACGTGGTTTAAGACACATTATTCTCGAAATCACACATTCATACCCAATCATTGCATCATTCCTCTTCTCACTCAAAAGCAGGGAAGCAGTGCCACACCTTTTTTACTCCTGCTTCACTGATCCAAATTTGATTGCACTTCATCGACACAATCTCTTCTTTCCCTTTCATATTTGCCTCACATCGAGCAAGTATCTTCAATCTCCCTGCTTTACACACTTACTACCACTCTCCTCTTTTGCACATCACATAAAGTGTGTAAGGAAATGATTGCCTCTCCCATGTACAGAATAAAATGAAAGGAATAAAAATACGACAGAAACATTCAAAAGAGCGTTTAATTTTCATTACATATCGTTCTAATGTAGCCCTCCCCCTCCCCAATTTTCAGGTCTGACCCTGATTGATGGACGGCGGTGTGATGTTCGAAGTTTGTCATCTAGATCGATCGAGATCAGGATTTCCTTCGCATGAAAATAAAGTGAGAATTAAACTCACAAGAATAGAATTTATTGAATTTTACTCAGATTCTAAAGCTCTTTCAAGTAGTATTTTCGGTTTTATTTATACCCCTAATATTCCTCACATTTGCCGGGATTAGCTTGCATAACTGGACTGCGTCTGTGCCAGCCTTTATCCCCTCCCATTACTATCATAATATCTTACGCTTGCTGGAAAACCTTCCCAAATAAATTTAGTGCTCGGCCTTTCCCTGCGGGCTCAATCTATCTGTGTTTAGTTGCCCTGGACAGCACCTGCCTGAAGGCGGTGCTAGTATTCTTCCCTACAGCCAGATACAGGCAAAATTCTGGTAGTCTTCCTTCCTCCACATAGCATAATTTCGAAATCTGTTGTTATGCCAAATAATCAATTTAGGTTAAGAGACTGAGGAAATGTTCATTATTGCAGCAAAGGTTTGAATTCAGCTATTTCATAAATAGAAACAGACGAAATCTACTTTTGATCTGACATTGGTTCCGTTGTAAATTATAAAAGTTTTCGAAAAATTACTTAAACTTTGGTTTTCGTTGACAGGACGGAGTAAAGTTAGTGATGTAATTAACAATATTGCGTCTGAAATTGTGTGATCTCGCTACTCTTCGGCAGCGATATTTTTATTTTCTCTTACATCGCATTGCTATTAAAATGTAGGATTCGAGGATTCCTTGGAGGGGGCATTTAAATGTAAAGATTCCTCAATTATCCTCCAAATCGTTAATATATCTGATCGACGGATTGAGGTTCTTCCTCTTCAGAAAAGAGCATCATTTGAGAGAGAATGTTAACGAATGACCGTCAAATGAGTATTGGGTCATTTGATCTTCCCCATTAAATCTGATAAGAATCTTTAAATTCCTCTTTGCATGACACTGTAAAGTGTTGTACCAAGAGGGTGGATTATAGGCATTGGATCAATATCGAATCGATCGATTATTGTGGTACACTCAAAATATTTAAAACTTTTCTTAAAAATCCATAAAGAATTTTGAGCCCACCATGACGGAATATACAGTGCCGTCCCAAAAAATCAGAATGCCTGTATTTCTATCATGATATGTTCCATAACTTTTGGCTGATCAAATACAAAGGTTTTTAAAGATGCTGTAAGATAACCTACACGTATGAACTACGTATAGGTTAATACCTCATACATGGAAACAATATTAGACACAGAAAGCCGAAAAGTCCCACATCAATTTGGAGAAACTGCTCAGAGGAGAAGTACCTGAGATATTTGATCAAAATACCATCTTTTTTACAGGCACACTTAACCAGGCCCGCTATATGATCCTTCCAAGACATTCTACTCTAATTTTATAAACCCCAAATTTTAGGTACTTTGATACAGTGTTATCTGACATTATTGGAAAGCCATGAAGAGTATTAGATAGAGAGATAGAAAGGCAGTTTGTCTTGGAAGCATTAATATCCTCCCGGTTCTTTCTGCCACAAATCAGAGATAGATCCTATACTTTATTGTCTGATTTAGTTACATAAGAAATTGATCAAATTATAAAATATATGCTAAGCTGAATACTTTGCATCACATGATTACCATTAATTTAAGTCATTCTATCACATAAATGGCCAAGTTTACTCTCATATGAAGGAGGTGGCAAATGGTATTAAAGCATATATTTCAAACAGTCCGAATGAATTCTTTAAGAAGGGTATTCACTGCTTAGTTAAACGATAGTAGAACCTGTTCATTGATGATAGAAACTACTTTACTGCAGAACTTAAATGCTTATAAAAATTAAAAATAAAATCAACTATTATTTGTTGTAGTCAGTTAACTAAGCACTAAAATAAATTCTCAATAGGACTAAGGTACACAAATATTATGAGTTGGTCAGTGTCACCAAATAAGAATATTAACTACAGAAGTTTCTCGATGTAAAAAATTATTGTTTTACTTAAATTCTGCTGTTACCTTTCTGCATTCGAAACTATTGGCAGCCAAATTAAAGTCATACCTGTGGAAATGTTAATTGGTTGACTCCCAAAACTTCTCTTAATACATCTTTCGGCGCTTGCTAGTACAATTCCAGCAAGAAAGCAGTCCTAATTTGGCTACCACAGTCCTACTACCGTTACATTAGGGAAAAGTTCCACCTCGCAATAGGATAAACAAGGTATGCTGACCAAAGTCGCCTTCTCTTATTTATTCTGATTTATGACCTTACCACCTTTAAAACTTTCAATAATTCCCGGACTAACCTTGGGAGGGCCTTGGCAATTATATCATTCGAAAGGGAATCTAAGGCAACATAAAGGTTTCAAATTACGTTAGAATCTGCCGAAGAGTTATGATGTTATTGACAAAACAAAATAATTCCCGGACTAACCTTGGGATAACCTTGGCAATAATATCATTCGAAAGAGAATGTAAAAAATATTAGGGTTTCAAATCTCATTAGAATCGGACTAATAGTTACAATGTTATTACAAAATAAAAAGCAAAACGGGGACCGACGGACCGACATTAGTGAGATATAGAGTCGCACGCGACTAAAACTTACTTATGACTATCCTTACTCTGAGAGCCCCATTTCCGATTAGAGGGACGTGAAGTACCATCGAGTGTGGTAGGTCAGGTCATCTTCACGGCTACACTTTAGATTATCAGAGAGATATAAAAAAAGTGCAGATCCGTGGTAAAATCTATCTTTTTTTTACCAATACTCGATACAAATTTGCTACTAGAAGTTTCGAATGACGATATTCATTATGACATTTGTTCATCCCTAATCTATTTATTAACTGTATTTCATCATTTAGCCTATTTTAAATTATTACGTGTTTTGTCTCTATTCTTTCCAATGCTTGTATAAAAACTTAGTGATGAAAGAGAGAAATTTCTTCCCCCAAAAGGCACAATAAAAATGAAAGAGGAAAAAGAAGATATTTTGTTTATTTATTCAACTAATTAATCTCAAAGATGAGCAAATTGTTTTCCACGTGAGTAAATTAGTCCTTGGATAAAGATTTGATCTATTATACAAATTAATAAAGCTCGACTGAACATTCATTCTCAAGAGTTCCATTTGATAATAACCCCCCATCATTTCACAAGTCACATGTCTTTGTCATGTGAGCACAAAAGATGGACTGCATTAAATAAGCATAAGCAAGTTGTACTGGTAGTATTAAAAAATAAACAAGGATAAACTCTTATACTTGTTTTTATCTCATATTAATTTTTCGAATACTAATAATCACAAAAGTTCACTTTTAACACCTTGTTTAAGAATGACCTTGGAGGAGGTTACATTTTTGTGTTGAAATATACGTAATTCTTTTAACGTGATATAAATGCACATAAGTGTGGAGAAGAAAAGGAAATATTACGGTGAATAAAAAGGATTGGTAGTACTTAGCTCCCAATTAGGGATCATATGTACTGACATCTATTCCGGTCACAAGCAGGTTTGAGTTTTTCTGTCTATTTTCATACAACCAGTACAACTTACCCATAATTTTCGGGCCCTCTTAATGAATAAAATAACAAAGAAATGAAGGCGTAATATTTCTGGTAAAATTTGCTGTGTTTTTTGTTCATTTTCCAATGTTTCTTATCAATTATCAGGAATTTCTTTGCTTTCTTTATTAAACCTTGCTTTCATTATCTTTTGGGTTGCCACAAATTGGTTATAAGAAGATGTAAATTCAATTTTACTCCACCTATGTCATATTTATTTTTAACAATGCCCATCTGGCGACTACCTTCAAGGTCATAAGTTGCCGTAATTAAAATAACGGCCTAGTATTAAACTCATTTAAAATTTCCCAAACAAAAACAAAACAAAAACAATCAAAAACAGTAATAAAACAAAGGCAAGAAGAAGATGGAAGCACGCTCCGGCGTCGGGGTGAGGCGGGGCACCTTGAAGGCTAGCCGCAAGGTAATTTATTCTTTGACAAGTTCTAAATTTACAGTTCAGTTCGGAGACTTATGTGTCATAGTTTTAGCAAGTAAATAGGGGTTTTTTTTCCTTAAGTTCGCTCTTCTGGCGACTGCTTTCAAGGGCATAAGTTACTGCATTTAAAATTCTATCCGAGAGATGCCAGTCATACCCTAAGCTCTTTGTGGTTAGGGCTAGGAAACTCCTTCGAGAGCTCGGTGTACCTATCGGGCCGGTGGCGTCCCGGGTTCTGCCCAGTAGGCCACCTTGGAGGGTACCACTGTTGACCATTTGTCGCCACGCCTCTGCTCCCAAAGCTTCTAAAGCGCCAGGAGTATTGCGTTGGCCTTTTTGGAGCACACTTCGTGTCAATCTGAACCATGCCAGTGTATACGGATGGCTCCAAGTCCCAAGAGGAGGTCGGTTTCTACTCCGTATCCCCTCTGTTTCAAGTCAGTGGGGCTCTACCAGGCGCTGCGTCTGTCTTCACGGCCGAGTTGGTTGCAATACATAGCTCCGTACGGGAGATAACGCGACGTGCCCGGTTCGGAGACCGGATTGTGATTTATAGAGACTCACAAAAGCGCCCATAGTGTTTTCAAGGCATTGGAATCTTCACCTTCCCTGCCTCACAGTAGCCATGACATCATGGTTGCCGCTGGCCTGGCAGATGTCAAGATTATCTCCTGCTGGGTTCCAGGGGATGCGAGATTTGCGGGGAATTAACGTTCCAGTGAAGGTGCCAAATAATACGCGAGAACTGGGCAAACAGACCACCGTTTCGCTTTACTTCACACCGATCACATAGCAGGAATCAGGGCGGACTTCTGGGCTGTTTGGCAAAGAAGATGGAAGAGGGCCGATGGGAACTTAAACTCGCGTGCCATTGCTCCCCGACTGTTCCCGTGGACCTTCCCTCCAATGCCGCCACGGTTTAGGTTGCTTTATATCGTCTTCAAATTGAGCACACTTGTTGAACGCACTGCTATTTGATGGAGCGCTTGCCTACACTTTAGTGCGATGACTCCCTTGTCCCCACATTATTCTTGAGTGTCTCATCCTCGAAGATCTCTGCGTACGTTACTTATCTCGGCACCGATACAAGCAAAGTTGCTTCCGCTTGCCTCTAGTACTCGGTACAGTTTCGTTCGCTTTTGACACTGGACAAAACTTGTTTAAATTTTTTTGGTGTTTGGTCCGTGCTCTACACAAGAAGAGTGAGGCCCCCTTCAAAGCCGGAACACGTTTTAGTTTTTTTATTTCTTCTTTGTTTGTTTCTTTTGTAAGATTTATGTTTTCGTGTGTTATTTGCCCTGACTTTATTTTATTCTAATATTGCATAAAATTAGGCTATTACTATTTTAATTTAGAGGAAAATGCTCTTGGTAGCATTCACTAAATAGGCACCTTAAAAAAACATTAATTTTACCTTAAAGTACAGGAGATTATTGCCCTCGTATAGTACTGCTGCAAGAAGATGCGGAAAAGCCTAAGTAATTCCTCAATGTCCCTGAGAGATTGAAGTGTTTGTGCTTTTCCAAATTATCGAACTCTGTTCTAAGCTTAGCAACCACTGCTTTGTTGGGTGCATGTCCGCCCGCCGCTTGGAAATTTTGCTGGTTAATCCCGGCCCAATGATCTCGGAAGCGGTGAAAAGAAAATTTGCTGCAAATATCACCTGTAGTAAAACATCCAGCACGTGGTGACTGCATTCACAGTATAGAAGCTCACATCCAAGTCCTGTTTTTTTTTGTCGAAAAGAACGCAAGTTCATCCACGATGCGTTGCGTTTGTCTTGCTTGTGTCTAAACACAGAGCTTTGATATGATCTCTTTCTTCCCAATTCTTCAAAATATTCTAAAATAGGGATAGGCAATAATTTTAAGCAGCGGGCCACATTGAAGCTTATGTATTTTGTAGGAGAATAGCATAATGCACACACCTTCCCCACCTCCTTTCCGGGCGGGCCAGTTATCAAACCTTCCCCTTCTGGCCCGATATCTGATGGTCTCCCGCCGGAAGAACCCGCCGACCATTTTAGCTAACCACCGCGTTCCTTCCTCGACTGGTTATCGATAGATGGGAGCCCATATTGGCTTCCGGTGGTTCCGGGAAGTTTGCAAAGGACGAAATGAAAGAGATAATCAAGCCTCTCTCACTCGAAGAAGGGCACTTGATATCAAATCTACTTTCAGAGCCATGTGAACCTCTCCCGAGTTTCGAGTATAAAAGATGAATTTTTTCAACCCTCCGTAGTAGAGCTTGCACAGCATCTGGTAGGGGCAGGAATTGCAATCTATCTCGGTGTAATGGTAAATCGTCGAAGCACCAAGTCTTCAGAGAGGAGATCAGTCCCAGTTAGGGAGGGTTCTTACCCCGTTGGTCTGCAAGTCAGTGCAGATCCAGGCTCGTACTCACGTTTTCAAAGCTGAAGCTACAAACGGCCTCACTCTGGTTCCCTAAGCGAGAAAACTACATCTCGGCCTTTCTCCGTGACCATACGCGTCAATAAATCACTTCCCCCCTTCCCCTCACAGAGGCACCCAAGATTCCTCGAAGTTCACGGGCGTGGGGCCCTCTATAACAAGAAGCTCCCGTCACCGCCTTCTTCCAGCAGAATCCTGACGGAATTGTGGGATCAGGTCGGTCCCTGGAGAACCTACCTCATCGTCTCCACCCCTTATCTCACCACCTTCACTCACCAGCGCCACCCGAACATCAGGTTCCAAGGTAACCCTTCCCTTTCACATTTCCCGACTTCACCGCCAAGCTTACCAGCATTACAAGTGTATAGGGATTTGTATGGTGAATAGCAATTTTCAAGCCACGTGAGATATCCGAGATTCACTTATTAATTTATCTCTCAAAGCAGATTATTTGTATATATATATATATATATATATATATATATATATATATATATATATATATATATATATATCTATATATATATATATATATATTTTTTTTTCTTGTTTAGTGTTCATTAAAACTTTATTTTCATATTGTTGTGTATCTAACTTCCTTTGGGTCGCTTGATGGCAAAGTTTATTCCAATCCCTCCGTAGCCGACTTCTAAGCACTCTGAGTCAATAAACCCAGTCAGGGCACGGGCCAAACGAAGTATAAGGAGTAGTACGACGACTCCTCCGCATTTGGGATAATAGGATATATATATATATATATATATATATATATATATATATATATATATATATATAAGAGTCGACATAGATCTTTGTGGTCCGCACTTAAACAGTGAGATGCAAATTTCGAATACATATAATTTTATTGCAATTACCTGTATGCCTTTCTTTCTATATACTACATAGTCATAGATATAGCTACAAACTAATAACTAAGAGTGCTTTTTCTTTTGCATAGTTTTGCCAGCCCTTTTAAACGTTTCCAGACTTATATCAGAGTGGGGACTTACAGCTTCCCAGTGTTTCCGAACCACAATTTACAATTCATTATTGACGCATTATCCAATATTGCCAAACTTAAATAATGACCGAAAAATATAAAATTAGCCTAAATCTAGTAAGTTTGTTGGAGATCGCAAATCATTAAAATTGCAAAGGCGTTCCAAAATTTGACAGAATTAGCGTATAAGGTGAGATTTGGGCAAAATGTTCAATCATTAATTTTCAATATTTTGTCGAATTCTGAAATGTAACGCGGCTGCAGTTTACCCACCTCTGTTGTAATATGACATTTGCTTATCCTACCGTGATTCCAGGTAGATTTTTAGGGTCTCCGAGAAGCAGTTTTATTCCAAAGCCAAATACAGTGTGTTCCATGGAAATGAGACCCAAAGGGAAACCGTCTCACTCTAGAAACAAATAGTTTCCCTATATGCTAGTATAGACGAAAAGTATAAACAAAGTAATGCATCGAATAAAACTTATAGACTACTACTAACTGCACCTTCAAAATGACTTCATGTACTCTGCGGCAGCGAGGTTTTTTTTTATAAATGAGCAATATGCATATGTAGAGTAGGAAGTCATTTTTTAAATAAATAATTTATAATAAACTTGTGTCTACTCTTTGGAACGCCTTCTAGATTTATGAAATATTTTTTCAAAAATCGGTAGTGTTTTCTTTTTGGTCCCATTTTCCTGGGTGATTACAAAATTAAGAAGTCATATTTCCGTGTGACTTCAGATCTCACGTGGATTTTCCATTTCAGTGAAAGGTCAATAGCTCTTGAACTGTTCAACATTAAAGATACACAATAAATGCTACACTTTAAAGAACAGTGGGATCAGTAACTGAAATGATAATCAGTTTTAGTTATCATTATATGCACCAACTGAGGCCCATTGGTGATACAAGAGACCTAAGAAGCGAAGATCCAGCGAGGAGCAACAGTCAGACAAGAAAGCTTAACTACAAAAATAACAAACAAAAAAAGTCCACATGATGCATTCAGAGGGTGAGTTATTAAAATATACAAGTTTTATCTCAACAGAAAGAAATTACACTTTCACAAACAATCAGGGCTAAAAGATCGCGAATGCTGCATAGGCCCACTTCCGGGACACGATTAGGGCCAACTGTTACGGGAAGATAAATCATGTGCAGTCATCGTCCTCCTAACGACAACATAAAGTAGGTTGTAATATTATTATAATTTGGGTAAAATTTGCTTAGAATTCGGATATACATATTTGCAAGTGTCAAAATAATGTCTGTGAAACGTAAAAACATAAGGTCTCAAATTTTTTAAATTTTTAATTCTAAAAGCACCCTTCAGAAATGGGTTGAAACTATTTTCTATTGGAGGGATTAAATTGATGAAACAAGTACATCTATGTTATTAAATGTTTAATTAAAAATTAGTTTAACTATGTGAAAAATGTCATTACAGTACAAGCAGATGAGTCATGCTTTTTGTACAAACCCAAGTTTTATCCCAACAGAAAGAAATTACACTTTCACAAACAATCTGGGCTAAAAGATCGCGAATGCTGCATAGGCCTACTTCCGGGACACGATTAGGGCCAACTGTTACGGGAAGATAAATCATGTGTAGTCATCGTCCTCCTAACGACAACATAAAGTAGATGTGAATAAACCCTCCTGGGATGCCTAATATTATTTCCGACCTAATGTAAATATGTCAGAGAAGCCACATTTATCCGTTGATATAATTCGAGTTAAAGATAAGGAAGGAGAAATTTAATTTGTTTTCGTGTTATAGCGAGTAATTATAGGTGGCAGTGAGTAGCAGAGGACCACACAGAGGGGCAATATGCAAAATAAGGCAAGGTAAATGTTATAGGAGAATTATCTGTGAGTTTCACGGGTTGTATCACTCTCGCTCGCAAAAAAAGTAAAGTAAATGACTCCGCCAAACCGTTTTTGGCTGGATGTCAATATCTGAAGCAACTCCTGAGCGAGTAACCTACATTCTCGGTTCTCGGTTTAATAAGAGTCGGTGGGCTCATCAGAACTTACAGGCTGATTCCTCTTCCTGTATATATATATATATATATATATATATATATATATATATATATATATATATATATATATATATATATATATATATATATATATATATATATATATATATATATATATATATATATATATATCCACAAACCGCAAGGGTCTTTCAATAAGATCGCTCTATTTTTAAATGTAAATAAAACAAGTTGTGTGTGATATATGCACTCAATTTATTTAAAATTTGAAAGTACATTTTGGGCGTTAAGTGTGGAATATGACGTCGTTCAAATGTCAGCCGCGGCTTCGCTTGGTGGAACGTATTCGGGAGGCTCAATTTTCGATGACTTTGTTTCATAAATCTGGCTGAATTTGATGGATGGTGTTCGTTATGTTGACTTTGAGGACATCAACTGTTTGCGGATTATTCGCATAGACCAGCAACTTAAGGTAGCCCCAAAGAAAGTAGCCTAATGGCGTTAAATTGCATGATCTCGGTGGCCAGTTCACGTCGCCGCCGCGCGAGATGACCCTTCCCTGAAATCGCTGGTGCAAAATGTCTATCGTGGCGTGTGCAGTGTGGCACGTAGCACCGTCCTCTTGGAACCACATGTCGTCAGTATCCATATCAGGCATATAATCCAGTTGAGGCCACAAGAAGTTGCTTAGCATCGATCTGTAGGTCTCACCGTTGACGGTTAGGGTAATCCCATCTTCGTTCTCAAAAAAATACGGACCGATGATTTCGTTAGACAAAAATCCTCACCAAACAGTGACTTTGTTGGGATGCAATTGATGCTGGTGTATCTCATGTGGATTGTTGTCGTTCCAACTCCGACAATTTTGCTAGTTCACAAATCCATTCATCCCAAAATGGGCCTCGTCTCTGAAGATGATTTTGGGGGGAAAATTTGGGACAACTTCCAACTGCTCTAGAGCCCAATCAGCGAACACACGGCGTTGTCTATGGTCGTTTAACTTAAGTTCCTGGGTAAATTAGGATTTTGTACGGATGCAGACCAAAGTTTCTACGTATAATTCGCCAAACTGAAGTCGCAGAAAGGCCAAGTTCTTGTGAACGACCAGAAATTGACTGCCTCGGATTTTCCCGTACACTCTCATTTACGGCAGCGATGTTTTCAGCAGACTTTGAATTTCGGCGAAGTACGGGTATTGGGTGATTGTTGATCACCCTTTCGCCTCGAATTTGGCCACCAAGCGTCGAAGAGTGGACTCGGCAGGACGATTGTGGCGAGGATAGAAATTACGTAATGCGCGGAACGTTTGTCGAACGGAGCACTAATTTTGATAATAACATTTGATGATTTGCACACGCTGTTCAACGCTATAACTTTCCATCGTGACTTGCCAAGTACTATTAAACAGTTCAGAGTGAGGTTTTCAGATGTCGCTTCAATAACATGGCCACTATCGCATGACAAAGCTCGAGCATCCTTGTTGAAAGACCCTATATATTCCCCGAATGTTTACCTCAATTCCCCCTTGTTCTTTTGAATTCCCTATCACTTTTCTATTTATTTCATAGTTCCAATTGAGCTTGCGAATCGTAGCTTAAAAAATATTTTGGTCTCCCTCATAGCCAGGTGGCCTAAGAGATGATTTAATTGAGATCAAAGCGGATGATCACTGCCTCAGTGTGCATGGTTCGAATCCCAACCCTGTACGGAATTTTTGCGAATTAGGAAAACTCTTTTCCGAAGAAAATTTTTCCCGTTCTCTGTTTCTTCCGGTTTGTGGATTCATTTTCATTATTTGTTCGCGCTTATGAAAGATATATATATATATATATATATATATATATATATATATATATATATATATATATATATATATGAAAAGAAATGAATAACTCACAAAGTAGCACGTGAGGTTAGCAATGAATCCAATGTCCCGCAGGAAAAATGAAAAGGTGCTTCCAAGTACTTTCAAACTTTATTCAGTTCATTCTCAAGGATAACTACAAGAATAAATAATATAATAAGGGTGTATATAAGCTAGTAAAAGATAAAGGACCGCCTCTAAGACATTTTGGTTTAACCCTTCTCTGTTTGTTTCATTGACCTTCCCCGTCTTTTAAAAAACTTTAACATTTCAGTTGCTTTCAAATACGAGTCAACTATAAGAAACATGCTAGTTTACAATAATTGTAATAATATTCGGGGAGTCTATTCAGGCGAATGCTCTGTTTGGCAAAGTAAATATATTGGAGAGACTGGCAGGCAATTTTCTGTCCGTATTAATCAGCATAAATACAATGTTAGGAGAGCTGTAAAGAGTAGTGCGTTTTTTGTGCATATGTCCGAAAATAACCACTTAATTAATTGGAATTCAGCAAAATTTATTTTTCGTCCAAATGACTCAATTAAAAAGAATCTTGTTTAATGTTCATGTATAAGCCAATTAATAACTTTAACATTTCCCCTGGCCCCTTTAAAATTGGTATTGTTATGAAAAAACTCATTCTTAAAGAAATTAGCTTTGACTCATATTCTTTTTATTTGCAATTTTCATTTTTATGGGGACTTGAATTGTCAATTTAATTTTGGCATTGATTTTGTATTAACATTATTTTATTTCTCTTCCTCTTTCCTTCGTTTCAATTTATCTTTCGTGTCGCTCCTAATCTTCCTCTTTAGACTATTGCTTTATCAGTTAATCGTTTTAACCCTTTTGGCTCTGTTCTTTACTCTTTCTTGCCTCTCGGTTTGACCTTGCTCACTGTTATAGCTAAATCTTAGTGTGAATTTACCCATCTCTCTCCTACTTCCTCATTGGTGATTTCTTGTCTTAGAGGCGGTCCTTTATCTTTTATTACCTTATATATACCCTTATTACATTATTTTCTCTTGTACTTATCCTTGAGAATGAACTGAATAAAGTTCGAAAGTACTTGGAAGCACCTTTTCATTTTTCCTGCGGGACGTTGCATATATATATATATATATATATATATATATATATATATATATATATATATATATATATATATATATATATATATATCACGTGAATAAATATCAATATTTAGTTATACCACGTAGGGAAAAGAAAGATTGATTGGAGCTAGTACTTTCGTTATCTAAACATTTTTTTATGACCTCTGATAAGTTTAATTTGAGGAAGACAGTTAGGATTGGATCTAAGGCCTGGATCGGCGGTCAAAAAATTTGACCTTTGTATAAATACGGTGTCTCTCTATTTTATAAGCTATTATGAGTTGGAAAATATTATTAAGATAACGAAAGTACTAACTCCAATCAATCTTTCTTTTTGCCTACGTGGTATAGCCAAAAAAAAAAAAATAAAATAAAATAAATATATATATATATATATATATATATATATATATATACGAGAGGCAGTCAATATGTTTTGCAATTCGGATACAAGGAAACGGGATATGAGGAAAAGTGTTTTATTATTTTTCAATATAACTACCCTCGACTTCAATGCACTTGCGCCACTTGTCCCTGAGACTTCGAATTACCGACAACCAGAAATCTCCCGACTGCTGTTCAATCCACTCTTGGACGGCGAGCTAGACATCATCGTCCCCAAACCGGCGTCCATGCAGTGCAGCCTTGAGCTGGCGGAATAAAAAGTAGTCGCTAGGGGCCAGATCTGGACTGTTGGGGGATGGTTGAGCTCCTCGAAGACGCACTCGCGCAGGACAGCTTGTGCAACTCTGGCCTTGTAGACTTTGACGACGTTGAAATCGATCATTGGGCGTGAGGTTTGTAGGGACCCAACGGGCAGAGACCTTAGTCATGGCCAAATTGTCGTGGATGATGTTGATAACACTTCCATGTGATATTCCAAG
The DNA here is from genome assembly GCA_963969495.1 of Ceratothoa steindachneri. Lineage (NCBI taxonomy): Eukaryota > Metazoa > Arthropoda > Malacostraca > Isopoda > Cymothoidae > Ceratothoa > Ceratothoa steindachneri. Next base: position 16,473,456 of record OZ018322.1, on the reverse strand, counting down.
TTTTCGCTCGATTTCTTCGACCTTCACACGTCGATTATCGAGGATCATCCTCTCCAAACGGGCCACATTGTCCTCGTTGGTCACGTCTGACGGGCGTCCTGGACGAGGGTCTTCTTCAAGGGACTCACGACCATGGCGGAACTCCATATTCCAGCGAGCAATGGTTGCATAGGAAGAGGCGGTGTCAGTGTACTCTGCAACCATGCGTTCATGGGGATATGTATCGTCAAGTAGACGGAGTTGCTATGGGCTCTTCCCTAAGAGCCTTATTTTTACATAGGAGTCGTTGAAGAAAGAGTTTTTGCCAAAACTACCTAAACTCCACATCTACTGCCGATACATAGATGATATTTACATTAATGTAGAAACGGAAGAAGAAATACAAACCCTCAAACAAATATTTAAAGAATGATCGTCCCTCAATTATACAATTGAAAGAAATTATTCCCCGTGAAGTGAAATTTTCAGGTTGTAATATTATTATAAATTGGATAAAATTTGCTTAGAATTCGGATATACATATTTGCAAGTGTCAAAATAATGTCTGTGAAACGTAAAAACATAAAGTGTCAAATTTTTTAAATTTTTAATTCTAAAAGCACCCTTCAGAAATGGGTTGAAACTATTTTCTATTGGAGGGATTAAATTGATGAAACAAGTACATCTATGTTATTAAATGTTTTATTAAAAACTAGTTTAACTATGTGAAAAATGTCATTACAGTACAAGCAGATGAGTCATGCTTTTTGTACAAACCCAAGTATCACAGAGGAAGATCTCCCCATCCCCACATTTGTGATTTTGGAATTGTAGTTACATTGACGACACCAGCCATAGACTAAATGGTAATAGTTCAACAACGCGATACTGGTACGCTTTTACCAATAATTACAAAGGTAGTTAGGCAAGACTCTTTGCTCTCGACGGATAGAGGGTCTACCAAAAAATCAGTAACCCAAGATACCTACATCAAACTGTAAATCATTCATTACATTTTGCTGATAATAGAACATGTGTTCACACTCAGGATGTAGGATCCTATTGGAACAAACAAAGATAAAAAAGTTATATAACTGCAAAAAAAGAATTCGTAGACTTTTATTTATATGAATTTATGTATCGTGAACGGCATCAGGAAATTTTATTTGATTATTCTTTTGTCAAAATTTCGAAATAGTATAAGTGAAAATTTTAAAGTAATTTATGTAATGAAGTATAAAACAAAATATTCTCTTGTGTAATTTTTAATATGATTTACTTAATAAAACATTAAATAGAGTACTAATCCTTGTTATTTATTTTACCCAATATTTTTTTTTAATAATTTTCATTGACCCGAAACTGGTGCACCTATTCTTCAAAAGGCCAAAGCTGTGACCCTTGTTGTTAAAATGGGTACAAAAAGCGAGCATTCAATGTACGCTGTGTCGGTCCTATATATTGCTCGGATGTACAACGTGGTCCCAAAGACTTGACACCCCTTGTAAATAATATTTAACTTTCTATTTCAAATATTATTCTAATTTTATATTTAATTTTATTTTACTTTCTTCTAATGAAAGTGAATGCACTAAAACCAGTAAATGAGTTTAATATGATTATATTCTTCTTCTATTATTTTTATTGCTTTTCGGTAGGAGCTGACAAGACTTTCGGAGCACCCTGTATATCAAGAGCAGTTGTAGTTATAAATAATGGAAGATCCAAGTAGCGCTGGTGTATTATCCTTGATGTTAAAAAGGAATCGTAATTTCGTTGGGTTTTAAAATATTGGTCGAAAATTGGCTCCGGAAAAAAGAGTTGTTTCAAAATGGAAGAGAGTTTGGACCCCAGAAGAGAGTTGAGAGGTTCTAAATACGGGAGAAGAATGAATACTTGTTCTTTAGCAACGCTGTAGACTGTAGTTTTAGGGGTGAAATTATTATTTAGGAATTTTCGAAGGGCTTAGTCAAATAAATGTTGCAGGTATCCATTTTGTCTGAAGAAGTTGTTTTGCCTGATACGCGTCATACAGGGGGTCCGAGTACCATGAGACCAGCATAAATCACACATTTCGACCCCTGAGTCCATTCATGACTATATTCCAGACTAAACGCATGATTTTTTGCAACCTTCAAATGGAACATAGGTACCTGAAGGGTAGACGATTGCGGGCCCTCCCTACCACAACGGTCATAAAAGGTACTATATCGTCTAAGGTGACGAAGTTCTAGAGAGTTGTTCTCTTACATGATCCTACAATCTCAACTGGTCTTCTCAACAGATTAATCAGGTAATCCTCCTACCACACTGTTTTTTTTATAAAACCATCACAAACATTCCGGTGTAGATTTCCACGTTGCTTTTGGCTTCCTACTTTTACCGAATAAAACGAAATTGTTCAGAGAGGTTTCCTTTGCTAATATTAAGGTTGCTAAGGTTTCTCCCGCAGTCATATTTATGCTGGGTGAATGCGAATTTAACCCACAGGAAATAGAATAACAACGTAGTTTAAAGCACCTTTGAAATGAATTAAAGTTTAAAATTCTTGGAAATCGTTTTTCTATTTTCTATGGGTTGACTTTTCATCTGTTGCTCCCTTCCCACGCTTTGTGTGAGTATATCTAAATCCGTAAATATTTTTTTACTTTGCGTTCTCTTTCACGCAAAGAGTGGCGACGCCATCTTCGCTCACGTCTGTTTTCATTATTATTCCACATTAATTTCACTCTAAACTGTCTGCCTCCAATTTGAGGCAGGCATTCACCCATTTCCCATTTGTCAATTGGGCGAGAGTTGGAGAAAGCAAAGGAGCCTTTGAACAAGAACCCCATTCACATGACTCTTATGCAGAGTCATTCAAAATGGTTTGATCCAACACATAACCACGATCAAAATTTACAAAAGACCCCTAAAAAATAATATTATTATTAATTAAATCACTGGCTAACTTTGAGAGTATATTTAAACCGAAATTATGCTGTTATTTTTTTAGTGATGAAGGTTCGGATGCGGCGGTATGTTAAATTGACTGGAATTTATCGGTTAATTTTGAGACAGATTCTAATAAACACGAAGTCAATTAATCTGCGATTACCTTCATCTTGAATGACATGGTAAAACACTATATCTTTCATCAAGTCCTTAAGTGTTACCTTTAACGAAACGTTACGGGCTGTTATTGCAAGGTAAGGCACATACAATTTAGTTTTTAATTAGTAGAAGCTGAAGCAATTTGGTGTTTACTGACCCTGTCTAGAGTAATGAAGCAATCCCTGGTAAACTAATTAGTTACCACTCGGGGAATGCCAATATCGAAGGGCGATGGGATTGTTTCTCTAAAGAAAATCGATGAGGAAAGACGGCGATTCTCACTATGAACGATCGCATCTTTTCAATAAAGAATTAACATAACACTTACCATTATGAAAGAGCTTGACACAGTAAACGGGCCCCGGATCTTGGCTGAAACGCAATACATTTCTCAGGTCATCCCGTTTAAAAGTTAATACAAAATTTCCAATTTAAGGGTACGAATCACCCCAATCAGGTATAACGAAAACAGAAAAATCTATTGAAAATTTACTCCATTGCCAAGGGTTGACATCCAATTGTCTAACTTAAGTTCTCTCATGGAGTTGGGATTGGCAAATGACATGTCTTCACTTCACTCTCTCCCAGCCATGACTGAACACATCATCGAAACAGCCACAAATCTCGAGAAGTTGTTTCACCTCTCTTTTCAATCTTTTCAGTTCGGAAAATTATTCTGCCATTCACTATTTTCATATATATATATATATATATATATATATATATATGTGCAAAAAATCCCACAAGAAAATGAAATGCGGATTCCAAGTACTTTCGAACTTGTTCAGTTCATTATCAAGGCATAACGAAAAAAAATTACAAAGGTGGTATATACATATATGTGAAAAGAAGAGCAATGCCCTGCCCATGTACAACGAAAGGATCCAAAATAGAAAAATAATATCAAAGACGGATGTGAAGAATAAGACCAAATAGATAAGGTCTACTTCCGGAAAATTCCAACCTGTGCGCAAATAATGTTGCCCTTTATGTGAATAAAGGGCGAATATATAAAAATAGACAAGAGACATAACTAAATTAATAAATCAAAGGGCTAAGATTTAAAATTTAGTTATATCTCTCTTGTCCTTATTTTGCTTTTATAACCGTTTTTATGCGTTTTTACATACTTGAGACTAAGTTAGCACAGGTGATGGCTTAATTTTCTGCCATTCTTCATGAATTTTGGCTGTTAATTATCTTTTTTAGGAACATTTGTGCACCCTCACTCTTGTGCCCAAGTGTGGTCACAAATTTCAATGGAGTTGAGGTCTAGAGATTGAGGGGGCCATTCCACCAACGTCACCCCTTTCTTTTAAAACTAACCCTTAGAGGCTTAGAGGACTAGATGTCTGGCCTGGAGCATTGTCTTTTTGGAAGATTACACCATCTGATATGTCATCATTGAAAGTTTGACCTAAGAAAGATTGATAAATCTGGTCTAATATGCTGGTGTAAGTGTTGAAATTCATTCTGCCCTCACAAGTGAACAACAATCCTGGACCTGAATACGACATGCAGCCCCAAAACTACACTACTACCTCCAAATTTGACTGTTGGGACAACGCATCTCTCATCATAAGCTTCCTCAACTCTTCGACGAACATAAACAGCTTCGGGGGTTCCAAGATGTGAGGAGAAATACAAATTTTACTGATAATTTTGTTATCCCCCAAAAATGTATACAAGCGTAATAAATTGGTAGAAACTAATGTGGAGAACCTACCTCAAAGTTGCTTTCACCAGACCAAACAACTTTAGCCAAATCATCATGAGTCTAATCTTCATGCTCTTTTGCCAAAGAAAATCGCTTCTTCTTGTTCACCCGAGACATCCGTCCGATTCTTAAAAAGCCTTTACTGATCCCCATTGACCCTTCCAATTATCGCCCGATTTCGCAACATCCTTTCCTCTCTAAGGTTCTGGAGAGAGTGGTTGCTCCACGCATCAACAGTCACATGGTGGCCTGTAACATTGATGAAACCAATCAATCTGGTTTCAAGTCAGGTCACTCCACAGAAACCGCCCTTCTCAATGTGTCCGATTGCTTACGAAGAGCCGCGGACAGGGGTTGTGTCTCCATCCTCGTTCTATTCGACCTCTCCTCTGCCTTCGATACTCTTGACCATACCGTCCTACTTAATCGTCAACACTCTTTCCTCGGCATATCAGGCACCGTGCTTGACTGGTTCCGCTCTTACCTCTCTTCTCGTACCCAATCCGTTGTGATTGACGACGTTTCATCTGACTCTACCCCCATTCGCTTTGGAGTGCCACAAAGCTCTGTCCTCGGTCCTCTACTATTTCGTATCTACTTTCTCCCTCTTAGTTCCCTTCTTCGTAATCTCGGTCTATCCTTCCACCTCTATGCTGATGACACTCAAATTTTCGTTTCCTCATCCCCCACGTCTCTTGCCTACTCTATCACTGACCTCCTGGCTGCCTACTCCTCCATTTCTGACTGGCTCTCTACCAACTTCCTCAGGCTGTATCACTCCAAAACTGAGGTCCTCCTCGTCGGCACCCCTGCTTTTGTCAAAATCTAAATCTCTCTTTCCCTCGCTTAATCTGGGCGGTAATACTATCATTTTCTCTGACTGCGTTAGGAATCTGGGTGTTGTTTTTGATGAGCATTTCTCCTTTAAGCCTCATATCCGCAATGTCAGCAAATCCTCTCTATGTTTCCTTCGTAACTTCTCTCGCATTCGCTCTCACTTTGATCGCCAAAGTCTTGAGACTGCTGTTCATGCCTTTATCACCTCACACCTTGACTACTGTAACTCTCTGCTTGTAAATCTGCCATCCTCCTCTCTCCGCCCCCTTCAACTTGTACAGAACTATGCCACCCGGCTTCTCCTCCGTCGCCCTTGGTTCTCTCCCTCGAAACCCTTGCTGCATGAACTGCACTGTCTCCCTGTCAGATCCCGTAATCACTTCAAGATACTTCTCTTCAAATTTAAGGCCCTAAACAACAAGGCCCTGTCTTACCTCTCTTCTGCCCTCTCGCCACGCCATGTCCCTCGGGCCCTTTGGTCATCACATGCACATCTTTTGAATATTCCTCGTTCATCCTTTTGCTCAATGGGGGACTGCTTCATCTCAATCTGCGCCCCTAATTTGTGGAATGCTCTTTCTGCTGAAATCAGGTCTTCTCCCTATCTTACCACATTTAAGCGTCTCCTGAAAACGCATCTTTTCAGTATTGTCTTCTCCCCCTCTTGAATTTCCATTGAATTTCCATTCTCATCTCAGCACAACGTGCGCTCTGGGATGGTCTCAGGCCTTGAAGAGCGCATTACAAAAGACTTATTATTATTATTTCTACCTTAAATCCTTTAAACCCATCTTCTAATAACCTTCTCCCCGTGCGTCTTGATATCCCTTTGTTTGTTGCTATTCGAAACTCAGCCAGAGATGCCTTTTCAGCCACCTCTCTTCCCTCGGAGTTGTACACCTTTTGCCACCTTGACCTTCACGGGTTTGAAAGAACTGGTCTCATTGTACCTTTAAGTGGTTGTTTGGACACCGTTTCTCGAGAATTTCAATATTCTAGCAATTTTGACTTGGAAATAATCGCTCTCTGGCCAATACAATGATTTGAGCTATTTGAGCTACGGGAATCTGTTTCTTGGGAGACATTTTTAGCAAAAAATTACCACTTGTAAGTCAATAAGATAATCACTGAAAAAAAATAGGAATCAACGTCAGTATATGACACATTGAATGGCAGAAGGTTGCCCCAACCACTTATGCACACTATGCAAAAACGCATTAAAGTGGTTATAAAAGCCCTATGGAGGACACATCAAATATTAATTTTTGATAGAATATACGCAAAAATGTTTATTTGTAAATGTTAAGTACAGGGGCGGCTTGTAGCTAAAATTAGTTGGGGAACTGCATCCGGATTTTTTTTAGCATTGTTTAAATATTGTGTAAAAGGAAATAAACATATAAGAAAAGAATTTATAGATAAATTTGTTAAAATCCTAAACAGAACAAAACTAAGCATTTTTTTACTTACTAATAACCTAATTTGTTACACTTTAAGCTTTATCCATTCATTTAAAAACGAGATCCATTCCTCTTGTTTTAATTTGCGCGTAAAGATTAATTATTTTCTTCTCGATCTCTAGGTGAGGATTCTTTTCCCCATTGAAAGCATTGCAAGTGCATTTAGTCTTTCAGAATTCAGTTCTCCTTGGAAAAGCTTTTATTCTTTTCAGTGTTGAAAAGCAGCGTTCTGGCTTTGATGTATTCATGAGAATTATTAGGAGAATTTTTATCAGTTTCGTAATTTCACTAAGAACATCATCTAGGTTATTTTCAAAGATTTTTTTCAGCAGCTCAATTACTTAATTAATCAATAAAAGAAGCGACAAAAATATGCATAAAATTCTACACTTTATCACATTCAAGAGTATAAACACGTTTTAAAAACACTACGCGGGGCAAAAAAACCCCACTAATATCCACTGGCACTTCAGGGTCGGCACTACGTGACCCACAGTGAGCTCTCGTCCTAGCGTGCAGCTTCCTATCTTAGACATGTGAGCACGCACACAATAGACAAACACCGCGTCGCTGGAACTTTGAAGCGCACAGTTATATGAAAAGAATTTTGTATTTTTTTCATAAACTAGGGTATGGCCACTCACATTAAGCTTAAGGATTATATAGTGTACAAGTATAAAGAAATAATTAAAGAAAAAAAGGCCTCATTATATTGAATGTTATTGATAAATAATACTGAATCGAAATAAGGAGGGTGGGACTGCAGTTCCGCAGTGCCTAAACACGAGCCTCCACTGATTGTAGCTCTGTTTTAGTTTTGCGATGTAGGTCTTTTTGTCTCTCCCTCTATATTCTTCTTGTTCCTTTAATCAGGTAAGCGCGTTTGTTTTATTGCCTTTGTATATATAATTTATCTTTGAGACACTGAAGTACGAAAGGACTGGATAGATCAGTACTTCCCAGATCATTGTTAAATAGATCTTTATTTTGTTCTTAGTGCGGAGGTTTCCAAATTTATACAAAGTTCGGACTGCCGCTCTTCCGATCTGCATGCACTGTGACGAAATTCCTATATCCGTTAGAAGCAAGGCTCAAACCGAGCCAATTGCAGTCTGTAGTGTAGTGATAACTTTTATTCCCCATTCTCGCATCTCAAAGTCTGTGTTTTCTTACGGGAAAATTTTTAAATTTAACCTTATTAGTGCACATCTTCTATTTAGCCGAGGACACAATGATGTTTTTATTTGAGTGGCAGTCATACGAGCTTGCATAGATGCACCCTTATATTGACAATAGATGATCTGTTTGATGTCATCCGCTACTAAATATTGAGGCAAGAGGGGTTACTTGGTGCTATGATGTTTAGCTATATTTAATGAGTACAGAGTTGGCCTTAATTATCCTCCATGTTGGAGTCCTTTTCTGATGGGGTATTCGGCCATTCTCTAACCCTATATGTATATAGACATAGCTCTCCACCACGTAGTAATGGAGAAGCTTTTCTACATTTTCATTTATTCCCAAATATAGAATATTGTACGAAAGCCCTCTCTGCTATACTTTATCAAAGGCTTTGACAATATCGCGACCTACAATATCCACATAACTTCCTTTCCTTTTGATTGGGCTATCTTTACGGTGATCAAACTAATCACCATATATATTTCATTTAAATATTCAAATACCATACAAAATTTTTTTACCATACTGCGTTCCACCAACCAGGACGCAGGTGTCTATTTAATTCCTTCACAAAATTGTAATTTGTCATATATCGGAGTGTCTGGTGGTCACTTTAGTAAGAGGATAAAAGAACACCGAGCAGATATAAGAGGGGTGCAATTTCCTCAAGTCTCTTTGAGTACATGCAAATTTCCGAGCATAGAATTGATTTCAACCAAGAAAAATTATTCATAAATTAAACAATTATATTGAGAGAAAAATTGCAAAATTTATCTAAAGGGCAATATAAATTCACCAAATATATCTCGAATAATGTTGCCAAACTAATCTATAAACCGCTGAAACCAGTCATTCACGAGAATTAGAAATTTGCTCCAAGATCCACGCAGATATTTGTTTTCCAGCTTGTTTAACCTAATTTCGTTTTGTTTAATCTTTTGTTCACCTTTATATACTGGAGTCAATGCCTTGCATTTCATTATACAGTTAACAATGGCATCATGCCAAAACTAGTCCTGTTATTTTATTAAATCAGATTCACATAATGTGGTTTATTATTATTTTTTGTATATGTATATACATACATATACATATATATATATATATATATATATATATATATATATATATATATATATATATATATATATATATATATATCCCTGGTGTGGAAAAAAATTGACATCATTTGAGATGTCCATATCGGATTAACTGCATACTCAAGAGAAATAAAACTCAAACGATTAATTTTGAACATATTAAGTTTTTTTCCTACAAATTTCCAACGAAAAATCTTGTGACATGGTAATTCATATTCAATTTTTAGTTGTGTGCGAGTCTAATCGCGAGCGACTCTACCTCTCACTATGTCGGTCGGGTCCGTTTTGCTTTTTCTTTTTTTTTGTAATAACATCATAACAATTTGGCCGATTCTAACGAAATTTGAAAACCTTATGTTATTCTACATTCTCCTTCGAATGTTATAATTGCCAAAGTCCTACGAAGGTTCGCCCAGGAATTATTTGGTTTTGGCAATTACAGCATAACTATTCGGTCGATACTCTGATAGGCTAGACTATGCTATAATATGTTATACTCTGCTAGTCAAGCCTAGAATAGGCTATACTCTGCTCGGCAAGCCTAGAATAGGCTATACTCTGCTGGGCTAATATAGACTAGGCTATACTATGCTAAGCTATGCTAAGATATAATGTACAAGGCTAAGATATACCATGCTAATTTAGACTATAAAATGCTCTGCTAGGATATCATATAGTATGTTAGGCTTGACAATTCTGAGCTATGCTTGACTAGGGTATAATAGGATAGTATAGGCTATACATGTCTAGAATAGTTAATGCTAGGCTAAGTTATACTATACTAAGCTAGGTTATACTATGCTAAGCTATGCTAGGGTAGGGTAAATTATAATAGGCTAGGGAGGGCTATGCTCTGCTATGCTAGGTAATACTATGATAATCTACGATAGGCTAGGTAACCAAGGCTATAATAGCCTAAGTAACCAAGGCTATAATAGCCTAAGCTATGCAAAGTTATTCTATTCTATGGCATGGTATGCTATACTCGTCTAGGATTACTAGGCTAGGCTATAATATGATCCGCTTGGCTATATTATCTTAGGTATGGTTATGCTAGGATAGACTATACCAAGCTAGCCTATCGTATGCTATGCTATGCTAGGCTATCGTATGCACGGATATATTGGCTAGGCTATAATGTTCTATTCTAGCTTGACTATACTAGGCATGGCTACTATATGCGACGCTATGCTAGGCATGTAATGCTAAGCCATTCCTGGATAGCCCAGGTTAGACTATAACAAGGCTTTTCTAGGCTAGGCTGCGCTAAGCTATACTATAATATGCTAGGTTAGACTCTGGTCTACTAAGCTAGGCTAGGCTATACTACTCTAAGATAGGATAAAGCAGACTATACTATGCTAGGTTATACTAGGCTAGCTAGATTATACTAAGCTAGGCTAGGTTAGGCCTGGTTCAGCTAGGCTATTCTATTTTAGGCTAGTATATCATATGTTTGGCTAGGCTTGGTTATACTAGGCTAAAGCACGGTAGGTTATACTATGCTATGCTATACTAGGCAACGTTAGGCTACGCTTTTCTTTTTCTATACTAGGCTGAGCTATTCTCTACTATGCTATGCTAAGGTATGTGGCTATACTAAGGTCCTCCCATGGTTACTCCGGGAATTATTTAAGATCTGTGAAGGTCGTAAGGTCATAAATCAGAATAAATGAGCGCACGTGACGTTTTGGTCAGCAGACCTTGTTTACAAATGTTCAATGTGTGCGCCGCTTGTGATGCGCCACACATCATGTTGTTACATGAGTTCCTGTCACACTCGCTGCAGCATGTCGTGTGTAACTGTATTCAGAGCCTTAGTGATTCTCTCATTGAGTTCCTCTACATATTTAGTAATTGGTGGGATATAGACCAGTCATTTTACAAAAGTCCACAGAAAGAAATCACACGTTATCGTGTCAGGTGAACGTGGAGAACATTTCATTAGCACGTTGTCTCCATCACCAGCACGCCCGATCTATCTTCTGGCAGATTCTCTTTGAGAACTGTTCGCACTGTGTGTCCAGTGTGATAGAGCTCCCATCCTGATGAAAAATTAATTAGTTATGTTCATTTGCCTCAAGTTCGTCAAGTAGCTATTTCTGAACCATCTTCATATAATCGTTGGTCAAGTTTCTCTGGAGGAAAAATAGGCCATGCACACGGTTTTTTTTTGAGATGGCGCAGGACACTTTCACCTATGGTGTGTCCCTTTCGTGTTCCTTTGTGGCATTGTTGATTTTCTTTGCCTTATATGCGAACATTTTTGCTTGTTCACTTTGCCATTCGTATGGAATGTGGCCTTGTCCCTGAAAACAAGACTGTTTTCTTAGTTGCTATCTTCATGTTTCTCTTGCATATCTTCACAGAACGTTTTAAGTTTTTGCTTGTCCCCCGGCTTTAAAGCCTTCACAAGCTGGAGCTTGTAGAGGGTAAGTAACAAGCGTTTTCTTATGATACGCCAAACATTTGACTTGGGGATCAGGGTTTCCAGGCTTGCTCTTCGAACATATTTCTTTGGACTAAGGATAAACGTTTCACGAAGTTGGTTCACCATTTCTTCTCATAATTATATTTTCCGAGACCTCAGGATATTATTTGCCGCTGTTTGTCTTGTCAGTATGCTGTAATGGAGTGGCGTTCGCTCATGTTGGACACAACTCCTCAAAAATCTGTACCTAATTTACCACTTTAGGAGGAAATCATTATTTAGCATCACCACGTACTTATTGCTTGTCGCAGTTCCTTCACAGATCCCATCCCAGAGGCCCAATTTCAAAAATTAGGTGGAGATTTTCACTTTCTCATTAGAACGAATTATTTTGGTTATCGTGAGCATTTAATTTAAAAGATGCTTCATTGCCCCTGACGACCTTTTCACTGAAGGAATAATACATTTTGCTTTAATGTATATCGGAAAAGGATACTTGTTGATTTTTTCACTTAAATAAACATGTTAAAACTCCGAAATTTCGGATGGCGCCATGTTTGTTAATATATAAACCAGTAAAAATACTACAAAATATATGGAAAAATGTGAGCCCCGCCCTTCTTTAAGGCCCCTAAACAAATCTGAAAATAAAGTAAATAAGACATTTCGATTCACCCGTACGTCTTGGTTTATTGGCGCGTAAATTTAAATTCGTAAGACGCCATGTTTTTTATTCATTTACCTCAGAAAAAAAATCGCCATAATCCACTTACCTCATTCAGGGCAATACAAATCTGCTATAGCCAATAGGAAACCCTGTAATCTTTCGTGTCTTTTAGGAAATTTGCAAAAGATTGCGGAAGCGAGGAATCTGTCAAAATAAATACTTCGTTGGCCGAATTTAGGGAATTTCCCGGTCTGAACAGAATAAAATGAACTCCAAATTTACACTGCAGCCGTTACAAAGCGTGGCCATATTTGAAACTAACCAATAATGAAAATAGGGAAGAAATTCAAATCAAAAGTAGTTCTCATGTTTTGATGTAAAATAAAAATAGTTACTACTTTCTAATCAGGTTTAATATTAATTTTTTTTTTAAATGAAAAATTCACTAATATATAAATATTAATAAATAAAATATTATTACAAAAAAAAACAACTAGAAAATTTGACGAAATAAAGTAGTTCTCACTATTCATGAAATAATCAGTTTAATAATAATAACAAATACCTAAACTTAAAAACAAAAAATAATAATATTAAAACTATCAGATATCAGATAGCTTTAACAAATATTAAATAATAATTGAAAAAATATGAAATCACTAATTAACAATAATAATTAGCTAAAAAGGAATATATTTGAAACCATGGTACGATATAAATTGGGAAAATGTTCGATTCATTATGAGCAAGAGCTCGAAAATCAACTGAGCGTCTTCTTGGGAATACTGATGTCCCCCCCAAAAACGGACTTCAAATTTCGATAAGCCTCATTTCTTAATTTTTGGCAAGGATTGAATGAAACTTTAGTGGTAACTAGTTTATTGTGTTTAAGAACATCATATGAGAATATGAGAGTCTTTGGACTTTTCTTCTTTATTCTAGAGCAGGTGTTCGAGATGAACTCCATTTAGCTCTGTGTATTTCTTGAGGCGCAGAACAAAGTTGTATATGACGTCCTTACAAACCAACCGACTAATAGCTCTGATCTCCTCCCTGATGGCTTCCTCGAGTTCCGTGATGGTCTTGGGACTTCCTGCGTACACTCTGTCTTTAAGGTAGCCACAGAGAAAGAAATATGGGAAGCTAAGGTCTGGGCTGTGTGGTGCCCATTCAAAATCAATCTTCAGACCGATCGCATGGGCGTCAAAGTTCTCTTTCAGCCAATCTCGGGACAGGTTTGAGGTGTGAGAGCTTGCTCGATCTTGCTGGAACTAGAACTTCCCCATAATCGATGGGAACAGGGTCTGCAGCTCCCTCTTGAGGTTTTGAGGACCTCAACATACCACTCCTTGGTGACTGTCACTGTCGCGCCAGATTCCCCGAAGAAGAATGGTCCGATGATGCTTCTGGCTGAGGCTAAAGTATAGGCTAGGGTAGGCTTAAGTATAATAGGCCCTCCCTAGCCTATTATACTTTAGCCTACCCTAGCATAGTATAGCCCTCTCTATCATAATATAGCTTAGCAGGGCTTAGCATAGCCAAGCATAATATCACCTAGCCTAGCATTAACTATTCTAGACAAATATAGCCTATACTATCCTATTATACTCGAGTCTAGCTTAGTATTGTTAGCCTAACATACTATATGCTATCCTAGCATAGCATTTTATAGACTAAATTAGCATAGTATACCCTTGTACATTATATCTTAGCATAGCTTAGCTTATTATCGCCTAGCTTATAATAGCCTAGCGTATTATTGCCTAGGAGATTATAGCATATTGTAGCCTAGTCTAGTTTAGCAGAGTATCCGCCGAATAGTTATGATGTTATTGCCAAAACAAAATAATTCCCGGGCTAACCTTGGGAAGACTTTGGCAATTATACCATTCGAACGAGAACGTAAAACAACACAAGGGTTTCAGATTTCAGTAGAATTGACTGAATAGTTTTGATGTTATTGCTAGAACAAAATAATTCTTGGGCTAACCTTGGGAGGACTTTGGTAATTATATAATTCGAAAGAGAATGAAAAACAACACAAGAGTTTCAAATTTCGTTAGAATCGGTCGAATAGTTATGATGTAATTGCCAAAACAAAATAATCCCCCGCCCTACTTTAAGGACATTGGTAAGTATAGCATACGAAAGAGAATCTAAAATAACATAAGGTTTCAAATTTCGTTAGAATCGGACGAATAATTATGATGTTTTTTTACAAAAAAAAAGCAAAACGGGGACCGACTGACCGACCGACTTAGTGAGATTTAGAGTCGCTCGCGACTAGACTCGCACGCGACTAAAAACTCGGTGCTGCCAGAAGATGTTCTCGCTACGCTCTACATGGACGACCTTTCGATCTCTTTTGTTTCGGTCCAAATGATAACTTTGGAGGACTCCAACAGGCATTTAACCGCATCTTTGGCTATACCGAAGAGCTCTGGTTTCGGTTTTCTTTACCAAGATAAAGGTAGTTCACTTCTGCCGCCATCCACGGCTCCATACCGACCCGGAATTCTTCTGAAAGGGAGTTCGACTAGAAGTGGTGGATTTATACTGTTTCATTGGCCTTGTTTTCAATCATCGCTTCACCTTGGAGGTTCATATTCACAGCATTAGGCTCTATTTTATCTGCGCCATTGACAATCTTCGTTCCGTGATCTGCAACACATGGTTTTCTGATATGGCTCCTGCTTTGCGTTTCTCACGATCCTTTGTTCCATCGAAACTTGACTAGCGATGCAAGGTTTATGCATCTGCAGAATAGCGTGTATTGTGGAAGATGGACTCGATCCACCACACCGGTCTCCGCCTGGCGACCGGTTCCTTCCAAACGTCCCCAATTGAGAGGGTACTTGTAGATGCCTGTGAGATTCCACTCGCTCTGCGCCGTACACAGTGCATTATGCGCCTGTAGGCTCGAGTCCGCCGCGTTCCTCAGTCACCAACGGTGCTCACTGAATCCGCACCCGATCTTGACTGTGCCTATCTCTCAGAGAGACAACAGTCATACCCAAACCCCTTTCATTTTAGAGCTGGAAAACTAACTCGAGAGCTCTGTGTAGCTCTTAAGCAGGTAGTGCCTCTGCTTCTGCTCGGGACGCTACCCTGGTGCCAATGATATTGCGTTGAGCCATTATGCAGCATACATCATGTTACGCTGGATCCGTTCCAGTGTACATGGATGGCTTCAAGTCCCAAGGGAGGCCAAGATTCCACGTCTTTTCCCTTTTGTTTAAACTCAGCGTGGCTCTACCAGACGTTGCGTCTGTCTTTTCGCCCAAGCCCGGGCAAAAAACCGCTGAGTACAGGAGATAACGTGTCATGCCCGGGTCAGAGACGGGATTATGATCTTTAACGACTCACAAAACGCATCGTGTTTTCTCAGGGAACTGGAATCTCCGCACACCGTGGATCGCGGAATCCGTGACGCCACGGTTACCTCGAGCCGGGCGGATGTCGAGATTATTTTCTGTTGGATTCCTGGACCATTTATCTTCATTATCCATCTTTCTGTCCAGAAATGTTCTTGCTGAGAAATTTTGGTCGGTGTCTCTCTTATTCTGCATTCTTGTAGGGGGGTTTCTGCCCTCCGATCCTTCCTTTCTCATTTCGTCACTTTCTTTAGATTCCCGCACGTTCATCCATACTTTATTTCTGGCACTGAAACAAATAGTGAAGCTTTCCTTAATGTATTTTTTTAATTCGTTTTAATTGTTTTCGGATATAATTATATATCATCGCAATGGTGGGCAACTCTAATTATAGAATGTATAGATGGCGAGTTAGTATTTGTACAACAGGTCAAACTGACAGCACCACTACTCCGAATGGGTTGCAGAAGATTTACCGACAACAATTTACCGACGACAATTTATCGACAACAATTTATTGAGATATACAATTTACCGACTATACAAATTATCGAGAATTACAATTTGTCAGAAAAAAACTCTAAAAGAGACGAATTGGTAACTCACGCCAGCATCGTAGTAGTGCTTCGGCAGTTTAAAATTTAATGTTTAGACACAAGTCTTCAAGGGTACTTTGAACTTTTATCCCATCATGCCTCTCTAATCTATAGAATCAAAAAAGAGAAAGAAGAAGCTGATTAGCAATGGCTATTTCTTTTATAAAGACACGCAAAGTGATAATAAAAAATATTGGAAGTGCGATAAATATCATTAAACAAAGTTCAAAGCGAGGATGACCACATTTGACGATGAAATTGTTAAAACTCTGAACGAACATAATCATGTGTGTGATGCCGCTAATAATGAAGCACATAAGATCATTGAAAAGATCCCCAACTTGCTAAATCTACCATCGACGCACCTCATGCATTAATATCGAACGAGCTGGCAGAGTGTAGTGAAGCGGCAGCGAGTAAGTAAACTTCCGAAAATGCAAAGTATTAAAAGAACAATAAGAAAAATAATCCTCTTCCTTCCCTCCCACTTTGTCGTAGTGAATTAAATTTCACTAACAGTAAATATATTAAATCTTACGGAGGTGATAACTTTTTACTCTATGATTCCGGGCCTAGTGAGAAGCGCATATTTATTCTTGCTACCCAACGGAATGCTCAGGTATTGACAAATAGTGAACATTGATATTCTGACGGAACGTTTAAAACAGTTACACTCCACTGTTCCACCAGCTATATACATTACATGGATTAAAGGAAAACATTTCAATTCCACTCCTTTACGTTTTACTGTATTACCACATAAATCGGAAGCAACCTATAGTACACTCTTAGAGCAGATGAAAATGAGTGCACCGTTGTTTATCCCGTATTAATAACTATTGATTTTGAACCTGCAATGATTAAAGCTTGCAAGAAAGAATTCCCTAGTGCAATATTAAGAGGGATCTTCTTCCATTTCTCGTAGTGTATTTTTCGTGTGATACAAATTAATGGACTCAACAGACACTATGAAACAGATGCAATTTTGGCTTTACTTCTCCGCTATTTGCCTGCTTTAGTTAGCATTTGTACCTGTTGACACAGTTGTAACTGCATTTGAATTTTTGTGCGATAATAATATATTCACTCCCTGAATCGCAAGTCGTAATCGATTACTTCAAAGATACCTGGATAGGACGTACTGACAGAAGAAATCATCGCCGACCTCCGAAGTTTGCGCCCACGATGTGGAACGTCTATCAAACAGTTTTGGATGGTTTACCCAAAACAAACATTCGGTCGAAGGATAGCACAGAGCGTTTGAAACGCAAGTTGCTGCAAACCACCCAAATATATGAAAGTTTATACAATTTCTTAAGAAAGAACACACTATAATGAAGTTCACATCAAGCAATACTTAGTTGGAAGTACATCGCATCCCTAAAAGAAAATATACCTCGACTCTGCTGAACGCATCGCATAAATTGTAGAGCGCTTCCATTCTTATGAAAATATGATCGAGTATTAACATCAAATAAACTTCCACTCGAAACTTACATTTTAAGTATTTCAACTTTTTTAAAAACCTTTTTTTAAACCTTCTCGGTAAATTGTATATCTCAGTAAATTGTATATCTGGGTGAATTGTTGTCGGTAAATCTTTCCGATTCGGCACACATACACACACACTTATTGAGTTGTGGCCAAAATGCCCCCTTCCCTACGGTTTGAACTTTATGTATTGTTTCGTATTAGCATAACAGTGGAGTTGACACTTAACTTTTTACAATCCTTTAATTGGTCCGTCTAGTTGTCATCTTTTAAATCATTTGTCACTAAACCTCTTTGTGTGTCACACGTTCTAAGAGGATCCTCCATCCATACCTTACCACATCCAGACTTAGTAAATATTTTGTACCTGAATATGTGTGTGGATCAGATTATAAATTTAGCCCAGACTATTCATCTACGGTTGGTTTCTTCGATCATCTTCGTCGTCTTATTCATAAACACCCAATTTATCGGATTGGATTTCTGCATAGTGGGTCAGTCCAACAACTTTTCAACTATAATAACGGAAAATAAGTATTTGAACATGTCCAGTTTATGGATTTAGAAGATTTAATCATCGGTGAAAATTAAAAAAAATAGCTTATGGATTAGTTTTTCTTGGTAGGCGGTCTATCGGATCGTGACAGTACATGGGGGAGATATGCTTTTCTGCATATTACATTCTAACATGGGGAATGTAGTGAACATCTCTATATTTGACACAAAGCCCCTGTTATTGCACTTTTTCTTATGGTATTACCATCAGCTCACTGATATGAAGAAAACCAAGATTAAAAAAACTGGTAGTATAACGCATATTATTTCATCTTTATTTTATTCATATTAATCAGAGAGTATTAGAAATGATTAAAAAATTTTATATACATAGAGAGTTCATAATAGCTAACAGGGATTTGATGTATAGTACCTCTTTTTTAAATGTCATGGAAGATCTCTTTGAAACCGAAAGGTATGGTTCGATAACTACTTAGGAGTTCAACTCGTTTACGAAATGTCTTTCTCAACACCTTTTCCCCTCTTGCCTCTTTCACTCCACCGTGTTTTTCGGCTCTGAAATCCATCATTGGTACAGGGCTATGACTATCAGCATTTTCTCTATCATTATCGGATACAACTAGGCGCTTCATAGTATCGTAGGTTATTATATCCTTCGTCTGAGTGTTAATGGTTATTCCTTTAGTACGAAGTATATAATTCACCCCACTCGTCGTTTGAATACGTACCGAATACGATTTGGGACCCGTAGAGCAGAATGAATCTCCATACGCATCGGGACCGTACACATGTTTGATTTCTGATCGGTGAGATCACATAGGAATTCTCCCGGTCGAGGTTGTGGGTCATCTTTCCTATAAATGAAGATGGCACGGTCTGTGCCACAGCGCAACAACCGTTCACCCAATGAGTCTAATAGGCCGTAGAGCTTGATTCGAGCATAGGCGGTTGTGAATGCTGCAATTGGAAGATTCGTTACCTGGGAGTCAACTACTACATGTTCAGCATTCTCCACCACCGCTATGGATGCATTGCCAACTACAGCGAAAGAGTTCACAAAGTAATCGTCGTTTTAGACCAGGTCGATTACATCATGGTCCGAACCCCATATGACCATTTTCATACCGCGAATCCTCTGAGCAAACTTTCCCCAGAGACTGTAAAAGAAGAAAATATGATCAGGATTAATGGGCTGTTTTTTTGTATTATTATTATCGCCTTCAAGTTTTAAAAATTATTGACTTTATATTTGTTGTACAATGTGTTAATATTTATAAAAATTACATTTTGAATGTAATATATCAATGCAGAAAAACTAATCGCAGGAAGAAATCCTTACCTGTTTAGAGAGAGCTTTTCTCTAAAACGATTTCCAGGATTCCTATCGATGTTGTCTATTTGTACGTTTATCCCGTCGTCCTGATACACCCGCTTCGCATATTCCATTTTCTCCTTCTCTCTATCCACTCCTCGCGGGAATCCAAGGATTCAATTTTATTTCTTCTATGAAGGTTTTTATATACTCTGCGAACAACTCATCCTTCTTTACAAATTCTCCAAACTCGTAAATTTTTTTGATCTTATACATCTCTTCCATGGCCCACATAAAATGCGTGGCGATTTGCCTTCCTGGCTGCCAGGCTGACAGAACTCATCACCCCGTTCGGCCCCAGCTTAGCCTTTTTTGCTTCTCCCTCACAGCCTCTCTCCTTACCCTGCTTCCTCACCTTCCCTACAACCTCTCACACAACTTTCTTGGGTCGGCTTCTAAATTCACAGGGTAGACGCCAACTAGCTTCCTTTAACTCAACTATCCCGGATCGGGGCTGAAGAAGGAGGGGACAACATTCCCTCACCCCTGAGCTCCGATTTGGGGTGGGGAGTTTTTAACCACTTGCTTCATCCCAAGCCACACATTCCTCACATGGCTTTTCTTTCTCCTTTCACTGTCTATCAATTTTACGCCGTCCCTAAGGTGGAGCGGCAATGCCGATGGGCTGCCAGATCACTAGGTTGGAGAAGTGACCTCAAATGGCGGCAGCTGGTTCTTTCGGCCCCGTATTCACCCGTTGCAGAGCGGGCTACTGCGTGGGAGTGATTAGCGCATGCATCCCGTGACATAAATAGTCACACTGCCTAATGATGGGTTGAAAAAAACTAAAAATACTCCGACTTCAACTTCTCCTCGACCAACACCAGAGCCGCATTCGGGCAGCTCCAGTGAAAAAAATGAGGTTCTTTCCCCTCCCGTACTTTCTAAGGGGACCTCCAAGAAAGCACGCCAGCGGCCCATAATTGACCGCTCCCTCGATATATTCAACCCCTTTAGGTGGGCGAGGGATGAGAGGGCCCGTCCTCCTATGCCCTCCAAAGTCCTGCTGGCACGCATATCGAGTTTACAGGGATCATTGTACGTGCCCCCATTCCCTCTCTCTTCGCCGACGGATTCAGGTTCGCCAGCCTAGGAGAGGAGGAAAGGTATCTCAAACGGGAACCGTGATGTCTTGGGGGGAAAAGGCCAAATGGAGGACCCTCGTGAGATGAGCATGGTCCCTTAGTTGACCCAGCCCCAGACGGTAGGATCTTTCAGGGGTCGAAAACGGGCTCGGTGCCAAGCACAGAACCCAAGTCCACCCATGTGAAGGTTTCTTCTTAGACGGTTCTGGCCCCCGAGTCCTTACAAGTAGAGGAGGCATCTCCGCTCCTCCACCCCCGGCTGGGGCCGCTGTGACAGCCAAGACCTTTTCCATTTCATAGAAGGATCTTGCTGAGGCTGCTCCATCTGGCCTAGGGGATTCAACTGGCAGAGGGAAGAAGCGGGTTCATTCCCCGCCCTCCTGTTCTAAAAAGAAAAGAATAGAAAGACCTAAAAGACTCTCCGCTCCTCTCCCCCCTCGGGAGCTGCGGGAACGGAAGTGTCAGCTGCCGTTTCAGTACGTGACCAAGCGAAGATAGTCACGTCCGGCTCCGGTGCTCCACAGGATGGGGAATCCCAGAATAAGAGTAAAATAAGGCAGAGCGGAGCCTCGATTACGTCGGAACTCCTCATTCAGAGCTTACCTGGAATTTCCGAGCCCGCTGGCTTCAAACGCTTCCTCGTTACACACTCCACTGATGGCAGTATATTGGCTAAGGTTAACATGGTCTATTAGGGAAGAGCGATAGCTAGCATGATTGCTAGAGAGCTGAAGGGGAGCCGTTTCTCATACGGAACCTTCTGGCAAATGCGTCAAATTCCTCCGAGTCGGCCATGATTAGTGCCCTTCGAACACTTTATGGCACGCTGTAGAGTGTGACTCCGCACTCTACCATAAACTTCATGAAAGGCGTGGTTTATGTAAAAGAACTCGTGTACTACTCCAGAGATGACATCACCTTAGAGCTGGCCAACCATGTAGCAGTCAGAGTCAGGCGTGTGATGAGAAAACAGGGAGGAGTTTCGAGACCCACCCTTCACTTTTCGTCACGTTCGACTGTGACACGCTCCCTGAGTTGGGGCGTGCCGGTTGGTATCGCTACCACGTGAAGGCATTCGTGCCATTACCGCGGAGGTGCTACTACTGACACCACTTCGGCCATACAAATGCAGGCGTCCAAAGTTGGGGTTACCCGAAGTATGTGTAAGTTGTTCCAAGGCCACCCACGATAAGTCCAAATCGTGTCTGGCCAAGTCTGTCAATTGCAGCGATCCGCACCCCGCTTCTTCCAAGCAGTGTTGTGCGTATCTTCATGAGAAGGAAATCCTGGCCGCTCAGGCCCAGTATCGTCTCATTTCTCGAGGATAAGAACTTGGTCTTGGCGCACCCGGCGCTCCCTAGGACGTCCTATGTCTCAATGTTAAGAAAGACACCCTCTGCTCCAGGTCCCCTCCAGGCCTAGGAGCACCGTCGTTCCCGCACCCATTAGGAACCCTTCTTTGGGTTCTACCCTCCTTGGGCGCTCCCCTGGTAAAGCGAGCGGCGCAGTGGGTTCATGCCAAGCCCAGGCTAAAATTAGATCTCTCCCCCACCCCCTTCCTCCAGCGTGACCGTTTCTCTTAAGGCAAAACGGCCGCGCGCCTCTACCCAGTCGTTAGACTCACCTGAGGTAGCACCACTGAAGATGGTCGTGAGGCCATCTTCCGGGGATCCTAAAGCTGCCCCCCGAAAGGAGGACAGCACTAAAGCCTACGCCCACACTTAGTGATAGTCTGAGTGGTATAGAGATTGTGGATCGTCCAAAAGAGGGGCCCTGCCTGCCTAAGGTTTCAAGGCACAGTGAGAAAGAAACTCGCATGGCGAGCCAAACCTCCTCCGATAAGTCCTCGAAGGCGACAGCACCTTCAGCGCATTGTCCGGCCAAAAGCACCTGGACTTCTGCCCGCAGAAAGAGTACGGCCATTCCCGTGAAGGTCTTCTCTTCGAAAAGGGCCCACGCATCTTCTCCGAGCTAGTCCCGAAGGGCATATTCCTTCATGGAATATCCGTGGACTACGGACCATCTGGGAGGAGCTGCTGAGGATTGTCTTCTCCCGTTTTCCTTTTTTGCAGGAGACCATGCTGGGCGCGTGCCCCTGCAAACCCTCCTGGGGTATAAAGGTTTTGCGACCCGACCACCGCGGGATGGGGGCCGGGCAGGAGGATGCGCCATTTACACTCGGCATGATGTCACCGTTTTTCCCTTCGCTTTAGACACCTTTTAGGAGTTTAGGACAAAGTCCCCCAGCGGACCAAATCCCTTGGGAAAAATGATAAGTTAGATACATTTTATTTTATAAAGTATAATAACATTTGATTTGATAGAAGTAATAAATTAGATACAATTTATTTTTAAAAGTTAATTACTTAATTTAGTTTCAAACTTAAAACTTGTATTAATCGATTAAAATATCAGTACAAAAACTCCTGCAGTAGTCACCTAAAAGTTACCTTTTTAGATAATATAAAGTTGATCTAGTAAAGTAGATCAATTCATAGAACAATTTAGGTTGTCCTTTATTACTTTTAAAAAACTTCATCATATAAGGGTAGAAACAAAATTTGAGCTAAACTGTAAGTTACGAACCGATCAACATAACCTGTGTTTCTAGAAAATATGTGAAATTACACACATTTTATCCAAACTGGCAATCTTGCGGGAAGCATGGTAGCCAGTTCCAATGGGATTTTGTCCGCTGGTGGATTTTGTCCGCTGGTGGATTTTGTCCTCCACGGGGATTTTATCCCTGGGGAGATTTCTCCACCGGGGGATTTTGTCCACGGGGTGATTTTGTCCTCCGCGGACAAAATCCTGTT
Organism: Ceratothoa steindachneri; assembly: GCA_963969495.1. NCBI lineage: Eukaryota > Metazoa > Arthropoda > Malacostraca > Isopoda > Cymothoidae > Ceratothoa > Ceratothoa steindachneri. The sequence continues at coordinate 16,449,740 of OZ018322.1, read as the reverse complement.
ATTTCTGCGTACATTTCACCGTCAATCGACTTCGACGCGGAGACTTCCGCTGCGTCGTTGCAAGACTGCCGATTCACTTTCTTCTGCTCGGAGATCTGAACGGTAGACACCTCCTTTGGGAAGACTACTTGATTAATCCAGGTGGTTAAGTCCTTGCCGACTTGATCGACGGTTCCCGAGAACCATTTCATTTTCCTGCCTCGATCTATCTTTGTAGTCTCCGGATGCACAGTTGATTTTTGCTAGGGAGCTAGTCGATGACCTCCATGGTAGTATCACTTTCCCATTCAAATAATATTTTATGGGCCGCTACCGTCTGATAGCACGCCCCGTTGGTGCTTCGCCCTAGCGCGGTAGTCCGCATTTCAGGATATGACTGATTTATCTGTCTCAGTCGAGTAGTTTAGTTCGGTAGATGATGCTGTTGAGTACTTCTCCGGTAACCTCATCGCCGTGGATCTAACTACTTTCCTAGAAAGTCTGGTTGTTTTGCATGCCAACTGCCGCCGTGATGGTCAGCCGAGTGTGAAGCGGCCCTCAGACAGAAGCACTATGCATTAATGGGATATAAGCGCCGCCCAAACGATTTGAGTGTCGGTGAATTTCGGTGAATTTCGTCGAACTAGAGCTAGGTTCCAGTATGTTTCGAAGCACGCACCCCCCTCTACTTGGACGGCATAGGTGTCTTTAATTTACTGCAAGAACCCTCTAGAAGATGCGTGGATGCGAGTCAGGGGGATTGGGTACTCGATCCATCACACCGGCCTTCACCTGGCGACCGGTGCCATCCACACGTTCCCTATTGAGAGCCTACTTGCCGATGCTAGTGAGATGTCACTCGCTCTGCTCCTTACAAAGTGCATTATTCACATGTACGCGCGAGCCGGGCAAGTCCTTCAGTCGCCAACAGCTCTATATTCATCCACAGCTGATTTCGACAATGCCGATGCCACTGAGAGACGCCCGTCATACCATAAGTCTTTGAGTTTAATACAAGGCAACTCCTTCACAAGCTCAGTACCCTGAAGGGTAGCACCTTTAACTATTTGTAGCCATGCCTCTACTCCCAAAGTTTCTACAGCGCTGGGAATATTGCCTTCGGTCTTTTTGGAGTACACTTCGTATCACGCTGGAACCGTGCCAGTGTATACGAATGGATCCAAGTCCGAAGAGGGGGGTCGGTTTCCACGCAAGGCCCCTCTGTTTGAAGTCAGCGGGGCTCTGCGAAGCGCTGAGTCTGTCTTCACAGGTGAGCCCGATGTAATACACCTCTCGGTATGGATTTTTTTTTTTTTTTTATAGAGCCCATCTGGCAACTACCCACTTGGGCATAAGTCGCCGAAAAACACGACAGCCTAGAATTAGGCTACTTTAAAGTTAAAATATGAAAACTTAACAATCAATATAAATTGGAAAAACTTAACAATCGAAGCAATCTCCGGCAGCGGGGGGAGGTCCCCCTCACCCTGGTGCAGGAGAGTGCAACCTAAAACAAAACAATAACAAAAAAAAGGAACCTTAAATAAAGGGGAGAAGGCCGGCCTCCCCCAAAAAGTCAATAAGTCCACCAGTCATGGTGCACGCACTCGTCCCGAGTACAAGGGACAGGCGGTAGCGACCCAGCCCATCCCGGTACCGAGACAGGTATCGTGCGCGAAGATCACCCAGACTGGGACATTCGACAAGAATATGCCGAACAGTCTGGGGGACGACGCAGTCGTTGCAATAGGGCACATGCGAGCGCTCCACCAAGTAACGATGCGTCACACGAGTGTGTCCGATTCGAAGACGACAGAAAGCAACCTGAAGCCGCCGCGGCATTGGGGGATAGGTCCATGGGAACAGTCGCGGCGCAATGGCACGCAACTTTAAGTTCCCCTCGACCGTCTCCTATCTTCTTTGCCAAGCAGTCCGAAGAGCTGCCCGTATTCCTGCCATGTAGTCAGTGTGAGGAAGAGCGAAACGCTGGTCCGGTCGCAGAGTCCTCGCGGACTCTTTGGCGCCCTCATCAGCGCGCTCATTCCCCGCAATTCCTACATGTCCAGGAACCCAGCAGAAGATAATCTCGACATCTGCCCGGCTCGCCAAAACCGTGGCGTCACGGATTTCGCGAACCAGGGGATGCGGAGATTCCAATGCCCCGAGAGCACTCAGGGCGCTTTGTGAGTGGCTATAAATCACAATCCGGTCTCCGAACCGGGCACGTCGCGTAATCTCCCGTACCGAGTGGTGTATTGCCACCAGCTCGGCCGTGAAGACAGACGCAGCGCCTGGTAGAGCCCCGCTGACTTCAAACAGAGGGGATACGGCGTGGAAGCCGACCCCCTCTTGGGACTTGGAGCCATCCGTATACACTGGCACGGTACCAGCGTGACACGATGTGTGCTCCAAAAAGGTCGAACGCAATACTCCCGGCGCAGTACAAGCTTTGGGAGCAGAGGCGTGGCGACAAATAGCCAAATGTGGTACCCTCCAGGGTGGCGTCCTGGGCAGAACCAGGGGCGCCACCGGCCCGAGAGCTATATCTACCTCTCGAAGGAGTTTCCTGGCCCTAAACCCAAAGGGCTTAGGGTATAACTGGCGTCTCTCGGCGGCATAGGCACCATCGAGATCAGCTGCGGATGCAGTGAGAGCTGTTGGCGACTGAGGGAGGCGCCGGGCTCGCGCGTACAGGCGAGTGATGCACTGCACGCGGAGCAGAGTGAGTGGCATCTCCCCAGCATCGACCAACAGGCTCTCAATGGGGGAAGTGCGGAAGGCACCGGTCGCAAGGCGAAGGCCGGTGTGGTGGATCGAATCCACCTTCCGCAATAAACGCTCGGCTGCGGATGCATAAAACTCGCATCCGTAGTCGAGCTTCGAGCGAACAAAGGATCGATAAAAAAGTAAGGCGGTAGCCCTATCAGCGTCCCAAGCGCTGAACGTCACGGAACGGAGAATGTCCAGGGCGCGGGTACAAGAGACCCTAAGGCTGCGAATGTGAGCCTCCCAGGTGAGGCGTCGGTCGAATACAAGACCAAGGAAACGGTGCGACTCAACCACATCCAGGCGCACCCCATTAAGAAACAAATCTGGGTCGGGGTGAAGCCGTGGGTGGCGGCAGAAGTGCACCACCTTAGTCTTGGCCAAAGAAAACCGAAACCTGTGCGCTTCGGCATAGCGAGAGACGCGGTTCAATGCCTGTTGGAGTCGGCGCTCCAGAGTTGGCATCTGGGCCGCGCCAAAAGAGATCGAAAGGTCGTCCACGTAGAGCGTAGCGAGAACATCTTCCGGCAGCACCGAGGTGATGCCGTTGATGCTCAGGGCAAAGAGTGTGACACTGAGGACACTTCCCTGCGGGACACCCTCTTCCTGCTCCTTTGGGCCGGAGAGGGCTCCCCCCACCCGTACGCGGAATCGACGATCTCGCAAAAAATCAGATATAAACATTGGGAGGCGTCCCCTCGCCCCCATCGTGTGGAGAGTCTCCATGATACCGTATCGCCATGCGGTATCATAGGCCTTCTCCAGATCAAAAAACACCGTGGCGTAGTGCTGTCTACGAAGGAAAGCCTCGCAGACGGCATTTTCCAGTCGGAGCAGAGCATCCGACGTGGAGTGGAACTTACGGAAGCCGCACTGTGCAGAAGACAGATGGCCTCCGCTGTCCAGGAAATAGGCTAATCTAACATTTACCAATTTCTCCATCAACTTGCACACGCAAGAAGTTAGAGAGATTGGGCAGAAACCGGTCGGAGTAGAGTGATCTCTCCCCGGCTTGCGAAAGGCGAGCACAGTAGCGATTCGCCAGGAGTCTGGGAGAAGACCTTCCACCCAGATCCTGTTGAACAAATCTAACAGAAAGGCCATGTCTCGCTCACCCAGGTGTCGAAGCATGGCGTACGGGACATCGTCCGGACCATGGGCGGTGTCCGCGCACGAAGCGAGAGCGGAGCGCAACTCACTCACAGTAAACTTGTCGTTGAAGGGTTCTCCGCCTCTGGAGGTAAAGTCCAGCCGGCGGCCTTCCGCGACATCACGACGTGCATTGAATGCTGGCGGAGCAGCATCACGGCTAGAGAATGCGGAAAAAGCGGTCGCTAAGGATTCCACCACGGACGCGGGGTCCGAGATTGCGGTCCCATTCTCCTGGAGAACGGGAGGGGGGTCCTGCGAGAACTTGCCCCGAATCCTTTTGACTCGCTTCCACACCTCAGCTAAAGGGGTCTTCCCGTTAAGTGAAGACACGTATGCCCGCCAAGAAGAGCGGCGGGCGTGCTTCGAAATATACCGGAACCTAGCCCTAGCCCGACGAAATTCAGCGACAGTGAAATCGTTCGGGCGGCGCTTATAGCGCATGTAGGCATAACGCTTCTGTTTGAGGGCCGTCTCACACTCGGCCGACCACCATGGGAGTGGTCGGCGTGCAAAACGGCCAGACGTCCTAGGAATAGTAGTCAGGCCCACGGCGATGAGTTTGCCGGAGAAGAACTCAACGGCATCATCTACCGACCTAAACTCCTCGACTGAGATAGAGAATTCAGTCATTTCCTGAAATGCAGGCCACCGCGCCCGCGCCAAGCACCACCGAGGTGGTCTCTCAGGCGGCAGTTGCCCTGAAAATGATATTTGAATGGGAAAGTGATCACTACCATGGAGGTCATCGACCACCCCCCAATCAAAATCAGGCTGTGCATCCGAAGAGCACAAAGATAGGTCAAGGCAAGAAAATGAAGCGGTTCTCGGACAGTGATGCGTAAACTCATCCACGTTTAGGACACCCATCTCAAGCTCTTCGATCAGATCGGCAAGGACTTGTCCCCTGGGATTTATGGAGTAATCTCCCCAGAGAGGATGCCTGCTGTTCAGATCTCCAAGCAAGAGATAGGGCCTCGGCAACCGTGCAACGACGCGGTGGAAGTCCCCCGCGTCGAAGTCAGCTGACGGTGGAATGTACGCAGAAATGATAGTATACCTCCTATCCAGGTGCAGCTGCACAGCCACTGCCTGAAAGGAGGTATCTAAAGAGAAAGGAAGAACGGAGACATCATGCCGGGTGTAAACTGCGCATCCCCCAGCCCGGCCATCCCGAGGTGGTGGGGTCGCAAGACCCTTATACCCCGGGAGGGCAGGGAGGGGGCACGCACCTAGCATGGTCTCCTGCAAAAAAAAATAGCTAACGGGGAACGGGACGAGACGAGCCTCCGCAGCTCCTCCCAGTTGGCCCGGAGTCCACGGCAATTCCATTGAAGGAATATGCCCTCCAGGCCTAGCTCGGAGGAGACGCAGGGGCCCTCCTCGAATTGAAGACCCTCACGGGAATGGCCGTACGCTTCCCGGGGGCAGAACCCCGGGCGCTGTTGGCCGGACAAAGCGCTGAAGGCGCTGTTGGCCGGACAAAGCGCTGAAGGCGCTGTCGCCTTCGAGGACTTATTGGGGGAGGTTGGGCTCGCCATGCGAGTCTTTTCCTCCCTCCACCTCGAAACCTTAGGCGGGCGTTGCGGCTTCGGAGGCGGGGGGCCCTCTTTTCGAGGAACCACCGTCTCCGAGCCACTCGCTCCACCTCGGGACGTGGGCGAAGGAGCCGAAGCTCCTTTGTTGCTGTCCTCCTTTCGGGGGACAGCTTTAGGAACCCCGGAAGATGGCCTAGTGACCATCTTCAGGGGTGTTGCCTCCTGTGAGTCTAACGACTCGGTGGAGGCGCGTGGCCGTTTCGCCTTACGGGAAACGGTCACGCTGGGGGAAGAGGGGGGAGCCCTGGTTTTAGCCGGGGCAGGGTATGAGCCCTTTTTGCCGCCAGCTTTACCAGGGGAGCGCCCGGGTTGGGTAGAGCCCGCAGAAGGGCTCCGAATGGGCGCGGAAACAACCGTGCTCGTTGCCCTGGATGGGCCGGGAGCAGAGGGTGCCTTCCTAACTATTGAGGCATATGACGTCCCAGGCAGAGCCGGGCGCGCCAGGACCAGGTCCTTTGCCTCGCGGAATGAGAGTCGATCCTGGGCCTGAACGGCCAGGATTTCTTTCTCAAGGAGATATGCACCACATTGCTTCGAAGAAGCAGGGTGCGGCTTTCCGCAATTGACACACTTGGCCACACACGATTTGGACTTATCGTGTGCGACCTTGGAGCAATTTACACAGACTTCGGGTGACCCCGACTTTGCACGTCTACATGAGCGATTCGTATGGCCGAAGCGGTGACAGTAATAGCACCGCCGCGGCAGTGGCACGAATGCCTTCACGCGGTAGCGGTACCAACTGGCACGCACCGACTCAGGGAGCTTGTCACAGTCGAACGTGACGAAGAGTGTAGGGGTGGGTCTCGAGGCCCCTCCCTGTTTTCTCATCACACGTTCGACCTTGACCGCCCCATGGTCGGCCAGCTCTAAGGTGATGTCTTCAATGGAGTAGTCAACGAGTTCCCTCGCATAAACTACTCCTTTCACAAAGTTCATGGTAGAGTGCGGCGTCACACTCACCGGGGTGCCATGAAGTGTCCGAAGAGCACTAATCCTGGCCGCCTCGGCGGGATTCGCCGCATTCGCCAGAAGGCTCCCGTCCGAGAAACGGGTTACCTTCGGCTCTCTACCAATTGCACTAGCTAATCCTCTCCGCTGATGGATCATGTTGCCCTTGGACAACATGGTGCCATCAGTGGAGCGAATAACGAGGAAGCATTTGAAGCCAGCGGGCTCGAAAACGCCAGGTAACCTCTGAATCAGGGGCCCCGATGTCATCGAGGCTCCGCCCTGTGCACTCTTGGTAGTAGTCTTCTTTGTCAGGGGCTCCGCAACCGGGGGGGCAGAGGGGGCGGATGTGCCGATCTTGGCTTGGTCGCTTGCCAGAGTGGCAGCAGACCCATCCGTCCCCGCAGCCCCCGCGGATGGAGAGGAGCCCCGAGTCTTTTTGGTCTTTTTAGTCTTTTTAGTCTTTTTCCTTTTCGGAGAGGAGGGCGGGGAATGAACCCGCTTTTCACCTCCGCCGGCAGAAGTCCCCAGGCCAGATGGACCAGCCTCAGCCAGGTCCCTCTCCGAAATGGAGAAGGTCCTGGTTGTCGTAGGGGCACCTGTCGGAGGAGATCCCTCCCCTCCTTCTACTGCCTCGGAGCCCTCAGCCATTTGAGGAGGACCTTGCATAGGGGCGGATTCGGGTTCGGTGCTTGGCGCCGAGCCCGAATTCCCCCCCATGGAAGGCCCTACCGTCTGGGGCTGGGTCTCCTCAAGGACCATGTCTATCACAGGAGGGGCCTCCAATTGGCCATCCCCTCCCAGGACATCGCAGGTCCCCTTGGCAGTGTCGCCAGTCTTGTATGGGGAGGCACAGGCCTTGACCCCGGCAAGGTTTAAAATTCTTGCCAGCAGGTCTTTTGAGGGAAGCGACCGAAGGGGCCTGGCTTCCCTCTCCCCCCTAAGGGGGTTTGCCCTACCGAGCCGCTTTGATGGGAAGCGGCTGGCTAAGGGCTGTCTGCTGGCTTTCTTGGCAGTCCCCTTGAAAAGAAAAGATGGGACTGCCGCTGGGAAAAGGGAGGTGCCCGAAAGCACCTCCAGAGAAGGGGGTGAGGGGGAGTCCCCTGCACCCGTAGGCGAAGGAGAGGAGTAAGCCTCCTCTCCGGTTAGAGAAATATGGAGGGTCCCCTGTGCAAGCACAGGGGGAAGGACCTCCATATTTTCGGTGGAGCTGCCCAAGGGCGGCTCCGTCGATGAGCAAGGGGAGTTAAAGGGGTTTGGGTTTTTTTTTGTTGTTCATCTATGGGCATGGTGACCCTATTTTTGCCACGGGACGCAATAGCTCATCACCCCTCGCAGTAGCCCGCACTGCGAGAGGTGCTTACAAGCCCGGCAGAGCCAGGCGCCGCCATTCGGGACCACCCCTCCCGCCTGGTGGCCTGGCAGTCCATCGGCATGGCGGCTCCACCTTGGACACGGCGTAAAAAATATAGGTTGTGAAGAGGAGAGGAAAAGGGATGTGAGGAAGGTATGGGTGGGGATGAAGCAGGTTGTTAAAAACCTCCCATCCCGAACCGGAGCTCAGGGGTTAGGGGACAATGTCCCCTCCCCCCTCAGCCCCGATCCGGGGTGGTTGGCTTGAGAAGAAGGTCAGCATTCTACCCTTTGAAATTAGAGGCTGACCAGAGAAAGTTGTGGGAGAGGTTGTATGAAAAGCGACAAGGTAGGGGAGAAATCGGGCTATCTGAAGGAAGGAAGAGAGGCTAAGCTGGGGCCGGACGGAGCGCTGGATCCCGTCAGCACGGCGGCCAGGATGGCAAATCGCCGCGCCCCTTACGGGGCTCTCGGTATGGAAGATAACGCGACGTGCCCGGTTCGGAGACCGGATTGTGATGTATAGCGACTCGCAAAGCGCTGTGAGGGCTTTCGAGGTATTGGAATTTCCGCATCCCCTGGTTCGCAATATCCGTGACGTCACAGTATTGGCGAGCCGGGCGGATGTCGAGATCATCTTCTGCTGGGTTCCTGGTATGTAGGAACTGCGGAGAATGAGTGAGCCGATGAGGGTGCCAAAGAGTCCGCGATGAATGGGTGACTAAAGCAGCTTTTCGCTCTTCCTCAAACCGATTACATGGAAGCAATACTGGCTGCTTTCCGGGCGGCTTGGCAAAGAAGATGGGAGACGTTCGAAGGGAATCTAAGGTTACGTGCGATTGCGCCGCGACTGTTCCCATGGACTTTTCTCTCAATGCCGCGACGGCTTCAGGCTGCTTTCTGTCGTCTTCGAATTGGACACATTCGCAGGACGCACCCCCACTTAATGGAACGCTTACCTGTGCCTTATTGTGACGACTGCGCTCTCCCCCAGATAGTTCGCCCCATTCTTGTTGAATACCCTAGTCTGGGTGATCTTCGCGTACGTTTCATCTCTATGTACTGGGACGACCAGGGTCGCTACCGCTTGTCCCTTGTACTCGGGACAAGGTTATGCTTACTTGAAAGTTTGAAAAATCTGAACAAAGAAGGAAAGAGTTCTTCCCAGCAAACTTACGATTAAAAATGATAAATAAGGAAGGTTTTAATGGGTTTTTATATCTCTACCGATGAGGGGGGGGGGACAAGGCTGAAAACATTTTGACGTCAAAACAATAAGATAGTGGGGGTGGGGGGAGGAAGGCCGGGTGCATTACAAAAGATCATAAGTGTGTATTTTATTTACCTAAAAATAGTTTAAAAAACGATGTTTATCTCCTTGCCTCATTAAGCCCTCTAAATTATTTTTTAAGTATTTTCACTCAAAAAAAACTGTAGATTCAAAATATGTTAAATATGGTCTGGACATTATATTCTTTTAATTAATCTTCTGATATTTACTAATGCCAAATGTGTCGTATACGGCAGTAACCATTGCTCCAGATAAAAGTTCACTAAAATTTATGAATAGCGATAACCATCTCATCGCCTTGTCAAACACTCCTAATTATTTTCAAGTATTTATTAAATGTGGAGGGGAGAAGGAGGGTTTAGGAACATTTCGGCGACAATCCAATAAGTGTGTGTGTGTGTGTGTGTGTGTAGACTCTAATTCCCTCGAAAAAAATATCACTAACCTAGCGGGGAGGGGGTAGGGAGACGGAGCTGGGAACATTTTGGCAACGAACCAGTAAGGGGGTGTTAGACTCGAGTTGCAAATTCATGTGTGTGTACGTGTTTGAATGTGCTCATGAGTGTGTGCGTGTGTGTAGACTCATACTCTACCCTTCAATACTACTGCCAGATCCCTACGTGTGCTGAAGTTTGTGTCTGCTGATGCCGGAATCGAACCCCGTAACCACGATTTTGGCAGACAAACGCCGTATCCACTCGTGGCAAAACCTCTTAGAAATGAGCGTAAATAATATTATTGAATAATGTTTGAAAGATTATGTTATATCTATCTACTGGCAATAGATAGGCCGGACATGCGCTAAATATTATTAATGACGAGAAAGTTTCTAATAAAATTTGATCTCATATTTCATTATTAATGCATTAGAAAAAACAATACTTTGTAGAAAAATATATATCATTTTTCCTTTCCTTATTTGAAAAGACAATAAAATAAAACATTATGGGGAATTAACGACTTTATCCATTAATCCAATTCTTGTAAGAACCTAATGAAAGAGGGAATAAATACCCTTCCTAATTAAATTGAATACTCTATCATAAATAATCTTTTATTCGTTCACTGAAAGTCTAAATGTATGAATATACACATATTTACATTAAATAGATATGATTGCAGAAAACTATTCATATAAATACGAGGGATTTCCCGACAGTTAACTGTACATCTCAGCAGAGTATTGAATGAGTGGTTTATTCAAATTCTAAAACTGGAAACCTTTTTTCCTTAAAGTGTAAACCCATAATTCTCTCCATCATTGAAGGCATAATAGCCTTAATGTTAGAGTTTCCGAAACACTCGACAAGTTTTTTTACGTAAGCAATTACTATAGTATTCATGTACTCATGAAGTACATAGACGTAATATCATTGAAACTGTTATGAATTACTGATCGAAAAATTGTCTACAAGTGTACCTGAACGGTATGTAAATAAATTAGCTATCTTCATTTTTTTGCCACTGAAAAATAAAGAATTCTTCTCTTGTAAACATCATACTTTTCCAAAGGAAAAATTGATAAATATAAATCTTATATCACATTCTCCTTCCACTTCTACACTCAACCATCTCATATCCATGAAAGAGTTGTAGTCATCTATGAATGATCATATCTGTTTAATTCATCTGATCTCAATAAAAGTTCTTATTTTAGAGATATGCATCTATTAATTTCATATTTATTAAATACTGTTAATTCATATGATATAAGAATCTGTTCATTGCTTCAAATAATTATTCGAAGATTTCCATTAAAGTACACTATGAATATAATTTATTTATGATATACAATCTTTGTTTGATGCCAATATTTTTGCAATTATAACTCGTACATCTTAGATATCTCGATTTTCTAAATTATTTAACTTTAGGAAAACTCCCTCGAAACTCATCAACGGTGGAAATAGTTTGCAATGTTATTTTCTCCGTCTGTATAAGATTTGAAACGCGCCGCGAAATGGATCGATTAATTTTCGTAAAATGATATGTCTATTTTATATTCCTGTTAATAACATTTCTATCAAAGGATCCACTTATGTCAGAATTAATTGTCATTTAACCTTACCCTATCTAGTGTGAACATAGAATGAGTATTTGTATCCTCGAATAAATTTAACTTGTTGCCTTGAATGAATTCATGTAGAGTTGAGGCCATTTCCGCGTTTAACACCCTTTGCTTGTAAGGTCCTTTCTGGCAACGATATAAAAAGAAGGCGGTGCTTTTCCTTTCTTTAAGTCAGTTCCACCAATCGATGTTTAGGAGGAAGAGTTTGGAAGAATATGATTTGTTTAGATTTGCGCATTTTACAAGGTCCAATTTCCTTATTTTTGAGGAAGTAACAACCAAAAAGGGCATGGATTTGTATGATGAGTGCAGGGTGGACCAAATGTTGAAGTTAGTGAAAGTGAAATGACGCTCTGATAAGTTACAGTTTCCTTATTTTTCAAACTAAAGAGCGAAAACTAACGAGAGCATGAGTTTGAGGGGAGTATAGGAGTGTGCCGAGTGATAAAGTTAGGGGATGGGAAGTGTGTAGAAGATACTTCAAGAGAAGCCTTCTTGCTCACTCGGGAGAGGGTGGAGGTGCAACTCTCCCAACCATGCTATCGCAGCTTAAAAATTGTGACTCTCCGCTCCGTCCTCCGGCCCTAAGCCAGCAGGAAGATGGGCCAGGAGGTCGGGTAAGTTGCGCTTCAATGTTGTTTCAAGTGCCGAGTAGTCTCCTCTTTAGGCTAATCGGAACCTCGAACATCTTATCACCAGCTTCTGGCGGCAATACCCTTGATGGTTATCGCTTTTAAGTTTTAGGTAAATAACCATTACAATATATATATATATATATATATATATATATATATATATATATATATATATATATATATATATATAAAAGAGAACCAGTGCAGCAGAAAAGAAATGCATTTTTCTTTCTTCATTTAATTTCAACCAACGTTTCGAGGGTCAGCCTCATCTTCTGGGTACTGGAATTATATTTAGTATAAATACAAAGTAATTATAATTGACATTGGATAGGTAACATAAGGAGAATGGTCTTACATGTCACTTTTTTGTATAAGTCATGATACCACAACGATAATTGATGGAATTGCATTGGTAATAGCAACATTACACAAATCAACATGGAAGTGGCAAAATATCTTCCTCTGTTTCCATGAAATCTCTTGGCTCCAAACTTGCCCCAAAGAATTCGCCCCAGTTTTTTATAGGCGTTTCATTGATGACTGCATCATCTTGTTTCGTAAAGAACAACATGATTCTAAATTTCTTGAATTTCTTAACAAGCAGCACCCTTAAGTACAATTCACAATGGACATAGAAAATAATTACTGCCTGTTTTATTTAGATATCAAGTTAGCCCGCACCCCCACCGGATTATCTACAAGTGTATTTTGCAAAGCCACTTCTACTGGCCTATCAACAAGCTTCTTTAGCTTTATTCCACGTTCTTTTAAAACTAATACTATTGACACCCTGCTACATAGAGCATTTAAAATATGCTCTAATTACAAACTATTACATGAAGAGTTTCTTTTCTGAAGAAATTTTTTCAAGACAACGGATTCCAAAACTTTTTTAGGGAAAACCACATAAGGAAATGTCTTTGTCGTAGAAAAGGCTCCCGGCGATATACTATATATCTATTCTTTGTGGGGATTATTCTATATTCGAGTGCGGGGATTTAATCAGATGGCCGAGTATTATTCTACGTTAATAAATAGGCCTGGAGAGGGCTTATTTATCTGCAATATACTTAAGAAGTGGAACGGAGCCCAAGGATAAATAATATTGCAAGCAGTAATAAAATAGAATTCTATTAATTAATCTAACAAAAATAACACATGGAAAATATTTACATGACCGGGGATTAATATAGGAGATGCACATGGAATGAAAGGGTCATAGGATAAATTTGACTAGGCGGTGGATTAAGATTTGGAGGGATTTAAATGACAAAACAAACAAGAAGGGAAAGGGTCGACTAAATCCCTGTTAAAGCACGGAGTTACGTTTGCAACAAATTTAAATAATTAAATGCAATTTGTAGCTTACGTATTTATAAGGTCGGCGTGCAGATGAAGGCGATTTTAAGGAATGGCTTCGGTCCGACTGGCGATTTCCTTCCCAGGAGGAGGGATTTTAGGGGGGTTGTCCTTAACGAGGGGGGAAGGACAGACTTCGCGGAGTATGAGCGAAGTGGGGCTCGGAAGTACGAGCGATCCTTGAGACAGTATACCGGAGATGTTCTGGATGAACAATTAAGGTTATTGGGGTAACAATGAGTTCTCTTGAAGAACGTTAAAAGGGAGAATGAAATTAACACTTAAGTGATATCAGGGGAGCGAGAACCGTTTCTTTTCGAACGGGCTCGAAGAACAATGACTGTTCTAAAGTTCTTCTCTTCTGAACAATTGAACAACAGGGGGGCCCTGTTGACTTGTCGTCTCGAGGGGCACGAACCTTGGCACTCAAAGATATTGTCCTCTTCTGGACAATAAGGGAGGTCTCGAGGTAGAGAGTTCCTAGGTGCACAAGGGAGACCGGATCGGCGTGATGCTTGACGAAGATAATCGGGATCTGATTCAAATGCAAAATTCTATCGCATAAATAGCCTGAGCCAGCCCTCGGGGTATGGGGCAATGGGGGACTTCCATGGAATGTCCCGCTAGCGATTCGAACTCTCTTATCATCCCATAAGCCTAACTCAATCTGGCCAGATCGACGCCTGCAGGCAAATGGGGCAATGAACCTCCTTGATTAAACTTGGACGGGGGGAAGATAAGACTCGGGAAATGTTAGGGTGATAAGAACGCCATGCTACTCTTTTTTCGCAGGATACACGTCAGAAGCATGAGTACCAAATATGTGATCAAAGCGAGGCGCGGCGGCCTCAGGCAATTCTATAACAGTCTTGATCATTACCATAATCTGAATGAAGATAAAGCCACCGTTAATAAACTTTTACACTTCTGGTCGGTACCCTTCTTTGGCCAACAAACATCAAAGATGACTGTTGAAATACGCTCGATTATCCCCCCAAAATCTGCCTTTTTTTTGGCGTCAAAATAATCACCCCAAACTAATATACATTAGGCTCGCTCTTTCGTTATAAAGATCCCCTTCCTGACGCGTGTTGTTCATCTCTCATATATAATTACTTGTGTTCATCGTGCGATGCGACCTATATTGGCTCTACCAGCCGAACTCTCCATTCAAGAGTTGAACAGCACGCAGGGAGGTCCTGCCGTACGGGTTTGTTCCTAGCCAAACCTGACTATTCTATCATCCGCTTGACGCCAATTCTTGCGATTTACAGGTAAAACTCGGAAGACTTTTCTATAGTCTCTACAGCTAATACCCTCTCTGATTTACGAATCCTTGAATCCATATATATTTTAGATAGCAAACCCACACTAAACGACCAAACTTCGTCTTTCCCATTACATAGTGCACGTTAGGTGGTTACCTTACTTTACCACCTTCATGTTAGTTTAAATTAATGTTTGCCTTACTTTGCCACTTCCATGTTGATTTGTGTAATGTTGCTATTACCAATGCAATTCCATCAATTATCGTTGTCGTATCATGACTTATACAAAAAGTTACATGTAAGACCATTGCCTTATGTTACCTATCTAATTTCAATTAGAATTACTTTGTATTACTTTGTATTTATACTAAATATAATTCCAGTACCCAGAAGATGAAGCTGGCCCTCGAAACGTTGGTTAAGATTAAATGAAGAAAGAAAAATGCATTTCTTTTCTGCTGCCCTGGTTCTCTTATATATTTTGAAACTCCGCACTATAAAGAACGGATCACTTGGATATATATATATATATATAAATATATATATATATATATATATATATATATATATATATATATATATATATATAAATATATATATATATATATATATATATATATATATATATATATATATATATATATATATATAGGGATAAAACCACAGTAATAAGACTAATTTTATATGCGAAACCAGGTTTCAACGGAGACATCTGTCATTATTAATCCCTAGTGAACAAGTGAGATACAGAAGTTGCTTAACGTAAAAACACACAAATCACACATTTTCGCATAATCCACCTTAGCGCCACTGATTTGTGTGTTTGTACGTTAATCAACTTCTGTATCTCACTTGTTCACTAGGGATTAATAATGACAGATGTCTCCGTTGAAACCTGGTTTCGCATATAAAATCAGTCCTATCACTGTACTTTTTAGGATATATATATATATATATATATATATATATATATATATATATATATATATATATATATATATATATATATATATATATATATATATATATACTGTAATGGCTTAGGGAGTGTCGCGACCCCATCTCTCGCTTTTTGTGCCACAGTGATCGGAGGTAGGGGCTGGCTAGGAATCGTTGCTTCTCTAATTATTCCTCGAAATGGCCAGGAGTGGTCAAAGCTACTCCGGCGCGTCAGTTTGGGGTGTTTGAATGTGCGAAGATGTGGAGATAATGTGAAGAGAAGTGAAATTGTTTTTCTGTTTGAAAAAGGAAAACTGGATGTTCTGGCCCTGAGTGAAACCAAGTTGAAAGGAAAGGTGTAGAATAGTTTGATTGGGTGAAAGCGATAAAATCAGAGAGTTTGAGTGAAACATGGGGCGGCGGTACTGATGAGTGAGGGAGTGTGAGAGTGTGTAAGAGAGTACAAGGAAGTAAATTCAAGTGTTATGGGTGCAAGTAAAGCTCGAATGCGAAAAGTGGGTTATAGTGAGTGTGTATGGTCGACATGTGGGTGAACCTAAAAGTGTGAAAGAAATGTTTTGGGAACATCTAAATGTATGTGCAAGATTTTAATGTAAATGAGAAAGTAGTTGTAATGGGTAATCTGAACGCAAAAGTAGGTGATCGAATAGTGAACAGGGTAGTTGGGAGATATGCAGTGCAGGGAGTGAATGATAATGGTGAAAGGCTCGTGGTAATGTGTGTTGAAAGAGACATGGTAACTGGCAAAACATGGTTTAAAAAGAAAGTCCATAAGAAGTATACCTGGCAAAGACTGGGTATGCGGGTGGGAGAAAGGGTGATTGAGGATCAAAGAAGCATGTGTGACTATGTTTTGAAAGGAAGAGAGAATGTGAAGAGACCTTTGGTTGTAGATGTAAAGAGGCGGATGGTGGAGGACTTATCCGACCATCACCTGGTGATAGCAGAAGTAAGAGTAAAGAGTGAATGGGTTGGCAAACGAAAGAGCTTGCCAAAGAAGGAGGTGGTAGGGGTGGAGATGCTGAAAGAAGCGACGTGCAAGAAAGAAAACAAAGAGTTGGTTCTAAGGGAGTGGGAAGTGATAAAAGTCTGAGGGTTTGGATGTGGAAAATGAGTAGAAGTTGATGGGTGAGAACATAGAAGAAGCTGCCGGGAAAGCATATGGAATTAGTGTACTTGGAGAAGGGAGAGTTAGGAAGGGTAGCGAATGGTGGAATGCTGAAGTGGACGAACTAGTGAAAGAGAAGCGTAAACTTTTCAACAGGTATAGACAGAACAGAACGGCAGAAAACGAGGAAAAATATAGGAGGAAGCGACAGGAGGTGAAAAATCGTGTGGCTGAACTGAAGAGAGAAGCAAATGATAGGTGGGGTAAAAGAGTGTCTGAGTGCTTTAGAGAGAATAAAAAGCAATTTGGAAGGAAGTAAATTGTGTGTGGAAGAATAAAGAGGCAATATAAATGAGAATGAAGAATGGAAGGGGTGAAATAATCAGTACAAATTAAGAAGTAAGGAAGAGATGGGGAGAATATTTTGAAAATTTGCCAATGTCGACGATAGTAGAGAAGTACAGCTGTTATGTCTTGGAAGAGGAAATGGAAGAGGCAGTGAAAAGGACAAAAAGTGGAAAGTCAGCGAGTATGGATGAGATAACAAGTGAGATGCTAAAAGCGGGGGAAGAGTGTGTAGTAGAGAAGTTGGTGAGGTTGTTTAATTTATGTATGGACCAGGAGTGTGTGCCGGAGGATTGAGGGAATGCATGTATTGTTCCTTTATACAAGGGAAATGGTCAAAGATCTGAGTGTTGGACTTATAAGGGTATAAGTTTGTTAAGTCTGCCTGGAAAGGTATATGGACGAGGCTTGACTGAAAGATTAGGAAGTGCACGAGTAGTCTGATTAGAGAGGAACAAGGGGGGTTCAGGAAGGGGAGAGGGTGTGTGGGTCAGACTTTTACCTTGAAGAATATATGTGAGTACATAGAAAAGAATAAAGGTGTGTATATGGCATTTATGGAGCCAGAGAAAGCGTATGACCGAAAGGGTATTAGAATGTGTTGAGAATGCTTGGGATCGAATGCTTAGCTTAGCTTAGGTAAGTCCATTGAGGTCGATGATGACGGATGTCCTCAGGGCGGTCTACGATCTTGGTCAGGGTCCCTTTGCTGGAGACATCAAACCTGTACTAGATTTAAACGAGTAAGAAGGCATGCTCACTTCCAACCCATATCTTAACCAAGGGGAGAGGATGCCCGGTGGCAGGAGAGGACTCAAGACGACCAGGCTTCATCCTCGGCTGCAGGGGGCTGCCGTCACACCGGTCTGCTGGCACTCGCCTATAGTCGCCCCCAGTCCTGTTTTTATTATCGAGGTTATCCTTCCTCTAGCCTTTACCAAAGAGGTAACCCTACAAGGCTGCCCTACAAGAGCTATCAAAAGCTTTTATGATGACTGTAAAGCATACGAGTATGTGAGGGTTGGGGGAAAGAAAGGTGACTGGTTCAGTGTAAAAAGTGGACTCAGACATGGATGTGGATGTCACCCTGGCTGTTCAATCTGTATATGGATGGTGTGGTGAGAGAGGTGAAAGCAAGAGTGGGAGGTAAAAGTGCATCATTAGTGTGTGAAATTGGAGAGATGTACGAGCTAGAACAATTGTTGTTTGCGGGTGATTCAGTGCTGATGGCTGACTCAAAAGAGAAAATACAGGCACTGGTCGATGCATTTGGGATTGTGTGACAGAAGGAGGCTCATCTGAATAAAGGCAAAAGCAAGGTAATATGTTGCAATAGGGAAGGAATGAATGGCCTACAAGTGAGTCTAAATGGGAGGAATTCAGGTCTAGTGTCAGGTTGTTGAGTTCGGCTTGCGTAATTGGCACCAATTCGTCGCCCTCTTATGGTTGTATGCATCAAACTCAGCTGTGTCGGTAGTGACACTAGCCTCGGAATCAGAGCTAGAACCCATGGTAAAATCAGGCTCAGGAACAGGAAGATCGGGGACATGTGGGACTGGTTTTATAACAGAATGAACATTGTGAGTTTGAACATGGTACTTGTTTTTGCAATTGATGCCTTTCAAATTTGTCATGCAGAAGTAGCAGTCGGCGACGTGATCTTTACCTTCCCTCGACACTATTGAGGCACCAAATGGCAGACTCTTCCTTTACTTGTTATTCTAATCCCGTAAATTTTACACACATGTTTTACATCAAAATGGGTAGCAAATGGCTTATCCTGGTCCCCTAGTTTCACTACAAAGTAAACATCATATGCTTTTTCACAAAATCCGTGATTTTTGCTTGACGGTCTGGAAGAGCGACATGTCCGCAGATGTAACAAAACCTATTTGGATGATTCTTCCACGTACGATCCATTCTAATGCAAATCTAGACCAGAAAAGATGAATAAAATAGGTTATGTATGGTTACTCATCACTAGATATGACAACACATAAGTAATAGACGGTTGAATAATAGCGCTACTTTGAAATATACGTTTTAATATATATCGAACATATCTTAGCTTCGTGGGTGGTATCGTTGTCGCCAATGTTTATTGCTGTGATAGGTCTGAAAAATTGGAAGGTAGCTGTATTAAATAATATAATTCGGTGATTATGATAAGTACTTGTAACTGGAAGAATGCAGTAATAGAGCCGTTGTATAAGGGTAAACGAGAAAAAAGGCGACTGTAAGAATTACATGGGGGTAGAGATGTTCAGTTCAGGTAATACTCCATTACCTTAAACTGGCGAATTAATGAAAGGTTGAATTACAAACAGCCCTCCAGGGGCAAGTTTTGTTATGTAACGTGTATTCAACTGGAGAATTACTTAAAGGTTAAATTACAAACAGGTTTCGAGTGTCACTCTTTTTCACTACCTGATTTCAACTGATGATTTATTGAAAGGTTTAATTACAACCCGCTCTTCTGTCACTTTTGATTTGTGACGTAAATTCAATTAGCGGTTTACAGAAAGTTTTAATTAAATACAGCTCTCCGGAGGTAAGTTTTGTTTTGTGACGTGTATTCAACTGGCACTTCACTGAGAGGTTGAATTGCAGACAGCTCCCCGAAGGTTACTTTTGTTTTGTGAAGTCATTTCAACTTGCGGTTTATTGAAAGGTTGTATTACAAATTGCTCTCCGAAGGTTACTTTTGTTTTTTGAGGTGAATTCAACTGGCAATTTACTAAGCGATTTAATTACAAACAGTTCTACTAAGGTCACTCTTGTTTTGTGGAATGTATTCAATTGGTGATTTAATGAGATTTTCAATTAGAAACATCTTTCTAAAGCTAAGTTTAGTTTCGTGACGTGTATTCAACTGACGTGAATTCAACTAGCAATTTAATGAAAGGTTTAATTATACCTACTTTCTACGGTCACTTTTGTTTTGTGACATAAATTCAACTGGAGTTTTGTGGAAAGGTGGAATTACAAACAGCTCTTAGAAGGTAAATTTTGGTAGTGACGTGAATTCAACTTGCGCTTTACTGAAAGGTTGAATTAATATCAGCTGTCCGGGAATAAGCTTTGTTTTATGCCGTGTATTCAACTGCGAATTACTGAAAGGTCAAATTACAAATCGGTCTCGAGTGTCACTGTTTTTTTTGCTACGTAATTTCATCTGGCGGTTTACTGAAAGGTGGTTTTACAAACTGAACTACGAAGGTCAATTTTGTTTTTGTGACGTGATTTCAACTAGCGATTTAGTGAAAGGGTGATTTATAAACCGCTCTTCTAAGGTCACTTTTGTTTTGTTACGTAATCCAACTGGAGGTTTACTGAACGGTTGAATTAGAAACGGCTCTCTGAAGGTCACTTTTAATGGGTGACGTGAATTCAACTGGCGGTTTACAGATTGTATTACAAACATCTCTCCGAAACTCACTTTTGTTTTGTTACCATCAAGATATTCGACCGAGAATCACGACCATTTTCCATCTCCATTCCCCCGCGCCGACTTGCTAAAGGATTCCCCTTCCTCGAGGTGACCCTTTTAAGTTAAGATGACCCTTGCTTGAAACCCGCGTTAATCGACCCACTTTCCGACATATAAATATTCCCTCTGTACAAATGATTTATAGTATCCTATTTAAAAGCTGATTAACGTGTAATTAACGTTACCGGATTGCCAATTATATATATTCTGTCAGTATTGTCCTTATTAACATGTCCTATATTTCCCGTACGTATATAGATGTTAACTAGTGACCTTCTAGAGTTATATTTTTGGTTTTCACTCTTTAAATATATTCTTGAACTGCAACTTGGTAAACTCATTAAATGCTATCAGCCCCTGTAGTAAAATCGCGCTCTTATACCTCGTAATCAACGGATTACTCTTACGAAGTGAACGTACTTGCACGTAGCGAAGGACGTGTACGTATATTAGAGGATATATGTGCATACAACTGTATATATACTTATTATCGTGGCTTATATCTCTTTCCTCAAAACCAATACATACATATATGTATATAGACGTATTGTCTGGGGAGGTGACCTATTCCTCGATATATGTATATATATATATATATATATATATATTAAATTATGGTGTCAGGTTTATTAATAAATTCAAGTCCCTCAGTTAAATTTATAGAAAATTTAACAAGTTGGGTTAAGTTTATTTAGAGATAGGAAAAAAAAAATTCTATTTTTTTAATTTTTTTTATTTTGAGTAATCAGTCTTTTGTGGTGCCCGTGAGGCCATATTTAGTAACAAGCCATTGTTTTTGTCTGTTATTTGTAATCTCCGTGCCGGATTAAGCGGTCATATATCAGGTACCCATATATTAAATTGTATATTTATCATGTTTTATTGCTTTTGTCCGAGTGTGTGATCATACCGGTAAGATTTCATTTCGAAGTTTGGGAACTATTGAGAGAGCCCCATTTTCTTTGCCGTAAGATTCTTGAACGCGTCGAGTGACTAAGGCTCACGTAAGGAAACAAGATGACGTCCTTCGAGAGATTTAGGTAACAAGGTGAGATGTTTGGTCTCTCCGATAAAGAGCTAGTGGCCTATATTCAGGATGAGAAGAGAAACGAAAGAGCAGAGAAGAAAGAACCTAGAGAAGTTGAGGAGAGAAGAAGAAGAGAAGCTGAAGCTGAAGAGAGAGGAAGGGTGAGGCACCATGAAAGGGAGTTAAATAGGAATAACTTAGAAACCCTCTCAGTTAGTTCGCTTCAGTGTTTATTAAAAAGTGTGGTCCCATTCCCCCAGCCAACGGATTCCTACTCGGGGGAAAAGCTGGAGGATATGGACTTCACCGAAGGAGAAATAGAAAAGAAGATCAGTGACCTAATGACGAATAAGTCACCTGGCCCGGATGGATTTCTACCTAAAGTGTTGAAAGTAGTGCGCGATCAAGTGTCACAACACCTGAGCGCAATCTTCAACATGTCAATCCGGACCGAATGCGTTCCTAGAGACTAGCGTGAAACGGAGGTGACTCCTATCTTCAAGAAAGGAGACCGTAGCCAACAGTTGAACTACCTATCAGTCTGACTTCGATAGTCGGTAAACTCATGGAGAGCATCATGGTGGACAAAATGACGTATCATTTAGAATCAAACCTGCTACTGAGGAGTTCCCAGCATGGCTTCCGAAGGCAACGGTCATGCCTGACGAACCTTGTGGAATTCTTCCATTTCGTCTTCAGTGAGCACGATCGAAACAAGGCGGTAGATGTGGTCTACTTAGACTTTCAGAAAACCTTTGATAAGGTACCACACCACCGCCTTCTCTGGAAAGTGAGAGCGCTGGGCATAGACAGAAAAGTAGCCGGCTGGATCGAGAACTGGCTAAGTGGCAGACGGCAACGGGTGGTGGTGAATGGACAGTCTTCTGAGTGGGTGCCCATTACTAGTGGGGTGCCTCAAGGTTCTGTCCTGGGACCACTACTATTCATCATCTACGTCAACGACATGGATGGTGACATGGTTGCTAAGATTTTCAAATTTACCGACGATATCAAGCTTGGTATGAACGTTGCAAAGGATGGAAATACTGCCTGCCTTCAAAATTATCTTCGGAAGATTGAGGAGTGGTAGAACAGGTGGCAAATGCCTTTTAAAGTAAACAAATGCAAAGTGATGCATATCGGCTAACGAAACCCCCAATCTCAGTATATCCTTAAGGGCACTGTTATTGAATCCACCGACACTGAGAAGGACTTGGGTGTAACAATCACTAGTAACCTCAAGTTTCCGAAACAGTGCATTGAGGCAGAGAAAAAGGCCAAAAGGATGCTAGGCTACATAAAGCGCCATTTTTTATATCGAAACAAGGAGATTGTACTGTGTTTTTACAACTCACTTGTCCGACCACACCTGGAGTATGCCGTACAATTTTAGAGTCCTTCATTTCGAAAGGACATCGCGAGATTGGAACGCCTGCAAGCCAGGGCAACCAAACTGATTCCCTATATCAGACATAAAAGTTATGAGGATAGATAAAGGGAATTAGATCTGTTCTCGTTGGAAACCCGTAGACTGCGTGGCAGTTTTTAAAATACTACGAGGGTTCAACAATGTTGACTGCAGAGATGTTTTCACACTTGCTGAGAGCAGAACAAGAACTTTTGGCTTTGAACTTGAACTGAAGCGTTACAACCGCGATATGTGTGGAAAATATTTCACGTGCAGTATCTGCGGTAGTTGGAACGCACTTCCAGTGGAAGTTGTCAACAGTGAATCTGTTGACCAGTTCAATTCAAGACTAGACAGGGTCTTGAAAAGTGGCCGTTTAAGGACGTAAAGCATTTGAGCAGAGATGTGCCCGCTCGACCGTAAGGTCCTCTAGGGTACTTTCTTTCCTTGTTACTCCTTGTTACTTCTAGATCCTCGTTTTAAAGCTCCCAGGATTTAAGGACGGTGAGAATTTTGAAAATATTTTTTACGTAAATTACTGGGATATCCAAACTGATTGGGTCACCCGATTTCTGCCTCTCCTTAATACGCAGCTGGGAGACATATTCATTTCGCTATCCGCCGAGGCTACGCTCAGCTATTCAACCCTTAAGTCTGAACTCTTGGCTGCGATCAACATGAATCCGGACTTATACAGGCAAAGTTTCGTCAGCCAAGGTTGTTACCTGGCCAGCCTTACCGTCATGTCGAATTCACCCTCAGAATAATTATGCAGTTTTGGTTGGACTCCGCTCAGGTAAACGGCGACTATGATTCTCTGTTCGACTTCATTTTGCGGGATCAATTGATAGCTACGCTGCCATCTGAAATCCGTGCATGCGTGAAGGACGGAAGAGTTGCTTCCTTCAACGAATGCATCGAATAAGCGGATTTGCACGCAGCCAGTCATAATCTTTACCCCAAAGATCCCAAGAAGAGTCATCCTCCCTTTCCCAAGAGTAAAGGCCACTACCCTAAATTTCAACCAAAGAACGCTCCCAAATTCGTAAAGGTCCCAGGTCTCTCCAAACCAAAATATCAGCCACCGTCTGAACCTAGGGATGTTAAGCTACCCGTCTTTTATCCCCTCGCGTCGGATTACCCCAGATCACCCATCGTCTGTTTTTCTTGCGGAACCCCCGGGCATGTAAGGATGAACTGTCCCCAAAATTCTCAACTTTGCCATGCTCATAGCAACCAAGTCCACTAAGTAAGCGCTTCTCTTTCAAGTCCGTTTGCTCGCCCCGAAATGCCTGCTCCTCACCAGCGAGTAGCCCCCTGGGACCTAATTAATTTTTATTACGCGAGGGGTCCCCTGGTAGGCTCGAATTTGAAACCGGATCGGTTAATGGTTGCCGGGTTTCAACCCTTGTCAGAGATAGGGGATGTACGTGCATCGTCGTATCGGAAAAGTTGCTGCCCACAGTTGCTGCAGTAGTCCAGGACTACTTGGGACGAGCGAACCGCTTCTCAGTGGTCCGTTGTTTCATCGAATGTCAATATTTTACCGTTTTGGCTGACGCCGTAGCAGCCCCTATTATATTCTGCGCCATATTATTCTGCCAGAGCCCGAAGCTCTCCCCTAGTCCCGTTGCTCTGCCTGCCATCACGAGGACCCAAGCCATAAAGAACGAGGCACCTCCGTGACTTTAGAACCCTCTTTTTCCCCCGAGTACAAGACTCTGAACAACGAGTCTTTTTAAAGGCCAAGAATGAGTGTCCTTCCCTACAGACTTTGTGCGAAAAGTCGAAGAACAACGAGCGCGAATTCATTCTTGGTCACAAGGAGGTCTCCTACCTCGTTGAGGGTAAACTGTTCCATTCCACCTCCGTCCTAACTACTCCCCTACGTGCTCGCTATGTATCCCCCGCTCCTATGACCGGACCCACTTTGACATTAAGTCAAAAGAAAGACGGTTCAAGCTCAGTGACGAGGTCAGCTTCTACCCACAGAGACAAATAAACTTCTTTCCTAATGGAAAGGCCCCTTTTCAGTCCTCGAAGCCCGTGGCCCCGTGGACTACCTCATTCAAACCCCTCCGGTAACAAATTGTTGATCAAACGTTACCACCGCCGTGCCTGCATCAACAATATTGTTGCCCTGGACGAAGAGGACATGATGGAAGCCTCTTTTCCCCCGAACTTCTTAACCAAGCCCAGACAGTTTGCGTTGAATCTGATAATGACTACCCACTCCTGTTGCTCCCCGGAACGTATAAAAACTTCCCCCAAGAGATATATCTAAATACTTACCTGGAGCCCGCTCATAAAGCCCAGTTATACTGGTTGTTAAAGTCCTAGATACTGCCCATTCATTTGCGATCCCCGTTCAATGCGGATGCCGAAAACTTACTAAAATTAGAAATAATAGAACCCTTTCTGTCAGATTACTGTTCCCCCATTGTTATCGTTCGGAAGCCAGACCAGTCCTTTCGAATGTGTGTGGACTTTCGAAAACTTAACGCCGTGAAGGTTTTCGATGCCGAACCGATCCCGTTGACAGACCAGAGCCTACATTTGTTCTTAGATGGTCTGAACAATGTGTCCTTCTATTTTGGTAATATGTACGTAGCTACACGCATATGGAATTTACATCTAATCTCTCTTCGTTCCCTTTGTAATAGGCTCCGAGAGCATGGTCTGACCATGGGTCCTTCCAAGTGTCCTTTTAAGGAAAATCAAATAACGCCCCAGCAAGAAAAGGTCAGTGCCATTTCAGATATGCTCAATCCGCGTACTAAGAAGAGGCTACGTTCCTTCATGGCTACAACCTCCTTCTACCGGCTCTTTTTCCCCAACTATGCCGCCTTAGCGTCCTCCCTGAACTCTCACCTTAAGGAAAACTTCTCAGATTCCCTCGTTTGAGCCCCAAGGCAATTTCCCACTTCCAGCAGAAGAAGGATAGGCTGATATCTGCCCCCATATTGCGGCTCCCAATCCCGAACAAATTGTTTGGAATCCATACGGATGCCAGCAATGATGGCATCGGTTGCGTGTTGATGCAGTACCAAGAAGATGGGAATAGCTATCCTATCGCTTATGCAAGCCAGAAGCTGTTACCGCGCGAGAGAAGCTATGCAGTAATAGATATTGAGGCTCTGGCAATAGTTTTTGGTATCCGGAAGTTTAAAATGTATTTGATAGGTCAGGAGTTCGTGATCGAAACAGATCACCGTCCTTTGGCGTACTTAAGAAATTGTAAAAACCAAAACGGAAGGCTTATGGGCTGGAGTCTGCTATTGATGAAATATCAATTCCGAATTTTGTATTTAAAAGGTAGTGAAAACTGTGTAGCAGACAGTCTTAGTAGGAATCTACTAGATGACCCTCCTCCCTCAAGGTATAGTTCCATACATCCTATAAATTCATGTATATATTCGAGCTCGTTGCTCGCCCATGTAAAATTTATTTTTGTGTGTGTGTGCGTACGCCCGTATTTTAGTGTATTGCATGTTTAAACGTGTTGTCATTATTGATTTTTTTTTATTATTTCCTGGATTGTCCCTCCGCTTGATTGATTCCTTATTTTTAATTGTGGTATTGTGTTTACATGAAACTATATATATTTTAATTATGTAATTAATTACTCATTAACCTAAATGCATGTGTAAATTTTATCCGTCGCTGGGATCAAACGGAGCAAATTCTGCACCTTGACGGCTGCAGTGTCGGCTGAAATTTTAATACCGATGGGTTTTGGTCGAGATGCCCTTTTTTCTTTCCCTCTATGTTGGGAAAAACGCTATCTTTGGAAGGGAGGCCTGTAAGGGAAAGGGACGCCAAGAAGAATACCCCCTTAATTTGTTTCATAAATTCCTTACTTCTCTATGTCCCCTAAGTATAACTACGTGGAGTAATCTCTGAATCCAAAGAGGAAAATAAAAGAAGAAAGAATCTGAATATCCGGCAGCCGCCTCACAGGTGCAGTTAATTAAGTTATGCGCTAAAAGCTTTTACCTCGTCGATGAAGCGCTAATCCCTGTAGTAGGGAAAACTGCTAGCCGAAGTTTCCCACCACTTCGTAAAGGCCATTAAGACTTGGGTCAAGTGACAAATGCTAATCCATCTCGCCGAAGGAAGCGGTCAGCCAGTCGTCTGAGCATGATATCGAGGAGAAACCAAAAGAATGGCCGTCATATAAATACTCTGGATTTTCAAATATCGGCAGATTGAGTTTGAGAACCCATCGTCTTCGGTTCAGATCTTGTGTCCGTTTCCTCAAGTCCCTGGTATTCGCTTATACCATCGAGGTTGTATCTCACCAGGCAGATCCATCTCTTTTGTGAAGGCTTAGTCTGTTCAGAGCAAGCGTCGAATCTTTTCATCCCCGAAGGATTGGCTGGATTCCTCTCGTCTCATCTGTACTCCCCCCCTCAACCCCTTAACAATCTCCAGTTTCCCGTGAGAGATTTTGCGTCGAGCCACGTCAGGTGCTCGATTTTGGGACGTTGCACTTCTCTTGAGCAGAAGTTCCATCGTCAGCTTTCAAGGAGGATCGTGAACTCGTCTTCTGCTCCCCCACCCTTCATCCTCGTCACCATCATGATATTCGGCCGAGAAGCACGACCATTTTCCGTCTACATTCCCCCGCCCCGACTCGCTAAAGGAATCCCCTGCCTCGAAGTGACCCCTCTAAGGTAAAACGACCCTTGCTTGTATCTCGCGTTAATCAACCCACTTTTCAAAATATAAATATTCCCTCTGTATAACTGATATATATTATCCTATTTAAAAGCTGATTAAAAAGTAATTAACGTTACCCGATAACCAATTATCTATATTCTGTAAGTATTGTACTTATTTACATTTCCTATATTTCCTGTATGTATATATATGTTAACTAGTGACTTATTAAAATTATATTTTGGATTTTCACTTTTTAAATATATACTTGAAATGGAACTTGGTTAATTCATTAAACGCTATCGCCCCCTGTAGTAAAATCGCACTCTTATACCTCGTAATCAACGGATTACTCCAAACAAAGTGAACGTAATGCACGTAGCGAAGGACGCGTACGTACAATAGAGGATATATGTGTATATAACTGTATATATAGATATTCTCGTGGCTTTTATCTCTTTCCTACTAAATAATAGATACATATATGTTTATATCGAAGTATTGTCTGGGGAGGTGACCTATTCCTAGACATTTACAAACAGTTCCTCTAGGGTAAGTTTTGTTTTTTGACGTCTATTCAACTGGCGATTTACTGCAAGGTTGAATTTGAAACAGCTCTCCGAAGGTCACTTTTGTTTTGTAACGTGAATTCAACTAGAGGTTTACTGAAAGGTTGAATTACAAACAGCTCTCCGAAGGTCATTATTGTCTTGTGCCGTGTATTCAATTTGCGATTTACTGAAAGGTTGAATGCAAACCGCTATTCTAAGGTCACTTTTATTCTGTGACGTGAATCCAACTTGCGATTTACTGAAACGTTGATATACAAACCGCTCTTCTAAGGTCACTTTTGTTTTGTGGCGAGTATTTAACTGGCGGTTTACTGAAAAGTTATTATTACAACTGCTTTCCGAAGGTGACTTTTGTTTTGTGACATGTATTACACCGGCGATTTACTGAAAGGTTGTATTACAAACTGCTCTGCGAAGGTCACTTTTGTTTGGTGGCATGTATTTACCTCAAAGTTTACTCAAAGGTTTTATTACAAACTTCACTCCGAAGGACACCTTTGTTTTGTAGCTCGTATTCAACTGATTGTTTATTGAAAGGTTGTATTACCAACTGCTCTTCTAAGGTAACTTTTGTTTTGTGTTGGTTATTCAACTGGCAATTTACTCATAGTTTGTATTACAAACTTCTCTCCGAAGGTTACTTTTGATTTGTGACTCGTATTCGACAACAGGAATTTTTGACTTCATTTTAAATGTTTACTGGACAAATCACTTGTTTAATGTAAAGATATTTTGATTCAGTTTGTGTCCTATATTCATTATTTTGTAACTATGCTTTGGTGTGTTTATTTAACAAGTTTTAGTTTAATATTGCTTAATTGGTTGAGCAGCGACTGAAAGCTAAATTATCTTGTGTACATCTATTTCATTTTTGCTTTTCTCCGAAATATTCGGAATTCAGCAACGCCGCATATTATTAATTTTAGAAATGGAGTTATATAATTTTTCTCTCTTTATTTTTTTATGTTTCTTGGATCTTATGGTGTTTATTTTGCCAATTTTGATTCAAACAACTTTGCAAATATAGCTGGTAAATTTTCAGGTCGAAAAGATTAGCTTATTAAACAATCGAACGTTACTGGTTCTTCCTGTATTGGCTCCTAATCTATAAAGGCTTCTATAAAGTCGAGTTCGCGTACCTCCTCCCCTTCGCCTTTAAATACTCTAACTATTTTTACCATAAAAAAGACATTTTTTCATTACAGATAATTTACTCATTGTGCAGAATTCCAGATAACTTGAGGGATAAAGAGAAAGCATTTAAACCGACAGGCTCTGCCACGCGAGGCAAACTTAGCTTTGACTTTTACATGCAATCACACTCTGTAGTCGAAGGGATTGAGGTCGGGCAGCGGCCGCAGCCAAAGGTCTTTCCTGCAGAAGTTCATGTTCGACCCCAACCATTCTTGCACGAACTTGGCCGTAGGGGGCAGAGCACTGTCCTTCTGAAAGACGTAGTCTGCCTTCTTCCTGATTGTTCTCACGCATGGCAGGACTTTTGTAGCTAAGATGTTCTAATCGGCCACTGTGAGCCTGTAACTCGCCGCGAACAATACAGGCGGCATCTTATCACCATTCAAAGCCACGACGTTGAACATAATTGCAGAGGTTGGGGGCTTGGTCGTAGACCCGTAAAGAACCTCAGGGATCTTCTACCTGCATGGTCCTTCTGCCTGTTAATGACCGGATCGACCGTGAAGGATTTTCATCGAAAAAATGCGAGTATTCGATTGTCAATACATTTCAAGTTGTTCTGAATGCAACGACAGCGCTCCCGACTTTGTTCTCGCATGCCCTTTCCCTCATCTCATACTATGGTCACTCTCCTTCTTGACGGCCCTGGTCACCAGGAGCCCCGAGATGTTCTTGCTCGCAAGCGCAGTCATTTTGAGCTTTGGAGCAATTTCAAAACCTTTCTCACAGCCAAACGGTTTACAACTTGAATTTTGAATGAAAGAAGTCGATCTTTGAGGTCTTCCCCATTCTTGACCCTCTGGATGACGCTGAGCTGCTTAGCGAGGTCGGGCTTCTTGTGGCACGCGCGTACGAGAGAAGAAATCTCGATTCTTTTCACTTCCATCTTGACACACAATGGAAAAGACGTTTTAATGACACGTCCTAACGCAAATTAGCAAAGCTACTTATTACTGATTATAGCACAGTCGATTAATTGGAATACCCAAGAACAAACGTAGATAGCCATCGTAATTATTATCAAATTACAGATTTTTCATCTCGATGATGAAGGAAATTATTATTGATATTATGTACATTTAAGATTCAGTTCTATAGGTTAATGAAAGTGGCAATAAATTGATTTATTTCGTGGTAAACAGGCCGCCAAGGCAAAGAGAAAGGAAAGGTATTATTATATTTTAAAGGCTTTAGGACATGAATAGACAAAAAAGTAACGGTTATATATTGTTATTTCAATCGTCCTAACATAGATTTTATAAATGAAATTGCAGACAATGCAGGTAATCGAATTGCTGAATCTATAAATGTCAATTTTGCGCCTTAAAAAGTAAACGAGCCCCACAAGAATATAATTTCTAGATTTAATCTTGACTAAAATATAGAAGTTATCAAGAAGTATACACGTTGGCATAATACTTGGGCATAGTGATCACAACATAATTAAATTCAAATTGAATATTGCTAAAAATGTTTATAAGAGTTCTCAATTCATTCATAATTCTATTTTTTTTGTCATTTTGATCATTTTCACTTCCACTTAAGATTTATAGGTTGTGGTGATATTTTAAACGTTGACAACACCATGGAAGTTTTTTAGGCTGTCAAGAGATAAATAATCGTTTCTTTAAAAGAAAGACAAAAACATTGTTAATATACACAAAAAAAATAATAAGCAATGTAGTTTCCATCAGTATTTCATCGACAGTTAAAAACTTAATTCGTTACAAATTTAGCGGAAGTTATCGTTAAGCCGTTAACGTAAATTTTAATTATAAAATATCAGGATTTGAAGGGGGGGGCTCTAAAAACATCTCTAAAGTATCAAACTTTAGCAAAACATGAATATATTTTTTTCGCATTATAATTAAAAGAAGCTAATTTTAAAGCTGTAACTTTTCAAAGACCTTAAAAAAGCTGATTTTATAGTTTGGTCTCCTTTTATACCTAAAGGCTTTTAGAGTATAAAAAGGGACAAACCAAAAATGTAACAATACCAATATTAAGAAAAAATAAAAACACGACACATCATTTATTTTTTCTCCTCGTTCCCCATTTGTAATAAATAGATGTGAGTAGAAAAAACTAAAGCTGTAAAATTGTTCCGTGAGGCATAAACGAAAACTCCTTAAAATCTCATCTAGCTGCTCAAATTCTTTTTCCGTCAACGCTGTGTACCGGGAGAAATAGGCTTAGCTGTGTTGTCAAAAAGTATTGTCATAGGAACATCGTCTAAGTGAGTGATATATCGCCTACATGAGTTCTCAACGTGTGAAATTATACGTGCCTTTTTACATGAGTTCTCAATGAGTGAAATTTCACACACCATTCTGTATATGGTATGAATATACAAAATTTTGTTTAGAATTATATTACTAACGATTGTAATTCCAAAGATGAACAACTCCAATGAAATTAAAGCTGCTTTGTTATAAATAACTCTATTTTTAAAAAAATCCGCAAATGCTATATAGTATAAGCGCAATTTTCTAATTATGACATAAAGAAAAATAGATTGGTAGCCAGCTTAGCATTGATAGCTTGTTTTGAACCACCAAAAGAATGCTTTGGTTATATAAGGGTTTAGATAGGTTAGTATTTTTAGTTGGTTTTTAGGTTAAGTTAATTTTGTTGGTTTGTTTATTTTTGTGTGTTAGTAGGTTTTTAGGTTATTTGTGCTGGTTTCTCCTTTGGAAAAAAGCAAACAAGAAACCTCTTCTAACGAAACGCCGTGGCATAGCCTTTTCCACTATTGATATTTCGACAGATTAAAACTAAAATTTGAGTCATGTATCTGGATAAATAGGCGGCAATTCGAGCCCTGCATGTTCCCACGGTGAATGTGTTGGCAGGCTGATGGAATCGAACGGAGGGTGTCCCTGAGCTGGTGGCAGGTCCGATAGGTGCTGAAGATCGAGTATGGAGAAGGGAATGACAAATCAGAGGGGACGTTGCGTTTTGTATTTCAGCGTAAAATACGTTTACCATTTCCTGTGGATTTTCTGACGGATGACTGGTGACATTAAGATGAGAAAAAATGCCGTGTGTTGTCCGAATGAAGAACAGTGGTTATACTGATACCTGCTGAAAGGCTTTAGACTACAGCAGGATGCTCTTGGATGTCTTATGGCCTTGAGGGGAGATGGTGGTAGTAGGATCCTCCTTGGAAGAAGCAGGAGAAGATCGTCATTGGTTTCCCTCCATATTAAACTTACTGGGTGACAGGCAGTGATGGGTCTCACCTTTAAATTTTTGGTTATAACAGCACCAGATAGATGGCTCACTCCCTGGAGCTTTCATTGGAAAAGAGCCAGATCGATTCGAGAACAGAGACCGTGAATGGAAACAAGTACTCTTGCATCGGAACGAGCTTTATCCTCGTAGCTCTTTGGCAAGATTCTGGACCGCCTTGATGAGTTTTTCAATATCTACTCCTAACCATGGGCGGTCCTTGGAAGCGAGAGACTGTGCAGACCCGGTTATGTTGGACCATTGTAAGAGGTAGCAGTGACTAACTCTGGCCTCCTAATGCATCCCCGAGCGAAGAGGCGATATAAAACTATAAAAATAAATGGATCGATATATTACCACGGCCGAAAGACTAAACAATAGAAAATTCTAACATTGAATGGATGGGTTCATTACCACGGCCGAAAGAGTAAACAATAGAAAATTCTAAAATTAAATGGATGGGTTCATTACCACGGCCGAAAGAGTAAACAATAGAAAATTCTAAAATTAAATGGATGGGTTCATTACCACGGCCGAAAGAGTAAACAATAGAAAATTCTAACATTGAATGGATGGATTCATTACCACGGCCGAAAGAGTAAACAATAGAAAATTCTAAAAATAAATGGATGGGTTCATTACCACGGCCGAAAGAGTAAACAATAGAAAATTCTAAAATTAAATGGATGGGTTCATTACCACGGCCAAAAGAGTAAACAATAGAAAATTCTAAAATTAAATGGATGGGTTCATTACCACGGCACAAAGAGTAAACAATAGAAAATTCTAAATTTTAATGGATGGATTCATTACCACGGCCAAAAGAGTAAACAATAGAAAATTCTAAAATTGAATGGATGGATTCATTACAACGGCCGAAAGAGTAAACAAAAGAAAATTCTAAAATTAAATGGATGGGTTCATTACCACGGCCGAAAGAGTAAACAATAGAAAATTCTAAAATTAAATGGATGGGTTCATTACCACGGCCAAAAGAGTAAACAATAGAAAATTCTAAAATTGAATGGATGAATTCATTACCACGGTCGAAAGAGTAAACAATAGAAAATTTTAAAATTGAATGGATGGATTCATTACCACGACCAAAAGAGTAAACAATAGAGCCCTGCTAAAATAAGAGGATGAGTCATTTCTACGGCCGAAAGATAGAGGGAAAGAGGACTGCAAAATTAAATGTATGGTTTCATTTCCCTGGCTTAATCACTAAAGATAAAGAACTGCAGTTGTTATTAGAAGTTATGATATGATTTCTTTATAATAAATTGTATTTTAAAGATTATGAAATTTTATCAGAGTTAGGAAACTGAGGAGTTGAAAATTTTCCTCTTGTTACAAATGCTAATAACCCCAAATTTTAATTGACTATATTTTCTTTTCTTCGGTGAACTTACTTTTGGGAGGTTTGCAACTAAGCTGATTTAAAAATATCAACCTGAGATTGATCTCTTAAGGAGAAAAATCATTCGCCGATGTAACGTTTGAAAACCTCCCATCTAATGATTTCACGATGGCTAAGGAAAATGGTGGAAAATGATGAGATAAGAGTTGAATCAAGAGAATTAATAATATAAATAAAAAAATCTCGATAGTTATCCTTGAGAGTTTTGAAAAGATTGAGTAGCCTAAACTAAATGGAGTTATAGACTGTGAAAGAAGAGAGTCAAGAAGCCCCACGTAGACCCTAAAAACCTATGTGGCTATCAAACACGAGATGAAAATACGAGAGAAACGGGCCTGAGAACTAAGCGAAGAGGTTTTAGGAATGCAGCTTGTTCATGGAGGTTTCTCACCCACGCCTTGAGGCAATCTTGCCTACCGCCTACCATCTGAAAGCATGCGAAAGCGAGGAAGGAAATCTGTTATTGTAAATTCCTGGCTGAAAGACGTCCAACCCAGCCCTGTGTTTAACTTGGAAGCATCCCTTCAGTGGCCGGAGGCGATTTAACCCCATCGTCAGCCAATATTAACGCCATGCTTAGCCGGGTCAAGTCAGTACCGGCTCACTATCACGCACGAGACACGTCTCTTCTCGATTTGGTTCCGTTTTCGTCTACAAGAGTGCAAAGGCAAGAAACTCACCCGTCGGAACTCCACCCCAGTCAATTGACGATTTTCCCAGCAACGGGCGTTCTCGTTCATCAGCACAAATACTCCCTCTTCAAGGTATTTCGAGGTAAATCTCGGTCTTCTGCAATTCTCCTCCTCGAATTGCCCCCTTCCATTCGTCGTCCAAACATTAACTTCTGCAAGTCGTCAACGTGTGCGGATCTATTTAATCTGGTCATCCCATAAAGATTTATTTGTATTTCGGCTTCGCGTAGCCTTTGAAGACTCAATCCGAGTTTGGTCATTTACCTGCCTTAAGCTCGTTAGTTTGTCCATTTTGCCAGACTATCGATCACCACATAGTCTTAGATATTCCAATTTCATTTTATTTATGCAAATATTTATCTTTTTTTTGTTGTGTTATTAAAGATTATTTTTGGACTACTCTTTAAAAGCCCAGAACAGCATTCAGCCATAACTAAGTAATTAACGGCCAATCTGCACTCGCTTTTTGATATTTGCCCGCGTACTCCCGTTGAACGGTTTCCTCCCCCCTCCCCATTAACTCAATCTCATCATCTGGTAAAGGAGCCTAAGACAGGTCAACTGAGCATCCTTTCGCTCTATTCCACACCACTGGAATTCCAGGTTCCTTTAGAAGTCACTGGTTGTAGTAAACCTTAGATAATGGAGTTGGACCAGGTCAAATATGACCTACAAGCCCATCCGAAGCCATTACAGCATAAAAATCAGAAAGTGTAGGAAGGCATGCCTCCTTTGTTTAAATATATATATTCGGGCAAGAGGCCCCTTTATTATTGTGGTAGGCAAACACTAAACACCCAGCCCCTAAGCCTGGTTATGAAGGTGCCCATAATGCTTTGGTGGTGTGATGCTATATATTGAGAAAACTGATGGTATGTACTCACATCTTTGTTTTCAAGCACGAGTTCACTAGGGTTTATCTCGATGCAAGAGGTGTCGTCTACATAATTCTCCTATGCAAACGCTTCGTCATCAGTTTGCTGAAAAATACCATTGTTGGACTACAAAGTGTGCATCCTGATGGGTAAATTGAACAGTCATCGCTACTTGACAAAACTTTTATCATCGCCTTTTGAATGATAATTTTCTATCGCAATGGGTTAAGACGCCAACGAGAGGAAATATTATCCATGACATGGTTCTGACCTCACAAGATGATATCTCAGATCGGTCAGTCGTCAAAGAATAAAATAACGGTGACCATAAAGGGTCGTTTCACGTTCAGATTCCTAGAGGTTAGATGTAGGAGAGTTACTTTGCAACAACTTAGACTTTGGAAGGGATGACTTCTTTGGATTCCGCACCGTCTTAGATATGTTGGAGATTATGGATCGTGGGGAAGGACGGGGCTGCCGAGCTTTTGTGTTGATTCATGAGCGACATCATGAGTCGACAGTCGTTGTTCACCCACCTTTAACAACCATGACAGTGCTCTGTTTAGCCCAAGTGGTTAAATCGAGATTTCAAAGTAGCCCTCATTCATAAAAAGACAGAATGGCACTGGTCTAAGGCAGCTGACGACTTTAGGGGATACCAACAAGATCATAAGCAAGATTAGCACAGCGATGCGTAACGAACGATTAGGATAGATAGCTTTGTTCTACGACGAGAACACAGAAGAGTTCTTTGATTGGTTTAATAGTCGAAAACCGGTAAGAAGAAAGATGGAGTTGTTGGCTTATGATGATGAGATTTGGTTATGCTCTTATTAGGATAAAACTATTAATTAATTATTCATCTTTAGTTTTACTGTAGAAATTTAACATAGTTTACGAATGAAAAACGTTAGACTTGATTATAGTTGTTCAACTGAGTCACTAGAATGCTAGAAAGATTACTTAATAGATTCAGGTGCCTGGTGCTGATGGTATCCAGTCAAAAGTCATGAAAGAATTGAAAGGAGACGTAGTGACACCTCTCACTTCGACCTTTAACGGCTCTTTGCCCAACTATAAGAAAGGGAACAGTCAAAAATTAGTTAAGTACCGACCTGTGAGTCATACGTTCGTCCCTGGTAAGTTGCCTGAAGTATTTCTAGTAGAAATAATAAATGATTACATCGATGCATTCATGTCCCACCGGGACAAAGTATATACACACCCAAACCACGAGCATAAGAGCACTTCTATGAAGGCCGGGAGTGGTATCGGCACCCCGCTGATGAGCTCGGGCCCACCCTATTGGTAGGTATTGAAGTGCTCGACAACTCTACCACACTAACTAACACTATCACCGTCGAGGAACAAAACACTACATCCAAACAACACCAAATTGCGCTTCCTATCCTTCTGGCCTGCCAGCTACAATAATTAAT
The DNA here is from genome assembly GCA_963969495.1 of Ceratothoa steindachneri. Taxonomy (NCBI): domain Eukaryota; kingdom Metazoa; phylum Arthropoda; class Malacostraca; order Isopoda; family Cymothoidae; genus Ceratothoa; species Ceratothoa steindachneri. The sequence continues at coordinate 16,412,897 of OZ018322.1, read as the reverse complement.
TCATCACTTATCCGAAAACATTTGCCCGACACTGACACCTATAAACACCTCACTCGCCTCTAGAAAGTGCCCCAAAATATTTAAAATGTCACATAACCTTCTACTTCACAAAAAAACAAAACACACTTCTTCCGAATTTTCTGACGGAGAGTAACTGGCTCTCTCCCTGTCAACATGGCTTCAGGGGAGGCCAATCCACTCAAGCTCTTTTGACTATCGTCAATAGCATCGTAAAAGAGCACACCAATCACGACATAATACACTCCTCTACAGTAAGGACGTGGAAAAGGCCTTCGACATGGTGTGGCACGAGGGACTTCGTTGGAAGCAAGCCAACAACAAGTAGCTCCCTCTCTGCACCAGAAGGCTTCTCTCACACTATTTTACCGACAAGAAGTACCACTTAAGATACAATAACACAACATTAAATCCATTCACATTATGTGCCAGCGTACCTAATGGTAACGTATTGGCGCCTACACTATACATAATATACACTAACGACAGCCGCATCTACAGGAAAACTGCGCACGCACGCACACATTTTCTTACGCTGACGACGAGACCATTCTCGTATCCAGCTAAGACCCAGCCAGAATCGGGCACCGTGCACTGATGATATTTAACGATTAGACATAATATGAGGACATGTGGCTCATAGCCACGAATCCTCTGAAACCAGACAAAATTTTATCGCTCGCGAGATCACCGCATGCATAAGAATAAATATGCACACATACACCAGACTTAAACTACCCAGCACCCACATGACTTACATATAAACCTCACACGAAAATACTCGCAGACAAATTCGATATATACGCTTTCACATACACCACAACATCGCGCAAATAGGACAAGGCACACAAACTAAATGGTGCGCAGGTTTTACCCTGCCAGCTGCAAACTACCACTACACCTATACAAAACAGTAGTTCGACCACTACTAACTTATCCACCAATTATACTCACAGCCTATTCAGAACTCTGCACTGAGACGCGCACGTTACCTTCCTAGATACACACTAATTTTCACAATACACTAAAATAAAAACCTCATACCACTAAACACATACACCTACACCCGCTTAACACGACAGCTGGGTAAGCTAGCGAGAGACCCCACATGGCCACACAATACGCTGCGTTGGCGTTGAAATACCCAGCAGTTCTAGACTACCCACAACGAAAACCTATCTTTACATAAGTAGGAGGTGAGTTTCGTTCTCTGGAGATTCGCTATTCGATCAAAAGAGTAAAATGACCAAAATTATAGATCAAAGTAATGATGTAATTATAATCTATTTCGTAATATTTTTGGTAAAAATAAATGTTTGGATCTTTTTCAATTCCAATGATAGTTCTTTACAAAGAAAAGCATGCAAACATTGTTGCTCTGCTCGGAAATGACAGAAAACGCAAGGGGATAGATGCTAAAGGTATTGACACCAAGAAGCACCTTCTTTAAGATCGTTAATGACTTTTAAAAGATTGGTTACAGTCCTGTGAATAAGTCTTATGGACGCCCAAGAGCTTCAAATGAACGCGAAGATCGCCTCCTGGTAAGATCCCAGCTCACATATTGGGTTGTCTCCTTGACTAACCTTGCTCACAATTGTATAGAAACAAGTGCGAAGGCTTCAGCCCGCACAGTGAAGGGGAGACTTTTTGACAAAGGTTTCAAGTAGATTCATATCACCAAGAAGAATCTTAGGGATAGGTTTAACTTTTGTAAGAAATATAAAAAATGGACTGCTGAAGATTGTGGCAAAGTGATATTGTCTGATGAAGCTCCTTTCCGCTTGTTTGGAAATTCTGGGTGATGCCTCGCTAGGACGACATAAGTGCAGCGCTTTCACGAGTCCTGTTTCGTATCCAGAGTGAAGCATACATAAACTCTCCATGTCTGTAGCTGTTTCTCGGCGCTTTTTTGTTTAGGGGACACAAAGAAAAAATGGCTGGTCACGTCACCAGCCGGAAAGGTCTACTTGCACGGTGAAGCAATAATAATATTCTGCGAACCTGCTTCCCTTGGACTTGGTTAAGCAAATTTATAAGGACACCTGGCAAAGGTTTCGTTACTAAGATTAAAATTTAAAATCTCAAAAAAAAGCAGCCATAGTTAAATTATTATAAATTTTCTGAACTTCGCAAATTATAATAATTTTAAAAAGGAACTCTAAACAAAAATTCCTCCCTTTCAAAATGTCATGTTGCTAAAATATAGTTAAAGAAGAAGAAGAAGAAGAAGAAGAAGAAGAAGAAGAAGAAGAAGAAGAAGAAGAAGAAGAAGAAGAAGAAGATATATAAAGATAATTTTTCTGAACTTCACCATTTGAAATTCTGTGGGTTTTAAAAAATTCACAAAACTTCAAAACTTATATTTATTTCTGAACTTCACCATTTGAAATTCTGTGGGTTTTAAAAAATTCACAAAACTTCAAAACTTATATTTATTTCTGAACTTCACCATTTTGTCTTTTGATATAAAAAAGAATTATTAGAAATAACTGATAAAAAACATAAGTCATAACCAAACTAAGATGAAATTATTATTCAAATACTCAAAAATTCCCCTTCTTAAATTATAGAGTTCATGATGATGAATAAGAAATTTCTATCATTTAAAATAATAATTTTTGCTGCTAGTTTACTTTTCATTTTTACTAAATCAGGTTGAATCGGTCCATTACATTTTTTTTAGGTTAAAGTTAGGTTAGGTTATATAACCAAAAAAGTACCAAGATCGGGAGTTTGGTCTTTATAAAAAAAACGCGTTTTTAAGCTATTCATTCACACTCGTGGACCACATGGCTGTCACACAGGAAGCAGCCCTCGTGACGTCAACAGCCATTTTGGGGTTTGTGTCCCCTAAACAAAAGAAGCGCCTGCTTCTGATCTAAGGGATCTGGAGTACAAACAATTTTTCCAAAGAGCAACTGCCATAAACTCAAAATGGTACCAAAATGTGCTTCATCAGCACCTTTTCCCAACTGTTGACCAATTGGGGGATAATTACTGCATTTTACAGCATAATTCTGCATCTAGTAACAAACCAAAAGCAATTAAAAGGTTCTTGAATGAACGAATGAAGCAGTCCCGTAGAACAAGCGATACCATTGCAAATATTGATTGCGCGCATCAATTGACTGTATTTATAAATAAAATGGGCTTAGACTCTAACGTTTGGTATATTTTACCTTTAAATTATGATGCAAACATACTAAAATAAAATAAAATGTTTGATTATTTCTATTAATTTTCATATATGAATAAAGATAGTAAGTCTCAAAGCCTTTGACCATTACTGCAAATTGTCCACGGGAAAATAAAACAAAGTTGTGTACCAAACGAACTTTGATTTATGTGCACTTTGTGAGCTTTTTTTCATATATATATATATATATATATATATATATATAATATACGTAGAGGGATCAACTAAAATAGTAGTATTTCCCCACCTCCTAAGATATTACTTTGGGAGAGAAAGTGAGGCGTTACTCCCCCCCCCCTCCGACTTCACCCTTCTTTGACCTGCCACCAGGTCACTGAGAAATTCACATGGAGGCATGACGCTGAAATTGAAGACTACCTCCCCGCAGTCTCAATTCCCCCCCCCCCCCGTCCTGGGACGGGAGATTGCTCATCTATTGTGTAGGTTTGCCTCGAACAACTTTTAGTGCTCCAGCCGCTTGTCGTTCCGTCTGACCCGCTGATCCCGGCCTCTTACACTTTCCCGTAAGGCCACGCTCGGTTGTCTCGGCCGATAAGGAGGGTTCGAGAAGGCCCCTATTTCTCTCCCTGCTTTGGATAAATCCGGGTATATATGCACCCTCCCAAGGATTACCCAGATATTTGGTTAGACGACGCTTCGCCGAAAGGAGTTCGATTCAACAACGATCTTTCCCGAGAAGTGTTTAGTGACGGTCGCAAGCGACGGAAGAGCTGGACATCACATTCGTATCTTCGTGTCAGGGAGAAGAGTCTCTTGAGGCAATGTCAGCCTTTCTAAACCGCCTTCGGATCAAGGATTAGAGAAGCCGTCCTCCGAAGTTTTTCTGGTGACCTCTTGAGGACAAGAGGCCCAATAGCTCGCTCAATCCGAGTTTGGAGTAGTCTTCTTCCCCCACCCTTTCGACTTAAACCGGTGACCTCTTGAGGACAAGAGGCCCAATAGCTCGCTCGATCCAAGTTTGGAGAAGTCACTTCTCCCCAACTTCGAAGTTCGTACGGTGACCTTTTGAGGACAGGAGGCCTGCATCTCGCTAAATCCGAGCTTGGAAAAGTAGCACCACACTCTTTGGGTTCCTAGCTACACCCGTGAGTAATCAAGGTCACCAAGACCTCCCGCCAAGTTCGCCTTGCTTTACTCTCGAGGTTCAAAGGAACTAAATCGCTCACTACCCTAAATCTCAAATTATAACCATTTAATAACCCTGGTTATCCAATTAGTATTCAAAACCTAATTCCGTCTTATTCATGTACCTATATATATATATATATATATTTATTTATTTTGTGCCTTTTATTTAGTGTGTATTAAAATCTATTTTTGTCCTTGTGTTTGGAATATTCCTTGGTCACGCAATTGTAGCTAACTATTCAAATCGCACTCTTAGAACAATAACAATTGTTGCCTTGCTTAGCCTACCTTAGAGCCTGTGTGCGTATATTCACGTACACGTGGCCATATATATATATATATATATATATATATATATATATATATATATATATATATATATATATATATATATACAGGATGCGGAAGAACCAATTGAACAGTTTTAAGGAGTTCTAAAAAGTAAGGGGTGTATATAGAGAAGAAATGTTATTATACTTAAGGTTAGCAGTACATTCCATTTATAATCCCTAGGTTCTAAAAATGATGCCATGAAGATGGCGGCCGTTAACAGCAACACACCTTTGGAGTCGATCTCTGAAGTTTCGTACAGCACGTTCGCACATACTGCGGGATATGACTTCAACTTCTTCAATAATCCGCTCCCTTAGCTGTGGTAGGGTGTGAGGGCCCCGTTTAAACACCTTTTTTTTCAAATATCCCCGAAGAAAGAAGTCACAAATGCTCAAATCAGGTGACCGTTCAGGCCACCCTAAATCACCCCTCAGAGACACCAGACGTCCGGGAAACATTCGTCTCAAAAGATTGAATGAATTTCGGGCTGTGTGAGCTGTAGCACCATCCTGCTGGAACCACACGTCTCCAAATCCCTCATCTTCAACAATTTACTCCATTCTGGGCTGTAGAAAATTGTGCAACATTGAGATATAACGTTCGGAATTCACGGTGACGGTCATTCCTTCCTCTTCAAAGAAGTACGGGCCTATCACGCCAAATTTCGATATGGCACACAACACCGTTAGTTTAGGGGAATGTAGCGGTATTTCCTGGATAATTCGGGGGATATTTTCAGTCCAATAGGGATGGAAATTCAAATCCAGATGCAGAATCCTCCTCAAACTGCGGTCGGAAATTCCAAGAGCAACAGCATGTCTTCGAGCAGAACGTCTCGGTGACTGCACGATCGCTGCTCTCACCATCTCCACATTTTCTGGTGTTCTGATGGACCTGCGTCGGACTCGGCCATGTGTATCTCTTCTTAATGTGCTACCAGTTGCCTCCAACTGCCTAACCCAGGACCAAATTGTGTTCGCCTGAGGAACGGCATCGTTGCGCGGAATATCGAACCGTCGCTGAAAAGCTCTTTGCGTCGCAATCAAAGATTGATTGTTTTCAAAATACGCGCGCACGGCAAAGCAGCGATGTGCTCTGTCCACACTATGTTTGCTACTGAAATGAGGATGTCTATGGAGCAGAGCGAAACCACACGCACCTCCTTTCCCCCTCCTACCCCCGAGCATTGACTCCTCAAAACTTCTCAATCAGTTCTGCCGACCCCTGTATATATATATATATATATATATATATATATATATATATATATATATATATATATATATATATATATTAATATAGTTGTGAAATCATTCGAAATAGTCACCATCTGCCTTCAAGAGCTTCTCTTGGCGGGACTTGAACTGGTTGCATTCCATGGTTAGAATTCTTTTCACTGGATGACTTTTCCTCCACCATGGGGGCCCTCAGAGATCTTAAAGTGTTGTGACATCCTTCTTAACAACGCCTCACACTAAATAATCTAGGGAGTTTGCAGCCGTGGGAGCTGGGTGACCATAGGTCTAGGGGCTAGTAGTGAAATATTTTTTTGAACCACTACACCTACTGTGTCTTCTTTGCCTTGTGTGTGTGTAATTTGTCTTTAATTCCTGTCAGTAATTTAACTACTAGAACAATTCTCAATCATAAATAAAAGGCATTGATCAGCTTAGATCTTATGCTGCTACTCAAATAAAAGTTTGTACGCTACCATGTTAGCTACGTGAGTAAATCCACTCATCCACTCCAGGGAAGAATCAGCCAACATCGATGTATTTCTCACTAGAAAAATGGACCTCTGATAAAGCCAGAGTTTTCATCAATATGAAACATTGCTGCATCTTGCAATGCCCACATTTCAGGCGGGGCGGAGAGTTCTTCGTTTTGGCGTCGTGCCTCACCAATCCAGGTTTAGTTATCTTGGAGTCGTTATGAATTTAGAAACTCATCCCAGAACTTAATCACCAACAGTTTTCCATTTATTAATTACATGACACTAAATCAACTAACATTTCTACAGTGACTTCACACTTTTGTACAACCAAAAAACCTGTTCACATATAGGCATTTAAGCTCTCATCCACTCCATACTATTATAGTCAAATTTCCAAGACCATTGAATTCAGGGATACCCAACTGGCAAGCGAACCAGTTCGTCAACCTATTATTTATTTGTTCTTGTTCTATTTTAGAAGATGGGAAGGCCTTTTCCTTCCCAATTTTTTCCCTTAAACAAATTTTCCTCTTTTTTTTTCAGTTGAAGTCAATTTACACCGTAAACCTCACTTAATTTTTTACCTGGGACTGAATCGACGTTAGGAGCGAAACAACTTTCTTCAAACAACACGGACACATCTTTGCTTCCTCTTCCTTCTATATAAACCAGCTATAAACATTACGCTAAATTTACTCACACGTGTCCTATCACACCGCTATTAACTTCAGTTTTTTATTGCCTGAACTTTGAATACCAGTTTTTTGTTCTTTAACTTTCCGACTCAGTTACGTACAGAATATGTTATTATCATTAAAAAAAATCATTTTACAGAGTTTTCTCTGACTCCTTTTGAAGGCTAACTTCGAAATTTCCGTTAATAATTTAGTCTTCCTTACATCACATCTTAAGTAAATATCTTTTTCCTCAATATTTAATTAATTTGACATTTTAGGTAGACTTTGTACGCACAATTCTTGTATAATGTTTTGTTTTTTTAATTTCTCCCGAGAAGCCAAATACTATATAATTTAAATATGAATTGTGTCTTAACTTCTCCGGGAGATGGCATTATCCTCAATGACCTTTTCTCCAAATTATTCTTAACTTGTTAAATAATATTATTCATTTGCAACACGGGGCAAAAGGGTATTCTTACGATAGTCGTTTCCTGAAACGATTTTAAACTTGCGATTTGGGAGGAGATTCATTTTCCCATGAATTTTCGACTATGTAAACGGATTCTTACGTCGAACGACTAAGTATTATGAGTCGAAAGTTTTTAAACAGATTTACATAACTTTGACCTTCAAAATATATACGGATAGAAAATTCGCTAATAATATGAATTTGGATTAGCATTAACTCACACATATTTAAAAGCGTTTACACTATGATACGAATAACATTAGTTTCTTATTCCCACCTGTAAATAAGTTATCAATTCTATGATACAACGAAATGGAAATAAATAAAACTAATAATTACTATTAACAATTTGAACTTGCAAACTGTTTTGGGGCCGAGATACCTCTCACTTCTTGATTGAAGAATGGTTTCCCCAACAAAACGAGGATCCAAGCAGATGTTCACAATAGCTACGGTGAAAGGTTGAAATTTGACCATTTGGGGCGTGCCACGAAATTCCACCAACACGGGCGAACATGTCGCAAAATTTAAATGTCCAAAAGGATCGGTGTCGGCAGAACTATAATTTTCTTGTCACTGTAATTTCTACCTCGGATGAGATGAAAGAACTCCCTTCTCAAATGCTCAAATGTCATTAGAGGTTAGGCTAAACCAGTCGCGACACGTACCACCACTCGTTGGAACTACCCAACTTCTGCAAATTTCCGTTCCGAGAGCCAAACTCTTGATTCCTGTGGTCAAAAAATAATTTACAGGTGTATGGAAAAAGTCTTTCTCTGACCTCGCAAATTGACGATCCTTCTCTCATTGCAGAATCAAACATCAACTCAGGAAACACTAAACTCCTTTGTAGTCTCGTTACATTCCCCCTTTCTTCAAACTCACTCCACCTTTCCGAAAGATAATCTGGATAAATATTGGGTGACAAACCGGCCACACATTCTTAAGCTGTGTTTCTGACAGGACGAGACACCACCTCATTGCAGCATCCTTATGGGCGATTGCTCGATGAGAAGTTCCCTGAGAGATGGTGTGTGCGCCGTGGTCCCATGGAGTATCTTTCTCGATCTCCTGAACTCACAACTTTGCCCATTTGGATGTGCTGAAGAATTCACCCCATACTAAGAAACCAAGGACCATTGAGCAGCTCACCTCGAGAAATTGCACAAGAAAACATCGAAAATTTTTCTGTGTTATTCTCAAATCTATCAAAAAACGTTGTTGACATTTTGAACTTTTTTTCCTTTCATGCTTTATAGATATTGTTCCTGTATCATCACGTACAATACAATTTCTTAAATCCTGGTGAGAATTTCAATAAACACAGATTCATACCATTATTTTCTCATTCTATGACTTAATCCCAAAAGAAAGTTGTACAGCAGTTACTATTTATTCTAGCATCGTTTAGAATTTTCGATCCTATTCAATTTCAGGATGAATTATCGCAATACGCATTATTTCATACTTCTCCACTACATTATTCGACTCTGCTGAAATTTTAAATTACGACGACTAATGCCCTTGAAGGTAGTCGCCAGATGAGAACGCTTAAAAAAATCCAAGGCAATTTCTGAGGCAACTTCTATTGAAATTCCGACTTCGTTGTTTCTACTTTAGAGAGGCCAGTGGATTCATCACCAGCTCTGGGTCCTAATAAACTCTACTTTAGAGAGACCAGTGGATTCATCACCCGCTCTAAATCCTAATAAACTTTACTTTAGAGAGAGAGGCCAGTGGATTCATCGGCTGCTCTGAATCCGAATAAACTTTACTTTAGAGAGAGAGGCCAGTGGATTCATCGGCCGCTCTGAATCCTAATAAACCTTACTTTAGAGAGGCCAATGGATTCATCACCAGCTCTGGGTCCTAATAAACTCTACTTTAGAGAGACCAGTGGATTCATCACCCGCTCTAAATCCTAATAAACTTTACTTTAGAGAGAGAGGCCAGTGGATTCATCGGCCGCTCTGAATCCTAATAAACTTTACTTTAGAGAGAGAGGCCAGTGGATTTATCGGCCGCTCTGAATCCTAATAAACTCTACTTTAGAGAGGCTAGTGGATTCATCACCAGCTCTGGGTCCTAATAAACTCTACTTTAGAGAGACCAGTGGATTCATCACCCGCTCTAAATCCTAATAAACTTTACTTTAGAGAGAGAGGCCAGTGGATTCATCAGCCGCTCTGAATCCTAATAAACTTTACTTTAGAGAGAGAGGCCAGTGGATTCATCGGCCGCTCTGAATCCTAATAAACTTTACTTTAAAGAGTCAAGTGGATTCATCACCCGCTATGGATCCTAATAAACTCTACCTTAGAGAGACCAGTGGATTTATCACCCTCTCTGGATCCTAATAAACTCTACCTCAGAGAGGCCAATGAATTCATCACCCTCTTTATATCCTAATAAACTCTGCTTTAGATAGGCCAGTGGATTCATCACCCTCCCTGTATCCTAATAAATTCTACTTTAGAGAGGCCGTTGGATTCATCACCTTCTCTGGATCCTAATAAACTCTACCTTAAAGAGACAAGTGGATTCATCACCCACTATGGATCCTAATAAACTCTGCTTTAGATAGGCCAGTGGATTCATCACCCTCTCTGTATCCTAATAAATTCTACTTTAGAGAGGCCAGTGGATTCATCACCTTCTCTGGATCCAAATAAACTCTACTTTAAGGCAAGTGGATTCATTGTCCACTATGGATCCTAATAAACTCTACTTTAGAGAGGCCAGTGGATTCATCACCCTCTCTGTATCCTAATAAATTCTACTTTAGAGAGGCCGTTGGATTCATCACCTTCTCTGGATCCTAATAAACTCTACCTTAAAGAGACAAGTGGATTTATCACCCACTATGGATCCAAATAAACTCTGCTTAAGATAGGCCAGTGGATTCATCACCCTCCCTGTATCCTAATAAATTCTACTTTAGAGAGGCCAGTGGATTCATCACCCTCTCTGGATCCTAATAAACTCTACCTCAGAGAGGCCAATGAATTCATCACCCTCTTTATATCCTAATAAACTCTACTTTAGAGAGGCCAGTGGATTCATCACCCTCTCTGTATCCTAATAAATTCTACTTTAAAGAGGCCAGTGGATTCATCACCTTCTATGGATCCTAATAAACTCTACTTTAAAGAGACAAGTGGATTCATCACCCACTATGGATCCTAATAAACTCTGCTCTAGATAGGCCAGTGGATTCATCACCCTCTCTGTATCCTAATAAATTCTACTTTAGAGAGGCCAGTGGATTCATCACCTTCTCTGGATCCTAATAAACTCTACTTTAAAGCAAGTGGATTCATTGTCCACTATGGATCCTAATAAACTCTACTTTAGAGAGGCCAGTGGATTCATCACCCTCTCTGTATCCTAATAAATTCTACTTTAGAGAGACCGTTGGATTCATCACCTTCTCTGGATCCTAATAAACTCTACCTTAAAGAGACAAGTGGATTTATCACCCACTATGGATCCTAATAAACTCTGCTTCAGATAGGCCAGTGGATTCATCACCCTCTCTGTATCCTAATAAATTCTACTTTAGAGAGGCCAGTGGATTCATCACCTTCTCTGGATCCTAATAAACTCTACTTAAAGGCAAGTGGATTCATTGTCCACTATGGATCCTAATAAACTCTACTTTAGAGAGGCCAGTGGATTCATCACCCTCTCTGTATCCTAATAAATGCTACTCTAGAGAGGCCGTTGGATTCATCACCTTCTCTGGATCCTAATAAACTCTACCTTAAAGATACAAGTGGATTTATCACCCAGTATGGATCCTAATAAACTCTGCTTCAGATAGGTCAGTGGATTCATCACCCTTTCTGTATCCTAATAAATTCTACTTTAGAGAGGCCAGTGAATTCATCACCTTCTCTGGATCCTAATAAACTCTACCTTAAAGAGACAAGTGGATTCATCACCCACTATGGATCCTAATAAACTCTGCTTTAGATAGGCCAGTGGATTCATCACCCTCCCTGTATCCTAATAAATTCTACTTTAGAGAAACTAGTGGATTCATCGCTCTCTCTGGATCCTAATAAACTTACTTTAGAGAAGGCATCTCGTTCATGTAGTACATACCTGTGTTTAAAAGGCCAAAGCGAACAGTGTACAGGTTAAATATGGTGTGCGAACCACCGAAACTGGTGGTGTACAAAAATAATGCTTTTAAACCCTCCTAATACAATCATTGCGGTATTTTCTGATCGTGTGAAATAGCAAGTCCTAATCCCCACCTCCACTCGCTCCTTTGTGACCTCTCTAGATTATATCAGCTCCTATAGATGCAGGAGCTGAATCAAACTGAGAGGAATGGCAGAGGGCAAAGAAGAGGAGTTCACCTGTGATGTGAGACCACTTGCGTGTCTCATTCATCGATGACCTCCTTTAAAAGTTGATTTGCCAACGGATACTTGCGGGGCTCTCGTGGCCGAGGGGAGAAGTATTTCACCCACCTCTCTCGAGGGCCTCAGTTTCGATTCACAGTGAAAGCGGAAATATGAAATGTTGTAGGGAACTCCCTCAATCACGAAATGCTGCCGTGTCTCGCTCTTTGCATGCAGATAGTGTAATCTACACGTCATTACGCCCATAACTAATCACACCATGTCTCTTATTTTCTCCGCGCGCACACATAACACATCACTCGTTATACGAAAGCCGCAAACGGAGTTTCAAAAGACTCAGTCTTCGCGTTGAACTGTTGGCTCATCCTTGGGCCATGGGGGGTTCCCAAAACTCGCTGACTAGTGGCTAAACACAGAGCAACCATTCCTCTTTCCACTTCCTCCTCAACGGAAACTGGCGAGATTATCAGCGGTTGTGATTCTTATCTTTATATTGATTTCATTATCCAGTCAGCAAGATTCATTCTTCTCTTTATGTTGATTTCATTATCCGGTGAACAAACCGGGTAGGTTCCTTCGACTCTCCCAGCTGTGACCACAATGAACCAGGTGACAAGACGGTAGTGTCAAAGGGTCACATTGCACTCCACTTGGCACCGTTCCTACACAGTCAGTAGTGGTGGTACCTACTAAGAGCGTGAGTACATGTACGCATTCGTCTACGTACGGACAAACGTACACGGTTACTCAAAGGGCGTACTACCCTCATGGTAGTGCAACTACTGCATTTCCTTGCAAGGTCGAGGCTGAAGGACCCACTCACAGAAAGACAGAAAAGCAACTTTCTCCTCCGTAGTCACAAACTGACGATCCTCAGTTCAACTCTGCAAGATTTTCACGTAATTTTCATTGATTCAAAGTTGCGTGATGTAAGGAGAGCCGTGTGTACATAACTCTAAAGTCGTTTCGGAATTGTGTACATTTTCACAATCATAATTCGAAGAGGACACACGGTTTAACCTTTCCTGTTCCTGCAGGTTATTCTTGTTCTTTCGTGGCCATTTCACTAATCCTTCGCCATGACAAATTATGTTACATTTGTTATTTGGATCAATTTAGTTTTTAATTCCCATTTATAAATTTTATGAAAATTAATTAAAAAATCAAGTAACATTTTAACAGAAAAAAAAGAAAGTTCGGTTGTTTTTCTAAACTGCCAGAAACTCTGACTTACATTGCACATTCTTATGATCTAAGGTATTTTTATGATTATTTTTACCCTATCCGCAGATAAACAATAACTTGTTTCCTTTTTACTTCGAAGTTCCCCGCAAAATAAAATAATAGAAAACCAAAAAATAACAGAAATACTACGAAGACTAAATAAAAGGTTCAGAATTGCTCTTCCTTGTTGATACATTTTGGAGTTTTAATGGGCCGATGATTATTAGTGGATAAGTGTTCAGGAATTGATGCAATACAAGAAAAAAAGTAACTTTGAATAAGACAGGCGCAACCTTTTTAGACTACTACATATATCATTTGATACTTCTTTTCGTTGTAATTGTGTGCTATAACTAATGTTTTGATGGTGACGAGAAAATGATATTGCAAAGAATATAAATATAGAAAGTGCCATGAAAAGATTTACTTATCTAAAGGATAGGAAAGAAATGTCTGTTAGGCTAATTTTTCATACTGTTCCAAATCCAGGTTGAAAATATTATTGTTTATTATTTGTTAAAAAAACAACCTAGGTAATAAATTTATTTTTATTATTATATATTTTTAGTTCTTCCCTTGCGATTTATTTTTTTTTTTAGAATTATACTTTAAAAGGGCGCCGAACATCAGCTTACTCAGGGCGCCAGTAACCATAGGGCTCCGGCCTTACGGATCTAACCTAGATCGTGGCTCGAGAAATACTACTTTCTAGTTCTAATAACTCGGAAAATATGATTTGCGGCGAATAAATAGAAACAGCCAATTCAGATAGGCCTATAGCATATGGTAAAAGTAAATTGTCTGCAAAAACGATAGAGTAGTATTTATTAGGACAGACGAAAGCGTTTTATGTGTTTCTTCGCCCCTAATAAAGAAAAAAAACTGTTTTTTCCATATGCCATAAAGACAGTAACACGGCATTTAAAGATGGTGTCATTGAAGGATTCTTGCGTTGCAGAATGGGGTTGAAATATCGACATTTCGTGACTTTATTATCAAGCCACGAAATGTCGATGATAAGGTCACGAAATGGCGATATTTCTACTCGATTAGGCAACGCAAGAATCCTTCGACGACACCATCTCTAAATGTAAAAACGATATAAATATAGAAAGTGACATGAAAAGATTTGCTGATCTAAAGGAGAGGACAAAGATACAAGGGAGTTACAGACGGCTTTTATGACATACGGAAAAAACAGTTTTTTTTCTTTATTTGAGGGCGAAAAAACGCATAAAAAGCTTTCGTCCGTCCTAGTAAATACTACCCTATCGTTTTTGCCGAAAATTTACTTTTAACTATATTCTATAGGCCTATCTGAATTAGCTGTTTCTATTTATTCGCCGCAAATCCTATTTTCCGAGTTATTAGAACTAGAAAGTACTCGTAGTATTTCTCGAGTCACGATCTAGGTTAGAAGTAGTAGGTAATTTAAACGTATGGTTTTGATAATTCTACAGATTAACGCCAAAAAAATCGTGTTACTGTGATGGCAGGGGTAGGGTCCTTCAACTGGTTTAACATAGTAGCCGTAGTGCGAAATGAGATGATGAAAGAAATTTTTGCGTTGTTTGGCGGTGAAAAAGGTGATATTTTTTTCATATTGGAAAATTAATGGAACTAATCAATCGTTGCATTTTGTTTTACTATGTTTGTATCGTAATTTGAAGTTGAAATATACACAAATTTAGAGCTTAAACACATTTTATTAATTAATATAGTCAGTTGATGGGCGCAGTCAATATATACAATGATGCCCCTTGTTCTTTACGACTGTGTCAATTCGTTTTAGCATGTGGGAGACTAAATTTACGATGGTATCGTGACTGATATTCATCCATTTTTGTCCAATAAACCCCCGCAATTGCTCGCAATGGGATGGCTTCTTTTTATCAACCGCCAGTTTGATTATCACACAAATTCTCTATTAGATAAAAAAATGCTGGCGAATTCTCGGGCGAAGAACAGAAAGGATCGAAGTCATTTTCAGCCAAGAACTTTGTTTTTGTTTTTGATTTGCTGACTAGGGGCGCTATTGGGGTGAAAAATACAGTTATCATCCCCAAATTAGGTCAGAACTGTTGCGAAAAGGTGATAATGAGGCAGGTTTTGGTAAAATTCTGAGTTCATGGAGGTTTTCTTGAGCAAAATTGTTAGTGTTCCAGTTCCATTAGATGAGAAGCTGCTCCAGGCATGGAGATTGTCCGAATGTTCCACCGTGCCACGACAGAGGACCTGTAAAACGCTCCGCCTTTTCTCCTCCTAAAGAGAGTTCCTCCAAAAGCTACAACCAAGCGGAAGGGCACTTCATCAGATGAATTTTTTTTTGTTATTCCTTGATAATGAACTGAACAAGTTCGAAAGTACTTGGAATCCGCCATTCATTTTCCTGTGTGATTTTTGCATATATATATATATATATATATATATATATATATATATATATATATATATATATATATATATATATATATATATATATATATATACCAGGCAATGGCTTTGCCACTTCCCCTCTCGGGGGGGGCCCCCAGCTTGCGCTTCGCTACTAAGATTAAAAAGGAATCTAAACTAAATTTTTTCCTTTCAAAATATCACGTTGCCAAAATATAGAGTTATAGAAGATATATAAAAATAAATTTTCTAAACTTCAACATTTGTAATTCTTTAGGTTTTAAAAAATCACAAAATTTCGATACCTATATTTATTTTTTAACTTCGTTTTTTGATATTATAAAAGAATTATTAGAAATAACCTTGATAAAAAACATAAGTTATAACCAAACTAAGATGAAATTATTTCTCAAATACTCAAAAAATTCCCGTTTTTAAATTATAGAGTTAGTGATGTTGTATATATATATATATATATATATATATATATATATATATATATATATATATATATATATATTAGTCTCAAAACTTTTGGCTATAATCATATATAAACTCATCATTCACTTAGGAAGTGGAAAGAAAACAACAAGTTTATGGAGCAACACCAACATTAGGATAAGTTAGCCTTACTCATTCGACTACCAGCCTCCGTACGCTTCTGTTGTTCGTTGCTCCTCCGCAGTTTATTTCTCTTTGTGTCAGTCCCAACTGACAGAAATGAATTTGGACGAAAGTGGAATTAGCTTTGATTCACTGCTGTTACAAAGCGAAAACTTTTTACAAGATTTACTGTGAATAAAATTCGCGATACTGAAGAAGGCACAGTCAGTCAGACAAAGGTGGTCTCGAGGTGGTACAGATGTTTCAACTCCGGGGATCTTACCCTTGACGATCAACTACGTTCAGGCCGACCATCATCCTGGTATCTAGGACAGATTCGGATGCTCGGTGATTGCTGGGAGAAGATCGTAGAGAATGATGGACTTTCTAGCCAACCTTATATATATATATATATATATATATATATATATATATATATATATATATATATATATATATATATATATATATATATATATATATATATATATATATATATATATATATATATATATATATATATATATATATATATATATATATATATATATATATATATATATATATATATATATGAGATAGGACGAAAGTAATGCCCTATGTTAGGGTATATATTAAAAATGAAAAACTTGCGACTAAGTAAATATTTAATCATAAACATAACTTCCATTGCTTTCTTGAACCTCATTCCATCTGCCAACAAGCTTATAAATTTCATGCTTGTAAAATTATTTAGATTTCGATGCCTAATATGAATCCAACTCGTTCTCACCTCTTCTCTTGATGTCAACCTAAGACCATCTACATAGTCCTCTAATCCCCTAAACAAGTGATAATCAGAAGGAGTAAGGTAGGGAAAATATGGAGGATGAAACAATATTTCCCAACCAATCTTTCAAGAGATCTTTGGTCATTCGAGCTGTGTGCGGATGCGCATTATCGTGGTGGAGGATCACACCCTTTCTGTTGCTTAAGGAGGGTTGCCTTTGTCCCCAAATGGCTTTCAAACAACGAAATTGTTTGCAGTAGAGATTAACATTAATTGTTTGATTGTTTATCTAACATTTCTTAATAGACAATTCCTTCAATATCTGACCAAACATTCTCGATAATCTTTTGTTGAATGAAGTCCTCCTCTCGGTTGTTGAGAAATTCTGCTTCTTCGTCTGATCCAAGAACGGCGGCGTTTAGAGTTAAGATAAAGGATCAACTTCTCATCTCAGTAACTACCATGCCAAAATATTGTGTGTGAATATGTCGTGAAAGCAACGTGTTGTTGCAAATTCGCTTGGGACAGTTCGTGTGGGACACATTTTTCAATCACTAGAACCTTTCCAATCATTTTCATTAGTGTAGGAGGGTGGTATGGGTTTAACTGTTCTGCGAGTTCTCTCTAAGTCACAGCAGGATTTCCTGATACAACAGCTTCCAATTCTTTGGAATCAAGATCTATTGTACGACCTTCTTTTGATCCGTCTTTTAGACTGAATTCCGCACTTCAGAAACGGTAAAACCACCGCTTCTGCAACTTCATTCATTTATTGCATCATCCCCATAGGTGTTCTGAATGTGTATGCGTTTGAGTTGCTCTTGTAAAGCTTCAAAATAATTTTGAGGATAAACAAAAATACTTAGAAGGCGAGATTCATTTGTTTTGTACAACGTTTCGGGTTTTTATTTTACCCATCTCCTGTTATGTGAATCTACAAATAATGGACAAGCTAAGAAGCTTTACAGTTTTAAACAAACATGAAAATAAGAAATAATATCAAATTGTGAATAAAAATAGGAGTGAGACTGAACAAAAAATTTAAAGAGTTTGGCTAGACTTTAGTTATATAAGAAATTCTCGTTTAGAAATTAAATAACTTAAAGTTTAGATAAAGGACGATGCATAACTTTAGTTAAAATGCAAAAAAACACCTCCCACAATAAGCTTATTGGACTCTTGTAAACGGAAGACAAGAGAGAAGACGTGAAAGAGAGCATTAGGGAATGATATAAAAAAAATAAGAATTGAATATGCCACAGTAACAAAGTTTTCCCCAATTTCATTTACTTTAAACTTTGCCGTGAAAGACTAATCGATCAGTTCCTGTGGCACCCACAGGGCCTCAATGAACTCACGCCACCACGCTCTATCTTGAGATAATGCGTCAAGATCTACCCGACAATCATCTCCTGCTTCCCGCCTCATAGTCCTTATCCAATTTTCCCTAGCCCTATCTCTACCTCTTCTACCAGGGGCCACCAACCCTGGTGTATCTCGAACTATACCCTGCTTTCTATAAACATGACCTGACCATTTCCAACGGGAAAATCTAACAAACTCATCGACCGGTTTCACCCCTATTATTTCTCTGATTCTGGTATTTGACACTCCCAATATTCGTCGCAGAGCCTTATTTTCAAATCAATTATAATTTTTTTTCTGCTGATAGACTTTTGCAAAGTATTCTTGATGTGAAACAGAAATTTAAAACTGTTTCTTTTTTTGATCATGTTTGTTTTTGTTTGTTTGATTTTGATTAGGGGGACCCACAGAGGGCCGTTCTCGGGTGGAATATTATGTGGGGGTTGTGCGGGGGAGAGGACAAAGGATTAGGACTAGGGAGCAAGACGTGGGTCAGGAGTGATATAATGATTTGTGATCATATTCCTAAATGTGTCAAGAGTGGGGCTATTAACTATATAAGATGGGAGATGATTCCATTCTTTGATGCTGAGGGGGGAAGAATGAACACGCGAAAATGTTAGTACTTGTTTGGTATGTGTGGTATTTTAGACTCTGGTGTGCGTATACTTGTAGGGTGTTAGTATGTGTCTTTGTATATTTCAACTAAATTGTTGGTGATTTTGTATAACATCTGTTGTCTTTGTATTTGTCTTCTTGTTGCTAGTGGGTCCAGTTTAATGTCTTGTTTGAGCAAAGTGACTGATGTAGTGTGCCTGTAATCAAGTCTGATCCATCTTGTGGCTCTGTTTTGTATGGTTTCTAATTTATTAATGTAATTGTAAGTGTGTGGATCCCAGACGGTATCACAATATTCAAAGTGTGGCCGAACGAGTATCTTATATGCGAGAATTTTGATGTCTGCGTTCCACTCACTGAGGTTTGTGCGCAGGAACCCCAAATCTTCGTGTGTCTTGGCTCCGACACTGCTCAGGTACATGTTCCGCCTCATGTCCGCTGAGAGGTGGATGCCCAAATATTTCTGGAATGATACAGTTTCTAAGCTGGTGTTATGGAGTTTGTAATTAAATAGAATGGGTTTGTTAGTACGGATGAAATGGATGTGATGACATTTCTGGTCTAAAAGTCATCTGCCACTGTGCTTTCCCAGTCTTCAAGTGCAGTTAAATCGTCTTGGAGCCGAAGGCAGTCATTCCTATATACAATTGGTCTATAAACTAAACTAACGTCGGCAAGATTGCATCTTGCCGAAACTAGTCCGATAGCTATAAATAAAATCTTGATTGAAATATTGTGGTTTACCATTATCTTTCACTGATATACATCACGTTAATGTGATATCTTCCATTCCAATATATATATATATATATATATATATATATATATATATATATATATATATATATATATATATATATATATTTATTTATATATATAATAGGTTGAAGAATAAGTTCTTGCGGTTTTATCTTTAATCAATAATGTGTTATCCGTTGTTATTTACGACTTCTTCCCAATGTTCAACTAGTTTTTCGATGCTTCTGCAATAAAAATCTCTGGATTTTGACTCAAAGAATTCGTCTAACTAGGTTCTTAATTACACATGAGTATTGAACGAAACGCAGCGCAAATTGTTAGAGAGCGATCGGAACAGATGGAAATCCGATGGAGCCAAGTCTGGAGAATATGGAGGATGTGGCAGGATTTCCCAATTAAGCGTTTGGATGGCGTCTTTTGTTATATTTGCAATGTTAGTACGAGCATTGTCGTATTGCAGAACGACTCCATAACGTTGATGAGGTCGCTTTTCACGAATAGCTTCGGCTAGT
Organism: Ceratothoa steindachneri; assembly: GCA_963969495.1. NCBI lineage: Eukaryota > Metazoa > Arthropoda > Malacostraca > Isopoda > Cymothoidae > Ceratothoa > Ceratothoa steindachneri. The sequence continues at coordinate 16,392,718 of OZ018322.1, read as the reverse complement.
CGATACATTTGTTGAACGTTGTTCGCAAGGAGCTCATAAAGAATGATGCCTTCACAATGCCACCACACACACAGCATCGTCTTTTTGTGGATGAAGTCTTGCTTTAATCGCAGAAGTGGTTTTTTATTAGGGCTAAGTCATTGTTTTCGATGGTTCATGTTGACATAAACACACCACCCTTCGCCGCCAGTGATGATGCGGTGGAGAAATCTGTCCTTATATTCACGAGTAGCCTTGTGACGCGCAAGCAAACCTGCGGCAATCGTGGAGCGTTGAAGTTTGTTGCTTACGCTCAAACGTGCGGACCTCATGCCTCGAGTTTTTGAACTTTCTCCATCGAATGAAGGTGATTCACTACAGTTTTCTGATCACATGCCAATTCTCTAGTCGATTGAAGAGGATTTTCATAATGAAAGTCAATCAATTGATCTTCATCCAACTTAGTGGGGCGATCAGAACGTTCTTCGTCATTAAGATTGAAATAACCGTTTTTGAAACGTGAAAACCACCATTGAGCTGTCCTTTCTGCTAAAGCATTTTCTCCTTACACAGCACAAATATCGCGACGAGCTTTCGCTGCGTTTGCATTGTTTCCGTCTCGATTGAAAATGAATAACAAAAAGTGGCGAAAATGCGCCTTTCTTCCAACCTGACATTCCATTTTGAGGGGACAGAACAAAAATTAAATTGACACAACTTTTAAATAAACCGCAATGACTTATTACTCAACTTCAAGACGTAGTCTAAGCAAAAGCCTAATAGTCTACGCTGTTAAGAGATGTAGCCTAACCTTTGCAAATTTTGCTCTCATTATTTATTATTTTTTCTTAATATGTGCACAAATCACGTCAACAAAACTTAAATCAACACAACATTAAAGAAAACGCATAACTTATTCCTCAACCTAATATATATATCTATATATATATATATATATATATATATATATATATATATATATATATATATATATATATATATATATATATATATATATATATATTCTCACTTTAGAAGAAATTATGACGATAGCTAATCGTCAGAAAGATAAAAGATGACCCTTGAACGTCTGACATAATTTTGCTATCACTGACTTATGAGTAAACCCGTTTCACTTGAATACTGTTACTTCCTTTCAATTGGCCCATAATTAATTTATCCCAGGAATTATTTGCCATTTTCTGACCACATGATTGTGCAATGTAAAGTTAAATTGATCAATGTGTCAATTAGATGATTTTTTTTAAGGAGCCCATCTGGCGACTGCCTACTAGGGCCCAAGTCGCCGCAATCACGCTAGAGCCTAACACTAGGCTCGATTAACAAACCAAAAACATGTAAAACAACAAACAACAAACATACAAAAAAAAAATAATAATAAGCAAAATGCAACAAGCAGGAAGCGCTCCGGCGTTGGGAGGAGGCCCTCTCCTCCCCGGCGCAGGAGCATGCGACCTAGAATAAAGAGAGTCAAATAAAATGGAGTAGGCCAGCCTCCTCTAAAATGTCAGATAGTCTAGAACTCTGTCTACACAACTCCGTCCTTAGTAGAAAAGACAAACGATTGCGAGCCCGCTCGTCACGATACGGGGGCAGGTAACGCGCGCTACTATCACCCAGACTGGGACAGTCAACAAGAATGTGCCGAACAGTCTGGGGGACAACGCCGTCGTCTCACTAAGGCACAGGCGGGCACTCCATCAAATGACGGCGCCTTCTGCGAGTGTGCCCAATTCGAAGACATAAAGCGACCTGAAACAGTTGCGGCATTAACGGGTAGGTCCATCCAAAGAGTCGCGGTGCAATCAATGGCTCGCAACTTTAAGTTTCCCTCGGCCGTCTCCCATCTGCTTTGCCAAGCAGTCCGGACGGATGCCTTGATTCCCCCCATGACGTTTCTTTGAGGAAGAGCCAAGCTTTGGTCTGGTTGCTCAGTCCTCGCGGATTCTTTGGTGCCCTCACCTACGCGCTCATTTCCCGCAATTCTTACATGGCCAGGAACCCAGTGGAAGATAATCTCGATACCCACGCAGCTTGAGGCAACCGTATCGTCACAGATACCGCAAACCAAGTTGTGTGAAGATAACAATGCCCCGAGAGCACTCAAATTGTTATGTCAGTCGCTATAGATCACAATAGGTTCTCCGAACTAGGCACTACCAGTTATCTGCCCTACAGAGCACTGTATTCAACCAGCTCGACGATGAAGATGGACGCAACGCCTGGTAGTTCCCCGGTGACTTCAAACATAGGGAAAACGGCGAGAAGATCGACCCCCTCCTGGGACGTGAAGCCATCCGTATACACTGGCACGGTTCCAAAATGACAAGAAATCTGTTCAAAAAGGCCGAACGCAATACCCCTAGCGCTGTGGAAGCCTTGGGAGTAGAGGGGTTGTGAAAAGTAGTTAAAGGTGGTACCATCCAAGTTGGTGGCCTGGACAGACCCAGAGGCACCACCAGCCCGTGAGCTACTCCGAGTTCTAAAAGTAGTTTCCTAGCCCTAAACCAAAATTGTTTAGGGTATGAGTGGCGTCTCTTGGCAGCATAGGCACCAACGGGATTGGCTACGGATTAAGTGAGATCCATTTTTGACCGTTGTAGGCACCGGGCTCACACGTACAAGCGTACAATGAAGTGTCCAAAGTGGAGAGCGATTGGCATCTCTCCTGGATTGATGAGTAAGCTCTCAATGGTGGAGTTGCGAAAGGCACCAATCAGCCGGTGAAGACCGGTGTGGTAGATTGAGTCCACTCTCTGCAATACACGAAAAGCTTCGGATGCATAAAACTGCATCTATATTCTTACTTCAAACGAAAAAAGAGTCGATTAAAAAGCAAGGCAGTAACCTTATCAGCAACCCCAGGTGCTAAACGTCACGGAACGATAAATATTCATGCCCAGATATAAGAAACCCTATGGCTGCAAATATGAGCCTCCCAGGGTAGGCATCGGTCGAAATACCGAGTAAAGTGTGAATCCACCACCTCTAGGTAAACCTAGTTTGATGAAATGTCAGGGTTGGGGTGAATCCATGGTTCGGGAAAGAAGTGTACCACCTTAGTTATTGCCGAGGATAACTGAAACCTTTGCGCTTTGGCATAGCGAGAGATGCGGGTCAATGCCTTTCGGAGTCGAAGCTGTAAAAGAGTACATCTTCCGACAGCACCGATGAAATGCCGTTGATCCTTTGGTCAAAGACTTTGACACTGAGGACACCTCATTGGGGGACACAATCTTCCTGCTCAGAGAGGGCTCCATCCACCCATACGTGGAATCAATGATCTCGAAAAAACTCTAAGATAAAGATTGGGAGGGGGCCCCTTGCCCCTATCGTGTGGAGTGTCTCCATGATATCGTATCGCTATGCAGTATCATAGCCTTCTCCATATCTAAAATCACCGTGGGGTAGTGTTGTATACGAAGGAAGGTCTCGCAGACGGCATTTACTAGTCAGAGCAGCGCATCCGACATGAAGTGTAACTTACGTAATACAGGTGTAATCCACTGTCCAGGAAAAATGCTAGTCCAACATTTATAAATTTTGTCATCAACTTACACACAAAAGAGATTAGAGAGATTATGCGGAAACCTGCCGGGTTCAAGTGATCTCTCCGAAATTGACACACTTAGGCTTAAACGATTTGGACTTATCGTCTGCGGCCTTGGAGCAACTAACACATACTTCGGGTGAATCAGACTTTGCACGTCTACAGGAGCGTTTTGTATGGGTAAAGCTTTGGAAGTATTAGCACCTCCGTGGCAGTGGCACGAATGTCGTTATGCGGTAACGGTACCAATGAGTGCCATTAAGTGTCTGAAGGGCACTAATCATGGCCGCTTCGGAGGGAACTGACGCATTCACTAGAAAGCTCTAGACTTAGAAACACGACCCCTTTGGCTCACTACCAATCAAACTATATAATAATATTCTCGGAAGGATCATGTTGCCCTTAGCCAACATGCTGCCATCAATGGAGCAAATAACCAGAAAGCGTTTGAAGCAAACTGGCTCAAATCGTCATGTAATCTCTTAATAAGGGTCACCGACGTAATTGATGCTCAGTTCAGTGCACTTGCAACTTTGGTCTTGATCTGGGACCAAGCCAGACCGATCAGTGCTAGGTCGCTTGCGGAAACGGGAGCAGAACATGCGTCCCTGGAGCCACCGTGGAGTGAAAAGAACCTTTTTATTCTTCTTGTTTTTTTTTCTTTTTCGAAGAGCAGGGTGGGGAATAAAGCCCCTTCTCTTCATCGCAGCAAGCAACCCTTAGGCCTGCTGGACCGGCTTCAGCAAGATCCTTTTCTGAGATGGAGAAGGTCTTAGCTGTCCAAGAGGAATCAGCCAGGGAAGGGAGTCCCTCCTTTCTTTTTGAGTCCTTGGGTGCCCAAGACGTCTGTGGAGAAGCTTGCACAGGGGCGGGCTTAGGTTCAGTGTTTGGCACCTAGCCTAGGTTCTACGCCCTGAAAGATCCTTACGTCTAGGGCTGGGTCACTCAGGGAACATTTACATCTCAAAGGCGGCCTTTGTGTCGCCATCTCTCTAAATGAATCACAGATAGTTCCCGGTACTCTCCGTCACAGTCCAGTCTTTTCTCAAAGGGGTGCCTCAATTTCCTTCATCCTCCACGGCACCTAGGGGGGATGAGGCCGCGTTGGAGACAGATTTCAGTGCGCTTTTAAAGTTGTCCCCATGATTAGATTGACAAAATAAAAAGGGACCTCATGGAAAGTAGATACTATGAACTCCCGATCAGTGGGAAGGTTTAGAGAAAAGTCTCCATAGAATCAGAAATTCCAGAATGTTTTCATTTACACACACATAATCGGCCCTGGTCAAGCGTTAATGGACTTTCCCAACCGTCTCGCCATTCAGGCAACATTTTGCTGGAGCTTAACCATACATGATGGTGCGGTAGGGTGGTCCAAAAATATATGCAAAAAATTGAAGTCAGTTGGAAATGTTCTCCACATGGCTAAAATTATGCTATAAGTTATTAAAAGAGCTGATACAAAATAATGACTAAATTGTTAAATATTCAGAGGTCACTATGTGTCTCCATATTTTTAAATTTCAGTCAAAATATTGGAACTTTTTAGTAGTAAGCATTTATTAGTTGTTACTTATATACTATCATATAGTTGTCATTGATAACTCACTCCTTATGAATTACAATCATTCGCAAAAGAATCAAGATGTTGCATTATGTGAAAATTGGAATGACATTCACATCCTTGGTGTATGATGCAATAATAATTGTTGTTTGAGCTTGTTGATTTCTGAACCCATTCATAAAGTGATGACGCAATAACACCCCCTCGTTTCAAATGGTGATGCAATCGCACCATTTCCTATATAAGTCAGCGAGGATTGATTAATTGTTCATTTGTAGTTTGAAGTTTAACAGTTGACGTAATACAAGAATACAAGTGCTGGTTTATGCAAGTATATATATAATTATTTAGGTAAGTAATATACTTTGTTTATTCAGTCCATAGATAATTTGCAGTTTTTTATCAATATCAGACTTACTTAAAGAATATTAGAATTATATGTTAACACACTTTATGTTCATATTTTAATTCACAATATATACTAGTATATATATATATATATATATATATATATATATATATATATATATATATATATATATATATATATATATATATATATATATAATATGGGAAATATCACGAAAGTTAGCACGTGATAACTATAAATATGAATATGTACCACGGAAGGAAACTGAATAAAAAGCAGATTAAAGTAAGTACTTTCGTCTATTCTACATTTTCAAACTCAATTAGTTTGAAAATGTCGAATAGACGAAAGTACTTACTCCAATCCGCTTTTTATTCAGTTTCCTTCCGCGGTACATATATATATATATATATATATATATATATATATATATATATATATATATATATATATATATATATAAAATCCGACTTATTAAAATGTTGACCTCATAGCGAAAAGTGCTTTGTATAAATACTGGGTGTCTTATTTTTCTTACCATTGAGTTTGAAAATGTCGAATAGACGAAAGTACTAACTCCAATCCGCTTTATATTCACCTTCCGTGGTACATATTCATATATATATATATATATATATATATATATATATATATATATATATATATATATATATATATATATATATATATTTATATATATATTTTTTAATTAAGCATGACTGCCGTAATTTTTTACAAACACAGAAGCCTATTTACTTAAAAGAACATAAGAAAAGAAGGAGACTGCAAAAGAAAGCCTATTCTTTGATGAATATTGAATATTTAGATATTTTAGAGTATAAAAAAGTATCTTCTAAGTATAACTAAATGGAGGGGAACCGTATGCTCACTCAGTTACAATAAATTTTTATTTCTGTTGTTTCAGATTATGGCTGGAAGTACTCGTTCATCTGCGGCAGTCTGGCTTTTAGGACATCCTACTAGTGAGCTTTTATATGCAAGACTACCAGCATGTGGTGATGTGCTTCGTGTTGTTCAGTACCAACATCAAGTGGAGTCAATGACTTTGACACTCTTTACAACCTCGCTTGCCAAAAAGTCATAAAGATATGGGAAAGAGCCCGAATTTCCACACAGCGAATAGACTCTTGCGTTATGAAACTCTCAAGGTTGTATGAAGAATACCTTTCTTTGAAGAAGAACCGCAAAACCGAACTGTACTCATGTAGAATGAATGGGCGTAGTTTCGAATCTGCTCTTTCAAAACATTTTGACATAGCGTCAACAAATGCTTTAAATGTGGTAAAAAATGAAGAAGACCGCCAATATCTGTTGATGCAGAGAGAGAACATTTTCTCCTGCCGTATGTCGTGCCGTGATAAGATTACTTCAGCCAATGAATGCCGCAAAAGATATCGACATGAGAAGGCTTTACAATACAAAGAAAAAGCATATACTTCTAAAAATCAAGCAGATTTCGAGTCATCATCATCTGAAGGAGAAAGTTTAATTGCAGCAGACAAAGAGCTTTGTCCACCTTCTTCAACTAGAAAAAAAATGCACAATGTAGTCCTTCAAATTCAAAAAATATCTTTACAACTTCATGTGTTGGTGCTGCTCTTGATCGTGCAAATATTACATATAGAAAAGAAACAATGGTTGCTGGATCAATATCATAAGCCTTGGATCAGGATATTGCAGCTATGACACTTTCCAGGAGTTTTATACGACGTTCCAGAAAGCAAGTGAGAGAAGCAACATACAATGAAGACAAGGCTTTGTTGTCTGTTGAAGGACCGATCCTTCTTCACTGGGATGGAAAACTACTACCTGCTATTGATGGGGCAAAGGAAACAGTAGAACGAATTGCAATAATACTTTCGGTAAATGGAATGGAAAAACTTCTTGGTGTGCAAAAAATAACACGAGCAACAGGAGAAGAACAGGCTATGGCATGGATTATATCAATTAATGACTGGAATCTTCGTGACGAAGTTCAAGGCCTTGTATTTGACACAACTGCATCAAATACAGGCCTACAAAAAGGAGCCTGTACCATAATTGAGAAAGTATGAGGAAGGGAGCTTGTTTGGATTGGGTGCCGTCATCATATTTTCGAAATTATGTTGTCATGTGCTTGCAATATTTTAATTGGGCCTACAAGTGGTCCAAAGACGAGTCTCTTTGAACATTTTAAAGAACAATGGTCGTCACTTCAAAAAGATTCTTTTTTAGAGGCGGATAGCAGTTTATTTGTCAATCGAGTAATGCATAAGCTTTGAAATCTCGTCAGTTGCGTGACGACTATGAAGAATTGCTGAGACTCAGTCTCATCTTTCTTGGTGGCATTGATAAGACAGAAATTACATTAAGAACCCCAGGAGCGACTCATCATGCGCGCTGGATGGCAAAGGCTATATATGTCCTGAAAATATACTTGTTTAAGCATCAAATGAAACTAACGGAACGTGAAAAGGCCAATATTACAAAGTTATGTCTTTTTATTGGTTTGATCTACTCGCGTTTTTGGAATGAAGCCCATTTTGGAATTAATGCTCCTTTAAATGACATTCTGCTTCTTAAAACTTTGCAAAAGTAGTCAAATCAGACACTATCTAAAGAAGCAAACACAGCCCTTCACAGATACCTTTGGTATTTTGGAGAACATCTTGTTGGTCTTGCATTTTTCGATCATAGAATTATGCTAACACCAAACAGAAGATGTTCTCCAATCTCCAACGTAATGAAAACACCAAAGTTGTTCGCCGATTGAATCTTACGAAAAACAACGAGGATCTGGACTTGCATGAACTGGTAACTCAAAAAATTAAGCTAATCTTCAGTCTCCTAATGAAAGATGGATACAAGTTTGCAGAGGATATATTCCTGAAGACTTACCCAAGTTATTGAAAAGAGAATACATGCTTTCAAGAATTTCAACGTCGAGCGATTAACTTAATGTTTTTTAACGATCTAGCAGAAAGAGGTATTGCACTCTTTAAATCGTATAATGCATCTCTAACAAAATATGATGAACAGTTGCTTCTCAGACTTGTGGCAAAACATCGCAAAAATTTTCCCTATGCTCAAAAGGATCAATGTTTAATTAGCAATTTTAGTTATAATTTGTGTCAAAAGGAAATCATTTGCCACTTAACTATTTTCTTTTCACTTTAATATAAATATTTTTTTTAAAATTTTCTTTCAACACCAAGATCTGTTTCAAATAAACTAGTTTTTTCAAAGACTGTTCATTTTTAGCCCCAAAATTAATTTACCAGCAGACTAGTAAGTTAAGATCCATATAGCGACCAGTAAATATTGTTCAATTCTGATGAAATTGAGTATGTGACCTTCTTACTGTTCAATGTGGTAATACAATCAGGCATGTGGAGATCAAAAACTAAAAGAATTGGGAGGGGGGGAGGGGGAACCACCCTAATTGGTGCGGGTATAGCCACCTTATATGTGTACTGGAGGAGGAAAGTGAGCCTTGTCGACGGCCCAGCGCTACCTGTACATAAAACCTGGCCTAGCCAGGGAATTTTCGGGCCCTCGAAGCCGGTGGGGACCTCACGGTATACACTCACTCGACTAAGGCTCATGAGAGGACGAAAGTCGCCGGGCAGCCAGTACCTCTATGGATAGAGGGAGCAAGGGTGGAAAGGGGAAGGAGGGTATGTAATAAAGAGAAGTAGAGAGGGGCGGGTCCATTTACGAGTAGGGTGGGTGATCACCTATTATTATCATACCCTGGTGCTAGGTGATCCCAGGATGGCATGCACTCCACCAAGGCGCCATGGCTCCATGACCGAACCCTGTACAGGTGGAAACACTACGGTGGCAAAGTGTAGGGACAAAATGTTGAGTCGTAATGATGATAATAAACAATAATAATAAGAATAACTTATACTAATAATGATAATTACTAATAATAAAAACTTTTTGTCTTTATTATTTTTTCTATAAATACTAAAAAAAAATATGAAAACATACCAATAATAATAATAATAATAATAAAGATGCTAACAATAATAATAAAGAGCTAAAGTAGTGGTGAGTGGAGGTTAGGGGAAAGCGCACCAACAACTTTCCCAGGCCACATCAGGGGGTTCAAATCACCCCAGTAACGTGGGTTCCCCAATGTGCACCCAGGACGGGGGGATATGTAGTTCCTTCAGGTACCAAGTGTAACAGATTTAAAGAATTTATATTAGGTTGTACAAGAGCTGTGTCTGGGTGTGTGAGAATTGGAAAAGGAAAACAGAATGCGGAGTAATTGGAAGACAATGTGAAATGCGCAGTGTCGTAAGACACAATGTGAGGAAGAAGCTGGAATAGAGGCAAGAGGTATATAGAGTGTTAGAATAGCTTACTAGCTTGTTACCATTAGTGGTATGAGGTGGTATGGATAAGTGAGAATAAAAGAATTGGATTGACTTGTAGAGAGATCGTGAAAAATGAGTGTTAGGTTGGGAGAATGTTTGAAAGACCTGAGAGGAGGTAGATTGAGTAATTGAATGAGTGAAAGAAAACAGAGTTGAATGAAAAGGTTGATGAATGGACTATTTGACGTAGAAAAAAATAATGGTTGTCTTTTTAATAAAATGAAGTAGGGGAGGGTTGGGTAGGGTGTAGTGGCGTCGAGGTGAAGCTCTCCTACTTTGCTGGAAAGAAGTTAGTGAAGATGAGATTGAGTATATTCTCTCACTTGTTTCCCACCCATGTTCCCTTTATGCACAACTCTGTGGTGAAGGAGTATGTCGCCACACATTTTCCTTTGAACACTGAAACTTTTCCCCTTTTAATTCTAATTTTCTCCAGGTAGACTAGACGCAACCGAATTCCAATCTCACATCATATAACCACTTCCTATCTTTTCCAAAGATCAGTCGATTCCCATTCCCATTCCAAATTCCATCGTCCCAAGTGATTACTAAAACCCCCTTAACATCACTTTCTACCATAACAAACCCCAGATGGAGACGACTTCACCTTACGTAGGAAGCGAAACCTGATCCATGGGTTGCTTTTTAGGAGTGGGGCATGGATGAGAGAGTTGCATGGTGTTAAAGAAAGAGATTGAAGTGATCTGGCAGGAAATCATAGCGAGGTTAACTGGAATGTACACAGTGGTGGTATGTGGTTAGTATAGCAATCAGGAGCTATCTTCATACTGCCCGGGGTCCAGCTAGGGGACGCTCCTCCTACCTAGCAGGAGACTGTATCCAATAGGCCAATCCACCAGCCATGTCATTAAAAAGCTCGACCTGGCTTCCTTCCCTCGGGTACGACCAAGCGGTGTAGGATACGCGAAGACACCAATCCCCCCAGGAAGAGCCCAGAACAGCTGGTGATGTAAAGGGTTTCTTTTCTTTGCCCTTTGATGGGTTTATCCTTGCGTCATCGTTCACAGGATATAGAATTTAATACTTGCCCAACCTTTCAATAGGTTCCTTAAACAAAACAGAGCATAGAAACACAAACTTCACTACGAGAGTCGTGTAAAACAAATCTTAATGTTGATTTGGAGTCGGAGGATTACTTTGGGGATGGGGCAACAGCTAAAGACCCTGGGTTTGGATTAAATTCTCTGTTGTCATGGAGATCACCCCATCACCACATTCTGACCTTGGCCCAAAACGAGAGGGTATGAATGTTTCGCCGCTGACACAGATATAGACACGGAGAAGGGGTGGCGGTGGGGGAGAGCAAATTAGCCTACAATACACACATATTTTGGATCATGTCCATTTTTTCACTCTCTCTTTTTTCTCTCTCTCCTCTCTCTCTCTCTCTCTCTCTCTCTCTCTCTCTCTCTCTCTCTCTCTCTCTCTCTCTATATATATATATATATATATATATATATATATATATATATATATATATATATATATATATATATATATATATATAAATGCAATTTACAGCAGGAAAATTTAAAAGGTGCTTCCAGGTACTTTCGAACTTTATTCAGTTCATTCTCAAGGTTAACTACAAGAGAAAATAATATAATAAGGGTATATATTAGGTTGAGGAATAAGTTCTTGCGTTTTTTTTAATGTTGTGTTGATTCAAGTTTTGTTGACGTGATTTGTGCACATATTAAGAAACAATAATAAATAATGAGAGCAAAATTTGCTAAGGTTAGGCTACGTCTCTTAACAGCGTAGACTATTAGGCTTTAGCTTAGGCTACGTCTTGAATTTGAGTAATAAGTCATTGCGGTTTATTTAAAAGTTGTGTTAATTTAATTTTTGTTCTGTCCCCTCAAAATGGAATGTCAAGTTGAAAGAAAGGCGCATTTTCGACACTTGTTGTTATTCATTTTCAATCGAGACGGAAACAATCCAAACGCATCCAAAGCTCGACGCGATATTAGTGCTGTGTACGGAGAAAATGCTTATAAGAAAGGACAGCTCAATGGTGGTTTTTACGTTTCAAAAACGGTCATTTCAATCTTAATGACGAAGAACGTTCTGATCACTCATTAAGTTGGATCAAGATCGATTGAACGACCTTCTTCATGAAAATCTTCGTCAATCGACTAGAGAATTGGCTGTACAATTGGCCCGGGATCAGAAAACTGTACTGAATCACCTTCATTTGAGGGGTAAATTTAAAAAAACTCGGTGCATGGGTTCCGCACGCTTTGAGCGTAAGCAACAAACTTCAACGCTCCACGATTGCCGCAGGTTTGCTTGCACGTCGCAAGGCTACTCGTAGATATAAGGACAGATTTCTTTACCGCATCATCACTGGCAGCGAAGGGTGGTGTGTTTATGTCAACATGAACCATCGAAAACAATGGCTAAGCCCCAATAAAAAAAAACACTCCCGCGATTAAAACAAGGACTTCATCCACGAAAGACAATGCTGTGTGTGTAGTGAGATTGTGAAGGCATCATTCTTTATGAGCTCCTTGCGAACAAAGAGATTGTCAATGCAGAACTGTACATTCAACAAATGTATCGACTCTCCGAAGCTATTCGTGAAAAGCGACCTCATCGACGTTTATAGAGTCCTTCTGCAACACGACGAAGCTCGTCCTCACATTGCCGATATGACAAAAGACGCCATATAAACGTTTAATTGGGAAATCCTGCCGCATCCTCCATATTCGCCAGACAGGGCTCCATCGGATTTCCATCTGTTCCGATCGCTCTCTAACAATTTGCGCTGCGTTTCGTTCATTACTGATGTGGAATTAAGAACCTGATTAGACGAATTCTTCGAGTCAAAATCCAGAGATTTTTATTGCAGAGGCATCGAAAAACTAGTTGAACGTTGGGAAGAAGTCGTAAATAACAACGGAGAATACATTATTGATTAAATTGAATATTGTTATCAATTAAAAATGAAGTTTTTCTAAAGTTGTTAATAGTAATGCATAAATTTGATAAAACCACAAGAACCTATTCCTCAACCCAATATAAGCTAGTAAAAGATAAAGGACCGCCTCTAAGACAAGAAATCACCAATGATGAAGTAGGAGAGGGATGGGTAAATTCACATTAAGATTTTTTTGGAGGTGGAAATTTTCATTTTTATGGGAACCCGATGTGTCACTTTAATTATTGCCTTAATTTTGCATTTTCATTATTTTATTTCTTTTCCTCTCTCCTTGTCCCTCTCCCCTTCGTTTCAATTTACTTCTCGTGTCTCTCCTAATTACCCTCTTTAGACTATCGCTTTATCCATGAATCGTTTAACCCCTTTGGCTCTGTTCTTGACTCTTTCTTGCCTCTCGGTTTGACCTTGCTATCTTAATCTGAGTTTACCCGTCCCTCTCCTCCTTCCTCATTGGTGATTTCTTGTCTTAGAGGCGTTTTGGGTTATATCGCGCGCAATTTCATCTTCAAATCTAAGGATGTAATTTTACCTTTATATAAATCCCTTGTGCGGCCACTTCTCGAATACGCTGTTCAATTTTGGGCTCCATATTTAATGAAAGATATCGCGCAATTAGAAAGAGTGCAGCGTAGGGCTACGAAATTAATTCCAGAGCTGAGGAATAGATCATACGAGGAAAGGCTCAGGGCTTTAGATTTGCCATCGCTAGAACGCAGAAGATTACGTGGCCAGCTAATAGAAGTATTTAAAATACTAAAGGGTTTCTCAAACGTGGACTTTCGCAATCTGTTCGAACTGGATCATAGGGGAAATACTCGTCAGCACGGGTTAAAATTAGTGAACAAGCGTTTTAACACTAGTATAGCCCAAAACTATTTTACATTTAAAGTTACTCAAAATTGGAATCGGCTGCCCACCCACGTAGTAGATAGCACTTCGGTTAATATGTTCAAAAATCGTCTCGACGTGCATTTGAATAGTTTAAATATAACGTAGTTGAGCACTGTGAATTTAAACGTCCTTGCAGAGAGAGAGTTTGGAGCGGAGGTTGAAGGATATGAAATTATGATGACTAAAATTGATGCCGGCGATTCTCTGCATGTGTAGCTTAGATGTCCCATTTCTTTTCCGCCTATCCTATAAGTAGTCTCTATCCCTAAATTAGCTTTTCACCACTAGCAGTCGAGTGGCTGCGGAAGATGAGAAGAAAAACTTTCTATCTCCCCCGACCCCTAGTTTGATTAGTTAAAATTGCACGATAATGTACACATGTAGATAAGTGTGTACAGTAGATAGTATTAAAAAAAAAAAAAATAGCATGTTAGAGATACACTCGTAGATAAGGGTGTATCGTAGTTTTTGATTTAGTGTAGCGGACTAGCCTCGAGCGGACCTTAGGGTCTTTGCTGGTCCTAGATTCTGTAGTTCTGTAGTTCTGTAGTTATTATATTATTTTCTCTTATAGTTATCCTTGAGAATGAACTGAATAAAGTTCGAAAGTACTTGGAAGCACCTTTTCATTTTTCCTGCGGGACCTGCATTCATATATATATATATATATATATATATATATATATATATATATATATATATATATATATATATATATATATATATATAGATTTATACGCACATGCTCATACATATACACCCACACCCCAGTACATATGTTGAAACCTCAAATTAGCTCGAGATAAATGCAATGAATTGAGAAAATGTGGCAGAGTAATGAGGAAACTGGAATTCGAAGTAGATTGAAAATTCCTCTCCTAAATGTGTCACTTGGAAGATGCCATCACAATGTGAACTTCTTGCTTCAATTTTCGGTTAAAAAAATCACAAAAATACCCGTTACACAACTTGCAGTAATCCTATATTTACATAAGAGCCCCTCAAATGAATACAGCCAAATCGTTCTCCGCAAAGTATTTCCAGTTGTTATTTTTGAGTTTCTATTAGTACAGCCTTGTTGGTTCTCCTGATCATATTATTTAGGGCTAATAATACTATTATCACCCGTAAATTGTATCTTCTTTAATCCAATTTGGCTTCGAGTGACGTGAGCTTCGTCTTAGTTACTCACAGTGAATAGCGCAAAGTCATCGTCTATCTAAGCCGGGCTTTAGTTTAAGGAGCATTTTTGAGAAACTTTCAAATTATTGCATCATCCGTGTATTTAACTGAAAGAGAGAGAAAGAGAGAGAGAGAGAGAGAGAGAGAGAGAGAGAGAGAGAACGAGAAAAGGATAGATATTGATGGAGAGAACAAGATAAAGAGAGATATTCAGAGAGAGAACGAGAAAAGGATAGATATTGATGGAGAGAACGAGATAGAGAGAGATATTGAGAGAAAGAAGGAGAAAGAAATATTGAGAGAAAGAAAAAAATGAGTAAAAGAGATTGGGAGAATGAGACAACGAGAAATAGCGAGAGAATGAGAAAACGAGAATATGAGAGATATTGCTAGAAAGAAAGAGATAAAGAGAGATATTCAGAGAGAGAGGTAACGAGAAAGAGAGAGATTGAGAGAAAGAGAAAACGAGAAAGAGTTACAAAGAGTTACAAGGATTTAGGGTGCCTCAAAAGAGATTTCTGTCCATACCAAGGAGGAATTCACTTTGAGGTAAGTATAGAACGGATCAAGCCTCCCCCCCCCCGAAACTTGGGGCAAGAAAATAGAAAAGACACCTGATTGTGCTAGGAAGCCACAAGGAGCTACAAGGACAAGAAGTACCCTAGGAGAGCTTACGGTCCATTCAAAGAGGGTACCTTTTGGCTAACAGTTGCGCAGGCGCAGTTCTGCACAACGACTTAAGTGCCAAACCGGACAATTTTCAAGACTTTGTCCAGTCTTGACTTTAACTGGTCAACAGAATTGCTCTTGACAACTTCCACTGGAAGTGCGTTCCAGCTACCGCAGATGCTGTAGGTGAAAAATTTACCACACAGATCGCGGTGGTAACGCTTCAGTTCATGTTTGCAGCCGTGATTTCTCGTTCTGCCCTCACTAAGTTGGGGAAATATCCGTGTAGTCTATATTAAGAGAAAGAGACAACGAGAAATAGCGAGATAGAGAATAAGTGAAAGTGAGAGAAAGAGAGAGTGAGAGAACGAGATAGATATTGATAGAGAGAGATATTGATATAGAGAATGAGATAAAGAGGGGAATTGAGAGAGAGAAGGAGAAAGAGAAAACGAGAAAGAGATTGAGAGAAAGAGACGAGTAATAGGGAGACAAGGTGAGGGAAAGAAACAGAGAGAAGCAGAGAGAGAGAGAGAGAGAGAGAGAGAGAGAGAGAGAGAGAGAGAGAAATGGCTTTGATCGCACCTTATCTGTCCAATCACTTAAAGGTGGATGACGTTTCTAATTCAAGGCCTTTCCAGCCTTGAGATTTTTTTACTTTATTTGTTCTTTCCACCACCACCCCCCTCCCTGTTCCTCCTTGGTGCGCTCTCTCTTCCTTAATGATTTGACTTCCTGCCACTAAGATATCCGATCTCGTGCCTACCTTAACATTGGCTCATATTTTCTGCATCAAAATGAGGTTGATGGCCGATGAAGCAGACGCCAAGTGGGCGAGTAGAAGAAGGCGTTTGTGGCCGGGTCAAGTCGCAAGGAGCTCTGATGCACTTCCTCTTCGTGAATGGTACAGATTGATGAGACTGTAGTGAAAGGGAAAAATAGCACCCGAAATATAGCGGTATTGAAGGCAAAGAAAATGACTAAATGCATGGATGGAGTTACTCGAATAAGTAAGTGAATGAGAATGAATGGTTGAGAGTGTTGAGATAATCAAGGAAAGGATTGATAAGATAGAAAAGAATGATTCTTGTTCTTCTTTACATCTCCCGCGGAGGAAGTTAGTTGTGTGCTTCTTATTAAGTATTGAGCAAATGGGATACATAGAGAGAGAGATATATAGAGATAGAAGGTGAGAGAGAAATAGAGAGAGAATGATTAAGATAGACATATATAAGGAGAGATAAGGAAGGAGAGATTGAGAGAGAATGATAAAGATAGACATAGAAAATGAGAGAAGTAAATATAGAGATAAAATAAGAGAGAGACAGGAGAGATGAATAGAGAAAGAAAGAGCGAGAGAGAGAGAGAAGAGAGAGTTACATGGAATAGAGGTACCTCAAAGGAGGTTTTGATCCATTCCTTGAAGGTACCAGTTTTGTATCTAGTCTAACTCGTAAAGTACTTTGTCTAGTCGAGATTTGAATTGTTCAACTGATAAAATTTCACCACCTCCTCTGGAAGATGGTCCCCTTTGGCGTTGACGCTAGTCTTAATTTAAGTTAGATCTAACTTGTAACCGTGGTTGCGCGTGTGATTCATCTTCAGCCTGAACTACTTCCTGTATTTCACGTTTGCGAATCACCGTAGAGTTATATAGTTCTGAATGAACCGGCCACGTATAGGGCAGGTCTCTATGGATAATACCCTCAATTCTCGTCACCGGAGTTGTTATTTTTTGTGCCTAAAGAACAGGATTAGTTTTTGCTAATTTTGGCCTGAAACCCGTTCTAGCCATTCAATGTCTTTACGCCTTGTTGGTGACCAGAATTTTACTGCGTAATCAAGGTGTGGCTGGACATGAGAGTTGTACAGCGTGAGCACAATTTCTTTGTTTCGAATACGAAAGTGTCTCTTTATGTACCCTCAGCTGTCTTTGGGCCCCTTTTCAGAGCCGGCTGCACTGCCTAGAAAACTTCAGGTCACTGCTGATGTGCACACCTAAATCTTTGTCCAGTTCGGTCGCCTCCAATGGTCTACCTAACAAGTCGTATTTTCTTCGAGTGTACCCAATGAGCATTACCTTTGCACTTGTCTAGGTTAAATGGCCTCTGTCAAATCTCGCCTAAGTGCGAAGGCTGTCTCTCAAGCACTCGACTTCTCCGTGCGAGCTACCCCTACTATCTAATTTGGTATAGCCCACAAATTTTACGGTCCGTCAACCAGTTCTTAATCCAGTCGGCCACCTTCTCGGCATTAGACGAAGCGGGCTTTACTTATTAACATGCGTTGGGCACCTTATAGAAGGCTTTGTGAAAGTCAAGGTATAAAATTTTGCACTCTAACACGATCGTCTTCACTCAATATACAATGGAAGAAATCTAATAAATTTGTGAGTCACGATCGGCTTCTGCGGAACCGGTGCTGGGAATCTAATATCAGGTTGTAAGATTCTAAGTGCTCAACTATGCGATCTGTGATTATGCTATCTTGCAGGTCACCCAGGATGGACGTCACACCAATAGACTAGTACTTACCAGGGCTTTCGCGTTCTCCATTTTTAAAGATAGGTGTCACGTCCGTCATCCTAAATTCCTTTGGTACCTGTTCCGTTTCAAGTGAATCATTAAAGATCGCAGTAAGGTGTGTCCCAACCTTACAGTTGACCTTACTAAGGATTCTGGGAAGGAAGCTATAAGAACTAGGAGACTTATACGGGTTCAGATTCCCTAATCTACCCGCCACTACATCGCTATCTACAATTCTCTCGTATAGGTTCTTCCCTTCTTCGAGATGTACCCAAGGCCTCGTAGTGGGGCCATCTACTTCTTTTGTAAACATGAAGGCTAATTAGTCGTTCAGCACGTTAACGATATACGGGTACGATTCCTGAAAACACGCCGTCTTCGTCTTTCAGGTGAACAATACATTGGCGAAACAT
This sequence comes from Ceratothoa steindachneri, assembly GCA_963969495.1. Classification (NCBI taxonomy): domain Eukaryota; kingdom Metazoa; phylum Arthropoda; class Malacostraca; order Isopoda; family Cymothoidae; genus Ceratothoa; species Ceratothoa steindachneri. The sequence goes on along the minus strand of OZ018322.1, from coordinate 16,374,201 downwards.
TTTGAAGCTTTTGACTTGCAAGAAGAATTGTTTGTGATTATCCTTGCAGTGAGACGCGACCAGATGTTCCTCACTGCGTTTAGCTCGGCGCACAGTGTTTTCGCTTTTCTACAATTCTCTCCGTGCTAGGTAATGTATTTACCGCTATCGCTATTATTCCAGTTGCTGTAAGTTTTTCTATTGCAATTCTCCGTGGCAATGTCGCGATTGAACCACTTCGGTTGGGTGAACTTTTCGCTTACTTTTTTAACGAACTGGACCTGCTGGACCGATCCCGGGCAGCTCCATTTCGTTCCGACCACAGCTTATAGACGACCTATCGAGCCCCAAATGCAGTCAAAGTTCGTTCATGAGTAATCGGATTTGTAGGTAGCAATGCAAAGGTGCATGTTAGAGTGAGTGTAAAGAAAAAACATGATTGTTCAGTGATCCCTCCGGCCTAAACACTTGACAACGATCAGTTTGAAAACCACGTCGTCCTAGGTGGTGAGCACCAAGTCAACCAGGTTCTCACCTCTCGTTGGCTTCACGAATTATTGTGTAAAATAGTCATTACCAGTGAAGTCGACGAGTCGCATTAATTCCCTGTAATCCTATATATCTCAACAGTCAATCCCTCAACAGTTAGAGTCACCCATGATCAAACCTTGGTGACTGGTCACTAACCACGTCCAGCTTAAAATAAAATATAGAATCTGATTCATTTGACTAAGTTTGAGGCTTGAACATCAACGCCAATCGATATGAGGTCCTGCTTAAGTTCATATTTACCCTTAGCACCTTGTGGTCACTTCTAACGTTTCAGTCGACGGTGTTAAGGCAATTTCGGACGTGTATTATTACTCCGCTGCCTCCTTGACATTGTGTATCAGCTTGGAACATCGCATAGACTGGGATCACAAAAACACCTTCCAAACCTCGAGTGATGTATGAAGCCAAGCTTCTACAATAGCCACAATATATATGTAACTGTCACCGGCTAACACGGCCAAGAAGGGAGAGAGAGGCAGAGTTAGAGAATAGGGAGAGAGAGAGAGACAGAATGAGCGAAAAATGAATGAGAGAGAAGGAAAAAGAGAGAAAAACTGAATAAGAGAGAGAAATAAAAAATAGAGGAGAGAGAAAGAGATGGAAAGAAAATAAAGAGAAGGGGGAGGGAGGGAAAAGGGTTCGAGGTAGGAGAAACAGGGCTAACTGGAGGGAAGAGAGAGAGGGAGGGGAAAGAGTTAGAGGTAGGAGAAACAGGGCTAGGTGGAGGGGAGAGAGAGAGAGAAAGAGAAATGATGAAGGCATGATAGGGGAGAAAAAGAGAGAGAGATAGAAAGAAAGAAATAGACAGAGACAAATGGGGAGAGAAATAGACAAATACTGAGAAAGAGCGAGAGGCGGAGGGAGGGGAAGGGAGAGAGGGTGATAGTAGGGGGGAGAGTGGGAGATATAAAAGTAACAACAAGGAGTAACAACAAGGAAAGAAGGTACCCTAGGAGACCTTACGGTCCATTCAAGGAGGGTACCTTTGGACTAGCAATCGAGTGGGCTCATGGCTGCTCAATTGTTTTGCGTCCCTAACCGGCCACTTTTCAAGACTTTGTCTAGTCTTGACTTGAACTGGTCAACAGATTCACTGTTGACAACTTTCAATGGAAGTGCGTTCCACTTACCGCAGATACTGTACGTGAAAAAATTTCCACACAGATTGTGGCTGTAACGCTTCAGTTTAAGTTTGAAGCCGTGATTGCGCGTTCTGTTCTCACTCAGTGTGAAAATATCCCGGTAGTCAACATTGTCGAACCTTCGAAGTATTTTGAAAACTTCGATGAGCCGACCACGCAGTCTACGGGTTTCCAGCGAGAACAGATTTAATTCCCTGAGTCTATCCTCATAACTTTTATGTTGGATAGAGGGAATCAGCTTGGTTGCCCTGGCTTGTACGCGTTCCAATCTCGTGATGTCCTTTCGAAATGAAGGACTCCAAGATTGTACGGCATACTCCAGGTGCGGTCGGACAAGTGAGTTGTACAAACACAGTACAATCTCCTTGTTCCGACATCCAAACTGGTGCTTTATATAGCCTAGCATCCTTTGGGAATTTTTCTCCGTCTCAATGCCTTGTTTCGAGAAATTGATGTCACTAGTGATTGTTACACCCAAGTCCTCCTCAGTGTCGGTGGATTCAATAGCAGTGCCCTTAAGGATATACTGAGATTGGGGGTTTTTGTGGCCGATATGCATCACTTTGCATTTGTTCACGTTAAAAGGCATTTGCCACGTGTCCGACCACTCCCCAATCTTCCCAAGATCTTCCTGCAGGCGGGCAGTATTTCCATACTTTGCAACGTTCATACCAAGCTTGGTATCGTCGGCAAATTTGGAAATTTTGGCAACCATGTCACCGTCCATGTCGTTGACGTAGATGATGAATAGTAGTGATCCCAAGAAAGAACCTAAAGGCACCCCACTATTACGAGCACCCACTCAGAAACCTGTCCATTCAACACCACCCGTTGCCGTCTGCCACTTAGCCAGTTCTCTATCCAACCTGCTATCTGGCCACCTATGCCCTGCGCACGCACTTTCCGGAGAAGGCGGCGGTGTGGTACCTTGTCAAAGGCCTTTTGGGAGTCAAAGGTACACAACATCCACCGCTTCATCCTGATCATGCTCACTGAAAACGAAGTGGAAGAATTCCACAAGGTTCGTCAGGCATGACCGTTGCCTTCGGAAGCCATGCTGGGAACTCCTCAGTAGCAGGTTTGACTCTAAATACGACGTCATTTTGTCCACCATCATGCTTTCCAAGAGTTTACCGACTATCAAAGTCAGACTGATAGGTTGGTAGTTTGACGGTTGACTACGATGGGGGGAGGTCAGTTTGGGAAAAAAAGGCGAGGAAGATAGAGAGGGGTAGAAGGGCAGTTAGGGAAGAAAATAAAGAGAGAGAGAAGTGAGGGAAAGAGAGAAGGAGAGAGATCGGAGAAGAGAGAGATAAGGAGAGATAATACAAAGGATTACAAAGTAAATAGTATGAAGCAACAGACCAATCGATCCTTCTGAATTTGCAGGGAGACACTCTCTGAACTAGGCTTACTAAACTTCGCCGTCTTGATCATTGATATTTGCTTATCTGATGGAGGGACAAATCATAAAATATTACTCTTTTATAAACGTATTCAGTCTTGGGTTTAAGGCAAAGTGTTTGTTTGTTTTTTTAGACTCGTGCTATTTAAACGGTTTACCAATAATTTTACAATCATTTTCCTGTGTGTAATTAGATCGATCGATTTTAAAGTACTTGTTACAGTTCATATTAAATAAGCCTATGACAATTTCAAATACTTGAATATGATCACCTCTTAGTCTACATTGGATTACTGAAAAGAGATTTAATTCCTTAAGACGGTCCTCGTATAGCTTGTTTTTAAGATTAGGTATCATTTTGGTAATTCTACGTTGAATCCGTTCTAGCTTGTTTAAACTTTTGGGGTAGTAAGAGAATCAGGCTTGAACACTCTTCCAGAAGAGACCGGACTAAAGATTTGTAGAGAGTAAGTATTACTTCTATGGATTCGTGCTTAAATCTCCTACCTAATAAAGCCAATAATTTTGTTCGCCTTCTTGGTAATTTCTTCGCATTGTTGACTGAGTTTTAGTTTACTCAATACTTTTACTTTCAAATCTGTTCTCTTATCTACGCTATTCAATCGTTTGCCATTCATTGAATAAGATGCTTTATTTCATTTTGCCTTCCTATGTAGAGTACATTACAGTTATCCGCGTTGAAGTACATTTTCCAAGTTTGGGTCCAACGTGATACCTTGCAAACATCATATTGCATATCTTCTGCTTTCTTATGTGAGTTTACAGCATTTGACATATTTTTATAATCCGCATACTTTGATATTGTGCAGGTCAGACCTGCATTAATGTCTTTAATGTAGATTAGAAAGAGGAAAGGCCCTATAACTGAGCCCTAGTAACCAGGCTAGTTATATCGAGCCATTTAGAAATCTTACCATTTATGACTGTTTTGCTTTCTTTAGCTGAGCCAATTGGAGTTGAAATAAGTAAAACATTCGAATGAAAAATTTAAACGGTTCACATATTGAACCTTATAAATGGGAAGACAAACTTCCCCGTTTGTATTATTTCTCTTTCGTAAATGGGAACACGGACTTCCCGCTTTGTATTATTTCCCTTTCGTAAATGGGAAGATGGACTTCCCGTTTAGTATTCTCTCTTTTGTAAATGGGAACACGAACTTCCTGCTTTGTATTATTTCCCTTCCGTAAATGGGAAGATGGACTTCCCGTTTAGCATTCTCTCTTTTGTAAATGGGAAGATGGACTTCCCGTTTTGTATTATTTTACTTTCGTCAATGGGAAGATGGACTTCCCGTTTAGTATTCTCTCTTTCGTAAATGAGAACACGGACTTCCCCTTTGTATTATTTCCCTTTCGTAAATGGGAAGATGGACTTCCCGTTTAGTATTCTCTCTTTTGTAAATGGGAAGATGGACTTCCCGTTTTGTATTATTTCACTCTTGTCAATGGGAAGATGGACTTCCCGTTTAGTATTCTCTCTTTTGTAAATGGGAAGATGGACTTCCCACTTTGTATTAATCTCTTTCTTAAATAGGAAGATAGACTTCTCGCTTTGTATTAATCTATTTCGTAAATAGGAAGATGGAATTCCCGTTTAGTTTTCTCTTTTTTGTAAATGGAGAGTTAAACTCCCCAGTGTGCAGTATTTTTCTGTCGTAAATAAAGGAACGAAAATCCTCCTGTGCCGAGTAGTGAGGTAAAGGGGCAATGTGATGGATCTTGTTGGATCACAAATCGTGTGGATCACAAAGAGCGACATTGTTGAGTCGATGCTACTTAGAGGTTCTGTTATTCTCCTTGTAAGACTTCGTAGGGAAGAGTTCACGACATCGATTTCCCTCTCCCAAAACTTTACCTCCTTTACCGACGAATAATTGAAATGAATTGAAATGGAAAGTAGAAGAAAAAATTTAGATCCCCGTGTCCATACCCCACCCCCCGTTTAGTCCATCACAGAGGAGGGACCCGGTCGGAGGGGCGGGGCGAGGCCTGGTTCCCCCTGAGTTTTCCCATGGCTGCTCAATTGTTTTGCGTCCCTAAACGGCCACTTTTTAAGACCCTGTCTAGTCTTGACTTGAACTGGTCAACAGATTCACTGTTGACCACTTCCACTGGAAGTGCGTTCCACTTACCGCAGATACTGTAGGGGAAAAAATTTCCACACAGATTGTGGTTGTAACGCTTTAGTTCAAGTTTGAAGCCATGATTGTGCGTTCTGTTCTCACTCAGTGTGAAAATATTCCGGTAGTCAACATTGTCGAACCCTCGAAGTATTTTTAAAACTTCGATGAGCTGACCACGCAGTCTACGGGATACTCCAGTTGCGACCGAACAAGGGAGTTGTGCAGACTAAGTACTATCTCCTTGTTACGGTATCCAAACTGGCGCTTTATGTAGCCTAACATCCTTTGGGCTTTCCTCTCTGCCTCGATGCACTGTTTCGAGAACTTGAGGTCGCTAGTGATAGTAACACTCAAGTCCTTCTCAGTGTCATTTGATTCAAAGGCAGTGCCCTTAGAGATGTATTGAGATTTGGGGTTTTGGTGGCCAATATGCATTACTTTGCATTTTCTTACGTTGAAAGGCATTTGCCACGTGTCTGACCACTCAACAATCATTTGAAGGTCCTCTTGGAGGCTGGCAGTGGTTCCCTCCTTTGCCACATTGATACCAAGCTTGGTGTCGTCGGCAAACTTAGAGATTTTGGCAACCATGTCTCCGTCTATGTCGTTGAGATAGATAATAAACAGTAGTGGTCCCAGGACGGAACCTTGAGGGACACCGCTAGATACGGGCGCCCATTCAGAGGCCCGACCATTCACCACTACGCGTTGCCGTCTGTCACTTAGTGTCGTAAAATGGACTCCCGACAATATACCATATATAACTATTCGTTGAGGAAACTTCTTTAATTATCTTTAGAGTGCATTAATGTCTGGCGGGCCGATATTATGTATCTTCGATATGCTTAAGAAGTGGAACTGAGCTCAAGGATAATAATATTGCTATCATTAATAAAATAGAGTTTTATTAATAATAACTATCAACAAACACAAGACGGAAAATATTGACATAAACAGAAGAATGGAAAGGGTCGTGGGGGCTCGGGCTAATCCGAGGATTAAAGGATTTAAAAAGGTAAAACAAATATAGAGTTAAAGAGATGGGATGGTTCGCTAAACCATTTAAAGCACAGGATAGAATTGACAAAAGGGTTCAATACACAAAGGTAACGTTTGGCTTACGTAACTTTATACGAGTGGTGCAGTGGAAGACGACGTGAAGGAATTTTCGGTCCGCTGGCAAGTTCCAGCCGAAGGGGGGGGAATAAAAGAATCCTGACGTGGCGTCTGGGGAATGAGAACCGTTTCTCGACGAACGGCTTGAAGAAAAATGGCTGTTCTACGTTGTTCTCTTCCAAACAACAGGGGGGGGGGGTGAGAACCGTCTCTTGTCTACGGGCTCAAGAACAATGGCTGTTCTAATGTTGTTCTCTTCTTGAACAACAAGGGGGAAGGGTGAGAACCGTTTCTTGGCGAACGGATTCTAAAGAACAATGGCTGTTCTACGTTGTTTTCCTCTGAACAACAGGGAGGGGGGAGAACCATCTCTTGTCTACAGGCTCAAGAACAATGGCTGTTCTAATGTTGTTCTTCTCTGAACAACAAGGGGGAAGTGTGAGAACCGTTTCTTGGCGAAGAGCTCAAAAGAACAATGGCTGTTCTACGTTGTTCTCTTCCTGAACAACGAGGGGGAAGCCTTGAGGACTTGGCGTCACGAAAGGCTCGAACCTTTGGCACTCAAAGGATATTGTCCCCTTTCTGGACAAGTGATGGTGAATCTCGAGGTCGAGGTCCCTTGGCGCACAAAGGGAGAGAGGGTCGTGGTGATGTTTCGCGACGAAAATCTGGATCTCCAATCTGATCTTAGTGGTAAAGTTTTCATCTAAATAGTCGAGACACTCCCTTGGCGTGGGGGACAATGGAGTGGGAACTTCGAGGGAATGCACAGCCGAGGCTGGCAACAATGCCTTATCTGCCCATAAGCCTAACTCAATCTGGCGAGGTCGGCGTATGGGGGCGAATGGGGGGGGGACGATAACCTCCTTGTTTAAACATTGACATCCGGTGGCTGCGATAAGACGCCAAGCTTCGAAGCGAAGATGCCCGTGGGAGCAACGTGGTTTTAAATAATATCTGATAGGAGTTGTAACTAACGCTGTCTCAACCCGTTCTATCACACTTAGCCAGCTCTCTATCCCACCTGCTACCTTGCCACCTATGCCCTGCGCACGCACTTTCCGGAGAAGGCGGCGGTTTGGTACCTTGTTAAAGGCCTTTTGTGAGTCAAAGGTACACAACATCCACCGCTTCATCCTGATCATGCTCACTGAACACGAAGTGGAAGAATTCCTCAAGGTTCGTCAAGCATGACCGTTGCCTTCGGAAGCCGTGCTGGGAACTCTTCAGTAGCAGGTTTGACTCTAAATAAGACGTTATCTTGTCCACTATCATGCTTTCCATGAGTTTACCAACTATCGACGTCAAACTGATGGGTCGGTAGTTTGACGGATGGCTGGGGTCTCCTTTCTTGAAGATCGGAGTCACCTCCGCCTCACGCCAGTCCCTAGGAACGCATCCGGTCCGGATTGACATGTTAAATATAGCGCACAGATGTCGTGATACTTCATCGCACACTTCCTTCAACACCTTGGATTGAAACCCATCTGGTCCGGGGGACTTATTCTTCTTTAGGTCAGCGATCTTTTTCTTTATTTCTCCTTCGGTGAAGTCCATTACCTCCAGCTTTCCCCCCGAGTAGGAATCCGTGGGCTGGGGTATGGGACCACACTCTTTAGTAAACACTGAAGAGAAGTAGTCATTGAGGAGGTTAGCATTTTCTGCATCTGACTGAGTTAATGCACCCTCCTCGTCCACTAAGGGCCCAATCCTACGATGGATTGGTTTACGGCTATTTACATAGCCGAAGAACTCCTTGTGATTCTCCTTGCAGAGTCTCGCCACTCGGAGTTCCTCAGACCGCTTAGCCGCCCTTATGCTGGACTTCACTCTTCTGGCTAGCCTCCGGTACTCGTCAAAGGCACTTGAGATCTTCGATCGCTGGTACATATTTCTCTTCTCCCTAAGTAGTTGGCCGATTTCTCGATTAAACCACTTTGGTTGAACAGAAGACCGACAGGGGCATTTCAGAGGGATGCAACTTGATTGAAGACTCATGAATTTATTTTTGAAATTTTTCCACGAATCCTCAATATCTTCGAATACCGATAGCCTTACATCAGTCAGCCCAGCACGAAGGCTCGCAAAGTCTGCTCTTCTCAAGTCAAGTTACTTTGATTGACTGGCAACAGCCCTTACCTTCGGGATCTTGACGGTAAATCTAATTAGCTGGTGATCACTGCCACCGAGCTCTTCGCCTACAGAGAAATCCTCAACGATATCATCCTCAGAGGTGAAGACCAAATCGAGGATATTGTCTCCTCTCGTCTCGGTTCTCTGACCCATTGAGTGAGGAACTCATTAGGGAATGCTAATCTCTGTACTATAAACTAATTTTAGAGTTAAGTTCAAATAAGTTAGAGTGAAAGTGTGTCTGTTTGTTTATTTTTGTGGTTAATTTGTTATTATGTTATGTGTGTATGAGTTAGGCGTTCAAATTGTTGTTAGCGTTATTTGTTTTCCTGCTATGTTAATAGCTCGAGTTTCTATGATTTTTGTAGCATACTTCTCGTATCTGTTGTGTGGGCTCATGTTCGTTGGTTATTTATTTGTTTATTTTTTTCTTCTTTATTCATGTTGTTTTTTCCTTTTTCGTTCATTTGCACTCTTTGGTTAGTTTTGTCATTCCTTGCAGGTATCGAGTCCAATACGCTGAGTTTGTCATTATTCGGAAATTTTTTGTCACAATCGGGTTTCCTTATTTGGTTTACACGTAAATCTCCTCCTCTTCCCTTTGGTCCGCTTTATTTTTAACACTAAGAAACAGCATATATTGTCTCCATCCTGCCCCTCGTGCTATTTGATTACTTAGTTCATCTCCTATTTCTTCTTGTGTTTTTTCTAGGATTTTTTGGCTCCTTTTTCAATTATTTTGTTTAATGGTTTTATTTTCGCTTCAATGTGTAAGTCTCTTTGTTTTTTCCTCTCTAATCGTCGCGTGTTCGTAATTATGTATACTGTCTTATTCTGTATACGTTGCATCCTTATTTGATTGCTTCTTGAAACCGTATACATGGCAATTGTTGGATATATCAAGGTAGACTGCATCATCACCTGGTAGATCTTTCTCTTATTTTTCATGTTTAGATTTCTTAATCCGTAGAGTAAAGATAGCATGCCTCGTGCTTTGTTTATTCTTTTGGTCACGTGTTCCTTTTAACCATTTTTCGTAATAGTTAGGCCTAAAATCTTGCCTTCATCGTTATACTTGTATCGCTCTCCATCTACCTTAACGTCGGATAGTTTTCTGCGATACATAGGTATAATTTTAAATTTATCTTTATTCGTTTTAATTTTCCATTTGCGTTCATACTCGTTTAGATTTTCTATTCTGTTGCCGTTACTCTGGCCTGCATCTGAGGGTTCCGATAAACACAGGGAATTAATTGAGTGAAATCATCTGCTTATTGTATCTTCACACAGCCCTCGTTCCTGGGAGGGGAAATGTCCAAGGTATACACTGAGTATAGCGAAGGACTTAAACACCTTCCCTGATCGAGGCCCGCATTAAGCTTGAATCTTTCACCTTGGTATGCATATCTTTCCATGACGTAGTCGCATAAAATTCTTTCCAAATAGTTGTTCATTTCCTGATTTAGAATTTTATGTTGTATGCTTCTTTGTCAGACTTTATCGAATGCTTTCAATACGTCCCGGCATCAATGTCCATACTGCATTTCTCTCCTTTCACTTTGGTCATTTTTTCTTTCATCACGCTGAAGGCCATCTCCGTATTCCTGTTGTTTCTGAAGCCAAATTGTTGATTGTTCCAGAGATTTTTTTCTGTGAGGTATTCATTTAATCTTGCGTTCAGAATTTTTTCAAACAACTTCCCGCTGAAATCGAAAAGGGATATAGGTCGGAAGTTTTCGATCTCCGAAGGTGGTTTTCCCGGCTTTGGTATGAATATCATTTTGGCTATCTTTAACTCATTAGGAAAATATCCTCTGTTTATACAGGCGTTAAACACGTTCCTTATCCCTTCGAGTATATTATCCGGTGCTTCTATATAGTTTTTTTCTGGTGAGGCCGATTTTCCTGGGGCCTTTTGTTTAAAATTTGTGATGGTATTCTTTAATTCCTCGATTGTAATTTTGGCATTAATTCTATCGTTCGCATACCGTTCCTCTTCTACGTAGTGATATGGGTAAAACCTCTCAATCGGTTCATTTAGTTCGTCAATTATTTAGGTTTCGAAGTCTATATCGTAGTTTTCGTTTTCTTCTTCGCCGATGTTGAACACTCCTTTCTAGTGTTACCTGAACAATTTTTCAATCTCTTGTTCATCTTCGATTTATTTCCTGTTTCTGTCCTTAATCTTTATTTTCTCTTTACCTTTAGCATTTCCCATTCTTTTTATCTTTTGTCAAAATTCACGGCGCAATAGCTCGTTGTCAATATTTTGAACAGCTATGTCCCAGTATTCTCTTTGTTTATCCGTTATTGCGCTTAGTAATTCTCTCTTCTTCGTTCTCAGATTGCGGTATTTTTTCCTTGACGTTGCGTTTATTATTATGTCCTCGTTTATCGCTTTTATTTCTGCTTTCTTAGCTTTCATTTCGTCTGTCCATATAAAGTTCTTAACTGTTTTGTATGTGTTTCTTGGTATTGCGATCGCATCAGATGTTTGTATTCACGTCCTTATTTTTCCCAGCTCGCCGTCGATTTCTTCTAAAGTAGCTTCATTTAGTCTGTTTGGTGCGTAGTCATTCAATTCCTGTTTGTATTTTTCCTAGTCTGCTCTATGGTATGCCTTCCATTTTTTAGCTGGTATTTGTATTGGATGCTGATTCATGGTGAGTAGTGATGCTGTGCGGTAGCTACAGATAACAACTAAAGGTTTTATGTGGTAGTTAAGAGGAATCTTATTGTTTGCTAGGCAAATGTCTGGAGTTGTCGCTGTTCTGTCATTAATGAGCGTTGGGTACTCTGGTCCTAGTCTTCATACTATCTCTCTGTCTATTAGAGCTTGTAGGTCTTTTCCTGTTTGGTTTTTGTTCCTATATCCTGTGTACGTGCATCTTGCGTTCAGGTCTTCCAAAAACAAAGTCAGAAGTCTATTGTTAAATATTCTCACAAAGTTATTTATTGGGAGTCCCGGTCGTCGTGGTGGCTGGTATCCCGCAGCGATTATTATATCAGTTAATTCCATTTTGACCTCAATTGCGAGGTAAGATTCTGTTTTTCGTTGTTTTGTTTTGTACTCTATTCCTTTCTTTATTGTTATTATTGCTCTATCATGTTGTTCGTTTGTGTAATTAGAAGCTATTACGTCATAGTTCCATATTTTCAATTTGTAAGTCTCGAGGTTAATTCCGTGATCTGATATTAGAATTATGTCGGGATATATTTTTCTGAATATATTTCTGTATGTTTTCTTTATTTGTCTGTAGAATTCTTAATTTTCTGTACTCCGTTTTGCCTGTTGCTATGAAACGTTTCTTCTTTAATGGGAGAGTGGAGTTTTTACGATTATGTACTTGTATCTTTTTCTTGTGGTTCTGCTTTTCCATCCTGTTCTCACCGAGATTTGGCTCTTTTCCATCGCGCATTTCGTAGCTGCTTTTTCCGTTTTTTTTGTTTTGTTTTTTTATCGGGCGACTGCCTTCTAGGGCATAAGTCGCTGTACTAAAGCTAGCCTAAATCTAGTCTATATTAAGAACCAAATTAAAAAAAAACAAAAATACAAACAAAAAGCAAAGGAAAAACAAACGAATTGAAAAAATATAGCGAGCTCCGTCGACAGGAAAAGGCTCACGCTACCCCGACGAAGAAGAACCCGATCCATAGTTGAATATTAAATAACGGGGAGAAGGCCGGCCTCCTCCAAAAAGTCTAAAAGTCCACAGCTCGGTGTGCACAAATCCATTCCGAGTACAAGGGACAGGCGGTAGCGACCCCGCCCATCCCGGTACCGGACAGGTAACGTGCACGAAGATCACTCAGACCTGGACATTCGACAAGAATGTGCCGAACAGTCTGGGGACGACGCAGTAGTTACAATAGGGCACACGCGAGCGCTCCATCAAATGGTGATCCGTCACACGAGTGTGCCTGATTTGGAGACGACAGAAAGCGACCTGAAGCCGTCGCGGCATTGGGGAAGAGGTACATGGGAACAGTCGCGGCGCAATGGCATGCAACTTTAAGTTCCCTTTAACCGTCTCCCATCTTCTTTGTCAAGCAGTCCGAAGAGCTGCTCGTATTCTTGCCATATGGTCAGTGTGAGGAAGAGCGAAACGCTGGTCCGGTCGCAGAGTCCTCGCGGACTCTTGTGCACCCTCATTGGCGCGCTCATTCCCCGCAATTCCTACATGTCCAGGAACCCAGCAGAAGATAATCTCGACATCCGCCCGGCTCGCCAAAACCGTGGCGTCACGGATATTGCGAACCAGGGAATGCGGCGATTCCAATGCCCTGAGAGCACTCAGGGTGCTTTGTGAGTTGCTATAGATCAAAAATTTGGTCTTTGAACCGGACAATTCACGTAATCTTCCGTAGCGAGTCGTGTACTACCACCAGCTCGGCCGTGAAGACAGACGCAGCGCCTGGCAGAGCCCCGCTGACTTCAAACTTGAAGCCATCCGTATACACAGGCAGGGTTCCAGCGTGACACGAGGTGTGCTCCAAAAAAGTCGAACGCAATACTCCCGGCGCTGTACAAGCTTTGGGAGCAGAGGCGTGGCGAAAAATAGCCAAATGTGGTAACCTCCAGGGTGGTGTCCTGAGCAGGACCAGGGAAGCCACAAGCACGAGAGCTATACCCAGCTCTCTAAGGAGTTTTCTGGCACTAAATCTCAAGAGTTTAGGGTATGACTAGCATCCCTCGGTGGCATTGGTACTGTCGAAATCAGCTGCGGATGCAGTGGGAGCTGTTGGCGACTGAAGAAGGCGCCGGGCTCGCGCGTACAGGCAAATGATGCACTGTACACGGCGTAGAGCGAGTGGCATCTCCCCAGCATCGAAGAGTAGGCTCTTAATGGGAGAAGTGAAGAAGGCACCGGTCGCCAGGAGAAGGCTGGTGTGGTGGATCGAGTCCACCTTCCGCAATAAAAGCTCGGCTACGGATGCATAAAATTCGCATCTGTAGTCGAGCTTCAAACGAACAAAGGATCGATAAAAAAATGCAGTAGCCCTATCAGCGCCCCAAGCGCTTAACGTCACGGACTGGAGGATATCCATAGCGCGGGTAGAAGAATCCCTAAAGTTGCGAATATGAACCTCCCAGGTGAGGCGATGGTCAAATACAACACCAAGGAAACGGTGCGATTCAACCACTTCCAGGCGTATCTCATTAAGAAACAAGTCTGGGTCTGAGTGGAGCCGTGGAGGGCGGCAGAAGAGCACCACCTTAGTCTTGACCAAGGAAAACCGAAACCTGTGCGCTTCGGCATAGCGAGAGATGTGGTTCAATGCCTGTTAGAGTCGACGCTCCAGAGTTGACATCAAGGCCGCGCCAAAAGAGATCGAAAGGTCGTCCACGTAGAGCGTAGCGAGAACATCTTTCGGCAGCACCAAGGTGATGCCGTTGATGCTTAGGGCAAAGAGTGACACTGAGGACACTTCCCTGCGAGACACCCTCTTCTTGCTCCATTGGGCCGGAGAGGGTTTCCCCCCAGCGGTACACGGAATCGACGATCTCTAAAAAAAATTCAAATATAAAGATTGGGAGGCGTCCCGTCGCCCCCATCGTGTGGAGAGTCTCCATGATACCGTATCGCCATGCGGTATCATAGGCATTCTATAGATTATAAAACACCGAGGCGTAGTGCTGTCTACGAATTAAGGCCCCACAGACGGCATTTTCTAGTCGGAGCAGAGCATCCGACGTGGAATGGAACTTGCGGAAACCTCACTGTGCAAAAGACAGATGGCCTCCGCTGTCCAGTAAAAAGGCTAATCTAACATTTACCAATTTCTCCATCAACATGCACACGCAAGAGGTTAGAGAGATTGGGCGGAAATCAGCCTGAGTAGAGTGATCTCTCCCCGGTTTGCGAAAGGCAAGCATAGTAGCGATTCGTCAGAAATCTGGTAGGAGACCCACCACCCAGATCTTGTTGAACTAATCTAAGAGAAAGGCCATGCCTCGCTCACCCAGAAGTCGAAACATGGCGTATGGGACATCGTCCGGACCATGGGAAGTGTCCGCGCAAGAAGCAAGAGCGGAACGCAACTCACTCACAGTAAACCTGTGGTTGAAGGGTTCTCCACCTCTAGAGGTAAAGTCCAGTCGGCGGCCTTCAGCGACATCACGACGTGCATTGAATACTGGTGGAGCAGCCTCCCGTCTAGATAATGCGGAGAAAGCAGTCGCGAAGGATTCTGCCACGGACGCGGGGTCCGAGATTGTGCTCCCATTCTCCTGGAACTCGGGAGGGAGGTCGTGCGAGACTTGCCTTGAATCTTTTTGACTCGCTTGCACACCTCTGCTAGAGGGGTCTTCCCGTTAAGTGAAGACAGCTATGCTCGCCAAGAATAGCGGCGAGCGTGCTTCAAAATATGCCGGAACCTAGCCCTAGGGCGACGAAATTCACCGACAGTGAAATCCTTCAGGCGGCGCTTATAGCCTATGTAGGCATAAGGTTTCTGTTTGAGGGCCTTCTCACACTCGGCCAACCACCACGGGAGTGGTTGGCGTGCAAATCAGCCAGACGTTCTGGAAATAGTAGTCAGGCCCACGACGATGAGGTTGCCGGGAAAGAACTTAACGGCCTCATCTACCGAACTAAACTCCTCGACTGAGATAGAGAATTCAGTCATTTCCTGAAATGCAGGCCACCGCACCCGTGCTAAGCCCCACCAAGGTGGGCTCTGAGGTGACACTTGCCCTGAAAATGATATTTGAATGGTAAAGTGATCACTACCATGGAGGTCATCGACTACCCCCCATCAAAATCCGGCTATGCATCCGAAGAGCACAAAGATAGATCAAGGCAAGAAAATAAAGCGGTTCTCGGACAGTGATGCGTAAACTCATCCACATTTAGGACACCTTTATCAAGCTATTCGATCAGATCGACAAGAACTTTTCCCCTGGTGATTTATTGAGTAATCTCCCCAAAGAGGATACCTGCCGTTCAGATCTCCAAGCAAGAGATAGGGCCTCGGCAACTGTGCCATGACGCGGCGGAAGTCCGTCGCGTCGAATTCAGCTGACGGTGGAATGTACGCAGAAATAATAGTTACCTCCTATCCAGGTGCAGCTGCACAGCCATTTCCTGAAAGGAGGTATCTAAAGTTAAAAGAAGAACGGAGACATCATACTGAGTGTAAACCGAGCATCCACCAGCCCGGCCCCCATCTCGTGGTGGTGGGGTCGCAAAAACCTTATAGCCTGGGAGAGCGGTCAGGGGGCACGGGCCTAACATGGTCTCCTGCAGAAAAATAGCTAACGGGAAACGGGATGAGAAGAGCCTTCGCAGCTCCTCCCAGTTGGTACGTAGTCCACGGCTATTTCATTGAAGGAATATTCCCTCCCGGCCTAGCTCAGAGGAGACGCGGGGCCTTCTTCAAAGAGAAGACCCTCACGGGAGTTGCTGTACG
This sequence comes from Ceratothoa steindachneri, assembly GCA_963969495.1. NCBI lineage: Eukaryota > Metazoa > Arthropoda > Malacostraca > Isopoda > Cymothoidae > Ceratothoa > Ceratothoa steindachneri. The sequence continues at coordinate 16,358,315 of OZ018322.1, read as the reverse complement.
CTTCTCGGAGGCAGAACCTTGGGCGCTGTTGGCCGGACAATGCGCTGAAGGCGTTGTCGCCTTCGAGGACTTATTAGGGAAGGTTGGGCTCGCCATGCGAGTCTTTTCGTCCCTCCGCCTCGAAATCTTAGGCGGGCGTTGCGGTTTCGGAGGCAGGGGGACCTCTTTTCGAGGACCCACCGTCTCCGAGTCACCCAGCCCACCACCAGGCGTGGGCGAAGGAGCAGTAGCGCCTTTGTTGCTGTCCTCCTTTCGGGGGACAGCTTTAGGAGCCCCGGAAGATGGCCTGGCAACCAACTTCAAGAGTGTTGCCTCCTGCGAGTCTAACGACTAGGTGGAAGCGCTTGGCCGTTTCGCCTCACGGGAAACGGTCACCCTGGGGAAAGGGGGGGTGAGCCCTGGTTTTACCCGGAGCTGGATGTGAACCCTTTGTGCCACCAGCTTTACCAGGGGAGCGCCCGGGTTGAGTAGAACCCGCAGACGGGTTCCGAATCGGCGCGGAAACAACCGTGCTTCTTAGCGTGGATGGGCCAGAAGCATAGGGTGTCTTTCTTAGCATTGAGGCGTAAGACGTTCCAGGCAGAGCCGGGCGCGCCAGGACCAAGTCCTTAGCCTCGCGGAATGAGAGTCGATCCTGGGCCTGAACGGCCAGAATTTCCTTCTCAAGGAGATACGCACCACATTGCTTTGAAGGAGCGGGGTGCGGCTCTCCGCAATTGACACACTTGGCCACACACAATTTAGACTTATCGTGTGCGGCCTTGGAGCAATTTACATATATTTCGGGTGACCCCGACGTCTACATGAGCGATTTGTAAGGCCGAAGCGGTGACAGTAATAGCACCGCCGCGGCAGTGGCACGAATGCCTTCAAGCAGTAGAGGTAGCGGGGCCTGGCTTCCCTCTACCCCCTAAGGGAATTTGCCCTACCGAGCCACTTCAATGTGGAGCGGTCGGCTATGTGCTGCCTGCTAGATTTTTTGGCAGTCCCCTTGAAAGTAAAGGGGGGACTGCCGCTGGTAAGAGGGAGGTGCTCGAAGGCATCTCCAGAGAAGGGGGTGATGGGGAGTCCCCTATACCCGCAGGCGAACGAGAGGAGTAGGCCTCCTATCCGATTAAAGAAATTTAGAGGATCCCCTGCGCAAACACAGAGGGGAGGACCTCCATTTTTTTCTGTGGAGCTGCCCGAGGGCGGCTCTGTCGATGGACAAGGGGAAATTGAGGGAAGATCGTTGATTTTTTCATCATTGGGCATGGTGACTCTAAATTTTTCACGGGACGCATACGCTCATTACCCCTCGCAATAGCCCGCCCTACCACGAGTGCGTACAGGCCGCTGCACTCTTAGCATATCTCTTCCTTTTCGGGGCAGTTGGCAGTTATGTAGTCTTTCATCTTATATCACCTTAAGCAAATTTGAATATTGTGGTACTGATCCCGTTGAACATTGCTGGTGGGGATTCTCATACTGTATGCGAGAAGTCCCTTTTGTAATGTTTTTTTGGCAATCTCTGTAGACTCGCACACGATCTTAAAAACATATGTGTGCTCTCAGAATTTAATTATGTCGTGAATCTTTAGCCATGGTGTTGTTTTTGAGGCTCTTGCCTTAATTCCTCAGGTGTATGTTCTCCAATCCAAGACATGATGTTTCTGCAGACATTACTTCGATTCGCGATTATCTGTGGGGTTACGTTTGCTTCTAGGTCTATTTTACGTAGGGCGATCGTGCCGCCCGCAGATGCAAGGAGTAGTTCGACCTCATTGTTATCGCTACAAATTACCACAAATCCATTGGGCCTCTTGAGGCATTTGATAAGTGCAATTTGTAAATCCTTGTACAGGCTTTGGGTAACTTTTTGGGGGTTCCTTTTATTTCAGTTCGGTATAACTAGGAGGGGCAGTCTCCTGGTGAAATCCGGCGGGTCCATTATCTTATCTTAACTCATACCCTCTTCCGGGTGGGAAGTCCTTCTGATAAGGAAAACCTGGATAATTATTATTCCCGCTCCACTAGTGGGAGATGCCCCTATATAAACCTATTTCTAAATATCCTACCTTCCTTGGGGTGCACACTCTCCGACCACCCTACCAAGATGGCCTAGCTCTATAAGCGATCCTACAGTCGGGTTTAGGCTCATCACCGCTAACCGGGCTCCTTCTCTGGCTCCCTAACGGGGTCTCCTTCAGGAGTTCACTACACCCTACTACCGACTGTTTCTGGGATCTTACTGGTGGTCGAGTTATATTATGCTAGGTAGAAGTAGTTTAAGAAAAAAAAGGCTGAGGACAGTAATAGTTAAGGCAGAAAATTGAGGAAAGCACGGCTTTGTGGTGATGCTCCGTAAATCGGGAACAGGAGATTCTCTCCAATCAGTCCCATCCGCGCATATATTTCTTCTCTCTTCTGCCTCTTTTTTTACGGATTTGAAGTCGTACACCTCCCGGATGTGTATAGGCAGGGTGTATAGTTTGGAACGGATAGGTTTCACGGTGGTTAATTGTATATTGTGCTCAAAGTGGGTAGCACAGCCCGGGATCTCGGTGATGGCGTCATCAAAACGAATCAGGAGCGCCTGCAGTTGGTCGTTTTGACGAGATGGTAACTGGTCTCATATCTTAATTCCCGCAGGTGGGAATTATTAAAGTCGGGCAAGACGTGCAATGGGTATTCCTTGTCTTGTTCCACGCAGGTGACTTGAATTACGCAAAAGGGGTCCAGGGGTAGCCAGATTCCATGGAGGATTCTTCACCGATTGCAATTATCTGGTTGATGCTCTGATAATCGACGGAGCCACGCTTCTCGACTATGGGGTAGGGGCCCTTTCCCTGGCTCAACAATTTGTTTTTGTCCGTGGGGAGGAGAAGCAAAACTTCTTATCCGGAGTTAAATTTACTTTCTTTGGATTTGCATCGAAGTATGATTTATACTTGTCAAATCCGAAGTCGGCGTTCTGTAACGCAATTTCGGCGCACTTTTTCAGTCTCTTTCTTAAATCTAGCTGGTACGAATAAGAAGCCTGGATATTTTGATCCAATTTCTGATTGGAATAAAGTTCCTTTATGATACTCAGGGGGCCTCTAACGTTTCTACCATATAATAGTTCAAAGGAAGCAAAACCTAATGTATGATAGGGAATTTCACAGTTGGCAAAGAGGGCTACCGGAAGGAAGCGGTGTCATTCAGTAGGCTGATATACACACAACTTCCTTAGAATGGCATTGAAGCTTCCCCTAATATTTTCGCACATTCTATTCCCACTTGGGTGAAAAGGAGTGGTAAACAGTGGCTTGATGATCAATAATTTACCAAAGTACTCCATTAATTCGAAGGTGAAATGCCAACCACGACACGAGAGTATTTCTTTGGGCAGGCGTACACGGGATAAGATAGAAATGAGAGCTTCGGCGCAGGAGATGCTATCGATTTTATTGACGGGTACGACCTCTGGATTTTGAGTGGCAAAGTCGACCAGCGTTAAAATGTAATTATGGCCTTCGATCGACGGTGGGTGGATCAGTCCGATTAGGTCGATATCTAATCGGTAAAAGGGTTCAGAGATTAGAGGTCCCTTCTACGAGGGCGCAGGTCTGACTCGTCCTTTTATTGCCGTCTTTTGTCCTATGTCGCACGAACAACAATATCGAAGAATTTCCTCAGTCGCGCTAGGCCAATAAAAATATTTGAAGATCCTCTGAGCGGTCTTCATGTGGCTAAAATGACAAGCAAATAGGCTATCGTGAGCGGTTTGCAGGAGGGACGTGGAAACGGGGTACACATAGTGTGCGGAACTTTGTGTCGTTTTCTTCGGTGCATACTCGATAGAGGAGATCGTCCTTACGAGCAAGGAAATCACCTTATTCCCTCTGACGGTTTCGCGGATCTTATTCTGGGCTTGGAACCACAAGGGACGAAGAGCTTCACACTCTGGCTTTTGGCCAAGTCATGGGTCATCGCACTCCCGAATTCGGAAGCACACGGAAGTTCTAGTAGTATAGGTGCTTTCAGCTCCTTCTTCGCGCGGGAACGGGTAGTAACGGCTTGAGACACGGGAGCGGAAGAAACCAGGGGGGACTGAGCAATTAGGAGAGAGCAAAAACTTGATTGGGGCTGCCACGACTCCAGCCCAACCAGTAAAATACGCGCACTCAATGTAGCAGTGAACAATGGGGTATTTATTGGCCCCAAGTAATCATGCACTACGGCAAAATTATCATGGTCCGGAGCCACAGGGGGAGTAGTGCATCGGATAAAACAATGCACGTGCACCCTGTATCACGGACGAGGGTGGAGATTCAGCACCCATTTACGCCTCCAGTTTCCAATTGAAGGGCCCCAGGGGTACTTTTATCGAACAAAAAGTTTACCTGGTGACCAGCAGTATTTGGCAGGTTCGAAGAAGACGGTGGGAGCGTAGAAGTGGCACTGACCTGGTGTACCTGGTGAGAAGAAGGGGTGCTTCTAAACTACGAGTTTTGAGGGCGGTTGGATCTGACGTGGCCACAAACTCCACAGGAATAGCACACGATGGTCCTCCTGAGGAACGACTAAGCAGGTGGATTGTGAGAAAAGGATTTAACATCACGGCAGTCCGACGAGAAGAGGAGTTTGGGTTTGACAGGTCCAGTCACCTTCACGAACTTATCCATATTATTAGGAAAAAATTTGTTCTTGCTGGTTTTGGATTTTTGAGATGGGGGTCCTGATTTCTTCCCCTCTTTCGGATAGCAGTTGTGGCTAGCCGCGTAGATATCTGCCACTTCGATGCATTCCTTAAGAGTATGGCACCTCCGTTCCTTCACGAAGGATCTGATCTCCGATGTGAGCTACACCAGGGCGTTGTATTCATGAGGCACCATGGACGCATCAATCCCAAAATTTAAATGACGCTGTAGGATGTAGCCGAACTGTCGAAAAGTTTGATTTGGTTGAATGCGACAGTGCCTAAATTTAGCTCGATAGAAATCCGGGGTTAAGTTGTAAGCGGCGAGCAACTCTGCTTTTAACGATGATTAATCAATTGTTGCCTTTGATGGGAGGGAGGTAAAGTTTTCCCTAAGTTGAGAGCTCAGCAGGGGCAATGATTGTCCTACGCCATCCGTCTCGATGCCCCACTGGTTTACCTCGAAGATTTTCTCGAAGTGAGGTGAGATTAGTAAGACCCGAAGTCTTCGCCTTCTTTAAAGACGGGGAATCCTATGGTCGAACACTGCGGTGCGTCTAGCCTAACACTAGAGTTTATGGAAAGCGTCTCGTTACTCGTTCTGCTCATCTCCAATTCGTGGGTGCGAATTCTGTCTTTCTTCTCGTTCCTTTTCTTCTCTTTCTCCTCTTTCTTCTTCCTGGATGTAGGCCATGAAATCTTTTCCACTGAGTCCAAGTGACTCACCTTAGGCCTTAAAAATTTCAAACGGGGACATGCTTGCTGGTTTACGCGATGGGCACAACAACAAGAATTAAATTAACGCACGACAATAAATATGGGGGAATTGTGGATTCCTTTACGCACGAATGGGAGTGCGAATGCTTTTTCTAACCAACGAACACACGAATAACAATAGGGTAAACACTCGCGAGAGAGCGTTTGCGGTCGAGATTTCACTGTATTTGATACGAGAGTTACAGCACTCGAAGAATAATACTATTTTCTATACCTTCAACTTACGGTACGAGATAAGGCCTTAAGTGACAACAATTCAATTCCGTGGGGGAATAAAATTAATAGTTAACAGGATCACACGCGGATCAATTCGCAAAAAAATAAATGAGAACGGGCCAAATACACTTCGCAAAAAGGTATGTAATGGTTATTTTTCACCTTTTAAATTTCAGAACCGGAACTAAGATTAGCTAACAATTAAGAATTTTAAACAAGGTTAACCAATAAATTGATCAAATTTCAATCAATGGATTGACCAAGATTAACCGCACAAACTTGATACCAGATTAATATAGATGTCATAGATAAACCCCCACACTTTACACCAGATTAATATAGATGTCGTAGGTTAACCCTTCACCCCTTACACCAGTTTAATATAGATGTCGTATAATAGGGTCAAGTTCGCCCTTTCTGCTTTATGAGTGCGTGGGATGTTTACGATATAAGCAGAGTGCAAATTAACTGAAAGTAGGTTGGCCAATAGTCGACTATCCTGTAGCTACGGGATAACAGAAAAACGGGTACAAAAATAACTTTACTAATATGAAAGGCAATATTATTTTACAAGATAAAAGGAGTTTTAAAATAAGCTATCACACACTAGAGGCACACGAGCCTGAACAAATAAGGGGGGGAGAGAAGTGGTGAGAGCGATCACCGTACAAACAAACGGACAATTTTGACTGAGGGACACTCGAATGACCTTGAGCCTAAACTCTGTCGATACTGCCTTCCAATTTTCCAATTCTGGCACCAGGGAATTTATAGAGGTCGAATTGTGTTCCCTCTCCCTCCCTCCGTCCGAAGGGAAGAGTTCTAGGGTCAGACGTATCGGCAGACGAGAATAGACTGGGCCTTTTAGCGCGATTGAGAGAAGGTTCTTAAGTCGCGAAGCGAAATTTGTCCGTCTTCAGATGACACATTATGGGCTCGCACACTTGTCGCAGCTTCCTGTGAGGGCGGCATTTCAGGTCACCGCGACGTCTCATAATTTCGCACCTCCATTAACGCTGATAAAAAGGGTCGCCCAGGTCTCTGTTCTCTATCTCTCTCTCTCTCTCTCTCTCTCTCTCTCTCTCTCTCTCTCTCTCTCTCTCTCTCTCTCTCTCTCTCTCCATTGAAGGGCAAGGCAGTGCGTATCTTCCTCTCTCTCTCTCTCTCTCTCTCTCTCTCTCTCTCTCTCTCTCTCTCTCTCTCTCTTCTCTTTCTTTCTCTCTCTCTCTCTCTCTCTCTCTCTCTCTCTCTCTCGAGAGAGAGAGAGAGAGAGAGAGAGAGAGAGAGAGAGAGAGAGACGCCACCTTGTCGTGGCGAGAGAGCTTGAGTGTACCATAGATTTTTGGAGCTATGTCGTCGGGGGGACCTTTATGGTACCTCTGGTAGGGTTACCCTTGTCGAATTGGTTGGGAAAGTGCGTCTATCTTCTACTCTTATATCCTGTATTTTTTTACTATTTTCTATATCTCTTCGACTCATTAAAAAAACAAAAAAACTACTACTACTATCCTTTCAGCTTTATCCTTCATCTATCTAAATTTAAGGACCCGACAACTACCTCATACGTCAGAAGAGATGCTTTGGAACCTCAAAAAATAACCTCAATCGGCCCTCACTGGTTGCGATAGACAAGGACTAGAGGGGTCTTAAGCGCTGGGGCGCGATGAATGGGATGAGGGTAAGTGCCCCGTTAATCACTTCCCTGGTGTGTAATTACTGACCATTCCTAGGGACCGTTGAGGGGTGCCTTTGGTAGCAACTGTCCGAGGTGACGGGCCTTGTGTCCAGGTTGGTTGCCAAGCCAACACAAAGCCTTGGGTTGAGTCTCTCGGTGTGGAGGGATATCCAATGAACGCTACGTTGAGATATTGGCCGCCCTGAAGGAAACTAGTAGGAGTTTAGTACGAGGCATGTTCCATTGTTTACCTGGTGCGAAATCGATACCCCCGTTCGGAGGCTGTCAGTGCTGCTTGGTTGGGAACCACGTCACGCCGGGCTTAAACGACTCAGTCAGACGAACAGCAATAAAAGGAGCGTGCCTTCTGAAAGATCCGAAACGTCTCCTGTGGATAGGCGGGAGTGACTTACGCGGGGCGAACTCACCAACCCCCCTTCTGTTTATTGAGCGGTCGCAAAGTATTCAGAGATATAAAGTGTTTAGCATGCATAACTGGAAAGAAAGGACCGACTGCTCTTAAATACACATCGGTGTGCAAAAAGGGCAAGTGGTGCCTGGACTTTCCGGAGGGGTGTTACTCCAAATGCCACCCGGCAAGTATCTGCAGTGACTGTGTCCTTAAAGGAGAAGTGCAAGAGCTCAAGGATCTATATAGATCATCTGAGCAAAAATCTAAAGAACTGGAGAGGAAGCTGCAGAACATAGAGTCTGAACATGCGCGTCAGATTCGCCGTCTCAAAGACAGGATTGTCGAGTTGTCCTCAAGACTAGAGGTCCCTTCGGCTACCGATATATCTCGCACCGACGTGGGTGAATCCGCAGACGAGACCCTCCCCCCAAAAGCAAGCACTGCATGGGCAGTACCACGCCAGCCTTCCAACATCCCAGAGCTGGAGTCAGCTGCTGCGAGACTGGCTCATCGGAACAAAATGAAGAATAAAAAGAGGAAGAAAGGAAAGATAAAGGAATAGAGGATAAAAACAGAAGAAGAGAAAGCAAAAACAGAAGTTAAACCAGAGGAAGATAGGAAAAAGAAAGAAGAAAAAGAAGAAAAATATCAAGAGGAAACAGAGAAGTCGCTTCCGAAAGGGAAAGACTCTGTCCTATGCAGCCAAATGTGCGAGGGTCGTCCCTGTAGGTGATTCTCAATCAAGGGATCTGAAACCCATGCTAGCGGCCCGCCTTTGCACCAGTGTGAGGGTAAGCTGCCTCCCAGGACGTGGGGACCACCAGAGAAGAGTAGAGGCTGAGAAATCTCGGATTTCTGAGAGTTCACTCGTTGCACTGATGGTAAGTAGCAACGACCTCTACCTCAGAGGAGGTACGGTAGGCCCTACAGGCGAGATTCCTCAGACGGTCATGTGGACTGTGGATAACTATAAGTTGAAAACCCGCAGATGTGTCGTGGTCGGGATGGTCCCGAGAAGAGGTCCAAGCCGGATCGCTCACTCGAGGAACGTCGCAATGAACCGACGACTAGCTGATTTATGTACAGCGTGAGGGGTGTTTTTTTTCGACCCCTACCCCATATTTTATGATAGGAACGATCACTACCAAAGGGATGGGAGCAACTTTCCTTTAAAAGAAAGGCTGTACTCTCAAACCTGATACGACATGTCGCTGTGCGGAGTCAAAGGACGGTCCGGCTCAGAGTGAGAGAGGACGTGCACCAGTACGCCAAAGTCACCCCTGGAACGACATTCGCGTAGGTCACTCGAAAGGGTGTCACCACACCACCAACTGAGAACAGAGAGACAAGTAAGACGGGAAACGGAAGAGCGTAGGGAGTCCTACATTTGAAAACTCTCTGAAAGTTCTTCGGTTTAATGCGAGATCAATCAGAAACAAGTTTCTTGAACTTCGTGTCTCGTAGCGACGGAAGAACCTAAATGGTGGCCATAACAGAGTCGTGGGTATAAACCTCAAACCGAGATTTTGAAGGTGAATTCACGATTTCCGGTTACCAACTTTTCCAAAAATATAGGCCAGACAGAGAGGGTTGTGGTGTGATGTTGTATGTCAAGAATAGGCTCAAATCGAGGAACTGAAACATTGTATCCGACCATGAGCTACTAGGTGTTGACCTAGACATTAGTCCTGCCAAATACAGGACTCTGGTGCTTTACAGACCACATAACCAACTCGTTAAAAAGAACAGGGATTCGTACCGGCTGCTGGGTGAACTTGTAGAAGACAGGGTGTGTATCGCCATTGGGTGATTTCAACACCGAATTTGAATGGGAAACCAGAGAAACCTGTGGCGAGAACGCACTACTCCTGGAGTTTGCGAACAACGAGTCCCTGAATCAATACGTGAGAGAGCCGACGAGAGGCAATAATACCCTCGACTTGGTTTTTACCTCTAAGGATGACATCGTTGAGAATATCTCTCTGTAGGCGAAGATCTCGGTGGCAGTGACCACCGACTATTTAAATTTATAGTCAAGGTCCTCAAGGTAGAGTTTCGACTAGTAAATCGAGGAAACTTTATTTAAGAAAAGCAGACTTTACAAGTTTTCGTGCTGGATAGACTGATGTGAGGCTAGAAGTGTGCGAAGGTGTTGAAGATTCGTGAAATAGATTCAAAACTACCTTCTTAAGTCTTCGATCACGTTTCATCCCTTTGAAAACCCTCCGTCGGTCATTTGTTCAACCAAAGTGGTTTAATCGAGAAATTGGTCAACTGCTAAGGGAGAAAAGAACGGTGTACCGGCAGTCAAAGATTTCTAGAGACTTTGATGAGTACCGTAGGCTAGCTATGAGAGTGAAGTCCAGCATAAGAGCGGCAAAACGTGCCGAGTAGCTTCGAGTGGCGAGACTTTGCAAGGAGAATCTCAAGGAGTTCTTTGGTTATGTGAACAGCCGTAAGCCAATTCTTCGCACGATTGTCCCTTTAATGAATGAGGAGGGGGCATTAAAGCACTCAGATTCAGAAAATGCCAACCTCCTCAACGACTACTTCTCTTCAGTGTTTACTGAAGAGAGTGGTCCCATCCCCCAGCCCACAGATTTCTACTTGGGTGAAAAACTGGAGGAAATTGACTTCCCTAAAGGAGAAATAGAAAAAAGATCACTGATCTAAAGACGAATAAGTCCCCTGGCCCGGACTGGTTTTTCCCTAAAATGTTGAAAGAAGTGAGCAATGAAGTATCACGATATTTGAGCACAATCTTCAACATTTCAATCCCGACCGGATGCGTTCCTAGAGTCTAGCGTGAAGCGGAAGTAACTCCTATCTTCAAAAAGGGAGACCTTATCCAGCCGTCGAACTACCGACCTATTAGCTTAACCTCAATAGTCGGTAAAATCATAGGAAGAATAATGGTGGACAAAATGACGTCATATTTAGAGTCCAACGTGCGATTGAGGAGTACCCAGCATGAGTTGCGAAGGCACCGTTCATGCTTAACGAATCTTGTGGAATTCTTCCACTTCGTTTTTACTGAGCACGAGCGGGATAAGGCGGTGGATTTTATCTACTTATACTTTCAAAAAGCTTTCGATAAGGTACCACCCCTCCGCCTTCGTCGGAAAGTGCGTGCGCTGGGCGTAGACGGAAATGTAGCAAGTTGGATAGAGAACTAGCTAAACGGAAGTGGTCAACGGGTAGCGTTGAATGGACAGGCTTCTGAGTGGGTGTCTGTTACTAGCAGTGTTCCTCAAGGTTCTCTCCTAGGACCACTACTATTTATCATCTACGTCAAAGACATGGACGGTGACATGGTTGCGAAGATTTCTAAATTTGCTGACGATACCAAGCTTGGTATGAACGTCGCAAAGGAAGGAAATACTGCCCGCCTTCAAGATGATCTTCAGAAGATAAGGGAGTGGTCGGACACGTGGCAAAGGCCATTTAACGTTAACAATTGCAAAGTGATACATATCGGCCACCGAAACCCCCCATCTCAGTATATCCTTAAGGGCACTGCTATTGAATCCACCGACACTGAGAAGGACTTGCGTGTGACAATCACCAGTGACCTCAAGTTCTCGATACTGTGTATTGAGGCGGATAAAAAGGTCTAAAGGATGCTAGCTACATAAAGCGACAGTTTGGCTATCTGAGCAAGGAGATAATACCGTGTTTGTACAACTCACTTGTCCGACCGCACCTGGAGTCTGAGTACAATTTTGGATTCCTTCGTTTCGAAAGGATATTGCGAGATTGGAACGTTTGCAAGCTACGGTAACCAAACTGATTAACTCTATCAGAAACAAAAGTTACGATGATAGATTAAGGGAATTAGATATGTTCTTGTTGGAAACCCGCAGACTGCGTGGTCAACTTATCGAAGTGTTTAAAATACTTCGAGGCTTCGACAATGTAGACTTCACTGATGTCTTCTAACTTAGTGAGGGCAGAACTAGAAATCACGGCTATAAACCTGAACTGAAGCGTTACCACCGCGATCTTTTTGGGAAATTTTTGACATACAGCATCTGTGGTAGCTGAAACTCACTTCCAGTGGAAGTTGTCAACAACAATTCTGTTGGTCATTTTAAGTCAAGACTGGACAAAGTCTTGAAAAGTGGCCGTTTTGGCACTTAAGTCATTGTGCAGAACTGTGCCTGCTCAACTGTTAGCCAAAAAGTACCCTCTTCGATTGGACCGTAAGGTCTCCTAGGGTACTTTTTGTCTTTATGCTTCTTGTAGCTCTCTCTCTCTCTCTCTCTCTGATCTCTGACATTATGGTATCTCGATCGAGTATTACTTATTTCTGCATTTTTTTCGTAACTCTCGTCTTGGTCAGTTTGCACTGACATTCCTGAGGATCTGGATATTAATGCAAGAATATTTTTTTATTCTTCGATTGTTTTTTAAGAGAATGTAAGCTATATCAATGTTCATAATTTGGGGCGTTTGGCAGTTAAATAGTGTTAAGAATTTCTTTGATAAGAAATAGTACGACTCCTTTATGATTACTATCTCTACTATTTTCAAATATTGCATAACCGGGATGTTTATATTCAGCTAGAAGTCCTAAATATTTAACCAGGACTCAGCAATGCCAATGACATCATTATTTTTTAGTACACAATTTCTTCTTGGTCTGAAAATATATTGCGTATGCTACGAGCATTCACGTAAATAAACCTTTAGCAAGTTATTAGATTTAGGCGACTGCACATTTAGGTGATTTTCGGTTTTCAAGGTGATTTACAGTGAACTGTAAAGGAGATAGACAGAGATGGAGAGCGAGAGAGAGGGAGGGTGAGAGTAGGGAAGAAACGAGAGAAGGGAAGGGAGATGGGGATGTTGCGAGGGAGAAAATATATATATATATATATATATATATATATATATATATATATATATATATATATATATATATATATATATATATATATATAGAGAGAGAGAGAGAGAGAGAGAGAGAGAGAGAGAGAGAGAAAGAGAGAGAGAGAGAGAGAGAGAGAGAGAGAGATACAGCGAGGGAGAGACATGGCAAGGGATAGCTAGTTGGAGAGAGGGATAAATTAAGTGACAGTATTTATGTGTTTTTTTTGGTAGGTACCTTCTCAGAGTGAAGAAGAAGAAAAACACCTATATTTTTGTGGGGGTGGGGTATGAGTTTTACTACTTATTTACCCCTCCTTTTTTTAGCAATTTCTGAGTGTGAACCTCCAGTTTAACGAGCCCGCTGTGCTATCTTCCATTGAAATCGTATCATCACATTACTAATCAAGGGCAATGTTCTTCCTCTTACCCTGATCTTCAAAAAACGCACGGCGTTTATCAATCTTGTAAACCCCGAGTGCCAATCAAACGTCAACGCTATACGAGCAAACGCTCCCAATCAAACAACGCTGTGCCCCAAAGAGAAACTGCCCATTACATTCGTTAAATCCTTCATTGCTTAATTTCTGCCTCTGGTTATCCGATTAGTCTGAAGCGCCACACGGACTCAAGGTTGCTTACCTGGTTTTCCCGAGTTCCGAGTCTTCTTGTCCTACCTGAGGGTGTGTGTGGTCGTGGGTTGCTATCCGTCTTGTAACATCGCCTTTGGAACCTTTTATTTCTTCGAGAAAAAAAAATGAGAGAAAAAATCATGAATTTAAACCCAAGGTAAGATGTCTCCGCCCAACAGAGGAGCGAAATCGTGTATAGCGGCGGAGCAGCCATCACCCGCGCCCAAATGGCAGCGTCATTCGTTCATGGTCAATCCGGGAAAGCCAGAGATAGTGAGATGGTTGGGGGGGGAGGGGAAGCGAAGGTTTAGTGCAAGTGTAAGAGAGAAATTAATCGAGTAAAAGTCATGACAACTTCCCGAGGTGCAAACAAAATCACACTCTATTACCCCCCCCCCTTTGCATACACATACACACAACTTTGCCTTATGTATCGTTTTAACCACCCGCAAAGGGATATCACTTGCAGAATGAACACCATTGATGCAGCTGACATCTGGAGGACTGTGTGTACTACAACTCCTGGGGTCCTAAGTTTGCTCCATAGCGTGTAGAGGTTTTATGTGGCTATATGCAGTATCTTCCAGACCTTTTCATTTTTTATAGCTTCATTTTGTTTGCACATCTCCCTCTCAAAATACTCTTTCTGCCTTCGTTGAGATTTTGGTTTTAATTCGCTGAAAAAAACTCTCTTTCCCACCATCACATGTCGGGGGGGGGGGGTAACTTGCCCCTATCTTACCAGAATTACCTGTCCCCTCTCCCCTCCCCCCTCACCTCCTCAGTATCTAAACGCCTGGTTTCAAGTGGGGATCAGAGCACTGAATCGGCCTTCCTACCAGTCACTCATTATCCACCTCCCCCAAGATGCTGGATGTGGTAGCAGGGGCAATGCCCCCGCTACACCTAAAACCTGTAGTATCGACACGCCTTCTAGACCCCCAATGCCCCCAAAGGATGTGGGGCTCTGTGTCAGGTAATTTTTTGCATCTCTTTTCCGCGCCTGCTTAGATCCAGCAATGGGTGAAAGAGGGCAATAAACGTTCTGAAAATAGATTAACTGACGCTCTGCGTCGAGCGGTTGAGACCGGCTAGGTTTCCATTCTAGTACCGTTTGATCTCTTGCCAGCCTTTGACACTTGATCACACTGTATTTGATCGTTTTGATGGAGTCGCCCTTGAATGTATCTAGGACGGTGGTGTTCCGCACGGGTCGTTTCTTGATCTACCCCCGTTTCGGATCTTCTTTCCTTTTAGCGTCGCTAACATTTACCATGTTCTTTCTCTTTCCATTTACGCGTCCACCTCACTTTCTTTACAAGACTCTGAGGCTATAAAAGCTTGGCTAAAAGTCTAGAGCACCAAATGGAATCATTTATATAAGGTAATTAAAATATTTCGGGTCAATGACTTTAGTTTATGTATATATTATATATTTTGAATTAGTTTATTACTTTGCTGGACCCCCCTTTTGGTTTAATTGCAGCCATAATACTTCGAGGCTTGGATTTCGCCAAGTTTTCCCAAAATTCTTTGTTTACTCAGGTGGTCATTTTCCATTCAGTTCTGTTTTGTTTGTCCTTGTGGTAATTCTTGTTGCTTTTTCAACCACTCCTTACAAGTGTTTTATTGGATTTAAGTCAGGGTTCTGTGGGGCCTCTGCTTAGGGTTGATCTTCATTTCTCAAATCCAATTCCTGCTGTGGTTGGATGTATAGCATAGGAGAGTTACCGTCTCTCAACGGTAACTGAAGATGCGCTGAAAATCCTTAAATTTGTTACAAGTTAAATGTTTAAATCATTTTCTTCCAAGATATATTAAAATGGAATTTGATACCGGGTTTTGAAAAGCTCTGTTACACTCGGTTTTTGTATCTTTAGAGAGGTTTACTTGTGTGATAAAAATAGTTCCGTCAAACAAACTTAAAGTCTACTTTAGGTCATATTTTCCATTGTGTGTCAAGATGGAAGTGAAAAGAATCGAGATCCCTGCTCTCCTGCCCGCGGGCGAAACAAGTCCGACATCGCCAAGCGGCTCAACTTCAGCCAGATGAGAGGCTAAATAAGGGAAAAGACCTCAAAGATCGGCCTCGTTCAGGCAGACCTCAAGATGTCAACCGCTTGGCCGTGAGAAAGTCTTTCGAAAGTGGTCCGAAGTTAAAAATAGCTGCTCTCGCCAAGGAAATCTCGGTGGCCACGGTGTCCTGTGCCGTCAAGGAGGAGGGCTGCAAGAGCTTGAAGTGCGTGGAACTGCCTTTGCTCACCGACTATATTCGAGAACAAAGTCGGGAGTGCCTTCTCAACGAGTTGAAGAGGCATGGCATTCAAATTCTCATTTGTCACGAAATTACTGGCCGATTCTCGTTGGCAAACAGAACTCACGCCCGTTTAACATTTACATTCTTAACTAATTGTTTACATCAATCTCGCCTGTTTAAGTTCTTGAATGCAAACAGGATTCGGCCGAAACTGACAACTCTAAAAGTTATAAGCAGATTTTGATATAATTTTAATGGGGTGTTCCTAAGGTATTTGTTAACCTAACCATTAAATTTATGAAAGCATACTCAATATTTGTTATAGTATTATGGGTCCGAATCCGTGGTAACTCTTAAATAACGCTTGATAATTTTGTAATTTACTATAAATGTTACCTATTTTTACTCTTTAGTCGTGTGCGACTCTAACCGCGAGCGACTTTACATCTCATTATGTCGGTCAGTCCCTGTTCTGCTTTTTTTTGTAATAACAGCATAACTATTCGGCCAATTGTGTGTACCTTTGACTTTTCGAGCTATGTCGGCGGGGGTACCTCTCTTCTGGGTACCCTTGGTCGGGCTTCCCTTGTCGATTTGGTTGGAAACGAGGTTCCAGACTAAGTGCATCCTTCCTTCCTTTTATTCTATTCTATCCTTCTCATTTTTCACTTTTATCCTACATCTTCCACTTATTATACAAAGGAAAAAGAGACAAAAAAAATCCCTACTCCTATCATGTCACTCTTACTCATTTTTTTCTTCTATCTACTTATAAGGATCTGGCAGCTACCTCATGAGTCAGAAGAGAGGCTTTGGAACCTCTATAAACAACGCCAATTGACGCTCACTGGTTGCGAGAGACTAGAACTAGAGGTGTCCTAGGCGTTGGGGCACGATGAATAAGATGAGCGTAGTGCCTCGTTAACCCCTTCCCTGGCGCGTAATTATCGACCATTCCCAGTGACCGTTGACGGGTGCCTCTGGAAGCATCGGTCCCAAGTGACGGCCCTTTGTTCCCAGGCTGGTTGCCAGGCCAATTAAAATCTTTGGGTCGAGTCTCTTGGTGTGGCAGGATATCCATTGAACGCTACTCCGAGATCCTGGCCGTCGTGAAGGGAACTGGTAGGAGTTTAGTACGGGGCGTGCTTCGTTGTTCACCTAGTGAGAAATCGATGGCACCTTCGGGGACCATCAGTGCTGCTTGGTTGGGAGCCACGGCACGCCGAGGTTTGACGACTCGGTCAGACAAACCGAGTCAGAAGGCACATGGAGCGTGCCTTCTGAAAGATTCGAAACGTCTCCGATGGATAACCAGGAGCGACTCACGCGGGGCAAACTCACAATCCCCCTTCTTTTTCATTGAGTGGTCACAAAGTATTGCGAGATATAAAGTGTTCAGCATGACTGGAAAGAAAGGACCTGGTGCGCTAAAATATATGTGCTCCACATTCTAAAAGGACAAGTGGTGCGTAGATTTCCCGGTGGGGTGTTTCTAAAAATGCTACCCTGGAAGTATCTGCACGGACTGCATCCTAAGGGCAGAACTGCAGGAACTTAAAGAACTGTTCAAATCTTCTGAGGAAGAATCACAACGGCTGGAAGAAAAAGTGAAGATCCTCGAATCTGAGCATGCGAGTCAAATCCGTCGTCTCGAAGCCAGCATTGCATAGATGACAGCCACCAAGATAGAGGAACAGGAAACTCTTAACGACGCGGGTGGCTCCTCTATTGAGCCCTCAAGCACCGCTTCGACAGAGACAGGCCACCCATCCAACGTCCCAGAGCCAGCTGCTGGTGGGGTTACTCAGGGCGTAAAAAAGAAGAAAAGGAAGAGTAAGAAAGGAAAGACAGCAGAAACAGTAGATAAAACAGAAGAGAAAGTAGAAGCGGAAGAAAAAAACGAAGAAGAAAAGATGAAGAAAAAAAACAAAAAAAGTGGGGAAGAAAGAGGAATCGAAAGAGCCTCTACTGAATGGGAAGCCTCTCTCTTCTGAACCCAAATGCGCGAGAGTCATCGTGATCGGTGACTCCCAAGCGTGGAATCTACAACTCTTGCTAGCGGCCCGCCTTCGCACCAGTGTGAAAGTAAGCTGCCTTCCAGGAAGGGGGAACAGAGAAATAAGGGTGGAGGTTGAGAGATCCCAGATTTCTGAGAGCTCAGTATTTGCCCTGATGGCAACCGGCAACGATCTCTACCTACGCGGAGGTAAAGTCGGCACCAGCGGGAAGATTCTGACAACGGTTATGGGAGTATTTGACGACTGTGGGCTAAAAACCCGCAGACGTGTCGTGGTCGGGATACTCGCAAGACGAGGTCCATCCCGCAATGCTCACGCGAGGAACGTCTCCATAAACCAACGCCTGGGAGATCTTTGTACTGCGGAAGGAGTCTTCCTTGTAGACCCCTACCACAACTTTTACGGGAGAAACTACCTGTACAAAAGTCACGGAATGCATCTTTCCTTTAAATGGAAAGCTGTACTCGCAAACATGATCCAGGATGTTGGGGAGCGGACCCAAAGAAGCGTCAGGCCCCGAATAAAGGAGGACGTACGCCAGGACACCCGTGATACTCCAAGAACGACCTTTTCTGAGCTCAAAAAGAGGGGATTGGCCCGAAACAGAGAAACAAGGCGAGAAACGGAAGAGCTTAGGGAGTCCTACAGTCGGGGACTCCCTCAAGGTTCTTCTGTTTAATGCGAGGTCTATCAGAAACAAGTTTCTTGAACTCCATGGCCTCGTAGCAACAAAAGAACCTGAGATGGTGGCCATAGCGGAGTGGTAGATAAAAACCACAAGCCGAGATTTTGTAGGTGACTTCACGTTCCCGGTTACCAGCTCTTCCTGAAAGATAGGCCATACAGAGAAGGGGGGGGGGGGTGTTGTTGTATCCATGGATACTCTCAACATCGTATCCGACCATGAACTACTAGATCTTGACCTAGAGATAGGTCCTGCCAGATACAGGACCCTGGTGCTTTACAGACCCCCTACCCAACTCTCAGAACAGGACAGGAGTTTTACCAGCTGTTGGGCAAACTTGTAAAAGACAGTGTGTATCGTCATGGAGGATTTTAACACACAAGTTAACTGGGAAACCAGAGAACCCTGTGGCGAGAACGCACGAATCCTGGAGTTTGCGAACAACTAATTTCTGACTCAATGGGTGAGAGAGCCAACGAGAGGAGACAATATCCTCGACTTGGTTATAACCTCTGAGGATTACATCGTTGAGGACTTCTGTTGGCGAAGAGCTCGGTGACAGGGACCAGCAACGAATTAGATTTGTAGTCAAAGTCCCTGGGCACGGCCTGCAACAAGTAAATCGAGAAAACTTGATTTGAGAAGAGGAGATTTTGCAGGTTCTTGTGCTGGACTGACTGACGCGAAGCTAGAAGTGTGCGAGGCTGTTGAAGAGCGGTGAAACAGTTTCAAAAGCACATTCATTAGTCTTCAATCGCGTTTCATCCCTCCCTCTAAAATGCCCCCCTCGGTCTTTTATTCAACCAAAGTGGTTTAATCTAGAAATCGGCCAACTGCCTAGGAAGAAGAGAACTGTGTACCGGCAATCAAAGATCTCTGGTAACTTTGACGAATACCGGAGAGTGAAGCCCAGCATAAGGGCGGCTAAGTGGTCTGAGGAACTCCGAGTGGCAAGACTTTGTAAAGAGAATCCCAAGGAGTTCTTTGGATATGTAAACAGCCGTAAACCAATTCATCGCACGATTGGCCCTTTAATAAATGAGGAGGGCCACTAAAGCACTCAGATGCAGAAAATGCTAACCTCCACAACGACTACTTCTCTTCACTGTTTACTGAAGAGTGTGGTCCCATTCCACAGCCAACGGATTCCTACTCGGGGCAAAAGCTAGAGGATATGGACTTCCAGAAGGAAAAATAGAAAAGAAGATCACTGACCTAATGACGAATAAGTCACCTGGCCCGGATGGGTTCCTATTTAAAGTTTTGAAAGAAGTGCGCGATCAAGTGTCACGACACCTGAGCGCAATCTTCAACATGTAAATCCGGACCGAATGCGTTCCTAGAGACTGGCGTGAAGCGGAGGTGACTCCTATCTTTAACAAAGAAGACCGTAGCCAACCGTAGAACTACCGACCTATCAGTCTGACTTCGATATT
Organism: Ceratothoa steindachneri; assembly: GCA_963969495.1. Lineage (NCBI taxonomy): Eukaryota > Metazoa > Arthropoda > Malacostraca > Isopoda > Cymothoidae > Ceratothoa > Ceratothoa steindachneri. Next base: position 16,338,675 of record OZ018322.1, on the reverse strand, counting down.
CGGTAAACTCATGGACAGCATGATGGTGGACAAAATGACGTCGCATTTAGAGTCAAACGTGCTACTGAGGAGTTCCTAGCACGGTTTCTGAAGGCAACGGTCATGCCTGACGAACCTTGTGGAATTCTTCCACTTTGTCTTCAGTGAGCACGATCTGGACAAGGCGGTGGATGTGGTCTACCTAGACTTTGAGAAAGCCTTTGATAATGTACCAAACCGCCGCCTTCTCCGAAAAGTGCGATCGCTGGGCATAGACGGAAAAGTGGCCGGCTGGATAGAGAACTGGCTAAGTGGCAAACGGCAACGGATGGTGGTGAATGGACAGGCTTCTGAGTGGGTGCCCGTTACTAGCGGTCTTCCTTAAGATTCTGTCCTGGGACCACTACTATTCATCATCTACGTCAACGACATGGACGGTGACATGGTTGTGAAGATTTCCAAATTTGACCACGATACCAAGCGTGGTAGGAACGTTGCAAAGGATGGAAATACTGCCCACCTGCAGGAAGTTCTTGGGAAGATTGGGGAGTGGTCGGACACGTGGCAAATGCCTTTTAACGTGGGGAAATGCAAAGTAATGCATATCGGCCACCGAAACCCCCAATCTCAATATATCCTTAAGGACATTGCTCTTGAATCTACCGACACTGAGAAGGCCTTGGGTATAACTATAACTAGTGATCTCAAGCTCTCGAGGCAGTGTATTGAGGAGAAGAAAAAAGCCCAAAGGATGCTAGGTTATATAACGCAATAATTTGGATTTCGGAACAAGGAAATAGTAGTCTGTTTGTATAATTCACTTGTCCGCCTGCACCTGGAGTATGCTGTACAATTTTGGAGTCCATTTCGAAAGGACATCGTGAGATTGGAACACGTGCAAGCCAGGGCAACCAAACTGATTCCCTCTATCAGACATAAAAGTTATGAAGATAGATTAAGGGAATTAGATCTGTTTTCGTTGGAAACCCGTAGACTGCATGGTCAGCTCATCGAACTTTTCAAAATACTTCGAAGGTTCAACAATGTTGACTACGGGGATATTTTCAGCCTTAATGAGAGCAGAACAAGAAATCACGGCTTCAAACTTGAGTTGAAGCGTTACAACCGCAATCTGTGTGCGAAATGTTTCACGGACAGTATATGTGGTAGCTGGAACGCACTTCCGATGGAGGTTGTCAACAGCAATTCTGTTTACCAGTTCAAGACAAGACTAGACAAAGTCTTGAAAAGTGGCCGTTTAGGGAGGACTTAAGGCAATTGGGCGGGGGTGTGCCCGCTCAACAACTAGTCCAAAGCTACCCTTATTGAATGGACCGTAAGGTCTTCTAGGGTACTTATTTTCCTTGTTACTCATTATTATTCCTTGTTTAAATTCTCTTTCGAATGATATAATTGCCAAAGTCTTCTCAAGAGTAGCCCGCAAAATTTTTGTTTTGGCAATAACATCATAACTATTCGGCCGATGCTCTGCTAGACTAGCCTAGGCTATAAAATGCTAAACACTGCTAGGCAAGCCTAGAATAGGCTATCATCTGCTAGGCTATTATAGGCTAGCCTATGCTAAGATATAATGTACAAATTTAAGATATACTATTTTAATTTAAGCTATAAAATGCTATGCTATGATATCATATAGTATGTTAGGCTACACAATACTAAGCTATGCTTGAATAGAGTATAATATGATAGTATAGGCTATACTTGTCTAGGATAGTTAATGCTTAGCAAGTTTATACAATGCTAGGTTAGGCTAGGATAGGCTATGTTATGCTAAGCTATACTAGGCTAGATAGGGCTATGCTATGGTAAGGTAGGCTAGAGAGGGATATGCTCCTCTACGCTAGGTAATACTATGTGTCGAAGTATGGCCAAGTGTACGAGGATTTACGCACACAGGCTCTAAGGATGTCTAAGCAAGGCAGCAAATGTTATTGTTCTAAGAGTGCGATTTGAATAGTTAGCTACAGCTGCATGACCAAGGAATATCCCAAACACAACGACAAAAATAGATTTTAATATACACTAGCTAAAAGTTACACAATATATATATATATATATATATATATATATATATATATATATATATATATATATATATATATATATATATATATATATATACACGAATAAGACGGAATTATGTTCCGAATACTGATTGGATAACCAGGGTTATTAAATGAATATAATGGGAGATTTGTAGTGCTGAGAGATTCAGTTCCTTTTAACCTCGAGAGTAAAGCGGGGCGAACTTTGGGGAGGGAAAAAGCTTGGTGACCTTGATTACTCACGAGTGTAGACGGGAACCTGAATAGGGTGATGCTACCTTCTCCAAACTCTGATTTAGTGAGATGCGGGCCTCTTGTCCTCAAAAGGTCACCGGATCAAGCGAGCTATTGGGCCTCTTGTCCCCAAGAGGCCATCAGAAGAACTTCGGAAGGGGGGGCGACTTCTCCAAAATCGCATTGAGCGAGCTATTGGGCTTCTTGTCCTCAAGAGGTCACCAGAAGAACTTCGGAGGACGGCTTCTCCAATCATTCATCCGAAGGCGGTTGAGAAAGGCTGACGTTGCCTCAAGAGACTTTTCTCCCAGACCCAAAGTTACGAGTGTGATGTCCACCTCTTCCGTGGCCTGCGACCGTCACTATGCACTTCTCGGGCGAGATCGTCGTTCAAGCGAACCTCCGTTCGGGGAAGCGTCATCAAACCGAATCTACGGGTAATCCTTGAGAGGGCGCATATATACCCGGATTTCTTTAAAACAGGAAGAACCTTCATTATCGGCCGGGACAACAGAGCGTGTCCTTGCGGGAAGGTGTAAGAGGCCGGGATCAGCGGGTCTCAAGGAACGACCAGCGGCTGTAGCCATAAAAGTGGTCTCGAGGCAAACCTACAAATAGACGAGTAATCTCCCGACTCGGGGAGAGGGAAGATTAAGACGACGGGGAGATAGCCTTCAATCATAGTTTCATGCCTCGGTGTGAATTTCTCATTGACTGGGAGGAACGTCCCAAAAGCGTGAGATCGGAGTGGGGGGGGGGGGGAGTAACGGCTCGCTTTCTCTCCAGAAGTAATATCTTAGGGGAAGGGATAATATTACTATTTTAGTGGTTCCCTCTACACTATTTTATGTTACGAAAAGCTAGCTAACCAAGGCTATAATAGCTTAAGGTATACAAGGTTATTCTATTCTTGGGTATTGCATGCTATACTAGTCTAGGATATACTAGGTTGTCTATAATATGATAAGCTTGGCTATATAATTTTAGGTGTGTTTAAGCTAGGATATGCTATACCAAGCTAGCCTATACTATGCTATGATAGGCTGGGCTATCCTATGCAAGGATATATTGGCTAGGCTATAGTAGCCTATTCCAGCTAAACTATACTAGTCTAGGCTACTCTATGCGATGCTAGGCTAGGCTCTGGCACACAATGATAAAATCTTACCTGGTTAGCCTAGGGTAAGCTATAGTAAGCTAGGCTACTCTAGGTAATGATCCGCTAGGCCAGGCTATACTAGGCTAGGCTGCGCTAGTCTTTACTATAATATGCTAGGTTCGACTAGGGTTAACTAAGCTAGGCTAGGCTATACTGATATACGATAGGCTAGACTATACTAAGCTACGGTAGGATAAAGTAGGCTATAATATGGTAAGTTATACTAGGCTAGCTAGATTATATTAAGCTAGGCTAGGTTAGGCCCAGCACATCTAGGCTATTCTATTTTAGGCTAGGCTATCCTATGTTTAGCTAGGCTTGGCCATACTAGGCTAAACAGGGTAGGGTATACTATGCTATGCTTGGCTATGATATGCAATAATATACTAGGCAAGTTTAAGATAGGCTTTTATTTAAGCTATGCTATGCTAGACAATACTTCGTTATGCAAGGTTAGGCTGTTCTCTAATATGCTATGCTAAAGTATATGGGTATACCAAGGTCCTCCCATGGTTACTCCGGGAAATATTTTAAAGTTTTGAAGCTCGTAAAGTCATAAATCAGAATCTGTGAGGGTACGCGACCTTTTAGTCAGCAGACCTTGTTTATTTAATATTTGTTGCTGTTACTATTCATATTATTTTTCACATACTAGAGTGTTTTTTCTTTACAGGAAACAGAGAAAAAATGCCTAGAGAATGAAAAAATTAACCAGACAGTTTCTGTTATATATGTCGATCAGTTACATTAAGACAATATAAGAGACACTTGACTAAACCTGTGAAGAAACTTTATGAACTGTACGTTGAATGTAAAGTGGATAACAAGGACAAACGCCTGGTACCTCCAATATGTTGGGTCAGGTGTACAAACTTCCTTTCTGCCTGGGTGAAAGGCAAAGGACCTGGCCTCATGTTTGGCGTACCAATGTTATGGAGGGAAGCGAAGGACCATTCAATGGATTTCCACTTCTGCTTAACAGATATTAAAAGTAAGTATTCAATGTGTTTTCTTTCCTGGTTTTAACTGTGGAAAACATGCACCAGCAAAGTGCCTCCCAGGAATAGGAAGAATTGTAACAAATGCCCACGCGTATATATATATATATATATATATATATATATATATATATATATATATATATATATATATATATATATATATATATATATATATAACTGAATCACGAAAATAAGGAACGTGAGGAATTTATGAATAACGTTACAGCCACGAGGAAAATGAAACAACGGAGAACTGCGAGGCCTTTCGACTAATGGTCCTTTACTGAGCAGACTAAAAGACAGTGAAAAAGAGAAAGATATTTATACACCTGATTAATGAAAATATGGGATATAAAGATTAAAAGGGGTGGGATTAACAGATACCTGGAAAAAACCTATTAACAAGATGAGCTGTCAGGGTTAAAAAAAAAATATATATATATATTTTTTTTTACGGGTTACAAAAGAAAGGGGGAGGCAATGCTTGGGAATCACATATGCAATATGAAAAAAAAAAAAAAGTTTACACATGATAACTAGAAAATATGACAAAAGAAAAATATGAGGAAAGGTTTTTTTTTTTTTTATATAAATAAGCTAAAATAACTTCTATGTGGTAATCATTAATTCAGAAATTTTATCTTTAAAGACATTCTTAAACATTCTTTTGATACAAGGGTCCAAAAAATACATTCCAGGGCTGAGATTAAAATTCGAAGTCAGTTGTATAAATGGTGATTCTAAAAGATTTTTTTCACGAAATCTTTTAGAATCAGCATTTATAAACTGACTTCGAATTTTAATCTCAGCCCTGGAATGTATTTTTTGGACCCTTGTATCAAAAGAATGTTTAAGAATGACTTTAAAGATAAAATTTCTGAATTAATGATTACCACATAGAAGTTATTTTAGCTTATTTATAAAAAAAAACAAAAAAAACAAAAAAAAAAACCTTTCCTCATATTTTTCTTTTGTCATATTTTCTAGTTATCATGTGTAAACTTTTTTTTTTCATATTGCATATGTGATTCCCAAGCATTGCCTCCCCCTTTCTTTTGTAACCCGTAAAAAAAAAAATATATATATATTTTTTTTTTTAACCCTGACAGCTCATCTTGTTAATAGGTTTTTTCCAGGTATCTGTTAATCCCACCCCTTTTAATCTTTATATCCCATATTTTCATTAATCAGGTGTATAAATATCTTTCTCTTTTTCACTGTCTTTTAGTCTGCTCAGTAAAGGACCATTAGTCGAAAGGCCTCGCAGTTCTCCGTTGTTTCATTTTCCTCGTGGCTGTAACGTTATTCATATATATATATATATATATATATATATATATATATATATATATATATATATATATATATATATATATATATATATATATATATATATATATATATACAAGCCATACTTCGTATTCTTTCTTACAGAAAGAACTTGGTTCCACAGGCACTCCTTCGGCGTGTGGCCTACGGCCTATTTGCTATTCTAAACCGCTTTTTTTAATCCCCTTTATACTCTTTATTTTAACACCCTGAACACCTTTTTCAACATAGATACCATGAAACATTTCTTTAAAGTTATTTCACCTTTTATTATATTGTCTTTATCCCTGGAAGATTTATATAGCGTTGAGAATTTTCCAGACACTTTTTTCAACATAGACACCCTGAAACTTGTTTTAAAGTTATTTCACCAAAGCGCCAATGCCCTAATTTTAATACATTTTTCGAACTTCACGATTTGTATGTTTTTTCATTCTAAATCATTCGATAATTATTTTTTTTTAACTCTTAGAAAGCACTTTGATAAAAGCTCGAAACACAAAAAACAGCCCTGCAAATAAAAGTTTCAAATAAACCTAAACTCAAAAACATGAAAGGTACTGTCCACTAAGCAAAAAAAAACATTTTCAAAAATTTCAAAAATTCCCCAAGTTAAATTATAAAATTATAGAGTTAAGGATATATATATATATATATATATATATATATATATATATATATATATATATATATATATATATATATATTTGTGAACCGGCCAAGGAATTAAGCCAGATAGCAGTAAAATTTGGCGACAGCGTAATAAAAACGAACATTATGCGTCTGGGGGTGGAATTAGGCTCATACAGGTGTCTGCGTTTCAAAATGACAAAATTATATCGAAAAAGTGAAAAAATCGTAGGCATCATGAATTGATTAGCTTCGGACACCATGGGATGAGAACATCCCGCCCATTGAGAGGAGCTAGAAACGTTGTGATCCCATTGGCGAAACGAGGCCACGCCTCCTGTACTATTTATAGAAGAAAATTGGAAAACTCGATTCTCAAGGAGACATTACGTCCGCCAGACGGAGCGACCGGTGCGACTTTACATAACTAATAACGGCTCGTTTAGCGTCGCGAACTCCCCCCCCCCTTGTACTCGCCTAATTCTTTTTCCCGTAACACTTGTTTTCCTGACCGGTAATGAAATATTCCCTGACCGTATAGTGTAAATGCGAGCCTCCCTTTTGCTTTGCGTTTTGTTTGTTGGAATTAAACATTTATTTTTGTTCCGTGATTCTTCTCACTCCTTTGTCGATCATAAAGCCTTCGGTAAGCTTAGCCAATTCGGAATATTATTTGAGTATCTTTAGAGTTAGATATGAGATTAACGCCAACTACCACCTCACTCGCGGTACCTGAAGGACCTCTCCAAAATATCCGTGACATTATTTGCCTTCCCTCTATAATCCGTGCGCAGGTTAATAATATTATACATCAGCCAGTCGCACCTCTCCCCTATAAACAGCGCACCTACAACTAACGTAACCCCCTTTAAACTGATAAACCCTACGTTGCGAACAGTGAATGCATCGAAGATATGTAATCTGCAAGCAATCATCGAATAGGACAAGGTGAACGCCATCAACATCAAGCCGCCCATTTCCAATGAATCATCAGTCACAGGTTAGTTTCACATGTCAAAGCTAAGAAAGGAGGAGACCAAGTTCGTTCACGTATTAGCCTCACTTCCCCCTCAGTCTGTTAACCGTCTTCCGGCAGCCATTTTGGCTGAACAAAACTACCAAAATTTAAAATCGGAAGTGATCGGCCTTTTCGAGAAAACCAAGCCTGAGTAATTCAAAAAGCTAATAGCATCCTCCGCACTCACAGGCCGGCCCTCAATTAATCTAGAAGAACAGCGAAGAACTGCCCTTCATGTAGGAGTAAGTGAGGAGCTCGTGCCTCATAAATATATACAATCCTTGCCGCCGAACATTGCGCCTACAATTGCTAGACAAAAAGTACTAACCCTGACCCAATTGGGAAAACTGGCGAATTAGCTTACTCCGTTTGACAAAAAGCAGTGCCATATCCGCGTCCAGTGCGTTTTCTAACGAAGCGAGGGATAAGTGCATGAATAATTTGGCGGGTTTTGCACGATTGGTGCCTAATGATAAATACAGTGCGTGTAATATATCAGTAGGATTGCAACCATTCTAGAGAAAAGAGAAACCTGTGGTTTGCCGCTCGCTCGCACCTGTACTTTGGCGAGGATGCCAAGTTTTGTAATCCCTGGTGCAGGGGGCCAAAAAGAGGAGAACGATTGCAAATGCGGCCTTCCTCCAGAACATCTTCGCCAGTCCTACAGGAAAACTAGCCAGGCATGCCTTAGCAGGCGCGGTCGCTGGTATGCCATTACTTTTCACCGTCGCCGCAAAAAAATATATGATAAAAAGTGGAAATTTTTAATTGACACCGGGGCAAGTGTCTCTGCGGAATTATCAAGGTCGAGTGAGTTGCGCCGATCCAACGTGAAAATATCAACAGCAAATGAAGGAAAGGTCAAGGTGCACGGTGAGATTCCACGGACATAGCGATCCCTCTTCTTTGTCGGTCCTTTAGGTGGTCGTTTATAGTCGCGGATATCACCTTTCCGCTCTTAGGGGATTGCTTTTTTAAGGAGTTTCAAGCTGCTTGTGGATTGCGCGAGCGGTGTACTGGTAGACGAACAGACCAAGCTTGCATCAAGTGTTAAATTATCTGAAGAACCTGCGGTAGCCCTGATCATAAATGACCTTCAAAACATACCCCCCTCCCCCGTGCAGGGCAGGGCTATCCTGAAGGACTATGGGGCTTTGTACGGACCCGCTCTAGCTCAGCCATCACCACACTCAGTAGTCCACAATATCGATGCTGGCAGTGCCCTACCGTCCTTTAGACGGCCGAGGCCTCTTTCGATAGAGAGATTACAGTTTGCCAAAGCAACTCTCGAAGAGCTATTGAAGGAGGGGGGTCGTGAGTCCGTCGAGCTCGCCAAGGTCCTCACCAATCCACTTAGTGCCTAAGAAGGCGCCCGGAGAGTACAGGATGGTTGGAGATTTCCGGGCGCTCAACGCAATTACGAAGCCCGATAGATATCCCTTGCCGCGGATTCAAAGTTTGACGGACTACCTCCATGGGAAAGAGATCTTTTCCTGGCTGGATTTTGTCCGTGCCTACCATCAGATCCCCATAAATCTGGCGGATATAGAGAAGACCGCGATCACAACTCCTCTTGGTCTGTGGGAATTCGTCAAGCTTCTTTTCGGCCTACGGAATGCAAGTAGCACATTTCAACGACACATGGACAAGCTTTTTCGAGGATCGGGGTTCGTTTATGTATATATAGATGACATTCTGATCTTATGGGATAACATGAACGACCACTTGAAGTATTTGGAGGAAACATTAAAGATTTTGGTAGAAAATGGGCTTAGGATTTCATTGAAGAGAAATGCGAATTCGCGAAGAAAGAAATTGATTTCCTCGGAAATCACATTTTGGTGGAAGGAATCTGTCCACCGGCCACAAAGGTAAAAGAAATAGCAGACATACCATTGCCAAAAGACTCAAAGGGACTGCGCCGTTATTTGGGCATGTTGGGATATTACTGCAGAATGATCTCCAATTTTGCAGCAATTGTAGCCTCGTTGACCGAGCTTATACGTCTGCAACCCAAAGTTCGTGAGATCGAAAGGGGTGAAGAAGCACAGAGGGCATTTGAGGAGACCAAGTAAGCTTTAATTGGATCCGTTAAACTCCACCACCCGCTGCACAACGATTCTCCATACCAGCTGGTAACAGATTGCTCCCAGTTCGCGGTAGGTGCTGCCTTGCACCAAATGGTTGACGGATACACATGACCAGTTGCTTTCTTCTCGAGCAAGCTAAGACGGACGCAGCAAGCTTACTCTACCTACGACAGAGAGCTCCTAGCGGCGTATCTTGCTGTCGTCCACTTCAAGCACATGATTGAAGGGCGCCACGTAACCGTGTGCACGGATCACAAGCCATTAGTGTCTGCCTTTTCGTAGCCATTAAGCGGTAAAACTGATAGACAGCAACTTCATTGGACAGTGTAGGGGAATGGTCACTCCCCCCCCCCCCATCCCGTTCACTCGTGATGCAGTCCCAAGGCGGTTACCGCAAGGACATCCGCCCCAGGCATCGGCGAGTCAAAAGCGTAACCACAACGTGGCACAACTCGCTGCCATGACCCTAAAGGTCAAAATGTAAGAACTCCCCCAGGAGAGTGAGATCCAGTTTCACGTCAAATAAGAAATTGGAGACGTGTTTCTCCCAATCTCGAAGGCTAATGAGGAGCCGATGTTTGACTTCGTGGGAAAGACCGTTTGGAAAAAGAACTTTCCTGGGGCCGTCCTCAAGCCCCTCTCCCCCTTACCACTCCCCCAGTGGGGGTGTGAGGTATAAATGAGGAACTCTGAGGAAAATCGTGGTAGTATACGTCAGTCTCTAGGTGACGAAGTCTTCGGATCAAACCGAACTACCGAGACTAGAGAGGTAGTTTACTTGGGTCGCCAGACCAAGAAGTACCCTGCAAGAGAGGCAGGGCTACCTACCTTAAGGGGCTAAGAAGAAGCTCATCCTCGAGCTAAGTCCCTAGTTATCAAACCAAACGATAAGTGAACTTTGGTAAGTTCGACTTACTCTCGCCAGAGAGACTCCTCATATCCTGGTGCACCTTAAACACCAGGGGTATTCCTCGTCCTTGAGGAATTAAGAAAAAAAGAAGGAGGGTAGTATACGTCAGTCTCTAGGTGACGAAGTCTTCGGATCAAACCGAACTACCTAGACTAGAGAGGTAGTTTACTTGGGTCGCCAGACCAAGAAGCACCCTGCAAGAGAGGCAGGGCACCTACCTTAAGGGGCTAAGAAAAAGCTCATCCTTGAGCTAAGTCCCTGGTTATCAAACCAAACAATAAGTGAACTTTGGTAAGTTCGACTTACTCTCGCCAGAGAGATTCCTCATATTCTGGTGCACCTTAAACACCAGGGGTATTCCTCGTCCTTGAGAAATTAAGAAAAGAAGAAGGAAAAGGCTCCCCCTCGAGCCCGTTATTCTGTGGCCACACCAAACTTTAAGTAACTTATTCTCGCCAGAGAAACCCCCCTCCGTTATCCTCGCCCTTGAAGAAGACTCTCCCCGAGTTCAGTCCTCGTCCATAAGGAAATAAGTAACGAAGGAGAAAAGCTCCTCCTCGAGCTCGTTACTCGGTGATCACACCGCACTCCAAGTTAACTTGATTTAAGAAACAAGTTCGACTCACTCTCGCCAGAGAGACCACGACTGCCTAGGTGTTGCATAAAGCACCGTCTTGGTTCTCATCCTTAAAGAACCCTTCACCCCCCGGAAGAACGTGTGGACCCCCCAGCTGCTACCCTCGCCCAAACGACCGTGGAATTTCGCCCATCTACAACTGGACACACGGCTTGCGTCGTGAGTCAATAACATTTCTGAGGCCCTTTAAACTCCACATGAGTCCGTAAGCCTTATTCTTATATTATTGTTTTGTGTAGAGAAAACGTTAACCAAATTTTGGAGGGTAAACTAATTTAATTAATTCTTGTTTATAATAATATTTAGAGTATTGCTATAGTTAATGTATAAAGGTTGTGTATTCAATGGTTAAAGATAAAATATAAGTTTATTTTGTGATTTAGTGGGCGTTTCTTTTATATCCTTACGTGTTTGGTAACGGCTCTGTTCTTTAAGATATTCTTATAATATCAATATATATTAGACACTCTTAGCACTCTTAGAATAGAACAACAAAAAAGAGGGGGCATTCTACGACACTAAATAAAAGTGGTGTCAAGGTAAGTAGGGTTTTTATCAGAAAGAATTCTACGACAGACAGCAATATTGGAATATATCAGCAATATCGCTTACGTGCGTGGTCAGGACAACGTAGTCGCTGATTGCATTTCAAGGGACATGAACTCAGTCCAGATTGACTCTTTTGGCCTCCAAGCCTTGGCAGCAGCGCAGAGAAATGACGAAGAAACCAATGAACTGTGCTCGCAGTTAAAATCTTTTCCTTTTCCCGGGGAAGCTCATCTATGGTGTTAAATTTCATCAAAATACACACGACCATTCGTGCCTATTGCGTGTAAAATGACGATTTACAATCAACGACACAGTTTTTCACACCCGGGAATCAAGGCTCCGCTTCTTCTGATCAAAGCACGATAATTCTGGCCCAATAGGGACAGGGATATTTGCTACTGGAGAAGGGGGTGCCTCGCATGTCAATCCTCGAAGATTAGCGGTCACACGAAATCCCCGATCCTCCCCATTGACATTCCATCTTCAAGGTTCGAAACTGTGCATCTTGATATAGTCAGACCGTCCCCACCATGCACACTTCCGGGTCAATCCTCCCTCTCGCACCCTCGATATTTACTATCGTGTATCTACCGAACCTCAAGATGGATAGAAGCAATACCGATCCCGGGCATAAGGGCCACAACGGTTGCTTTGAGCTTCTTAGACGGGTGGATGTCCAGATTTGGTGCCCCACTCTATGTTCTAACCAATAGAGGCGAGGCGCCAAGTTTGAATCTGAGACATTCAAAGAGTTGTCAGCCCTCGTTGGTTTTCATCGGCTCCGCACTGCATCATACATACTGTCCAAGAACGGGATGGTGGAAAAGGCCAACAGGACCCTTAAGGTCTCCATAGTGGCCCGTCAACAAGGCTGGCTGTTGGCACTGCCAATAATTCTGCTGAGCATGCGTGCCTTGCCCACCGATTCGAGATTCTCCCCCTTCACGGCTTCAACGGGCACCACACTATTGTGCCCAAAACCTTTAGTCTCGCCCTCCTCATCGAAATCAGATTCTAATTTTATTAAAGAGCTGGCATCAACAATGCCGCAGATCGATTTCACGAGACCATGTTTAGAACACCTGCAATCGGTGCCTAAGTGTTTCGTGCCAAGAAACCTGCAGAATGCAACGCATGTTTGGGTCCGGATAGAACGTGTTCGCAAACCACTCGAAGCGCCATATGCTAGCCCTTTTCCGGTGATCGAGCTTGGCTGCAAGGTATTGAAGCTGGGTTACCCTGTTGGAAGAAGGGATATTGTCTCAATAGACAGATTAAAACTGGCCAAATTGCCCACCTTAAGCGATGATGAGGTGCCGCTAATCAGAGTCCCGCAAGGGCGCAGGATAAGCACATAAGGACCAATCGCAGTTCCTCGCGGGGAAAACCTGCATCGGGAGAAGATGCGACCTCTGGCAACGCGCAAGACACCACATCGAAAATCGTGGAAGAAAACGAGCAGCCGGGAATGGTCACGCGCTCCGGGAGGAGGGTTTCGTTTACCAGGAATAATTTATATTATTATTATTATTGAGCATTGCATAATCATATATAGGGTCGGACCTCTTGTATGTCTTATGAGGCATAAATACATATACGAGGACAAGCCTCGGTAATCCATGTTATTTGTTTTACGTTCCTTAGAATCTATATGTTATAATAGGCATAAATATACATACATGCCTCGTCGAATCATTTTGCCTTGTAACATTAAGCAATGTAGTAATTATAGCCACAATTGAGTGATATTTCTTTTGTTTCTGTTGGAAGGGCAGGTTGTACAGGCTCCCTCTGAGCACAGTTGCATCCATGTATAAGTGATGTAAAATTTCATTGCCCTGTGCTATGTTTAAAATGTATCTGCTTGACTAGTTAGGGTGTGCAATTCTCTTTTTAACTCCGTTACTGGCAGGGAAGTTATGTGGAGAACATGGCCCTGGCACTAGAATTAGGCCAGCAAAGTGTCTCTCAGGAATAGAAATAATTGTAACAAATGCCCACGCGTATATATATATATATATATATATATATATATATATATATATATATATATATATATATATATATGTGTGTGTATGTGTGTGTGTGTGTAAACCAGTCAAGGAATTAACCGTGAAGGCGAGAATACAGATAACAATAAAATGTGGCGACAGTGTAATAAAAACGAACATTCCGCATCTGAGAATGGAATTAGGCCGAGACAGCTGTCTGCGTCTCAGAATTGACAAAATTATATCAAAAAAGTGAAAAATCGTAGGTGCCATAAATAGATTAGCTTCGAAGACCATGGAATGAGAAAATCCCTCCTAGTGAGCGGAGCTAAAAACTCTGTGATCCTAGGGTAAAAAAGAGTCCACGCTTCCTGTATTATTTATAGAAGAAAAATGGAGAACTCAATTCTCGGGAGCCAGTTAAGTCAGACAGACGGAGAAACAACGTAAGATTGATAGTAAGGAACTAATTACGGCTCGTTTAGAGTGGCGAAGCCCCCGTTGTACTCGCCTAGATCTTGTTCCAGTAACCCTCGTTTTCCTGACCGGTTGTGAAATATTTCCTGACCCTATCGTGTAAACGCGAGCCTCCCTTTTGCTTTGCTTGTTTTGTTTGTTGGAATTAAACATTTATATTTGCTTACATGATTCCTCTCAAGATTTTCTCTATCATAAAGCCTTCGGTAACCCCAGGTAATTCGGAATATTATTTGAGTATCTTTGGAGTCAGATACGAGATTAACGCCACCTATCACCTCACTCGCGTGACTTGAGGAACCTCTCCAAAATATCCGTGACATTAATTCCCTTCTCTCCATAATCTGGGTGACGGTCAATAATAATATACATCAGCCAGTCGCACTTTCCCCTATAAATAGGGCACCTACAACAAACTTAACCCCCATAGTACTTCCTCTATTTCTGCAAGTGATCATAGCCAGTAATATCCATTTATAATGTGATTTTATTTTATTTCGCTGCAGGTCGCAACATAAAAGGTAAGAAATCTATAATGTATCCAGATCTTTAGTCTGCTATTCACCCAGTTCGATATTCAAGTGCTATTCTTGTACCACAGCCGCCCTTTGAAATACCAAGCGAAGACACGAGCAACTCGGACGATTCAGAATCTCAAGATACAACATATGTAGCACAACTTGAATCTGACAAGAAACAACACCTAATCAATTAAACGAAACTCAGTGATCTAGTTCGTGATCTAACACTTACTAAGCAACAGAGTGAACTCCTGGCCTCACGTCTGCAACAATGGAACCTGTTAATTAAACATGCTCGAATTACAGTATTCATAGATGCATCCCTTTACAGAATAAAAGCGGTTCTGTTGCACATTGGGAACACCATGCCTTCAGTTTCAGTTACTCACTCAGTCAATTTAAGAGAGACATATGAGAACCTTGTTTTTATTCTAGACCACATAAGTTACAAAGAGCATGAGTAGCTAATTTGGGCGGACTTGAAAGTAGTAACCCTACTTAATGGGCTACAAACTGGATATACTAAGTTTATGTGCTTCTTTTGCGAGTGGCGCGGTAGGGCCAGATCAGAACATTATGTACGCTCAGAATGGTCACCTCGGGAGACTATGACGCCTGGATGCAATAATATAATTCATGAGCCACTAGTTAAGAAGGAGAAAATCATTTTGTCACCACTACATATAAGACTAGGCCTAATGAAACAATTCACTAGAGCACTGCAACATAACAAGCCATGTCTCCCTTACCTCAAATCGATCTTCCCTAGAATAAGTGATGCTAAGTTTAAAGAAGGCATATTCGTAGGCCCTCAGATACGTCAACTTATATCTGATGAGGACTTCGAGGCGACAATGGATGAAACCGAGCTATCGACCTGGCATGCATTCAAAGATGTATGCAAAAGACTTCTGGGATGGCACCAAGGGGCCCAGCGAGAGCGCTTAATGGATAGCCTAATCAAGTACTACCAAGATCTCGGATGCGATATGTCACTGAAGATACACTTTCTCTATTCTAATCTGCCCTTCTTCCCAGAGAATGCAGAAGATGTGAATGATGAACATGGAGATAGGTTCCATCAAAATATAGCGTCAATGGAAAACAGGTATAAGAAAAAATGGAGCCCTGCTATGATGGCTGACTTCTGCTGGAACCTGAAGCATGACACACCTGAGATGTCTTACAAACAAAGCAGAAAATTTTTAAATGTATGTTAATACATTATATAATCCTAACAAACATGCTCATTGATTATATATTCATGAATTAATTACAATGGACACATTTAATCTGACTTTTGGAGCGAAATAAATTTATGGAATCGTGGAAATTAGTATCAATTCCATAATTATTAAAATATTACGAGGGGCCGTCAATAGGTTTAGCGAATCGGTAGGGCAAAACAGAGGAAGGGGGATGGCTGTTTGTGAGGGTGTTAGGACAAGTTATGACAAGTCAGGACCTGCAGCCGCACGCTCCTGCCTCATCTATCTAAGAAGCAGTAGCTGATCGCAGATAGTCAGTCACAAATTTTTCAACAATGGAGAAGGTTGACCACTGCGCAGTGATCAAATTTTTGACCAAGGAAGGCAAGAATGAAAAATAGATCCATAACGCATGGTTGCAGTGTAGACCGGCACCACCCCTTCCTATGCAACCATTGCTAGCAGTAATAAGGAGTTCCGCCATGGTCGTGAGTCCCTTGAAGATCATTCCCGTCCAGGAGGCCCATCAGACGTGACCAACGAAGACAATGTGGCCCGTGTGGAGAGGACGATCCTCGAAAATCAAAGGGTGAAGGTCGAAGAAATCGAGCGAAAACTTAGAAGATCACATGAAAGTGTTATCAACATCCTCCACGACAATTTGGCCATGACCAAGGTCTCTGCCCGTTGGGTCCTTAGAAACCTCACGCCCCATGATCGAATTCAATGTCGTCAAAGTTCGGAGGAGCTGCTGCTCTTGTACAACCAAGACCCGGCGGGATTCGAGTCTCGCATAGTGACAGGTGATGAAACGTGGGTCCATCACTGGGATCCCTAAACAAAGCTCTAAAGCATGGCCTGGAAGCACAGGGGCTCTCCGACCCCCATCAAGTTCCGGACCCACCCTTAGCCTGCAAGATCATGGCCACCATCTTCTGGGATTCTAAGGGAGTGTTGATGGTGGACTATCCGCCTCGTGAAAGGATTATCACAGGCCAATATTACGCCTAGGAACTGGTTGGGTTGAAGAAGTGCATCCGTCAGAAGCTGCGTGGCAAGTTGAGACGCGGTGACCTGCTCCTCCACGACAATGCCCCTGTCCACAAGGCCAGAGTTGCACAAGCTGCCGTGCGCGAGTGCGGATTTAAGGAGCTCAACCATCCTCCCTACAGTCCAGATCTGGCCCCTAATGACTACTTTTTATTCCACCAGCTCAAGGCTGCACTGCGTGGACGCCGGTTTTGGGACGATCAAGATGTCCAGCTCGCTGTCCAGGAGTGGATTAAACAGCAATCGGGAGATTTCTGATTTTTAGAAATTCGAAGTCTCAGGGCCAAGTGGCGCAAGTGCATTGAAGACGAGGGTAGTTATATTGAAAAATAATCAAACACTTTTCCTCACATCTCGTTTCCTTATATCCGAATTGCAAAACTTATTGACCTCCCCTCGTACATGATAAGAAATCTTTGTTATAAAATTCGAATTCAGCACACTCAACATCATAATAAAATCCCTATGAGATCTATGTTTTTTTTTGAGACTAAAATTTGTTGTACTCGTACAATGTATTTTAGTTTATTTCAACAATGACCCTGCTAAAATTGGTGCTTAGACTAGCTTGTTTAAATTATATATGTACATATTTAATAAAGCCCAAAATTCTTTTCGTTCTCTTAGTAAATTTAACGGGAACATTTTTATTAATTTTCTCATCGTTGTCCTGATTTCTTTCGTTTTCGAAAGTTCAACTTCACAATTGTACATTGATGTTCTTTTTTTTTAAACATTCAGCATCACTCGCATCACGCATCCTAAATTTTTTCTTCTTTCCCTTACGTTTTTAATTGGTTTTGTCGGTTAATTAAACTAGGTACCTAATTCTCGTTTAATTAACATATTTAAAAAATATCGCTCAACTTAGCATCCATCTTGGCAGTTTAGAATCAGAAAGTCCCAAAATCGATTAACTTTTTAATTACCACATTCGTATTTTGGCCCATTTTTTTATATTTTCTTCAATTGTCCCCTTTTAGAATTATTTTCCTTATTGTTTCATATCCTTTAATGAAGTCAACCACACATAATACCACAGACAACACAGAGAGGATCACGATGGCTGCAGAAACTGCTCATTTTACTACATCCACCATGACTTAACCCAAGCAAGCCTTATGACCGCAACGTTATGCAACGCTTGATCAGCTCCGAACGTGCACACATCACCTTACATGAATAATGGACGCTCGCGGAGCACATATCCTCTCCTCGTCCTCCACACACAGGATTCCACAAATCGAATCACCTGGTTGGAAATATGTGAGATGATTATGAATCATCAATTTCTTTCCAATCAAGATTGCATTCGCCATATCACACATAATGTACAAATAAGTATCTATATTTTTTTCGGGGCATTCTGCTTGATAGTGGAAAGATAGGGGCATGGAGGGAGTTCAAAGAGGCTTTTCGAAGAGAATTTGGCAAGACACAGGAGGAGGATCTTCGGGAATTAATCAATACTCAGCAAATGGTGCATTGGTATACCACACGATTCCTGGAGCATTTGAAAGAGTTCGTCAGAGCCAAGGGTACTCACTATGAGCTATTTGACACCTCGCTGAGGGATCTAATCATACATGAGACACCTTAGCATATTAATGGCTCCTTCCCACAATTTGGAACAGATGGCAAAGGCAGGTGACAAATTATATAATATGTATGTGAAATAGGGAACTGTTCCTTATAACCCTATACAAAGATCTAACGCTTTTATTTCACAGATTCGTGTATCAACGGAGTTTTCCGACAACCGGACGGAACAAACGTGCCAAGGAACACAGCGAGAGCACAGCCATGAGCAAGGAGAGCGGAACGAGCCCTCCCGAGGCGAAACCAACGTGCGCAGTTGAGCATAAAGAGTGGGCGTAGCATTCCTTTATCATCCTTCTTCCGCTTATCCCCACCTCCCTAAATTCAGCACTATAAATCATAGAGGCTGTGCTGGTACTATGATAAATATGTTGGTAACGCTATACACTGTACACAGCCTTGCCAACATTTCCACTCTTTCTATTCTCAATTTGGTTCTAATCATCATGCTTATTCGAATGTCACTTTTCTACAACCAACTGATTAGTGCTGCTATCATAACAAATATGGTGCACACGCCAGGGCCATATTTAGTATGTGGGTGCCCCGGGGCCTATTTTGGTGGGGGCTCATTGTTAGCTGTTAGGCAGTGGCAGAACCAAGATTGTTTCAGGAGGACGGGGGGCAATAGGGGCCCTATTGCTTGCACCACAGACTAGTAACCTAAATCCTAATATATAAATAGGACACTTTTTCTTAGGAAATACTGAACGGGGACTATTTTTTCAATGCTATAATATGCAATGCATACACACGAAATGAAATGAACACAAGTTGTTCTTACCAAGTTTATTTACACACTCAAATTCAATTACAATTATTTAATTTTTCATAAAAAATTATAGTATAACTAACAACTAACAAATTAACATAGTTCAAATCAGAAAATGGATGGAGTAATAACCATTACAGTCCAGACACTTTTTTCGATTTTTGTGTTGCAAAGTCGCTGATAATGTCACTGAAGTTCAATTCACGCAGTATATCTGACTCGATGCTCGTGATATTTTTGGTGGGAGGCCCACTCTTGGTGGGTGGCCCAAGGCCCCGGCTCCTTGGGCCCACCCCTTAATCCGGCTCTGGCTCACGCCATAAATGCTTAATACTCTATGCATATTTACAACCAGTACCTCCTTCATCTAACCCTAATTTACCATGTTCTTCTCCACAACAACCAATGCACTCTTCCAATTTTATTGCTCCAAATCATTTCATATCCTCGAATTATTTAAACTAAAATGGCAAGTGGTTAAACGGGTGCCTTCCCTCTTCATTTCCTCAGGTTGGTCCTCCCTTCCATATTTTTTTACCCACTTTGTTGTTTTTCTAACCTGGTTGACACTCGTGCTGAATTCACTTTTATCCCGGTTTATCATACGGATAAAGCTTGTTATCCCTCCAGTTTAGTCCTTAAAGCCGCAAATTTCTTAGATATAAAGACTTATGGAAGTCGTATCCTTCTTCTCTCCCTAGCCCCTCGTCGTTTTTGTAATGGACTTTTATTGTTGCGAGGTACATTGTTACGCATTGGTCTGGACTTTCTTTCCGCCCATGACCTCTTGGTTGAATCTCGCACTTGCAAGCTTATAGGCAGTACAACATCTCTAACACTCTCTGGTTCTTTGTCCTTCAAAAAGTTCTCTCCTTTCTGTCCGTCTCCCTTGAACCGAGCCACAATTTCAGCGCCTTCTGCAAAGGTTTCGTGGTCTAGCCCTTCCACCTTCGAACGGTATGCCTATTAAACACAACGTGGTGCATTGGATTGAGATGAGCCGAGGTTCTGTATTCTACCGTCCGCGAAAATTAGATAAAGATCGACTTACGGCAATGAAGCTGGGGTTTACTTTCCTGATGGATGTTGGCATTTCCCTTCCTTCAACGTACTATTTAGGTCTCTCAGATTTACGCTGTACCGAAGTCTACACTTGGTGTATTTTTAGATGGTTGGGATCACAGAAGGGTGAAAGGACAGACTATACCCGACAAATACCCTTCACTGTACCTTCAGATTGTAAATCTCTTCTTTTCTCTTGTTCTACCTTTTCTCTACTTGATCTGGTTCGTACTATTAACCAGATCCCTATTCACCCAGATGATATCCTTGAAATGCTTCGTATGCCCTAAGGTTTAAGTAATAGTTTTCAGACCACCTAACATTTCATGGATCAGGTTATAAAAGGTGTTCCTTTCGCTTTTTGCTATATAGACGAACTCCTGATAGGGTCTTCATTGTTAGATGAAAATTTTCTCAACTTTGTCCTCTCGAAAACAATTAGTGGTTATTCGTGATTTCGCTCGACTGTTTTCACTCAAGCATCTTCTTCGGTTCTGTGGTATGTCAAAATTCTACCAGATATATATTCCTGACATTTCTTGCATCCTTTAACCTCTCCAAATTCTATTCTTTGTTACAAAGAAAGACTAACACTACTCTGGCATGGTCTCTCGAGGCGTGCGAAGCTTTCTCTCGTATGGAAAAGGCTATGTTCTCTGCTGTTTTATTGGCCTATTTTTGGCTTGAGGCATACATAAACGTTGCCTCGAATAAGTCAGCTCCTCATGAAAGTTCAACCCTAGAGCAGAATGTTGATAACCCTTGAAAACATCTTTCATTCTCTAAATCCTTAAATCCTTCCCAACAGATGTACTTTACGTCGTTCTCAAGGGAACTGCTAGGCGAGTACCTTGCACTCCGCCATATTTGGAAGAGCGTGATTTTACTAGCCTCACTAACCATAAGTCTTTGGTTGTTACACTTTCCGTTCGTAACAGGACTTCCATGCACATTGCAGTCGATGCTTGCCAACTCGACTTTACCCCGCAGCTTACGAACGATATTCGCTATGTTTCTGGTTCTAAACACATCGTCCTAGGCGCTCTTTATCACATTTCTTTGGTATCAGGCACGCAACTCTTCTATACTGAGACTAAACTTTACGGTCGTTAGCGCTTACTCTGGAACAGGTTGAAAATACGTAAGCACTGCTCACTCATCTCAACTCATCTTTCGTGAGATCGATTTACCAGACTGTCCTTCCAAACGCATCCTGGTCGATTTTTTATTGTCTGACTGTCCTTGTTGTCCTATTCATTTTGCTTATCGTCGGCATATTTTCGATCAAACTCAAGGTCCTTCCCATCCTGGTATTAGAGCGACACGCAAGTTCATCGAACAACGTTTCGTGTGTCCAGGGTTGAATGCCCATGTGGCAAAATGGACTCGTTCATGTATATGATGGGAAATGAAAAAAGAGCTATTTAAGCCTCATGAATCAGAATAGGCTTATGCTTCAGTTGAGCCCACAATTCTCGGTATGAGAGAGTTTAAAAGGGTTGATTTTGCACCTAATTTTCCTGGAGATCTAAAAGTTCTTACTGAAATTATGGGATATCTTCTCCAACATAAGTGACGTTCACATCGAACACATTCCTGACCCAGCTGTGTTGACATATATCAAGATTATCTGGCAAAAATATTTGTCCATTTCCTTCTGAAGCTTCTGCAAATGATTTTGGAAAAACAATTTAATGTCAGTAAGCTCTATTTCTGATGATTTTTCAGCACTGCACTCAGCTCTGGAAAAGAAGCTATTTTTCCGGTGGCTAATTTTTCTCTTCGAAGTGCAAGTTTCTTCAATTGCCTGAAAATGCCTAAATATGCTAGCTTTTTCCCCCAAGTAGCATATTCGTGACAGTGGGCCAGCTTATGCTTATTCTCTTGGAGAAAAAATTCTATTTCAATTTTTTGAGTTTAATAACCCGTCCAAAGAAGTTGTCTCGAGACAGCCAACGGGCATCAGAGTGGAAAAGAAAGTCCTGGCGATGTGATCCCATGTCTTCACACATTGTACGGAATGTGGAGATCGAGAGGGTATCGAATGAAGATGTATGGTAAACTTCAAACCGAAACTAATTTCGTAATTAAATTACTTATTCATAAAGTGACATAAACGTTCACCTATATTCTCAATGTTAATTACTTCAGAGGTAAAAAAAAGAAGTATAAATTGCCAACCTTAGCACACGGAATAAAAATACCTTATCTTTGGCAGGTTACTTTTATGAGTGAAAATTCCAAAGGTTACGCTGCTTCCTCTATATTCGACTATTAAATTTTCTACTCCTGAATTATCTTGACAATGACAGTAAATGAAAATGTGACATGCAAATAATACTTACGTGATTAGCAATTAGCATGTCTGTCCACCAACACAGCTACGTCGGAACTGAATATTCTGAAAAAACAGGTCGAGTCAAGCTACAGCCGCCTTGGCGTATAATGGATCTATCGGAGCTAATCATACTCATATATGTTTTGTTCTACCTGCATTTATCATTATTTATTATTCACAGCTATTTTCCTGTTCCCGTTTGAAGGACGATATATATTTCAAAATTATGATGTTAATTATGTTTGAACTATTTTTAATTCTAATATTTATCTTTTTTGCTCATTTATTTACATTTTTTTGTAGCCAGTCAGCGACCCTCATTTGGGTCGCGACCCTGGGTTTGGGAATACTGCTCTACAGTCTACCGTTAATCAAGATTTCTTTTAAGGATGGGTTACTCGTTTTGGTGTTCCATCCACGATCGTGGTAGTCAATTTAAGACCAACCAATGGGATGCCCTCATGTCAGTGTTTGGTTCTTTACGCCTTTGTACCACTAGCTACCATTCCCAAAGAAACTCCGTTGTTAAACATCTCCACCGGAAGGACAAAGCAAGCTTACACACCAAAGATCCAAACTTCACTTTGGTGGACAAACTGCCTTTGATTCTTCTGGATATTTGTTTATCTTTGATAAAGAATCTGGTCTGCTCTGCAGCAGAACTTGTCTAAGGCATCCACCTACGTCTTCGTGATCAATTGTTCTCTTCTATTCACCACACTCTAACTTCTTAGCTCGATACTGTTTCATAGGTGCACAGTTCGGAAGATGTCATGGCCGAAATTAGGCCTACCTCCTTAAGAGTGCCTGCTAACCAGAAACCTTTCGTGCTCAAAGAGATGACAACTTGTTTCCATTTTGTTTTTTCCTCGCGAATTAACTCGCTTTCACTGCAACCCGTTTATGATGGACCCTTTCTCGTCATCTCTAGGAATTCAAAATTATTTGGGCTGTAGCTTGTCACCAAGAAGCATACTCTTTCTCTGGATTGCCTTGAAACCCGCCTACCCTGATACTGTTCACCCTAAACAGCCCTTGTTTCTTTATCCTCCCATTATAAGGCAAAATGGTGCAGTGGTTTACCATACTCGTTTCCCAAACACTTCACATATTACCTATTCTACGACCATTTCTCCTCCCAGTTTGCTGCCGCCTCCTCTTATTGTTTCAGGAACTCTCGTCGAAGGCGGTTGTCAGTCAGGAGCAAATCTCTACATTATTGATTATCCCTTCAGACGAGAGTAAGACTAAAAACATCCATATCCCTACATACACAGCTCGGAAGGAAATATATGTAAAACGGATCACCTTCAGTCCGTCCACCTTTGTTCGTCACAGTGCCTCCCCTGACTTAACCGGTACTGCCACCAATTTGCGTCTCCTTGACCATAGTCGGCCAACCAGCATGGTGACACGTTCCGTGGCTTCGTTAAGAGACCCAGGCGATATCCGAATTAAAGCAGAAGTTTTTTAAAGGGCACGAAACTCTCATATAGGGATGCATTGCAGCCAACTCAACCCGCATAGAGACACTTTGCTCATTTGCTCCAAGTCATATTATAATATTTAATTTTCTACCACGGAGATGGTTTAATTTTATTTTCATTAATTCATTTATATATAAATTTTATATACTATATTTATAGCAATTTCATTATATTACTAAACGTGAAATGTATAAACTCCGTTAAAAATATTTTATTGTTTCGTCTATTAAATCGAACCCCAATTGCGACGTCCTGTGGCGTGATTCCACCAACCAATCAGAGCGCACAAATCACTCGCTCCCAATTCTCGCCTCATGCTATTCAAGCCCTTGTGGTTAGTTATTCCGTTGGAAAAAGTTTGTGGACAATTTCTAACGGGAAATTTATATGAAGAGGTGCCAAAACGTGAGTATTAATTTAATTTCCTTTCTCTAATTACAATTCGCCACTTTTGTATATACCATTTGATTTATCCTACTATATACTCTTTTAAATGCTACAAACCCTATAAATCTTACAATTACACAAATTCCAATTTAATCATTCTCATCAATACCCGATTGTATTTTACTTCCATGCACATTTATTTTCAACTCATCATTGTTTTCATCAATCTCGCCTGTTTAATTCCCATGGACAAATTACTTATTATATACGTGACCACAAATATATTAATGTAAATATTTCTTTTACCAATTTCTTATGTATAGTATTTTCCAAGATAATAATATTCTCGTACTCTAAATAAATAAATCATAAAATTATATTTTCACATATTTTTTTTTCCATTAATTTCATTTAATAAGTTTTATTCTTATTATTCTTCTGTTCTTTTCTACCTCACAATCTCATTTAATAATTCGTACGTGTTTATTCTCAGTAAAAAGTTAACTTTCATCTAATCTCAATAAAATTAACAGGAAATTAATAGCGAAAAATAATTTAGTTTATTTTAATAACGAAATTGTTAAATATATACGACCAGTGGCTTCGCTACTAAAATTAAAATTTAAAATCTATAAAAAAGCAGCCATGGTTAAATTTTTATCAATATTTTGAACTTCGAAAATTATAATAATTTTAAAAAATAACTCGAAACTAAATTTCCCCCCTTTCAAAATATCACGTTGCTAAAATATAGTTATAGAAGAAGATATATAAAAATAAATTTTCTGAACTTCACCATTTGTAATTCTTTGGGTTTTAAAAAATTCACAAAATTTCGATACTTGTATTTATTTCTGAACTTCACCATTTTGTCTTTTGATATTATAAAATAATTATTAGAAATAACTTTGATAAAAAACATAAGTCATAACCAATCAAAGATGAAATTATTATTCAAATACTCAAAAAAATCCCCTTCTTAAATTATAGAGTTAGTGAAGTGATGATGATGATTAGTTTCCTATACATCTCTAGCCCCAGCATACACTCTACATCTCTTTATCTCTTTTTCTGCTAGCTGTTTCAGAGCAAATGCCAGATCACGCTGCCCCTACCCGCTCTAAACCACTTTCAAAATATGACTTTTTGAATTTTCAAAACATTTCTTCACTACAAAAAGCGTATATTTATAATCGTTGCCATGTTTAAAGTAAAAAAGCCAACCCAACTATAGTTTTCCTTCTTGTGGCACAATGTTGGATTTCTACCTAGCTTAAGAATCTTCTTTCCTCATTTATCTATGATCTAAGTGTTGCTCCTCCACCTTTTCGGAATTTTAAAGTAGCCAGTATTAGGCTGAATTTTTAATTACGATTACTTTTGCCCCGGTTGGCAGTCGCTAAATAGGCTCTATTGAATTAAAAAAAAATCCATTAAGAGCAACTCAACCTCATCGGATTATGCGTTCTACTCTTTGCTTAAGGTTGGTATGGTGTTTCACCAGTTTCCGCTAAAAATTTCATCTCTTATTAAGTCACGAGGTTTCTAGGAGTATACACCATGATTTGTCCGATAAATAGCTTTTATTCTACGAATAAGGACCCTTAATTTTTGCAGTGCGTAGTTAGGCAGATGGCTATATAAATCCACCCAATTTCCCAAGGCCCTAAACCTCATAATTACAAGTATATCTGCGGTCGAATACAATACTGTATTTTAGTTTCTTGGCTCCGTAATACTTTCTTCTAAAATGTTTTATCACAGATACACATTTTTTTGCAAAGGTGAACATTACGATATCGAGATTTTTACGAATATATAACTTCTTTCCAACCTAGTAGCCGTGGTCCTCATTTTGGTGTAAGAATCGATTCACTTTCGCCTCTGAAACATAAATTCAGGCTGCATCCAAGCCTTCTTTACAATGTTACGAATACGAAAATTATTCGGTAAAAGTTAGGGCTTTATTTCACTCCTGGGTAGAGCTCTTAATCCCACAATGTCCCGATACTTGCTTAGGATTGTCTGAACAGATATCCCGGGAATGTGTATTCGCTTTCATCTCTATTTCTCCAAATGTGCTCCCTGTATCACGAAATGCAATGACAAGCCTTCTGAGATCTTTAGGCGAGTTCCTTTTTTCAATTCTAAGGAAATATGGCAACAATTTAGGCAACTTAAGACATGATGAAAGTCGTTCATATATGTCTATCGAGTTCGTAACTTATTTAAAAAGGTTCGGAGAATCACGCCTGTAAAATAGCCAATGGATCGATTTAATGGACATAGGTTAAATTTCCATTCCGGAAATTAAGCATATGTATGTATGAAATGTATAGGCGGATATTTGTGTATATCTCTACTGAGGTAAATAGATTCAAACACGAAGTTATGTATCACATTTTTTATAATGTATGTACTATCTCTAAGGCAATTTTTATGATAAATGCATGCAAGCTGTTAAATTGCATATTCAATGCACTCGCTCTATGAACGTTGTAAGAAAGAATTTTAAGTTAACATTTATATTGAGGAAGGTACGAAGAGGAGTGAAACAAGTTTCCCGGATAATTCGATTTGTCTATTACGTAATTATAGATGAAAATTATAGAGGAAGCGCGGTTAAATGAACGAGAAAGTAACTCTAATCGAATTAGGTTCAAAACTGGTGAGAAAGACATTGATAAATTATAATGTATTAATGGGTTTTGGGAAGATAATCCAGTGTCTAAGTGTGTTTTCGGAGAATAGTGTGAAGGATAGAGTTTAATGTAATTAAGAAATTTAATTGAATCATAATCATTTTCTGGGCGAAATAACGCTATAGTGTCGTCTACGTATTTTGTGTAGAATTATGCATAATTATAGGGTGGCGGAGGAGGCTTCCTCCTCAAAGGAAACAGATTCATTAAAGGGGCGGCATCTGCACTAACCATAGAGAGCCTATTTTTATTGTACTATTTTGTCCTTAAAGGAAAAGTAGAGTTTGAGTCGCTCAATATGATCTTTATTTCGACCATGAAAGAGAGGGTTATGGGAGTAAGATGAATGAAGGAGAATTGCTAACAGTTTTGAGTCGTGAGAAATTGGTATTGAAAAAGATCACGTTGAAATTAACAGTACATAGATTAGATAAACTGTTAATGTTTTTGTTTGAGGTGAAAAGAAATTATTTACAATGAATTATTATATAGCTATGGCGCTGATAAAGATGGCGATGAGTTTAGAAGGTTTGAAATTAGGGATCATAGATAGCTCGAATTGGGCACAGAGGGATATTTGACCTATGTTGATTTTATACTCGCACTCTTATGGCATACGAACCGTGCCGTTCTATAACCCGGCACGACTCGTTATCTCCCGTACCGAGTGGTGTATTGCAACCAGCTCAACCGTGAATACAGACGCTACGCCTGGTCCTGACCCACTCACTTCAAACAGAGACGATACGGCGTGGAAGTTGACATCTTCCGGGAACCTGGACTCGCAGTCATCCGTTTATTTACACTCGAACGGATCCCGCGTGAGATGAAGTGTGATCGAAATAGGTCGAGGACACTTCCCCCTAGGACACCCTCTTCCTGCTATATTGGTCCGTGAGGGCTCCCCCCCCCCCAAGTACGCGGAATCGACGATCTGCCCGAAAATCATAAATAAAGATTGGGATGAGTCCCCTCGCTCCATTGTGTAGATAATATAGTCTCCAAGATACCATATCACTATGCGGTATCATTATCCATCTCAAAAGAAAAAAAAATCACCCAGGGGTAGTGATGTGTACGAATGAAGGCCTCGCAGATGGCATTTTCCAGTCTGTGCAGAAGACAGATGGCTTCCTCTATCAAGATAGAAGGCTAGTCTAACATTTACCAATTTATCCATCAATTTGCACATGCAAAATCTTAGAGAAATTGGGCGGAAACAGGCCGGGATAGAGTGATCTCTCCCCGGTTTGAAAAGACGAGCAGAGTAGCCATTTGCCAGGAGTCTGAAAGGATACACTATATCCAGATCTTGTGGAATAAATCTAACATAAATTTCATGCGTTGCTCACCTAGGTGCTGAAGCATGCCACACGGAACATCGTACGGAACAGGGGTGGATTCCGCGCACGAAGCAAGAGCGGAACGCCTCACTCACAGTAAACTTATCGTTGGAAGTGTTTTCCGCCTCTGGAGGTAAAGTCCAGTCGGCGGCCTTCAGCTACATCACAACTTGTAGTAAATGCTGGCGAAGCAACATCCCGGCTAGAGTATGCAGAGAAAGCGGACGTGAAGGAATCCTCCACGGACGCTGGGTAGAAAATTGCTGTCTGATTCTGCTGAAGAGCGGGAGGGAGAATAGAACTGCGAGAATTTGCCCTAAATCCTTTTGACTAGCTTCCACATCTCTGCTATAGGAGCTTTCCAGTTAAGTAGAGAAAGTAGCCATGGAAATGACATTTAAATGGAAAAGTAATCGCTATCGTGAAAATCATCAACCAGTTCCCATCTAAAATCTGGCTGTGCATCCAGAAACACAGGAATAGGTCAGGGAATGAAAACACTGTGTAACACGATTTTTGTCTTTGGGTAGTAACTGTTATTTTCTATTTGCTTGTGTCTAGAATACATGAAAACAACCTGTTATTTATTTCAAACTTTGCCTATTCCCTCTGGAAGGAAGTGGCAAATTTGAACTTTCATTTGCATAAAATAGAAACAAAACGACTTGACACAAAAATAGCATTTATTTATTTTAGCATTACATAAGTGAGACAAATAAAATATTAGAAAAGAGTAGTATTCCGTAATTTACGCTTATACTGTAATTAACTTTCACGAATCAGACCCCAAATATAGTCTCCCATCAGATTTTCATTATATGATCCTTGATAGCGGCGTTCAAAAACCAGTAGATCCTGGTGAAAGCGTTCGCTATGCTCCTCGGAGTACGCTGCCATGTTCTTAAATTTATCAAGATGAACGTCAATAATATAGACTTTCAGGGACATCCTGCAACCCATATTTCCGTAGTTTCTCACCAAGTTCTTAACAAGCTCTACATAGTTTACGGCTTTGTGATTACATAGGAAGCCCAGAACCACTGCGATAAAGCTGTCCCACGCTGCTTTTTCCATCTTGGTGAGCTTCTCGGGGAAACAAACTTCTTTCACTCCATAATCTGTTTTATTTGTGGACCGAGGAAGACCCCAGCTTCCACCTTTGCCACAGATAACTTAGGAAAAAGAAATCTTGGAGATACTTAGAAGCTGCAGACTCCTTATCTAAGCTCTGACGAATTGTTTCATAAGGCCCAATTTTAAGTGCAGAGGAGGAAACGGTACTTTTCGGGTGTCCAACAAAGGCTCCCATTTGACGTTGTTTCTCCCCACACTAAACTCGATCCGTTGTGGCCAATCCCGCTGATGTTAATGTGCCACGGTGTTCCTGCAAAATATATAAAAAATTAAAGACTTCGAGAGAAAATCAGAGCAGAATTCAAAGGAAATGATATGAAACTTATTCTAGATTGTAAAACAAGAGCGTTTCTAAAACTAAAGACTCTAATTTTTCTAAGCCTCTTAGAGTAATAGGTTCAACTGAAAATATTTTTAATGATGAAGGGTGTCGTGGAATGGCTGGACTCTATATATATGCATTTTGGTGGTTTGGTCGAAGTCTGTTTGAGACTCGATCTAGCTGGTTCGTGAACGGGGAATACTGAAGAATTCATTGGTAATGGTTTACTTTTCAATTGCGGGGTCCTTTCGAAACAAATAATTCAGAGTGCAAGTTGGTCAAAGGATAACAGGTAGCTGGTACTCGTTCAGGGTTGCAAGAAAAAGACGAGAGCAAAAATATACCTTTACCAACAAATAAATATAATGGAAATATATACAGATACAGAGTTTAAAGGGAATGATCGGACATGTGAAATTAAATGTCGGCACGGGACAGATCCCAGGAGGGATAAATATGGTATTAGTGATCGGGTTCAGCTCGGAGATTAAAAAGGGGATTCCCGACCAGGATAAATCAATTTTTATCCCATGTTGTTATTTCTGTCTTCTCAGCATTTATCCCTTTAATTGTGCCCTCCTATGCTCTCCTTGATCTTTGTGTCTTACATTGTCCCTTTCTCTTACATTTAAAAAAGACCCTCCGGTTTCTTGTCTCATGAGCTCATTCGCGTTCAGTTTCTCTCTCAGGTACTATATATATATATATATATATATATATATATATATATATATATATATATATATATATATATATCAGACGAGATCATCGGCAAAATTCAATGCCAACGAGGATGGAAAAAAGTACGCTCGGTGATCAACTTCGGACCACCGGCTAAAATTCATATTTTTCGAGGCAAGTATGGCTAAAAAGCCCTACCAGTCGGCCCCTAGGGAAATGGGGGAATTCATATCAGTAACTACGTGCATGAAGTGTTTCAAGTTAGAGGCACACGATACCAGAGAGTACACAGCTGAAAATAGACACTGCTTCACTGCGCCGAAATAACCACTTCAGGCTCGAATGCCCTAGAGAGCAAAAATAAGTGCAGTAACTGCGGCTGACCCAGAAAAAAAACAAATAATAAAAAATAAAAGGAAAGAAGGAAGGAAAAAAGAACGACAGCAAAACTGACTTACGCTGGAATCACGAAAAAAAATGAGCACCCGAAGAACGTGGATACCCAACCACCAAGGACGTGGATACCCAACAACCTTTTGGCGGAACGCAACTCTCTCTCTCTCTCGATGATGGCAATGTTGATATGTATATGCTCACACTGCTAAAGTCCCAGCACCGGGAAGCTTCGCAGTGGCGTAAAATTGACTCCTGAGGCAAAAAGGGGTCAGACAACCTTCCATCAATCGACTCTATTACCACCATCTACCATCCAAGGAAGGATGGAATACTAAAACATCCGGAGGAAAACACACAGCAAGACACCGAAGAAAGTGAAGAGGAGGAAGAAGATCTCACCCCCACACAAAAAAGCAAGAAAAGTAAAAGTATAGCAAAACACTCTCTCCCCCCCCAAGACAAAAATCAGCCATGCATTCGATAAAAAACAGATTGGAAATAACCCTATACACGAAGAAACCGCCCATCAACAAGTGCCGAGCAAGAACAAATTGTCTTATCTTGCCATACTTTGAACCATTTTTTTTGTCTTGCCCGTATTTTTAAGCAGCTTAATATCTCTATAAATTTTAGATATGAATCCACTTTATATAAAATTTTAGTCCACAATAATACAAGGAAAAAACGGTGGGGTATATTCTATAAAATGTTCTATTTGTAATTTACCTTACTTCGGGCAAACTGGTAAATCTTTATCTACAATAATTTACCAACATAAGTATAATATTAGAAAATATGAAATAAACAGCGCTTTATTTTCACATTTATCTGAAAATAACCACCCCATTGACAGGAATTCTGCAAAATTCCTTTATTATTCCGCTGATTTCCCCAAAAGAAATATTGTTGAGCGTTCTTTAATTGGCATCTTACCCAATATAAACATTTCCCTTGGCTCATTTAAACTCGATACTGTTTTACAAACAACTTGTACTCAATGAAATAACTTCATAATGCAGCCTGTTGTCACTCTTTATTAGTGTAATATCATTCGCATTGCCTTCCCCACCACGTGTTTCTGTTGTGATTATGGATTAACTCTTAGCCCTAAATGTTTTCGCTCTAATGATAATCCTTAAAAAAAAAAATAAATAACCTACCATATTCCATTCATATACATGGCATTGTTGTGTGTATATCGTTTTAGGGATGCATATGTCTGTTATTAGTGACGTATTGTTATTTTTCTTGGTATTTTTCTGTCTTGTTTTTGTGTTTTCCATTAGTTTGTACCACGTGATGGGCGTCCCCTTCGTATCTTTGTACCCTATACAAGGTGTCCCAGAAAAAAGTTAACCGTACTTTGAATTAATATAACACAAAACCTATTAAAGACATTTAAGTCTTGCAAAACAAAACAAATTTACCACCGATTTATCTGTCGATTCTGGAAATTTCATTAAATTTCCCTTTACGATATTGATACACTAAGGAGTTTAGTGGAAGCTATCAAAATTATGTTTGCGCAAGGAAGTAAAATAAAGAAACTTCGAAGTTTAAAATCAACAAATATATTTAAATCCATTTTTAACAAAACCACCTCTTCATATGGGTAATACAAATTCATTTTTTAATTTTTTAGCACCGTTTCCTTCCACATCTTCATTTCTTTCCAAGCACAGTTGCGCCTATGATCCCATTGATTGAACAACTTTTTTGACTAACTTGTGATTTTCCTTAAGTCTATTGACTTCACGTGTGATACTGGTTGATGCTTTGTGGTGGAGTAGAATACACTTTATTCTTCAGATATCCCCATAAGAAATAATCGCACCGTGTTAAGTCAGGGGATCTTGAGGGCCATTCAATTGCATGATTTAGCGCGACAATGCGGTTGTCAAACGTTTTTCTTAGTTTTGTTCTTACAGCAAGCTGTCTATGAGCTGGTGCGCCGTACTGAATCCACCAAATTCTATTGAATTGATTGCCGTAAATCTGGCGGAGTTCCGGGAAGATTCTTTCGTTGATAATGCTCAGGTAGGCAGCACCTTCAAGTTATTCTCGTAAAACAATGGGCCGACAAGATAGCCATTCCCGCATATTCCGATCCGCAGAGACGCTTTCTGCTGAAAAATACGTGTGTCAAAGTTGAATGCTGGGGGTGGTTCAGCGGCGCATATTGCCGAATGTTATAGCTATTTACCTTTCCATTCATGAAAAAGGCTGCCTCGTTACCAATCACAATGTTTTCCAAGAAACGAGCAGGTTGATGGAGAAGCCATTCAACAAATTGTCTACGACGAGGAAAATCAGTTCCAAAAAGCTGGTCTTGCATGCATCTTATAGGGATGCCATTTTAAGTCATGTTTAATAATATAGTTAAATGATGACTTTGACATTTGTAACCCATTCTTTCTGACTGATACATGTGGATTTTAAAGAAGTGTTATCTGAACATTTTCGATATTTTCTGTTGTTCTTATGGATCTCATACGACCCGAACGACCTTTATTTGCGAACATTTTTCCAAATTGTGGGCTTGCTTGGTGGGTGCCTACCTGGAAAACGTTTTTCAAATGAATCATGTAATTGTTTAATACTGTCAGTCTTAATTAAGTTTGTGACTACAAATACGCGTTGATATTTTGTTAACTGCATGATTTAAAAGGTTCTATGGAAGTAAACTTTTACACAGAAACGCTTTGATTTGCTTGTAAGCAATAATGACGAGACCATACTAAAGCGTGGCTTAAAAACCACTGTAAAATGGCCTAGGCTTTGCTTGAAGAATCGCCCAGTGACCTAGGCTACCTAGGCTCCCTACGCTTCTCTTGAAAGTGCACGGTGGCCTAGCATTCCTAGGCTTCGTTTCATTATTTTACTTCCTTGCGCAAACATAATTTCGATAGCCTCCACTAAACCCATTAGTGTATCAATATCATTAAAGGAAATTTAATGAAATTTCCAGAATCTACAGATAAATAGTTGTTAAAAAAAACACCCTTTGCAGAACTCCCAAATCTTTAATAGTCTTTGAGTTATACTAATTCAAATTACGGTTAACTTTTTTCTGGGACACCCGGTATAAGGTTGTCTTCTCCATTTTGATGCTATTCCTTGAAAATGAACTTGCAAATATAGTTCGAAAGTACTTGGATTCATCTTTTCATTTTCATGTGGGTTAATTTTCATATATATATATATATATATATATATATATATATATATATATATATATATATATATATATATATATATATATATATATATATATATATACATATATATATATATATATATATATATATATATATATATATATATATATATATATATATATATATATATATATATATATATATATATATATATATACGTGTGAATTTGGGCAGTATATTTTCATTATAGCATGTTTATTAAAAGCGACCGCTGGTTTCGAATTAATAATTCTTTTTTCAATCTTCTCGGTTTGTCTTTTATTCGCCTTTTCTTAATTGTTTAACCTGTGGATAAGCGCATCGAAGTTCATCCATCGGTGACTGATGCTTGTTATTTTAACATAACATAACATAACATAATTTCACGGATGACAAAAGCCACAAGGGCCTATCAAAGGTCATCCGCATTCGTCAAAACCCACCCACAAAAAGCACCATCACCAGGGGAATACAAAATCAAAGTCCCCCACAATATAATATAACAGATGACAAAAGCCACAAGGGCCCATCATAGGTCATCCGAGTCAAACGGCCTCTTTTTTAAGGCACCCAAACTCCCAAGAAAACTACATCCAGAGGATTGCGTCCAGAAACAAGGGTATCACCAATCAAGACTTGTCAAGAACTAAATCATGCAGCTATAGATATATACAAACAATATTAATATATACAAAACTTAGGAACCATCACAACCTTCCCTCCCCATAAACTCATCCAACCTACTCTTAAATACATTTAAATTTGGACAACACATACTACCCTCCGCGGCAATTTGTTCCAGAAGTCTACCACTCTATTGGTGAAAAAATATTTTCTTAAATCCAACCTACACCCTTGCTTTTTAATTTTACGGTGGTGACCTCTAGTCCGATTTCCATCATCTAACTCAAAAAACATGCTAACATCCAATTTATCTAGCCCAGAGAAATTTTTAAAGAGCTCAATCATATCCCCTCTCACACACCTCCTTTCGAACGAGAACATATTTAATACCCTCAGTCTATCTATATATTTAAGGTGCCTCAGGGAAGGAATAATCTTTGTTGCCCTCCGTTGCATTGAGTCAAGAAGGTTAATATCGTGTCTAAAATGTGGGGACCATGCCTGTATACAGTACTCTAGATGTGGCCTAACATAAGAGTTATAGAGTTTAAGAATAACCTCCTTACTTTTGTAACTGACATTTCTCTTAATGAAACCCAGCACTCTATTTGCCCTATTTCTTGCTTCAATACACTGCTTAGAAACCTTAATGACTTATCTATTACTACTCCTAGATCTTTCTCATCCTCTACTGAGCTCAGCCAATGCCCATCCATTTTATAGTTAAATTCTCTATTATCGTTTCTTATGTTAATACCTTTGCACTTATCAAGGTTGAAAGTCATTTGCCACTTATGTGCCCAGGATAACAATTTATTTAAATCCCCCTGCACTTTAAAATTATCAGCAATATCTTTAACTACAGCTGCTAATTTGGTATCATCCGCCAAAATTGACACTTTATTATTAACTGCCTCCCCAAGATCGTTTATATAGATGACAAATAATAATGGACCGAGAACTGATCCCTGAGGAACCCCATTGATAACATCCCTCAACTCTGACTTTACACCATTTAGCACAACCCTTTGCTTCCTGTCTTTCAGCCACTCAGCTATCCAATTTGAAACACCCCCACATATCCCAATCATTTTTAATTTATGAACTAGTCTCCTATGTGGTACCTTATCAAATGCTTTACTAAAATCCAAGTAAATTACATCTAAATTCTCTCCCTTATCTACTTGATTTGTTACGAACTCCAGAAAGTCTAGTAAATTAGTCAAACATGATCTACCTGATCTAAACCCATGCTGAGCAACGCTGATTAACCCCTCCCTCTCTAGATGTTGGCAAATCCCTTTTTTAACTATTTTCTCAAGAATTTTACAGACTACAGGAGTTAGGCAAACTGGTCTAAAGTTATTTGGATCCTCTTTACTACCCTTCTTGAAAATGGGGACTACATTCGCTCTCTTCCAATCATCGGGTATTTCTCCATATCGTAGAATGACTCCCGACGATACCATATATTACACTATTCGTTGAGGGAACTTCCTTAATTATCTTTAGAGTGCGTTACTGTCTGGCGGCCGATATTATGTATCTTCGATATGCTTAAGAAGTGGAACTGAGCTCAAGGATAATAATATTGCTATCGTTAATAAAATAGAGTTTTATTAATAATAACTATAAACAATACACAAAAACGGAAAATATTGACATAAACAGAATGGAAAGGGTCGTGGAGACTCGGGCTAATCCAAGGATTTAAGGGATTGAAAAAAGGTAAAACAAATATAGAGTTAAAGAGATGGGATGGTTCGATAAACAATTTAAAGCACAGGATAGAATTGGCAAAAAGGGATCAATACTCAAAAGGTGACGTTTGGCTTACGTAACTTTTCATTAGGGTGCAGTGGAAGGTACTTGAAGGAATATTCGGTCCGCGGGCGAGTTCCAGCCGAAGGGGGGGGATAAAAGGATCCCGACGAGGCGTCTTGGAAAGGAGAACCGTTACTCGACGAACGGCTTGAAGAACAATGGCTGTTCTACTTTGTTCTCTTCTGAACAAAGGGGGGGGGGATGAGAACCGTCTCTTGTCTACGCGCTCAAGAACAATGGTTGTTCTAATGTTGTTCTCCTTGAACAACAGGGGGGGGTGAGAACCGTTTCTTGGCGAAGGGCTCAAAACGAACAATGGCTGTTCTAGGTTGTTCTCTTCTGAACAAAGGGGGGGGGATGAGAACCGTCTCTTGTCTACGGGCTCAAGAACAATGGCTGTTCTAATGTTGTTCTCCTTGAACAACAGGGGGGGCTGAGAACCGTTTCTTGGCGAAGGGCTCAAAACGAACAATGGCTGTTCTAATGCTGTTCTCCTTGAACAACAGGGGGGGATGAGAACCGTTTCTTGGCGAAGGGCTCAAAACGAACAATGGCTGTTCTAATGTTGTTCTCCCTTGAACAACAGGGGGGGGGGGAAGAGAACCGTTTCTTGGCGAAGGGCTCAAAACGAACAATGGCTGTTCTAATGTTGTTCTCCCTTGAACAACAGGGGGGGGGGGAGAGAACCGTTTCTTGGCTAAGGGCTCAAAACGAACAATGGCTGTTCTAATGTTGTTCTCCCTTGAACAACAGGGGGGGAAGCCTTGGGACTTGGCGTCGGAAAGGCTTGAACCTTTGGCACTCAAGGAATATTGTCCTTCTGGACAAGTGATGGTTAATCTCGAGGTCGAGGTCCCTTGGCGCACAAAGGGAGAGAGGGTCGTAGGGATGTTTTGCGACGAAAATCTGGATCTCCAATCTGATCTTAGTGGTAAAGTTTCCATATAAATAGCCAGGACATCTCCTTGGCGTGGGGGAAAATGGAGTGAAAGCTTGGAGGGAACGCACAGCCGGGCCGGAGAAAAATGCCTTATCTGTTCATAAGCCTAACTCGATCTGGCGAGGTCGGCGTATGGGGGCGAACGGGGGGACGATAACCTCCTTGTTTAAACATTGGCATCCGGTAGCTGAGATAAGATTCCAAGCCTCGAATCGAAGATGCACGTGGGCAGCATCGTGGTTTTTAATAATATGGGATAGGAGTTGAAATTAACTCGTTCTATCACACCCCTCCATTCCAGGGGAAGTTGTCACTTCGAAAAAAAAAGAGAGAAGGGACAACGATAGAGCTCCGTTGTGGGGAACTCGTTTTCTTGTACCAACCGTACCTTCCTGCACCTAACTAGTATTACCTCAATACATATGATTATTTTGATCTTTAGATTACAGGGGAAAATAACCTTTAATACAACTTAATCAAAGAAAAAAAAAGGGCATGGAACAATGAAATGATATAAACTTAGGACATACGGGACAAAATAATTTATACGTAAATTAATAAGAACAAATATATAGACATACAAAAAATTAGACATTGAGCGTTACAAAATTCAGACATATACATTAATTAATTATATTACAAAAGAATCTTAAATTAAGTCGTACAAGAAGGTATATACCTACATGGAGATACTAATCCTATGAATACAATTATTCTACGCTATTCGGTAACGCATTCCTACTGAGTGCGTCAGCGACCTGGTTATCGGAACCTTTTATCTAATTTATTTTAAACTGATACTCTGGCAAGAGTAAACTCCAGCGCATGATGCGGCCGTTTGAGTGTCTCAAATTCCTAATATAGGCTAACGGACGGTGGTCGGTTCCTATTTGAAAATCTTTACATATCAAGTACAGCTTGAATTTGTCTATGACCCAGATAATTGATAGAGCTATCTTTTCTCTAGTGGCATATCTCTTTCCGCGTGGTAATAATTGACGACTAGCATATGCAACTGGATGACTCGTTCTGTCATCCACGTATTGAAGGAGTACACCTCCAATGCCCTCGTTGATCACGTCGGTCTTAACCCCAAAGGATTTTTCCGGGTTGGGCAACTTAAAAATGGGGGCAGAAATGAACTTACTTTTGAGCTGACTAAAATGGGAAACAGCGACATCATTCCAACGTAAACGATCGGAGAAATTCTTTTCCTGAAGGGGGCATAGGGGGGCCGAAATTGCAGCGAAATTCGGAACAAATCGCTGATAGGGAGAAGCTGATCCTAGGATCGATCTTAATGGCTTCTTTGTAATCGGGAGGGGCATGTCAGCGATTGCCTTAATCTTGTTCTCGTGAGGACCTGACTTGCTTTGTCCTATTTTGAAACCCAAATATTTGATGGTTTCGTGGGCAAACTGGCATTTGATGGGGCCAATGGTGAGGCCATTTTCACGCAGTTGTTCGAAAAGAGCTAATAGGGTGGGTAAATGGTGATTCCATTTAATTAGTTCTTGTAGCTGGCTCTTCGGACGTGGTGTCAGCTGCGCGTCACTATCCAGGTCAGAGAGTTCCAAAGACTCGCCTGGTAGAAAAGGAGGAGGGTACTCGGCATCAGGTTGGATGCACACTGTCTGGATTACCTTAAGGGACTCCGCGGGGCAGTCCTCTTCAAGCGCCGATGCTTCGTCCAGTTCTACGAAGGTATCTCCATGGGCGCGTTGGGG
The DNA here is from genome assembly GCA_963969495.1 of Ceratothoa steindachneri. NCBI lineage: Eukaryota > Metazoa > Arthropoda > Malacostraca > Isopoda > Cymothoidae > Ceratothoa > Ceratothoa steindachneri. Next base: position 16,299,291 of record OZ018322.1, on the reverse strand, counting down.
GTTCTTTATTTCTTGGGGTCCAGGGACAGTCTCCGTGTCCTTGTCTGGGGCCTTATCACCTAAGGGTGTTAGTGATTCACATTCCTCTTTTGCCGTCCTAAAGTCCTGGTTAGGGGTCTCCGAGAAATCGGACGGTATCGGGGTTCTGATGGGGACGGGCTCCTGGGCTTCTTTCTTATCTCGGCCTTGAGGAAGGGCGGCCTGAAACACAGGGTCAAAACTTACTTGGGGGCTCTGTCCTATAAGTACGGAACAGAATTTTATGGGTGCTACAATGACTTCAGCCCAGCCATTATAATATTGACACTGCAGGTAACATCTAGCGACGGGGAATCGGTTCGCCCGCCCAAGTTGGTCATGTACCACCGCAAATATTTCGTGGTTAGAGGCCACTGGGAGGAGTTCTTCGGACACGATGAAGCACGTACATCCTGTGTCCCTGACGAGAGTCGATACTCGACAGCTGTCCACGCTGCCCTCCTCATATTTCAAAGTTCCCGATGAACTTTTACCAAAAACAAAATTTACCTGGTGGCCTGACGGAGGGGGAGAAGTTTCTGCTTGGGTCTGCACCACCGGGGGAGCCGGGGTCGCATTAATCTGGTGAACTTGGTGGGCTGGTCCGCTTTTAAGCCTAGAATTTTGGGGGCAATTCCAGCTCATGTGGTTTTCTACACCACAGGTGAAGCATATGGTTGGTCGCTTCGGGAAGAGAGATGGAGGAGAAGTCTTAACGGGAGGTTTGGAGTCCCGTTGTTGGTTTTGGGGAAAGAAGTTTTGGGGTTTTACGGGGCTCGGAAACTTTGTCAGCTTTCCTGGGAAGGGGCGCGAATCCGTCCTTCTTTCTTCTCGTTGGATTTCTTTTTCTCGTTCTTCTCGTTGTATTTTTCCTTCTCGTTCTTCTCGTTGGATTACTCTTCCCCGTTCCTCTCTTTCTCTTTCTTTTTCTACCTTTTTTCTTTGAACTTCTGCTTTAATCCGAGCTAATTCAATCTGAAGCTCAGCTTGTCTTATCCGTTCCCCTCTTTCTCTTTCTTCTCGTTGTATTTCTCTTTCTTCTCGTTGTATTTCTCTTTCTCGTTCTTCTTGAATGTACTCAATTAGTTCTTTTCCGGAAAGTCCACAGGACTCTCCTTGCGCTTTAAAGATTTCAAACTGAGTCATCTTTGCACTTAGGGGCGCACTAGTCAACCAACTAAAATTCCTCGCAACAATAATTATGCCTCTATAGAATTAGCCTACCTAAATATGGGCACTGATCTATTCGTACTTGGTTTCTCAATCTAAATAACCACTGACTAAAATCACAAAAAAAAAAAAAAAAATTATTATAACCGTTCCTTGAGCTACTCCAGCTTCTTAAGTTTCAAAAAAAAGGGGATAGCAATCGTTAAAACAAAAGGGAACTACTATATTCTATTATTATAACGAATAACACTATGCTTTACTCGACTGAGACCAGTGTTTGCAAAGATATAGCGTTAAACCCCACACCTGACACCAAATTAAATAGTATATATATATAAATATATATGTCGTAGAATGACTCCCGACGATACCATATATTACACTATTCGTTGAGGGAACTTCCTTAATTATCTTTAGAGTGCGTTACTATCTGGCGGCCGATATTATGTATCTTCGATATGCTTAAGAAGTGGAACTGAGCTCAAGGATAATAATATTGCTATCATTAATAAAATAGAGTTTTATTAATAATAACATAAACAATACACAAAAACGGAAAATATTGACATAAACAGAATGGAAAGGGTCGTGGAGACTCGGGCTAATCCAAGGATTTAAGGGATTATAAAAAGGTAAAACAAATATAGAGTTAAAGAGATGGGATGGTTCGATAAACAATTTAAAGCACAGGATAGAATTGGCAAAAAGGGATCAATACTCAAAAGGTGACGTTTGGCTTACGTAACTTTTCATTAGGGTGCAGTGGAAGGTACTTAAAGGAATATTCTGTCCGCTGGCGAGTTCCAGCCGAAGGGGGGGGGATAAAAGGATCCCAACGAGGCGTCTTGGAAAGGAGAACCGTTACTCGACGAACGGCTTGAAGAACAATGGCTGTTCTACTTTGTTCTCTTCTGAACAAAGGGGGGGGGAATGAGAACCGTCTCTTGTCTACAGGCTCAAGAACAATGGCTGTTCTAATGTTGTTCTCCTTGAACAACAGAGGGGGTGAAAACTGTTTCTTGGCGAAGGGCTCAAAACGAACAATGGCTGTTCTAGGTTGTTCTCTTCTGAACAAAGGGGGGGGGATGAGAACCGTCTCTTGTCTACGGGCTCAAGAACAATGGCTGTTCTAATGTTGTTCTCCTTGAACAACAGGGGGGGCTGAGAACCGTTTCTTGGCGAAGGGCTCAAAACGAACAATGGCTGTTCTAATGCTGTTCTCCTTGAACAACAGGGGGGGATGAGAACCGTTTCTTGGCGAAGGGCTCAAAACGAACAATGGCTGTTCTAATGTTGTTCTCCCTTGAACAACAGGGGGGGGGGGGGAAGAGAACCGTTTCTTGGCGAAGGGCTCAAAACGAACAATGGCTGTTCTAATGTTGTTCTCCCTTGAACAACAGGGGGGGGGAAGAGAACCGTTTCTTGGCTAAGGGCTCAAAACGAACAATGGCTGTTCTAATGTTGTTCTCCCTTGAACAACAGGGGGGGAAGCCTTGGGACTTGGCGTCGGAAAGGCTCGAACCTTTGGCACTCAAGGAATATTGTCCTCCTTCTGGACAAGTGATGGTTAATCTCGAGGTCGAGGTCCCTTGGCGCACAAAGGGAGAGAGGGTCGTGGTGATGTTTCGCGACGAAAATCTGGATCTCCAATCTGATCTTAGTGGTAAAGTTTCCATATAAATAGCCAGGACATCTCCTTGGCGTGGGGGAAAATGGAGTGAAAGCTTGGAGGGAACGCACAGCCGGGCCGGAGAAAAATGCCTTATCTGTTCATAAGCCTAACTCGATCTGGCGAGGTCGGCGTATGGGGGCGAACGGGGGGACGATAACCTCCTTGTTTAAAAATTGGCATCCGGTAGCTGAGATAAGATTCCAAGCCTCGAATCGAAGATGCACGTGGGCAGCATCGTGGTTTTTAATAATATGGGATTGGAGTTGAAATTAACTCGTTCTATCACACTCCATATTACAGTGACCTAGTATATAACTTCTCCAGAGCTATTGAGATACTTTCTACCCTTTCTTTGAGTATTCTAGAATGAATATTATCAGGGCCGGAGGGCTTTGTAGCATCTAACTCACCTATTAGTCTTTTTATCTTCCTTCAATCCACACTAATGGTAGTAAACACCTCTTTCCCTGACCCATGAGTACTATACATATGACTATTTAGTTTCTCCTTTGTAAATACTGATGCAAAATGACCATTTAGTACCTCAACTATTTCCTCATCAGTTTCCCTCACAACCCTTTCATATTTGATAGGTCCTATTTTAACTCTGCCAGACTTGTTATTAATTTTATAGTTACTAAAGAACTTTCTCGGATCTTTGTTGCTATCCTGAGCTAATTCAATTTCTGACACCATTTTGTTCTTCTTTATAATCTTATTTAACTTATTTTTTAATATTATTTTCTACCTGTAATTTTTTATATGCCCTTTTCTTGTCTGAATTTTTTCTAGCTATCTCCTGATTCCACCATAATGGTTTCCTACTTTTTTTCCTAATAGCCTCCATTGGGATACTTTGCTCTTGGACTACATTTCTTATATTCTTGAAAGTATCCCACATCCCATAAGTATTTTTACCTCTGAATTCTACATCCCAGTTTACCAAATTTAGCAAGCTTCGAAGTTTTACACAATCTCCCTTATGAAAATTTGGAACTTTTACAGCATTCTCGGTTATTTTACCCTTCTTAATTCCCAAGTTAAAACGAACTATCTGATGGTCACTATTTCCCAATGCTTCCCTAACAGTCAATTCTTGAACTAAATGATCATTGGACATTGGATATAAAAAGTGTTGAAAAAGAAAATAATACATACACACATATGAGAATGCAACTTGGACTCAATCCAAGAATAGAAAAGATTCTATGCGACTATGTGACTGACAGAATAGCTTACATCCAAATTTTCGACCACGCGGGACCCAACTTCGAGCTGGCTGCAGGCGTACCGCAAGGTGGGTGCCTAAGCCCCCTGCTGTATATCATCTACACCCTTGATCTTCCAAAACCGATCAGGGATGACTGCCTGTACGTTCAGTTCGCTGACGACATCACCCAGATCACGACTGCCCCCTTCAAGAGTCCCGAACTCATGGCACAAATAACCGCCAGTGAGATTGACAATGTCAACAGGTTCGAGAGGAGATGGAAGATCGCCACGAACACCCAAAAGTTCAAGGTGATCCCATTCTTCCGTATGAGACAGGCCGACATCGTAACTGATGACGCCCGTATTCCATACAGCTCGGACGGGACAGTTCTAGGACTAAGGATAGGTAAAACTGGATACGGCGGCCACGTCACTAGGACGGCAGCGAGCGCAAAGGCCGAGCTGTCTAAGCTATTCAGATTCAAAAATCTGAACACGGCCAACAAGAAGAAGATCTACAACTTGCTCGTAAGATTTAAACTGCTGTATCCACCGATACCTATCTGCACTGGTTCTAGGAATAAGATGCAACTCCTCCAGAGAGTACAGAACAAAGGCGTACTCCTAATCACAAACACCAGGAGGAGAGATAGAAGGAGGCAGAGGGACCTACACCACATGATCCAAATGACTCCGGTCAATTTGGAACTGCAAAGTAGAGCCCGCAAGATTTGGGAGAAAATACCACGACTCATGTCAGACGAGACCAGACGGAGACACATAGACATCCCACCCGATGACAGAAACCGTAGGAAACTACACTTCACCAGCAGCAAAGCGCAGACCGAACGACAAGAAGTACCGATGTACACATAGGACTTTACCACGACAAAACGAAATAAATGATCACTGTTAGAAAGCACTAAATCTAATATATTGTCCCCCCTCGTTGCTCATTAACAAATCACCAATAGAGTGGTGGACTTCTGGAATAAATTGCCGCGGAGGGTAGTAGGTAGTCCAAATTTAAATGCATTTAAGAGTAGGTTGGATGAGTTTATGGGGAGGGAAGGTTGTGATGGTTCCTAAGTTTTGTATATATCTATAGCTGCATGATTTAGTTCTTGACAAGCCTTGATTGGTGATACCCTTGTTTCTAGGCACAATCCTCTGGATGTAGTTTTCCTGGGAGTTTGGGTGCCTTAAAAAAGAGGCCGTTTAACTCGGATGACCTAAGATGAGCCCTTGTGGCTTTTGTCATCTGTTATATTATATTGTATGGGACTTTGATTTTGTCTTTCCCTGGTGATGGTGCTTTTTGTGGGTGGGTTTTGATGGAGGCGGATGACCTTTGATGGGCCCTTGTGGCTTCTGTCATCCGTGAAATTATGTTATGTTATGTTATGTTAAATTTATTCAAACAATTATCCTTAAAGCATTCTAGGAACCTGCCACTTGTTCTATCCCTACCTATCATATTTTCCCAGTCCACAGAGTTTAAGTTGAAGTCCCAAATAATAACTGCATCTGTTTCACATCCCTTACTTATTTCCCTTATCATTAGTTCATCTATATCATCAGTCTGCCCAGGTGGTCTGTAAAAAGCTCCCAAATGCACCATTCTATTTTTACTGAACCTAATATCTATCCAAAGTGACTCAACTCCATCCTGCTTTATTGAAGTATTTAAACTTGAAACAATGTTGTTTTTTATATAGATAATTATTCCTCCACCAATCCTACCTGTCCTTATAGTGTCACTAAATTCTATTTCATTAATCCATGATTCAGTAACACATAATATATCTATATCCTCATCGCTAATATAACTAAATAGCTTATCCTTCTTGTTTCTAAGACTACGAGCATTTGTATAGAAACAATTTAACCCCCCTATCCCTGAAGCACCTCTTGAAACCTGAATGACCTCACCTCTAGCGCCTTGGAACCTATTTCTGTTATCTGCCAAGTCCATTCTACTTTCAGTACTATAATGTTCTCTCATAATTCCCTGACCACTATTAGTATCTAGTTTTCCGCCCGCAAAAACCTAATAACACGATCATACTCCTCCCACAACACATCTATCCCCCTTCTACTCAAATGCAGTTCATCCATCGCATACATTTCTTTCATTCCAACAAACCTATCCCACACATCCACAAACATGACACCTTCCATCTCACACATCCTCCTCACATAATCATTCAGCCCAATCGCACGAGACATCCATTCTACCCGAACATCCATTCTTGGAAGCACATCTGTCACAACACCTTTCATTCTACTTTCTTTCACCTTTTCAATCAACCTCTTGTACCTCTCACGTAACTCACATGCACCCACTTTTTTCTTATCATTCACTCCTACATGTGTAATCACGACCGCATTCCTTGCACAGCCAGACACCAGCTCCTCATACCTATCAGACAGATCTCTCACTCCAGCACCAGGCAAACACACCCTCAAACGATTCAATCTACTTGCATTCAACTTCCTATCTAAATATCTAACTCGCGAATCACCCATCACAAGCACTTCAGTCATACTCCTATTCCTAACCCCCACAGACCTAACTCCATCCCCACTCCTATTCTCATTCAAACTACCAGTCACTCTACCTCCACCCCCATCAGTCATATCACTTCCAGTTACTTCCTTTCGTAGGGAACTGAATCTATTAGTCAAGCTAATAGGTTCTGTGTCCCTCTGACTCACACACCTATTCTCCCCCTGGCTAACAACCTCAACAGAGGCAACCCTATTCTCACAAAGAACAGGAGAAGCCTCCCTAGTTACACGTTTCCTTACCACTCTCTACTGTCCCCCATCCTCACTAGGCCTATTTCTAACTAATCTAAGGGGGCTAACTTCACTATCCCTAGAACTATCATATCCTACCTCTTCCACCGGCCCTCTACCTTCACCTGAAACATCTAACTGGCCTACCTCACCACCTAACCTATTCCCAGCCCTAGGCCTAACACTAAGTTCCCTCCTGAGCTCAGCAACTAACCCCTCCAGCCTACATATCCTGTCTAAATCCTGCATTCTCATCCTCTCTAAATCTACAATGCATTCACGCAGATGTCGTCTATGTACCTTTGTATCTACATCAACGTACAAACCCAAGAAGAAATACATAATATAGAAAAAAGCCTTTAAAGAATGTTCTTCCCTCAACTACACCACCGAAGAAAGCCATAAGAACCAAATACCATTCTTAGATATCCTCACTACCAATATCAATCGAAAAAATAACAACTAAAGTTTATGTTAAACCCACCAACCCGGGATTTTGCATGAATGGGGACAGCGAATGTCCTAAGCGCTACCGAACAAGCGTGATATCGTCGTACATCAATCGTGTTTTTTCCCACTGCACCACATGGAAGGACACACACAACGAACTCGAGAGAGCCATTCACGTACTCGTAAATAACGGATTCTCCAATAAAGATATACAAACAGCCATAAGAATTAAAATGGACAGATGGTACCTCTCAGAACCCCAAAAGAACAGGAATACAGATGATGAGGATATTATAAAACTGTTCTACAAGAATACTATGAGCACCAAACACTAAACAGATGAAAGAGCCATCAAGGACATTATAGACAGAGGAATAAAACCCATAAACGCCGAGAAAAAGATCGCACTAATCATCTACTATCAAAATAGACGTACTTCAACCCTCTTCGTGAAAAATAACCCCAAACCTTCGCTCCAACCGAAACAAAAGACACATCTGATATACGAGTACACATGTAAACTAGGAGACTGTGAGCTCCTACCTAACTCGTATATCGGCATGACCGAAACCACTCTCTCAAGAAGAATGTCATACCATCTGAACAAAGGTGCATCTTAAAAACATACAGAGGAAGTACACTGAACATGGCTCAACCAAAAAATGATAGAAGAAAACACCAAAATTTTAGACTATGCTCCCAACAGGCGCCAACTGCTCTTCCTTGAAGCTATATATATCCAAGAGAAACAACCGAATTTAAACATATAAACTAACTCCAATGAAATCCTGCCCAGCGCAAGAAAAGCAAACAGCCGCCAGGTGTACTTAGAGCTGCTCCTAGCCACTAATTCCTCTGGCAAGCAGCTTAATTCACCCACCCCTCTCTCTGGCTACCTACTTCTCCGACCTTTTATTACCTGGATCTAACCTGTATATACGTGTATAGCTTCGTTCGTAATTTTGTTAATACATTTTGTAACATATATAAACTGAATACTTTGTAATAATTCCCCATTTATTCACTAATCACCCTTACTTTGCAGGACATGCCAGAAGCAACGATTGTGAACACAACTAAATATCAATGGGAGCTCCAGCGAAGAATATACTGCGTCAAACATTCCTACAAGACAGGATCGTTCAAAAAAGTGCAGGACACTTTTGTGCATCACTTCGAATGTGAAAAAGCCCCCTCTAAGACCAGAATTCATGACTGGGTGGACCACTTCGAGAACTATGTGACAATGGAGAGCCATTCAGGACGACCCAGGAAGCGTAAAGCTGAGCTGGTCGAGAGCGTGAGAGAATCGGTTCCACAGAGTACAAAACGCTCTGTGCGCAAGCGAAGTCAGTCCCTCGGTATATCCCGTGAGACTTGAAGGAGAGTGTTAGTAATGGATGTAAAGGCCTACCCATGCAGAATACAGATGAAGCAGACCTTTAGAGCCTCAGGCAAAGAGTAGATAAAGGTTATGGCAGTAAAGATACTGTAGAAGATTCAGGGGATCCCAACTTTCCTTAACCTCCTTTGGACCACAGATGAAGCTCACTTCCATCACGAAGAAAAGGTACACTCGAAGGCGAATGTCTTCTGAAGGACCTCAGAGAAAATGAGGTAGCCACCAAGCCCGTACACTTCCCTAAGTGTACGGTATGGAGACTGCAATCTCAGCCAGAGGCATCATCGGACCATTCTTCTTCAAGGAATCTGGCGCGACAGTGACAGTCACCAAGAAGCGGTATGTTGGTATGTTGAGGTCCTTAAAATCTTCAAGAGGGAGCTGCAGACCCTGTTCCCGATTCTTATTGGGAAGTTCTGGTTCCAGTAAGATGGAGCAAGCTCTCACACCTCAAACCCGTCCCTAGATTGGCTGAAAAAACTTTGGTGGCTGTGTGATCAGTCTCATGACTGATTTTGAGTGGGCACTTCACAGCCCAGACCTTAGCCACCCGATTTCTTTCTCTAGCGCTACCTTAAAGACAGAGTGTACGCAGGAACACCCAGAACCATCACGGAACTCAAGGAAACCATCAAGGAGTTGATCAGAGCCATTAGTCGGTCGGTTTGTAAGGACGTCAAGTACAACTTTGTGCTGTATCTCAAGAAATCCACAGAGCTAAATGGAGGTCATCTCGATCACGTGCTCTAGAATAAAGAAGAAAAGTCCAAAGGCTCTCATGTTTTGATATGATGTTTTTAAACGAAATAAACTAGTTATTACCAGTTTCATTCAATCCTTGCATAAAATTAAGAAATAAGGCATATCGAAAATTGGGGCCCGTTTTGGGGGTCACCCTGTATACGCTGACCTCTCCATGATCTAGTCACAGAGAATTTTTTCGAGCTTTAGATTTAATCCCAGTTAAAGAATCTCTTCCTGCAACACCCTGAACTATACTTTATCAAATGCCTTTGATAGGTCCCTCCATACGATGTCGCGCTATCCCTAAACCATAGAGTTTCAATGTACGTGGAATGAAGATTCCACAGTCAGAACTTATACATGTTCAGAAACCGCCGAAAAAGCAATAAGAAGATCTACAATGCACTTGTAAGACATACGGTGTTTTACCTCTCTTCTGCCCTCTTTTGTGCCTCGAGGACATAAAAGAGGAGACTTCAGGTCATGCAGAGAAATGCCTGTACTTAATTACATGTACACACAGACGAAAAAGAAGGCGCCAGGAAGAGCTAGACCTGGAGGCGGGAATAACATAGTCATCGAAGAACGGACTAGGAATATGCAGGAAATGGTTAAACAAGAGATGGATGAAGAAATCATTGAAATGATTGACCAGAACGGACAACCCAGAAGCCATGCAAAATTTCCAAGCTCTCTGCCTCCTGCCTAACGGGGACGAAGTGCCGTTCTACGTATGATGGAATGTGTAAAAAACACTGATAAGAAATAAACTATTACCGACTAATGAAAACATCAATACTCGTAATAACCTGACTATGACAAAAACCTACCGAATACAACTCAAAAAACACCGATTTTGACCAAATAAGAAACAAGACAAAACGACAAAAACAAAAAGACATACACCACGGAATACATTATATACAAAAAAATACTTAGCATTAAGTAGTACTCATTACTAACTCGATAATTTACGAAGGAGATTTTTTGAGTATTGAATAATAATTTCATCTTAGTTTGGTTATGACTTATGTTTTTTTATCAGTTATTTCTAATAATTATTTTATAATATCAAAAAACAAAATGGTGAAGTTCAGAAATAAATATAAGTATCGAAATTTTGTGATTTTTTTAAAACCCAAAGAATTATAAATGGTGAAGTTCAGAAAATTTATTTTTATATATCCTCTTCTATAATTATATTTTAGCAACGTGATATTTTGAAAAGAGGGGAAATTAATTTAGAGTTCCTTTTTAAAATTATTATAATTGGCAAAGTTCAGAAAATCTATAAAATTTAACGATGGTTGTTTTTTTTAAGATTTTAAATTTTAATTTTAGTAGCGAAGCGCAAACTCCCACCTACTGTGGGAGTGGCGAAGCTATTACCTGGTAAATCTATAATCTAATGAAACAACAACAAATGCTCATTACATATATAAAAACATTATTTTTAGTCGCGGCAACTGTACATCTCACTGTGTCGGGCAGCCCCGTTTTGCTTTTATTGTTTTTGTTATAATATTGTAGCTATTAGGTCGATTCTAACGAAATTCTTGTTTGTTTACATTCTCTTTTGAATGATATAATTCCCAAAGTCCTCTCAAGGCTAACCAGGAAATTATTTTGTTTTAGCAATAACATCATAACTATTCAGCCCATTCTAACGTAATTTGAAACCCTTATGATGTCTTACATTATCTTTCGAATGATATAATTGCCCAAGTCCTCTCAAGGTTATCCCGGGAATTATTTTGCTGTGGCAATGACATCTTAACTATTCGGCCGATTCTAACGAAATTTGAAACCCCTATATTGTTTGCGAATTTTTTTCGAATAATATAATTGCTAAAATCCCCCCCAAGATTAGCCCGGGAATTATTTTGTTTTGGCAATAACATCATAACTATTCAGCTCATTCTAATGAAATTGGAAACCCTAATGCTTTACATTCTGTTTCGAATGATATAATTGCCAAAGGACCTCCCAAGGTCAGTATGGAAATTATTGAAAGTTTTGAAGGTCGTAAGGTCATAAATCAGAATAAGTGAAAGCACGCTACTTTTTGGTCAGCATACCTTGTTTTAAGACAAAAGGTTTGAGCCCCGTAGAAAAATAAGAAAAACAACCAAAGATTTACAAAAAAAACAAAATGATGAAAGCGATAAGCCAGGTACCAGCCGCCTCGCATCCTTTTAAAAATCTCCGATACTAATTTTTTCCCCACTTTTATTTCGTTATATCTAAACGACATATGGTTTACCCGCTCTACACACGCACACACACACTTACATTAAATTGTAACTTAAACTTGACTCTTTGCTACCCACGACCACAAAACAACTACCTCACCACTAAAGGAGGCAACACGAATGGAAAACTCTTCATCAATGCCGCCTCAACAATAACGAAGATTTCTGTCTGAAGATGCTTAAAGGAAGGCGAAATCTCATGGCAAAAATGTTGAATTAGTATTAAATTGAACCAAATAAAATGGATCTTCCTGAGCTGATTTTTAGTCGCGTCTGAGTCTAGTCGCAGGCGACTCTACATCTCAATATGTCGGTCGGTCGGTTCCCGTTTTGCTTTTTGCTTGTTTTTGTTTCTGAAATAACATTCTAACTATTTTGCCGATTCTATAGAAATTTGAAACCTTTATGTTGTTTTACATTCTCCTTCGATTGATATAATTATCAAAGTCCTGCCAAGGTTATCCTGGGTATTATTTTGGTTTAGCAATATCATCATAAATATTCGGCTCATTCTAACGAAATTTTTAACCGGTATGTTGTTTTACATTCTCTTTCGAATGATATAATTGCCAACGTCCTCCCAAAATTAGCCATGGCATTATTTTGTTTTAGCAATAACATCATAGCTATTCGGCCGATGTTAACGAAATTTGAACCCATATATTGTTTTACATCCTCTTTCGAATGATAGAATTACCAAGGTCCTCCCAAGGTTACTCCGAGAATTATTAAAAGTTTTGAATGTCCTAAGGTGATAAATCAGAGTAAGTGAGAGCACACGACATTTTGGTCAACAGATCTTGTTAATCTCCATTCAGATATCAAAAACTTCATTCGCCAATTAAAACATTCCCCAAAATAGTAAATTCAAAATACAACCTGTTCTATGAATATATATATATATATATATATATATATATATATATATATATATATATATATATATATATATATATATATATATATATATATACATATACATATATATATATATATATATATATATATATATATATATATATATATATATATATATATATATATATATATATATATATATATTTTTTATTTTATGTCGTAGGTCAGGTAGATTTTTCTGACCTTCGCTTGCCCACCCTAGACGCGAGGAAGCCCCTTTTAAGTATGGGGGATATTCGAGTGCATTTATTCCGTTGGCAGACTTAGAAAATAGATTAATGGCTTTTTAAGTGGTTTTGGGATTTAAACAAGAGAAACAAAAATACTCTTTACTAATATAAAAACAAATAACCGAATTTAAGAATAATTTGCACACCATGGGAAAACTAATCGTTCGGCAAGGGAAATTAATTTACAATGAAATGCTTCAACACGACCTAGAAATAGCACAATATTTACCTGGATGAAAACAGGAGGAGATGATGAGGTGAAGCTTCGTAGTCGGAAAGCGTCACGTCTCTTCAACGGTGATTAAGAAAAAGGTAATAGGCTTACGATTTTCCATGAAAGGGGAAGAGCCTCGAGTGGTTGTCCGAGGGAGTATCCTTGCAGGACACGAATCGAAGCGCGTATTCCAGAATGAGTCCTTACGTCCTTGACTGCCGTAGTTCTGAACAACTGGTTTCTTGCCTGCCAGTCCGTAGGGTAACAATGAGGCGTTTATGAAGGGGGGCGTTGTGTCCTTTGGCTAGTTCCAATAAATCTCTGAAACTACTGCTTGGATACTTCGTGAGCAGTGCTTGCCTCCTGGTTGAATACTAATTTGCTCGTTTCTGCCTGGGAAATTTATACGATTTCGCCGGAAGTGATTTGTTTGCCGTCAGAAGTTGGTCCCACTCCTATTCAAGGTGTAGCGGGTAGGAGCTTAGCCCCTTTTCGCTTATGTGGATTCCGGGCTCTAGTTTGACTCGTCTCGCCTCGTTATTGCTGCGGAAGTTTACCGAAAGACTCCGGTTGAAGGTTCGTTCGTCCGTGAGATACCTCCTAGGCCTCTTTGTCCCCGTAACTCTCTCACTCTCTGATATTATATATATATATATATATATATATATATATATATATATATATATATATATATATATATATATATATATATGTCTGTGTGTGTGTTTTACCTAACACATATTTTGACGCATTTATTTTATATTGGCTAAGATTTATTTGTCATTTGTTTCGTCGACATAGACTCTGCTTCTATAATGATATTCGTTTAACCATTATGGGCATACTGTATAGGGCCAACTTTTTAAGGGAATGAATAGTGTTAGGGAAGTAGTCGTCCAATAAATAAATACAATTGTGCCTTTATCTGTAACTATATAAAAACTAAACTTATTTTGAATATAAAAATCGCCAACTCACTTAACTGACAGAATAGATATTTGACTCCAAATCGAAAAATTCAGCATTTCCTGTGATATATATTTTTGGAACATTATTTTAGATAAAGAGCCTAAGGTTGTTTTAAGAAGGAAAAGTGTTAATTCAGTCTCCTGAAAGAAACTCCAATTGAAATCTTTTTAGAACGTGCAAAATGGAAGCCACCTTCCACGGGCCCAATGGAAAAATCCTCAAACAAATAAATGGAGCTGCAATGGGTTCACCACTAGGACCCATTTTTGCTAACTTTACAAAGGATCGATTAGATAAAGAAATATTAACAGAAAATTATTTAAAGCGTTCAAGGTGCTGCTGTTTTGTCGACGATAAATATCTTGTGATTAAACATAAAAACGACCTGAAATAAAACAAATAAGGAAATGGAAGAACGATCTGTATTAAAATTATCATAGGAGCTAGTAACAGCAAGTGAAAATAAGTACATAATTCAACTGTATACAAAACCCCCAAATTCTGGAATTTGTATTAAGGAGAAGGGGAATGTTCAGAAAGATACAAAATAATTGTCATACGAAACTAGGAAAGAAGATAGAGTTAGGTCTGAGGAAATTGGAAATAGGAGTCTGACTGATGTGCTTGTGATGGGGGATTTTCATGTTAGATATTTAGATAGGAAGTTGAGTGCGAGTAGATGGAATGGATTGAGGGGCTGCTTCAAGGTGCTGGAGTAAGTGATCTGAGTGACAGGTATGAGGGGCTGGTGTCTGGATGCGCAAGTGAAGTAGTAGTGATTACACATGTAGGGATGAATGATGATAAAAGTATAGGCACGTGAGAGGTATAAGAGGTTAATGGAAAAAGGTGAAAGAAAGTCGAATAAAAGGTGCTGTCAAAGGTGTGCTTCCAAGAATGGATGTCTCGTGCAATTGGGCTGAATGAATATGTAAGGAGTATGTGTGAAATGGGAGGTGTGATATTTGAGGATATGTGTGTTGGTTTTATGAAAAGAAAGAAATGTATGCGATGGATAGACTGCATTTAAGTATGTCGAGGTTAAGTGAGTGGGTAATCCCTGTCCCACTTCCTGGACAAATATTTTATTACTGGACCGAGGTGAAGCGGAGAAGTATCAATATACCTACCGTAGCCACTTCCGGTAAATAAGAATAGCCCCGGTGCGTGCCTTTGATCAAAACTAAGATGATGATCCCCTGGGTGTGTCATCACTCAGTAAAAGCCAATCATGGGTGGACTTATGAAATATTGAGAATTAAGCCGATTTGTTTGCTTATTAATTGCCAAAGGATCGTCCAAAATAGTTAAACACAGAGATAAAAAAATAATCTTTAATATACATGGCTTTTACTGAGTGGGGACACACTCAGGGGATCATCATCTTAGTTTTGATCAAAGGTACGCACCGGGGCTATTCTTATTCACCGAAAGTGGCTAAGGTAGGTGTATTGGATACGCTTCACCTCCACTTCATCTCGGTGCGGTAATAAAATATATGTACAGGAAGTGGGACTGGGATTACCCACTCACTAAACCTCGACAATATAAATAGAATTAATCTTTCACTGAATAAGTAAGTCTACAAAAATGTCGTGGGGATTACTTGAAAATTACTCACGAGGATGCTTGCGTCTTAATGGCACCTGGCACCCGACGGAACGAATGGAATATTATTATCGAGTTAAACACTGAATTAAGCACTTCTAATACTCGAGGTTATGGGATCGGGATGGGAAGTCTAGTTCAGAAACAAACTGGTGAAGTTAGGTGAGGGGATAATTCAATTAACGATACCTTTGAGTTCGTAAGTATTTTTGAAAGTGACGGTGAAGATCTTCTTCTAGTGACGATGATCGCACCTAGTCCGGCCGTCCGAGGTTACCGAATGAGAAGGTAATCCTAGACCGGTGATATAGTGATCCTATGCCGGATCACGAAGGTAAGCCAGACTGTGGCTCAAATCGGAGTTCTTCCTAGAAGTGCCTGTCCGATTATTTGGCTCCTGGAGTCGGTAGTCAAAACCCATTACCTAGCTACGTCTAGGGTAATCCACAGAGGGAGGTCCTGTGTAACCTCTGACTCTGAAGGAGGGGCGTCTGCAAGAAGTTTGGCACCTACAAGTACCGTGACGGCTACAATCAATTCCCCAAGAAGTTCCTTTCTTGCAACGGGCGAACTGATTCTTCTGTGGATCGAGCTACACCTCACAACCTAGGTCCAAGGTCTTCTGCCGGACTCCAGGGAGAAGTTTTCCTTTTATTTCCCTCGTGAGCAGAAATCGAGAGAGAGCACCGAATTCTCATAAAGTCCGTATCGCCGCGCGAAAGACCTTTTTTCATCTGTGGGCAGACAATATGTCTTTTACACCTTCGAGCCACGTGGCAGTTTACGATTGCGCGAAAAGGGGCCGATAGAGAATTCGAGGCTGGTGCATTTGGGAAAATGGGAGGGACACGTAGCTTGTGTCGGAGTATTTCTGCGTAGACTTATGTACGCGGTATTTAGACTTCTACAGAGTAGTGATGGCGTAGATGTGTTCTGGAAATAGTACGATCGTGTTGTTAGGTCTTTAGAGGCTGGAAAATAAGTAATGATAGTGGTCAAGGGAATATAAGATGACACAATTGTACCGAAGATAGACAGGATGAGGTAGGGAAAGGGAAGATATGTCAAGGTATTCAAGCTAAAAGAGGTGCTTCAGGGGTAGGAGGTCTGAGTTGTCTCTATACCAATGCTCGTCATCCTCATCACTAACTCTATAATTTAAGAAGGGGATTTTTTTGAGTATTTGAATAATAATTTTATCTTAGTTTGCTTATGACTTATGTTTTTTTTATCAAAGCTATTTCTAATATTTTTTATAATATCAAAAAACAAAATGGTGAAGTTCAGAAATAAATATAAGTATCGAAATTTTGTGAATTTTTTAAAACCCAAAGAATTACAAATGGTAAAATTATTATAACTAGCGAAGTTCAGAAAATTTATAAAAATTTAACCATGGCTGTTTTTTTTTAGATTTTAAATTTTAATCTTACTAGCGAAGCCATTGCCTGGTAGTCTTAGAAATAAGAAGGATGAGTTAGTTAGTTATGCTATTGGTAAAGATATAGCCATAGTATGTGTAACAGAATCATGGGTTAGTGAAATTCGATTCAATGTCATTGTGGGTGAATTTGCTACACAGGCTTATGATATGTATATTAGCAAAGGAGATATAAGACTGGTGGTGGGATAATTATTTATATTAGAAATAGCATTGCTTCAAATTTAAATAATTCAATGAAGCAGGAAGAGGTTAAGTCACGATGGATAGATATTTGAGTCAGTAGAATTAGGATACTACATTGGCAGCCTTTTACACAGATGATATAGATGAGCTAATGATAGGAAAATAAGTAAAGGATGTAAAGCAGATATGTACAGTTTTTCTAGGTGACATTGATTTAAGCTCTATAGATTGGGAAAATATGATAGGAAGGGATAGAGAAGTGGTAAGTTTATAGAATGTTTTGAAGATATTTTTTTTAGTCAATTTGTTAATATACCAACAAGTGTACCGATATTTTAGATCTAATACTTTCAAATGATGTTAATTTAGTTTAAGAATTGACTGGTGGGGAAGTATTGAAAAATAGTGATCATCAGATAGTTCGTCTTAACTTGGGAATAGTGGAAGCTAGTACATCAACAAACACCACTAAAACTCTAATTAGCCATAGGGGGAGATTATGTACAACTTAGAAACTTACTGAATTAGGATAATTGGGATATAGAATTCAGTGATAAGAATACTTGCGAGATGGAGATGTGGAATCCATTTAAGACTATATTAAACGTAGTCTAAGAGCAATGCATCCTTACGAAGGTCATTAGAAAGAAATGTAGGAAGCCATTATGGTGGAATCATGAGATGGCTAGGAAAATTTCTGAGAATAAAAGAGCATACCAATTATTACAGGGGGGAAGGTACTGTTGAAAATTTGAATCATTATAGGGTCACTAGGAATCAGGCGCATATCCAGGTGGGGGGGGTGACTGAGGGGGATGAAGCCGCCCCCCCATTTCAGACCCGTTTATCTTTTTCTTTTTTTAAGCTATACTTATATTCTGTTATTCAGAAAGAGTCATGTAATAATATCGAATATATATAAAACAGTTTTTAAAACTTTGCAAATGTGCCTTATTTGATACGTCCAAAATATAGGTAATTCTAAAAAAAAATTATTAAAAATAATAATGCTAATAGGTATTTATGATGCGCCCTTCAGGGCTGTTAGCCCTCCCAGAGCGCAGGAAAATTCAGTATTATACTTTAGCTGACGTCCCAAAAGTACAATTCCTAAGTTTCTGATGTGGGGGGAAAAAAATCGGATCTGAGACAGTTAGTGCTCACTCCTTTGTGTGATTCTATTATTTTTTATCAATGTTGTGTAAGATAACCATTATTTATCATCAATATCTTTTTCTTAGACTACTCAGAAGGATGAATTCAGGTTAGGTCTCCCCAAATTTTTAGCCTGGATTCGCCACTACTAGAAATTAATTAAATAAAAAAATCAAGAAAAGTAAAAGGACAGCAGAAATTAATTTAGCTCAAAATAATAATCAAGATCCAAGAAAATTATTTATTTATTATAAAATCAATATAAAGTCTATCGGAGATAAAATAGGGCGAATTAATTATGAAGAGGTGAAAGAATCTGATGATGAAATAGTACATGTGCTTAATAATCCTTTTTTTGCTTCAGTATTTACAGAAGAGAAACCTAACAATTTAATTTGTAATAGCTCTAGGTCAAGATGAATACCATTAGGGTAAATAAGTAAACCATGAAAGGGTTTATAATTGATTTGAATACTAGTAAGGCATCTGGCCAAGATGACATTAATTCAAGGTTACTTTAAGAAGTTTTAAAAAGTATTGAAATAGCTCTTCAGAAGATATATACTAGATCACTGGAGTTTGGAGAAATACCTAATCATTGGAAAATAGAAAATGTAGGGCCATTTTTAAGAAGGGAAGTAAAGAGGAACCAAATAACTTTAGAACTGTAAGCTTAACATCTATAGTTTGTAAAGTTCTTGAGGGGGTAGTTGAGAAGAGAATTTCTGAGCACATAGAGGTAGTTTAATAAATGATGCTGAACATGAGTTTAGAAATGATAGTTCATGTTTAACAAACTTACTGGAATTTATGGAGTAACTAAACAATTAGATAAGGGAGAGAATGATGATGTAATTTGCTTAGATTTTAGCGAAGTTTTGACTGATTCCACATAAGAGACTAGTTCACAAATTAAAATTACATGGGATATGTGGGAAAGTTTTAAATTGGATAGCTGGATCGCTGAAAGACAGGAAACAGAGGGTCTTACTGAATGGGCTGAGGTCACAGAGGGAGGATGTTATCAATGGCGTACCTCAGGAATCAGTTTTAGGCCAATTATTATTCCTAGTTTATATAAATGATCTTGGGAAGGGTGTAAATAATAAAGTATCAATTTTTGCTGATCTCAATAAATTGGAAAGTGTATTATATGAAATTGAAGCCAACTTTAAAGTGCAAAGTGATTTAAATAAGCTATTTGGTCGAGCAAAAAGTGTCAGATGAGTTTTAACCTTACGAAATGTAAAGTCACTTACATGGGAAGAGATAATAGATAATTTAGCTATGAAATGGATGGGCATTGCCTGAATAGAGAAGGATGACAAGGACTTAGAATAGTGATAGATAGGTCACTGAGGTTTTCTAAGCAGTGTATAGGGGCAAAAAATAGAACAAATAGAGTGATGGGCTTCATTGCGAAGAATGTTAATCATAAAAGTAAAGAGGATATCTTTAAACTATATAACATGTCAGGCCACATTTAGAGTACTGCATACAAGCATTGGTCCGACACTTTAGACATGATATCAACATGCTAGAATCAGTGCAAAGGAGGGTAACAAAGATGATACATTCCCTGAATCACCTTGAATATGGAAATAGACTGAGGATGCTAAATATGTTCTTATTTGAAAGAAGGTGTATGAGAGGTGATATTTGTTCTGCAGTAGAGAAGTTGCTGGTAGATTAATCGAATGGTTTACCACAGGAGACAATAAGCGGTCAAAGTTTAAATATTTTCAAGCGCAGGGTGGATGAGTATAGGGGAACGGTAGGTTATCATGTTTTTTTAAGCTATATTGTGGTAAATTACATATTGTATTATCAATTTATGTATAGATTATATCATTGACTGTGTATTGCATGATTTAGTTTTTTATGGACAGGACATCATGGTGATGTGTATTAAGCAGTAGCTGGATGACTTAGTTTCTGATGTTGATTCCTTTTTTAAGTAGTTGCTACATGATATAGTTTTCGACCGGCCATTATGGTGGTGATTTTTTAACCAGTTCAGACACAAGCTTGTAGATGGAGTTTATGGGTTGTGGTTGACTCGGATGACCTCTGATTGGCTCTTTTAGCTTTTCTCATCCGTTAAATTATGTTATGTTAAGCTATTTTGATCAAAGAGGAGAGGTCAATGCGTAGTGGCCAACGGACGGTGAGCCAAAGGACTTTAAAACTCTTAAAGGATTAAATGGTTAACACCCATAAAAACCTCATTGCTTAGGAACACTGCCTCTATTCTTTTCCCCTTTTTCGATATCCATGTTCCATGACCTTTTTAGTGTAATCTTTAAACAAACGATTAACTTTATATAAATGTACCATTTTGAAATGTCTAATCAGTGTAAAATAATTTCGCTCAGAAGATGGGCGAAATATGGCCATAAGCTTAGCTATAATAAACTATGAATATTTGCCCCCTTATTCCTAACCTTTCGCCAGGCAAAAAAATTAGAGAAGCAAAGGAGAAAGTTGATCAAAGTTCAGTTGGATCTGTTTTTTTTAATAAAATATGCATAAAATAAAAACTGTTGCCTATATATATATATATATATATAATATATATATATATATATATATATATATATTATATATATATATATATATATATATATATATATATATGTGAGGAATTAAAGCACACTTCCTGAAAACATGTTCATTCCACATCAGTTTCAGTGTATCACACACCCTTGTCAACTGGCAACTGAATAGAAAATTACAGAGAATTCCATATACACATTGGACCTGAGAGACAAAGATCATGTTACCTAACCTATTTCCCTGCTCGGGCTAATCCCAGGGTGGACATAATTTACTACCTGGTTATGGCTGGGCAGTTTTACAATTTTGTTTATCTGCTTACATATCAAACTATTAAAAGAAAATTGACCTTCAGATAAATTGAAATTATGAATGGATGTGATCGAACTTGATTCCACAATTCTTCTTTCGACATAATATTTTGATTTAAAGACCAATTTACTTCCTTGAAAATCGATGGAATAATTAAAATCTCTAACATGGCAAAATACTCCACTACTTTCATTGCCAACTCTGACGTGCCTCTTATGTTCATACAATCTCCTCTCTAAATTTCTTCCCGTTTAACTACATAAACATTTTCACAATCTTTACATGGAATTGCATATACCTCTTAATCCTGTTGATCTTTAGGATTCATGGAAATCATCATTGGGTTTATAGAATTATTGTATTTAAAAGCTATTTTAATTCCTGTTTCCTGAAATAAGTGCTTTAACTTATAGAGTTTGTCATTAAATGGCAATGTTATACATTTACTGAAGTAATTAGAACGTGCAGGCATATTACAATAGTAAGTTTTCCTAGCTGCAAAATGAGCTGATGTTATAAACCAATCTGGGTAATACAGTTCTGAAAAAATAGTCCTGATCTTTACAATTTCCTCGTCTAAATAAGAATTTTTTTTTTTTTTAAGAGCTCATCTGGCGGCTGCCTACTTGGGCATTAGTCGCCGTATTAAAACTGGCCTAGTTCTAGGCTAATTTAAAATAAAATTAAAGAGAAAAAAAAACAACACCCCAAAAGGGGGAAAGGAAGCAAGCTGGTGCGTCGGGAAGAGGTCCCCCCGGCGCAGGAGCGTGCAACTAAAGAAAAAAAACAAACAAAAAAAACAAACCTTGCTTAAATAATAGGGAAAAGGCCGGCCTCCCCCAAGAGGTCAACAAGTCCACAAGTCAATGTGCACGAATCTGAACCGAGCACAGGTGACAGGCGGTAGCGACCCCGCCCATCCCGGTACTGGGACAGGTATCGTGCGCGAAGATCACCCAGACTGGGACATTCGACAAGAATGTGCCGAACAGTCTGGGGGACGACGCAGTCGTTGCAATAGGGCGCAGGCGAGCGCTCCATCAAATGGCGATGCGTCACACGAGTGTGTCCGATTCGGAGACGACAGAAAGCAACCTAAAGCCGCCGCGGCATTGGGAGATAGGTCCATGGGAACAGTCGCAGCGCAATGGCTAGCAACTTTAAGTTCCCTTCGACCGTCTCACATCTTCTTTGCCAAGCAGTCCGAAGAGCTGCCCGTATTCCTGCCATGTAGTCGGTGTGAGGAAGAGCGAAACGCTGGTCCGGTCGCAGAGTCCTCGCGGACTCTTCGGCGCCCTCATCGGCGCGCTCATTCCCCGCAATTCCTACATGTCCAGGAACCCAGCAGAAGATAATCTCGACATCTGCCCGGCTCGCCAAAACCGTGGCGTCACGGATATCGCGAACCAGGGGATGCGGAGATTCCAATGCCCCAAGAGCACTCAGGGCACTTTGTGAGTCGCTATAGATCACAATCCGGTCTCCGAACAGGGCACGTCGCGTAATCTCCCGTACCGAGTGGTGTATTGCCACCAGCTCGGCCGTGAAGACAGATGCAGCGCCTGGTAGAGCCCCGCTGACTTCAAACAGAGGGGATACGGCGTGGAAGCCGACCCCCTCTTGGGACTTGGAGCCATCCGTATACACTGGCACGGTTCCAGCGTGACACGATGTGTGCTCCAAAAAGGTCGAACGCAATACTCCCGGCGCAGTACAAGCTTTGGGAGCAGAGGCGTGGCAACAAATAGCCAAATGTGGTACCCTACAGGGTGGCGTCCTGGGCAGAACCAGGGGCGCCACCGGCCCGAGAGCTATATCTAGCTCTCGAAGGAGTTTCCTAGCCCTAAACCCAAAGGGCTTAAGGTATGACTGGCGTCTCTCGACGGCATAGGCACCATCGAGATCAGCTGCGGATGCAGTGAGAGCTGTGGGCGACTGAGGGAGGCGCCGGGCTCGCGCCTACAGGCGAGTGATGCACTGCACGCGGCGCAGAGCGAGTGGCATCTCCACAGCATCGACCAACAGGCTCTCAATGGGGGAAGTGCGGAAGGCACCGGTCGCAAGGCGAAGGCCGGTGTGGTGGATCGAATCCACCTTCCGCAATAAACGCTTGGCTGCGGATGCATAAAACTGGCCTCTGTAGTCGAGCTTCGAACGAACAAAGGATCAAAAAAAAGTAGGGCAGTAGCCCTATCAGCGCCCCAAGCGCTGAACGTCACGGAACGGAAAATGTCCATGGCGCGGGTACAAGAGACCCTAAGGCTGCGAATATGACCCTCCCAGGGGAGGCGTGGGTCGAATACAAGACCAAGGAAACGGTGCGACTCCACCACATCCAGGCACACCCCATTAAGAAACAAATCTGGGTCGGGGTGAAGCCGTGGATGGCACAGAAGTGCACCACCTTAGTCTTGGCAAAAGAAAACCGAAACCTGTGCGCTTCGGCATAGCGAGAGACGCGGTTCAATGCCTGTTGGAGTCGACGCTCCAGAGTTGGCATCTGGGCCGCGCCAAAAGAGATCGAAAGGTCGTCCACGTAGAGCGTAGCGAGAACATCTTCCGGCAGCACTGAGGTGACGCCGTTGATGCTCAGGGCAAAGAGTGTGACACTGAGGACACTTCCCTGCGGGACACCCTCTTCCTGCTCCTTTGGGCCGGAGAGAGATCCCCCCACCCGTACGCGGAATCGACGATCTCGCAAAAATTCAGATATAAACATTGGGAGGCGACCCCTCGCCCCCATCGTTGAGAGTCTCCATGATACCGTATCGCCATGCGGTATCATAGGCCTTCTCCAGATCGGAAAAGACCGTGGCGTAGTGCTGTCTACGAAGGAAAACCTCGCAGACGGCATTTTCCAGTCGGAGCAAAGCATCCGACGTGGAGTGGAACTTGCGGAAGCCGCACTGTGCGGAAGACAGATGGCCTCCGCTGTCCAGGAAAAAGGCTAATCTAACATTTACCAATTTCTCCATCAACTTGCACACGCAAGAGGTTAGAGAGATTGGGCGGAAACCGGTCGGAGTAGAGTGATCTCTCCCCGGTTTGCGAAAGGCGAGCACAGTAGCGATTCGCCAGGAGTCTGGGAGAAGACCTTCCACCCAGATCCTGTTGAACAAATCTAACAGAAAGGCCATGCCTCGCTCACCCAGGTGTCGAAGCATGGCGTACGGGACATCGTCCGGACCTTGGGCGGTGTTCGCGTATGAAGCGAGGGCGGAGTGCAACTCACTCACAGTAAACTTGTCGTTGAAGGGTTCTCCGCCTCTGGAGGTAAAGTCCAGCCGGCGGCCTTCCGCGACATCACGACGTGCATTGAATGCTGGCGGAGCAGCATCACGGCTAGAGAATGCGGAAAAAGCGGTCGCTAAGGATTCCACCACGGACGTGGGGTCCGAGATTGCGGTCCCATTCTCCTGTAGAACGGGAGGGATGTCACGAACGGTACGTACGCCATACAATGTTGAACGCGTCAGACAAGCTTTAGTGCGCAGTGCAAATCGCTTTGCACGGAGGCATCTTACTGAACTTGGCATCGAGAATCGTTTGGTAATGAATATTTTGCATGAAGACCTGTTTTCTTAAAATAGCTTTTAAATATAATAATTATATAAACCAAATGATGATTTACAGGAATCCTAAAGATCAACAAGGGTGTGTGATGCACCGAAACTCTTCTGGAATAAATGTCTTTAGGAAGTGTGGTTTAATTCCTCATCAACTTTGCGATACTGCATCAACTTTCATTATCATTATCATCATCATCATCACTAACTCAATAATTTACGAAGGAGATTTTTTGAGTGTTTCAAAGTTATCACTAACTATAATTTAAGAAGGGGATTATTTTGAGTTTTGAATAATAATTTGATCTTAGTTTGGTTATGAATTATGTTTTTTTATCAAAGTTATTTCTAATAATTCTTTTATAATATCAAAAAACAAAATGGTGAAGTTCAGAAATAAATATAAGTATCGAAATTTTGTGAATTTTTTTAAAACCCAAAGAATTACAAATGGTGAAGTTCAGAAAGTTTATTTTTATATATCTTCTATAACTATATTTTAGCAACGTGATATTTTGAAAGGGGGGAAATTTAGTTTAGAGTTCCTTTTGAAAATTATTATAATTGGCGAAATTCAGAAATTTTTTAAAAATTTAACCATAGCTGCTTTTTTTTAGATTTTAAATTTTAATCCCCACCATAGTGGGGAGTGGCGAAGCCATTGCCTGGTATATACGAGTATATAATAAAAGTATTTCTTTTAAAATCTTTTGTTTCGTTAGGGCAGAAATGATCTTTTTCTTTTTCTTCCTAAGGGTGGAATCTGAAATAAGTGTGTTACCAGGTTCTACAGGATGAATTTTAGCTTAAAAAAATATTGACATTAATGTGTTCGTATTGAATTAGCATTTGACAAATCAAGTGTGGAAAACAACATCCATCACTCGGTGTCCATTTTCATTGGTGCATTTCTGAAGGCGTTCTTGTAAGTTGTTTTCACTATTTTCAGCATTGTTCTATCGATTTGGTCAACTTCCACGCGAATAGCTTTCTTTAAATTGTCCAATTTAAGGTGCTTATGCTCAAACACACATGCCTTGAGGTTTCTCCGCAAGAAATAATCACACATTGACAAATCATGGGACCGAGGGGGGCTAACGAGTGTCAGCAAAACTGGAAATGAGGGGGACAGAGAAGAGAGGGTGAAGAACGTCCATTAATGCTATGACTGTGTGGGCCATCGCCCCATCCTGCTGAAATCACACACGTCGAATAGGAATACGTTATCGTCGTAATTCAGGCACACATAAGTTGTTTCTCAGCTTTTCCAACAGTCATACCAAACCGTCCCTTTTGGACTGTGCAGTGGTTTTTCGTTCAGTTCTCTTCGATTTTCAAGAGGTCAATAACGAGAATTCCGTTGATTCACTTTGCCATTGAGATGAAAATGAGCTTCATCACTCATTAAAAAACTGAGGTTGTCATTTGCTTCCATCTGAGGTGCGAAGTTAAGCCGCTGTGAATAGTCCCCTGGTCTGAACTGTTGCTCAATGACCAATTTTTAGGGTTGGAAATACAGGTCTTCATGCAAAATATTCATTACCGAACAATTCTCGATGCCAAGTTCAGTAAGATGCCTCCGTGCAAAGCGATTTGCACTGCGCACTAAAGCTTGTCTGACGCGTTCAACATTGTATGGCGTATGTACCGTTCGTGGGGCCCCACCGGTCTGCTATTAATTAGTGTACCTCGTGTACGAAGTGCATGAATCCAACGTTAGATTGTGTTACGAGTGGAAACATCCTGATTTGGGAGAATGTTGAATAGGCGACGAAGCTCACGATGAACTGTCGTAGACGAACACACGATGCTCTATCGTCTACAGCGTCATAACTTCACCTGAAAAAAAAATGTTTAGATACCACATGAAAGATGTTCTTTTCCGCAATTATTTTGTTAAATGCTAATTCAATACGAACACATTAATGTCAATATTTTTTTAAAGCTAAACTTAATGATTTTGTGAATTTTTCAAAAACGTCTGTCCTTTCTGGGGGAGCCATTTAATAAACGTCCGTCCTCTCTGCTTCACCCTGTATATTAGACCGGCCCTACTTGCTCAGACACTCCAAACATTGGGGCCTACAAGGGAGTATTAGGTGAGGGTACCCAAGCTGTAGCTGACGTTGTTCGCAGGTGAATCTATGACTATTCACCATTTTCTTTAAAGATCTCTTCTTACGAACTTTCTGCCACAACTGAAAACTGGCAGACCGCATGCTCTACAGGCCCGAAGCCAGAACCTTTTGCACCCTCCTGGCCCTAATACTTACAGGAGGACCAGCCGCTTTATATCCTCCACTATTTTCACTTCTCTTGACTTACTCTCTGCGTAATACGGCCTCGTCATCTCAAGCTACATATATTCGAGTATCAATAAAATGATACAGGACGCAATCGCTTAACGTCGAATATCATTCGAGATTTGTTGTTGTTTATTATTATTTGAGGCGGGGTACACGTTTAAGCTGGAAAGACGTGCCATCAATCGACAAATATGAAAAAAAAACGAAATGGGAAGGAATGCGGAATTCGATGTAAATAATGAATAAAGAGTGATGAAGGGTACAAAAAAGGATCCTCCTGATAACCGGTGGTGGGCCAAAGGTACCATTCCTGAAATACCGAAAATGGAACCAAACAACTTCAGATAAACACCGAAGAATAGAACCAAGCAGATAAAGACAAAGGCCCAAGATTGCGAACGCAAATAGGAAACATCGAAGGCCCTTATGCGTAGTGCCTTGTAGACAGACAAAATAGATGAGAAGCA
Organism: Ceratothoa steindachneri; assembly: GCA_963969495.1. Taxonomy (NCBI): domain Eukaryota; kingdom Metazoa; phylum Arthropoda; class Malacostraca; order Isopoda; family Cymothoidae; genus Ceratothoa; species Ceratothoa steindachneri. Next base: position 16,271,641 of record OZ018322.1, on the reverse strand, counting down.
GAGGTTATGAATTCGGGTCTGCCTTTGCAATTTAGTATACCATATGAGGAGATTTTTACTTAATAAAGAATGCATAAATGGGCAAAGGGATTAAATGGGAAGATGGAGGTAAATAAAGAACAGTAGACTGCATAAAAAAAAACACAAATTTATTCCAAGTCTTTGGTCGTTGGAGAACGACAGGGTGTTTAAATCGGCCGGGACGTCATTGCTTCTGAGTTAGTTCGTTTGTTCGCTCGGTGGTGTGATGTGGGAGAACAGGGGAGAGATGATATGTGTGGCAGACTGAGGAAGCGTGGTTGGGGGAAAGGGGAGTGGATTATGGGAGGAAAAACATAAAATTCATGCGTCAAGGTTCTGAAAGCAGTTGAAGTTCAGACGTTGTGATATACATTTTCGTGTTATGCTCCTCCAGTCGCAGTATTTTTTTCATCGTGGCATCAAATAGCAATTTAATTTTTACTTGATTATTCTTTGTTTGACTTTCAGCACTTCGTTTACATTTTTGCCATTATTTCATTCAAAGGTAATTTTACGTTACTTTCCTATTTTACTGGGCTATCACCTATTAAAAAACAAAAGGTTAACTTATATATTGATTTCTTGTTTGATTTCAATGAGAAAATTGGTTTCCATTAAATCATAATATGAATGCATCTGATGTTAGTTTGTAATGTTAAACCAGGCCTAACTTAACCAAGGGTAATGATATATATCAATATAATCAAAGAATATAATAATCTTTACCTCTCCTTTTTTATATTAATAAAATTCATACTATAACTATTATGGGTTAAATTTCAGAAAATCACCGCCGTCGATTTTTTGGATAATTCTTATATATCTGTGCTTAAATTTTTTTTTTATTTAAACTTTTTTCTTGGGCAAATTTAAAAAAAGGAGGGCTGTTTTTTGTTAGATAATTGCAATCGCATCATATTTTATTATATATTTTAAAAATAGACATTTATAACAAAGCCCCCACAAAAATTCATGGCGCAAATTTCCAAAATTTAACCCTATTTCTGTTATGTAAGAAAAGAAAGTGACTATAAACAAGTATTCTAAATAAATAAAACAACTAATTTGTAATGTGTATGAGTGTTTATTTTTAAAGAAAATACATTCACTAGAATGTTTGTAGATGCTGTAGAAACATAAGAAATTTAGCGAAAGGTAATTTTCAAGGAAAGTGCCGAACGATATTTTAGCCGTTCTTAGCTTTTTCTTTTAACTTAAGTAATTATATTAAACATAGGTAAACTAATCATCACTAACTCTATAATTTAAAAAGAGGGATTTTTTTGAGTATTTGAATAATAATTTCGTCTCGAGTTCTTTTTTAAAATTATTATAATTGGCAAAGTTCAGAAAATTTTAAAAAAATTTAGCCATGGCTTCTTTTTTACATTTTAAATTTTAATCTTAGTAGCGAAGCCCAAGCTCCTCCAGTAGGGGGGAGTGGCGAAGCCATTACCTACTTTAATCTAGAAAAAAAACTTAAAAAAAAACTAATAACTGCTAAAATCTATCCCAAGAAATCCGGCTAAAATATCGTGCGGTGTTCTTTGAAAATTATCGCTTTTAGATTGGGTTTCGCCCTAACGGAGTGCAAAAGCCATTTCCGATTACAGCGAATCTAATCCACATTGGGTATGGTTGGTTGCTGGATGGAGTCTCATGTAGACCCCGGTGGGTGCCATACGCTGTGGATACAGTTTCACATAGGATCCGAACGATCGGTATCTAAGATTCCCATGGTTCGGATCTTATGTAAACCTGAGAAATAAAAAGCTCCACAGGAATGCAGGGCCGTGCTAAAACCCCCCTACCTAGGTAATTACCACACTTCTAGGTACCTATCCACGCCCCCACTACGTCTAATCTGCGAAATGGGTAGTACCTAAGAATGTCACCATGGTTCCTGGTTGGTTCTATCTACAGGTTCCCAAAAGAGAGATTGTGTTTAGTGCTTGTTTAGGTGAGGTTTGGGTAGTCTATGAGTCTGTCTGGGCTTTGGTTGCATCTCGTGCGTGTTGTTTCGGGGCGAGTTTTATTCTGTGGTTGTATTGCTGGAGTATAGTTATTTGCTAAGGATGGTATTAGATATAAACCATTAATACCCACCAGAATTCTCTGGTTGAACGTATTTAAATTCCCTTTGATTTTCTAAATGATTGAATTTCGCATTTGTATTTTTGTCCCAAAATTGAAACTGCAATAACAACGAGGCCCTAACATGCAAAAAGAGGATGGAGTTATAGAAAGTTAAAATGTGTGGAAGATTTATATGTATACCTACATTTTCTGCAGGCATCGGGCCCGGAGGGTGCACAACAACCTGTACCGCATTCAATCAGCCCTGCACGTACCAACTCACATCCCAATTTCAGCATCCACAGAGTATTTGCAATATTTTAAGAGTTGATTTATAGTTTGAATTAAACTACTAAATTTTAGAACTACTTTTCATGGGGAGGATTTTTTATTCACTTTTTTGAGGGGTGGGGTCACTATTGAGAATATTGGTTACCATTTTTTCGGTATTATAGTCCCCCTTTCAATAGGAGATTTTTCCACACTTCCCCTCCACAATCTTGCGAAAAAGATCTAAAGATAACCTCTTCCCCGCCATAAATAGATCAGATTTAAACAACCCACATAATTCGCCATAAGCCATCACACCCTATGACCTCACGACAACCCCCCACTTCCCTTTCCCCCACGCCTCTCTAGTTGCAGACTGCAGCCATGGTGTGATTGTAAAATTAAAACTTTCCCCCCTACCCCCACCTTAGCCCTCTCCAATATCTTGCATGTACCAGTTTATTTTTATTTAATTAAATATTTATCCCACTCACCTGAGATGAAATTTTGTTGCTTTTTTTTACGCTCAGTTAAAACAGGAATGTGATTTATCCGTGCAAATAAATATTTTTTTTAGAGATTTCTACCCTCTAAAAGCAGAAAATAATCGTTCATTAGAGTTTCCAGTTATTTTTAAGTGATTTTTTTTCTCCACCAAATCGAAGAGTTTGTCGTGACAGTTCTTTTCATATTTATCACTGCTATTTGTGTATGTTCTCATTTACCCTTTTTAATTCCGTTTTCTTTATCATGAATAAGCGTTCGCTCTCTCGTTGGAGTCATTCACCCTCGGAAGAAAAGCATCATTGTAGGCCCGAGGCCTCCACGGAAATACTACGGATATCTTCCAACGCACCTTTTTTCTCTGAATAGCCCTCCCTACCCCCTACCCCCCGACACATACCTTACGCCTCCCTCAAGTTACGCACCCTCGCACAGGAGAGCAGGCCAAACCAAAGCGGCTGGATCGCAGCACTAGTTTTGAATTAGGGGCCCCACCCAAGATATAGCAATTTACTAGCTTAAGCCTCTCAACTTCCAACTAGTTGTAAACCTCGGGGTTTAGTAGGCATTTTCATCAGATTTAATGCCCGTCTACTTCCTTTTATTGGAGATTTTCACTCAAATTCAAAGCGCTATGGCATCGAGACCCCATCTCGCAGAAAGTTAGGGCAAAGGTCCTCCGCCAGGCATTGAGGACCGGAAGATGCACAACTGCGGGAGACAATTCACTTTCTCCAGGTATCAGGGCCACATTACCCATGTTAGACCATCCTCCTCCTTGCGGCTGCATGGTGGAGAAGGGCAGGGCCGTGGCCCCCTGCACGTCATGCAAAATGACTATATCCCATGGCACCCATTTGTCATTGGACGTTGACCTAAGCAATCTATGTACAATAATAATAATGCGTTCACTGTCCTTGATCGGTTGCTGGATCAGGAAATTGCTCTAATAGTGTATGGAAGAATTGAATAGAAATGTGTGATGTATGGTTCTAACCCCACCCATTATTCAGTAACGAGTAAGTGTTTATATTATTTTATCCCATTTGCTATCTCTCTCTTCCTTCTTTCTTACGCTGTTTATTCCTTTTTTGGCTTTATAAAAAGGGGAAATCGATTGTGTATCACCTGTCCTTATTTCCTATGGGTTAATGAGCATAGAAATGTGTGGCATATGCCCGTTTCATGAGTAAAAAAGATGAGATGATAGTGAAATGGGCGCTTCCTTTTTTTTAAAGAAATGGGCGCTTCCTTTTTTTTTTAAGAAATGGGCGCTTCCTTTATTTTAAAGAAATGGGCGCTTCCTTTTTTTTAAAGAAATGGGCGCTTCCTTTTTTTAAAAAAATGGGCGCTTCCTTTTTTTTAAAGAATGGGCGCTTCCTTTTTTTTAAAGAAATGGGCGCTTCCTTTATTTTAAAGAAATGGGCGCTTCCTTTTTTTAAAGAAATGGGCGCTTCCTTTATTTTAAAGAAATGGGCGCTTCCTTTTTTTTAAAGAAATGGGCGCTTCCTTTTTTTTAAAAAAATGGGCGCTTCCTTATTTTAAAGAATGGGCGCTTCCTTTTTTTTAAAGAAATGGGCGCTTCCTTTATTTTAAAGAAATGGGCGCTTCCTTTTTTTTAAAGAAATGGGCGCTTCCTTTTTTTAAAAAAATGGGTGCTTTCTTTTTTTTAAAGAAATGGGTGCTTTCTTTTTTTAAGAAATGGGCGCTTTCTTTTTTTAAAAGAAATGGGCGCTTTCTTTTTTAAAGAAATGGGCGCTTCCCTTTTTTTTTTTAAAGAAATGGGTAGTTAGACTTTGGGGCTGAAGAAGTTCGAGGAGACATGAGCAGAACAGAATAGAAATGAAGGGAATTGTTATAGTAAACTTTATCAATGACTATTGAAGACGAGAAGTCACAGTTAAGTGTTCCAAAAATGTAAAAAAAAAAAGTACTAACCTCAAGGCGCGAATTGAAATGATAGGTGTATGTGATGGGAGAAGAACGGTCTTTCGATAACAAAAAGGTGAATTGATAGAGTATGGGTGCGGAAGCGGTATTTTGTATTTATTAAAGCTTAAAAATTTAGTAAAAAAGGGTATTTGGCCTCTTTTTAATTGTATAATTGAACTCTGGCCTATTTTCCGATTCCATCCTTGTTGTTTTTAAGAAGGAAAAGCCCCCGCAAACGTTCTCTGCTACACCACGGCTTACAAACCTTCCCTCGAAGGTTTTCGCTTTAAATTAGAACAAAATTACCGTATGTCCACACTACCTCCCCCCCCCCTCTTGACCCATCTAAATTGCATAAGACAACGTCGACGTGCTTTGGCCCAACTCAAATCTGTGCTCATTTGCCCCTTTTTCGTAACCTTCACACATTCTCCGCTTCCACTCCCCTTTCTCTTTTCCACCACTCGCCTGCTGCACTAGGTGAGAGAAGTTTGTACATCCGCGTTCGCTCCACTTCAATTATTTTTGGTTTTTATGGTGAATCATTGAATAAACGTGGTCGAGGTGAAATTTTATTTCGATCTTTTGTCATTGTGGTAAACCAGAAAGTTGGAATGTTGATGTGTTTACTTAATTTTCAATTGAATTAAAAAATACATTCGATGTAAAAGAAAAAAAAACACACTTGACAGGTTCCCGTACCTCTTTTCTGATGGGTGTTCGCTCCTTAGGAAATTTACTACACTCCCTGGCTGATTTTCAGGTCCCTACAAGAGATCTGTGTAGTGCTGGCTTGTGTGAGGTTTGAACAGTTTATGACTAGGTGTGTGATGTTGCCTGGGCTTTGGTCGCATGTTGGTTTCGGGGCAAGATTTATTCTGTGTTTGTATTCTTGTAGTATATTGGAGTGCGTTTTGTGTAGTGATTCTCTGATTGGTTTAATAAGGAAGGGGAGCTCGCTTAGAATGTTTGGTGGTAGTGTATTCAAGTATCTTGATTAAGTTAGGGTTTGGTAGTGGGGGAAGGAGTGTGTGGGCTTTTTTTCTCTTGTCTGGGTGGTGGGGAGGGGGCTTTGCTGTCAGGTGATGAAAATTAAGCTGTCGATTCCTAATGGTATTCTGGTGTTTTTGGCCGTTTTCATTTTCATATCTCGCACCTAATTTCACCTATAAATCCCAGTTGTGTTCACGATTCTATTTCTTTCCAGGACAAGAATGGAAAACAAGTATTGTTTATCTGATTTCTCCTCCCTTTCTGTGATCTATACAGTCGACAAATTCATAAAATCCGTCGAAATCATGAATGAAACTGTAATGGTTCCGTCAAGGTAAGAATCGAGAGTTCATTTTACTGATAATCGCAGAAAGAAATGAAAAGAATTGCCCATTCAATAATAATAATAAACTATTTAAAACTGTGAATGGCAATATGATGCAAACAGGTTTGGGATAAAATAGTTAGGTTTACGAATGTTAAAATGTGTACAAGGTACATGGCTTAAGTAGACCGAGGTGACTTAGTCAAGTAGAAGTCAGGTATCCGGATTCCATCGGGTGTGGTAAGTCACTGGATGGATGACCGAATTCGGGTCGTCTTTACATCCCTGTCATACATTGTAGATGCCCATGGTTCATGCCCCATGTTAATCAGAAGGTCCCTAATGAAAAATAGAGACAGCTTAAATAATTAGCCTCTGTAAGCGACTCCTTCAAACACTTTGCAATGAAAGCATGCAGTGAAGCGAGCTTTTGGTTGAATACTTCTTGTAGTGTGAGTTAGAGCAGAGAAAGATTCCCTCTTCTCAAGAATACTTACACAACTGATGATGCTGTAAGGATAAATAACCCGATAGTAGGCACACCAATTGAACTACACTTTACTAGGTAAGCTTCTCAACTTCTTTTTCAACTTTCCAGACTTTTGAATGTGGAACCTCCTGATGATGTGTCCACGGTTCCTCTTCTGCTTCGGGGCAATTCCGATCCCTATACCTTCTACACAGTTCTGAACAACGTCAAAAATAACCTGATCTGGGGCCCAACTGACCTTGGGGACGATGGTCAAAAAGAACGCGTTCCCACTGACATTTCTCCCTGGCTCGTGTCTTATCTGAATGGAAAAGCAGCACAATCGGAAGCCACTGCAGCCGGAAAAGACCTTTCTAAAGGACACTTTCGTAGGATAAGTTCAGTTTCTACAGGATCTGTTGTGTCCAATGTGAGTGAGCAGGAATGTGAGCGGTTGAGTGACGCTGGTGATTCTGGGGTTGATTCGGAAACTGAATGCATTAGTGACATAACATCGACCCTAAAAACCCATGTGGTCGGACTTCACAATTGTCTCTCGCAACTGATCGAAACGGCTGACTATATAACTGTCAGGTATCAGGAAGAGGTCAGTGTGTGAAAGAACCATATCCACTTTTACCATGAACCAAAAAGGTTCTCCCCAACGAGCTCAAATAGTTTCATTACTGATGCTGTTCACGTTTCTATATGTCGAAGCACTTTGACGTGGATGTTTAAGAATGGAGTTGAATGTTTGTTGGGTGAAGGAATAGTTTGCATATTCCACTTGACCTTCTGATTACTACCATTCCTTAGCCGTATCGGTGCCGATGGTAGGATTTGAGGGGTTCTCTAAGAGAACCCTTTTCTGTGATACGGGTCGTTAGCCCGCCCAACCGATTGGCCGCAAACACTGAATTTAGGTTCTGTTTTAGCCGGGCTAAAATATATATCTAGAAATGAGAATAAGAATGCTTAAAGAAAGGCACCATTAATCTTAAAATACATTTATATATTTATATAAAATAACTTATATTCCCTTTAAAAATAAAATGTGTTCATATATTTTGTATATATTTGAAATTCTCTTCGAAGAAAGACGAATCATTTGCTATTTTGATTGATGTAGGACGGCCTAAAATTGTAGTTCCCATATATAAGCTTGTGTAATTTTCTTATTTAAAAATCACTTAGAAAACCTTTTGAATGTTTCAACAGAGGAATGAATTCCTTAAAGCATTAAAAAAAAAATACTTGGATCACATTTTTTTTTCTATTTTATGATTTGTGTTATTCCCTTCACATTGATTATTTGCAATTTTATAGATATAATGTTGAACGGTGAATAAATTTACTACTTTTAAGCGTAACCTCATTATGCCACTACTGTAGAATACATACAGGATTTCTGGAACACTGACCTTAAGGCGATATCGATTGCTTCGACTTCTAAACCTGCATTCTGCTGAATATTTCTACCCCCCGGCTTAGTTCTTCTCGCAAGCACTGGCCGAATCACGCGATGACGTACGTGTGGTTCGATGACGTCACATCTCTTAGCTCCTCCCCTTTCCGGGGATGTGAGTGGGGGCTGCAAAGAGCCTTTAATTGCGACAGCCAATCTTAATAAATGTTTGGGTTTTTTTTTTTATAAGTACGTATGTGCTCATCGCCTCTGACTTATTCAGGTCACCACAATTCCTTATTCACGAAAAAAAAAGGATTTTCCTATGGTAAAGAAGCCTGTATCACCATTTTGATGCCAGTAGAGAGATGAGTAACAAAAATGAGGCTTGTGATTGCTTGTATGGATACGTTGAGGCCACTAACATATTTTCATTTGCAAGCTCCCTAAGGGGTGATATCATACAGCTTTTTAAAATACTTAAGGAAATTGATTAATTGGAAATAGGGAAGTTTTTAGAGCTGGAACCTATTTGAAATTTTAAAAATAAATCGATGTAGGCTGGATTGGAGGAAATATTTCTGTAAGAGTCGTGAATTCTTTGAATTCTATGGGGATGAAAGTAGACGAGTATAGGGCGAAGAGCATATACATAACCTTTTACAGCCTTATACTCGTATGTATTACTCATGTTTTTAGTTGTAATTTTGGGGTCTAGTATTATAAACTCACTATCACGAGCCTATTGGTTGATGACAACGCAATCCATTGAATTCAGATTATACCATGATGGTTGATAAATGTGGTTTTCGATACTCTGTGATGACTTTGATGGGCCCTAGTGGCTTCTTAACCATCCTCATTTTTAGGTTAAAATAAACTTAATAATTTTCTCCTAAGAAGCCAAAGGAAAAAGAGGAAACGGGGATATAAACATGAATAAAAATGTCGATACTGGCTGAGAGTTTTCGATTGAACAACCACCAGTTGTGTGAAAAATGCACTGATAAAATCATTCCCACATCCACCTACATAAAAACTTCACCCATCAAACCCGACACCACCGCATCAATGATCATCGAAGTGTTGTTTAGTCGTTTTCACGCGAATCATTTAATGTCGTTCGGTCGGTATCCATTTTACTTTTCAATGAATTTTTTGGCAATAACATCATAACTATTCGTCCGATTCTAACGAAATTTGAAATCCTTATGTTGCTTTAGATTCTCTTTCGAATGATATAATTATCAAAGTCTTCCCAAGGTTAGTTCGGGAATTACTGAAAGTTTTGAAGGTCATTAGTCAGAATAATTGAAAGCACGCGACTTTGGTCTGGCGGATCTTGTTCCTCCAAATTAAGGCGTAAACCAACGAAGGCATCTCCATTGTTTATACAGAGATCGGTAGAGAAAAATTGTCAAGATGAAGTGAATGTGTGGAAGATATACGGCCACAGATCCTCGAACGGGCATGTAGGGGACTCCTGCGGCCGTTGGAGATGTGGACACACGCACTCTAGATGTCAGCTGCAGCTTGTTTTCTGTACTACACTTTGCCTGGGATCGTAAGAGAAAATAAAGACGGGTGAAATAGAAAGAGGAAAATGGTGATAAGAAAGGTATGTTAAACCTCCTTCCACTACCTCAGTGAAGGGGTGAAACCCTACGAGTAGGGATGCGTGGACGAAAGCTGGTCGTCGACTAGCCTGCAAAATTAGCAGGGAAAGGTGTATAATTGAAATGTGTAGTAGGAAAAATCCGGCTTCAAACTACCGGGTGACACTGGGGCCAGGAAGGCACGCCGCTTCGCCAAGTCTAAGAATAGGATTAATAACCGTAGTGCGTAGGGAGAGGTTTACTCAGAACATCCATCGTCAGAATGAAGATGGACATCAGAGCACTTCCAACCTACTATACGGTTCTTGATCCTATTTAACCCTCCTGCTAATCGGCGTTCTCACGTATTCTACAGGTGAATACTACTCTACACGCCCCCTCCATTCTCATGGGGGTGGTCATTGATGTGTCCCAAATAACAGGTCAAAGCCCAATCTATTTTTGTTAGTTAAAAGCGCCTTAGCAACGAGGCCACGTCGCGCAGAAAGTGTATAAGGAGAGATCTGTGAAAAAAGGGGAAATGTAAATATTGAGGATGGGTGGGGTGGGGTGTGCATACACCTTCAGATGTCACCTGGCATCCCGTTCCAGCTTTATCTCTATGATAAAATGAGACCTCGTTCGTCGGAACTGACTTAGCCTCCATCTTCACTCCCAGAAGAACGATAACAAAAAGTTATTTATACGTAGGGACAGATATAAAGTTTACTACTGATTCGTGTCCATCTTCAATTCACTAAATATTTAGTTCAACACCATTTAATAATATATTTTCCACCTTTGCCCCCCCGTCCTCCACGTTCGCATTTATTTTCAGATAACCACAAAAGATTAGCAGCATAAAACGAGGCTTTCATTATCCAAGGTTTACCCATTTTTACCAAAGCATTACTCTCACAGATTTCCGAGAATAATTCTCTCATTAACCCGTCCATAGACGCACTAAAATGCTAAAAAAATTAACACTTTTCATGCAGAATAAACACCGCATCAACTCCTCCATCCATTCTTATTTCAGCCCTAGTGTTTACAAAATATCAGCAGCACTTTAAACAAAAATCACCAACATTATATTTCCTGAAAACATCCGACATCGAAGTCCTATTAATAATAGTTCCCTAAACCGGCTTCCGAATCTCTAAATCTCCCCCAAATTGATATTCTAAAAGAGCTTGCAATAAACTTGTATTTCCAAGAGATTATATGGATATAAATGTTCAAACATAGTAAATACTGTTATCGCGCCGTCCAAATAGCACACGTATTTTAGGGATAGCTAGCTACTGACTAAATTCATGATTTTTTGGAAACGTAGCGGGAATATTCAAACCCCCTAAACGAGCTTTTACATGTTCCATATAGGATTTACAGCCTGTAAACCCCGTATATTATTTGTTCGTATCTCACAAAGGTCTTATTCTCTCCCAAATTTACACAAAGTTTTTTTTTTATATTGGGAATATGGTGAGAGACCTTGTTATCTTATTCAAGCATCGATATAGTTAATGGAAACCTAATACACCCTTGGGCAAAAGTCTTTGGACAACTCGGAAATTAGATAAATACAGGGTCGTAAAGTTTTTATTTTCATAAGGAAGAATAAATAGCAAATAAGTTATATATGCCTCAAGCATCAACAAGAAATAACAAAATACAAAATTTGCCAAAAGATGTAACAGCAACATTTGACAAATAAGTAGATGAAGCTGTGGAAAAATTCCATCAGCACCAAACTAATACAGGAAGTTCAGTAGCTTGTCGAGAGTCCCATAAGCAGTGATGAGAGCATTTATTCTTTGAAAAATGCTATCCACCAGGCTGCGACACCTGAGGGGTGACTACCTCTAGTGATTCATTTGAGGCTAGCTGACCATGTCTTACGACCTCTGTTGTTATTTCCTGCCAGAGGTGTTCTAGTGGATTCCTATAGGGAGACGGACAACTATATCACCGTGATATTGTTGTCGCAGAACCTCTGTATGGTAGACGTAGACTTATGACATTAGGTATTGCCATGCTGAAAAATCACATTCCAGGCATTTTTGGAGAGGTTTCGTGCTGAGGGCAGCATGTAATCTTTCAGGACAGCTTGGTACTTCTCTGAATTCATTATGCAATCACAAACAGTGAGACGATCTACCCATGAACGTGATATTGAGTCCCATACCATTAAAGAACGTCCACTATGCTTTACTGTCGGTAATATGCCCCTTCGATTACACTGCTCCACTTACCTCCTGCAGACTCTAACGTTGCATGAGGTCAAGAACAACTGGAACCTTAATTCACGGATGCATGGTCCAGTTGGGGTGAGCAGGTGTCCAAGCTAGTCGATGACGCTTCTGCTGAATGTGGATCAGGGGCTTTTGGCGGGCTTTATATGACTTCAGTCCTTGCGCAAGCAGGCTGTGACGGACTGTTCTGACGACGGCATTAACTAAGCCGCCCGCTCACCTCTAAAGTTAGAGCTGGATGGGGGGTTTTCGTACGACCCCGAAAGCTCATTCGCGGCAGACCTGTCCTTGTATTGCGTCGTGACCCTGGGTCATCCAGAACAATGTCGGTCTTAGATTTTCCCACTTTCTCGGATCCTTTCAATACTTCTGCAACCTGAATGTAGTCTGCTGCCCCTCTAGCTGGTATCACGACAGCTGAGTCCCTCCTCGTGCCCCGTGCGTATCACACTTCTTTCATCCACGGTATAATTACGTATTTTCGACATTATCATATCATTAACAGATCCTGTCAACATAGAATATCATATTAATCAGAAAACATGGTGTTATATGAAGACATTTTAAGTGTAACATACCTCATACTGTTACTAGGTTTTCATGCATTTCAATAGCATCGACATTTTAGATATTTCAAAATAGAAACTTGTAATTTTATTTTTCTTTCCCGGTGTATTGGAAACATGCATGCAAACCTATACCAACATATTCCTAAACATACACATGAAATATATAAAAAAATCTTGTCCAAAACTTTTCGCCGCTGCTGTTACAGTAGATCTACGAGGTTTAGTAACGAGTACTATAGGTGCATACTCCTGTGATTCACTGTTTTATAACACCAGATTTTTCTCAATTTGCTGTCAAAGGTTGGGAACCAAGGTAATCTTAATTTTAATAAGCATCTCATCGGTCAATAGGATGCACTGTTCGAGAACATTCGTTCTTCCCAAAAGCTAATTGCGTTTCCAATTAGTTGATCTAATTCTTGGAATAACTTAGTAATTTCCCCTGCTGCTTTTTAAAACTGTCTTCTCTAAACCAGTTTCACAAAATAGGATGAAGTAATTACAGCAAGTCGATAAACGTAAGCCAAGTACAAAACCAACATGATCAAACAATGAACTCCTCAAAATAATCAACAACAGATAAAACCTACTCAGTACCCAATTGCCAGAGAAACTAAAACATTGTGTCAACATGAAGCTCCCCTAGCCAAAGAGATTCAAATAGTCTTTAAACAAATGCAATACAGCAAGAGGCCCCATTGATTTATTAAATTTTTTTAGCTGAGACCAAATCAGTGATTCTAAAAATGATAATTTTGTCTGAGGTTTTACCACAAATTCGGAAGATATTCCAATTGTAGATCCTAAACACTCCTGGTGGTACTCTAGCAGTTGACGAGACGAGAAAAGCGGTCGATTTATAGACTGAGTTAGAAGGTATCTTTTTGATCTACGGGGTGGCCCTTTCAGTAGGGCGTCTTCCCCATTTGATATCGACGTCGAGGTCAGTGGTTCCTATCCCGTCACCCTTCCCAATTTCTTTTTCTCTCCAGTTCTCTTTTGTACCGCATTGCACTACCCCGTCTGCGGAGATAGGCTTCGAACATCCTAGGGCAGCCCATCACTTCCTCCCAGGGCTGGTTATTCACCGAATCTAGTGACTCTGTAGATGAGTGTGGCCGCTTCTACGTTCACGCGATAACCATACAGTGAGGTAAGTGGGGCCCTGTATTGCCAACATAGAGGGCATGACCACAGCATGACTGTGGTGGTGAACGGAATAAGTTGAACTCATAAAAAGGTTCTGAATGTAAGCGTGAGGGACCGCACTCTTAAACTTGAAAAGACCAAGACCAGATGCTACCTTGTTCACCTTACATGCTTCTAAGCATGTAAGGTACCTTTGCGCGAAAGCATGACAGGCCTTTCTCCTGAACCTGTCATGAAAAATGGTCCAGTCTATTAGACAAGACTCTAATTTCCAACAGATACGAGATGTAATGCTTGTGTGCATAAAGGGTTGGGAAGGCATCGTTATTCTTTATTGCATTGAGTGCATTGGACGTGAACACCATTTTGTTAGAAATTGGTTAGACCTAAAGGATAAAGCTTAGATTTTCTTCAAAAATTTTAGCAAGGTAAAATCAATTAATATTTAGTGTTCGCTGTATCCTAAATAAACCGAGTTTGAACCCCAACGGTACCGCACGCTATGTCCTTATCAACTCTCTATCATCTCAACATCCCTTGAAAGTCTTGTCTCAGCTCAGATTATCAACCGTCCTCACCCAACGCCGAGGGGATAGATCAGACTGGTTTCAAGGCAGACCACAATACCAAATCAGCTATTCTACATGTAATGGACTTCCTTCGTTATGAACCTACGAAAGTCAGCCTTCTATCCTGGTACTTCTCCACCTCTCGGCACTGCCTCCATCGTTTTCTGGATATCTCTGAGACTTACTTCAACTGGTTTCACTAGTATTTTTCATCTAGTACTTGATCTATCCATACTGTCAATGATATATCCCGGCCAGCGAAGGTGCATTTTGGTGTTCCACAAGGGTCGCCTCCTGGCCCTCTTCTGTTTCAGATCTATTTTCTTCCCCTTGGCATTCTTATGCGTCGCATTGCACTAGCACATTATTTATATGCTGATGGCATGCAAATCTGTCGTTCTTGTTCCCGCTCTCGTTTGCTGAGACTTAGTAATCAACTATCCACATACAACATTATCACTGAATTGCTCTCGGGCAAATTCATAAAACTCAACCATTAATAAAATGCTGGTAATAATAGCGAGCGCTCCTGAAGATGTGGTTAAGTGTAAAACTATCACTCCCTGTCTTAACCATGGCGATTCCTAACCTTTCTGATACAGTTAAAATCTAAGCATCACCTTTGATACTTAGTTATCTGTTAAAACTCTTGTTGCAAAGAATGGTAAATCCCCTTCTCCCTCTACTGCAATCTACACCGCATCCACTCACACTTTGATTACAACTTTGAGAGTGGCATTCTCTCCTTTGTCACATCTCGCTTTGTCTGTTAAAAAAACTATTCTCGCTGTCTCACAGACTTCTACATTTCGACGTTTCCAACTGGTTGCAAACCTTACAACTTGTAAGTTTTGCAATTCGGATATAAGGAAACGAAATATGAGGAAAAGTGGTTTATTATTTTTCAAAATAACTACCCTCGACTTCAATGCACTTGTGCCACTTGTCCCTGAGGCTTCGAATTCCCGACAACCAGAAATCTCCCGACTGCTGTTCAATCCACTCCTGGACGGCGAGCTGGACATCTTCATCGTCCTTAAAACGGCCTCCACGCAGTGTAGCCTTGAACTGGCGGAATAAAAAGGAGTCTCTAGGGGCCAGATCTGGACTATAGGGAATATGGTTGAGCTTCTCGAATCCGCATTCGCGCAGGGCAGCTTGTGCAACTCTGGCCTCCGAACTTTCACGACATTGAAGTTGATCGTGGGGCGTGAGGTTTCTAGGAACCCAACGGGCAGAGACCTTGGTCATGGCCATATTATCGTGGATGATGTTGATAACACTTTCATGTGATATACCAAGTTCTCGCTCGATTTCTTCGACCTTCACACATCGATTTTCGAGGATCATCCTCTCCACACGGGCCACATCGCTCATTGGTCATATCTAACGGGCGTCCTGGACGGAGGTCATCTTCAAGGGACTCACGACCATGGCGGAACTCCCTATTACAACGAGCAATGGTTGCATATGAAGGGGTGGTGTCGGTGTACACTGCAACCATGCGTTCATGGATCTCTTTTGCATTCTTGCCTTCCTTGGTCAAATATTTGATCACAGCGCGGTGCTCAACCTTGTCCATTGTTGAAAAATTTGTGACTGCCGATCTGCGATCAGCTACTGCTTCTTAAATAGACGAGGCAGGAGCGTGCGGCTGCATGTCCTTACTTGTTATAACTTGTCCTAACACCCCCACAAACAGCCATTCCCCTTCCTCTGTTTTGCCCTACCGATTCGCAAAACTTATTGACCGCCCCTCGTATTCCTCTCTTCCGGGAGTGTTTCTTTCGCGCAACTATCCTGCTTCGCTGAATCCACTATCTTCCATTCTATACAGAATCTCCTTTAAGGTCGTTCTTACGCTTAGGACCTTTAATGCATCATCTTCTTACCTCTCCTATTCAGTCATCCCAGCCCCGCAGAACCATACGTTTGGGCTGTGCCCCCTGACTGATTGTTCTTCGTAGTCATATGCGTTGCTTTTATTTAGTCGATAGAGGGCACTCTTAAAGTACTGACCCAAAATCCTTACGATTATTACACTGGGTTACAAAAAAAACTTTGTAAGTCATCTATCTATTTTCAACTGATTTAGGACACTTTTGCACCGCTGAATCCGACAATGATATCCATCCATTTTCTCAGATCAATTCAGGAGTTTGTGCTAAATTGATCTTTATAACTAAATCGATTACATTTTCGTGACATTTTCGCTTGACTTTTGTTAATATTTCTCATTTGAACTAAGTTTTTAAGATAAAAACATCGTTTTTGAACACAATTTCTTAATTAAATTTAAAAAAAAATTATTAGTGTGCATTGAATACTGGACATTACAAAGGTAAGGAGAGGTAAATTGGATATCAGGTGAATTCAAGGATACTCCGTATCATCGAACTCCTAGGATGCTCAGTGGTTAGGATATCTCTCTATTCAGAGTCCAATAGTAATCAGCAATCATGACTGCATCCTAGCGTCCCTGATACCTGATCTCTATCTCTTTCATGTCCTGATGGAATCTCTACCTATGCTCGTCGCTCATTGATCCCGGATTCTCAGGAAACCGATCCAGAGAATAAGTATTGCATTTTGATGCTCATGTTGCATCCGAGGTTGATGAAAGCAGTCAGCACATTGGTGACAAGTTCTATGTAGTTCTTGTCCTTAATAATGCCAAGAAAGTTCTTTATGATCATGATAAAAAAATCTCCACGCTTCCAGTTTCACTTCGCTCATTGAGTTTTCAAACTGTGGAGGATCTCTGATGAGCTGACGAAGTTGAGGATCGTCATGATGACAGCTTTCAACTTCTCCATAGTCAATCCTGAAAAGCGTGACACAAGTAAGCGAAGCAGCCACCATCCTTGTCTAGAGCTATGGTAAACTGTTTGATCAAGCCGAGTTTGATGTGCAGCAGTGGGAAGAGTATTCTGTCTCTGTCCACCAGAGGATTGTTTACGACGTTCCTTTCTCTACAAGGCACCAATTCCTCCCGTACACGTCATTCATTCTTCATGTAATGCTGGGCTCTGACCCTACTATCTCACATGCACAGAAAGCATGGTACTTGGCGAAGCCGGACTGTTGTCCTACCACAAAATTTCATCATCTTCAGGTCAGCACAAATAAACCACTCATTCTCATAATAACAAATTTTCCCAGCAAGTACTTTACTGCTTCATATTTCTCCAGTGTAGTTGAGTGAGCAAGGATTACAGAAGGAAACTGGCTGCCTTTATACAATCTTCGAGTTGAGCCTGTTGCACTCTAAGCTTGTGCAGAAGTTGCGCAAATATCTGTCCAGTACGCTAGGTCATTTTCTTCAAAGAAAAATACGGAGGTACTGTAGATGTCTTTTGCGATTGAAGGTGATGCGAGCACTGTCAGGATTCTTTTTTCTTCAATCTTGATGCCAACAGGTCTGTAGAGGATTTTGAAAAGCTGAAATCACGGACTAGATCATTTATCTTCTTTTTGCAAAAAGGATGTGGAGCATCATCGTCAAAAACGCGTTCTCCTCCTTCTTCTTCTTCTTTATCACTGGAGGAATATTCTTCATTAATGTCAGGAAGTTCTCCAAAGACACGTACTGGAATTTTATCCAAATGAGCTAAAGGACGACGTGCTGTTTGAAGATCAGGGTAATTGAAGCTGATCCGGTTCTTTCTGTTGATCCCAGTCAAATCAATAGCACATAAGTAGCAATCAGGGCCAGGGTTTGTCGACTCCCTCCAAACCATGGGAATTCCAAACTTCAAACAGCTCTTCTTGCCCATGGTGCAACGACGCAGATATTCGGTGCATGTATTGCACACCATGTGTGACGCCCAAGCTTTATCCTGGTCACCAAGTTTCATGCCAAAATAAACATGGTAAGAACGCTTTATGAAACTTGGGACTGGATTCTTGTTAGGAACAACGGTGTATTCACCGAAGGTGTGGCAGAATACATCGGGCTATTTGGTAAAGATCTTGCCAAATCCATTTCATTCACCTGCAAAAGAAAAAACCCCAGTTAATCAAAGGATGTCCAATGTAAACTCATCAGATTCCATTTATTAAAAAAAATATAGAAGATTTTTTTGCATCATATAAATATAAAATGTCCGTACATGTATAAAAAATGTAAAAAACATCACGTGGCAATAAATAAAAAAGTTGACAATTGCGAAAAACCGGTGATTTTTGGATTTAGTACATCAAAATTGTTCTAAATCAGCTAAAAAAATTTAGACAATTAAGTTTGTGTTGGCAGGTGTTATTTAACGGTTTTTGCAAAAGTCCTATTACATTCGTGACAACGAACTCAACAAATGACACATTGATAGTTTTAATGCAGTTTGTCACGTTTTTATTGTTTCAAAAAATAATTATGTGTTTAAATCATCATCATCATCATCATCATCATCATCACTTCACTAACTTTATTTGAATAATAATTTAATCTTAGTTTGGTTATGACTTATGTTTTTTTTAGCAAAGTTATTTCTAATAATTCTTTTATATCAAAAAAGAAAATGCCGAAGCTAAGAAATAAATATAAGTATCGAAATTTTATGAATTTTATAAAACCCAAAGAATTACAAATGGTGAAGTTCAGAAAATTTATTTTTATATATCTTCTTCTATAACTATATTTTAGCAACGTGATATTTTGAAAGGGGGGAAATTTAGTTTAGAGTTCCCTTTTAAAAAATTTAGAATTGGCGAAGTTCAGAAAATTGATAAAAATTTAACCATGGCTGCTTTTTTTTAGATTTTAAATTTTAATCTTAGTAGCGAAGCGCAAGCTTCCTCCGTAGGGAGGGGGGGGGGGGACGAAGCCATTGCCTGATTGTAATATTAATCAATGTGGTTGCCCTAGGTGGCGAGCACGCATTACAGGCGAAACCTGAAGGCCATGCACAAGTTGCGGACGAAGTCCTTCCTCATGATGGCCTACACTCGGTTGGCGGAGAACTTCAGCTCGTCGACGTCGCTATGGCACGCCTTGCAGACCTTGCCCTCGACATGCGCCCACAGGCTGTAATCGAGAAGATTGAGATCGGTCGACTGCGAAGCCAAAAGTCCTTCAACCAGAAGTTTATGCTCGACCCCACTCACTCTTGCACGGTCTTGGCCGTGTGGGCAGACGCACCGTCCTGCTGAAGGACATAGTCCGCCTTCTTCGTGATGTTTCTCACACAAGGGATGACTTTCGTAGCCAAGGTGTTTCTGTGATCGGTTACGGTGAGCTTGTAACCGGCGGCATTTTATCGACCTTCGAAGCTGCAACGTCGCCGAGCATCATCACGGAGTCCAGAGTCCTGACCGAAGCTTAACACGTGGGCAACCTGATTTGTCGATGACCGGATCGACCTTGAATCTTTTTTCATCAGGAAAGTGAGGATTTGATTTCCACGACTCTTCAAGTCGTTGAGAATGCGTCAAAAGCGGTCTCGACGTTTTTCTCGCATACGGTCGGTGAGCAGAGGCACCCCCCGCACCCCATGCCCTTGACGCCCTCCTTCTTGACGGCCTTGGACACCGTGGCCACCGATATGTTCTTCTTCTTCGCGAACGCAGTCATTAAGGGGTTCAGATCACTTTCTAAGGACTTTTTCTCAGCCAAACATGAGCTTTCCTTGAAGGAGGTCAAGCTTTGGAGTCTTCCCCGTTCTTGAGCCTCTCTGCGACTCTGTGGACGGTCATCTGCTTGGGGTTGAGCCGCTTAGCGATGTCGGACTTGATATGGCTTGCGCGAGAGAGAACAAAGATTTCGATTCTTTTCACTTCCATCTTGACACACAGTGAAAAAGACGTTTTAATGATACGTACGAGAAAAGTAGAACTTTAAGTTTGTTTGATAGAACTTTTTCTATCACCTAAGTAAACATATCGAAAGATAACCCGAGTGTAACAGAACCTTTGAAAACCCCGTGGTATTCAAATTATTCTATTGCTATTTTAGTCTTCAGACCTTTATTTTCTGCAATCTTTGTGTTCCGGATGGAAATAAATGTGAAAATACGTTTAAAAGTTATTTCCTTTTGTACAAGAAAAAAGAAGACAGTCAAAAGAGGGATTGTCAACTAAGATTAAATTTGTTAAAAATTTCAACCAATCTCTAATCAAAATCCGTTCAAATTTGAAGCTCTTTTTTTAAATAGAAGAAATATTTTGGCCGGTTCTCGTTTGATACTAATCTCTGATCCTTACCTTCACAAATTCCATGTTTGACTCAGTTGATATGTAAAGTAAAGTTAGGTTAGGTCAGGTTGCGTTGGGTCAGGTTTTCTTTTCATGCATGCATAAGCAGCCACAATTTACTAATCTCATACCCATCATTCATAATCACACACACTGAAATCACTCGCCGTTCCATTCATGCGCTCTACAACAACACAACTACATACTCCTGAAGCCATCTTACATCGCGAGATTAGGTGGTACCTGATCAAACTAAGATGTGGACACCACTCAGCCCTCCTTAGCTACCATAAAAGGCTGGATGACTAGATCGTGGACCTCTGTCCAAGTTACAGCAGGATACAATGCAGAACTGCATAAACCACAACCACCTACGTAGGAAACACAACAGAACATACACTCACTGGAAAGTTTGCGAGAGTACCCGGTGCCGGCCGGGGCTTCTTCAAGAGCTCGGAGCCATTTGGCTAGACAGCCTAGGATTAAGCAACAACCATAACAATTCTAACTAATTCCATGTTTGACCAACTAGCTTTGCTTCTCTTGTATTTTTAGTTTTATAAATTCATTGTTCTTAATGGTTATTAGTCCTCAAGATTTTTTAATAGTCCTTCGGATAGTTATTACCCTAAACTTCAACATATTTAAACCTGGGAACGAATTTACGGTATTTTGTACGGACCATCCTAGAGACGATTCATTGGTTAACATTTAATCAAGTCACTGTATGAGACTGGCGCAAGACTAATTACTGTTCACTGCGAAAAAAAGTTTTCTTTTGTTTGATATTGGATGAAATGGTTCCTAGGTTAAACCAGATGACTTTTCAGATACTTTTAATTTCATCCTTTTAGCTCTAATTGTTAATGATATATGTATGACGGCTCAGAATCAAGCACATTAATAGTGGACACCCTGTATGATCTTATCATCAAAAGTCCGATTATTGCCCAATACATAAACAATTCAGTGTTCGTATTATAGGACCACATTGATCAGTATAATCACAAGGTTTATGTGATTGGAAAAGAAAGCCATTTTGGTCAATTAATTGGCGTGTGTCTAACTGGAAACTCACATTTTGTAGATGACTAATGTGTAAGAGAAGTGGTGTATTATTCATACCTTTTTGTCAGTAGTGTATCCAGGTTAAAAATTTGGGAGGGAGGGGGTTAACCTGAATTACTACCTCTGAGTAGTCTGAGAAAAGGGCCATTAATAATGGTTATCTTACGCAACATCGATAATACTCGTAAATAACAACATCTCAAAAAGGAGTGATCACTAATTCTCTCAGATCCGAATTTTTTTCCACGCATCAGAGAAATTTAAATTGTGATTTATTGTAATTTTTGGAGGTCAGCTAAGTTAAAATACTGAATTTAATAATTATTAGTGAGATTCACCCGTATTTTAAACATGTATCATATAATGCACATTAGATGGCAACGGTTTATAAAAATGTTTTTATATTTATTCTATATTATTACATAACTTTTTCTCTGGATTAAATAAGAACTATATACATAAATGAGTCGGAATTTTTTTGAAGGGGTGGCTTCAGCCCCCTAGCACCCCCCCTCCCCGGATCCGCACCCGTTTTCTGTAAGAGAAAAGTCTTTATCAATATGCGTGTATAGATATAGTTATAAATCACCCCTTCTGCAAAGGGGTTTACATTTATACTACTCTGCACCAATCCTCGTTATTCAAGTTTGTTTCTGGATGTTTCGAATAACCTTTTCTCTCCTTACCATTCCGAGTATGTAGCTAAGGTTGTCATAACAGTACTGTTCATCGTTGCCTTTTCTCATTACGTCTATTTAAATTCAGCTAATTTTTTTCTCTCGTTTTTTTCTGTTTTTATTTTATTCTTTCTCAAGCCTGCAAAGGATATTATTGGCAAAAAAGAAAAAAAACAATGTACGCACACCACACATTACGAGCACACGATTTCTACCGAAAACATCCGGTACCCATATTTAACATTATCATACTAATATTAGCAACTCTGTCCTTGAAACTTGTAATTTTCATATCTCGCTTCTTACCCGACCGAACTTTCAAAATTGCTCATTGCCGAGCATCGATAAATTTCTGCTATTTAAAAGATATCCCGATCAAATGACATTGACTCGAGAATAGATGAAAATAAACACTTGGAAACTACACACAATAACAGAGATTAATGTGATATTTAGAAGCGAAATATATAGTGTGAAAAAACAAATTTGCCTCGTCCTGGTATATATTTTCCATTGCATCATGTTGAGAATGAAATAAATGATGTTTTATTAATATTTTTTTTATTAAAGAGCTAATTTATGTGATGATACATCACCATAATAAGATTAGAACTTGCAATATAATACGGTGCGTTAGCTCCTTGCAACCTCTCTCACAGTGAGTTACTATGCAGCCGTAAGCAGCTATTCTCTACCGCCCTTCCTTGCCTAGCATGGCAACAAGGAAACGCAGCATCAAGAGACTATTTCAACCTTCAGCCATTCGCTAAATAAAGCCTGTCCACACCAATTGTGGTCGATTATAGCAGATCAGATGGTCACTACTTGTGTCACTTTGGATGTCGTTGGTTATAGGCTGGTAGTTGGCCTAAAAGTTGTTGATTACCAGTTTACCGGTGGAGGTCGACACGGTTTTTTCCCACCCAAGTACTAACCTTCCCAATGTTGCGTAACTTCGACGTAGCGCTATTGGGGTATTCGGTAAACGGGTGCTGACCTTGGGCTGACTCCAATTATAGGGCGATTATCCTCTTGTTTGCTTTTAGTGAAGTAGGATGGGTAAGAAGACCGGTTGGACTACTCTCAGGAAAAGTGATCTTGGAAGTCGTATTCAAAAGACTCTTTATTGGGCGGAGGATTCTGTAGGCTTAGGCAGAAAGAATTTAATTGAACTTGTGTTGGGTATCTGAGGCAGGCCTACTAATATATAAGCTTATTTCCGACTATCCTTCCTAATGACTATCTTTTACTCTCTCTTGACTATTGACTCACTTGACTCTACTCCCATCTAGGCTTTTCCCAGAGCTGTATATGTCGTAGAATAGGCTCCCGACGATATACTATATATAACTATTCGTTGAGGGGGATTATTATATATTTCGAGTGCGTGGTAATCTGATTGACCGAGGTTAGTTCAAAAGGGGAGGTGGAACCTGGAGAGGCTTATTTATCTTCAAAATACTTAAGAAGTGGAACAGAGCACAAGGATAAATAATATGGCTACCATTAATAAAATAGAGTTATTAAATAAACTATCAAACAACACACGGAAAATGTTTACATAAACGGAAATTAAAATTGGGAGAAACACAGGAAATGAAAAAGGTCATGGGAATATCTGACTAATCTGAGGATTAAGATTTGGAGAGATTTAAAACGGCAAACAAACAAAAAGGGGGAATGGTGCGCTAAACCGTTTAAAGCACAGAGCTGCGTTGACAAAAGGTTAAATGATTAAAGGTAATACTTAGCTTAGCTTACATAAATACAAGGTTGTCGTGCAGAGAAAGACGATGGGAAGGAATCTTCGGTCCAACCGGCGATTTCCAGAAGAAGGGGTTCTTCAGGGGGTTGTCTTTAACGAGGGGAAAGGACTGACTTCGAGGAGTGAGAGCGAAGTGGGGCTCGGAAGTACGAGCGATCCTTGTGACAGGATATCGGAGATGTTCTAGATGAACAATGAAGGTTATTGTTGTAACCAAGCTTTCTCTTGAAGAACGTTAAAAAGGGGGAATTAAATGATCCTGACGTGATGTCTTGGGAACGAGAACCGATTCTTGACGAACGGGCTTGAAGAACAATGGCTGTTCTAATGTTGTTCTCTTTCTGAACAACAGGGGGCCTTGCTGACTTAGCGTCTCGAAGAGCACGAATCTTGGCACTCAAGGAATATTGTCATCTTCTGGACAATAAGGGGTTTCTTAGCAGAGTTCCTAGGTGCACAAGGGAGACGGATCGGCTTGTTTCCTCGCGAAGATAATCTGGATCTGCTTCAATTGGGAAAAGCTATGGTATAATTAGCCGGAGCCATCCCCATGGCGTAGGGGACAATTGGGTTGGGGACTTCGAGGGAACGTCCCGGTGGTACCTGGGAAAATATCTTATCTGCTCATAAGCCTAATTCAATCTGGCGAGATCGACGTATGGAGGCGAAACGGCGGAGTGAACCTCGTTGATTAAACATTGGTTATGATGGGCGATAACGCGCCTTGAACTTCCTCTCACAGGATACACGTGAGTAAGCATATGTTTTACCATGTGATAGAGGCTGAATGAAAGGGCGCTCATACAGTTCTATCACAGTATATAATGTATCGAAAATCAGTGGGCGTAGACCGCTGTTGACCAATGACATGGTTTGGGCGGAGCTTACTCTACAGGATGTTATATGTATGTGCAGGGAGATAGAGAAATTCTAGAATTTCGAGAATACATTTTTTCGTTTCGCAGCCCTCTGTCAGTAAATAAAGTCTGCATCTTTCCTTTTCTCAGCTCGGTGTCAATGACTGCACCTGTTTTGATATTTTTTGGTACAGCTGTTGCGTTTCCCAGAACTTTGGTGATAGCAAGAGGTGCGTAGGTGTATATGCCTGCGAGTGTGTAAGTGTGTGAGCGCGTATGCGTGTGAAAATTCGTTCTACCTGCAGCCTTTTATAAGAATAATATAAATATATTATTGTTTACATGATCTGATAATGCATATTATTATTATTTTTCTGACAAAATGGTATATATTTTGGATTACATATTTGCATGTTCATAATTATGTGCGTACCCATTTCAAGCCTTCATAGGATTTACATGACAGTCATCTGTGAGTTTCATTGTCAATCCTATCTGACCTTGCAATGTGGCACTACAGAACCTTTCATTATTTTAACTCGTTTCTCCAAACGTATAGGAACCTAACCCGTTCAAACATTAAGGTGTTCTCCCAGCCACTCACAGAGAGCCAACGTCTATCTCACCGTGGTGTGATAAAAACAAAAGATGAGCCAGAATGCAGTCAGTGTATATAGTCTATTTATAACGAACGTTGGATGTGAGAATGGTAGATAGGTTAAGGAATTAATGGATAAAAAGTATTTATGGTGAGGGAAAAAGTGTGAATGAAGTTATTGGCAACGTTTTGGGGTGTTGTGGGTATGTATGAAAAATGGACTAGAATAGACTTTTAAAGAGAATATGCGAGAGTGGGTGTTTGGTTGCGAAATGGTTTATACATCATATGACATGTAATACGGGACACCATTTCTTTAATCTCTATGCTCTCATTATATATATATATATATATATATATATATATATATATATATATATATATATATATATATATATATATATATATATATATATACACATAGTCAGAAGTATACATACTCCCGTTAAATTTGTGCAAAGACATAGCAGTGCTTCATGTCAGACTTTGTGATTCTCAAACACTTTCTAGAAAGCTACGAAATCTAATTCGGTGCAGGAGATGCGTCTTTCGTTATACGATTGTTAACATCTATTTTTTCCACAACTCGGAATGGTCTAAATCAAAGCGTGTATTAAAGCATAAGAAGACGTACTGTTGCATTTTGATGATCCGGGATCACGTATGTTGACATATCCATGCGAATAAAACATCCCCAGGGGGATCAATTCAGACAATCATACGCAAGTATAGAGACACTATATGAGTAATAACTTCGCCAAGAAGTGAAAGGAAGCCCAAATTAGCACCAATTGATATTCATAACATCGTAACGAAGGTTAAAAATTTATCCACATGCCACTGAGAAGCAAGTATGTCAAAGCATGATTGCAGTTTGGGTTATTCAGAGACGAGAATAAAGACATTCCTAAGCCCAAATGAATGAATTCTACTGTTAACTAGACAGAGTCAACAGATACTGTATATGCTTAAAAGTCACATTGGCGTATGGCTCGCGTTTCCAAAGATCACTTTCGACTTGATAAACAATTTTGAAATTAAACATTGCGTAGTGACGAACAGAAAAAAGATTAATGGGCCATTTTGAAAGAAAACCTTCTACCACCAACAATAAAACTCAATTTTGGTGGCTTTTACTATTAACAGGCCAATGATCTCAAACATGCAGCCTCAAAAGTGAAGAAATGGTATAATGATTCCGAAATTAAATTTTCGAAATGGCCTACACCTCAATCCCATAGTAAATATGTGTGGGGGGTGGGTGGAGGTGGGGGCAAGGGGATAAAAAAGCCTATCTACTAAAAAACCGAACAAATAAATAGGATTTGTAGGTGGCCTATCCAATGACCGAGTGCAGGGCGGTATAACCCGGCCAACCCCACTGCCTTGTGGGAGCCCTTAGAAGGGTCAAGGCTTCAGGAGTAAACCTGGAGATCAAATCTGCACGGTACTCGTGCATTAGGCGATAGTCCAAGAAGGGACTTTTTTTCGGCAGAGCACTGCAACTTAAACCTGCTCCAGTCGTCCTGGATCATTTCCTTGCCACTGGACTCAGCAGGAGAAAGTAAAGATGGTGGACTGAAGAATGCATACCTACTCTTCACCTTAAACATCATCATGCAAGTTATCACTCCATGCATTGCTCATTCATCAACACATTCTTGCAATACCCTATCCACAATGCTACAATAGCCCGCCGTGCAAGACGACACCAACAAATACAAGGACCCCATATCTGCGATGTCTGTGGAAGAGGCTGTGCCAACCTTCGCAGACTCCGCAGCCATCAACGATCTCACCAAAGATGATAATCATCAAACTCATCCATGTATGGAGTGACGTCATCATCGACAACGATGGACAACATTAAGCAAGTAACCATCTATAAGGAGGGTGAAGCAAAATCTCTACTGAAGACAGGCAGGTGCAAAAACTAGGACAAATGTTTGACGCAGGTAATTGTTGATAAATCCCATGCGTATGTAAGCCTTTGTCCTGCGTTCAATTAAGTAAGGTTGGTGAAATCATTATTTCTGACTACGAAACGCTCTAGATAGGAGTTTTGTCTTACCCTTAAATGATCATGCAACATTCATTTACCCCATGGACGAAATTGTCTAAATTTTTATCGCTTAAATAATTAAAAAGTCTACACCAGTGATATCTATTTAACCTTCTGCTCCGCACAGTATGTAAATAAGTGTTTGAGAGAGAAAGGAATGACCAAGAAACAAACGGATGATATTGTCTAACATAGGAGTACATTGAGGAGATTTGAGAGAGGCATATTTAAGTACTTTTATCACAAACTAATAAAAACAAAAGTACTCTTCAAAGTAAAACACTACAATCAATTTTACATTATTGGTGACGCCTTTGGTGTTTTGAAAGAGGAAAGGGAAATATCCCACACAAAAATATTTTCCTAGAACCATCTCCGCGCGTGATCAGACTACTAAACATCTTAACAAATCACCTTTGGAGATCCTTACAGGCCTCAGCGCTCTTAAACGTCATTGGGATGACTAAGTTTAAAATCAATTTGTTCTTTATACAACAACAGCTCCTTTGTTGATGTTGACGTCAATGGTCTTCGATTGCACATTGCTATAACTCCACCTTCTACGTGTGAAAACATCATTCACACATTCAAACTGCTACATATTCTTTAGCCACTCCTAAAGAACCGCTTATTCCCATAGTGTAGTAAGAAGTGCAGATCGTATCAGCTCTGATCTATGTCTACTTTAAAAAATCACGCAACTCTTCATTAGTTGTTCTTCTCTTCTGCACTTCATTCAATTCTTTGCTGACATTACACTTATATTCCATTGCCTACCCGCCTCATGCCGTGAGGTTTCGCCTATGTTGCATGGGCTATCAGCATCTCACATATTCTCAACCATCCATGATCACAGTCTTGCTACACAGTGTGTGATATGAAACACATGAGAGAATTGGGGAAGGACATGTCTGAGCAGATAATCTTCTTAACCAATTTTGGAGATGTTGGGTGAAGTGAACGATGTATAAATCACGGCGAAAAATGATAAGGAGTGAGATGGTACATCCGCAATGAGTGAATAGCGAATATAGGGGTAATGAGCGAATAGCGAATATAGGGGTAATGAGTGAATAGCGAATATAGGGGTAATGAGCGAATATCTAATATATGGGTAATGAGCGAATAGCGAATATAGGGGTAATGAGCGAATAGCGAATATAGGGGTAATGAGTGAATAGCGAATATAGGGGTAATGAGTGAATAGCGAATATAGGGGTAATGAGTGAATAGCGAATTCAGGGGCAATTAATGAATAGCGAATGTAGGGGTAGTGAGTGAATAGCAAATATAGGGGTAATGAGTGAATTGCGAATGTAAGGGTAATGAGTGAATATCTAATATAGGGGTAATAAGTGAATAGCGAATATAGGGGTAATGAGTAGTGTTGGAAAAAACCCGGGTTTTTTTGTTTTGTTTTTAAATTCAATATATTTTCCCCAAAACCTTTTATTTTTCTCATAAAAAGAATTAAAGTTTGCATTATAAAAGAATATAAACACGAAATTAATATTTTTTTGCTATTGGGGTCAAAATATGAAAATATTGATTTTTTTACCCAATGTTTTCCTTCTGTATGTTTACGTATATTTATGTATACCATATAGGTACTTAATTTGGAAGGTTTCATTTAACTGAGTCTATAATTTTATTGGGTACACTATTATCTTGGGTAGGTCCTCGTCAAAACATGTCTGTCTTTAAGCAAAAAAACTATTCAAATCTAACCCAACCTAAACTAATCTAACCTAACCTATCTTTAACTAACCTATTCTTGATGATTTTAAAGTTAAATCGTTGATTATAAAATTATTTTATCAGAATTCCTTGCTTTATTTTTGAATTACCCATTCAAACTAAAAGAATGCCAAATTAGGTAATAATTAATGGTTCAACTTTAAAATTATCAAGGATAGGTTAGATAAGGTTTGATTAGATTAAATAGGTTTTTTTGCCTTAAAAACAGATATGTTTTGACAAGGACCTACTCAAGCTAATAGTGTACCGTTTATTGTTGCATTTAATATTTAATAATTTTCCTATCAGATATATTCGTAGGTATTAATTTTATTCAATATGGGTAAGCGATGAACAGTAAATTTAAAGGTCCAAGAGCAAAGTGTATTTTTTGTTTTAAAGAAGTACCCAAAAATGGCTCACGAATGATAAACCCTATCAAGGAATGCAAAAAGTGCCATGAATCAGTGAAGATAAAATATTTACCAAGTGGAAAATTGTCTGATACTGGTGGCTATGTTGAATCTATTAGTGTGGAAGATAACGCAAGTGCTTCACTTGATTCACATTCTAATGTATCATTTGAAACTGATACCTTTGAAGAACATAATAGAAGCCCACAAAGGATTGCCCCAATTTTTCTAAAGCCAAGTTGTTCCTCAACCCCTTGTGCAAAGACATCAAGGAATCTGGTCTTGAAAAAATTGGCACCTCAATAAAAAAAATTCCGTGCTTTCATGGATCAAATGAATGGTAATGATAATGTAAGTATCTAAAATTTGGGTAACCATATAATTAAAAGTAATATTTAAATTTCACAACTCCTTCTTGAAATAACCTGAATATATTTAATAAAATAACTCAATTAAATAAAGAATAAAAATGATTTTAGTAGAGACCCTACTGAACTTGAAAATGCAAATATCCTATTTTCCCTATTTAGTTTTTTTAGTTGATAAATATTTAAATTCAATTACACGAAAAGTGTGAACAACAATTTGAAAAAGCAGTATATGTTAGTGGATGTTAACTCAGGATGACTGAGCATCCAGAGTGGGTAAAACTCTTCAAAATGTTAAGACCAAAGTTCAAACTTCAAAGCCTTAACAAAATTTCTAACAAGCTATTAGATAACCAATATAACAGCAGATGATGATGAAATGGTTGAATTATCCTCAAATGATTCATCAGATTCCTATAGCCTACATGACAGTAGCGATGAGAATATCTCCAAATTAGATGGTAGCTCAAGTTAGAGAATCAGTACCTAGTCTTAACTTCAGGTCACTCAACAGATTTAGATTAACTTTATGTACTTATAATAACTTTGTTTGCCAAAGGAAAATATTGATAGTCACAGTCCACATATATTATTTAGGATTATGCATTTAATTTAGTTCTAGTGGTTAAACTATAACTTAAATATATATATATATATATATATATATATATATATATATATATATATATATATATATATATATATATAGTTATGGTTTATAATTTTATTATGTGCTCACAAAGATCTTTCAAATGAGTCACTGTCAATTTTCTAATGTAGACCATCGACTTTAGTCAAAGGAAACTTGTGATACTCTATTTTTTTTATTCTATAATATAAGTAATAAGTATATACATAGTTTTTTCAAATATATAAACATATATTTTTTTCAAAATTATTAAATATGCTTGCAAATATCTTTCAAAATAGATAGGTTCAAACAATGAGAGTAGACTGTAGTGAAAGGAAAGGTATAACAGCTTATTTTTATGTTATATGATTATTATATGTTTATATTTGTTTCAATGTTTAAATGGATAGTTATCTTTCACAGTGTGTTCTAAAAGATCCTTTAAAATAATTATTTTAAAAATTAAATTATATTGCATATTATTAAGAGTCAATGGACAAGTGTTATATTACCTTTATTATATTACCTACAAAATATCTTTAGTTCATCCCATTCTTATTGGAGGATTTCTTTCTTGTTAGTAAACTGCAATTAATTCATTTATATAGATAAAGGGTGTTATCTTATTGCATACCTACTCTTCCTTTAAGTCTAGTCAAAGGAATAATAAGAATTATAATAACTGTTTACTAAGTGTTTAAATAATATATATACATTGAATTTAATTAATGAGTTTATTTATCATCCTAAAGAGCTCCAACTAATTAAACGTTAGATCCAAATTTTGGATAAGTAGTTTCCAGTTGTACATTTTATTACATATTCAAAATCCTTAACTTTGAAATTAGAGGGAGCCAGATTATTTTTGAATCATAGATCAACAATTTTTTGAAATGTGTCAGTACTAACTATTAAGTAGTGTAAAGACAAAAGGAGGCTACTGGCATTTGAATATTCCTCTATACAAAATTTCATTAAATTTGGTCATTGGGGAAATTTTTTCCTAAGGAATTGGTGAGTTGGCAATTTAGTCATGCTAATCTTTATATAGATATCGTCTAAAATGCTTTTTACAACTCTGATAGAGCTAAAATTACTTAAAAATATGAAAATATGGTATTGTTTATCTAGTAATTGCTTAATGTTTTTCATTTACTTCAAAAAAGTACATAAAATAAGTTATTTTAATAATATTTTGAAAAAAACAAAACTGAAAAAAGTCTTTTTTCATGTTTTTTTCAAGCCATGTTTTTTTTAATAAAAAACGTTTTTTGGAAAAAAAACATTTTGAAAAAAAGACGGTGCAACTCTAATAATGAGTGAATAACGAATATAGCGGTAATGAATGAATAACGAATATAGCGGTAATGAGTGAATAGTGAATATAGGGGTAATGAGTGAATAGCGAATATAGGGGTAATAAGTGAATAGTGAATATAAAGGTATGAAAAATATAGAAAAAAGAATTATAGATGGGAAAATCGTGTCGAAAGCAGAGGTAGGAATATTTTAAAAGAATCATAGTAAATGGGGTAAGGGATACAGTGCATGTAGGCTAAGGAAGGGAGGAAGTAAAAGAAAGAGTGAAAAGGAAGCGTGATTGTGTTAAAATAAGAAAAATGGGAGTAATAGTGGTTCACCAACCTACCTTTATTCCAGCGGCTCCTGACCAGTTAATGAAATAGACATAAAGGTCAGTATGACAATTGATGGTCAGCCCAAATTATGGTAGTGGTGATCAATCTATGAATAACATATCATAAAATAAAAGGAGTAAAGGAGCTGCAAGTAAAGAAAAGACCGATCGGATGATTAGACAGGACCTAGCCAAGCTACAAGTAATATATATATATATATATATATATATATATATATATATATATATATATATATATATGTGTGTGTGTGTGTGTGTGTGTGTGTGTCTGTGTGAGAGGGAGAGGGAGAGGGATAAAAAAATAGTAGTAAACAACAATATTTTAATCAAAATTTATTTAAAACAACATAAATAGTTTTGGCAAAGTTATAATTAATGCCATTTTCAACCGAGTAATGAAAAAGCCAGGCAAGGAGCTCAGGATATATAAGGTGAGCAAAATACTAAAAAATATGAAAACACAAGAAACAAGCTGGAAAAAATAAGACTATTTGGGTGGATTCAGGGAAGTTACTAATCTCCGAGAACAATTGCTTCCGGGAGTTTATAAATACGATTGGAGACTTTATTCGATATATATTTGTTGAATTTGTATTGCCCTTCGGATGAATTGAAATTATCGACTTTGGTAATGATGATAGATTCTGCAATTCTCCTCTCAATATAATTGTTTGATTTATATCATTTTTGCTTGGTTGAAATCGATTCTATGGTCGTAATTTTGCATGGCGTAGAGAGACTTGAAGAACTTGTACCTCTTCTTATATCAGCTTGATGTTCTTTTATCCTCTTATTAAAATGGCCCGACCCTCCGATGTATGCCAAATTGCAATTATGGCATGGTATACAGTGTATACCAGCGTCGGATTGATGGGACGCAGTCTAGTCAATGAATTTTGTATGATGTTGGAATATTTAAATTTAATATTTATGTCATTTCCGTTCACATACGATTTTAAGGGGACCAAAGCTAGAGCATATGGGAAAATAATACATTTTTGTAAATATCTCCCTTCGCAGTGTGGATTTGAATGGCATCTGTTTATGAAGTAAATTGGGTATTTTAGTTCGATGAAATTACAGATAAGATGGTTAATTTCACCCTGAAGGAAGATTGGGTCGCATGTTCTTTCGGCTCGGAGAAAAGAGGAAGAAAGAACAGATATCTTAAAAGATTTGCCATGTTATAATAATAATGATAATAGGTATTTATAATGCGCCCTTCAGGGATGTGTTAACCGACGTTTAAAAGTAGCAAGGGAGAGAGAGGATCGGACTTCGGCAGGAAGAGTGTCACACACGTAATATCTGATAATTTGCCTTTACTTTCTGACTAGGGCTGTGACGTGATATCGTGGGACCTATGTTCGCTTAATTGAGGCTGACACGTCATCCAAAGGAATTCTAGAATTTTCGTTCGCTTTGATCGGCCAGTTTCCCTCCTAATTATTTTATTGAATATTAAATTGGATTAAGATTATTGCGGTTTTGTCATGAAAGAAAGTTATTTTATATTTAGTGTTAAGAACATTCATTGTATGTTGATGTAGCATTGGGATTTTGAACGATCCATATTTGTTAGTGTTCCGTGGAATTCAATGTCGGGGCCTAAATTCTTCACAGAAGACAGACCATTTTTTTGTGCTTGGAGAAGAAAGTTGTGTTCGGGAGCAGAGTGGATTTCGTGTACTTATTTTCCGGTTTCGTGCGTCTCGGAAGGCTATTGCTATTTAAGGCTATTGCTATTTAAGGCTATTGTAATTTAAGGCCATCCTGATTTAAGGCTATCGTGAGTTAGGGTTACTGTGAGTTTAGGGTACCGTGAGCTAAGGTTACCGTGAGTTAAGGTTACCCTGAGTTAAGTTTATTGTGATTGATTGACTTAGTGTAAGACAACCGGCAGAGTTGTACCCCTTTTGCATTTTTGTGCAGGTTTACCGCGAGTCTTGTGCCTCTCGTGCATCTTTGGTAGGACAGCCGTGTGTGGTGTCCTTGGTTTTGTGTGGCCCATTCTAGGCCTGATATTGATGGTCGTGAGTGCCCCTTTATTTTTGTACGCGGAGGTACATTGTAGTTACGTTACCGGTGAGTGCTTCCCTCTGTGGCTCAACCTTCTTTCTCCGTGGTCTCATAGATAGGAATATCATACGTGCGTTATTTTTGTGTACATATTTGTTCGTTTCTTCCATACTCTAAATATTTTTGTTCCAAAAGGCCATTCCTTAGCTCGACCTATCAAAGTTGTAATTTAGTCTTGGAATAAATCGGCATTTTTAAGTCGATCCATTTATCAAACATTTGTAAATAAAGTTTTTTTCGTTTTAAGTTGACGCATCTTCTATCCTTGGCTATAAACTTTTGGGGGGGGTTAAAGAATCTGGGCATGTCACCTGATCCCAGATATCTTAAAAGATTTGCCATGTAATAATAATAATGGTAATAGGTATTTATAATGCGCCCTTCAGGGATGTTAGCCGACGTTTAAAAGTAGCAAGGGAGGGAGAGGATCGGACTTCGGCAGGAAGAGCATTCCAGAGTCTAGGAGCGCAAACTGAGAAGCAACGGTCATCCATCGAGCAGAGGACATAACGAGGGGTGTTCAGGAGGGCAGCGAGGATAGACCGGAGTGCCCGAGGAGATTGTTGACGGGAGAGGGCAGACGAGAGATAAGGTGGAGCCTCGAGGTTTAGGGTCTTGTAGGTGATGAGAAGAATTTTATAGTGGGTACGGAAGTGAATAGGTAACTAGTGTAGCTCCTGTAACAGAGTCATCGAAGGAGAAAACTGAGGCCGGCAAGGAGGAGCCGGGCAGCATAGATTTGAACTAGTTGCAGTTTTCGAAGTGACAAAGAAGGGATATTCACCAGAAGAATATTGCAGTAGTTAAAGCGTGAGGTGACAAAGGCATAGATGGCAGTATCAAGGCTTCGTCGATCGAAATGGGATCGAACACGTGAGAACTTGCGGAGAAAACCGAGGAAAGACTTCCAGATACGATGGATGTGCGATTTAAATGAAAGTTGCTCGTCGAAAATGACACCAAGATTCCTGACGGTATCAGAGAAGGCGAGATTGGATTCGCCAAGGTTAAGGGAGGGAAAAGGAGCTTCAGATTTAACCACCATCGAAACGGTACTAACAAGGAGAACTTCAGTTTTATCGTGGTTAAATTTGAGAAAGTTTGAAGACAGCCATTCGTTTATGGAGGTGTAGGGTGAAAGCAGCTTGGTAATTGATTGAGAGAAGGACAGAGGGGATGAAGAAAGGTATATCTGAGTGTCATCAGCATACAGGTGGAAGAACAGGCGCAAATCGCGAAGAAGGGAGCCAAGAGGAACTAAGTAGATGCGAAAGAGGCGGGAGACCAAGGACTGAGCCCTGAGGCACGCCAAATGAATGGGCGCGGACTCCGAGGAGAGGTTATCGAGCGCGACTAACTGAATGCGGAAAGAGAGGTATGAGCGGAACCAATCATTGCAGTACCTGAGAGACCAAGGAAAGTGTGAAGACGATCAAGGGGGACAGTGTGGTCAATATATATGTAAGCATTTGAATTTGTAGGTTTTCGATAGTCGGAATATGATTATTTAAACGGTGGATTTCTACGTCTAGAACGGTAAAGAGTTGTTCTGTTCCCATTCTACGTTAAATTTTATCGTGGGTGTAACGAATTCAGGTTATGGAAAAATTATTGAAATTGTTATAGTCTAAGGGCAATGCCGATAGGATGTCGTTTACATATCGGAACCAGATAAGAAGTTGTGGTTTACTATTATTTTCTCACTGAGATATAGTATGCCAATTTGATATCCACTAATATATATATATATATATATATATATATATATATATATATATATATATATATATATATATACCAGGCAATGGCTTCGCTACTAAAATTAAAATTTAAAATCTAAAAAAAAGCAGCCATGGTTAAATTTTTATAAATTTTCTGAACTTCGCCAATTACAATAATTTTAAAAAGGAACTCTAAACTAAATTTTCTCCCCTTTTAAAATATTACGTTGCTAAAATAGTTATAGAAGAAGATATATACAAATATATCTTTTGAACTTTATGATTTTGTTTTTTGATATTATAAAAGAATTAATGGAAATAACTTCGATAAAAAACATAAGTCATAACCAAACTAAGATGAAATTATTATTCAAATACTCAAAAAAATACCATTCTTAAATTATAGAGTTAGTAATGATATATATATATATATATATATATATATATATATATATATATATATATATATATATATATATATATATATATATATATATATATATATATTGTCATAGGAGAGAACCACGATCTAGAGCCGGCAGAAGCATTTTCGGCGATAAGACGCTGTGCTGGGTATGCCAAGGGTCGATCGTCGCGAAGAGCAAGCCGCTTCCGGCTTCCTCGTATAAATACCCAGACGATGGAATTAAGAATTTAGTATGGTCCAGTCTCCGTGAGCATCGACAGTATTCGCCTGTTTTCGCTTTGACCGAACGCGTCGCGCAACTCTCTCGATCGCATCCCACTCCCAGGCAAGAATCCCGTTCAGCTAATAGCCTAGTATCTAGAGGTTATTGTTTCAATCCCGGCATCTCTTTTAGCTCGGTGACATACTCCCTCGGTTCCTACTCTCGAGGTCACTCGTGGTAATGATAACTCCCCGTTGACAGGATTCTCTCTCTCCGTCCACTCCCCGGAGTCCATCCCGCTACATCGAGGCTACGTGTGAGCCGTTCGTTCTCAGAGCTCCCGACTTGTGACAGGGGGGCGTTTGTTTATATTTCATTGCCGCGTACAAATTTTCCCCTATTGCATCCACAGTTTGCACCTAACTCAATTGTATATAAATTCCGACGCACATCACGGCTAATTCGTGCACCACGTAGATTCACTTCTTGAGGATCAAAGGAGCCGAGTAAAGGTGGGTCTTTACCTGACCTACGATATATATATATATATATATATATATATATATATATATATATATATATATATATATATATATATATATATATATATATATATATTTTGCTTTCGAAATACCTGCATGAATGCTGTGAATGACGAGATGTTTATGTGTGTGAATAGAGGTTAGATGAAGGTTAAATGGAAATAGGATTTATGCATCTGTATAATAGAACGGAGGAGAGAGGCAATCAAATAAAAAAATATCGGTTTTGTTGTCTTCATAAATTACGGTTGCAAGGTAAGCAAACTCATCAGGAGTGAAATTATCTGGCAGTGCTTGTAAGGTTTGAACAGTGGGGCTGTTAAAATATGCGTTCTACCCACATAATTGATGTTCTATCATGCAGTTTAATTAACATAACTTCAACGTCGTAAACAGCATTTCTTACGGATAAGGGAGAGGTTCAAGAAAAGGGAGGGTTTTCAAGGTCAGAGAGTAGTTTATCAGAGGGTGGTTAGTTTTTATATATTTTATGTAAATGGTTCGTGCCATTCTGTTGTATAATTCCAAGGTGCGGGAAAGTAAGAAACCACCACCCTCCAATTAGCATTTAACCTTCAAAACTCCCCCCTCTTTTTTACCCCACACCCCCTTCTAAGAGTGTCCCAGTGGAATGCTGTTTAGAACGGTGAATGTGGGGTAGACCGCCAATTGAGCACGAGGCAGTGTAGAATGACAAACAGTAACCCTGAATAACATTAGCGAGGAAGTGCTAAAGTGTGATAGAGAGAAACTGTTAAGTAAGACGATGATGGATTAGATGTTGAAAGGCATGCAAACGTGGAAGAGTACATTGTCCTCCCAAGGAAAATATGAAACGAAAGAGTTTTGAATGTATACGAGAGTTAGTATGATGGAGTAGCCGTTGTTTTGCGGGCCTTAACTCGAAGTTGACAGCAGAACCTCCATGGATTAATGTAGAGGCACTGGTGTGCGTGTTACGGCATAATATGAGTGAGACGTCATGGTACGAGTAAGACAGCATAGTGCGTGTAAGATGGCATGGTCCGCGTAAGCCGACAGGATATGCGTAAGACGACATGGTGCGTGCAGGGCGGAATGATGTGCGTAAGACGGCATGGTTCACGTAATAAGGCATGGTTCCCGTAATAAGGCATGGTTCGCGTAATAAGGCATGGCGTGCGTAAGAAGGCATGGTGCACTTAAGACGGCATGGTGTGCGTAAGACAATATGGTGTGCGTAATACGGCATGGTGAATTTAAGATGACATGGTGCGGGTAATACGACATAATGTGCGTAAGACGGCCTGGTCTAAGTAACATATTATGGTGCGTGTGATAGAATTGCCTAAGGCAGCTGCGCCTCGCTTCTATCACTTATTGAAACTCATGCTTCCAACGTGCTTCCTGCGAGAAGAGAGTAGCATGGCGTCCTTATCGCCCAACATTTTCCGATTATCTTCTCTCGCTCCAAGTTTAATCAAGGAGGTTCAATCCCCCGTTTGCCTGCAGGCGTCGATCTGGTCGAGAACCCCATTATTATCCAGAAGAGGACAATATACTTGAGTGCCAAGGTTCGTGCCCCTCGAGACGTCAAATCAACAGGGCCCCCCTGTTGTTTAATTGTTCGGAAGAGAACAACTTTAGAACAGTCATTGTTCTTCGAGCCCGTTTGACAAGAAACGGTTCTCGCTCCCCTGGTATCACGTCAGTGGTAAGTTAATTCACCCTTTTGAGATCCCAATTATCTTCACGAGGCATCACGCCGTTCCGGTCTTCCTTGTGCACCCAGGAACTCTACCCCGAGAACCCCCTTATTGTCCAGAAGAGGACAATATCCTTGAGTGCCAAGTTTCGTGCCCCTCGGGACGCCAAGTCAACAGGGCCTCCCTGTTGTTCAATTGTTCAGAAGAGAAGAACTTTAGAACAGTCATTGTTCTTCGAGCCGGTTCGACAAGAAGCGGTTCTCGCTTCCCTGATATCACGTCAGTGATAATTTACAATTGTTCAAAAGAGAACAACTTTAGAACAGTCATTGTTCTTCGAGCCCGTTCGACAGGAAACGGTTCTTGCTCCCCTGATATCACGTCAGTGGTAATTTAATTCCCTCCTTTTAACGTTCTTCAAGAGAACGCTTGGTTACACCAATAACCTCAATTGTTCATCCAGAACATCTCCGATATCCTGTCTATAGGATCGCTCGTACTTCCGAGCCCCACTTCGCTCCAAACTACTCGAAGTCAGTCCTTCTCCCCTCGTTAAGGACAACCCCCCCCCCCCCCCCCCCTAAAAAACCCTCCTCCTGGGAAGGAAATCGCCAGTCGGACCGAAGCCATTCCTTAAAATCGTTCATCTGCACGACGACCTTATAAATACGTAAGCTACGAATTGCATTTAACTATTTAACTTTGTGCCAACGTAACTCGGGGCTTTAACACGGATTTAGCAAACCCTTTCCCTTCTTGTTTGTTTTGTCATTTTTATCCCTCCAAATCTTAATCCACCGCTTAGTCAAATTTATCCTATGACCTTTTTCATTTCACGTGTATCTCCCATTTTAATCCCGGGTCATGTAAATATTTTCCATGTGTTATTTTTGTTAGATTAATTAATAAAATTCTATTTTATTAATGCTTGCAATATTATTTATCCTTGGGCTCCGTTCGACTTTATAAGTATATTGAAGATAAATAAGCCCTCTCCAGGCCTATTTATTAACGTAGAGTCATACTCGGCCATCTGATTTATCCCCGCACTCGAATATAAAATAATCCCCACAAAGAATAGATATATAGTATATCGTTGGGAGCCTTTTCTACGACATTGCGCATAAGACGAGAGGATGTGCGTAAATCGGCATGGTGCGCGTAAAACGACATGATGGGCCTAAGACGTCATGGTTCGCTTAAGACGGCATATGCACATAAGAGGGTATATGTACGTAAGACGGCATGGTTCTCGTAAGCCGACATGGTGTGTGTAATACAGCATGTTCCGCATAAGACGGCATAATGTGCGTAAGACGGCATGATTTTTGTAAGACAGCATGGTGCACGTAAGACAGCATGATGTGCATAAGACGGCATGGTGTGAGGAAGACGGCATGGTGTGCATAAGAGAGGAATGGAGGAAGAAAGGATTAATACAAAGTCAACCTGTACCTGACGATTTAGGTCCCAGATTTCTCCAAGGACCAGTTCTGACAAGTGAAAAACGGGCAATTAACTTTCACTCTGTCCCCCCCCCCCCTCCTCCCCAGTGATCTTCTCCGACGTGAGACGTTCTCCCTGCAACTGATCCCTCCCCCCCTCGTTGGCTAACCCAACTACATTGGTTGCCCACTTGATACAAGATCACTTTTAAGATCCTTTTTCGAAGATATAAGTCCTAAAATGCTGCTGCTTCATCCTATCC
Source organism: Ceratothoa steindachneri (assembly GCA_963969495.1). Classification (NCBI taxonomy): domain Eukaryota; kingdom Metazoa; phylum Arthropoda; class Malacostraca; order Isopoda; family Cymothoidae; genus Ceratothoa; species Ceratothoa steindachneri. Next base: position 16,231,123 of record OZ018322.1, on the reverse strand, counting down.
TCTGATCTCCCTCTGCTTCCCTATTAATTGTTAAAGCTGGTGCGGGGAATGATCTGTCTGCTGCGATACGCCCATAAACCTTACTTTGGTGCCTTCAAGCATCACCGCTAACCCATCTTTTGGTCACTTTCCATTAGTTGATATGTGAGCGTTCTGTGAAGCGAAAATCACTATTTATTATTTTTATTATCATTATTACTATTGCGTCATGCTATCATGCCATACCATCACTAAATGATAATCGACGAGTAGACCACTATGGATCCTCCCGCTCTGAACTCACAACACCTTCAATCCTTTGTAGGGCGTTCATTTTAAATTAATTAAATGGCTCCCTTTTGTCGATTTCCGAGCACCCGCGATGGCTCATCTTCTAATGCAAATAAGACTTAAATGGTCTGGCTTCATTTAGATCTACAAGCGCGCTGTATCTGGGCTCTTAAACTCCAAATCGTACTCATTGACTTCCGAACGAGTGGCAGACTCTACTCCAGCGGCCACTTGAACAATTCAAGGACGCTCTCATGCAACCGCCAGAACACACGAGTCGACGACAAGATAGGGAACTGATCTGACGTCGCGATTCGATTAGAGTTTTGAACCAACTCTCGGAGTCAATGACCCTTGCATCGTGGTTGGCATGCATCTTTGAAATGAATGCATCAATAAACTCATAGATATAGGTTACAAACATAAACGGTGTGGTGGAGTGAATGTGAGTGTGTGTGTGAAGGGCCATTCCCCCACCCCTTTCCCAATACCCTCTCCCTCCCTATGTAAGAATGTGTGTATCAATGGGAATTTTTTCTTCTTTTTTTGTTTTATATATAATATATTAGGGATTTCATGTTTTGTTTAAGATGTTTTCGTCTCTTTGCAGAGAGTTTATTGATAAAATTCTTTTTACGAAAAAGCCACTCTAGTAAAATAGATAAATATTACCTTCCTTTTGTACAGTGGCTGGGGTTCTATGATTTGGATAATACAAATTAAAGATATTGTGCGTCCCATTTGTAAAGAGAAGGGCTTTCATATAACCTCAATACTGCAACAAGATCGCTTAACATTATATCGAGCTCGGAGGCGCCAGTTTTCTTTTATAAGTCCTAGGCATTGTGCCCACTCGAGTGGCAGCTGGCAGGACTTCACCCCTGGGGTATCACGTGAGGCCCTTTCCTTTTTTTGTTCCTTCATTGGTTGTTGTAGTCGCAAATACTTTTTTTTTTTTTGCTCGAATCTGTATGTCAATATTGTAGATACTCTGATCACAAAAACATCAAAACCTATATTACGTTATTCAAGGGAATGAAGTTAAATGTTAACGTGAAGTCTGAATTTTGCAGACAAACTTCGTTAGGAATAAATCTCGGCGACGTCGTGGGAATAAGTGTATTGAAAATAAAGCGTTAAGAAAAATATATATTATGGAATAAACAGTTATGATTGAAAAGTGAAATTATACAGTAACAGTTATGATTGGATTGAATTACGCGTGTGAATTAAATTTGCATGAGTTAACGAGAATGGATTTACAACTGATAAATATTAAATATTAAGTAGATTATAAATTGGTAAATGTTGCTAAATCGTTAAATGCGAAAATAGATTACATAGTATGATAAATAGATATTAAATAGTAATTGGCTAATAGGTAATTGATAGATAGTAGTTGGTTGATTGCAATTAAATTGGTTAAATAGTAGTTAAATATATTGTATTATAAGTAATTTGTAAGTATTAATTGTTAAATATATTTTTAAATAAATTGTTAAATAGATTATTAAATAGATTGTTAAATAGATTATAATTAAATTGTGTAAATATTTAAATGGTATGATAAATAGATTATAACGGAGTTGGAAATACCTGTAAATGAGAAAAGAATCATGCATTAAATCGAGATTCTTTTGGAAAATTTCAAGCTAAATAATTACAATTTAAATATTACAGACCTGATTCACCGAGACGAGGACAACGAAAGAATCTCGTGTTTAATTTTAAGACGTTTGGGAGAGCGGGAATAACAATCTCACGTTTATGCCACGGTTACCAACCCTTCTTAATATATATATATTTATATATATTTATATATATATAGTTAGAAATAAATATTTACACTTGTAGGGGTATAGACCGCTACATATATTGATTGAGAGTATTCATAAGATAGGATTAATTGTATATAAATAAGTAACGAGATCTTTTGTAAATAGTTACCCCATATTTTTTTGTAAGTAAAGGACTATACATACAATCTGTTTGATTTCTTCCTCAATTTCTTACGTCCGAATTAGTGTAGGAAGCGGGTCTGATCAATTGGGGTTAGAGTCCAGATTTTCGGCCAGCTACATTTGGCGCCCGAATAGGGACGTGAGATCTGGAAACCTGGAGTGTGACAGGATTGGATTGCAGTCCACACCCAATTAGAGTGACAAGTAGTTTGGTTGTTTTTCCGCTTTTTCTATCTTTATTACTAACGTGGGAGGATGACTTCTGTGGAACAGGGCCTTCATGATGAGATTGTGAGACTGAGGCTGGAGTTGAAGCAGAAAGAGGAGGAATGTATGATGTTGAGGAGCGTGATTGAGGGATTGAAGAGTGATATGATGAGTATGGATGAGAAGACAGACAGGATGAGGAAAGAAATGGACGAGAGATAGAAGCAGGTCAACCAACAAATGAAGGAACTATATGACATGATGAAGGGGTCAGAACTGGCCCCAGGACACTCGACCCTGACCCCTGCTCCGACTGATGGGGATAAGACTTATGGGATCAATGTGAGTATGACTTCCTCATCATTATTTTTTGTCACAAGGAGTGATGTTATTATATGAACTATTGTTGTCTAAATGATTATCGTTTTCGGTATTTATAACGTTGTTAATAATTATTTTTTCTGGATTTAAGACGATCATAATGATTATTGTTTTCGAGATTTAAAACAATAATAATGATTATTGGTTTCGGGATTCAGGACGATCATAATGATTATTGTTTTCGAGATTTAAAACAATCATAATCATTATTGGTTTCGGGATTCAGGACGATCATAATGATTATTGTTTTCGGTATTGATGACGTTCTTAACACGATTATTGTTTTCGGCATTTTAGACGATATTAATGATTATTGTTTTCGGTATTCAAGACTTTCTTAACGATTATTGTTTTCGGCATTAAAGACCATACTAATTATTATTTTGGGGGTATTTAAGACGGTCTTAACGATTATTGTTTTCAGTACTTAAGACGTTCATAATGATTATTGTTTTCGATATTTTCGACGTACTTAACAATTATATTTTATTGTTTTCGTCATTTAAGACGATCATAATGATATTTTCTTTCGGTATTTAAGACCTTCATAATGATTATTTTTTCGGTATTTAGGACGTTCATAATGAATAGGTACGCTGATTAATTAAATCTTCGCCGAGTTGTGGCCTAAAACTTTGGATCCTGATACTCCTGTGACTAAGATTAATTCAATTCATCTTATCCTGATTTCTTATTAAATAATAATTTCATACTTAATATTTTTTTATATCTAATTTAGGAGGAGAAACGACGGTTGCAGTGAGAGATAATCGGTTTATAGCCTTTGAGGACAGACACCTTTTTGTTTTCCATAGTTTTATGCAAATCATTTAACCTCGCCATTGCTACAGATTTCCCAAACTTACTTTTTCCGTTAAGAACATTTTTTATGTATACTAAAAAAAAGAATAGTAAAGATTCGTTTTAACACATATTTTCAAATGAATTTAAAATTGTGTTTTTCTTATTTTTAAGATCTTTTACTCGTTTTCCCCGGAAAAGCATACTCTTCCCATAATCGACTGAATGTCTACAATAGGAAAAGTATGTATTTCCGGCAAAAATGAGTTTCAGATCTAAAAGGTTCACACAAAACTGCATAAGGAAAACACATTTTCAAAATCATTTAAAAGGTCCAGAACCAGACCTAACATAACCTAATAAAATCAGACAAAAATTTAGGAAAAAACTCACCTTATTTGTCATGCCGATACTTAGTCGAATGTGAGTATTAGAAAGCCACGTGCCCTTAAACGCTCTCACGGAAAATGTGCATAGGGTTTAACGCTCTTTCGAATCCTCTGCGATTTTAACACAGTCATATAAATTCTGATCCTGTCTAAATCTGCAAATACTGCGGCATGTAGGGCATGTAATATCTCGCGGGATTACACTGTGAACCCTATTTAGTTCAAATGCCTGACAATCGGTATCAAAATCTTCTCGTATGAGTTGGTATTGCGACTTAGCACGGCCACCGCACGCCATTATACCATATGAACTGAAAACACGGACATCCGCGAATCGTCCGAAATATATAAAAATATAACAAAGAAAATCTATTGGCTAATCGCCAAGAGACGCATGCGCATATCGTCTGCAGATATAACAAAGCCTGCTATTCGCTAACTAGTCAGGCCAAAACTTGAAGGGAATAGGGCAAATGGCACAGGGAGATTGAAATTTTGCAAAGTAAAAATATATTTTCGAAAAGTGAATAACTACGTTATTATTAAGTTCCGGAAGCTGAAAATGACATCGGTGAGCATCTTTTTAGGAATTAAAAACGTTTATGTCTTTTAAATTAAAAACGTTATGTCTTTTAAATTAACAAAATCGTAATTGTGTTAGAAACTAATCTTATCTTGTTTTTTTGTTTTTTGGCAAAATCACCAAGGATAAAAAAAAGGTTCCCACTAATTATTTCGTTGGCACTTAAATCTGCTACGTCAATTTCTCCCCAAATATTTTTTGGTTAAAATTCCCATTTACATGTTTTGTTGGGTACTGCATTTTTTATTTTTCACAACACAATTTTTTTCCAATTATTTACCTGAATCCTGATGATTCTCACTTAAGATTTCAGGACGTAATCTTAAAAAGTGAACCTTTAATTTCGATTTTTATCTACAATGATTATTTTCTCCTTGAAAAGCTAATATTTATTTATTTAGTAAGTTAATTTAATCTGCTAGAAACTGCGATGGTCATAAGCACAGCTGATATATGTTATCCAGAAGTTTCCCTCTCGCACGAGACCTCTTGTCTTAAAAGCTTTTCTGAAGAACTCTCAAATAGGCCTTAGAAGGTGTTCACTTACTTGAAGGAGCGATTGTGGCCGAATCTGAAAGCACTCAAGCGGCTGTCCATAAATTAATTTCCGTTTTAAAACTCCAGGACGAACAGCGACTAATCGAGCGACCAATGTAACTAATATATAACCAAAATAATTAACATTGGACTACAAAGTATCTTAATGTAGTTCGGCTCTAATCGAGGCAAGTTGCTAAGTACTCCTCAAGACAACAGGACCTTAATAAGAATTTTGGATCATTTAAACATCCCCCATCAGAAAGATTTAATGGGGAAAAGATGTTCAAGAGCTTGAAATTAAGGGGGAGGATGTTTAATAACTTTAGCGGTCTACAAACCCAATCAATCTTTAGTGGACGATCTACAGCAGAACCTAATTAAACCCTGTACTGGGTAGGTGGTTAGGTTAGGTTAGATTTGGTAAGGTTAGGTTAGATTTAGTCAGGTTTGATTAGATTAGTTTAGGTTTTAGGTTAGGTCTGGTTAGGTGGTAAGGTAAGGTCTGGTTTCGGCCAGGTTATATCTGGTTAGGTGGTTAGGTTAAGTTTTATTAGGTGGTTAGGTTAGGTTAGCTGTTTAGGTTAAGTTTTATTAGGTGGTTAGGTTAGGTTAGGTCTGGTTTTGATTAGGCTAGGTCTGGTTAAGTGGTTAGGTTAGGTCTGGTTTTGTTTAGGATAGGTCTGGTTAGGTGTTTAGGTTAGGTCTGGTTTTGTTTAGGATAGATCAGGTTAGGTTATATCTGGTTTTGTTTAGGATAGGTCTGGTTAGGTGGTTAGGTTAGGTTAGTGTAGATTATGTTCTGCTCTTGACCGCACACTATGGCAGCCCTGTTTGTGTTATTACTATCCCCAGCCTTAACTAACCTTTTGGGGGGAGGATTTTCGATGGCACAAACTTGCTGGATCTTTTATGTGAAAACCAAGGAGGGCATCTCTGCAAAACAGTTTGTACGAAATGAGTGTCAAAACAGGGTGAAGATGACCGAAGAAGCGAAACTATGTTGTGGATATAAATTCGCAGAACCTCTTTGGGCACTGGAGCTGAGAAGGAACGCAGTCCTCAAGATGACAGCTGTCGCATGCTGAGTAAACATTAAGGCCGGAAGGGTGTGCTGTTACGCCACGTTTTATGGGCAGCACGGGGTTTACCTATGCCACACCATACTCCAGCATGAGTTACCTTGTTTCTTCGGTTATACCTGTTACCCGGACGCCCCTGCCCTCTCTCCCCCCCCGGTGCCTATAGTTGTGCACTCTTCCGGCCCCAACACCTGAAGGGCATTTATTCATTCATATATTTAGTTAATAAATCAGGTAAAAACAGATGAGTAGTAGAAGCAAGGTACGAGGTGGAGAGTGTATTTTGATACCCACTCTTCTCTTGGGCCATACGATGGGGGGGCTACGTCGGCCCCGTACTTTATATGGTAAAGGCAAGAAAAGGCGGGTCGATTGTGTGCAAGCGATTGTCTTCTTGATGTTTCTGATCTTAAGAGGAAGTTTTCTATGTATCCATGAGGGAGGAGGGCGAGGACAAAAGAGACACCCCTCTGAGTAGTGCAAGGGCTCCCCCCCACTACCCTTAGTGGCAACGAGGCGCCCACTGTGTTTCATTATGACAACGAAGACAACGCTTGCCACTCTTCTCAAGAGTCTGGGTAAGGGAATTTTCCCGTTTGCCAATGGCAACTCTCCATCCAGGATTTCAGTGCCCCCCTCCTTCCCCTACATTGGCCTTTCGAAGGGACACAGAAAAGGCATTGAGGGAGAGTTGGCCATTCATGAAAGGAGCAGCTGGGGCCTACTTTTAAACTGTGAGGAGGACTATGGGTTGCGCTTCCAGTTTGGTTCTGCCCCCTTTCCTTGAAACGAGAGTGGGAAACATTCCGGGGGGCGCAGTTTCCCGAATTCTTTCGTTGAAAGCCGGTGAGCTCCCTCCACTCGAGACTTGTAGATCAGAATTAGACCCAGGGCCTAGTGATTCCACACTCAGGATCTCAGAAGCAATAGGGCGGATAACAGAATGGAGGCCCTCCTAGAAGCGAATTGGAACAACAGGTGTCCCCGTCCCAAACAGCAGAGCTTCCCCGTGGAAGTAATGATTCGACGGAATATACTCCTAAGTATGACTCCGCTTCTGGAAAAGTTCTTCCTAAGGGGGGGAATGACCTTCTAGGACTTCAAAGGAGGGTAGGGCTCTACTTTATCCGTGTCTCCATAGGCGACTAGGTCCTTCTTCTCGGAGAGGGACTGGGTTGAGGAAGGCCGAATCGGCTTGGCGCCGCTTCGTAAGGGGAAGAGAAGCAAGTACAAACCCTGCCCGGTTCCTCAAAGAAATGAGGAAAAGTAAGAAGATGAGTGAATATTTACCCTCCAGGGGTACTCTAGGACAAAAGAGACCCTTGCCAACTCGGTAAGTGAGCAGCCTAATGCTACTATGGCCGGCCTTGAGGCCCTCTATGGTGAAGAGAGGAGAAAATCCCAAGTCACTGAAAAAGTAAAACAGGAGTAAGCAGAACCCCGAGAACCTAAGAATCCATCATTGGGAAGCTGCCTCTTATGTTTAAGTCCACCGGCTTCAGACCTCTTTAGAAATTGGCTATAATGAGAGGAGCAACCTGCTCAACGGACACATGCTACATCTACCTCAGGCTTTAGCTAGGGTTTTCGGTAGGGTGCCGGAGATCATCCATTTCTCAGACGTGAGCCTTCTGGTGAATACGGTCGACCCTGCTCCCGTAGCCATAGTGAGCGCCCTTTGGAAGCTGTTTGCAAGTAGCCCAGCACTCTACCATGAACTTAATCATGGGTGTGGTCTATTTAAGGAAGGTACTAGACTACTCCCTATATGATATTACTGAAGAGCTGTCCAACCAGCTCTTCGTAACGTTAGACAACGTATGTATTACTAGTGTCATCGGTTTGGCTAGACTATTAGTGCCTGTAGACGTGCTAGGTCCAGTTTACCCGAAATCTGTACAAATTACTTCATGGCCGTAGACAATAACGCTGCATGCGTGAGGAACAGTATGTGAATTGCATCGGAATGCACTTTGCTTCATCTAAGAATCACGATTCGCATCTTTTTGAAAAACGGGTCCTTGCCGCGGTCTGCACGACAACGAAATTCATACGCCTCTCAGCTCAAAAAACGCCCTCATTTCATATATAGAGTGTATACCCTGGTAGAACAGGTGGCAATACAAGCTCATGGCTCACACTAGCTAAGACTTGGGTCTCCTTCCCCAAAGCGACCGCTTTGCAGTAAGAGAAGTCACTGCGTGCCTTACCAAGTCGTTAAACTTACAAGATGCAAAAACTTGGATGCTGGTAGTGTATCCACAACCGGGGTCTCTAAAAACTACCCACGAAATGGAAGTAGCAACAAAAGAGCTTCTACTCACTTAACCCTCTTCGAGGCTGGACGGGACGCTATAGATGTCGAACCCATCCAGCCCCAAACTTCTAGGCTAGTGGAGTTAAATGATCGTAGGTAGATCCAACCCAACCTCTAGTAACCCCTCGAAGGTAGTAGTATCTTCTGCGGCAAATATCGCTCGAAAGTTTGCTTCTTCTCCCAACATACCTACAACTATTCCAAGATGGTCTTCACCTAGAAGAGGGCCTCTTCGATGCCTTCTAACTAGACCTTGAGAGTATTTCATTAAGTGGAATTAAGGTTGACTCCAAGCTTATTGCAAGGAGCTGCATAGGTTCGTCTCATCCCACTCAGAGTTAGCATTCTGTATTTGCGAGACCATGTTGGGTGCACCTGAGAAGTTACCTCTGGTGGCTTGCATCTGGCATGGTGGCCTATATTCAATGAAGTGATTTCCCTATCTTATTTTAAAAGTATAAGACGGCTGACGAGACCGTTGAGTTATTCTCCCGGACCTTTATTACCGCAGGCCTGACTAATATTCTGTGTGTTCGCCTTTTGTCCGCCCCGCAAGAGGGTAGCCTGTGTAGCCTGTCACACTTGGTACCTAAAGAAGCTGCATATCCCCTTGGCCTGAGTGCAAATTAGGGAATCCCTGTCACTAGGTTGACATGAACTCTATGAGGTGGCCTGAGAAAGTTCTTGTTGCACTTCCCTTTCACTTACTCTCAGTGCTACTTTTTTATCACTCTACAAATATACTAAGTTGAATAGAAATCTTTAACGGGACCAGGGTAAGATGTTGGTGCGCTTTCTTATCATTCCCTCCCAACATTCTTTTTTCTCTATGGTTATCTCGTCAACCCTTTGTCTAGTTTTAAGGATCTGGCAGTTACATCATGCCGTGTCAGAAGAGACGCTTTAGAAACTATATAAACAACGGCCGCAGTTCGCAAGAGACCAGGCTTTGAATGCACCTGGGCTTTGCGGCGCAAATAATGTGAAGATCGATTTTTCCCCCAAAACTACTTCCCTGCTTCTAATACCCTGAACACCTCCCTCTAGCCAAATTGCGTGCATAAGGCTGTACTGCATGTGGTGGTAGTGCTTTTCTGCCTTTTTAGCTAGCTGCCAGGCCAACTAAAATTCTCTGGTTTCGTCTCTAGGTTTGCCATAACATCTTCAGGTCGGCGAGTGTCGCTGTAAAAGGTTACGAACACCATTCATTAACGCACCCAGGGGGACCCCTACAAAGTACGAAAACCCGAGACGTGATAGGCGGAAGCGGCCAGACGCAGCATATAGCCCACCAACCCCCTCCTTTTTTCCTTTCCTGGTCACAAGTTCATTAGCTCCCGTTGCTGGCTCGTTTAGCCACGTCTTTTTATCAAAAATTAGAACTACATCCCTCTCCTCAAATCCTTGCACGACTTTGGTGTTGGGACAGACGAGAAGTTTAATAGCAACACCACTCTAACTGATGGAGGGGCTCCGCCTCAACATTTTGAATGCATCAAAGGGCTTTTCCCCTAGCTATCTTTGCAGCTGCCTCCCCAGCAGGTCCACCTCTCTGGCGGAGGTGGCCCTCTATGATTTCTAAGAGGCCTCTTTAAGACACTACTAGCAGATAGAACATTTCTTCCTCTCAATTTTTGACGAGGTTAGGGGTTTTCTCATACCCCATTTTATTGACTTACCTCCGGGCGACTCTTCACGCGCGGTGGATTCCCATTTGCTCTCTCAGTGACACACCGAATATACGACAAGGCAGAGGATGCACTGCCTCGGTCCCCCCTCCCGTTGGTGTCATGTGACCTACCACAACCCCATTAGATGGGTAAGAGGCTGTATCGCCCCATGGGCCCAGCCGAGAAACCTCATACCAGGTTTTTCAAAATGTTCTGTTACACTCGGTTTTACTTTATCTTTCAAGAGGTTTACTTGTGTGATAGAAAAACGTTCCGTCAAACAAACTTAAAGTTCTACTTTTCCCACACGTATCATTAAAACGTCTTTTCCATTGTGTGTCAAGATGGAAGTGAAAAGAATCGAGATCTCTTCTCTCCTGCCCCCGACTACAAGTCCTACATCGCAAGCGATTTAACGTCAGTCTGATGACCGTCCACAGTGATGCAGAAAGGCTCAAGAACGGGGAAGACTACAAAGCTTGACCTTGTTCAGGCAGACCTTAAGTTGTCAACCGTTTGGCTGTGAGAAAGTCTTTAGAAAGTGAGCTGAATCTCAAAATGGCTACTGCGCTCGCGAAGAAAAACATCAAACTGGCCACAGTATCCAGGGAACGTCAACGAGAAAGGCCTCTGCGTAGAAATGCCTCTGTCCACCGACCGTAGGCGAGAACAATATCGGAAGTTCTGTTTTTGCCTTCCCAACAACTTAAAGAGTCATGGAAATCGAATTCTCATTTTTTATGATCAAAAATTATTCACGGTTGATTCGGTTATCAACAAGCAGAACGACTGCAATGTAAGGTTCTGCCGGGACATCTCCGAGGTCCGCTACGTGTCCATGACCGAGCACCCGGCTTCCATCATGATGCTCGGCGTCGTGGTTTTGAATCGTGAGAAGAATCCGCCGGTATGGTTCGCGGCCGGTTACAAGCTCACCACGGTCGATTACATGGACATCTTAGCCAAGAAATTCCTGCCCTGGATGAGAAAGATTACGAAGAAGGCAACCTACATTTTTTTAAGCAGCAAGGTGGCCTACCTCATATGGCCACAGCTAGGTCAGTGCATGAGTAGTTGGGATTGAACATGAACTTCTGATCGATGGACGATCGCCCAATCTTAACCCCCTCAACTACAGCGTGTGCTACTTTATGATTCCTGTTTAGTTTGGGATTTACAGCATTTTCTGGTGCAGTTTTAAACTTTTCTAGAAAGCTTTTGACATTGCGCGCAACATCAATCTCTCACTATGCTTTAGGCCGAGACGGAAAGTATAGCTTTGTTCCTCAAAGTTTCAACGTGACAATGAACGGGTATAGCAGAAGAAACCATCCTCTTACGCCATCTTATTGATGGCAGTTTTGATACAGAAAAAAACTTGCCTCCCTCCACCCAAAGAAAGATACGGAGCCAGCAAATCAATTATAAGATAACCAGGCAATGGCTTTGCCACTCCACTGCCTACGGAGGGAGCTTACGCTTCGCTACTAAGATTAAAATTTAAAATCTAAAAAAAAGCAGCCATGGTTAAATTTTTATCAATTTTCTGAACTTCGCCAATTATAATAATTTTAAAAAGGAACTCTAAACTAAATTTCCCCCCTTTCAAAACATCACGTTGCTAAAATATAGTTATAGAAGAAGATATATAAAAATAAATTTTCTGAACTTCACCATTTGTAATTCTTTGGGTTTTAAAAAATTCACAAAATTTCGATACTTATATTTATTTCTGAACTTCACCATTTTGTTTTTTGATATTATAAAAGAATTATTAGAAATAACTTTGATAAAAAAACTTGTCATTTGTCCACTGAGGAAAAAAAAACCATTTATTAATTTCTCACCCATCTTCAAAAATCCCGATATGCAATTATAGAGTTAGTGATTAGCCAATTATGCTTTACATAAGCATAAAAAATACCAAAAGCTTTTTTGCTGTAAAATCGTCTGTACACTGAGTCTGCAAAATCAAAATTATCTCTCTCGAAACGTCGATGACCTGCGATTATAGAAAATAATAAATGAACATTCATTAGCAAGCCCGAAGTGTGTCGTCTATGATAATTACGTAACTGCAGATGTCCGAAATTTCGACCTTTAATCAAAAGCAGAATTAAAGATTTTTTAGACAAGTTCTATTTGTGGTTGGTGTGTAGAGAACATACCCTGCGGACTTATCGTTTGATTTCTCGCATTTGTCAAGATGTAATGTCACATTGTCGACTTCTTCGAAAATGATTTACTCCCAAGCTGGAATGGGAAGTGCGTACTCATGTAATTACCACTTTGGCCGGCCTTAGGATCGGTTCGATGACCGGTACTGTTGTTTGTAATACTCGTATTAGCAAAATCAATTTGGCCACAAAATGCAATAGAGGAGGCAAAGGGTAAAGGATTTTTGCAATTATGAGCGACCTTTCATTCATGGATGGATTAAATAAAAGGTGGAGGCTTCTCCGTTTTAGCAGAACTGCTGTGAGTTTTTGTTGGAAACGGATGAGGCTATAAAACAAATTTTTAATAATTAAAGCTGAGAATAAGGCGATTGTCTGGGCGCAACGGGTATCGCATATGTAAGTAACTCTCCTCACCAGAAGAGATCTCCATCGCGTTCGTCACATAACGGATCGTCTAGTTCATGACAGATAATTATGGTTTGTTATTAGATTACTTACGACCACTTCTAGAAGCCGCAAAACCACATTATCTTGCTGAGGATTTGTTATTTTGTCTCCCAAAATTGGTAGTTTTTCTTTTCTTCTATCGATATGGTTTGGTGGAATGAAACAAACAGCCTTGGCTGCTCCGCCGTCATTACAGAGCTTCTCGCATGGCTGGTTGGCTTCCCGGCTGATGTAACAATGGCGGCTGATTGCTGCATCCCACAAAGTAACTATAAACAACATACCGCTTCAAAAATGATATATATATATATATATATATATATATATATATATATATATATATATATATATATATATATATATATATATATATATATATATATATATATATATATATATATATATATATATATTCACCTAGATTTCTTCTACAAAGCTTGAGTCTAATATTGAGTAAGAAGGACAAAACGAAGAAGGCGGGTCCCATCTTTAATTCCAATGTTTCGGGTTATTACAAAACCCATCCTTAGGAGCTAAAAACAAATTCTAAATGAGTAATCTAAGCCTAAAAACATAAATAACAGCACAAGTTCAAAGTTAAAAACCACAGATCAGAGAAAATCGCAAAAACGACGTTAAAAATATAAAATGAACGTTACGTTAATGAACAAACAAAATAGTTAGTTAAAGAACAGCAAAATATTTGTAAAGAGATACTAACAATTAAGGACAAACAAAGTAAACGTAATATTACAAAATTAAACAATTGAAATGGAAAAATAGAGAATTGGATACAAACAAAAAGTAAAACTAATATATATATATATATATATATATATATATATATATATATATATATATATATATATATATATATATATATATATTTTTTTTTTTAAGAGAGCAGAGGGGTTGCGCGCGTTTTATTTAAAAACAAAAACATATTTCCTATTCCCTAATAGTTAAAAGCCCTGCATTTTTATAATTTGAATATTACCATTTCCCATATAATTAATTTATAAATATCCGATAACTTATCTAAAAAATTGTTATGTTTGTATATATTTATAATCTCATATCCGTGAGAATGGGTTCCTACCCGAAACGTCGGTACCAAGAAGTTATAATATAGTAATGTACTTCCTAAATTTAACCTGCTTATTTATCCTAAATATATATATATATATATATATATATATATATATATATATATATATATATATATATATATATATATATATATATATATATATATATATATATATAAATATATATATATAATATATATATATATATATATATATATATATATATATATATATATATATATATATATATATATATATATATATATATATATATATATATATATATATATATATATATATATATATATATATATATATATATAAAGTTAGGCAATATATTTGCATCGTAGCAAGTTTTGTTTAAAGCGAGGGTTTTGTTAAAAAGAACCTAAGCTTAACATTCAATTTAATTCGAACGGAATATTGGCAAGCGGTAGAATTAGGAACGGAATTACAAAGGATACTTAATCTACCCCAATGAAGGTCCATCACCTCTTTGGATGTGACCGTGAATTTGACCTTCATTCCTAAACTTACCCTTATAGATCTTGTCTTAACATATATTTTGTGGGTGGGTTTTGACAAATGCGAATGACCTTTGATAGGGCCTTGTGGCGCTTTTTTTCATCCGCGAAATTATGTTATGTTATGTTATCTCTTTGTTTGATGGTATATAAGTGTATTCATTCACTGATATATACACCAATTTTCTATTCTTTATATTTGTATTTTTGCTTTATCTCTGAAGATGATACGCGGCATCGAAACGCGTCAGATAAATAAAGTGTCTTGCTAAAAGATTCTTCTCCTATTTCCTCCTTTAACGTTAAAATTTAAGTTATAATGAATTTCGTCGGAGAATTTATCCAAGGCCTCAACCGAGAGGTAAAGGCCAAAAATATACGACAAATTGAAAGATGCTAAAGGAAAATTACAAATGCGAAATTAGCCGTCCTTTTTAAGAAAACTTGTCACGATATATATATATATATATATATATATATATATATATATATATATATATATATATATATATATATATATATATATATATATATATATATATATATATATATATATAATATCATTTTGTAAACTTATTTAGTCATAGTGCTCATTACTGGTAAAGTGGGATGTTGCTGGTCACAGCCTATCATAGGGTATGGATTTTTGGGGATGCAGCAATTAGCCACCGTTCTTACATCAGCCAGGAAGCCAGCCAGCCAGGAAGCCAGTCAGCCGTGCGAATATCTCTTAATGACGGAGGAGCAGCCGAGGTTGTTTTGTTTTTTCCGCGCCAAACCAAACAATAATATTGTTTTCATGTTGTAGGCTAAGAAAAAAAAGATTTATAACCAAAAAGGTTATAATAACATGGGTGTATAATAATTTTATATGAGTTCTAGATATCGGGCATTTAGTCACATAAAACGGTGCAGATGCAATCGCTCATTTCAGTGCTCGACTAGAAGTTATGACGATGAGCATAGGAAATAATGTTCTTATTAAACAGAACCCCTACTCGGGACAGTAGGGTTAGTTCGTGGACTAATTCGCAAGTTACAAGGAGTCGTGAACTAGTTGACCCGAAAGACACTTTCTGTCCATCCAACCCTAACCCAAATTCAAACGAGCAGGTAGCTTTGAGTCCGTAATGAGGGAAGTTTCACTAGTAACCAATTACCTCTCCTCCCTCGTATTCATATAATCTCATTATGAGAAAAAGGATTTGAATTTTACATCAGGAAAGGAATAACCAACGAGAAAAATGCAATTCATTACGCTACGCAAATCGTGAAATTACCACCTTTTTAGAGATAAGATTTTGCTGGCACAGTTTTTAGGAGCCTCATTAAATGAAATCTTCTTGCTGTTGTTTTTGGCTTCCTAGTAAGGTCAGATGACCTCTACTCCCCCCGACCTTATGGGAGTTCAAGGAAAAAAGCCTTTGATCCTACAGTGCCGTAAACGTTACAATTAAGTGTAATACAATATATTAATTTTAATTCATTTACAAGTGCCAAATTACTAAGTTCGTTATTTTCTTTCATAATGGATATATTTTTTAGTGCGACACCTTCATGGATTTGTAGCAACTAAGAGACGTCCGATACCAAGTCTCACCTCTTTAGCTAAGGAAATATTGGTGATGATGCTTTATTGATATTTATTGTATAAAATATTTAATTAAATCTAAGAGGTAACAATTTTATTAATCAGACACAATTAATGATGGTTGGGTTTTTTATGTGATCTATAAGCTGAACGTAACCTTATTTTATTCAGGAAAATAAATATAAAATAAAAATATATTTAGTTAAAATTCCAACAACTAGGGTCTGTAGACCTTTTGAATATCATTAAGAAATGTATAAATAAATTCTTTGCATTAGTTAAGATAGGTTAGGTCTCACTATCGTGATTCGTCTTTCCATAATGGGTATTAATCAAATCTATCTTAATCCATCTTAATAAGATTACAGACTGTTTTTTCCCCATATTTTCAAAATGTAGATCACAGTAAACCAGAATAATAATTTATATCACATACTAAACCAGAATAATGCTGTCTGTATATCAGATGCTAAACCACAATAATGCTGTCTGTATATCAGATGATAAACTAGAATAATGTTGTCTGTATATCAGATGCTAAACCAGAATAATGCTGTCTGTATATCAGATTCTAAACAAGAAAAATGCTGTCTGTATATCAGATGCTAAACCAGAATAATGCTGTCTGTATATCAGATGCGAGACCAGAATAATGCTGTCTCTATGTCAGATGATAAACCAGAATAATGCTGTCTGTATATCAGATGCTAAACCAGAATTATGCTGTCTGTATATCAGATGCTAAACAAGAATAATGCTGTCAGTATATCAGATGATTAACAAGAATAATGCTGTCTGTATATCAGATGCTAAACCAGAATAATGCTCTCTGTATATCAGATGCTAAACCAGAATTATGCTGTCTGTATATCAGATGCTAAACAAGAATAATGCTGTCTGTATATCAGATGCTAAATCAGAATAATGCTGTCTTTATATCAGATGCTAAACCATAATAATTCTGTCAGTATATCAGATGCTAAACCAGAATTATGCTGTCTGTATATCAGATGCTAAACCATAATAATGCTGTCAATATATCAGATGCTAAACCAGAATTATGCTGTCTGTATATCAGATGCTAAACAAGAATAATGCTGTCAGTATATCAGATGCTAAACAAGAATAATGCTGTCTGTATATCAGATGCTAAGCAAGAATAATGCTCTCTGTATATCAGATAATAAATCAGAATAATGCTGTCTGTATATTAGAGGCTAAACTGGAATAATGCTGTACATCAGATGGTAACAAGCTTCAAGCTGTAAATCACATACTAAACCTGAAGCATGCTGTACATCAGATGCTATATTATAATAATGCTGTACATCAGATCATAGACGAAAATCATGTAAATCACATACTAAGCTAGAATCATGATTTACATCTGATTCTAAAGTAAAATCATGCTCTACTTCAGATGCTTCACGAGAATCATGCTGAAAATCACATACTTAACCATAATGATGCTCTACATCAGATTCTAATTCAAAACTATGCTGTACAAAAGATGCTAAACGAGAAACATATTCTAAAATACATCTCATCAAAACAAGACTCAGTGTAAAGTAGATCTATGCTTTAAATCACATACTAATCCAGTATTATACTGTAAATCACATATTAAACTAGAATCATGCTGTACATTGGATGCCCCGTAAGGGGCGCGGCGATTTGCCATCCTGGCCGCCGTGCTGACGGGATCCAGCACTCCGTCCGGCCCCAGCTTAGCCTCTCTTCCTTCCTTCAGATAGCCCGATTTCTCCCCTACCTCGTCGCTTTTCATACAACCTCTCCCACAACTTTCTCTGGTCAGGCTCTAATTTCACAGGGTAGAATGCTGACCTTCTTCTCAAGCCAACCACCCCGGATCGGGGCTGAGGGGGGAGGGGACATTGTTCCCTAACCCCTGAGCTCCGGTTCGGGATGGGGGTTTTTTAACAACCTGCTTCATCCCCACCCACATCTTCCTCACATCCCTTTTCCTCTCCTCTTCACAACCTATATTTTTTACGCCGTGTCCAAGGTGGAGCCGCCATGCCGAAGGACTGCCAGGCCACCAGGCGGGAGAGGTGGTCCCGAATGGCGGCGCCTGGCTCTGCCGGGCTTGTAAGCACCTCTGGCAGTGCGGGCAACTGCGAGAGGTGATGAGCTATTGCGTCCCGTAATCAAAAGAGGGTCACCATGCCCATGAATGAAAAAAACAAAACAAAAAACCCAACCCCCAACTTCCCCAAGAAAATCGACGGAGCCGCCCTCGGGCAGCTCCACCGAGAAAATGGAGGTCCCCCCCCTTGTGCTTGCGCAAGGGACCCTCCATAATTCTTTAACCGGAGAGGAGGCTTACTCCTCTCCTACGCCTACGGGTGTAGGGGACTCCCCCTCACCCCCTTCTCTGGAGGTGCTTTCGGGCACCTCCCTATCTCCAGCGGTAGTCCCTCCTTTGCTTTCTAAGGGGACTGCCAAGAAAGCCAGCAGGCAGCCCATTGCCGAACGCCCCTCGTGCAAGCGGCTCGGTAGGGCAAACCCCCTTAGGGGGGAGAGGGAAGCCAGGCCCCTTCGGTCGCTTCCCTCAAAAGACCTGCTGGCAAGAATTTTAAACCTTGCTGGGGTCAAGGCCTGTGCCTCCCCACACCACCTGACTAGTGACAATACTGCCAAGGGGACCTGCGATGTCCTGGGAGGGGATGGCCAACTGGAGGTCCCTCCTGTGATAGACATGGTCCTTGAGGAGACCCAGCCTCAGACGGTAGGGCCTTCCATGGGGGGGAGTTCGGGCTCGGCGCCAAGCACCGAACCCGAATCCGCCCCTATGCAAGGTCCTCCTCAAATGGCTGAGGGCTCCGAGGCAATAAAAGGAGGGGAGGGATCTCCTCCGACAGGTGCCCCTACGACAACCAGGACCTTCTCCATTTCGGAGAGGGACCTGGCTGAGGCTGGTCCATCTGGCCTGGGGACTTCTGCCGGCGGAGGTGAAAAGCGGGTTCATTCCCCGCCCTCCTCTCCGAAAAAGAAAAAGAAAAAGACTAAAAAGACAAAAAAGACTCGGGGCTCCTCTCCATCCGCGGGGGCTGCGGGGACGGATAGGTCTGCTGCCACTCTGGCAAGCGACCAAGCCAAGATCGGCACATCCGCCACCTCTGCCCCCCCGGTTGCGGAGCCCCTGACAAAGAAGACTAATACCAAAAGTGCACAGGGCGGAGCCTCGATGACATCGGGGCCCCTCATTCAGAGGTTACCTGGCGTTTTCGAGCCCGCTGGCTTCAAACGCTTCCTCGTTATTCGCTCCACTGATGGCACCATGTTGTCCAAGGGCAACATGATCCATCAGAGGAGAGGATTAGCTAGTGCAATTGGTAGAGAGCCGAAGGTAACCCGTTTCTCGGACGGGAGCCTTCTGGCGAATGCGGCGAATCCCGCCGAGGCGGCCAAGATTAGTGCTCTTCGGACACTTCATGGAACCCCGGTGAGTGTGACGCCGCACTCTACCATGAACTTTGTGAAAGGAGTAGTTTATGCGAGGGAACTCGTTGACTACTCCATTGAGGACATCACCTTAGAGCTGGCCGACCATGGGGCGGTCAGGGTCGAACGTGTGATGAGAAAACAGGGAGGGGCCTCGAGACCCACCCCTACACTCTTCGTCACGTTCGACTGTGACAAGCTTCCTGAGTCGGTGCGTGCCGGTTGGTACCGCTACCGCGTGAAGGCATTCGTGCCACTGCCGCGGCGGTGCTATTACTGTCACCGCTTCGGCCATACGAATCGCTCATGTAGACGTGCAAAGTCGGGGTCACCCGAAGTCTGTGTAAATTGCTCCAAGGTCGCACACGATAAGTCCAAATCGTGTGTGGCCAAGTGTGTCAATTGCGGAGAGCCGCACCCTGCTTCTTCGAAGCAAGGTGCATATCTCCTTGAGAAAGAAATCCTGGCCGTTCAGGCCCAGGATCGACTCTCATTCCGCGAGGCAAAGGACTTGGTCCTGGCGCGCCCGGCTCTGCCTGGGACGTCATATGCCTCAATAGTTAGGAAGGCACCCTCTGCTCCTGGCCCATCCAGGCCAACGAGCACGGTTGTTTCCGCGCCCATTCGGAGCCCTTCTGCGGGCTCTACCCAACCCGGGCGCTCCCCTGGTAAAGCTGGCGGCAAAAAGGGTTCATACCCTGCCCCGGCTAAAACCAGGGCTCCCCCCTCCTCCCCCAGCGTGACCGTTTCCCGTAAGGCGAAACGGCCACGCGCCTCCACCGAGTCGTTAGACTCACAGGAGGCAACACCCCTGAAGATGGTCGCTAGGCCATCTTCCGGGGTTCCTAAAGCTGTCCCCCGAAAGGAGGACAGCAACAAAGGAGCTTCGGCTCCTTCGCCCACGCCCCGAGGTGGAGCGAGTTGCTCGGAGACGGTGGTTCCTCGAAAAGAGGGCCCCCCGCCTCCGAAGCCGCAACGCCCGCCTAAGGTTTCGAGGCGGAGGGAGGAAAAGACTCGCATGGCGAGCCCAACCTCCCCCAATAAGTCCTCGAAGGCGACAGCGCCTTCAGCGCTTTGTCCGGCCAACAGCGCCCGGGGTTCTGCCCCCGGGAAGCGTACGGCCATTCCCGTGAGGGTCTTCAATTCGAGGAGGGCCCCCGCGTCTCCTCCGAGCTAGGCCTGGAGGGCATATTCCTTCAATGGAATTGCCGTGGACTCCGGGCCAACTGGGAGGAGCTGCGGAGGCTCGTCTCGTCCCGTTCCCCGTTAGCTATTTTTTTGCAGGAGACCATGCTAGGTGCGTGCCCCCTCCCTGCCCTCCCGGGGTATAAGGGTCTTGCGACCCCACCACCGCGGGATGGCCGGGCTGGGGGATGCGCAGTTTACACCCGGCATGATGTCTCCGTTCTTCCTTTCTCTTTAGATACCTCCCTTCAGGCAGTGGCTGTGCAGCTGCACCTGGATAGGAGGTATACTATCATTTCTGCGTACATTCCACCGTCAGCTGACTTCGACGCGGGGGACTTCCGCCGCGTCGTGGCACGGTTGCCGAGGCCCTATCTCTTGCTTGGAGATCTGAACGGCAGGCATCCTCTCTGGGGAGATTACTCCATAAATCCCAGGGGACAAGTCCTTGCCGATCTGATCGAAGAGCTTGAGATGGGTGTCCTAAACGTGGATGAGTTTACGCATCACTGTCCGAGAACCGCTTCATTTTCTTGCCTTGACCTATCTTTGTGCTCTTCGGATGCACAGCCTGATTTTGATTGGGGGGTGGTCGATGACCTCCATGGTAGTGATCACTTTCCCATTCAAATATCATTTTCAGGGCAACTGCCGCCTGAGAGACCACCTCGGTGGTGCTTGGCGCGGGCGCGGTGGCCTGCATTTCAGGAAATGACTGAATTCTCTATCTCAGTCGAGGAGTTTAGGTCGGTAGATGAGGCCGTTGAGTTCTTCTCCGGCAACCTCATCGCCGTGGGCCTGACTACTATTCCTAGGACGTCTGGCCGTTTTGCACGCCGACCACTCCCATGGTGGTCGGCCGAGTGTGAGACGGCCCTCAAACAGAAGCGTTATGCCTACATGCGCTATAAGCGCCGCCCGAACGATTTCACTGTCGCTGAATTTCGTCGGGCTAGGGCTAGGTTCCGGTATATTTCGAAGCACGCCCGCCGCTCTTCTTGGCGGGCATACGTGTCTTCACTTAACGGGAAGACCCCTTTAGCTGAGGTGTGGAAGCGAGTCAAAAGGATTCGGGGCAAGTTCTCGGAGGACCCCCCTCCCGTTCTCCAGGAGAATGGGACCGCAATCTCAGAACCCGCGTCCGTGGCGGAATCCTTAGCGACCGCTTTTTCCGCATTCTCTAGCCGTGATGCTGCTCCGCCAGCATTCAATGCACGTCGTGATGTCGCGGAAGGCCGCCGGCTGGACTTTACCTCTAGTGGCGGAGAACCCTTCAACGACAAGTTTACTGTGAGTGAGTTGCGTTCCGCTTTCGCTTCGTGCGCGGACACCGCCCATGGTCTGGACGATGTCCCGTACGCCATGCTTCGACACCTGGGTGAGCGAGGCATGGCCTTTCTGTTAGATCTGTTCAACAGGATCTGGGTGGAAGGTCTTCTCCCAGACTCCTGGTGAATCGCTATTGTGCTCGCCTTTCGCAAACCGGGGAGAGATCACTCTACTCCGACCAGTTTCCGCCCAATCTCTCTAACTTCTTGCGTGTGCAAGTTGATGGAGAAATTGGTAAACGTTAGATTAGCTTTTTTCCTGGACAGCGGAGGCCATCTGTCTTCCGCACAGTGCGGCTTCCGCAAGTTCCACTCCACGTCGGATGCTCTGCTCCGACTGGAAAATGCCGTCTGCGAGGCTTTCCTTCGTAGACAGCACTACGCCACGGTGTTTTTCGATCTGGAGAAGGCCTATGATACCGCATGGCGATACGGTATCATGGAGACTCTCTACACGATGGGGGCGAGGGGACGCCTCCCAATGTTTATATCTGAATTTTTGCAAGATCGTCGATTCCGCGTACGGGTGTGGGGAGCTCTCTCCGGCCCAAAGGAGCAGGAAGAGGGTGTCCCGCAGGGAAGTGTCCTCAGTGTCACACTCTTTGCCCTGAGCATCAACGGCATCACCTCGGTGCTGCCGAAAGATGTTCTCGCTACGCTCTACGTGGACGACCTTTCGATCTCTTTTGGCGCGGCCCAGATGCCAACTCTGGAGCGTCGACTCCAACAGGCATTGAACCGCGTCTCTCGCTATGCCGAAGCGCACAGGTTTCGGTTTTCTTTGGCCAAGACTAAGGTGGTGCACTTCTGCCGCCATCCACGGCTTCACCCCGACCCAGATTTGTTTCTTAATGGGGTGCGCCTGGATGTGGTTGAGTCGCACCGTTTCCTTGGTCTTGTATTCGACCGACGCCTCACCTGGGAGGCTCATATTCGCAGCCTTAGGGTCTCTTGTACCCGCGCCATGGACATTCTCCGTTCCGTGACGTTCAGCGCTTGGGGCGCTGATAGGGCTACCGCCTTACTTTTTTATCGATCCTTTGTTCGCTCGAAGCTCGACTACGGATGCGAGTTTTATGCATCCGCCGCCGAGCGTTTATTGCGGAAGGTGGATTCGATCCACCACACCGGCCTTCGCCTTGCGACCGGTGCCTTCCGCACTTCCCCCATTGAGAGCCTGTTGGTCGATGCTGGGGAGATGCCACTCGCTCTGCGCCGCGTGCAGTGCATCACTCGCCTGTACGCGCGAGCCCGGCGCCTCCCTCAGTCGCCAACAGCTCTCACTGCATCCGCAGCTGATCTCGATGGTGCCTATGCCGCCGAGAGACGCCAGTCATACCCTAAGCCCTTTGGGTTTAGGGCCAGGAAACTCCTTCGAGAGCTAGATATAGCTCTCGGGCCGGTGGCGCCCCTGGTTCTGCCCAGGACGCCACCCTGGAGGGTACCACATTTGGCTATTTGTCGCCACGCCTCTGCTCCCAAAGCTTGTACTGCGCCGGGAGTATTGCGTTCGACCTTTTTGGAGCACACATCGTGTCACGCTGGAACCGTGCCAGTGTATACGGATGGCTCCAAGTCCCAAGAGGGGGTCGGCTTCCACGCCGTATCCCCTCTGTTTGAAGTCAGCGGGGCTCTACCAGGCGCTGCGTCTGTCTTCACGGCCGAGCTGGTGGCAATACACCACTCGGTACGGGAGATTACGCGACGTGCCCGGTTCGGAGACCGGATTGTGATCTATAGCGACTCACAAAGTGCCCTGAGTGCTCTCGGGGCATTGGAATCTCCGCATCCCCTGGTTCGCGATATCCGTGACGCCACGGTTTTGGCGAGCCGGGCAGATATCGAGATTATCTTCTGCTGGGTTCCTGGACATGTGGGAATTGCGGGGAATGAGCGCGCCGATGAGGGCGCCAAAGAGTCCGCGAGGACTCTGCGACCGGACCAGCGTTTCGCTCTTCCTCACACCGACTACATGGCAGGAATACGGGCAGCTCTTCGGACTGCTTGGCAAAGAAGATGGGAGACGGTCGAAGGGAACTTAAAGTTGCGTGCCATTGCGCCACGACTGTTCCCATGGACCTATCCCCCAATGCCGCGGCGGCTTCAGGTTGCTTTCTGTCGTCTCCGAATCGGACACACTCGTGTGACGCATCGCTATCTGGTGGAGCGCTCGCCTGCGCCCTATTGCAACGACTGCGTCGTCCCCCAGACTGTTCGGCACATTCTTGTCGAATGTCCCAGTCTGGGTGATCTTCGCGCACGACACCTGTCCCGGTACCGGGATGGGCGGGGTCGCTACCGCCTGTCCCTTGTACTCGGGACGAGTGCGTGCACTTTGACTGGTGGACTTGCTAACTTTTTGGGGGAGGTCGGCCTTCTCCCTTTTTTTTAACCAGGCTTAATTTTGTTGTTGTTTTTGTTGTTGTTGTTTTTGTTATTGTTTTGTTATTGTTATTTCTTTTTTGTTGTTCCCTGTTCCATTTTTTGAAGTAGCCTAGAACTAGGCTGTTTGTTTACGGCGACTTATGCCTAAGTCGGCAGTCGCCAGATAGCCCCTTAAATAATAAAAAAAAAAAAAAATGTACATTGGATGCGAAACCGGAATCGTGCTGTTCATCAGATGTCAAACAAAAATCATGCCCTAAATCACATAGTAAACCAGAAACATGCTAGTAAATCGCATACGTAACTGGCACCAAATTAATTATATTGAAATTTCAACTAGTTACATATCAATGAAAATTAAGGAACATATGTACATACAAAAGTAGCGAAATCTGCACTCTAGAATGTGAATCGAGGTTGGCAACAGCGTCGAGTATGGCTGGCCAATGCGATACGAGAATGTCAGTCCCTCCGGCACCGAAAACAGATGAATGATGATAGAGGTCTATCTGTCTAGTTGGAAGCCTTTCTTCTCTGTCTCTTTGCTTCAGACTGTTAGACCAGTGTCTTTTCAAAGTTGGAGAGGCCTTTGCATAGCAGTTGGCTCCAGTTCGTTTGCTCTAAGGCTGAGCCTTCCCAAGTGTTTGTGTCGATGTTCAGGGCCCTCATGTCTCTTTAAAAGATTTCTCTGTAGAGCAGTTGTGGTCTACCTGTGGGCCGTTTTCCATATGTCAGCTCGCCGTACAGAAGGTCTTTAGAGATCCGGTCGTCGTCCATGCGCACAGCGTCCCCAAGCGAGCGCAGGCGTCTCTGTTTTAGCAGGCAGTAAATACTGGGGATTTCAGCTCTCTCCAGGACAATGATGTTGGGAACTTTGTCCTGCCACTTGATGTCCAGAATGCGTCGTAGCCAGCGCATGTGGAAGGCGTTGAGCTTGTGTTCCTGTCGTGCTCGTATAGTCCAAGGCTCGCTGTCGTACAGGAGTACGTTCACAACAAATGCACTCTAGAAATGAACTTTGGTGCGCTCTGACAGCTTATTATTAGTCCACACTCTCGTCTTCAATTTGGCCATGGTGATGGAGGCTTTGCCGATTCGCTTGTTCAGCTCGATGTCAAGAGAGAGGGAGTCAGAGATGGTGGAGCCCAGGTATACAAATTCATGGACGACTTCCAGCAGTTCGTGGTTGGAGATACAAATGTGAGGTAGAGAATCCAGAGTTGGCAAATCAGAATACACAGCCCTAAAAAACCCTGGGTTTTCATACCTGTTTTTTTTTGGGGGGGTGAGCGCTCTTCCAAGTGAAATTTGAAAAAAAACCATGTTTGTTGGTTTTTTTTCAAAATTACACTTTTGTTTTCAAGAAATGAATGCTACTTAACGGGTGACTTTGTAATCCCCACATATCTTCCACTGGTGTTTCTCGTACTCTATAGCCGCTAAAAAAATCTCAATTGTTTCCTAGTTCTCAACTATCTTTGTTGAATGTGCTATTGGGACAGATTCAAACCAATTGCCATTGTGTAAAAGAACAGCTTTCAGAGAGTCTTTTCCAGAGTTTATAAATATCCTCCAATCACCTAACTTGTATGGTTCAGACTTGCAGAGATACTGCGTCCTCACAGAACGAAGGGCGGTCATTAAGTTTTGCGAATCCGTAGGGCAAAACAGAGGAAGGAGGATGGCTGTTTTTGGGGGTGTTAGGACAAGTTATGACAAGTCAGGACCTGCAGCCGCACCCTCCTGCCTCATCTATTTAAGAAGCAGTAGATTATCGCAGATCGTCAGTCACAAATTTTTCAACAATGGAGAAGGGTGAGCACCGCGCAGTGATCAAATTTTGAGCAAAGGAGGCAAGAATGCAAAAGAGATCCATGAACGCATGGTTGTAGTGTACACCGACACCGCCCCTTCCTATGCAACCATTGCTCGCTGGAATAGGGAGTTCCGCCATGGTCGTGAGTCCCTTGAAGATGACCCCCGTCCAGGACGCCCGTCAGACGTGACTAACGAGGACAATGTGGCCCGTGTGGAGAGGACGATCCTCGAAAATCACGTGTAAAGGTCAAAGAAATCGAGCGAGATCTTGGAATATCACATGGAAGTGTTATCAACGTCATCCACGATAATTTGGCCATGAACCAAGTCTTTGCCGTTGGGGCCCTAGAAACCTCACGCCCCATGATTGACTTCAACGTCGTCAAAGTCCACAAGGCCAGAGTTGCACAAGCTTTCCTGCGCGAGTGTGAATTCACAGAGCTCAACCATATCCCCTACAGTCCAGATCTTGCCCGTACCGACTACTTTTTATTCCACAAGCTCAAGGCTGCACTGCGTGGACGCTGGTTTGGTGACAATAAAGATATCCAACTCGCCATCCAGGAGTGGATTGAACAGCAGTCGGGCGATTTCTGGTTGTCGGAAATTCGAAGCCTCAGGAACAAGTGGCGCAAGTGCATTGAAGTCGAAGGTACTTATATTGAAAAATAATAAAACACTTTTCCTCATATCTCGTTTCCTAATATCGGAATTGCAAAACTTATTGACTTCCCCTGGTAACAAAGGTTCTTTGCCATCATGAAAAATGCAAACAGTTCTCTATGTCGATAACGAGCTGTAGTGATACACACTCCAGCTCCCAGCAGGTTACGCTGCTTTAGTCTGGATCCGAGAACGTCAGCCTTTTCTTTGGACAAGTCTACAGTAGGTTCCTGATGAGACCATGAGCGCTTCTTGAGTAAAGAGTTTAGCCTGGTATTTTCAGGATCATTCTTGTAGTCGTCTTTATTTGAGGTAGAATTAAAATCGGAATTAGTCATCAATTCTTGTTCAGCCGGTGGATTTTGGACTGGGAGTTTAGCGGTGTGTGGAACTCGTTGGATTGTCGAAGCAATATTGAGGTACTGTACCTTGTCTCGTGTTTTGATGGTTATTCCGTTGATGTTTATGAGACAGAAGTATCAGTCACTGCTGTGGTCTTTGGGTTAACACCATATCATTGGTACAGCAAACGGCATTGTTGAGCTTCTCTTACCCCACATCCACTGGCTCATGTGGTTAACACGAGACTTACAAGCAATATGAGGTGCTCATTTCTTGTCTTGGTCACCCAAAGGGCAGTTGAAGTAACTTTTGTAGTTCAGTCTAACAGCTTTTGTGATTGGTTTCTTGAGGCTACCAGGATTGAAGGCGCCACATATGTAACAGAAATGATCAGCATCGTTCACGCACTTGCCACGTTTCATGTTTTGTTAAGTTCAGAGTAATTAGAAATTAGTCAGTTGTAGATATGTGCTATCATCAACCAGAAATCTGAAACAAACAGAAAAGCACAAATTAGGAAAAAAATGATTGCATTGGTGGAAATAATTAACATATAAATTAGTGTATGAATAACATAGTGCACTAAATATATAGATATGCTGGTTCTGGAAAACTGAGCCCGATACAGCTATACGAATGTCATTATTGAATTCACCACATACAATTACCCTAGAATCAGATTATTTTGATCCAAAACCTTCAGAGAAAAATTAGGGGGATGACCAGTGTTATCATTATTTTATTCAAAATGCATATATATTTATGTTTATAATTTCAACATATATGTATCAAATTAAGATTATTTCTCTGATACTGACTCATAATTCATCTCTCCTTCTACAGGTTATGGCTATCATGGGTACCCACAATTCTCGATCACTGATCTGTTAATGTGATCTGTTCTTACCTTATTATAATTATTAAACTAATTAATTATTAATATTACATAAAATAGAGATAACTATTTTTTCTACGTTATTCTAATGCTTGAAGTGTTTGGTTTTTAAAAAAACGAGATTTGAAAAAACCTAGAATATAACCAGGGTTTTGGAGCGGCTTTTTCAAAAATTTTTTTTTTTTGCCAACCATGAGAGAATCTGCATCTTACGCCAAGACTTGTGTCTTCTATAGACTGATGGTGAGACCAAAGTGTTAACAGGCCTGCCTGAATCGGGTCATGAGTTTCTGGAAGTCTACAGCTAGGTGGGCGGTGACTGTAGCATCGTCAGCTAAGAGGAAGTCTCTAAGGCATTTAAGCTCGTCTTTCGACTTCACTCTCAGTCTGGAGAGATTGAAAAGCTTCCCTTTAGACCTAGTGCGTAGATATATACGTTCGGTGGCATTTCTGAACGCATGCTTCAACATAACTGCGAAAAATATCCTGAATAATGTCGGCGCGAGGACACGGCCCTGTTTTACCCCGCTCTGGATGCTGAAGGAATCGGATGTAGAGCCGTCGAAGACCACAGTGCCTCTCATGTTAGCGCGAAAGGACCTAATTATGCTGAGCAGTATTGGAAGACAGCTGGTCTTAGGAAGGATCTTGAAGAGGCCGTCCCTGCTGACTAGGTCAAAAGCATTCGTCAGTGAGGGCGACAAAGAGTAGCTGCCTCTGCTTTTGTCGGGGGAAGACTATTTTGATGGTGGTCCTGTCTGCACGGAAGCAACACTGGGATTCTGGATAGACTCTCTCTGCTAGAGTTTGGAGTCTCTTCAGTGCAACCGGGGTGAACAGCTTTCTAACATTGCTGAGGAGAGAGATGCCGTTGTAGTTGCTGCAGTCGCTTCTGTCCCCATGGTTTTTGTAGAGGGTGACAATATTAGCATCTCTATTGTCTTGGAGTACTTCACCTTTATAACAGAGGTACATGATCTCTTGCAGTTTAGTGATATGGTCTTTCTACAGCACTCTCCGAGACATATAGACCAGGAGTTGTAGTGGGCGCCCGCTCCGGCGTTGAAATCCACAAAGACAGATAAGAAGTCTTTCTCAGAGAGCTGGATTATAGCTGTGCTCAGTTCGTCGTAGAATTTATCCTTGTCATCGGAAGATGAGGTCAATGTTGGTGCGTAAGCACTGATAAGATTGGCAGGTCCAGCGAGGTCTTGAGATAAAGAGGCAGGATTCGCTCAGTTCTTTCTGCAAGCGGAATGATGGATCCCAGCAGGCTGTTTCGGACAGCAAACCTAACTTCATGCTCTCGAGATTTGTCTGTAGGTTTCCCTTGCCAGAAAAATGTGAATTCTTTCTCCCTCACGGATCCTGAGTCTGGTAGTCTTGTCTCTTGTAAAGCGACGATGTCCATCTGCAGTCTGATCAGCTCTTGATCAATCACTGCAGTCTTTCGTGCATCACTGATGTCTTGAAGGTTATCTGAAAAAACCTGGCCTCATGGTTTTCACATTCCAGGTGCCCAACTTGAAGGCAGAGATTTTCTTCTTTGTAGGTTTGTTGCTTGATGTACAGTTGGCAATCCGTTTGTCGGTTTACATCCTTACCCCCACGCACTCAGTGAGACTAACGAACAGTGGCGAGGAAGCACCTTACTGACTGGGAATTGCTCAGCTTGAGGTGGGCGGTAACTGCCCAATGGGATGCAAAGGCTCCTCCCACCGTCAGAAGCAACCCCTAGCTGCTTCCGCTTAGTTTTTTCCTCAAAAGGGTCATAGGAAAAGCGTCGTGCATGACTCTTTGATAACGGCCAAAATTGTTTCTTTAGGTTGATCAGGAACAGAGATAATAAAAACTTTTTTAGTTTCCCGTTCAAACCCGCTGAAAACACAAACACCATCAACAGAAATCCCTTTGTTGTTTGCGTTTACTAAACTTAGCCTCGTCAATTTTCACGACATTCCCTACACCGTCTATTTTTTTCATATGCTTCTCGCAAGTCAATAGCAACCTCCTTACAGAAACTAAACCACTCGATAAGTATAGGCTCCGACACCTGAACTTCAGTGGCAATCCTTTCCAAAGTATTTCGTTTCCTCACAACCCAATATATGAGCTTCATGATTTTTTCCATAGGGAGGCACGAATTGGAAAAACAAGGTCTACTGACCAAAGTTGCGCGCTCTCACTTATTATGATTTATTACCTTATGACCTTCATAAAATTTAATAATTCCAGAGCAAACCTCGGGAGGACCTTGTCAATTATATCATTCGAAAGAAAATGTAAATCGGCGGAATAGTTACAATGTTATTACCGCCCATCAAAACAAAGAAGCAAAACAGGGATCAACGGACCGACCAACCGACTGACATAGTGAAATATAGGCGCACGCGATTAAAAACGTGGCTTTGAGAGCCGACCGGTAAAATAAATGGCGTAGCATTGAGTATGGTTTTCGACTTGTTTTTGCTTCGAGCATTTAAAGGTACAATCAGGTTGGATCGCAAGGGGCTTATCACAATGAGATCACGGCATTGTCAAAGGGATTAGTTTATGCTCGCCTAAATATTGTATTAATCGATCGCGGTCGGTAACTAACGCCGATAAATGGTCATAAGTAATCAAGCACACTTCACAGTTAGAAGCCATTTTGAATACTGATTCCGAGGGTAACTGAATTCGTAATGAGCCGCGAAAACTAGTTTAAATAAAAACTCTTAAGTTTCTTTCATAAAATAGTATGCGACTATATAAAAGAGTACAAAAATAGCAGAAGGCTAAAAACTAAATAATTGTAGGAACAGATTGGTAAAATGAAGAGAACATAAGTAAAACCTTAATACGATTTATTCTAAATAATATAATTATGTAGGTATAAAAAACTAGGCCAAAATGACAGAATAGAAAAAAAAGAAATAATTGAATGTCGCAATAGGTGGGAAAAGGAAATAGAGTAAGAAAAATGTAATTCAAATTGTACACTTCATCCATGTATGACGTTAATGTGTTCGTAGCAAACGCGTGGAAACGTCAGTCTTAAGAAAAGATTATTTAATAAAAAAAAACGAGTGCAAAAGGAACGATGGGGAAAAAGAGTAAAAAAAAAAAAATGTAAAAAACCCCGGAAAAAAGAACCGAAACCGTAAACAACAACAAAAAGATGAGTTAGGATTGCGTTAAATGTCCCCGTGACGTAATTTTTTTTGTCGAAATAATGGCGGGTTGGTGGTTTTGCCCACCACATTGATACGAATAGCTAATTTGGGGTTAAAAAAGGTGATGAGTACCCTTCAGATTATTAGGCCATGATAGCGTTGCTGTTTTTTAGCTGGGATGAAGTGTTCCAACTCCTTTGTTGAAAAGTGGTTAAAGTTGAACTCTCGAAGTCACTCTTCCAAAGACAGAAATTTGGCCGCGTAGGGTTATCACTTCATTTGACGGCTTTTACCGATCTAGGTGGTAGTA
Organism: Ceratothoa steindachneri; assembly: GCA_963969495.1. Classification (NCBI taxonomy): domain Eukaryota; kingdom Metazoa; phylum Arthropoda; class Malacostraca; order Isopoda; family Cymothoidae; genus Ceratothoa; species Ceratothoa steindachneri. The sequence goes on along the minus strand of OZ018322.1, from coordinate 16,199,549 downwards.
CTTTCTCGGTGGTTGGTTTTTCAAAGAATTTTATTTTTTTAATAATTGCTTGAGAATATTTATTAAAAATTAAGTTTCAATTATCGTAGTATTTGAAGAATTTATGATAATTATTAAATAATTATCTTCACAAGAATTTTCCCTTAAATCTGACGAACACATGGTGAGTTGCTGGTAGTTTGGTCTTCGTTGGCTGCTACCATAAAAATCTAATTTTAGTAATCATCTTGAAGAAGAATCGTTGAGTAATTTCGAAAGGGCGAGTAGTATTTTGAGAATAAAGACTAATTCATCGGACGGAAATACAGAATTAGGTTAAAGGTTGGGAGAGAGGAGTCACTGCTTGAATTACCTATTCAGTCCTAAAGAAGGGATGCATCTGGATTAGCAAATATTTGATTTGTGTGCGTGTATTTCATAGCCCAAAGGTATATGCGCAATCAAAAAGTAAGCCAGCATTAGTATTAATTATTTCGATTATTACCTTGAACTAGTTTTATCTTGGTCAAACGTTGTGATAATTTTGTAAAAAAAAATGGGTAAAAGAGTATGGGCGTCAAAGTCGAAAGACGTGATGTGTCATTTATTAAGTTATTTACCTCCAGATGCCCCACGATCCTATTTGCAAGAAGTTACAAACGAGCGAAGTAAGGGATATGGGTCGAAAATTTCCAAGGTCATTATTTATGCATTTTTCTGAAAATTATTATAACGTTTTTTTCATTGAACTTCTTAGGAACTTTTCTCTCGATGAGAACTTGTGAAAATGATAAGAAAAAGGATTTAACACATCGCTTGGAATTGTCATTTTCTAATTATATATACGAATTTCATTTTCGGTTATGTTCATATTTAAGAGTAATATTCCGGTTATACTTTATTATTTTTTTATTATATCTAGGTTATTTGTATCACTGACAGTAAAATCTTTCTCAAAATGTTCAGTTAATGTCGTCACCATGTTCCACCATGTTTTTTATCTAGCTTAATATTATTTATATATCTATAAAATTGCTTTGCTCATGTATTAGCAACAATGCTAGTGCTTTTTCATAGTTCCTTTTGTCCGTTCACAGTTTGGCTAAGATAATAGTGAAATCTGCTTCTATTTTCGACACTGTTGCTGGTTTTGCAAATGTATACCGTCAGTGACTTTTCATTGTGCACATTTTATTCTCATTTTTCCATGGCACCTTGTTTAATCTGTTAAAACCTCTAGGTTTATTACCTACTATTTCGTTGTATTGTGAAAATAAACGCTGTAAAGCTTTTTACATTTCCCGCTCGTCAACTTTTTACTGCAAGAACTTTTCATTTGGAAATTCTAAAACTCGATTTCCAGCATTGTCAGCGGTTTATTTAAAAAATCAATATGCAGAAAGTTGCAGTAATTGCATATAACCTTTCCAACTTGTCAAATTAAGGTAGAAAGAATTTTAACATGAATAATATCGTACACTTGCGTTTGTCTTGGTGGCCTATAGACTACGACCAAATTCCCTTTATTAATATTTATTATGAACTCGATAACTAAAATCGCAGACTTAATATCTATATTGTTGTTTTTTATTATCTCGACTAAATCGTTTTTATATATAAAATCACTACTTCAGGTTTTCCTCTCGACCCATTCTTATTAACATTTTGATAACCATGTAAGTCAAATTGTGGTAAGATATTTTTATAACTTTTTTTAATGTCTCCTTAACTGGAAAAATAGAAAATCTTATGACAATTAAGTCCATCAATTTATTGATTTTGTTCCCCAAACTGCGCGTGTTTGTGTGAAAACGTGATAAATTTCGTGCTAGATTTTCATAAATTTGATTTTGTGCATGATTGTTACTTTGTTTTGAGCAGCACTCTCATATATGTAATCAGTTTTTAATGCGGTTCTGTCGGAAAAGCCATCAAAGTAAGTTTTGAGTCTTCCTACGTTCGCCGATCATACCCTGTTCTGATACAGCATGTCTCTCCAGGATAGTTCGCTATGCTCTTAAAACAGCTTCAACCCCTTTTTCTGGCATTTATTGATCTCATATAGAACTACTATGGGATGTAGTGGCAAAACATGGATGTCCTGAAAAATAGATTTAAATCTTGAAGCTTCTCCATTTGAGTTGTTTGCAATAGTCCTGATTAACAACAAACTGTCAGCCATTTCATTAGAGTCAAGAGTCAAACACGAATGCATGATTCCTGCTAGACTGTTCGCCATTTTTATTGCGGCTATTACCAAAATCATCATGAAATATCTACCCTCGGGAACCTAAATAGTCTATAGAATAGACAAAAAACTCTTTAGCTTTGCCAGAATGAAGTACAAAATCAAAACATCTATTACCTTCAATACGTTGGGAAAAACTGTTGTAGCTCTCTAAAAGAACACTTACAACAGATCGGGAACGCATCCAATTGAGCATCCATAAGGCCTAGGCTCGCCATCAATCCCAAGATAGTCTAGATCATTTTCAAACCATCGCTAGCTGAGTCAAATTGAACTAATCCATTTTTTTACTTTGGATGAACAACATTGATACGCGTGGATAACTTCTACCCTGTTGGAAGTTACCTCTCTTTCATCGTTGATCAGGATGATGAAATCCAGCACGGTCTGAAGTGCATCGGAGCGGCTTTTGGACATCTCTGTACGAGAATTTAGCTGTTTCATAGCATTCTAATCGATACCAAAATAGTGGTGTACAAAGCAGTGTGGATCCCAACTGAGGGACTCTAAAAGTTTCATCAGTGTTGTATTCGAAGGATTTTAATAAAAACTTGTAAATCATAAGAACCAACATTAATGTGCTAAAAGAAGCAAAAACATCAACCATAGAGACCATTGTCATTAAAAACTAGTTATAGTGATCTGTGTATGTTGATATGCATAAGAATGGCTACCGAAGTAGATCTTCTGTTCACAACTGAGGAATATCAAACGAAGAGAAGGCGAGCAAAAAGAACAGATTTCAGGACACTGCACTTAAACATGAAGAAATGTTACATCGATATTGAGAAATGAGAAACATGCTAATAATATGGATATCTGGAGACCTTTCATCAAAAAAGGAACGGTATATTTTGAACTCAGCTGATGTGCTGGGTTTCAAGAAGGTAAGTGACTGCGGGGACAACAGAAGCATAAACAGAACCCTATCTTAAACTCTCGAATGACCTACCCGATCTGTGGAAGAACATTTCTGACAAGAATCGGCTAGATCAGTCAGCTTCGAGTTTGCAGAAAATCATGGAATCTTCAGAATAAAGACCATCATCCTAGAACTTGAAAGATAAGTATGATGACGAATATACAAGGTGCGGACGGGATTCGTTTGCATGATGACTGCCCCAGGAAAAAATAAAACAGGGTTTTTATTTTTGATATATATATATTCATAAAATTTGGCTCAGTTTGTCTGCATGGCAGATTCTGTCAATCTCACTCGATGAACCATTTGTGGCCTCGTTGGCATCGTTAAGGTATCTGCGGAACCACCACAGCCTTTGTCACTATTTACCATTTTGGGCCCTTGAAGGCTCTAGTAATCCTGGAACCTCGGCTCGTTCTTCGTGTCGCCGCTGGATTTGTTGCTCTCTCTTTCAGCTGAGTTGGGAGGGCAAATGCCAGGTGCTGTGTGATAGAAAAATATTCTTTGCAGCTACCCAGTGAAACTAGGACTTCACCAGCTCGCTCAGAACATGGATGTAACCGACCTTGAGCATGAAGCATTCAGAGAAGACGTGGGGTGTCATAAAGTCGCCTTCACTGCTGACGATACAACATACTATGATTTTCGATGGAAATTTCATCTGTATGACTGCGAACGTCGTTGGGTGTGTCAGAGAGCACCTATTGCAATGGGAGTTGATCTATTGACTTTGGCACTAATTCTTCTCGTCGGAGAGGAACCACAACATTTCTGGCTCCAACTTCTGTTTCAGTTTATGATCAGCTTCTTTGTGTGCTGGAGTCGCTTTTCCTACATCACCTAGGACAGAAATTATCCCTTCCTCTTCTTGTATGAAAGGTAGCGAATGTTCTTATGTACCACCAGTCTGATGAGTTTTTATCCAAAACGTTTGCCCTTGCAATGGCACGCATCAACTTTCTAGGATGATTGTTGATAACTCCTGGATTTCAGAGACCATTTTTGGCATTCTGGTGGCGTCATATAATCGACCAAAGGATTTTCTCTCTGCGGTATCCTCGTAGTCCAATGCTGAATCTTCAACCTGCTTTCTGGCTTTTTCCATTATCATTCTGCTAATGTTACGGAAGGCTGAAATCTCAACGATAAAGCTGAAGTTCTCCTTGTTGGTACTGCTTCGATGGTGAAGAAATCTAAAGCTCTTTTCCCATCTCTCAAACTTGTGGAAACCAATCTCGCCTTCTCTGATACCGTCAGGAATCTTGGTGTTATTTTCGACGAGCAACTTTCGTTTAAACTGCACATCCATCGTATCTGTAAGTCTTCCCTCGGTTTCCTCCGCAACTTCTCACGTGTTCGATCCCATTTTGATCGACGAAGCATCGATACTGCTATTCATGCCTTCGTCACCTCACGCTTGGACAACTGCAATTCTCTTCTAGTGAATCTCCCTTCTTCGTCACTTCGCCCCCTACAACTAGTTCAAAACTATGCTGCTCGGCTCCTCCTTCGCCACCGCCGGTTCTTTCCTTCGATGCCTCTTTTACAGGAGCTACACTGGTTACCTATTTGCTTCCATACCCAACATAAAATTCTTTTCATTACTTACAAGGCCCTAAACCTCGAGGCTCCACCTTATCTCTCGTCTGCCCTCTCCCATTGTTCACTTCTCCCCCCTGAACACTCCTCGTGCTGTCCTCTGCTCAATGGGTGACCGTTCTTTCTCAGTTTGTTCTCCTAGACTCTGGAATGCTTTTCTTGCCAAGGTCCGATCCTCTCCCTCCCTTGCTACTTTTAAACGTCTTTTGAAGACTCATCTATTCAGAATTGCCTATCTCCCCTGTAAACTTTCTCTAAACTCGCTACACAACCAGCGCTCTTGGAGGTCTAACAGCCCTGAAAGGCGCATTATAAATACCTATCATTATTATTATTTGTTGGTCCTTCGGCGCGGATTCAAAGCCTCAATGCATATTCTACAAATTGAGTGGTCCAAATTTTCCATAGTCAATTAAACTGCAAAAATAGCTATTATTTTTAAGAAGAAAAAGACAGAGAACAATGTTAAAGAAAATCTGCGTAAAATTAGCAGTTAAAAATTGTGAACGAATACCATCCGCACCATGTACATATAATACCTTCTCAGATAGATCCGTTCTTGAAATTGATCAGTGAATCGACCAGATCCTCAACTCTGCCTCCCGGATAGCAATATCTACTCTGCGTTAATTTTCTTTCGCTGAATCCCTCCAGTTGCGCCTTCGTAATAAAATCCATTAAAAAACGAACATTTAAACCATCATCTAAGACAGAAGCTGAAGCTGAAAATGCATTAATCATTATTACTGGCAATTTCAGTGTCAGTGGTGTTCCCTGGCAAAGATGAGCAAAAGCTGGACGGATCAGCCTGGCTGAAGGTATATGGTCAGCCTTATGGTCACCCTTATGTGAAAAGTGTAAATTTTTGTGTGTTGGAAGTAAGGCTTGTGTTCTGGTGAAGGGTGGCAGAGAGTTTTGGAATTGATATGAGTATGCTTATTTGGGAAAGACGTGTGATTTCTTTCTCGCTATTTAATATAGATTTAGATGGAATACTGAGAGAATTTAGAGGGGCAGTGATTTCCAGGGGTATGCGACTGGCGATGATGGCAAGGGATGAAATATTTTCCAAGTTGTATGCAAATATAGTGTTAGTGATTTAGAAGTGCTGATTGAATCTGAGGACATGGCATGTCTAGGAAAGGAAGATAAAAGTAATGTCATAATGGAGTAAAGTAATCTGGTCTGGGGTAGAACTTGAACAGGGTAGGATATTAGAGCCCTGTTGGATTTATTCAGTAACTGGGATATTTTAAGCATCTAGAATGCAGTAATTAGAATTAGTGTGGTGCAGATAACAAGATTTGGAATGGTATGAATTAACGAACAGAGTGTCAGTGAATGGAAAAGTCTAAGTTTTCCATGGAGTAGTTGTATTAGTAGTGGTTCAGCAACCTGCCTTTATCTAGGCGGATCTCGACTGGATAATGAAATAGACATAAAGGTCAGTATGACAATCGCTGGTAAGCCTGGATGCACCAGGGTCCAGTCCTCTTTGGGGAGAGGTGGCAGGAAGACGATAGAGGAAAGAAAGAAGTGTTATAATTGGCTATATGTGTCCCTTTTGGTCGTGCCGGAAAGTTGAGGGCCAATGGGTATCTTTCGTAATATGGGGGAAGGGAATGAATTATATATATATATATATATATATATATATATATATATATATATATATATATATATATATATATATATATATATATATATATATATATATATATATATATATGAAACAAAACACACAGGGAAAATTAATACGAGGATTCCAAGTACTTTCAAACTTTATTTCGAGTTCTTTATCAAGGAATAACAAAAGTATTGAAAATTGTAATATTTCTAAGGATGATATAGAGGAGAGGAAACGCCCACAAAAAGCAAAAAACCACTCAACAAAACGAAATAATATGAAATGGGAAAACTTAGGAGGAGTGAAGATAAATACAAAATGAGATCATTAAATCAGATAAATTAAAAAAACTAAAGATTGACAAGAGGATTAAAATACCGCCAAAGCAATTAGGGAGGGAGAAAACTGATCGAGAGATTAACCTCAGAGGTCAGGATCGAAAAACCAAGTTAGAATAAGTACAAATGTTCTAAAAACTTAACTCAAATGAAAATAAATACATAGACATAAACATAAGGCTACATAGATGCACAAAAAATAAATTTAAATAGTCTATTAAGATTTAAAGATATATTAAGTCTCAAATTAAAAGTTTGGACAGTGCGTTTATAAATCTTCTCTAGATTATTTGTTAAACTATAAAATTGAATTTAAAGTTCGGTCATACGAGTGCCTATTGGTTGATTTCGAACGCTCTAAATTTAATTTACGCACTCATTTTTCATTTTTGGATTTCATATGCTTTCTTATCCTAAATTACCATGATATTTCAGGGTATTCTCAACAAGTATCTAGAATTCCTAACAAAAAAATCCACACATTGGGCCTTGGAAAGCCTGATCTTTTCTCCAATGGTAATAATTTAAAAAATCTATCTAACTATCGCCTTTGTTTTGTTTTTTTGTTTTTTTCGTGTCAATAGTGGTTATATTAGATTGATAATTTGATTTTCTTGCCTTTTAAATTCCTGCGTTATTTTCTAATTTATGATTTACCTACATAGTCTTAACCTATTTTTTTTTTAAATATTAACTGTATTAGACTAATTTATGTTTTAGAACTTGAAGATGGGTGATACGCCCGAAACGTTGTTGTATAAATAAATCACATGTACCTCAGCCTCCTATGTGTCCTTACTTTCACCGTGAAATTTTATATATATATATATATATATATATATATATATATATATATATATATATATATATATATATATATATATATATATATATATATATATATATATATATATATTTATATATTTATATATATATATATATATATATATATATATATATATATATATATATATATATATATATATATATATATCGGTATATGTTGGGAGCAGATTCTCGTCTATACATGTTTTGTTAAAGACCAGGTTGTATTTGGATTTTAACAATTTTACTTTGGAACGATCCAACTGGCGAATACAGTTTTTTTTTGTATCTGGTTTGAAGATTAAAGATCAGTTGAAGAAGATCCATTTTATTTCTTACAACTAATTTGAATTTTAGTCGTGACCTTTCGCCTTTATTATGACATCTTCAGACGGAAGTCTTCGTTATTGTTTAGGCTGCGTTGATTTAGTGTTTGCCCTTGGTTTTACCTCCTTTACCGGTGACGTAGATAATTGGTAGTCGTGAGCAGCGAAGAATGAAATTAAGGGATAGGGATAGGGATAACAAAAAGTGGTGATTATGAAGGAAAGTAATATAAATATAGGATAGATAGAAATAATAGTGTAGAAGGAGAGATGGTTGATGTGTTGTTAATGGTAGGGTAATAATGTCGATGTTGTATGTTTTTGATGTGTGTTTGTGAGTGTGTACCAGGTTGCCTGGCAATCGCTTTTGTGTTGCCTTATTTTGCTTTGTTTAATATTTTACAGCTTAGGAGCCTTTGTTTTCTAAATTTCATATGTACTTATTAGTACGATGTTTTCTCTTTCGAGGAAAGCGTTAGAGCCTTTGTTTTCTTTTTAGTTCTTTGAAGTATTTCTACTATTTCAATAGTTAGTGTTATATATGGTGCACTCTCGAGTGCTGTGTCAGAATTTTTTTTTCATTTTTCTGTTATTTTTTTTCTTACTGTATCTACTTATGCAAACATGTATACATGTATATATATTTTTTTTTAATTTTTTTTTTTACTATTATTATTATTATTATAGATCTATATACACTTACATCTACATGCACTTTTTTATAATTATTATTATTCTCATGCACTTAAATACACTTAAATCTACATAGATTTTTTTTCACATGTATACATATTACTTTTACTATTAGGAGATTACTAGTTTGTATTCTTAAGAGCTAATTATATATATAGTGTCTTTCTCCGGTATTCTATCGATATATTGGTTGGACATCATTTTGTATATTTTTCGGCTACTTTTAAATCTTTGTTTAAAATGTAGCCTTCTATATTCTCTTTCAGTAGGTATAACTTTATCGGTTATATCGTTGGGGAGTTCCTCTTCTAATTCGGGCCATATTTTTCCGGCACGTTCGGGAAAGACTTGGTTAATTGGTTTTAATTTTGTTCTTTGGTGTAGTTCCACTGATGGTATTGCATCCAGTATTGATGAATTGGTTATGAATCTGGTTGCGTACTTTTGGATTACTTGTAATTTGGACATTTGTGTTTTGGTTAGGGTATTCATCGGAATGACGGGGTACGTTATAATGGGACGAACTAGGGTTAGGTATAGCTTTCTTTTGTTTTTTTCGGATAGGTTTTTAAATCTCTGTAGGGAGGAAAGGGTACTTTTTGCATGCGTAGTCTTTTGGCTCACATGCGTACTGTACCCGTTCTTAGAGAAAGTTAAACCAAGTACCTTACCTCCTTTACTGTAGGGGTAGTAGATGTTGTTGCCGGTGACTCGGTGTGTCTTTTTTCTATTCATCATTGTTAGTTGGAATTTAGCAATGTTTGTTTTTATCTTATGCGTCTTCTCGTATTCATTTATGTTTGCTATTTCTATGGCAGTGCGTTGTGCGATATCCTGCGGATGTTTTCTATCACTGGCAATGATCTGCGTGACGTTGTCGGCCAGTTGGATATACATTGTACTTTCCTCTAAGGGTTAAGGGAGATCCCTGGTGTATACTGTGTACAGCGTGGTGCTGATGCACCCACCTTGCGGGACCCCTGCCTTTAGAGTGAAAGTACTGCCAGTGTAACTGTTGATAGTCAACTTTGACTTCCTGTTTTCCAGATAGTTACACAGGATTCTGGTAAGGTTTGTTTCGAGACCTAATTGGATTATTTTAACTTTAAGGCCTGGCACCCATACCTTGTCGAAAGCTTTGGCGACGTCGCTGAGTGTCAAGTTGACCTTGTTACCTCTTGCTACGTCGACTGCGATCTTCTCGGTAATGAGTGCTAGTGCAGTCTCTCTACCTCTTTTTTTCTGAATCTGTGTTGTTGTACGCTGTGCATATCTCTTTCGTCCGGGAAGGTCTTTAATCTTTCATTGAGTAGCTTTTCCATTAGCTTGCCAATGAACTCCAACAATTAGATCGGTCTGTAATTCTCGATGTGGCCCTTGGGTTTTCTGGGTTTGGGAAGGAAGATCATCCTCGCTGTCTTCAACGCTGGTGAAAAATGCCCTGTGTTCTGGCATGCGTTGAAGATTCTGAGGAGTGCTTGGTGGATATTGGTGGGCGCGTTTGTGATATGATTCTTTGTAATTTCACTAATTCCTGTTTTTTTTTTTGTTTGAATGATGCTAGAGCTGCTTTATATTCTATCATGGTGAAGGGCATTCCCTCGTTATTTTGAACACGGGATTCGTCAACCTTTGGGAATGTTGAGGGTTCGTGCTCTCTATTTTGTAGTATATCTTTTATGTACTGTTCATGGACCGCATCGTAGTTTCCGTTCTCCTCCGGCGTAATAGAGAAGATCCTAGACCAATGCTCTCTAAACCTTTCTTCAATTTTCTTGTTGTCATGTTTTGTTATTTCACCTTCTTTCAGGTACATCTTCTCTTTAGGTATGGAACCTTTAAGTTTTCTGTATTGGTTCCAGAACCTTCTTGGATCTCTTTCTATATCCATATTTTCAATTAGATTATTTCATGTTGTGTTTATATTAATTCTTATTAGGTTGTTCCCCTGATCTCTAAGGCCTCTTAATCGTATATATCTTTCTCTACTGCTACCATGTCGGCGGATTTCTTCGAATGTGCTGTAAATTTCCTCCATTTTAGTTTTGATTTCACCGGACCATTGGAGAGCAGGGATTGTTCTGTAATTGGTTTTTGGGACGTATAGCCTGTCGGGTTCTATGATGAGGTTTGTAATATTATTTAGTTGCGTGTTTATTTATTCTATGGGGCTTTCTGTAAGGGGAGTTATACTAAAGTTTTCTAAATGTTTTTTATCTTCTGTCCAGTTGGTTTTGGACAATGCCTTCCTTTGGGGAATTTGAATTTGGATAGGCGAGGTTGAAATCTTCATAATGAGTCCGATGTGATCAAAAGGTATCGCGGGGCTGGGAGTGGTGTGGATATTAAACGCGGAGTTGAGATTAGTCAATATTATGTCTGGAGTGGTTGAAGACCTGTCTGTTACAAAGGTGGGGAAGTCAGGGCCCTCTCTTTGCACCATCTGCCGTTTCAAGAGTAGTTCTAGAGTTTTTCAATTTCCATTGAATGTGGTTGTATACCCAGCAGATCTACATATTGCATTTTAATCTCCTAGGAGGATCGCTGAGGATGGTCGGCGGAAGATCCGAATGAAGTTCGGGGTAGGGAGGTACGAGCGCCGGGGGGGTCAATATGCCTCGGCTACCACTAGATCTCCTGTTGCCATTTTTAGTTTAATAGCTATGTATGACTCCTAAAGATCTCTAATTTCGGTGTAAGAGATTCCCTTCTTTATTCCCATGGCTGTTCCATCGAAGCGTGAATGTATGTGGCTTGCCGCTAAAACTGTGAAGTTTGGAATTTGTATGTGTTCCGTTTGTAAATCAATACCATGTTTATTTATAATGACTATATCAGGATCAATTTGACTGATTATATTGCAGTATATAAGTTTTTGGTTCTTCCATCCGTCGACATTTAGAGTAAAGATTTTTAGATTTTAATGTATTGTGCGTTCATAGGCATTTATTTTTTGTTTGTTCTTCCGTTTTTGGCCTTTTCAAAGTTCGCGGGTGATTTGATGTGTCCTGGGCGTTTCTTTTTAAATCGGTCCGTAGTGAGATTATAACAGGAGTTCGCCGAAATTTCTATATGTCCCTGTTTAAGGGCATTATTAATTTCGGTTTCTTCGTATTCGGAATCAGAAATCTCACTTGTATTTTCCTTTAACCAGTCCTTCAACGATTTCTTTTTGTTTACTAATTGGGGAAAGTGGAGATGTGTGACTTTCATAAATTTTAATGTTGAATTTTTTTGTATTATTTGTCCTTGCCTTTTCTTTTTCTTTTTCGAGTTTTTCTTTCATCAGCTTTATTTGTTCGATAACTTCAAAGTCTTCATTATTAATTTCGATTATCTTCTGCTGGGTTCCTGGACATGTAGGAATTGCGGGGAATGAGGGGGCCAAAGAGTCCGTTAGGACTTTGCGACCGGACCAGCGTTTCGCTCTTCCTCACACCGATTGCATGGCAGGAATACGGGCTGCCCTCCGGGCTACTTGGCAAAGAAGATGGGAGACGGTCGAGGGGAACTTAAAGTTGCGTGCCATTGCGCCGCGACTGTTCCCATGGACCTACCCGTCAATGTTGCGAAGGCTTCAGGTTGCTTTCTGTCGTCTCCGAATCGGACACACTCGCGGGACGCACCGCCATTGGATGGAGCGCTCGCCTGCGTCAGGCTGTGAAGACTGCATTGTCTTCCAGACTGTTCGGCACATTCTCGTCTAATGTCTTGCCTAGTATTGGTGATCTTTGCGCACGTTACTTGTCCCGCTACCGGCACGAGCGGGATCGCTATGCTTGTCCCTGGTACTCGGGACGAGTTCATCACACTGACTTATGGATTTTACGACTTTTTAGAGGAGGCTGGCATCCTCCTCTTATTTGACCCTTTTTGCGTGTTTTTGTAGGTCCCATTTTTCTGCGCCGGGGGAGGAGCGGGCTTACCTCCGACGCCCCAGCACGCTTCCTTCCTGTTAGGGTTTTTTTCTATGTTTTGTTTTGTTTTGTTTTATTAGTCCTAAATTTTTAGCGTTGTTATTTGTTAATTACATAGTTATTTGTTTTAGGTTTTTTAATATAGCCTCGTAGTAGGCTGTGATATGAGTACAGCGACTACTGCCATAGTAGGCAGTCGCCAGTTGGGCTCCAAAAAATAAGAAAGAAGCCCCCTAAGGGTGTCGCCGATTCGCCTGCCCGTGGCTGCTGCAGCAACTCCTTTTCCTTGCTCTTTCTTTTTTCTTTTCCTCTTCCTTTTCCTCTTGCTTAAATGAGGCCCACTAGGGGATGCGACCCGTTCCCACTACCTATATCCCCAGCCAAAGTAGTTGTTTCCGCCTCTGTACTCACCATAGCTATCGCCAATTCACTCGTGGCTGCTTCAGCAACTCCTCTTCCCTTCCTACTTTTCCCTGTTTCTTCCTCTCGCTTAGAGGAGCCCCACCAGAGGCTGCAACCTGGTTCCCAGAATCTAACCCCTCAGACTGCGATGGGTTCCTGCCAAGAGAAGCCGATGAAGCCACAACTTCAGCATATTTGTGGCTGGCATCGAAGTTTCTCCCGCTATTCCCCCTAGTAGTCCTCAAGGGATCTTTAGGGCGAACACCAACTTGGTTGGGTCTCCCTCCCCCCTGCACTTTGACCTATTTCCGCTTCTACTCTGTTCCTCTCGTTTCCCCTCGCACTATGACTGTTCTCAGCTTCTACTTTGTTCCTCTCTCACTCCCCAGCGTCTAACGTCCTTCCAAAGTTGACCGAACCGGTTTTTCAGTTCCGTCAACTCTCACAGTTACAAGGAGTTACAAGCAATAGTAGTACCTGAGAAAACAATATTGTCCATACCGAGGAGGAACTGTTTTTCAAGACACTATCTCATAGTTTTAGAGAAAGTATAGTAAAGTTGAAGGCTCTTCCCACCCACCTCTCCCACCCGAATCATTGGGGCAGGGAAAATTGGAAAAGACACGGTGTGTAGAATAAAAGCACACTGTCAGGAATTTTTTAAAAAAAGATGAACTTATCTCTATATTAATTTTCAGCTTAATTTTCTAAAAAAAAAAAAATAATTAGAAACAAGTATTATTTTTAACAGTTAATATTCCTTATAACTTTATCTAACCTATTTTTGAGTGTGTTAACGGTGGGACTTGAGACAATCTCTTCCGACAACTGATTCCATACACCAAGTAAGGGGCGCGGCGATTTGCCATCCTGGACGCCGTGCTTACGGGATTCAGCACCTCGTCTGACCCCAGCCTAGCCTCTTCTCCTTCCTTCAAAGCACTTGTGTTTTCCCCCGGTTTCCTTGCTTTTCATACAACCTCTCCCACAACTTTCTATGGTCAGCCTCTAATTTCACAGGGTAGATGCTGGCCTTCTTCTCAGCCAACCGCCCCGGATCAGAGCTGAGGGGGGAGAGGACAACTGGAGGCCCCCGAGATAGATATGGTCCTTGAGGCAACCCAGCCTCAGACGGTAGGGCGTTCCATGGGAGCGAATCCAGGTTGGGCGCCAAGCACCGAAACCGAATCGGCCCCTATGCAAGGTCCTCCTCAAACAGTTAGGGTTTCCGAAGCAGTACAAGGAGAAGAGGGATCTCCTCCAACCGGTGCCCCTACAACTGCCAGGACCTTCTCCATTTCGAAGAAGGAACTAGCTGAGGCCGGTTCACCTGGCCTAAGGGCTCCTGCCGGCGGAGGGGAGAAGCGGGTTCATTCCCCGCTCTCTCCTAAAAACAAAGAAAATAGGAAAAAGACTAAGAAGACTCTGGGCTCCTCTCCATCCGCGGGAGCTGCGAGGACGAATGGCTCTGCTGCTTCGGTAAGCGAGCAAGCCAAGATCTGCACGTCCGGCGCCTCTGCCCACCCGAGTGCAGAGCCCCCGGCAGGGCGGAGCCTCATTAATGTCGGGACCCCTCATTCAGAGGTTACTTGGCGTTTTCAAGCCCGCTGGCTTCAAACGCTTCCTTGTTATTCGCTCCACTGATGGCATCATGTTGACCAAGGGCAACATGATCAATCAGAGGAGAGCTTAAGCTACTGTAATTGGTAGAGGCCGAAGGTGACCCGTTTCTTCGGACGGGAGCCTTCTGGCGAATGCGGCGAATCCCTCTGAGGCGGCCAAGATAAGTGCTCTTCGGACACTCTATGGCACCCCTGGGAGTGTGACGCGCACTCTACCATGAACTTTGTGAAAGGAGTAGTTGATGCCAGGGAACTCGTTGGGTACTCCATAGGGAACTTCACCTTAGAGCTGACCGACTATAGGTCGGTCAAGGTCCAATGTGTGATGAGAAAACAGGGAGAGGCTTCGAGACCCCCCTCTACACTCTTCGTCACGTTCGACTGTGACAAGCTCCCTGAATCGGTGCGTGCCGGTTAGTACGGCTACCGCGTGAAGACATTTGTGCTACTGCCGCGCTGGTGCTATTACTGTCACCGCTTCAGCCATACAAATCGCTCATGTGAACGTGCAATGTTGGGGTCACACGAAGTATGTGTAAATTGCTCCAAAGCCGCACACGATAAGTCCAAATCGTGTGTAGCCAAGTGTATAAATTGTGGAGAGCCGCACCCCGCTTCTCCGAAGCAATGTGGTACATATCTCTTTGAGAAGAAATCCTGGCTGTTCAGGCCCAGGATCGACTCTCATTCCGCGAGGCTAAAAACTTAGTCCTGGCGTGCCCAACTCTGCCTGGGACGTCTTATGTATGGCCTACGCCCGCAGCTCTCGTTGGCGGGCATACGCGTCTTCACTTAACGGGAAGATCCATCTGGCACAGGTGTGGAAGTGAGTCAAAATGATTCGGGGCAAGTTCTTGCAGGACCCCCTTCCCGTCCTCCAGGAGAATGGGACCGCAATCTCGGACCCGGCGTCCGTGTCAGGTCCTTCGCGACCGCCTTCTCCGCATTTTCTAGCCGGGATGCTGCTTTGCCAGCATTCAATGCACATCGCGATTTCGCGGAAGGCCGCCGACTGGACTTTACCTCCAGAGGCGGAGAATCCTTCCACTCTTGCTTCGTGCGCGGACACCGCCCATAGTCCAGACGATGTTCCGTACGCCACGCTTCGACACCTTGGAGAGCGAGGCATGGCATTTCTTTTAGATTTTTTCAACAGGATATGGGTGGAGGGTCTCCTCCCAGATTCTTGGCGACTCGCTACTGTGCTCGCCTTTCGATTATCGGGGAGAAATCACTTTACTCCGACCGGTTTCCACTTAATCTCTCTCTAACCTCTTGCGTGGGCAAGTTGATGAAGAAAGTGGTAAATGTTAGATTAGCCTTTTTGCTGGACAGCGGAGTTAATCTGTCTTGGGCACAGTGCGGCTTCCGCAAGTTTCCCGGTATCATGGAGACTTTCCACACGATGGGGGCGAGGGGACGCCTCCCAATCTTTATATCTGAATTTTTGCGAGATCGTTGATTTCGCGTACAGGTGGGGAGGAGCCCTCTCCGCCCTAATGAAGCAAGAAGAGGGTGTCCCGCAGGGAAGTTTCCTCAGTGTCACATTCTTTGCCCTGAGCATCAACGGCATCACCTCGGTGCTGTCGGAAGATGTGCTCGCTACGCTCTACGTGGACGACCTTTCGATCTTCTTTGGTGCGGCCCAGATGCCAACTCTGGAGCGTCAACTCAAACAGGCATTGAACCGCGTCTCTTGCTATGGCGAACCGCTCAGGTTTCTGTTTTCACTGCCAAGACTAAGGTGGTGCACTTCTGCCGACATCCACGGCTCCACCCCGCTCCATATTTTTTTCTTACTGGGATACGCCTGGAAGTGTTTGAATCGCACCGTTTCCTTAGTCTTGTATTTGATCGACGCCTCTCCTCACCTCGTCGTAGAATAGGCTCTCGACGATATACCATATATAACTATTCGTTAAGGAAATTTTCTATATTTCGAGTGCGTGGTAATCTGATTGACCGAGTTTATTTCAAAAAGGGGGAAGGGCCTGGAAAGGCTTATTTATCTTCAATATGTTTAAGAAGTGGAACGAAGCACAAGGATAAATAATATACCTACCCTTAATAAAATAGAGTTTTATTGATTAAACTATCAACAATACACAAAGAAAATGTTTACATAAACGGGGAATAAAAAAGGGTCGTGGGAATATCTGACTAATCTGAGGATTAAGATTTGGAGAGATTTAAAAAGGTTAAAAAACAAAAAATAAAGGGGGAAATGGTTCGCTAAACTATTTAAAGCACAGGGTTGCGTTGACAAAAGGTTAAATGATTAAAGGTAATGCTTAGCTTACCTAATTACAAAGTTGTTGTGCAGAGGAAGACGATGCAAAGGAATCTTCGGTCCATTGGCGATTTCCAGCAGAAGGGTTCTTCTGGGGGGTTGTACTTAACTAGGGGCAAGGACTATCTTCGAGTAGTGAGAGCGAAGTGGGGCTCGGAAGTACGAGCGATCTTTGTGGCAGCAAATCGGAGATGTTCTAGATGAACAATGGAGGTTATTGTTGAAACCAAGCGTTCTCTTGAAGAACGTTAAAAGGGGGAATGAAATCATCCGGACGTGATGTCTTGGGAACGAGAACCGTTTCTTGACGAACGGGCTTGAAGATCAATGGCTGTTCTAACGTTGTTCTCCTTCTGAACAACAGGGGTGGGGGAGTGAGAGCCGTTTCTTGTCAAACGGGCTCAAAGAACAATGGCTGTTCTAACGTTGTTCTCTTTCTGAACAACAGGGGGGATGAAAACCGTTTCTTGTCAAATAGGCTAAAAAAATAATGGCTGTACTAACGTTGTTCTCGTTCTGAACAACAGGGGGGGCCTTGTTGACTTAGCGTCTCAAAGGGCATGAACCTTGGCACTCAAGGGATATTGTCCTCTTCTGGACAATAAGGGGTTTCTCGGCAGAGTTCCTAGGTGCACATGGGAGACTGGATCGTCTTGATGCCTCGCAAAGATAATCTGGATCTGCCTCAATTGGGAAAAGGTACGGTATAAATAGCCGGACTTATCTTCATAGAGTAGGGGATAATTGAGTGGGGCACATCGGGGAAATGTCCCGGTGGCGCCTGGGAAAATACCTTATCTGCCCATATGCCTAATTCAATCTGTCGAGATCGACGTATGGAGGCGAAACAGGGAAGTGAACCTCCTTGATTAAACATTAGCGATGATGGGAGATAACGCGCTTCTGCTTCCTCTCGCAGGCAGGATGCACGTGGGTAAGCATGTGAGTTAGCATGGTTAACATGTGAAAGAGGTTGAATTAAATTGGCCTCAGACCGTTCTA
Source organism: Ceratothoa steindachneri (assembly GCA_963969495.1). Taxonomy (NCBI): domain Eukaryota; kingdom Metazoa; phylum Arthropoda; class Malacostraca; order Isopoda; family Cymothoidae; genus Ceratothoa; species Ceratothoa steindachneri. The sequence goes on along the minus strand of OZ018322.1, from coordinate 16,181,759 downwards.
TCACACCCCTTCATTCCAGGGGAAGTTGTTACTTCTCAAAAAAGAGAGAAGGGACAACCATAGAGCTCCGTTTGGAGAACTCACTTTCTTGCACCGACCGTACCTTCATGTACCTAGCTAGTATTACCTCAATACATATGATTATGTTGATCATTTGATTATAGGGAAAACTAACCTTTAATACAAACTTAACCATAAAAGAGACATGGAACAATGAAATAATATAAAATTAGTACATATGGGACAAAAGAATTCATACGTAAATTAATGGGTACAAATATATACACATACGAGAAAAAAAATAGACATTGAGCCACAAAATTCAGACATATCAATTAACTAAATATATTGCAGGAGCATCTAATTTAAGTCGTACTAGGCGGTATATACATACATGGAGATCCTAGTCCTACGAATTACAAATTAATCTACACTATTTGGTAACGCATGCCTACTAAGTGCGTCAGCGACCTGATTATTGGAACCTTTTATGTAATTTATCTTAAATTGGTACTCTTGCAAGAGTAGACTCCAGAGCATAATTCGGCCGTTGGAGTGTCGTACATTCCAAATGTAGGCCAACGGACGGTAGTCAGTTCCTATCTGAAATTCTTTTCCTATCAAATACATCTTAAACTTGTTAATAACCCAAATAATAGCTAGAGCTTTCTTCTCTATAGTGGCATATCTCTTTTCGCGGAGTAATAACTGGCGACTAGCATATCCAACTGGATGACTAGTTTCGTCATCCTTATATTGAAGGAGTACACCTCCAATGCCCTCGTTGCTTGCGTCGGTCTTAATCCCAAAGGATTTTTCCGGGTTGGGCAACTTCAAAATGGGGGCAGAAATGAGCTTACTCTTGAGCTGGTTGAAATGAGAAACAGCGACATCATTCCAACGTAGTGGATCCGGAGAATTCTTTTTTAAAAGGGTGCTGAGGGGAGCTGAAATTGCAGCGAAATTCGGGACAAATCGCCGATAGTAAGAATCTGATCCTAGGAATGATCTTAATTGCTTCTTAGTATTCGAGATGGGCATGTCGGTGATTGCCTTAATCTTGTCCTTCTGTGGACCTAACTGGCTTTGTCCAATTTTAAAACCCAAGTATTTTATGGTTTCGTGGGCAAAATGGCATTTGCTGGGGCCAATGGTCAGGCCATTTTCGCGCAGTCGCTCGAGAGAGCTAATAGGGTGGTTAAATGATGACTCCATTCACAAGTAGCGATGTAGATGTTATAGAAGTAAAAGGAGGCATTCGGAAGTCCATCTAACAACCTTCTCATGAGACGTTTACAGTTACTACAAGTGGTCACGAGGCCAAAAGGAAGGAGCTTAAATTGAAATAAGCCTTTCTCAGTTGAAAAGACGGTATATGCTTTCACATCGGGCCGGAGGGGAATTTGGAAATATGCCTTGCACAAATCAAGTTCTGAGATGAACTTAGCGTCTTCACAAAGGTGGAGGTTTTGATCTACCAACGGGATGGGCTCGGCGTCGAACACAGTTACCGAATTTAACTTCCTGAAGTCGATGCACATCCGATGTGAGCCATCAGGTTTCTTGTCCCTGACAATTGGAGAACAATAACTAGAGGTGGAAGGTTCTATTATATCTAAACTAATCAAATTATCGACTTTGGAGTTAAAAGCTAGGCGTAAATGAATTGGCATGGAATAGGGTTTTGAACGGACGGGTTCTAAGGTCGTTAATTTAATATCATGCTCGAAACTAGTAGCGCCTCCAGGCTTCTCTGAAATAACGTCGTCGAACTAACATAATAATTCTTGTAGCTGACTCTTTTGATGTGGTGTCAGCTGCGCGTTTTTTTCCAGGTCAGAGGGTTCAAAAGACTCGCATGGCAGAAAAGGAAGAGGGTAATCGGCATCAGGTTGGATGCACACTGTCTGTGTGACATTAAGGGATTCCGCGGGGTAATCCTCTTCAAGCTCCGATGTTTCGTCCAGTGCTACGAACGTATCTCCATGGGCGCGTCGGTGGTACTTTTTCAACAAGTTGACGTGGTAGAGCTAATCCCTGCTGGGGTACCAATGAGGTAATCTACCGGTCCTCGTACCTTGCGAACCGAGTACAGACCTTTCCATTGGCTCAGTAATTTATTACTCGCTGTGGGAAGAAGCAGCAGTACTTCATCACCGGGCTTAAATTTCTGATCTTCGGACCTAAATTCTTGGTTGAAGATCTCCGAGAATTCGGACGGTATCGGGGTTGTGAGGGGGACTGGCTCCTGGGCTTCCTTCTTAGCTCGGCCTAGAGGAAGGAAGTTCCAGCGGAACTTTTATCAAAAATAAAATTTACCTAGAGGCCTGACGGAGGGGGAGAAGTTGATGCTTGGGTCTGCACCACCCGGGAAGCCGGGGTGGCATTAATCTGGTGAACTTGGTGGGCTGGTCCGCTTTTAAGCCTAGAATTTCGGGGGCAATTCCAGCTCATGTTGTTTTTTTCCAACGCAGGTGAAGCATATGATTGGTCGCTTCGGGAAGAGTGATGGTGGAGAAATCTTAACGGGAGGTTTGATGTCCCGTTTTTGGTTTGGAGGAAAGAAGTTTTGGGGTTTTGCGAGGCCCGGAAACTTCGTTGGCTTTCCTGTGAAGGGGCGCGAATCCTTCCTTCTTTCCTGGAAGGGGATTTATGAGAAATTCGATTCTCCTTCGGGTATAAATTATGGCTTGCAGCATAGACATCCGCTTCTTCGGTACACTCTTTAAAGGTCTTGCACCGACGATCCTTGACGAACGCGCGGTTCTCCGTCGGGAGAGACGCCAAAAATTGATCCCGCAACACGAAGTCTGTTAAGGACTCGTAGTTAGGATCAACCTTTGAAGATTCTAACCAGAATTTAAAATTCCTTTAAAGAATGTATCCGAATTGACGGAACGTCTGTCCGGGTTTAATACGACCTCCTCGAAATTCTTGTCGGTACAAATCGGGAGTCATATTATCAGCAGCCAACAACTCAGCTTTTAGGTGCTGTAGTCAATTGTACATCCAGATGGTAATAAAATGAAAATGTCAGGCAATTTACAATTTAAAAGGGGAAGTAATCTTACTACACCTTCAGCCTCCAAATCCAGGTTATTGATCTCGAGGATCTTTTCGAAGTGTGCTAAAAATTCTCCGAAATCCTCTCCATCCCTGAAATTAGGGAGCTTAAGTGGGAGATTGGGCGAGGCTTCGGGACGTAAACTTACCGATTGGGTTTCAGCATGTACGAAAGCCATGTCAAGCTCATGGTGAAGCTCAGCTTGTCTTTTCCGTCCCTCTCTGTCTTCTCGTTGAATTTTTCTTTCTCTTTCTTCTCGTTGGATTTCTCCTTCTCTTTGCCTTTCTTCTCTTAACTTTTCTCTTTCTGTTCGTTGCTCCTCTTGAACGTACTCAATCAATTCTCTTCCGGAAAGTCCCAAGGATTCTCCTTGCGCTTTGAAGATCTCAAACTGAGGCATATTTGCACTTGGGGGCACAATAGACAACCAACTAAATTCCTTGTGATAAGTTTATGCCTTCTAGAGAATTGGCCTACCTAAATAAGGGGACTGAACTATTCGTGATTGGTTTCTCGACCTAGATAACCAATGACTAAAATACCCCCCAAAAAACAAACCAATTATTATAACAGTTCCTTGAGCTACTCCAGCTTCTTAAGTTTCAAAATGGGGATAGCAATCATTAAAACAAAAGGGAACTACTATACTCTATTCTTATAACGAATAAGGGCGGCTAAGCGTACTGAGGAAATCCGAGTAAGGAGACTCTGCAAGGAGAATCTCAAGGAGTTCTTCGGCTATGTAAATAGCCGTAAACCAATCCATCGTAGGATTGGGCCCTTAGTGGACGCGCAGGGTGCATTAATTCAGTCAGATTCAGAAAATGTTAACCTTCTTAATGACTACTTTTCCTTAGTGTTTACTAAAGAGTGTGGTCCCATCTCCCAGCCTACGGATACCTACTCGGGGAAAAAGCTGGAGGCAATGGACTTCACCGAAGGAGAAATAAAGAAAAAGATCGCTGACCTAAAGACGAATAAATCCCCCTGACCGGACGGGTTTCTACCCAAGGTGTTGAAGGAAGTGTGCGATGAAGTATCACGACATTTGTGCGCTATCTTTAGCATGTCAATCCGGACAGGATGCGTTCCTAGAGACTAGCGTGAGGCGGAAGTGACTCCGATCTTCAAGAAAGGAGCCCCCAGCCATCTGTCAAACTACCGACCTATCAGTCTGACTTCGATAGTCGGTAAACTCATGGAAAGCATGATGGTGGAGAAAATAACGTCGTATTTAGAGTCAAACTTACTACTGAAGAGTTCCCAGCACGGCTTCCGAAGGCAACGGTCATGCCTGACGAACCTTGTGGAATTCTTTCACTTCGTGTTCAGTGAGCACGATCGGGACAAGGACGTGGATGTGGTGTACTTAGACTTTCAGAAAGCCTTTGATAAGGTACCACACCGCCGCCTTCTCCGGAAAGTGCGAGCGCTTGGCATAGACGGAAAGGTAGCCGGCTGGATCGAGAACTGGCTAAGTGGCAGACGGCAACGGGTGGTGGTGAATGGACAGTCTTCTGAGTGGGTGCCCGTTACTAGCGGGGTGCCTCAAGGTTCTGTCCTGGGAACACTACTATTCATCATCTACGTCAACGACATGGACGGTGACATGGTTGCCAAGATTTCTAAATTTGCCGACGATACCAAGCTTGGTATCAACATTGCAAAGGATGGAAATACTGCCCGCCTGCAGGAAGATCTTGGGAAGATTGGGGAGTGGTCGGACACGTGGCAAATGCCCTTTAACGTGGGGAAATGCAAAGTGATGCATATGGGCCACAGAAACCCCCAATCTCAGTATATCCTTAAGGGCACTGCTATTGAATCCACCGACACTGAGAAGGACTTGGGTGTAACAATCACTAGTGACCTCAAGTTCTTGAAACAGTGCATTGAGGCGGAGAAAAAGGCCCAAAGGATGCTAGGCTATATTAAGCGCCAGTTTGGTTATCGGAACTAGGAGATTGTACTGTGCCTGTACAACTCACTTGTCCGACCGCACCTGGAGTATGCCGTACAATTTTGGAGTCCTTCATTGCAAAAGGACATCGCGAGATTGGAACGCGTGCAAGCCAGGGCAACCAAGCTGATTCCCTCTATCCGACATAAAAGTTATGAGGATAGACTAAGGGAATTAGATCTGTTCTCGCTGGAAACCCGTAGACTGCGTGGTCAGCTCATCGAAATTTTCAAAATACTTCGAGGGTTCGACAATGTTGACTACCGGGATATTCTTCACACTGAGTGAGAACAGAACGCTCAATCACGGCTTCAAACTTAAACTGAAGCGTTATAACCGCAATCTATGTGGACATTTTTTTACCTACAGTATCTGCGGTAAGTGGAACGCACTTCCAGTGGAAGTTGTCAACAGTAAATCTGTTGACCAGTTCAAGTCAAGACTAGACAAAGTCTTGAAAAGTGGCCGTTTAGGGACGCAAAACTATTGAGCAGCCATGTGCCCGCTCGATTGCTAGTCCAAAGGTACCCTCTTTGAACGGACCGTAAGGTCTCCTAGGGTACGTTCTTTCCTTGTAACTCCTTGTAACACTATGCTTCATCGACTGAGACCAGTGTTTGCAAAGATAAAGCGCAAAAACCTTACACACTTGGCACAAAATTCAAATATTATATATATATATATATATATATATATATATATATATATATATATATATATATATATATATATATATATATATATATATATATATATATATATATATATATATATAGATATATATATATATATATATATATATATATATATATATATATATATATATATATATATATATATATATATATATAAATATATATGTCGTAGAATAAGCTCTTGACGATATACCATATATAACTATTCGTTAAGGGAATTTCATATATTTCGAGTGCGTGGTAATCTGATTTTTCGAGGTTATTTCAAAAAGGGGGAAGGGCCTGGAAAGGCTTATTTATCTTAAATATGCTTAAGAAGTGGAACGAAGCACAAGGATAAATAATATGGCTACCCTTAATAAAATAGAGTTTTATTAATTAAACTATCAACAACACACAAAGAAAATGTTTTACATAAACGGGGAATGAAAAAGGGTCGTGGGAATATCTGAATAATCTTAGGATTAAGATTTGGACAGATTTTAAAAGGTAAACAAACAAAAAATAAAGGGGGAAATGGTTCGCTAAACCATTTAAAGCACAGGGTTGCGTTGAGAAAATTTTAAATGATTAAAGGTAATGCTCAGCTTACGTAATTACAAAGTTGTTGTGCAGAAGAAGACGATGCGAAGGAATCTTCGGTCCAACTGGCGATTTCCAGCAGAAGGGTTTTTTGGGGGGACGTTGTCCTTAACGAGCGATAAGGACTGTCTTCAAGGAGTGAGAGCGAAGTGGGGCTCGGAAGTACGAATGATTTTTGTGGCAGCAAATCAGAGATGTTCTAGATGAACAATGGAGGTTATTGTTGAAACCAAGCGTTCTCTTGAAGAACGTTAAAAGAGGGGAATTAAATTATCCGGACGTGATGTCTTAGGAACGAGAACCGTTTCTTGACGAACGGGCTTGAAAAAGAGTGGCTGTTCTAACGAGGTTCTCTTTCTGAACAACAGGGGAGGGGGTGAGAACAGTTTCTTGTCAAACGGGCTCAAAGAACAATGGCTGTTCTAACGTTGTTCTCTTTCTGAACAACAGGATGGGTGGGAACCGTTTCTTTTCAAACGGGCTCAAAGAACAATGGCTGTTCTAACGTTGTTCTCGTTCTGAACAACAGGGGGGCCTTGTTGACTTAGCGTCTCGAAAGGCACGAATCTTGGCACTCAAGGGATATTGTCCTCTCCTGGACAATAAGAGGTTTCTCGGCAGAGTTACTAGGTGCACAAGGAAGACCGGAGCGGCTTGATGCCTCACGAAGATAATCTGGATATGCCTCAATTGGGAAAAGGTATGGTATAAATAGCCGGACTTATCTTCATAGCGTAGGGGATAATTGAGTGGGGGACTTCGGGGGAATGTCCCGGTGGCGCCTGGGAAAATACCTTATCTGCCCATAAGCCTAATTCAATCTGGCGAGATCGACGTATGGAGGCGAAACGGGGGAGTGAACCTCCTTGATTAAACATTGGCTATGATGGGAGATAACGCGCTTCTGCTTCCTCTCGTAGGCAGGATGCACGTGGGTAAGCATGTGGGTAAGCATGGTTAACATGTGATAGAGGCTGAATTAAAGCAGCCTCAGACCGTTCTATTACACGTAGCCTTAGGGTCTCTTGTACCCGCGCCATGGATATTCTCTGTTCCGTGACATTCCGCGCTTGGGGCGCTGATAGGGCTACTGCCTCACTTTTTTATCGATCCTTTGTTCGTTCGAAGCTCGACTACGGATGTAAGTTTTATGCGTCCGCAGCAGAGCGTTTATTGCGGAAGGTGAACTTGATCCACCACACCGGCCTTCGCCTTGCGACCGGTGCCTTCCGCAATTCCCCCATTGAGAGCCTCCTAGTTGTTGCTAGGAAGATGCCACTCGCTCTACGCCGTGTACAGTGCATTATTCGCCCGTACGCGCGAGCTCTGCGCCTCCCTAGGTCGTCAACATCTCTCACTGCATCTGCAGCTTATTTCAACGGAGCCTATGCCACCGAGAGACACCAGTCATACCCTAAGCCCCTGGGTTTAGGGCAAGGAAATTCCTTAGAGAGCTAGGTATAGCTCTCCGGCTGGTTGCGCCCCTGGTTCCGCCCAAGACGCCACCATGGAGGTTACCACAGCTTCTACAGCACCGGGAGTATTGCGTTTGACTTTTTTGCAGCACACCTCGTGTCACGCCGGAACCGTGCCAGTGTATACGGATTGCTCCAAGTCGCAAAAGGGGGGCGGCTTCCACCGCGTATCCCCTCTGTTTGAAGTCAGCGGGGCTCTGCCAAGCGCTGTGTCTGTCTTCACGGCCGAGCTGGTGGCATTATACCACTCGGTACGCGAGATTACGCGAAGTGCTTGGTTTGGAGACTGGATTGTGATCTATAGCGACTCACAAAGCGCCCTGAGTGCTCTCAAGGCATTAGAATCTCCGCATCCCCTGGTTCCCGATATCCGTGACGCCACGGTTTTGGCGAGCCAGGTGGATGTCGAGATTATCTTCTGCTTGGTTTCTGGACATGTAGGAATTGCGGGGAATGAGCACGCCGATGAGGGCGCCAAAGAATCCGCGAGGACTCTGCGACCGGACCAGCGTTTTGCTCTTCCTCTCACCGACTACATGGCAGGAATACGTGCAGCTCTTTGGGTTGTCTGACAAAGAAGATGGGAGACGGTCGAAAAGGACTTAAAGTTGCGTGACATTTCGCCGCCACTGTTCTCATGAACCTATCCCCCAATGCTGCTACGGCTTCAAGTCGCTTTCTGTCGTCTCTGAATCGGGCACGCTCGTGTGACGCATCGCCATTTGGTGGAGCGCTCGCCTGCGGCCTATTTTGACGACTGCGTCGTCCCCTAGACTGTTCGGCACATTCTTGTCGAATGTCCCAGTCTGGTTGATCTTCGCGTTCGTTACCTGTCCCGGTACCAGGATGTGCGGGGTCGCTACCACCTGTCCCTTGTACTCGGGACGAGTTCGTTCACATTGACTGGCGGACTTATAGGTTTTTGGTGGAGAGGCCAGCCTTCTCCCCTTTATTTAACTAGGTTTTGTCTTTTCGTTATTGTTCTTTTCTTTGTAGATCGCATTCTCCTGCGTCGGTGTGAGTGGGACCTCCCTTCGACGCCGGAGATTGCTCCCTAATTGTTACGATCTTCCCTTTTTATCATTGTTGTGTTTTCATATTCTTATTTTAAAGTAGCCTAGTGCTAGGCTGTGGTTATTCCGGAGACTTATGCCCAAGTGGGCAGTCGCCAGATAGGCTCCTAAAATTGAAAAAAAAAAAATTATTCCATACAATGACAATTTTATATGATAAAAGGTTTCCACATACATTAAGTTTGTACTTTTTTGGAACGAGTTTCATTCAATTATTACGACTAATGTTCTATCGAATTCGAACCAGATGGAGTAGTCCACATTATCAATTCCATTCAAGATTATATATACCTCTATTAGTCGACCTCGTATACGGCTTGTATCTAGTTTAAAAAGGTTTAACTTTTCCAACCGTGTTTCATAACTGTATTTTCTTAATGAAGGTATAATTTTTGTAGCCCTAGCTTGTACTTTTTCTAATATTTCTATATCTTTTCTGTGAGAGGGTGACCATACTTGTGCACAGTATTCTAGTTGTGGTCTTACTAGAGCATTGTACAGGTTTACTAATACCGTTTCGCTTTTATAGTTGATCTATCGCTGAATAGGGACAACGAAGGCAATTTTCCTCTGAGTACCCCCCGTGATAGATAAATAGAGAAAGAGAGAGAGAGATATAAATAGATAGATAGAGAGAGAAAAAAAGAGATGGAGAGAGATAGAACTACAGACTACAGAAACAAGGACCGGCAAAAACCCTAAGATCCGCTCAAGGCCTGTCCGCTTACAGAATATGTTAACTACCACATTCTAACGTTATTGTATCATGCTTTTTTTACATGCTCTTTTTTAACTATTTCAACTCTATGGTACACACTTATCTACATGCGTATCCTTTATATATATTTTTTACAGGATTTCTATAAATATTTCTATTCTACTGTAACACAGTTATCTACATGTGTACCATTTGGCCTTCTTTTACATGCCTTTTGTTAACTATTTCACTTCTACGATACATACTTATCTACATGTGTACCCTTGACATGTAAGTTCAACTATCTCTCAAATACACGAACATGCTTCTTCGAACCAGAGGGGTGGAGGGGCAGGACAGTACTCTCTTATCTCGCAGGCTTCGCCTGCTTGTGGAGAAAATAATATATTTATAGGACAGACAGAAAAAAAGGGAATTCACATTCACTGCATTTTATCCCAAACTCCTTATTTCATATGGCGTGTTTTTCTATGCTCCTGTTGAAGTGATTTTAAACGCGAAGTAATTTTGAGCTATAGTAGAGTTAAATCGCTTGTTCACTAATTTTAAACCATTTTGGCGTGTGTTGGTCTTTTCGTCCATCTCAAACAATAGTCTATAATCAATATTAGTAAATCCTTTTCAGAATTTGAATACCTCGATCAGCTGTCCACGTAATGGTCTACTTTCAAGAGATAGTAGGTTTAATGAGTGGAGTCTATCTTCGTACGGTTTGTTTCAGATTCCAGGAACTAGTTTAGTAGCCCGACGTTGCACTCTTTCTAATTGCGCTATATCCTTGTTTAGGGAGGGAGCCTAAAATTGAACTGCATATTCGAGGTGTGGGCACACGAGCGATTTGTATAGTGGCAGGATTATATCTCTCGATTTGAAAGTAAAATTACGAGCAATATATCCTAGCATTCGGTTTGCTTTTTTACCCATTTCTGCGCATTGTTTCGATACTTTAAGGTGCTCCGAGATTAAAATCCCCAGGTCCTTTTCTAAGTTAACGGATTCGAGGATTTGGCCTTTCATATGGTATTCTACTTTTAAGTTATGACATCCTAATCATGACCTTGCATTTACCTATGTTGAAGCCCATTTGCTATTTATCCGCCGATTCGACAATTTTATTAAGGTCTCTTTGCATCGGGTCTCAAAAGGGGTCTGCTTCCCAGCTTTGTGTCATCTGCAAATTTAGAGATCCTACTAAACACTCCATTATCCAAGTCATTAATGTAAACCATAAATAATAATGGGCCCATGACCTGACCCCTGTGGTACCCCGCTGGTGACTAGAGTCCACTCTGAACACGCCCCATTTACAATATCCCGTTCTGAACGATTTGATAGCCAGTTTTTAATCCATTTAAGTATGTTACCCCTCACTCCAATTGCTCTAATTTTCATCAATGTCCTTTCGTGCGGAACTGTATCAAAGGCCTTTTTAAAGTCAAGCTAAAATATATCCGCCGCTTTAGTTTTTCATCGTAGATGAAAATCATGTTATGAAAAAAATCGAGTCAATTGGTTAGCCACGAGCGCCCCCATCTGAATCCATGCTGGGAGTTGCAATTAAATTATTAGCTTCGCAATGACTCACCAACCTGTCGGTAATTATCGATTCCAAGAGTTTTCGAATTACAAAAGTTAGGCTGATGGGACGAAAATTAGTAGGCTCAGATTTATCCCCTTTTTTAAATATCGCCGCAACATTTGCACACTTGAACTCTATGGAACTAGGCCTTCCTCTATTGATTGATTGAAAATCGTGCAGAGTGGTCTTGCTAATTCATTTTTTAGTTCTTTTAGATGTGTTGGGTACACCCCATCGGGCCCGGGTGACTTCGATTTTTTCATTTTATTAATATATGTGAAAATCTCCCCTTCATTTATACTTATGTTGGATGGGATATTTTGTCTTTCAAGATCTATGTCCTCGCCTAGTGTTGCTAATTGTGTCACGTCGTCAATAGTAAAAACGCTCGAGAAGTGCTCATTTAATATTTTAGCAAGCTGTTCTGGGACGTCCGTCATAAAGGGGCTAACCCACGGTGTCCTCTTTGACTTTCCATTCTTTCGCCGTACGTACTTAACTAACTTAGAATCCACCATGAGCACATTTTGCTGTAGCTCCGAGTACATTCCCTGTACTGTCTTATTATAAAAACATCTTTACCAGTTTATTCTTTTAATCCAGTCACGGAAGGTTTCAAAATAACAACTCCCAAATCGTGAAATTAGTTGTGAACTCTCCTTTACCTCTACGATCGTATTAATTTCAAACCTAATTACTTTATGATCACGCGTCGCCAAATGATCATCCACGCAAATGTTTTCTACTAAAGTCTCATCCATTGAGATAATTAAATCAAGGATATTGTTGATCACGCGTAGGTTTCTCTACTTTTTGCACAAGAAAATTATCCTGAATGAAATTGACCAATCTCTCCCGAACTGTATCTGAATTGTAGTTTGTTTGGTTAACGTTAAGGTAATTGAAGTCTCCACAAATTATTACTTTTCGTTTTCTCACCATAGATGAAAGTTACTCAAAGTGTAGTACGTCTTCTGATTCTATTTGGGATGGGGGCCGATAAGTAACGCCTAAGTTAATTTTATTATTTTTAGCACACTTGAGCTCAATTAGCAGAACCTCGCGGCCATCGTTATTGCAATTATTCCCTCTTTTACGTAAGCTAACACGTCACCGCCTCTCCCAGTTAGGCGATCCTGGTGATGGATTTTGTACCCTTCTATATTAAGTTCCGCAATTAGGGCACTAGACGCTGTATCTAACCACGTCTCGATAATAATACGATATCGTAATCGCCCTCTTGAATCATGGCTTTAAATTCGGGCAGGTTGTTTCTCAAACTCCGAACATTTGCATAAAGGCATTTTAATTTTCTCTTTATTAAATAACAGCGTCCTTCTCTCGTATGCCTGGAGCGTCGCCCTGTTCACTCAAGTTTATTGACTCCTCGCGTGAAATCCGGTCCGGCGCATCTGTGACTTGGGGTCAAAAACTTCAGTACCATAAAGATCACGGAGGCTTTCATTAATAATTTTGCCAAGATTCAAATTACCAACTGGATTTAAATGAATACCATCATTAAAAAAAAGTGGTGGTTTGTCCTGAAAATCGTTACAGAAATTGAAAATATTTAACTCCCATTTCCTGACATAAACGTTTAAGATATTCATTTGCGGAGATTGACCTCGACTGCATTTTCATAGTAGCTTTAAATCTCGGAATTATCCCAATTACCCCCACTTTATTATCCTTCGCTTTGGACGCTATAATTAAGTCCCTTGTTTGGTGTACAATCTCAGTAGTCAAGCTGTCAAATCGGTGCACATTATTCCAGCCCACGAGTGTGAGGATAGCTCGATCTTCACATTGCCCGTTCAGATTTTGGATTTCACTGACCACGTTGTTAATTCTCCCCCCCCACCCCCTCGGTAGGCAGATTCTCTTACCCTTAGCCGGATTACGTACTTTGAATTCTAGTTCTTTATTAAAGAGTCACCAATTAGAATACTCTCTGTTTCCCCCTCGATTGGAATTAACAAGGCAAATGGATTAGAGCATGCAATTTCAAAACGGTGTGTTGCCCTCGATGGTCTAACCCCGTTTTTAAACGGCCTAAATTGTAATTCAGAGGGTCTATATGAGTTTAAGATTCAGAGATATAGATAGATAGATAGATAGAGATAGATATAGATATATATATATATATATATATATATATATATATATATATATATATATATATATATATATCCATTAAACCACATAGAAAGAGAAAACGGAATAATTTTTCCTTGCAGTAATCTTTTTATCACCTTTTTTCGAAAAAATCCGTGCAGGGAGGCGATTCAAACCATGCACACTGAGGCAGCGAGCACTGCTTTGATCACAGTTAAAAGTATGCCTTTAGTACACTATGCGTGGAGGCGATTCGAACCATGCACACTGATGCAGAGAGCATCGCTTTATCACAGTTAAACGTATGCCTTTAGTACACTATGCTACGCATAGTACACTTAACATCGAATATTCTAAATTCGATCCGCGCCATATTGTTTTACGACCACAAATCTCGAATTAAACTTGCCAAGTACAGAGAGGTTAAAAGCCTTCTGTTCTAAATGTAAGTCAATGAAGTGGTCTACCGATTTTTAAGAACAATGCTACCAAAGAATCACAGCGTCAAGTGTTTGTTTATTCTGTAAACTTGATGAACGATATGATAAAGAAAATAATGAACTTATGAAAGTGATCACTACCCTGGAAAACAGAATTAACAATTTAGAACAAAAAGAATGTGATTTTAAAATCAACGAGAGCAGAGTAATAAATATTGATAGCAATGTAGTCAGATTAGAACAGTCTGTTCCATTATTAGGAAATAAAATGGATCAGAAAGACAAAAATGGCAACAATTTTTTGTTTGTCAGATATAAACATCCATCTAGACCTAATCTTACTGAAACGATTGAAATAAAGACGCATAATAGATATTTAGCTTTGTCTGAAGCAGAAGATGACACATAACTAATTGGAGACAATATAATAAGAAATCAAATTGAACACTTTGGTGCGAAAAACATTAGAAGACGGAAATCAGATGTTACCATGGGGCAGGAATGAAGAAAGTGACTGAAGAGATCGGTAATTTAAGCCTGAAAAATAAAAAATACACTGTAATTACTCATGTTGGAGCAAGCGATATTTTCTGTTGTCAAAACTTTTCTGGAACAGAAAAATTGATCAATAACTATACCGAAATGGTTGCGAAAATCAAATAAAAAACGGATCATGGAATAATTTTCGGCATATTACCAAGATTAAATGAGAAAAATGAAACCATGAGTAGGCAATTGGAATAAACGAATGACTGCGAACGATATGTGAACGGGAAAATCTTGAGTTCGTCGAGAGAATGATGAAAATGAATCCATCAAACCACATAGAAAGAGAAAACGGAATAAATTTTCCTTGCAGTAATATTTTTATTAACTTTTTTCGAAAAAATCCGTACAGAGAAGCGATTCGAACCAGGCACACTGAGGCAGCGAGCGCCGCTTAGATCACAGTTAAAAGTATGCCTTTAATATTCATATTAGAGATGGGACGATTCCAAAAATTATTGCGATTCCGATTCCGAGTCTAATGCCAGTTCTAAATTACGATTCCGATTCCTTCACAAAATAGAATATTGATTACATGATATATATTGTTAAAAAAAATGTTATACATATTATAATTTTTTATGCATTGCAGCTTTACTATTAGTAATTGTCAATACGAATCATTAAATAATAAATATAAAAAATATTTAATTTCTTTACGTACCATCGATTCATAATTCTTTTTGTGTAATAATAATACTCGATATTCCATTAATAATTAATAAAGTTAGTTGTTACATAAACTAAATAGAATATAGTAAACAAATAAATGTAAGATGAACATTGTGCCTAAGTTTACGTAGTGTCTGCTAACAACTAATCTTCTGATTTATTGCCTTATGGTAGAAGTTTGGTATCGACAGTCGTCACAACCAAGGTAATTTAGATCTTTGATAGCGAATAATGCACACTTTATGTGGAAATTGTAATTCAAATCAAACTAATTCGATAATATCAACTAATAACAACTATTGTATTAAATACTATTAATATTTAGCTATTATGATATTGTTACTCAACATTTAACATAGGCTGGGAGTATAAAGCGCGCGCAGCATAACTTACATCTACGGTCGTTGTTAGTCAACTAAACAACAGGGCTGCCCGCTGCGGAAAGAATTTTAGTAATAGTACCAAAACCTACTCTGAAAACGTAACAAAATTGGTAAAATCATACCAAATCTAATCAAAACATAAAACAAAACTAAAATGGTATAAAAAAAGTGTTTCTTTGCGGTAAAAAGGTACCAAATTTGTACGAACTTGCTAACTTCGGTAGCGCTGCTGAACAAAGCTCTAACATCTTAGAATTGCATCAGCTCTTCTAAATGACACCTGAGCCCTAAGAAGGCCTTCCTTTCACGCATATAAACAATTAAACATAATACATTTCCTATACAGTCAGATCTTCAATATTAATTGATATTAAATAGTAATCCATTCTTGTCGACTAATCTAAATCTATTAGTAAATAACTTATTAACGTTATAATTTCACTGAATAATAGGACAGATGAGTGTTAGATACATAACTTGATTGAGACTAACGGGAAATAAACAATGTTTAAAATTTTGATTCAGCTATTTCGCAAGTAGGAAAGAAAGTTAAAACCTTAAAAAAATACTGTTGAAAGAGTCTATATTGAAATCGTAAAGGAATCATTATTAGAATCGGAAAACTGGGATTATTTTTAGCGATTCCGATGCCGATGCCGATTCTCCCAAAATTAACGATTCTTACGATTTCCGATACCGACTAATCATCTCCTATTCAATATATATATATATATATATATATATATATATATATATATATATATATATATATATATATGCACTCCATTTATGGCAAACCTACTAATTCAAACTCTTATACTAATTTTTACTCTGCGTATAGTCCCAAAGCTAAACGTTTCGTTTTTTCCTCTGTTTTTACGGCCTTTACGTGTTGTTAGTCCTGAATATATGTGTAAGGAAATAAATACCCCCCACACCCTCACAATTGAGCCTCTGGCCTTTAACCACAACGTCCTGGCATTTGGGGTTGGCGGTGTAGCCCAACCACTTAACCTCCCCTTTCGCCCCTCGTCACGAAGAGAGAGAATCTGAACGGCCGTACCAGACCACGTTATTCATCAAAGCAACGAAGAACGGCAAGAGGCCCAGCTACCAACAGAAGGGACTAAGAAGAGGCTCATCCGGAGCCAGTTCCTGGAGGTCACACCGAACTTTAAGTTAACTTGATTTAAGAAGCAAGTTCAACTTACTCTCGTCAGAGAAACCACCATATCCTGGTGTATCCCAAAGCACAGAGATAGTCCTCCCCTTTGAGGAATGCCCCCGAGGGAACTTCCTCCAGCACTCCTCTGAGTCAAAGGATTCATGCATTGACTCATCGCTCACCAGTGTGAATTATTCTCAGAATATCCCGAAGAGAAGAAGAAACATTCTTTCCCTGTCCCGTGGTGAGATAATTTCCTTCAGAAGGCTTGTGTCCCTCCATCTGCCACACGCCCAAAGTCCTCTGTGGCTTTAAAGTATTTCTCCCGCCTAAGCACATCTGGGCGCTAATCCACGCGTTGGCCCGGAAAGAACATTCTTGAGCTGTCAACTATTGAGTTCAAGGTCAGACTCAAATCCGATTATCGAGGAATCGCGTAAGGTATTTAAACCCCTGGTATATGTTTCGTTGAGGTCAGTTGCATTTAAGATTAAAGTTATTTGTGGGTTGACCATCACTATAAATTCAAGTATTTCATTTAGAAAACCTCCCTTAAATTTGTTGAATTCATTTCTGTGTATTTAGTGTGTTAAATTTAGTTGGTTCATGTTTTTTTCATTAAAGTTTTAGTTTTTTAGAAACAAATTTTTATTCAATCCTCGAAACGCTAAGGAAGGCACTAGGAGCCCTCAAAGATTAAAGAAGTAATAATTAGATAATAATAATAATCATAATATTTAAAATTTCGCACTTTTAGAGATAAAACGTAATCATGGAGTTTTGAAGTACGTAAACAACCTTTACGTACGAACTCCAGCCACCAATCGGTCCTTTCTCTACCATGACATAAATATTTGGTGTCAGATTTTATGGGTATTGGAAGAACTCAGCATAAGTTGTTTATCTTTTTTGCCCTTCAAGAATAGTAAATGTGTGCCAAACGTTCAACGAAAGATTAAACATAAAAAGGTCTGTGGATAAATTCGTGGTGATTAGCCTGTTATGGTTATTATTTTGGGGGCGATGAAGTGGTAATCCAATCAGCAAAGTGTTGCGATTAGGGAAGTTAGGCAGCGCGCTATCTCGTTAGTGGTTGCATAAGTACCTGATCGTACAGTGGTGAGAGTGTGACGGACATCTACAAAATGGATTCAGTCGAAAGATTCTACCAACAAGCCCAAATGTTGGGACTAGAAGGCGAAGATATGGATGCCTACGCCCTGGCAGAACTGAGAATAGAAACTGAAGAAGAAACAAGAGATTGGGAAAAACAAATTGAAGAAAGAAGAGAGTGGAAAAGAGAAGACGAAGAAAGAAGAATACTGACGAACAGAGAAATAGAAGAAGAAAGAATACAGAGTGATATAAAAATAGAAGAAACAAGAATACAGTGGAAACTAAAAGCAGAAGAAAGAAGAATACCGAAGGGAAGTAAAAAAACGAAAGAATAATACAGTTGAAAAGAAAAGCAGAAGAATTAAGAAAGTGGATAGAAATAGAAACTGAAGAAAGAAGAATAAAGATAAAAAGAGTACGACGAAGAAAGAAGAATACAGAGGGAAATATTTCTATCGAAAGCAGAAAGATATTCCGAGGAAAGAGAAGCAGAAGAAAGATGAATAAAGATAGAAAAAGAAGTAGAAGAAAAGAGAGTACAGAGGGAAAGAGAACTAGTTCAAGCAGAAAGAGAAGTGAGAGAAGAAAAAGAAAGAATGCGCGCACTAAAAGAGAACCAAGCAAGGATCAGGTTGTGGTCGAGGCGGTTTTATCCCGGCCTAGACCTAGGAAAGTACCATCGATGAAAACCCAGCCAAATGCGGTAACGATGGATGAAAAAGTAAGTAGGGAAACATTACAAGCATGTGTACCTTAGGAAGTACCTACGATGAAAACCCAACCAAATGCGGTAACGATGGATGAAAAAGTAAGTAGGGAAGCGGTACAAGCATGTGTACCTTAAAAAGTACCGGATGAAAACCCAACCAAATGGGGTGACGATGGAGGAAGAAGTAAGTAGGGAAGAGGAACAAGCAGGTGTGCCTAAAGAAGTACCTACGAAGAAAACTCAGCCAAATGGAGTGACGATGGAGGAAAAAGGAAGTGTAAAGGCGGTACATCCAGGTTAACTGAGTCAGATGGTAGACGCGGATAATGAGTACCCCTTACCCTCAGTAGTCTTCCCCCAGAACGGAACATCCACGGAGTTACCATTAAAACTCCAGTTGTAGTGAGCGCCACACCCATTAACTATCCCGTAGTGAAACTTGTCTCCGACCCTGTTAGATTGAACCCAGACACGATCTCACAGTGTACCTTGGTAAAGGATGACTATGGGACTCACGCTTCCATCGTTTATGCAACACTGCAACAGGCCGCTTTAACCATAAGGTTAAGATTAAAATTATTCAAGTACCATAAAAAGGGTAGTTCGAGTAGGTTTGAATAATATTACCTGTTTGGGACATACTTGAGTAGACTCATGCGTGGTAATGTAATGGTCATCGAGTACCACTTTAATATTAACTATATCAAAGGTGCCGATAAGCTAAAGACGCTGTATAACCCGAGTCAAACCTCATCGAGGGTTATTTCATCACCTGATAATCTTGAAATAATTTTTTTCATTTTTTTTGAGTGTTCGTATTTAGTGTATGTAATCAAGTTCTTAAAAGTTTAGAAATGTAAGAAAGTAGCTGGTTAGATACCACTTTCGAGCCAGGCTCCTTTTTTGGTGTAATCGATGAATTATGTTCTGTTTGTTTGTATGTTAAAATGTGTTGTCAAACATACCCCCAGTAGGCTCACGAACCCTATTTCTATCCCCAGCCTTTGTACGTGCACGCGTGTGCGCCCAAAGTCAAGGAAACTTAAATTAAGAGTATGGTTGACCCTAGTTAGCCGTGATAATCAGTAGTAGATTCAAAGACATGCAAGTTTGCTTTTGTCGACTATGTTTATTTATTTGTTTTTGTTGTTCACTGGAGTCCCCCTCCCCGTTAAGTTCTTCGAAGGGAGGTTTATAAGGGAATCGATACCCCCTCCCCCCCTCACAATTGAGCCTCTGGTCTTTAACCACAACGTCCTGGCCTTTTGGGTTGGCGGCGTAGCCCAATCACTTAACCTCCCCTGTCGCCCCTCGTCACGAAGAGAATCTGAACGGCCATACCAGACCACATAATGCACTAATCAGCTCAGGTCGGACCCGAGACCCTAACATCGGTTAAAACAGCAAGATTTCCCTTAGAGTTGATATTCAATTTCACCGCATATGCGAAATTAAAGGAGCGTCGTCCTAAAGCCATAAGCTCCCCTTTAGGGTTAGTTAGAAGACGCGCTGAGAAAAACCGTTAGAGGAAGAGACGGAATGCAGCCTGTCCACGCATCCCACCACCTTCCTTCCCCTACCCCCAGGGGTCGCGAAGTATAGAATAAAATGAGCCTCCCTTAAATTTGTTGAATTCATTTCTGTGTATTTAGTGTGTCAAATTTAGTTGGTTCATGTTTTTTTTTAATTAAAGTTTTAGTTTTTTAGAAACAAATTTTTATTCAATCCTAAAACGCTAAGCAAGGCACTAGGAATCCTCAAAGATTAAAGAAGTAATAATCAGATAATAATAATAATCATAATAATTAAAGTATATATATATATATATATATATATATATATATATATATATATATATATATATATATATATATATATATATATATATATACATATACACACATACATGTACATACAGTTGGGTGAAATGAGTATTCGTGCACTTTCAAAATTCAATTATATTATACTTCTAACACATCGAACTTCAGGAAATTTACACAATACATGGCTTCACAACGCCAGCAATCGTTTCTTGTAGGTCTTCACTGGTGCGCTGCAACACTCTCCAAGTCTAAGCTTCTCTACAGAAACGATCATAAGTTCTTCTAAAATGTCTCTGTAGATTGCCGAATTCATGGTCCCATATATGATGTGTATATTCCCGGTACCCTTAGATGAGGAACTCCCCCCCGCCACCATGATGCCCCTTCCCCCAAACTTAGGGTACGGGTGGTGTTCTTAGTGTCGTAGGCACTGCCGTATTTCCTCTCGACAAAATAGCCATTGATAGTAGCAAACAATTCTATTTTTGTCTCGTCTGACTACAGTACATTATCTCAGAACTTATCAGGTTTCTCTAAATGCTGAAGTGTGAACTTTAACCTTTTAGCTTTGTATCTTTTTAGCACCAGAGGTGTCTTCCATGTCCATCGGGACTTGAAATTATACCTGTTCAGTTCATTAGTGATAGGTTCTTTTCTGATCTACGTTCCTGCTTCCACTAGGTCATCTTGAAATTCCTCACAAGTCGTCATAGGGAAAGCTCTCACCTTCCTGAGTATTACAGAGGAAGCCTTGAGGTAAATCTTCTGAGGAGCACCTAAACGTTGAAGGTTGTCGATGGTTCCCCCACCCTTTAACACTTCAAAATGACAAAGCTAATGGTGCTGAAAGGTATTGTAAAGGTATCCCCTTGGAATAATATTATTTCCCCACCTCCTAAGATATTACTTTGGGAGAGAGAGCGAGCCGTTACTCCCCCCCCCCACATCCCTTCCGACCTCACCCTTTTTGGACCCACCGCCAGGTCTCCGAGAAAATTCCTATCGAGACATGAGGCTGAAATTGGAGCTACTGCCAAGCCATCTCAATCTTCCCTGCCTCGCCCCCTTGGGTCGAGAGATTACTTTGTAGGATTCGCCGTGAACCGCTTTATGGCTTCCACCATTGATCGTCCGTCTGGCCCGCTGATCCCTGCCTTTGACACCTCACCGCAAAGAGACGCTCGGGTTGTCAAGGCCGATAACGAAGGTTACAGAAGGTCTCAATCTCTCTCCCTGTTTTGGAGAACTCCGGGTATATATGCACCGGCACCAGGCTTACATAAAAATTTGGTTAGACGAGACTTCCCCGAAAGGGGTGCAAAATAACGAGCTCTATCCCAAGAAGTGTGAGTGACGGTCGCAAGCCACAGAAGAGCTGGACATCACCCGCGTGTCTTCGGGTCTGGGAGAAGAGTCTCGTGAGGCAATGTCAGCCTTTGTCATCCGCCTTCAGATCAAAGATTGAAGAACCTGTCCTCCGAAGTTCTCCTGGTGACCTTTGAGGACAAGTGGCCCGTTAGTTCGCTCAAGCCGAGTGGGGAGAAACCATCTCCTCTCTCCCCCACCTTTTGAAGTAATTCTGGTGACCTCTTAAGGACAAGAGTCCCGCTAGCTCGCTCAAGCCGAGTGTGGAGAAGTCATACCTCCCCCCCCCACCCTTCGAAGTTCGTTTGGTGACCTACTGAGGACGAGAGGGCCGCATCTCGCAAAACACGAGTTCGAGAAAATATTCCCACCCGCTGTGGGTTTTGTGGCTACCACCTGTGAGTAATCAGTCACCAAGACCTTATCCAAGTTTACCCACCTTATTCTAGAAATTCAAAGGAAGTAAATCACTCATTACCCTCAATCTCCCATTATAACCATTCCCTAACCACGGTTATCTAATTAGTATTCGGAGGTTAAGACCGTCTTATTTATGTACCCATATATATATATATATATATATATATATATATATATATATATATATATATATATATATATATATATATATATATATATATATATATATATATATATCCATATTTATTGTTGTGCCTTTAATTTAGTGTGTACTAAAATCTATTTTTGTCATTGTGTTTGTTATATTCCTTGGTCAAGCAGCTGCAGTTATCTATTCAAATCGCACTCTTAGAACAATAAAAGTTGTCGCCTTGCTTGGCCTACCTTAGAGCCTGGATGCACATATTCCCGTACACTTGGCTATACTTCGACATAAAGATATTTGGTGTCAGGAATGGAGTCTTCCCCACCTGATTTTAAATCATTAAGTTCAATTGATAGCAGCTGCATTACCAAGAATATCTGAACAACAATAGATTAGGACAATTTTCTTTAGATTTAAGGAGTAACAACCAATTTTTAAGCCCATTCTTGTGTGGTGTGTCCACAGTTTTTCTAGTTTTCTAATAGAGGATACTAGCTAAGCGGTAATACTAACCGTCTTTTTCTGTGTCGTGAGACAGATTCGCCCTTTAGTTATTTTTTGTGTGAGTTTGCCCGATTTTTAATAGGAATTTTAATAATCTTTGTCGTTAGTGGAATTTATATTTGTTTTGGGGTAAAGTTCAATAGCTCTGGCAGCCTTTTCATGTGCAAAGGCCAGAAGTAGCATATCCCGGATGTCTTGATTCGATCGCTTTCATAAACAAGGGCAGATCCTAGGCTTATCTGACAAAGATTTAATCGCTTAAGTCCAGGAAGAGGAACGTAACGAACGTGCGGAAAGAAAAGCACAGAGAGAAGCAGAAGTCGAAGAAAGAAAAGCACAGAGAGAAGCAGAAGTCGAAGAAAGAAAAGCACATACAGAAGAGAGAGAAAGAAAAGCGCAGAGAAAAGCAGAAGAGAATGAAAAAATAGGCAGCATGAGAGAGAGAGATAAGTCATGACCAAGTCGAGATAAATTCAGTAGGATCTTGAAATGAACATGCTGAAGTGCCCTCACTAAAACTCCCCACATACAAAGATGGAGAAGATTTTTGCTCTTATTTAACGCACTTCGAGAAGATCTTCGAGAAGATCTTTGAAGTCAACAATTGGGACTTAGAATCAGATGGCGTCGCCCGGTTACTTTCACTATTAAATTCTGGTCTTCGCAACATATTCATTTAGCTCCCTTCCGAGGTCACCCTTGATTATTCAACCCTAAAGGCAGAACTTCTTTCTGCCATTAACATAAATCCAGAATTTTATAGTGTTAGGTTTCACTCCCCGCGAATACAGCCAGGCCAAACCTACAGGAAATTTGGATTCACGCTTCGGCGTAATTTCCAATTCTGGCTGGATTTCGCCCAAGTAGCAAATGATTATGAGTCGCTAGTTGACTTCATTCTAAGGGATCATCTGATATCGAACCTCCCCCGCAAACTTAGGGCCTTCATAGTGGACAGAAGAGCATCCACTTTCAAGGAGTGTGTGGAAGAAGCCGACCTTCACTCTTCCAGTCACGACCTCTACCCCAAGGAGGTCAAGAAGAACCATCCTCCCTCCCCCAAACACAAGTTTGGGTTTAACCGAAGCCCATCCAAAGGCAACAACGGCTTCGTAAAAGTGCAGGCGCCGAGCAAGTACAGGCCTTACTCGCCGCGAGGTACAGGCCTTACTCGCCGCGAGGTACAGGCCTTACTCGCCGCGAGGTACAGGCCTTACTCGCCGCGAGAGAAAAAGGACGTGAAACCTCCGTTACCCGCCCCCACGCCAAGCAACTACCCCGGTAGACCAATTGTATGTTTTACGTGTGGAACCCCTCGACACTTAAGTTACAATTTTCCCCTAAATTCTCAACTAAGGACATCGTCGAGTCACAAGCTCCACCAAATCTCTGCTGCCCTCTCGCCTAATCTGCCAGCCGCATCGCCAACGGCCTCTGCTCCATCTCCCCTGGATCAACAGGCAAATTAAAGTGTTCAACGAGAGTTCCCCCGGTGGGCTCCACTTTGAAAATGGCGCAGGAAACATGTGCCGAGTGTCAACCGTCATTAGAGATAGAGGTTCCACCTGTATAGTAGTTTCTGACAAACTATTACTCCCCGTAAGTCCCGAGCATAACAGGTTTGCGTTGGTGCACGACTTTTTAAGTCGTGCTACCAGGTTCCCATTGGTACGATGCCATATTGAGTGCCAGTACTTCACAGGATGGGCCGACGTATTCGCGACCCCGATGAAATTTTGCTCCGTCCTCATTGGACAGAGCGCGCAACTCTCCCAAAACCAGGGCCCAGGCCGAAAAGGATGTACCGCTTCCAATACCCCTATCGTCGCCAAACATCGAGGTTCAATATGATGAGGCGCCGAAGAATTGCCCCCCGTTACAAGCCCTGGAGGAAAAAGAAAGGAAGAAGGAGACTAAAACGGTGCGAGGCGATCGGAAGATCGAATACACCGTGAAGGATGAGTTATTATATCGTTCTTCTGTTAGGCCGGAGAGCCCCCCAACCAACGCGTTGTGTGTGCCGAGAACGAATATCGAACCCGTTCTAAAGATGGCTCAAGATGGCCTAATGGCCGGACAGTTCGGCTATAACAAAACAGCATAGCGAGTTTTTAAATCTTTCCTTTGGCCAGGGGCGACCAAAGAAATTATTGACGTACGTAAGTCCTCTAAGGTTACCTCCATAGGGCGTGTAGCCCCGCTCCCCTTCAAAAGACACCGAGAGTGCCCGAACCCTTCGCCCGGTTCTTAATCGGCCTAATAGGCCCAATTCGTCCGCCATTAAGCGAGGGACACATCTATCCTGTTGAACCCATGTGTCTGGTCCAAACGGTGCGCGTAGAAACATGATAAGTATCCCCTGCCGTCTCTTCCTTCCCCCCAAGCGGAGCCTCACTCCGACTTCGACGTGAACACAAATCTCTCCCCTAATGAGAGGGCTCAATTCCTTGCCTTATTGGAAGGCTTTATCGTGTCATTATATTGTCTTTTTGGGCCAAATTTCGCTGCCATAGCCACGCCCATTAACTACATGCTTAAAAAAACGGCCCTCGTCCCAGTCAATTGGACCCCTTCCTTGGAAGATTGCTTCCACCAGTTAAATGACAAGTTAATCTCTGCCCCTATCTTGAAATTACCGAATCCTAATAAAACATTAGGTGTTTGTACCGAGGCCTCCCACGATGACCTAAGTTGTGCTTTCGTCCAATATAATTACCAAGGAGTGGGATATCCTGTAGGATATGCTAGCAGAAAGCTGTCCCATAGCGAAAAGGCGTATGCCACCAAAGAGCTTGAAGCGTAAGCCAAAGTGTGGTCTATTCGTAAGTTTAGGATGTATGTTAAAGGCACCGACAACTGCCTAGCCGATAGCTTGAGTAAGAATCCCATAGAAGACCCCCCCCCCCTTCAACAACCTGAGTGTATAGTAAAATTCGCGTTTGATTTCTTTTTTTTGTAAATATTATTTTTCTAGATTTTTTGGCCTTATTGATGTTGCATAGGCGTAAGCATAGTTTAAGTTGTCTGTGGTTACACCTAGATAAATCCGGTGTAGTGTTATGTTTTTATTTCCTCTTGGTAAACATTAAATTTGTAGCTTTATAAGTTCCCCTCTTAATGAAATTATTGTAGACACTTTTTCGCTCCAAAGTGTCCTACGCTGTAAGTATGTCTTTGAAAAAGGAGGAGTGTGGAAGTATCCCCTTAGAATAATATTATTTCCCCACCTCCTAAGATGTTACTTCGGGAGAGAAAGCGAGCCGTTACTCCCCCCCCCCCCCCCCGCTTCCGATCTCACCCTTTTTGGACTCGCCGCCATGTCACACTCGGCGAAATTCCCACCGAAGCATGAGGCTGAAATTGGGTCTACCTCCTGGCCGTCTCAATCTTCCCTGCTTCCCCCGTCCCCATCGGATCGGGAGGTTACTTTGTAGGATTTGCCGTGATGGGAAAAATAACGTTGATTTTAAGCATTGACTCCACGTGATGCTCCTCCTCGATTCACTTAGAAGCAATTTTCCTAGCTCAAAAGCGTGACAAACAACAGGAGCGGGCTGTTGGAATGCAGCCCTTATCAATCCGAGTATTTAGACAAGGAGTTTTCCCCGCATCCTTTCCCCCTTCTAGCCACGCTGGGATCGCCTGAGGTAAACGACAGCCGAAGCTGCGGTCGCACTACTCAATCGATGGTCGATAGTCCCCTTCCTTCTTATATGGGGTAAGCTCTATCACTCCAGGCATACATATTTACTCGTGTCGCAAGAAATCGAGGAGATTTGCGCGATAAAAGCTTACGGGAGCAGACTAGCTTACTCCTCCTCGATTCGGGTTGTCATACGACGAAGGCAAGGAAATTTGCGGGATAAAACCGAATATCCCTCCTTGGATAAAACAAATATCCACCCTGGATTAGTCAAGAATCCTTTTCCCGCAAGAATACCCGTCTAACTCTGCGCAACGACTCCACCTCCAAAGAAGAAACGAGGTCTTGTCCCAAAATGCTTCATTGAAGATTGATCTTCGCGTAATATCCCCCTAATTATGCATAGTCGTCCAAACAACCCGTTTGACGTCTCAGAGAAACTCACCCTCTATTTTTCTCGAAGAATTCACAGCCTCCACTCTCGAAGGTTCCCCCTCCCCCGTCATCTCAAAGGAATAATTCAACTCCGAGAACAAGTTGACCCTGGACCCCGTCGAAGTGATTTAACCTCTATCCCCACTTCGCAAGCAACGACCATCTTTCCTTCTCCATTTTGCACAAGGTATTATAACGAATATTTTAGCTTTCTCAAAATTTATATAATTGCTGCCTATTGTCTCCCCCCCCCCCATTTCCATTGTGTCCCTACTATGTCCCCGTGTAAAGCCCAACTTTAATTCCACTCAGCCTACCCATTTTTATTGCATTTTAATTGCTTTATTTTATTACTGGCCCGTTGAATACTGTAACTACTTGTATTATTATAGGTCTTTTATTGTTCTACCATTTAACCTAAGTTATTAATATGTATTAAAGTTGATTTTTGTCGACTCCTTTACTTTCAATCTATGAGCTCATCATAGCCGTGTAATAGCCCTGTAACCAAGTAAGACTTAAATACTCAGCCAATACTGAGAATCAAAGTAGCTCTATTGAACTAGCTCTCCCTTAAGAGAATCTGACCTCGTAATCGGACCCGACCGACCCAAAGGTATTAAAAAGGAAACCCCGCGCACTCTAAAATCAAATATAATAGATATATTTATGGTATATAGGAACCTATACCACGACAATCCATATTTATTGTTGTGCCTTTTATTTAGTGTGTATTAAAATCTTTTTTTGTCATTGTGTTTGTTATATTCCTGGGCCACGCAGCTGCCGCTATCTATTCAAATCGCACTCTTAGAACAATAAAAATTGTTGACTTGCTTGGCCTACCTTAGAGCCCGTGTGCGCATATTCCGGTACACTTGGCCATTCTTCGACAGGTATTTTGAGCTGCTCGAATATCTTCCGGTTGTACAGCCGATCAGAATGGAGCTTCAGAATCGCCTGTTTCTCGTCATTGGAGAGTTCTTTATTCTTCGCTATGATAACGTCTTTAGTGCAAGAACGTCGACTGTTAATGACATTCCATTCTATCCTGAGCTCTTGTTGACTGTTATACATATTAATGGAACCCTCTAGAAGCTTTTTCGCGCCTTCACACATAACAGTAAATTTCTCGTGCTTTAAAAATAAACTTCGTTAGGTATAAGTTTTTGTAAGATACTTTTTCCCCCCTTTTTTCATTAATTTCAATTTTACTGAATATCAATTCGATTCCATGTCTTTTTGTGCACACAACTTTTAACTTTACATTAATATACATCTATTGTGAAAAATTTCATGAAGTTTGGTAGATAGAAGTGTATTAAATTTTGAAGGAGTACGAATACTTATTTCACCCCACTGTATACATGCAATATACATATAAATACATGAACATATATATAGATATACATGTGAATAATTACAGATGGTTATTACATAACATAACAATAAATTACCTTTGTTTTTTGATAACATTAGAAAAAATACCATTATGATAACTGTCGTAGAATGACTCCCGACGATACCATATATCACTATTCGTTGAGGGAACTTCCTTAATTATCTTTAGAGTGCGTTACTGTCTGGCGGCCGATATTATGTATCTTCGATATGCTTAAGAAGTGGAACTGAGCTCAAGGATAATAATATTGCTATCATTAATAAAATAGAGTTTTATTAATAATAACTATAAACAATACACAAAAACGGAAAATATTGACATAAACAGAATGGAAAGGGTCGTGGAGACTCGGGCTAATCCAAGGATTTAAGGGATTAAAAAGGGTAAAACAAATATAGAGTTAAAGAGATGGGATGGTTCGATAAACAATTTAAAGCACAGGATAGAACTGACAAAAGGGATCAATACTCAAAGGTGAAGTTAGGCTTACGTAACTTTGGCACTAGTGGTGCAGTGGAAGGTGGCGCAAAGGAGTTTCGGTCCGCTGGCGAGTTCCAGCCGAAGGGGGGGGATAAAAGGATCCTGACGAGGCGTCTTGGGAAGGAGAACCGTTTCTCGACAAACGGCTGGAAGAACAATGGCTGTTCTAGGTTGTTCTCTTCTGAACAAAGGGGGGATGAGAACCGTCTCTTGTCTACGGGCTCAAGAACAATGGCTGTTCTAATGTTGTTCTCCTTTGAACAACAGGGGGGGAGAACCGTTTCTTGGCGAAGGGCTCAAAACGAACAATGGCTGTTTTAGGTTGTTCTCTTCTGAACAAAGGGGGGGATGAGAACCGTCTCTTGTCTATGGGCTCAAGAACAATGGCTGTTCTAATGTTGTTCTCCTTGAACAACAGGGGGGGATGAGAACCGTTTCTTGGCGAAGGGCTCAAAACGAACAATGGCTGTTCTAATGCTGTTCTCCTTGAACAACAGGGGGGGATGAGAACCGTTTCTTGGCGAAGGGCTCAAAACGAACAATGGCTGTTCTAATGTTGTTCTCCCTTGAACAACAGGGGGGGGGGGGGAAGAGAACCGTTTCTTGGCGAAGGGCTCAAAACGAACAATGGCTGTTCTAATGTTTTTCTCCCTTGAACAACAGGGGGGGGGGAAGAGAACCGTTTCTTGGCTAAGGGCTCAAAACGAACAATGGCTGTTCTAATGTTGTTCTCCCTTGAACAACAGGGGGGGGGAGCCTTGGGACTTGGCGTCGGAAAGGCTCGAACCTTTGGCACTCAAGGAATATTGTCCTCCTTCTGGACAAGTGATGGTGAATCTCGAGGTCGAGGTCCCTTGGCGCACAAAGGGAGAGAGGGTCGTGGTGATGTTTTGCGACGAAAATCTGGATCTCCAATCTGATCTTAGTGGTAAAGTTTCCATATAAATAGCCAGGACATCTCCTTGGCGTGGAGGAAAATGGAGTGAAAGCTTGGAGGGAACGCACAGCCGGGCCGGAGAACAATGCCTTATCTGCTCATAAGCCCAACTCGATCTGGCGAGGTCGGCGTATGGGGGCGAATGGGGGGGACGATAACCTCCTTGTTTAAACATTGACATCCGGTAGCTGTGATAAGACTCCAAGCCTCGAATCGAAGATGCACGTGGGCAGCATCGTAGTTTTAAATAATACGGGATAGGAGTTGAAATTAAAAGCAGCTTCAACTCGTTCTATTACAATAACATTACAAAAATACACAAAAACTTAATCGCTAAACTCAATGGAGATACTCGTACATACAAATTAAATTCGATTTATATTGTAGTGTTTTTTGGATTTGGGAAATCACAGGTATACATGAAAACAAAGAACAAAAAAATATAGAAATAATTTCTAGAGAATTCATATTTATCGAAGGGTATCCTCCCTCGCCTGAATTCTGACATTGATCACATCCTTATAATTTTCAAATAGGTCTTCAATGTTATAGTATTTCTCAGCAATTATTTTCGCGTCATCCAGTGTCCTGGAGTGATCTCGTAGGTAGCTCAGGAAGTAAATTATGCAAAGGCTCCGGGAATTAGGAATTTTGAATGCCAAGTTTAATATGATTTTATTTATGAAATGGCGAAATGTGAGGAATTTTCCCTGAAAGCATACTTAATGGATACTTTCCCTTGTCGAATAATTGAGAATACGTTTCATAACATTATGAAAGTGAGTAGACAAGGCTCTGAAACTCCCAGAGCAACCTCTAAGATAACTCCTCAAATAGGACCCATAGAATGAGAGACATATATATATATATATATATATATATATATATATATATATATATATATATATATATATATATATATATATATATATATATATATATATATATACTATGTAAGGCTAGGCTACACTATGCTAGCTACGCTAGAGTAGGGTATAGTAAGTTCTACTACTATAAGAAATCACAGGCTAGACTTGTTTATACTAAGCTAGGCTACGCTAGACTAGGCTATATTATGGTAGGCTATGCTATGGCATAACCTACTCTGTTATACTATGCTATACTATACTATGATACGATATACTATGCTATGCTATGCTATGCTAGGCTAGGCAGGATTTACTCTGTTAGGCAATCGAGGCTAGTCTATACTATGCTAGGCTAGGCAGGATTTACTCTGTTAGGCAATCGAGTCTAGTCTATATTATGCTAGGCTTTATTATGCTAGGTGAGGTAATAGTATGGTAGGCTATCTTACGGTAAGCTAGGTTTTGCCAAGCTAATATTTTAGACTATACTAAGCTATGCTATAAAATGTTATACTATTCTAGACATTGTTAGGCTATACTAGGATATGCTATACTAGGCTATACTATGCTACGAGATACTATACTACATATACTATACTATATTATACTTTAGTATACTATGTTTTTCTATGCTATGCTATACTATACTATGTTATGCTATAATATACTAAACCATGTTATACTATGCTATAATATGATAAGCATTACTATACAATAATATTGTGATAGAACGGGTTGAGGCCGCGTAATTTCAACCTCTATCCCATGTTATTTAAAATCACGATGCTACCCACTTGAATCTTCGCTTTGAAGCCTGATGCCTTATCGCAGCCACCTGAGTCAATGTTTAAACAAGAAGGTTTATCTTCCATCGTTCGCCCCATGCGCCGACCTCGCCAGATTGAGTTAGGCTTATGGGCAGATAAGGCATTGTTCTCAGGCTCGGCTGTGCATTCCCTCGAGGCTCCCACTCCATTGTCCCCCACGCCAAGGAGATGTCCCGTCTATTTATATGGAAACTTAACCACTAAGATTCAGATTGGAGATCCAGATTTTCGTCGCGAAACATCACTACGATCCACTCTCACCTTGTGCGCCAAGGGACCTCGACCTCGAGATTCACCATCACTTGTCCAGAAGAAGGACAATATCCCTTGAGTGCCAAGGTTCGAGCCTTCGTGACGCCAAGTCCACAAGGCTTCCCATGTTGTTCAGAAAGAGAACAACATTAGAACAGCCATTGTTCGTTCGAGCCCGTTGACAAGAAACGGTTCTCACCCCCCCCCCTCTGTTTTTCAGAAGAGAACAACCTTTAAACAGCCATTGTTCGTTTGAGCCCGTTCGCCAAGAAATTGTTCTCACCCTTCCCCATTGTTGTTCAGAAGAGAACAACATTAGAACAGCCATTGTTCTCGAGCCCGTAGACAAGAGACGGTTCTCCCCCCCCCTGTTGTTCAGAAGAGAACAACGTGGAACAGCCATTGTTCGTTTAAGCCCGTTCGCCAAGAAACGGTTCTCATCCTTCCCCCTTGTTGTTCAGAAGAGAACGACATTAGAACAGCCATTGTTCTCGAGCCCGTAGACAAGAGGCAGTTCTCACCCCCCCTCCCTGTTGTTCCGAAGAGAACAACGTAGAACAGCCATTGTTCTTCAAGCCGTTCGTCAAGAAACGGTTCTCATTCCCAAGACGCCACGTCAGGATCATTTAATTCCCGCCCCTTCGACTGGAACTCGCCAGCGGACCGAAAATTCCTTCACGTCGCCTTCCTCTGCACAACAAGTATAATTACGTAAGCCGAACGTTACCTTTAAGTATTTAACCCTTTTGCCAACTCTATCCTGTGCTTTAAATGGTTTAGCGAACCATCTCATCCCTTTAATTTATATTTGTTTTACCTTTTTAAATCTCTTAATCCCCGGTTTAGCTTGATTTCCACTTCTTAAGCATATCGAAGATACATAATATCGGCCAGCCTAGACATCCACGCACTCTAAAGATAATTAAATATGTTCCCTCAACGAATAGTAATATATGGTATATCGTCTAGAGTCCTTTCTACGACAAATATGCTATGTTATATTATGATATAATATGCTATGCTATACTAATGTAGACTATGCAATTAAGGTGCGACGAAAAGTTAAGGCCCGCCATTTTAATGAAAAAAGTATATATTTTGATATAATTTAGTTATACTTTTTAATAAGCGTTTAGAAAGTTGTGAATTTTGTTAAGGTGGTCTCTATATAGATCTCAATATGTGGTCGGTCAGTCTATGTTTTGCCGTTTTTTTAATAACATTGTAACAATTCAGCCAATTCTAACGAAATTTGAAACCCTTATGTTGTTACATTCTCTTTCAAATAACATAATTGCCAAATTCACCCAAGATTAGCCGATTCTAAGGAAATTTGAAACCCTTAAGGTGTTTACATTTTCTTTCGTATGATATAATTGCCAAGGTCCTCCCAAGGTTACTCCGGGCTTTATTCAAAGTTTTCAAAGGCGTAAGGACATAAATAAGAACAGGTGAGGGCACGCGACTTTTAGGTTAGCAGACCTTATTTTAGTTAGTTTTACATTCTTTTTCTTCACTTTCAATTATCGACTTCTCTCAATCTTTTGAAACACCTGCCCCCCCCCTTCAAAATATGTGGAAAGCAAAAGGAAACCACAATTCTTGTAAACGTAACTAAGATCTGACTTAATAAAGTTTACCCCAAGAGGAAATTAGTCCAAAGGAATTTCTGGTCTGCAGGAAAACCTGACGAATTCTGAAAAACGTAAGTCCCCTCAGGATCTAGATGCAAGTTTCCTATCATATATATATATACAATTTACAATTTAGGTTAAAGTGGTGAAATTGTGTGGTAGGTATATAAAGGTGTGAATATGTTTCCTAGTTTGCCCTGGTGTTAGGGCATCACTAGCATTCTTCTTATTTGTGTTTTAAAAATAAAAATTCCTCCGTCAAAAAGTAGCTGACTGTCTTTGACAGCCAGTTTCCTCCGTTATAATATATATATTTATTTATGTATTAGGTTGTTGTTGTTCCTCCTTCGAAGCATTCAAGCCTTTCAAGGTTGCTTTAATGCTAAATGAGTCTCAAGTTTTGAGTTTTCGGTGATCTATTTAGTTTGGGCACTTCGCCTCTTTTCATCGTTTGATTTTAGTTGACATTATTTTATTATCTTATGGGTATTGGGAATTGGGCACTTCGCCTCTTTTTATTCAGAAACTTTGATTATTTGAATGATTTGGATTGGGCACTTCGCCTCTTTTTTCAATTGTTATTTACAATTGTTTAATTGGTTGAGCTAATTGTCAATTTTTGAGTTTTACAATCAAAGTGCTTTAGAATAGTGGACTATTACTACGTAAACATAGGTAGTACTACTTCTCTCGCGCAGGTTCTACTACTAGGTAACAGAGCAGTTCTACCTATAGCGCGTCTACGGTTTGCACGTATATTAATGTTAAGGTTCATGTTCGGGAGTATATCTTGGTCTATCTTGTCCCACGTCTTTCTCCCCAGCCTTTGAATCTCCGTATTGATCGGCTTTAGACCGATTCTTTGGTGAAGAATCGATTGCCGAGTACGGTCGATCCTTCGCGTGCCAGTAATCAGCAGCGTGGCTTTATTCTGTACTCTCTGCATCATTCTGAGAGAGGTACAGCTTGCCATTTGCGTGATCACGGCCGGGTACACCAGGACTGAGCGTACCAAGGCCATGTACAGCTTCCTGATGTTAGGCACGCTGAGGCCTTGGACACGGTAAAGTTCCCTCAGCTCTCTTTTGGCTAGGGAGACTCTGGTATTTATGTGCGTCTTGTATCCCGTTTTGAAGAGTTGTAAGCCCAGGACTTTACCCTCGTTGGAGTACGGATAGATATCGTTATTGACGACGACGTCGTCTACTTTCCAGCGGTTCATTGGAATAATCGTGAACTTCTGGCGGTTCGTCTTAATTTTCCACTTCTTCTCATATCTATTGATATTTTCGATTTCGACAGCTGTCGCCCTCGCCTGACTTCCAGAGTTCCTGAATGGACTCAGGACGATTTGGATGATGTCGTCTGCGTATTGCAGATACATCGAATCGTACCTCACTGGAGCAGGCAGGTCGATCGTGTACACGAGGTACAGCAGAGGGCTGAGATAGCTGCCTTGTGGAACTCCCACCTCGAGTTCGAATTCGAGGCCTTTGCAGCTCTCGATTGCAATTCGGGCTCTCCTATCGGAGACATAGTTGCAAAACATCCTTTCCAGGAGTGGGTTAAGCTGAAGGTAGAGGATCTTGTACTGCAATCCTTTCAGCCAAACCTTATCGAAGGCCTTCTTTACATCACGCAGCACCACGTCTACGTATCTCCTCTAAGCTTTGCTGCAAGCGAGTTTCTCCGCAAGGAAGGCGAGGGCTGTTTCCGTTCCTCGTCCCTTGCGGAACCCGTGCTGCTGAGGGTTGTGGGCTCCCAGCTCGGCTAGTTGTTCTTGAAGCCTGTCAGCTAAGAGTCTCTCGTAGACTTTTGCAACGAACTCCAGCAGGGCGATTTGCCTGTAATTTACCAGTTGATCAGGGGGTTTACCTTCCTTGGGTATGAAGATCACCTTCGCAATCTTGAAACCTTTCGTGAAGTAGCCCGTGTTCAGAGAAGCGTTGTAGATGTTAACGATTCCCTGAATGATCTGTTGTGGGGCGTTAACCAAGTTATTTCTGGTGATACCCGTCCAGCCTGGTGACTTTTGTCGAAAGGCTTTTACAGTGGCCATGACGTCCTCTGATGTTATGGGACGTCCGTGGCCCGCCATCTCCCTGCCTTCGTTGACTTGATGTAGTGGGTGCGTGCAATGCATTTCCTGATTTAGTTCTTCAATCAGTTGGCCTTCGAATTCCTGGTCGAACTCATCGTTTTCCTCAGGGGTAATCCTGAAAACGTTTTTCCAGAAGTTCCTGAACATGTCCTCGAGAACCACCGGGTTCTCTATGTAGTTTCCGTTCTCCTTAATCCGAGTCTTAGGTCTTGGTGTAAGTCCCTTTAAGTTCTTGACTTGGTGCCAGAACTTTGCCGGGCTGAGTTCGCTATCGACTTTGGCTATCAAGTTGTTCCAAATATCCTCCTGTTGGAGGTTGATGGCCTCTCTAAGCTCTGAGCTTAGGCGTCGAAGCAGCAAGCTCCTTTCCCGGTTGGGAACCTCCCGTCTTACTTCTTCGTACACTTCCCTGTGAACGCGAGCGATATCTCTCATCTCCTCTGTCCATCTGGGCTAAGGAGGTGTTTTATACCCTGTTATGGGTATGCTCTCGCGGTCCGCATTTTGTATGGACGTTGTAATCCTTTCCAACTCCCTGTAAATCTCCTCTAAGGTCGCCGTGCTGAGGTCAGCTGGTGAAGTAGTCACGGAGTCGTTGCTTGTAACGATCCCAGTTGGCCAGGGCTCAGTTTTTCCCGAGAGGGGCTGGGAGCTGGATTGGTGCGAGAGATACTGTTGTGAGAATCGCTATGTGATCACTAGGGACTGTTGGGCCTGGCTCACTATGGTAGTTGAAAGGGAAGCCTTCACTTGTTAGGATTATGTCAGGCTTGGTTGCTGATCTGAAAGTGATATAGGTCGAAAAATCCGGCCCTATCCTTTGAATGTTTTTTCTTCCCATAATCAGTTCCAAGTTTCGGCCTCTATCGTTGGTGCTACCATAGCCCGCCGCACAGCATCTGACATTGAGGTCTCCCCCTAAGACTGCCATTCTGCGGTGCCCGAACAGTGTGTAGAAGTTGCTTAACGGGAGATATGCTCGTCGAGGGGGTTGATATGCTGCAGCTCTCACGAGGTCTCCTACCAGGGTATGTATTTTGATTGCCACAAAGGACTCATCGAGTTCTGGTAGTTGTTTAAAGGGGATGTTCCTCTTGACAGCTATTGCAGCACCATCGAACCTTTCCTGGGAATGATTCTTCATGACTACTCTGTAGCCCGGTATTTTAATACCACCAGCTGTTGTGTCGATACCGTGCTCTGTAATGAGAATGATGTCGGGGTCAAGCACTCGAAATATGTTACCATATGCCGTGGCCTTCTCCTCCCATCCATTCACGTTGAGTGTCAGAATCCTCATTCTGTTGATTACTTTCTCCATCTTCTGTCACTTAGTGTTTCTGGGTGACGTTCTTCTTCCTCCCATTCTTCTTCTTCCTGAACTCAGCGTTAGAGATTTTCTCGCATGTGTTGTGATGTAGGATAACATTCTGTGTGAGCAGGGCTTCTTCCACCGTTCCAGGGTCTACCTCGGAGTCGTATTCCCATTTGTAGATCTTTGATTTTATACCTTGGAAGATACTTCTGGACTCCATTTCCTCCGGGAAGGGGAATTGATCACAGGCGTATATTCTCAGGTTGATATAATTCGCCCGCAATCTCTTTGCTCTCTTCTTTTGTCCCTTCTTTTCCTGGGGTTTAGTTGATTCAGTGTCAGAGGAATCCGATGATTCCGATGAACTGCTTGTTTCTGAGTTTACTTGTTTCGCCGAGTTTGATTTGATTTGGGTGGGAGCAGGAGTTTTCGCCCCGACTGCTTCATTATTTGCCTTTTTGTTTGACTGTTTGCAAGTTTTAGCTTGCTCCGCTGTCTGCTGTACCTTTGGAGTCATCTGCAAATGCAGTACATCCCCAGAAGGGGGGTTATCCGGGAACCACATTTGTTCCATCCCGTTTTTCGCCAGCATCTGGTTCAGTACAGTCGCGAATGTGCCCGGGCAAGCCAGATTCATGACGTGCGCATGAAGTATGCACGTCATAATTTTCGTGGAGCCCTCGTTCTCAATTTTGAGGTACGTTTTTCTGGCGTCCACCTGTGAGATGGCTGCCTTAGCTGCCTGGGCGTAGGACGTGTTTGCGCTGAGCGTTTCTTCATTCTTTTTGGCGTCCTGCTTCTTCCTCATGATGTCCTTTTTTGCGGGACATGACATGGCCATTGTTCTATGACCCTGCCCGCAGCTCACGCATTTTTCCGTGGTGCTGACGCAATTGCGCCAATTGTGGCCCAACTGGCTGCATTTGGAGCACGTTTCTTGCGTCTCCTTGCAGTCCTTGGTGGCGTGGGACTCCATCCTGTAGCACTTGAAGCAGTACTGGACTGGAGTGAACTGCCCCTTTTCCACCTGCTCCCCGCTAATTTTGGCATTAAACATTAGTAGTCCATGCTCTTTTGCCTTCTGTACCATGGTAGTCTCCGAGAAGACCACCTTGAACACATGAGTGTAGTCGACACCGTCCCTCCTATTTTTAAATTTGATGATTTCAGCTACCTTTGGCCAGGCCTGCCGTAGCTCTATCTCCTCTTTGATCTCCTCCGCCGTATGCTGCCCAATCCATGGATCGATCCTACGGCATACCACGCTTCTGTGAGCAAGGATCTGGGGTGGCACTGCTGGCTGCAGCCCTATGGTTCGAAGGACTTCAATTGCCTTTTCCTTCGATATATCTTCTATATCTTTCTCCTTTTCACATATCGCGATATAACGCGACGATATGTCTAGGAGCCTTACCATGGCAATGCCCAGTTTGCCGTACATGGCCTCGAATGTGGATTCTCTGCTGGGCTTGGGCTGCCCGTCGACAACCCCCAGAGGAATCCGGGTCGTGTGGTCTTGGGCCATCTCTTCTTGAGAGTGGCCCTTCAACACTGCTCTTTGATCGTCGCACTGCTCTCTTTGTGGGTTACTTATTGTTGCTCAATAAGATGCACCTATTCCTCGTGGTCTTCTGTTTAGGGTTATTTGGAGACTCCCTCTACCTCGTCGCTAAGCTTACGTGAACGTGAACTGCCAAATGGGGGGGATGAATGATGGTGGGTGGACCCGATCGAGGCCCCTCAGATGGGTGAAGAGTGGCGGACTTGATGATGGGAGGTGATAGAATCAACTACCACCACCCGGGGTGCCGCCCTATCTCGGTTTTGGATATCGATGCTGTTTCCAACTTACACAGGGACGGGGGTGTGTCCCCCTGTGGTCTTGGCCGGAAGCTACCCTTAGAAACTAGAGCGAACTCTTCCCCAAAGCTTTCAGCATCGCCTCGTAACCGGGCATTATCTTCCGTAGAGTTCCACAGTGGGCTAATCCTCAAACCTGCTTTCCTTTACGTCCCAAATTATGTCTATCAAAGTGGACCGACATAGTTCAAGTGAGACTAGATGAGTAGCAGATCAGTTCATTTCAGCTTCGCGACTCCGTAGATGAAGGGGGGAAGGTTAGCACGACATTAAGTCGTCTCGGTTGCGATAAAAAATTCTGTGGCGAATTGTCCCCGTAGGGTTGATGAGGCAAAACTTGGCGTTTTGAACGTCCCTTCTTCAACCTTTTCCTCCTTTATCAAAAGTGAAATCTCTTCAGCGTCGATTTTTGGAATGAAATTCTGCTGCCTTCATATATATATATATATATATATATATATATATATATATATATATATATATATATATATATATGGAGGGGGGGGGGTCATTGAACAATAAATTTGAAATCAATGCGGTTAGGTATGGGTAACATTAAGGATTCCTTATTCGACTAGAAAATTATCGTGGAGCGCTATCCAAACGATTGGGCAACCATCGACATATTTTTTTCTAAAGAGAGAAATTTCAAGAAGCCCTCTTTGAGCGACGAGAGCGTTTACTTCAACAGAAAACGAAGACAATACTGTCCCCGCGGATCTTCGCCCTTCGAATTTTTTTTAAAAATTGAACAAGTCAATGCGGTTATGTAAGGGTAAGAGTAAGAATTCAATAAAATCCAATAAGTATTTTATTGTTAATAAAGTTAATAGTATTTTAGTAAATATATTAAAAAGGTTTTAATATTTACTAAAAAACTACTTTACTTAATTAAAAACGAAATAGTTATTGGTTTTAAGTGCAGCACCCCGTATATATATATATATATATATATATATATATATATATATATATATATATATATATATATAATAGCGTCCAGGACATTATTTAATCTTTAACAAATCAAATTTAGATGATGTAAGAGGTAGAAATTGCTATTAGTATTTGGTGTCTCAATTTGTGTTTGTGTGTGTGTCGAGGGGGCTAAATTACCGCTAGCTTTGATAAACTCATTAATTAGATTTATGTGATATATAAGCGCATTTTTATTACATTAAAATAAGTTATTTAATCTCACCAAAAAGAGGGATCTCGTATATTAAATACTTTTAAAACAACATACTATAAAAAAAAATCAAAGAAATAAAAAGCCTAAATAAAATAAATTTAATTCCTGAGATAAAAGAATGCAAAAAAAGAGAAAATTGTGTGGATACGATTGTAATTTGTAAACTTAAAGCGTGCAAAGAGTGAACAATTTAAATATGAATGAGTATGTTATAAATATAAAGAACACAACAATGGCTTAGGATAACCTCTTGTTATGTAACTGCCACACATTTTAACTTTCACATCTTCACTACTTTCCATGGCAAACTAGTTTCATAAACTACTTCTTGGAATTGCCATAGTTGGAGTTCACCTATTATCAAATTCTTTTCCTTTTACTTTTTCACATTTATGGGCGGGTCCTAACCCTCCTTACCCCCAAAATGTGGATGCATTTATTGCTTCCTTTCCCTCTAGAAACTCATCCGAGCAGCGATGTCGCATTAGTGTTTCACTTCTCATCTCTCATAAATATCAACAGAAATAATTGGGTTTTGTTAATATTGAATTTCATTAGGTTCAGAAAACACACATAAGGAGAATATAGTTTCAAGTCATAAAGAGAATATAGTTTCAAGTCATAAAGAGAATATAGTTTCAAGTCATAAAGAGAATATAGTTTCAAGTCATAAAGAGAATATAGTTTCAAGTCATACAGAGAATATAATTTCAAGTCATAAAGAGAATATAGTTTTAAGTCATAAAGAGAATATAGTTTCAAGTCATAAAGAGAATATAGTTTCAAGTCATAAAGAGAATATAGTTTCAAGTCATACAGAGAATATAATTTCAAGTCATAAAGAGAATATAGTTTCAAGTCATAAAGAGAATATAGTTTCAAGTCATACAGAGAATATAGTTTCAAGTCATAAAGAGAATATAGTTTCAAGTCATAAAGAGAATATAGTTTCAAGTCATAAAGAGAATATAGTTTCAAGTCATAAAGAGAATATAGTTTCAAGTCATACAGAGAATATAATTTCAAGTCATAAAGAGAATATAGTTTTAAGTCATAAAGAGAATATAGTTTCAAGTCATAAAGAGAATATAGTTTCAAGTCATAAAGAGAATATAGTTTCAAGTCATACAGAGAATATAATTTCAAGTCATAAAGAGAATATAGTTTCAAGTCATAAAGAGAATATAGTTTCAAGTCATACAGAGAATATAGTTTCAAGTCATAAAGAGAATATAGTTTCAAGTCATAAAGAGAATATAGTTTCAAGTCATAAAGAGAATATAGTTTCAAGTCATAAAGAGAATATAGTTTCAAGTCATAAAGAGAATATAGTTTCAAGTCATACAGAGAATATAATTTCAAGTCATAAAGAGAATATAGTTTCAAGTCATAAAGAGAATATAGTTTCAAGTCATACAGAGAATATAGTTTCAAGTCATAAAGAGAATATAGTTTCAAGTCATAAAGAGAATATAGTTTCAAGTCATAAAGAGAATATAGTTTCAAGTCATAAAGAGAATATAGTTTCAAGTCATAAAGAGAATATAGTTTCAAGTCATAAAGAGAATATAGTTTCAAGTCATAAAGAGAATATAGTTTCAAGTCATAAAGAGAATATAGTTTCAAGTCATAAAGAGAATATAGTTTCAAGTCATAAAGAGAATATAGTTTCAAGTTATAAAGAGAATATAGTTTCAAGTCATAAAGAGAATATAGTTTCAAGTTATAAAGAGAATATAGTTTCAAGTCATAAAGAGAATATAGTTTCAAGTCATAAAGAGAATATAGTTTCAA
The DNA here is from genome assembly GCA_963969495.1 of Ceratothoa steindachneri. NCBI lineage: Eukaryota > Metazoa > Arthropoda > Malacostraca > Isopoda > Cymothoidae > Ceratothoa > Ceratothoa steindachneri. The sequence continues at coordinate 16,140,469 of OZ018322.1, read as the reverse complement.
GTCATAAAGAGAATATAGTTTCAAGTCATAAAGAGAATATAGTTTCAAGTTATAAAGAGAATATAGTTTCAAGTCATAAAGAGAATATAGTTTTAAGTCATAAAGAGAATATAGTTTTAAGTCATAAAGAGAATATAGTTTCAAGTCATAAAGAGAATATAGTTTCAAGTCATAAAGAGAATATAGTTTCAAGTCATAAAGAGAATATAGTTTCAAGTCATAAAGAGAATATAGTTTCAAGTCATAAAGAGAATATAGTTTCAAGTCATAAAGAGAATATAGTTTCAAGTCATAAAGAGAATATAGTTTCAAGTCATACAGAGAATATAGTTTCAAGTTATAAAGAGAATATAGTTTCAAGTCATAAAGAGAATATAGTTTCAAGTCATAAAGAGAATATAGTTTCAAGTCATAAAGAGAATATAGTTTCAAGTCATAAAGAGAATATAGTTTCAAGTCATAAAGAGAATATAGTTTCAAGTCATAAAGAGAATATAGTTTCAAGTCATAAAGAGAATATAGTTTCAAGTCATAAAGAGAATATAGTTTCAAGTCATAAAGAGAATATAGTTTCAAGTCATAAAGAGAATATAGTTTCAAGTCATAAAGAGAATATAGTTTCAAGTCATAAAGAGAATATAGTTTCAAGTCATAAAGAGAATATAGTTTCAAGTCATAAAGAGAATATAGTTTCAAGTTATAAAGAGAATATAGTTTCAAGTCATAAAGAGAATATAGTTTCAAGTCATAAAGAGAATATAGTTTCAAGTCATAAAGAGAATATAGTTTCAAGTCATAAAGAGAATATAGTTTCAAGTCATAAAGAGAATATAGTTTCAAGTCATAAAGAGAATATAGTTTCAAGTCATAAAGAGAATATAGTTTCAAGTCATAAAGAGAATATAGTTTCAAGTCATAAAGAGAATATAGTTTCAAGTCATAAAGAGAATATAGTTTCAAGTCATAAAGAGAATATAGTTTCAAGTTATAAAGAGAATATAGTTTCAAGTCATAAAGAGAATATAGTTTCAAGTTATAAAGAGAATATAGTTTCAAGTCATAAAGAGAATATAGTTTCAAGTCATAAAGAGAATATAGTTTCAAGTCATAAAGAGAATATAGTTTCAAGTCATAAAGAGAATATAGTTTCAAGTTATAAAGAGAATATAGTTTTAAGTCATAAAGAGAATATAGTTTCAAGTCATAAAGAGAATATAGTTTCAAGTCATAAAGAGAATATAGTTTCAAGTCATAAAGAGAATATAGTTTCAAGTCATAAAGAGAATATAGTTTCAAGTCATAAAGAGAATATAGTTTCAAGTCATAAAGAGAATATAGTTTCAAGTCATAAAGAGAATATAGTTTCAAGTCATAAAGAGAATATAGTTTCAAGTCATAAAGAGAATATAGTTTCAAGTCATACAGAGAATATAGTTTCAAGTCATAAAGAGAATATAGTTTCAAGTCATACAGAGAATATAGTTTCAAGTCATAAAGAGAATATAGTTTCAAGTCATAAAGAGAATATAGTTTCAAGTCATAAAGAGAATATAGTTTCAAGTCATAAAGAGAATATAGTTTCAAGTTATAAAGAGAATATAGTTTCAAGTCATAAAGAGAATATAGTTTCAAGTCATAAAGAGAATATAGTTTCAAGTCATAAAGAGAATATAGTTTCAAGTCATAAAGAGAATATAGTTTCAAGTCATAAAGAGAATATAGTTTCAAGTCATAAAGAGAATATAGTTTCAAGTCATAAAGAGAATATAGTTTCAAGTCATAAAGAGAATATAGTTTCAAGTCATAAAGAGAATATAGTTTCAAGTCATAAAGAGAATATAGTTTCAAGTCATAAAGAGAATATAGTTTCAAGTCATAAAGAGAATATAGTTTCAAGTCATACAGAGAATATAGTTTCAAGTTATAAAGAGAATATAGTTTCAAGTTATAAAGAGAATATAGTTTCAAGTCATACAGAGAATATAGTTTCAAGTTATAAAGAGAATATAGTTTCAAGTCATAAAGAGAATATAGTTTCAAGTCATAAAGAGAATATAGTTTCAAGTCATAAAGAGAATATAGTTTCAAGTCATAAAGAGAATATAGTTTCAAGTCATAAAGAGAATATAGTTTCAAGTCATACAGAGAATATAGTTTCAAGTCATAAAGAGAATATAGTTTCAAGTCATAAAGAGAATATAGTTTCAAGTCATAAAGAGAATATAGTTTCAAGTTATAAAGAGAATATAGTTTTAAGTCATAAAGAGAATATAGTTTCAAGTCATAAAGAGAATATAGTTTCAAGTCATAAAGAGATTATAGTTTCAAGTCATAAAGAGAATATAGTTTCAAGTCATAAAGAGAATATAGTTTCAAGTCATAAAGAGAATATAGTTTCAAGTCATAAAGAGAATATAGTTTCAAGTCATACAGAGAATATAGTTTCAAGTTATAAAGAGAATATAGTTTCAAGTTATAAAGAGAATATAGTTTCAAGTCATACAGAGAATATAGTTTCAAGTTATAAAGAGAATATAGTTTCAAGTCATAAAGAGAATATAGTTTCAAGTCATAAAGAGAATATAGTTTAAGTCATAAAGAGAATATAGTTTCAAGTCATAAAGAGAATATAGTTTCAAGTCATAAAGAGAATATAGTTTCAAGTCATAAAGAGAATATAGTTTCAAGTCATACAGAGAATATAGTTTCAAGTCATAAAGAGAATATAGTTTCAAGTCATACAGAGAATATAGTTTCAAGTCATAAAGAGAATATAGTTTCAAGTCATAAAGAGAATATAGTTTCAAGTCATAAAGAGAATATAGTTTCAAGTCATACAGAGAATATAGTTTCAAGTTATAAAGAGAATATAGTTTCAAGTCATAAAGATAATATAGTTTCAAGTCATACAGAGAATATAGTTTCAAGTTATAAAGAGAATATAGTTTCAAGTCATACAGAGAATATAGTTTCAAGTTATAAAGAGAATATAGTTTCAAGTCATAAAGAGAATATAGTTTCAAGTCATAAAGAGAATATAGTTTCAAGTCATAAAGAGAATATAGTTTCAAGTCATAAAGAGAATATAGTTTCAAGTCATAAAGAGAATATAGTTTCAAGTCATAAAGAGAATATAGTTTCAAGTCATACAGAGAATATAGTTTCAAGTCATAAAGAGAATATAGTTTCAAGTCATAAAGAGAATATAGTTTCAAGTCATAAAGAGAATATAGTTTCAAGTCATAAAGAGAATATAGTTTCAAGTCATAAAGAGAATATAGTTTCAAGTCATAAAGAGAATATAGTTTCAAGTCATAAAGAGAATATAGTTTCAAGTCATAAAGAGAATATAGTTTCAAGTCATAAAGAGAATATAGTTTCAAGTTATAAAGAGAATATAGTTTCAAGTCATAAAGAGAATATAGTTTCAAGTTATAAAGAGAATATAGTTTCAAGTCATAAAGAGAATATAGTTTCAAGTCATAAAGAGAATATAGTTTCAAGTCATAAAGAGAATATAGTTTCAAGTCATAAAGAGAATATAGTTTCAAGTTATAAAGAGAATATAGTTTTAAGTCATAAAGAGAATATAGTTTCAAGTCATAAAGAGAATATAGTTTCAAGTTATAAAGAGAATATAGTTTCAAGTCATAAAGAGAATATAGTTTCAAGTTATAAAGAGAATATAGTTTCAAGTCATAAAGAGAATATAGTTTCAAGTCATAAAGAGAATATAGTTTCAAGTCATAAAGAGAATATAGTTTTAAGTCATAAAGAGAATATAGTTTCAAGTCATAAAGAGAATATAGTTTCAAGTCATAAAGAGAATATAGTTTCAAGTCATAAAGAGAATATAGTTTCAAGTCATAAAGAGAATATAGTTTCAAGTCATAAAGAGAATATAGTTTCAAGTCATAAAGAGAATATAGTTTCAAGTCATACAGAGAATATAGTTTCAAGTCATAAAGAGAATATAGTTTCAAGTCATAAAGAGAATATAGTTTCAAGTCATAAAGAGAATATAGTTTCAAGTCATAAAGAGAATATAGTTTCAAGTCATAAAGAGAATATAATTTCAAGTCATAAAGAGAATATAGTTTCAAGTCATAAAGAGAATATAGTTTCAAGTCATACAGAGAATATAGTTTCAAGTCATAAAGAGAATATAGTTTCAAGTCATGAAGAGAATATAGTTTCAAGTCATAAAGAGAATATAGTTTCAAGTCATAAAGAGAATATAGTTTCAAGTCATAAAGAGAATATAGTTTCAAGTCATAAAGAGAATATAGTTTCAAGTCATAAAGAGAATATAGTTTCAAGTCATAAAGAGAATATAGTTTCAAGTCATAAAGAGAATATAGTTTCAAGTCATAAAGAGAATATAGTTTCAAGTTATAAAGAGAATATAGTTTCAAGTCATAAAGAGAATATAGTTTCAAGTTATAAAGAGAATATAGTTTCAAGTCATAAAGAGAATATAGTTTCAAGTCATAAAGAGAATATAGTTTCAAGTCATAAAGAGAATATAGTTTCAAGTCATAAAGAGAATATAGTTTCAAGTTATAAAGAGAATATAGTTTCAAGTCATAAAGAGAATATAGTTTTAAGTCATAAAGAGAATATAGTTTTAAGTCATAAAGAGAATATAGTTTCAAGTCATAAAGAGAATATAGTTTCAAGTCATAAAGAGAATATAGTTTCAAGTCATAAAGAGAATATAGTTTCAAGTCATAAAGAGAATATAGTTTCAAGTCATAAAGAGAATATAGTTTCAAGTCATAAAGAGAATATAGTTTCAAGTCATAAAGAGAATATAGTTTCAAGTCATAAAGAGAATATAGTTTCAGGTTATAAAGAGAATATAGTTTTAAGTCATAAAGAGAATATAGTTTCAAGTCATAAAGAGAATATAGTTTCAAGTCATAAAGAGAATATAGTTTCAAGTCATAAAGAGAATATAGTTTCAAGTCATAAAGAGATTATAGTTTCAAGTCATAAAGAGAATATAGTTTCAAGTCATAAAGAGAATATAGTTTCAAGTCATAAAGGGAATATAGTTTCAAGTCATAAAGAGAATATAGTTTCAAGTCATACAGAGAATATAGTTTCAAGTTATAAAGAGAATATAGTTTCAAGTTATAAAGAGAATATAGTTTCAAGTCATACAGAGAATATAGTTTCAAGTTATAAAGAGAATATAGTTTCAAGTCATAAAGAGAATATAGTTTCAAGTCATAAAGAGAATATAGTTTAAGTCATAAAGAGAATATAGTTTCAAGTCATAAAGAGAATATAGTTTCAAGTCATAAAGAGAATATAGTTTCAAGTCATAAAGAGAATATAGTTTCAAGTCATACAGAGAATATAGTTTCAAGTCATAAAGAGAATATAGTTTCAAGTCATAAAGAGAATATAGTTTCAAGTCATAAAGAGAATATAGTTTCAAGTCATACAGAGAATATAGTTTCAAGTTATAAAGAGAATATAGTTTCAAGTCATAAAGAGAATATAGTTTCAAGTCATACAGAGAATATAGTTTCAAGTTATAAAGAGAATATAGTTTCAAGTCATACAGAGAATATAGTTTCAAGTTATAAAGAGAATATAGTTTCAAGTCATAAAGAGAATATAGTTTCAAGTCATAAAGAGAATATAGTTTCAAGTCATAAAGAGAATATAGTTTCAAGTCATAAAGAGAATATAGTTTCAAGTCATAAAGAGAATATAGTTTCAAGTCATAAAGAGAATATAGTTTCAAGTCATAAAGAGAATATAGTTTCAAGTCATAAAGAGAATATAGTTTCAAGTCATAAAGAGAATATAGTTTCAAGTCATAAAGAGAATATAGTTTCAAGTCATAAAGAGAATATAGTTTCAAGTCATAAAGAGAATATAGTTTCAAGTCATAAAGAGAATATAGTTTCAAGTCATAAAGAGAATATAGTTTCAAGTCATAAAGAGAATATAGTTTCAAGTCATAAAGAGAATATAGTTTCAAGTCATAAAGAGAATATAGTTTCAAGTTATAAAGAGAATATAGTTTCAAGTCATAAAGAGAATATAGTTTCAAGTCATAAAGAGAATATAGTGTTAAGTCATAAAGAGAATATAGTTTCAAGTCATAAAGAGAATATAGTTTCAAGTCATAAAGAGAATATAGTTTCAAGTCATAAAGAGAATATAGTTTCAAGTCATAAAGAGAATATAGTTTCAAGTCATAAAGAGAATATAGTTTCAAGTCATAAAGAGAATATAGTTTCAAGTCATAAAGAGAATATAGTTTCAAGTCATAAAGAGAATATAGTTTCAAGTCATAAAGAGAATATAGTTTCAAGTCATAAAGAGAATATAGTTTCAAGTCATAAAGAGAATATAGTTTCAAGTCATAAAGAGAATATAGTTTCAAGTCATACAGAGAATATAGTTTCAAGTTATAAAGAGAATATAGTTTCAAGTTATAAAGAGAATATAGTTTCAAGTCATACAGAGAATATAGTTTCAAGTTATAAAGAGAATATAGTTTCAAGTCATAAAGAGAATATAGTTTCAAGTCATAAAGAGAATATAGTTTCAAGTCATAAAGAGAATATAGTTTCAAGTCATAAAGAGAATATAGTTTCAAGTCATAAAGAGAATATAGTTTCAAGTCATACAGAGAATATAGTTTCAAGTCATAAAGAGAATATAGTTTCAAGTCATAAAGAGAATATAGTTTCAAGTCATAAAGAGAATATAGTTTCAAGTTATAAAGAGAATATAGTTTTAAGTCATAAAGAGAATATAGTTTCAAGTCATAAAGAGAATATAGTTTCAAGTCATAAAGAGAATATAGTTTCAAGTCATAAAGAGAATATAGTTTCAAGTCATAAAGAGATTATAGTTTCAAGTCATAAAGAGAATATAGTTTCAAGTCATAAAGAGAATATAGTTTCAAGTCATAAAGAGAATATAGTTTCAAGTCATAAAGAGAATATAGTTTCAAGTCATACAGAGAATATAGTTTCAAGTTTTAAAGAGAATATAGTTTCAAGTTATAAAGAGAATATAGTTTCAAGTCATACAGAGAATATAGTTTCAAGTTATAAAGAGAATATAGTTTCAAGTCATAAAGAGAATATAGTTTCAAGTCATAAAGAGAATATAGTTTAAGTCATAAAGAGAATATAGTTTCAAGTCATAAAGAGAATATAGTTTCAAGTCATAAAGAGAATATAGTTTCAAGTCATAAAGAGAATATAGTTTCAAGTCATACAGAGAATATAGTTTCAAGTCATAAAGAGAATATAGTTTCAAGTCATAAAGAGAATATAGTTTCAAGTCATAAAGAGAATATAGTTTCAAGTCATACAGAGAATATAGTTTCAAGTTATAAAGAGAATATAGTTTCAAGTCATAAAGAGAATATAGTTTTAAGTCATAAAGAGAATATAGTTTTAAGTCATAAAGAGAATATAGTTTCAAGTCATAAAGAGAATATAGTTTCAAGTCATAAAGAGAATATAGTTTCAAGTCATAAAGAGAATATAGTTTCAAGTCATAAAGAGAATATAGTTTCAAGTCATAAAGAGAATATAGTTTCAAGTCATAAAGAGAATATAGTTTCAAGTCATAAAGAGAATATAGTTTCAAGTCATAAAGAGAATATAGTTTCAAGTTATAAAGAGAATATAGTTTTAAGTCATAAAGAGAATATAGTTTCAAGTCATAAAGAGAATATAGTTTCAAGTCATAAAGAGAATATAGTTTCAAGTCATAAAGAGAATATAGTTTCAAGTCATAAAGAGATTATAGTTTCAAGTCATAAAGAGAATATAGTTTCAAGTCATAAAGAGAATATAGTTTCAAGTCATAAAGAGAATATAGTTTCAAGTCATAAAGAGAATATAGTTTCAAGTCATAAAGAGAATATAGTTTCAAGTCATAAAGAGAATATAGTTTTAAGTCATAAAGAGAATATAGTTTCAAGTCATAAAGAGAATATAGTTTCAAGTCATAAAGAGAATATAGTTTCAAGTCATAAAGAGAATATAGTTTCAAGTCATAAAGAGAATATAGTTTCAAGTCATAAAGAGAATATAGTTTCAAGTCATAAAGAGAATATAGTTTCAAGTCATAAAGAGAATATAGTTTCAAGTTATAAAGAGAATATAGTTTCAAGTCATAAAGAGAATATAGTTTCAAGTTATAAAGAGAATATAGTTTCAAGTCATAAAGAGAATATAGTTTCAAGTCATAAAGAGAATATAGTTTCAAGTCATAAAGAGAATATAGTTTCAAGTCATAAAGAGAATATAGTTTCAAGTTATAAAGAGAATATAGTTTTAAGTCATAAAGAGAATATAGTTTCAAGTCATAAAGAGAATATAGTTTCAAGTCATAAAGAGAATATAGTTTCAAGTCATAAAGAGAATATAGTTTCAAGTCATAAAGAGAATATAGTTTCAAGTCATAAAGAGAATATAGTTTCAAGTCATAAAGAGAATATAGTTTCAAGTCATAAAGAGAATATAGTTTCAAGTCATAAAGAGAATATAGTTTCAAGTCATAAAGAGAATATAGTTTCAAGTCATAAAGAGAATATAGTTTCAAGTCATACAGAGAATATAGTTTCAAGTCATACAGAGAATATAGTTTCAAGTCATAAAGAGAATATAGTTTCAAGTCATAAAGAGAATATAGTTTCAAGTCATAAAGAGAATATAGTTTCAAGTCATAAAGAGAATATAGTTTCAAGTTATAAAGAGAATATAGTTTCAAGTCATAAAGAGAATATAGTTTCAAGTCATAAAGAGAATATAGTTTCAAGTCATAAAGAGAATATAGTTTCAAGTCATAAAGAGAATATAGTTTCAAGTCATAAAGAGAATATAGTTTCAAGTCATAAAGAGAATATAGTTTCAAGTCATAAAGAGAATATAGTTTCAAGTCATAAAGAGAATATAGTTTCAAGTCATAAAGAGAAAATAGTTTCAAGTCATAAAGAGAATATAGTTTCAAGTCATAAAGAGAATATAGTTTCAAGTCATAAAGAGAATATAGTTTCAAGTCATACAGAGAATATAGTTTCAAGTTATAAAGAGAATATAGTTTCAAGTTATAAAGAGAATATAGTTTCAAGTCATACAGAGAATATAGTTTCAAGTTATAAAGAGAATATAGTTTCAAGTCATAAAGAGAATATAGTTTCAAGTCATAAAGAGAATATAGTTTCAAGTCATAAAGAGAATATAGTTTCAAGTCATAAAGAGAATATAGTTTCAAGTCATAAAGAGAATATAGTTTCAAGTCATAAAGAGAATATAGTTTCAAGTCATACAGAGAATATAGTTTCAAGTCATAAAGAGAATATAGTTTCAAGTCATAAAGAGAATATAGTTTCAAGTCATAAAGAGAATATAGTTTCAAGTCATACAGAGAATATAGTTTCAAGTTATAAAGAGAATATAGTTTCAAGTCATAAAGAGAATATAGTTTCAAGTCATACAGAGAATATAGTTTCAAGTTATAAAGAGAATATAGTTTCAAGTCATACAGAGAATATAGTTTCAAGTTATAAAGAGAATATAGTTTCAAGTCATAAAGAGAATATAGTTTCAAGTCATAAAGAGAATATAGTTTCAAGTTATAAAGAGAATATAGTTTCAAGTCATAAAGAGAATATAGTTTCAAGTCATAAAGAGAATATAGTTTCAAGTCATAAAGAGAATATAGTTTCAAGTCATACAGAGAATATAGTTTCAAGTTATAAAGAGAATATAGTTTCAAGTCATAAAGAGAATATAGTTTCAAGTCATAAAGAGAATATAGTTTCAAGTCATAAAGAGAATATAGTTTCAAGTCATAAAGAGAATATAGTTTCAAGTCATAAAGAGAATATAGTTTCAAGTCATAAAGAGAATATAGTTTCAAGTCATAAAGAGAATATAGTTTCAAGTCATAAAGAGAATATAGTTTCAAGTCATAAAGAGAATATAGTTTCAAGTCATAAAGAGAATATAGTTTCAAGTCATAAAGAGAATATAGTTTCAAGTCATAAAGAGAATATAGTTTCAAGTCATAAAGAGAATATAGTTTCAAGTCATAAAGAGAATATAGTTTCAAGTCATAAAGAGAATATAGTTTCAAGTCATAAAGAGAATATAGTTTCAAGTTATAAAGAGAATATAGTTTCAAGTCATAAAGAGAATATAGTTTCAAGTTATAAAGAGAATATAGTTTCAAGTCATAAAGAGAATATAGTTTCAAGTCATAAAGAGAATATAGTTTCAAGTCATAAAGAGAATATAGTTTCAAGTCATAAAGAGAATATAGTTTCAAGTTATAAAGAGAATATAGTTTTAAGTCATAAAGAGAATATAGTTTCAAGTCATAAAGAGAATATAGTTTCAAGTCATAAAGAGAATATAGTTTCAATTCATAAAGAGAATATAGTTTCAAGTCATAAAGAGAATATAGTTTCAAGTCATAAAGAGAATATAGTTTCAAGTCATAAAGAGAATATAGTTTCAAGTCATAAAGAGAATATAGTTTCAAGTCATAAAGAGAATATAGTTTCAAGTCATAAAGAGAATATAGTTTCAAGTCATACAGAGAATATAGTTTCAAGTCATAAAGAGAATATAGTTTCAAGTCATACAGAGAATATAGTTTCAAGTCATAAAGAGAATATAGTTTCAAGTCATAAAGAGAATATAGTTTCAAGTCATAAAGAGAATATAGTTTCAAGTCATAAAGAGAATATAGTTTCAAGTCATAAAGAGAATATAGTTTCAAGTCATAAAGAGAATATAGTTTCAATTTATAAAGAGAATATAGTTTCAAGTCATAAAGAGAATATAGTTTCAAGTTATAAAGAGAATATAGTTTCAAGTCATAAAGAGAATATAGTTTCAAGTTATAAAGAGAATATAGTTTCAAGTCATAAAGAGAATATAGTTTCAAGTCATAAAGAGAATATAGTTTCAAGTTATAAAGAGAATATAGTTTTAAGTCATAAAGAGAATATAGTTTCAAGTCATAAAGAGAATATAGTTTCAAGTCATAAAGAGAATATAGTTTCAAGTCATAAAGAGAATATAGTTTCAAGTCATAAAGAGAATATAGTTTCAAGTCATAAAGAGAATATAGTTTCAAGTCATAAAGAGAATATAGTTTCAAGTCATAAAGAGAATATAGTTTCAAGTCATAAAGAGAATATAGTTTCAAGTCATAAAGAGAATATAGTTTCAAGTCATACAGAGAATATAGTTTCAAGTCATAAAGAGAATATAGTTTCAAGTCATACAGAGAATATAGTTTCAAGTCATAAAGAGAATATAGTTTCAAGTCATAAAGAGAATATAGTTTCAAGTCATAAAGAGAATATAGTTTCAAGTCATACAGAGAATATAGTTTCAAGTTATAAAGAGAATATAGTTTCAAGTCATACAGAGAATATAGTTTCAAGTTATAAAGAGAATATAGTTTCAAGTCATAAAGAGAATATAGTTTCAAGTCATAAAGAGAATATAGTTTCAAGTCATAAAGAGAATATAGTTTCAAGTCATAAAGAGAATATAGTTTCAAGTCATAAAGAGAATATAGTTTCAAGTCATAAAGAGAATATAGTTTCAAGTCATAAAGAGAATATAGTTTCAAGTCATACAGAGAATATAGTTTCAAGTTATAAAGAGAATATAGTTTCAAGTCATAAAGAGAATATAGTTTCAAGTCATACAGAGACTGTAGTTTGAAGATGTAAAGAGACTATACTTTAATGTTTATCCTACCAAAGATACCGATTGAGTAGCGGAACGACATAGAGCATCGTTGAAAAAGATCAAAACGCCAGTATTTCTATCATGAATACTTCCATACTTTTTGTCACAATGAAATTCAAGGTTTTCAAAATAGGAGTACGATAAAGATACACTACCACCCCACCCCTATCTGAGCCCTATTCTTTCTTGAAGGGTTCTTCCAAGAGAGGTCTTGGCCTTCTTGTGGCGAAGGGGGGGGGGCAGTCCTAGAGCCCTTAAGGGTTCCCTGGTTCTGCGAACCAGACTTTTAATATATGTACTTCTCTTCCCCCAAATTACTTTTTTTTAGTGCCCTTTATTTCACCCTCTTCTTTATCCTATCTAGTGGCCCTTTTTTTGCCTCACCTCTGCTTTTTTTATTTCGGAGTGATTCTGAATTGTTCTTTCATGAAGGTCGGATGAGGTTGGGCATCTGCACCGCCTTCGTATGCCGATGCCCAAAGAAAAACCAATCATTAGCCTCTTTTCTTCGCGCGTAGGAGAACTCGGGCAACCTCTTGGTCCTATAAAGATGGTGTGGTGGATCCGTATCCATTTTCCAAGAGGACATACATGACGCAACCGAATCGAGAGTTGCTGTAGCGCCGAGCCCTTGTAGGCCTCCGTGGTGCGGAGTCCCGAGGGAGAATGTGTAGTTATTTCTATTTGTAATGGCTTGACTAACCTAAAACTTCCCCTTCTCGTAAGGGTTCTCGTGCCAAACGTTCTTAGGCCCCCCTTTCAGCCTTTCCTCGCTCGTTGGATCCCTATGACAACGATGTGGACCCAGATTTAGAATATTTCCGCTTTCTGGTCCTGAGTTCGTAATCTGACACCCCACTTGCAAAAGTGGATGTGTTTGACGTTAAGGAATCATTTGAGTCCCGCTCTGGTGAACCTTGCCGGATGTGGTCAAGAGGTAGTGGTGATATCGTAATCGAGATGTTATCGCATTCTCAACATAATCTTATGCGAAATTTGTCTTCGATTGCCGAAGTTTCCGTAACCGTTTTGCCCATCCACGTCTGACTTTTCTCAATTATGTCGTCCGTTCCAATGAATTTAGGGACTACGACCTCACCCGTCCTTAGAGTATGAATTTTGAAGGAGTATGAATACTTATTTCACCCTACTGTATACATGCACTGTATACATGACTAGAAAGAGTATGAATACTTATTTCATCCCACTGTATACATGACTAAAACTGTAAGCTCTACAAGAGTCCCAACTGCCACATTGATTTTAACGTTCGAACGTCAGGAACTGCCGTAGTTTATTAAAGCTGGGTACCTTCGTGTCCCGGTAACCCTACGTTGAACTACCCAGACGTTGTTTCAATTGCAATTAATTTGGACATATTGTTTGTGCCTGTCTTCACTCCTGTTCCTGTGTGAATTGTAGTTCTGATTCCATGGCCCCTAATGCACTAATAACATCGTGCTGTGCCAACTAGGGTGGTGCCCACAATGCTGAATCAAAAATCTGCCCAATATTCTTAGGCGGAAAGGAGATTCTCGCTTTACGAGACTATCTGCGTCTGAACGTGAGAGAGGCTTGTCGAGGTGCTCTAGCACAAACCTCGAATTTTGGCTGTCTCTTCTCAGAAGTTTTGCGTAAGGCTGGACAAAACCGACCATCACGTTCAAGTTCTGACCCGCATGAAGCATCTCATCGCCCATCTACCGTTAGTGTCAAAAGCATTCACAATATACCGTCGAAGCATCGCTCTCACAACAAGGTACTTAATGTTGCTCTCCTCTCTGCGGCAGCTGTACCCGGGAGCGACGCTCAGGATGAGACACTTGAAGACATAAGACGATATCTGAAAGAATCTTCTATATCGACCAGTGAAGGTTCTTCTACCCGGCCCAATGGTAAGAGGAAGGACTCCCCACCTGGCTTATTGGCCCCCAAATAAGGGGTAAGCTCTGGAGCTCATTCAGCTGTGCCTCGAGAAGCTTCATAGGACGTAAGCCCCTTAACAGTCCCAGCGTTAGCAGAAATCCACCCAGTGCCTCGTAATTTGACCAGATCGCCTGCTCCCCCCAGTCACCCTCCTACTCATGATCCGATGGAAACCGATGATATTCCAACATCGCCAGCGGCGGTTTTTGGATCAACCCCTCAGGCATGAAAAGTCACCTCGGCTCATTGAGGTTGTGCGACTCAATTACAGGCACGGGCCTCGACTGGGTCCTCGAAACCATCAGACATACCCCCTGTTACTGTTCCTTCCAGGATCTCTTACTCTGCTATAGCAGACCCTTCGAAATCTGTTCTTCGTCCCCCAAGCTCTTAAGGACGCACTTCAAATTAACTTCAGCCAAAAAGGGGAAAAAGATATCTACTGTGATATCTAACCGTCCCACGTAATATCCTCCAATGTACCATGGAAATGTCAAGGCGTTCTTACCGGGTGGGAAGAACTCAAAGTTCTTTTGACGACTTTCCACCTCGCTGATATATGTCTTCAGGAGAACAAACTGGGGAAGCGGCCTTTACCGGTGGTACCCGGTTTTCGTATTTTCAACTTTATTGCTCCTGTCGGGTGGCTCGTCTCATGGCGAGGTGTCAGTTATGGTTTCGTCATCCCACCATGTATTTCCCCTCCCTCTTTCGCACTACCCTCCAATCTGTTGCCGTGAGGGTTTTCTTACAAGGCTCTTAATGTTTGCTCTATATACCTTCCTCTTTCTATACCATTTTTAAGACCCGACCTTCAGAACTTGTAGATCAGTTAGCTTCCTCGTTTTTATTACTCGGGGATTTTAATTCCCGTCACTCATATTTCGGCAACATCAATCGGAATGCCAAAGGCAGTGTTATTCTCTTTTATTACCTGGCTTTCTTTGCGTTTTAAACAACGGCGATTTTACCTCCTATCATGTCCAGACGGATTCTTTTAGTTGCGTTGACCTGTCTCTCTGTTCCCCGGATTGCCCTCACTGATTTTCGATGGTCAGTCCTACATGACTTCCATGGAGTGACACTTTCCTATTGTCTTGCCGGCCGTGAATCCTAACCCTCATACAACGATGCCTCTCAAGTGGGACTTAGGCCATGCCGGTCGGGAAGGCTTCCGAGATGCGTCTTTCACGAATCCATCCTTGGGCACCTTCAATGATTTGGTCGCTCAACCGTTCCCTAGTGGACTTTGGAGTGTGCGACAGCCGTCAAAAAATACAAGTCAGTTCATTCACGATTCAGCGGAATCCAACCTTTTGCAATAAGTTTGACCGAAACGGAGCTTGGGCGCTTCGCAAAAGAAATCTTCGTCAGGTTCGCCGATCTTAATGGTGCCGCTAAGTTTATTCAATTTTCTCTATGACCCCTACCTCAATGATCTGGAAGAGGATTAATAAAATCCGGGGTTGTTAAGCCGGCCATAATACCCCACACTCAATTTACAGAGATCATTAGTAAATGAGAGCCTGTGAGCAACCGTTGTCAGCCGTTACAATAAGGCTTTCCTAGCTTATAAATCGAACGAAGAAACTCATTTTCTCAATTTTACAACAAAATCAAACCTTTCATATAATACTCTATTCTCAATTCACGAGTTTCATACTGAATTGTGCCTTTGTAGATCCACATTACTTGGCCTTGACGGGATCTATTTTGTTATGATTCGGCACCTCTCTCTACACTTTCTCATTTTTTTACTTTATTTGTACAAACCTATATGGGTTAATGGTTTTACCCATCATTATGGCGCGTTGGGATTATCCTTCCTTGTATCGAACCAAGCAGGAATAGGCCATACAGAGAGGGTGGCGGTGTAATGTTGTATGTCAAGGATACACTCAAATCGACGAACCGCAACATTGTATCCGACCACGAGCTGATAGGAGTTGAACTAGTTATAGGTCCTACCCGATACAGAACCCTGGTGCTTTACAGGCCCCCTGCCCAACACGTTGAAAAAGAGAAGAATCTGTACCGACTACCGGGTGAACTTGTTTAAGACAGTGTGTGTATCACTATGGGTGATTTCAATACTCAGGTTGACTTGAGAAACCAGAGAACCCTGTGGCGAGAACGCACTACTCCTGGAGTTCGCGAACAACGAGTTCCTGGCTCAATGGGTGAGAGAGCAAACGAGAGGCAATAATATCATCGCCTTGGGTTTCACTTCTGATGATGACATCGTTGAGGATCTCTCGGTAGGTGAAGAGCTCGGTGGCAGTGATCACCGACTAGTCAGATTTATAGTCAAGGTCCCAAAGGTAGAGTCTGCGACTAGTAAATCAAGAAAACTTGATTTCAGAAGAGCAAACTTTGCAGGTTTTTGTGCTGGCTTGACTGACGCGAGGCTAGAAGTGTGGGAGGATGTTGAAAATTCGTGGAATAGATTCAAAACTACGTTCATTAGTCTTCAATCACGTTTCATCCCTTTGAAAAGTCTTCGACAGTCTTCCGTTCAACCAAAGTGGTTTACTCGAGAAATCGACCAACTGCTCAGGAAGAAAAAAACGGGGTATCGGCAGGCTAGCTTGGAGGGTGAAGTCCAGCATAAAGAAAGCAAAGCGTGCCGACAGCTCCGAATGGCAAGACTCTACAAGGAAAACCGCAAGGAGTTTTTTGGTTATGTAAACAGTCATACACCAATCCATCGCACGATTGGCAGTTTAGTAAATGAGAAAGGGGCATTAAAGCACTCAGATGCAGAAAATGCTGAACTCCTCAACGGCCACTTCTCTTCAGTGTTTACTGGAGAGAATGGTCCTATCCCCCAGCCCACAGATTCCTACTTAGGTGAAAAGCTGGAGGAAATGGACTTCACCCAAGGAGAAATGGAAAAAAATATCACTGATCTAAAGACAAATAAGTCCCCTGGTCCGGATCGGTTTCTACCTAAAGTTTTGAAAGAAGTACGTGATGAAGTATCACGACAACTGAGAATAATCTTCAATATGTCAATCCGGACCGGATGTGTTCTAAGAGATTGGCATGAAGCACAAGTGACTTCTATCTTTAAGAAAGGAGACCCTAGCCAGACGTCGAACTACCGATCTATTAGCTTAACCTCAATAGTTGGTAAAATCATGGAAAACATCTTGGTGGACAAAATGTCGTCTTATTTAGAGTCCAACTTGCGAATGAGGAGTTCCCAGCATGGGTTCCGAAGGCACCGGTCATGCCTAACGAATCTTGTGGAATTCTTCCACTTCGTTTTCACTGAGCACGACCGGGATAAGGCGGTGTATGTTATCTACTTAGACTTTTAAAATGCCTTCAATAATGTACCGCACTGCTTTCTCCTTCGGAAAGTGCGTGCGCTTGGCGTAGACGGAAATGTAGCAAGTTGGCTGGAGAACTGGCTAAACGGCAGACGGCAACGGGTAGTGTTGAGTGGACAGGCTTTTGAGTCGGTGCCCGTTACTAGCGGTCTTCCTTAAGGTTATGTCCTGGGACCACTGCTATTTATCATCTACGTCAACGACATGGACAATGACATGGTTGCGAAGATTTCTAAATTTGCCGATGATACCAAGCTTGGTATGAACGTCGCAATGGAAGGAAATACTGCCCGCCTTTAAGATGATTTGGAAAGATTGGGAAGTGGTCATACACGTGGCGAATGCCTTTTAACGTGAACAAATGCAGAGTGATGCATATCGGCCGCCGAAACTCCCAATCTCATTATATCCTTAAGGGCACTGCTCTTGAATCCACCGACAGTGAGAAGGACTTGGGTGTAACTATAACTAGTCATCTCAAGTTCTCGAGGCAGTGTATTGAGGTGGAGAAGAAAGCCCAAAGGATGCTAGGTTATATAAAGCGACAGTTTGGATATCGGAACAAGAAAATAGTAGTCTGCTTGTACAATTCACTTGTCCGACCGCACCTGGAGTATTCCGTACAATTTCGGAGTCCTTCATTTCGAAAGGACATCGCGAGATTGGAACGCGTGCAAGCCAGGGCAGCCAAACTGATTTACTCTATCAGACATAAAAGTTACTTCTGGCAGTGGAATCTTTATACCTTCATTTTAATTTTTTTTATCACATAGTGTTCTTCTTCCTCTTTTTAACTAATTTCTCTCGTTCTATTTGCTCTGCTATTTACAATTCACTTGGATTGGGCAGGTGTCCAACTGGTTCCTTACCTTAAACCTCAAGTATACACTAGGTATGTGTACAGTTTATGCAAATTTGGACAAAATGAAAGTTATTAACAGATAAGCAATTTACTAGAATAAAATAAGTGTCTAAAATAATCCGAACGATTGCTTCATGTATAGAGAACCAGCATGGTTTACATATATATTCCTGTGACGTAATTTTGTATAATTATTTTTATTTTGTAATTATTCTAATCAATAAAGCTTTGAATTTGAATTATCTTGCCAGCTGTTGTCCAGGTAACATGCCTAAGAAAGCTGTTACGCTTCTCTGCGCGAGCTGATCGTAAAGTTGCGCCACAAAGATGATCTTTCAATTGGAGCCATTGCAGAACCTGCCAAGCACTCTAAAAGTGTAGTCAATAATATTCTGCCAACCTATGACAAAACAGCTATGTCTAAGGCTCGCAAGTCAACTGGTAGGCTAAGGCAGACTTTGAAAAAGGAAGACCGAGCCATTACCCAAATTGTGAAGGACCGTTTCAAGAATGTGACAGCTGTTTCTCGAGAGATTATTTGTATTTTGGCCATCAATGTCTCCAAGCATACTGTTTCACATTGGCTGAAGGAAGACAATTTTAACGCTCGCACACCGGCGGTCAAGCCATTGAACAGTCGGAAGAACAAGAAGGGGCGGGGCTTCTCTTGCTTTCAACATTCATCACATTACATGGACGGATGACCAATTGAGCAAAGTCTATTCCAGTGACAAATCTAAGTTCAATTTTTCGGATTCGATGAGGAATCAACGTTTACGGGTATAGTTACTGATTGTTAGGATAAGCAAAATATGCATCTTATTGAAGAGAAAGACCGGTCCACAATATTCCCACTCTCCCCTTGCAGCCTCATTCTGTTGCTGCCGCGATTGTAAATATGGCATAAACCATATTGTTGTTCCCCATCAAAGAAGGCGCTTCGCTTGAAGCTTTGAATGAACCCAGAATCATCGAGATATAAAAGCTTATTGGGGCCAATTTTTAAGTGTGTGGTTAATATCTGCCGGGAAGGAGAAAGAGTAATGGCACCTTATATTATAATGTTTATAGAAATAACCTGTATTTACTTAAACGCTTATACATGCACACCACTCATGCGGTCGGGCCTACTATTTACACCAATGACGTTATCCTGTTCTCCGAGCCAGGTTGCTGGGTACAAGATGCAGGCCATTGTTTTAGCTGTATGCTTGTGTGTATACATGCGTGTATGTTGTCCCAAACCGTGATTCTTTCTTACTGTATGAACTCTAAACTATGTTATGAACTATAATCTCAGCAGCCGATAAAGAGAATGTAGATAATACGTCTTGACTGTTTTTTTTTCCTAATAAAATAGGTGATTAGAACATTCTTATTCACCAAGTTGGGAAATACGATAAATAATTTTGAAATGCGTTTCCCGTCAATAGGTTTTTCAAATATAAGTCTCACTTTTCCTCCGATGAGTTGAATAATATTTTATATCTTGCATCTTTATAAACGATGATAATCACGTTCTCGCCTACGTATTTCATGATGTCTCTCACGTGTGCCGAGAATGTTGCATGTGAGGCGATGCTTAGATGTTATAATTTATAAATGACAACATATTAGCGTTAAATCGTCAATATTCTCAACCCACTCCACAGATCCGCCTGCGAATGAGTTGTCGAATCCCTTTAAAAATTCACTCTAAAATCTATTTACAATTTTCCATAAAACATTGCTTCTATTTTTAAGTCGAGGCTTCACGCTTGAGGCAAATACGGCTGTCGTCGGGTGGTGGTGGTAGGGGGTTGGGGTGGAAATGGCGGTACCGCCCTATCTTACAACATTTGACGTGAGAAGAGCTTTCTAAATGTATTGATGTCTCACTATATTTCTAGATACTTCTTTATTAAAACAAAAAAATAGGTTTGTGTTCGTTCGTTGTTAATGTAGTGGATTCCTTAAGGGCCGAGTAAACTAAAGGGGAAGAGTACTAGATACTCTCCATTTAAGGACTCCTATGTCTTGCTATATATGTAGATGCGTCAGGCGACTTTCTATAGATTATTCAGTCTGGGGAGAAAGTCAATGATCACAAGGGTGAGCCATAAAGCCAATGGGTCAGACTAGACAATCTGGAGGCCCAGGGTATGAACATTTTTGCCAAAAGGAGAAATGGGCATTGTCTATAATAATAAAATATATAACACACAAAGGACCCGCTATAATTTTTGGGTGATAATACTATTATTTATTAATAATATGGTAAATGAGGCATCCTTAGTTACTATGAAATGACCTAAAACGTTCAACAAAGCTATATTAGCTGGATGAGATGTTTCCTTATTCTCTTTCACCATATCCTTCTTCTTCGTCTTCAGCCTCCACCTATTTTTCTTATTTTACTTCTTCTTTTGCGTCTTCTCTCTTTCGCTCTCTCTTTATGTTCACGTATTTATACTTGTAATGGCCTTAGCAGCTTTTGGTAGCTGATACCAGTTTACCTTTAGATTTTCTTTATCTGCCTTTCTCACACTATTATGTATTATAATTATCTATTATCGGTCTATTTGGCAGTCTCCACGGTAACTGATCTAAGGTATCTATGAAGGAAGCGTAATCTACTGTTGGGAGATGCAATTGGGGTGTAAATTATACATTGAGGGTTGGGGCAAGGATGGTTCGATAGTGGGGTACGACTTTTAGTGTTGGGGTCGATATGGTATGCTGTTAGGGGGAGAAGTTGGCACGGGGTAAAATGCCTTGTTTGAGAGATAATAGCCGCGCCATTTGGTGGTGTGAACATGAAATCAGAGTACGTATAAAGGGATAAGTGCTGGGGCATAAGGGGTGAAATGATGGGTGTTGTATCGGTAGGACACGCTGGTGTGGCCAAAGGGTTCAAACTTGGAGGAGTGTTAAAGATGAGTGCTAGATCTGAAGGATACGTATGAGTAAGTTTTTGGAGTTGGTATGGCATCAAATCTGCTTGATGATGGGCGTTTTAGGGTGGTGAGCAATTAAACTATGTGCTGGGCTAAAGGTGATTGGGTGGGGTGGGTCAATAGTTTGGTACGGCTTTAGGTCTTAGATCCGTTTGTGACTCAGTTGATGAGGGCTTTCGAAGTCCTGGACTCGGTCCAAGCATGGTCAAGACGCTTTTCATAGAAGTCAAACCTCATTCGGCAATGCTCAGATGGGTTTGGCGGGAGAGAAGTGTGTGAAGGCGACGTTTAGGGACAACCATCGCCCTGACCGTTTTATCGACGCCACTAAGAGACCACCACCCTGACGAACTGACGATGAAGCAGACCTCAGGAGAGTCTCTCTTCCGTATGTGCCTAAGACCTTCAGCTCCTTCATCAACCATCTCACAAGTAAGGACAAGGTCTTCGAGCAGGAGAAGTCGAATGTGGTCTACGAGCTCCAATATGATGTGAGTGCAGCTAATTCGTTTGTCAAACTTCAAAAAAGCTCCGGACATGGGTTAAGGAGCATCGCAGAGACCTCAAAAGAGAAATCCCTTGTGTACGTTCTCCTTCCATTGTCTCACTGGCGGATACGAGATGAAAGGGAACGAACGAAAGTTGTGGCTCAAGTCAATTTTAAGAAGACCCGGGAATTGATAGAACCATGATTGCCTGGCGACCATGACTCAATCCACATATTAGATCACTCCCTGCTACGATCCCCTGGCTAGAAATCTTATATTCGTCTTAAAATCACGATTTATTTTATTTTTTTTATATTTCCTACATATCTGATAATTTTCGAAGGACTCTTCTGCCATTTTCCTTTTACTCATAGTGTTCAAAGCTCCCTTCGCTCAATAATGCCTCCTTTAAGAGCCAATAGCTTCACTCCTTTTATGTCTATCTTTCTCTCCGGCCTCTCCTGCTTTATTGATCCTATTTTAAATGATATTCAACTAGGGAGTTTCTACCTTACAAGCCGCACAGCAGGACAAACGGTTGTATACCGCTCCATACAAGATGCCCACAAATTTTACTCACTCGCAAAGGACACTTTAGCAGAGAAACGCCACTACACGAAACAACCATACGCCATCTTTAAGCGTTATAAAATACGCATACTAGAACTAGCCCCCTCTGGTTAGAGTTTTTCAACGTAAACTCATCACGTAGATCAAACACGAATACGACGAAGACACGATCAAAGACATATTTGAAACCTTACCAAGCAATGGGCGGTGCCCACCCTTTCTCAGATATACATGAATACGTACTAGACCAGGGCATCAAGGTACTCGGCACTCTCACAAACGTCCACTACTTGGAAATGCAACACAATATCATACTACACCAATGACTGCGTTATTATAAGACCAAGCATCAGACCAGCACATGCAAAGTTAAATGTGTCTTCCAAATGGAGTGAGAAAGGCCTTTCCAAACCGAATGCACCAGCAGCACCCTCAGATGCAATAACTTAGGTAGCACTCACGTCTCAGTAAGGATGAGGTATCCAGTCTTTCAAGATAAGCCCACAATTGCCTTCACGGAGTTTAGAAAGCTGCAATACAGATCCATCTTACTCTCATTCGTTCCCACCTCACCCAACTTCACCATCTCACACCGATACCGGCCCACTGCTACTGGCTATCAACTAAAGGCCACCAAGAAAACACATAAACATTCATATACGGGCTCTATCTAACAACAACCTTCCACATTTCTTTATGGGAGACCTAAATGTACACCATGCAACACTACTTTACAATCACACGAGGGTAGGTATCTGATCGGTGCCCTGCGGCGATTCCACTGCAAGTACATAGATCAAACCTTCCCCACTTACTTTGGTCCCCGCTTATAAACCACGTCCCTAGACTCTTCGACCACATCGTCATATGCCTCTTCTTATCTTCTTCCCCTCTTAAAGGGCACATTTCCGCGAACACACTTCACAACTTCAACTTCCAGAACACCCACTTGAGCAAATAGACACCCAGTAGAGCACACTTATGTAGACATAAACGCAGCGATAAACCTTCACAGAGAAGAGAAAACTCACACATGCATCAAACACTTTATATTTACCATACACACGCACAAAGAATTGTTGTCATATACAATAAACACTACGGCCAAGCCTACGCTATCATAACATAATACTCCTACGTGCCCGCATCCTTCAAAGTGTGAAGCTAGACCTGAATCCTCAGTGTCGCAGAGTGACCCGCTTGGTGGATGATGCTCGCTGCAGCCACCATTTCTTCTTCTGTTACCGGAGCATTGCCAGTAAGTCCGGGAACGGAAATGGTCTTAGTTCCATGCAGCAGAGCTTGGGCCCACATTCCTAGTGCAAATGGGGGTGTTTGACAATTCCACCATACTAACCCCTCCCATCACCGTCGAGATAAAAAAACTACATTAATTTAATCCCAAAGCGTACCCCTGGCCACTCTGGCCTCCCAGGCACAATATTCTATCACCTACCCGAAAACATATTCCTATCACTCACAGAAACCGAAAACGCCTGACTCTCCTTTCGCCGCGTTCTTTACATTTTTAAAACCTTGCCCACAATACTATTACTAAAATCCTAAACACGCTTATAGCTTCTCCGTAAATTCTAGAGGGAGAGTGACTTTTTCTCACTATGCCAAAACGGTTTTAGCCGAGGCCGGTCCACTCAAACGGTTGTGACCATAGTTCGCGACATAATACAAAAAACAGAAGACACTTTCTATCAGTAAAGATATGGAGAATGCATTTAACAAATGCTTACCACAAAAAATACAACATAACATCACACGTATTCACACCACGTGCCGGCGTCCGACATGGTAGCGTGCTAGCACCCACGCTATTCATCATCTACACAAACGACGTCGCACGCCCTCCAGTTAACTGCATGCTCACCCATACACTACCCTGCACTGATGAGGAGACCATTTTCGTCTCCGTCCAAGGACCAGAGACCATCGCGTGGCTTATACAAATAATACTGGACGACAAGACAGAGTACAAGGACAAGTTTCTCATAGCCACGGATCCTATGAAGACAGACGAAACTCTATGACTCGCGGGATCATTACATGCACAATGTAAATATATATACACACACGGCGGATAGAAGCTACAAGGCCCAGCAAGATTTACATACAAACCCCATACCAAAATACTTGTGGACACAGACGATACATACCTACAATATAACGTGCACCCAAAATATTGAACAAACATAAAACAAACGCATAAACTAAATGCTAGGCAAATTCTACCCTGCCAGTCGTAAAATACAACTACACTTATACTAACCAGTATTAAGACTACTACTCACATACACTCCAGTCACACTCACAGCCGTGAGTGACACGAGTCAGTGGAGGGCACAAATGGTACAAAACTGAGCTAAAACGCACTCGCATGTCGCTCTCCTCCATTCACAGACATCACTCCACTACATAAAAACAACAAATTTGCACCACTAAATCTTCATACACATAGACGTGACACGACAAACAGGTAAAATAGGAAAATTCCCGCGTACATAAATGTACACCAAGACATTACGTTGAGTGGGCGGGGAGAAGATACCCAGGAGCCCATGATTACCCTAAACTAACATCCATCTACACATAAGATAACAGCATCATGAATCTCTAGTTTCTTCTTCATCTCACGTCTCATTAATATCAGCCACCCATTTGCCACAACAATTTATAAACCAATAACACTCAAAATCCACAACACACATAGGTGTAACTCTAATTATCCCTTCCTTGATTTTTTTCCCCACCCTTTTTCTCTCTCACATCTCGATCTCTATGGCTTGTTAATAAAGTAAACAAAGCCCCTGGGCGCTCCACAAAGAAGATGGCCAGAACCCCACCCGTAACAGGTAAATGATGTAAGGTCAAATGGCTCTGATGTCCATTGAGGACCATTGAGCTATAGGTAAGACCTGCTAAAAGGCGATTACATTAGGCTATATACGGCCACCTCAACGTTGCCTTAAATCAGGATCATTGGCATTCCAAACGGTTACGTAATTAGGTGCAGCACAGAAAACGACCTAGAGAAACTAGTCTCAATTTAGGATATGGATAGCCTGCAGAACATTGGCGTAGGACACAGAATTCCACTAGAAATCACGGACAAAAGAAGCGTTATATGTAGAAAGATCGACATATTGGTAGCCTCCCACTCAAAGGAAGCAATAAGGAGGAAATAGAGAAGAATCACTACGGCCCCAATTAACAGAATTCATTAAATTTTGAAATCATCACTGCTCTGATCATTTGATCCTCATATGGGTTTAGGCCTATGGAAAATTCCATTGAATTCCTAATGGTAGTTTTCTCCAGCGCTGACGTGATCCTCCATTTTCTTAGCGTGGCGCTATAAGGGTTAAAAACAAAATAACACAGAATAGACTACTATCTTTTAATATGAGAATACCATCAAAACATAAGAAAAGAGAAAAGCATATTAATCACTTATGTTTCAACTGCTATAAGATGGAGGACCACACCACAAAGTAATGCTAACAGAAAGAACCTAGCTCTTATGAATGTGGTTCCAAAGGCCACTATTAGAGAGAATGCAGCGAGATCAGGAGAAATTCCTCAATTGTGGAGGGCCCCATAGAATGATGGAAATAACGTGCCAATAAAGAAAATAAATCATAAAAAGAAAAGACAAAGGAAAGAAAGAAACACAATAAAAGAAATGCGACCTACTGCATGTTTGGCAAAATCTACCGTCAACGAAATGAGAGAAGCAAAGTTACACCTCATTTTGCCCAATAGATCATCAATGGCAGTCTTTATGTATATTTTATACGCATACGCCATGAACATAGGATAATTAGAAACATTCTTGTTAACATTCAACAACATGTTGGAATAAATGGGATAAAGATGTGGTTTCCTGAGAATACACCTTCGGAAATCCTAAACATAAGTGTCGTAAAAACATTAGTACAAGTAAACCAGAAACAAAAGGAGAATCACACCAGAAGAAAAAGAAACCAACGACTACCTCAGAGCAAAGCATAACCAATGAATAGGATAAAACAATCAAAACAACAATAAGAATTTTGTTGCAGCAGAACTGAACCTCAAAATATATTTAAACAAGCTGACATCATCAATGTTCTAAAAGAAGGCACATGCAAATGGGCCTGCAAAGTTAAAAGTGATGAAAAGGACGAGCGTGAGGTAGAGAAATTGCTCCTTCGGGATAGAATTGAATACATCTTTGAGACTTTGTTTCCCTCAACCGCGAAACGTTTGACGCAATCCAAAGCGGCACGTTTGGAAGTAGACATAACACTTCAGGGAGAAACACCCGCCAGACGAATAAAGACATTTAAATTCTTATCATATTAACAATGGGAAATGGAATAAAAATAAAATTCAACTTTCTACAAATTAATAAAAGGCTGGATCGGACAAAAACATCCTCTAGGCATCAGCTTCAGGGAAAGTGATCTAGACATCCTATTAATATCAGGGCATGGAGTAAACCCAGAGAGAGGATCACTGAAGATATTCATCTACACTTTAGTTAATTCCAATCCAATAGGGAATGTATTCAACGGAGAAGCCATAACAATTAGAAAGGACCTCGACTACAAAGAGATCAATGGCTTGGGCGAGGCCTATTAGTAATTAGTAAGTGAAATAAGAGGATGCTAATATACTTATTAGTACTATATCCCAATCGCTTTCTCTTCCTTATCCTTTGTATGAATTGGAAGATAATCGTTATCGCATTATTTTACTCTTTCTCCATACGAACAACTTCATGTGAATCTTCAGCACAACACTCCAAAACATATTAATGGGATACCTGGATGCAAAGTGCAGGGCGAATGGTTAGCAAGGAAGAAATCTGAGTGGACAAAAATTAGAACTGCTGCTCGAAAGAGAAATGTTCCAACCTATTTCACTGGTAAGGCTGCTAAAACAAGACGTTGTTTTAGCAGCCATTACATGTCATTTAAAATACGCAATCAACCTGTAAACACTACATCTAGTGACTATGCACCGAGGGGCGGCGGGCCTACCCCCGACGCCGGGGCGCGCTTACTACTTGTTACCTCCTGGCTTTTTTTCTCTTGTTTTCTTTTGTTATTGTTATTCCTTTTTAGCCTTGGCCTATTTGTGGTTTGTATATTATTTTTTTTTTTTTTTTAAATAGCCTAGTAGTAGGCTGTGGTGAGTACGGCGACTTATGCCCAAGTAGGCAGTGGACAGATAGGCTCCTAAAATTAAAAACAAAACAAACATTGTCACCATGTTTGTAATAGTACTGAGTCTGAATCAGAACCCTATACAATTATTGGTACCAGAGAGAAAGAGCTACAACAGAGGGAACTGGGAAGAACTAACCACCTTCTTCCAACACGATTTCTAGAAGCAAACATGCAGGAAATAGATGATGAAAATGTGCGATTGAAAACATCACTCATTGAAGCGGAAAAAGAGATTCTCAGACCAAACGGAGAAACGCATATGGCGCTAAATAGAAGGAAAGAAAAGATGAGACATCTCATGTAACAAGGAAAAATATTGGATAGCCTTATTGAAGAAATTAATGAAAAAAAGAATCCGAAAGAAAATTGGAAGCTAATTAACAGAATTCAAGGCACACGTCCACAGAGTAAAATAACATTAAAAACTATCAAGGGGCAAAAATACAAGAAAATAGAAAAAATCGAAGAAAAATTCAGACGACACTGGGGGTTAGTGTTTTCGATAACACATCAAAAAACGCAGAATTCAACCGAGTATTCGAAGGGATGGTTCCTGACAACATTAGGAATAGCGCCTGTTATCCAACAGTAAAGAGACCAGGAGCCACAAAAAACAACCGAAGAACTAAAAACCAGTAGTTATTTATTCCAACACCAAGCGTCAGATGCCCCAGGAATGACCAGAATCGCACTTACCAAAGAACAGGAATGGATTAATCTCAAAAAGTTGATAAATAGAACCCCACTTTTGGGGCGGTCATGTACAGTACACTGCCCTGAACAACTATATGCGTGAAATAATGTACGAGCACGCGAAACACACACACACATGTATGCTTACTTTCCCGAGTGGTTGCTACCACTAATTATATATCGTCACGGGAATTTTTATTGTTTTGTCAATAAAAATGGGAGGAAAACTTTTTTTATTATGTATTACTTTTCGATTTGGAACTCGTGATAAATCGGTAGGAAAGTAGATAAATAAAAGTCATGGTGGAGAAGAGTCATAGGAGTGGAGATTGTATACCTTAGAGCACTGTTGATTTTATGATTTTGTAGTTTAGAAAAGCCAACACTGTTAAGTTAACATCAGAAAAGTTTCGCCCAATTATACAGAAATGGAATAATTAGTGTGAGCACTGCCAAAAATGGTTTCAGAATTTTCTCTCGGGGAACGTTAGTCTTAAAGATGAAACCAGATTAGGAGAACCAGTGAACTATGACTAAAATCTTTTAAAAATAACAACGGAAGAAACTTCGATTGTAAATGTTGAATAATTGGCGGAAATCTAAATTCGACTCATTTCCCTATACAAAGTCATTTAAAGGAGATAGGCACGGTTTGATGACTGGGAAAATGGATTCCACAGGACTTGGAGATGTAGACATGCAACAAAGAATTGACATTTGTTCATCCCTCTTTCTCGACTAAAAAGTGAACCATATTTTAATAGGATTGTCACGAGAGACAAAAGGTGTGTACACTAATATTTAAAGTTCTATACATGAATTAGTGGTGGGAAAAAACAATATCTCAGACAATACAAGGACCCTCATCCACTGAAGATATTCTTGTGTATTTGCTATGATATGCATGACATACTCTACTTTAACTTATTTACCCAAATCATTGTCACCAAAGAGGTTTATTGTGCTCAGTTGGCGGTTTACATGGTGCACTTAAAGGCAAAAGGTTAGCATTAATCAATAGAAGAATTCTCTTTCATCGTGGGAACGCGCCACTCTGGATGGAGACGTCATTAGTTTATAGATGTGTGTCACCACCAGTGTATGGTAGGTCACCAGTTTTAGGGGTTCTGGATGGAGACGTCATTAGTTTATAGATGTGTGTCACCACCAGTGTATGGTAGGTCACCAGTTTTAGGGGTTCTGGTTGATGATCCGATTTATCAGACAGAGAAGGTAAGGCGGTCTTACAGTCGAGTTTAGTCCCATTCCAAAGTGTTCTTTAGGGTAATCCGCTAGTAGGCTGGGTTTGAATGGTAACCTGGTTGTTGCTTGGCAGAAGAGGAAGAACTCTAAAGAAAAATCTCAGTTTAGTAGGCTTTAATCTTGGCTTAGTGCTACCTCAGTTCGGGCAAGTGAAATTGTTGAGTTTTCCATGGTTCGAATGTATGCTCACGTCTTTGGCCGTATTTTTTGTAAGTCTCCTTCTGCGTCAGGTTTTTGGGACTATGGACGGACGAATTAAGGACGAGGTACTGACTGGTGATATTAATAATGATGAATGAGACTGTTGTATGTTTCTGCCCGCTTATTTATACTAACGCCAATTAAGGAGGCGTGACTTCACCTGAATGTGTACGCGGCGTGGAGCTTATCGCATCAAATGGCATGTGCGTGTGTTCTCTACAAAGACTGCTGGGCGGAGCTTGTTTGGTCAGAGTTTATCTGTGCATCAAGATAGTATCTAACTTTGGGAACCCAAGCCTGATTTATCAACCAACATTTGTAGCAAGATTGATTTTCTCTTTTCAGGGGTTCATGTAAACTCTGGCGAGCCAGATCAGATTCCGTTTTATGTGTACACAGTGGTTTCCACCTTCTTTGTTATCTTTGTGGCCAGACCTTCGGCTTGTATCTGTTTCCTAATGTATGCATGTTTGTACGTTCGCGTGGGGAGCACAACGATTTCACTTGCCTTATTACAAAATATTCTGCTTTGCATTAATGCATAGATTATTAAATTGTATTTTTTACATAATTTACACGTATTTGTTTTGTCTTCCATTAATCAATTATTACAGGATGGTATATTAGTTCAATGTTAGATTTATGTGCCCAATTTCAAGATTTCATAGAGCCAACGGGGTGCGAATTTGTGAGGTTCCTTGTTGGCTTTACTCCACCTTGCAATTAAGCACTACACCACCTCATTTGGCAAGAGATACCATACAAAAGCCTACCAATTTCAATAGGGAACTAATGAGTCATCTTCCATACTCCTCCCGAATTAGCCCCATCAGATTACTATGTTTTAGGAGTTTAGCGAATCACCTGAAGAGAATTAAATTAGCGTCTCGTGTGAAATATCCCGTTAGTTTTCATTTAAACATGTTGCCGTGCCCCTAGCTTTACTAGGTAAGGGGTTTTTGTTCGCGACTACTCTGGTATTGCCACTACATGTTTAGTTGAAAGCTAACAGGATTATTTGCATGAGTTGCGACTTTCAGCGAGACGCGATTTTTAGCGCCGCCAATCTGAGAATGATCGCTGTTGATGGCTTGACTGGTGGCAAGAAACGAATGGTAATGCCACCATAGTGGTGTGATGTGAACGAACTCTAGGAACGTAGGCGAAGGTAAATCGGGACGTAGAAAAGACCAATCTGACTCATGTTATGAAGTTTCAAGATTTCGGTGATTTTGCTAATTTTTGTCATCCAATTTAAAGCGCAATAACAATGAGGACGAATACACGCAGAGAGCTAATAATGGAAGAGATGCAATGAAAGTAATAAAGTTATATAAAGTGAAAATAATCTAAACTATATAGCCACAGGTACTCTTACAGGCAGTTTTTCCGGGAAGGTACACAACTGCAGGCACTGCTATAGTATACAGCTCTCTGTAGGTAACGTGGATGGCTATAATCCGGCAGAAGGGCCTCTTAATCTCTTCGTTATTCTGTCGGGGACTTCGTAATGGAGGTCGATTTGTTCGGTCAAATTGGAGAGAAAGAAAAGGAGTCTCTCAATTGCGAGACGACGCACTCGTCCTGAAGCGGCTGCTCAATACCGGCTTCTTGCTCGGGGCCGATATCTGGAGTCTGGAATGCGGCCATTCACGGCTTCTTGGTGCGACCTTCAAGAATTCGTCTCTCCCATTTTTGGGAGTTCAAGTTTTTGTCAGTATCCAGCACGATTATATTCTCTTGGCAATATATCCATTCATTACAACAAAACACATCATTGAACAAGCAGCGTTAAAATAACACTTCAAACCTCCTTTCATAATTCCTTACCACTATTGCTTTGTGTAAAGAGAAAAAAAAAAGCTGATATCAAAAATATCATAATTTCTGTAATTTTACGATATTTCCTTTTTTTTATTATATATATATATATATATATATATATATATATATATATATATATATATATATATATATATATATATATATATATATATATATATATATGAGGAATTAAACCACATTCTCCGAAGACAATCTAATTCAGAACAGTTTCGGTGTATCTCACACCCTTTTTCAACTGACACTGTGCAGAAAATATAAGAGAAATGCATATAAGCATAACACAAGATCCCCTCTTTTTCCCCAATCCCCTACTTGTGGCTAATCTGGGAGGGGGGGGGGAAGGTAGGCCTAAACATATTGAAGGGCCGGCATTTTACTATTTTGTTTATTTGCGATCTTATTGCAGGATTAAAAGAAAATTGACCCTCAGATAGATTTAAATTAGGAACTGACGATATCAAGCTCGATTCTACGATTCTTCTCTTAACATAGTTAGCCGATTTAATATATATATATATATATATATATATATATATATATATATATATATATATATATATATATATATATATTCACCATGATTTCTTCGGCAAAGCTTGAGTTTAATATTAAGTAAGAAGGGCAAAACAAAAAAGGTGGGTTCCATCTTTATTCTGCACGTTTCAGGTTATTTCTAAACCCATCTTCAGGAGGTATAAAACAAATTTGAAATCTAAAGTTAAATCCATACTACGGCACAAGTACAATCTAATTAAAAATTGACGCAAACGGCGGTAAAATACTAAAATGAACATTATGTTAACGAAAACCAAACAAACACAAAACTAGTGAGGTATCAACAGTAGAAAATATCTGAAACGAAATTATATTAATCACATGCAAACAAAATAATCGTAACGGTACAAAACGTAAGAAATGAAATGGGAGAAACTTAGAGTTGAATAAATATATATCATAGTAAAAATAAATAAAGAAACAGAAAAATACCCTACATGCTCGGATTGCAATGAAAGGTGCAAACGGGCAGGAAATTCAAGATTGAATACAGTTTGGTTGGTTGTTAAGTTATAAATAACGGAAAGGATGACGCGTCATTATTTAAATTTGGGTGGTTGTATTTAATATACAGAGATTCTTTAATGCGAAGAGGGGATGTACATTTAGCAAATTTTAATACAGAAAAATCATTTAACGATACGTGTGTCTTACAATCTATTGCATGGTTTCTGATGGGGGAATACTCTTTACTGGTCAATGTTTTACCGGTACTATAACTTAAACCCATTTGAGAACAGTATCTTGCCTGGAGAGAACGTACTGTACTTCCTATAGAGGTTCCCTGCTTACAGCTAGGACATATTATAGGAAGCACGGTACGTTCTCTTAGAAGTGAGTGGAGTTGCAGTGAGTAAAGACAATTAGTCGATCACTTCGTTGCATGGGCATCTACTCACGGTCTCCAAGGAAAACTCCACTTCTTACAAGAAAACAGGTTCGTGATCGTTTGAATTTTGCAAAAGAGTTTGTTGGTAAACCTGCAGAGTTTTGGGACAACGTATTTTGGTTGGATAGGATAAAGATAGAACTGTTCGGCCGTAATGGAGCTCCGAGGGTATGGCGAAAGAAAGGTACCGAATACGCACCGAAGAACACTATCCCAACAGTAAAATATGGAGGTGGCTCAATCATGATCTGGGGTTGTTTTAGTGCCGCTGGTGTTGGAAATATCGAAACCAGAGAAGGAAGGATGAATGAAGAACATTATAGAAGAAACATGAAGAAAAATTTACGTACAAGTGTGCATTTTCTTAAATTGAAACAGGATTGGATCTTTCAACAAGACAATGATTCAAACATACAGCAAAACTGACACAAAATTGGTTTAAATCAAATGGTGTAAATGTTCTAAAATGGCCTAGTCAATCAATCCCCAGATCTGAACCCTATCGAAAATCTATGGAAGGATCTGAAGCTCAGAATCTAAAGAAGAGAACCAATAAACATGTTTAAACTGAAGAAAATATGCAATGAGGAATGGAGTAATATTAACACAAACACATATAAGAAGTACTTAGGAGACTACTTTAAGCGGCTAAAAGCTGTTATTAGCAACAGTGGTTATGCTACTAAATATTAAGAAACGATTTGAGATATGTGTTGTAAACTTTTGCGTGGCTAATTAATTGTATTTATTCAACAAAAAAACTATATTGATGTTTTTGTATGGTCCTGATGATTTAATTTATTGTTGAATACATATCCTGTCAGTAATAAAAGTTCCATTTACCTATCGTGCTTACAAATACATAAATGTCTGTTTTTTATAGTCTGTTGTAAATCTTTGAGGGACACTGTATATATATATATATATACATATATATATATATATATATATATATATATATATATATATATATATATATATATATATATATATATATATAGAACAAGAAAGATAAATTGTACGTGCATGGGGACATGAGACAAGAACTGCCGTTATTTAAGGGCAGGAGAAAGAAGAGATCTTGGAAGGCGTAAAATCAAGGAGAGATCAAAGGACAGCTCAATTAATGCATCCATTCTGAGAATAACGCTAAGGGAAAATGTTATAATTTCTTGGCCGAGAGACGAACCTTGATCTCTCGATTGCCGCTAAATCGATATACCACTACGCTATCAGGCACACTAATTCACACCTACCTCAAGCCTCACCTATCAAAACTAATACCTATTTCTAAGAGATTTTTCGACATTTAAATTTAAATACTCTCCCTCTCTCTCTCTCTCTCTCTCTCTCTCGGGAGAGGTGACGCCCCCTTGTCGCGGGAAGAGCGCTTGTGTGTACCCTTTACTTTTCGAGCTATGTTGGCGGGGGGTACCTCTCTTATGGGTACCTCTGGTAGGGCTTCCCTTGTCGATTTGGTCGGAAACGAGGTTCCAGACTAAGTGCGTCCCTCCTTTCTTTTTTTTCTATTCTATCCTTCTCCTTTTTCCCTTTATCCTATTTCTTCCACTTATTATACAAA
This sequence comes from Ceratothoa steindachneri, assembly GCA_963969495.1. Lineage (NCBI taxonomy): Eukaryota > Metazoa > Arthropoda > Malacostraca > Isopoda > Cymothoidae > Ceratothoa > Ceratothoa steindachneri. The sequence goes on along the minus strand of OZ018322.1, from coordinate 16,106,340 downwards.
AAAAAACCCTCTATTTCTATCATGTCACTCTTATCCTTTTCCCCCTCTATTTACATATAAGGACCTGACAGCTACCTCATGAGTCAGAAAAGAGGCTTTGGAACCTCTATAAACAACACCAATCGACGCTCACTGGTTGCGAGAGACTAGGATGTCTGGCAAGAAAGGACCTGGTGCGCTAAATTATACGTGCTCCACATGCTCCACGTGGATTTCCCGAAGGGGTGTTTCTCAAAATGCCACCCTGGAAATATCTGCACGGACTGCGTCCTAAGGGCAGAACTGCAGGAGCTTAAATATCTGTTCAAATCTTCTGAGGAAAAATCTCGGCGACTGGAAGAAAAAGTGAAGATCTTCGAATCTGAGCATGCGAGTCAAATCCTTCGCTCGACGCCAGGATTGCCGAGATGACAGCCAAGATAGAAAAACAGGAAACTCCCAACGACGCGGGTGGCTCCTCTGTTGAGCCCTCAAGCACCGCGTCGGCAGAGACAGGTCACCCATCCGACGTCCCAGAGCCAGCTGCTGCTGAGGTTACTCAAGGCGTCAAAAAAGAGAAAAGGAAGACGAAAAATGGAAAGAAAAAAGAGACAGTAGAAACAGTAGATAAAACAGAAGAGAAAGTAGAAACGGAAGAAAAAACGAAGAAGAAAAAAAGAACAAAAAGAACAAAAAGTGTGGAAGAAAGAGGAATCGAAAGAGCCTCTACTGAAAGAGAAGCCTCTGTCCTCTTAACCCAAATGCTCGAAGGTCACCGCGATCGGTGACTTACAAGTGCGGGATCTACAACCCTTGCTAGCGGCGCGTGGTTGCGCCAATATGAAGGTAAGCTGCCTTCCAGGAAGGGGGAACGTAGAAATAAGGGTGGAGGCTGAGAAATCTCAGATCTCTGAAAGCTCAGTAGTTGCCCTGATGGCAAGTAGCAACAATCTCTACCTACGAGGAGGTAAAGTAGGCGCCAGCGTGAAGATTCTGACCACGGTTATGGGAGCAGTTGACGACTGTGGGCTGAAAACCCGCAGACGTGACGAGGTCCATCCCTTAATACTCACGCGAGGAACGTCTCCATAAACCAACGCCTGGGAGATCTTTGTACGGCACCTTTTACGGGAAAAACGACCTGTAAAAAAAAGGGACAGAGTGCATCTTTCCTTTAAAAGGAAAGCTGTACTCACAAACATAATCCAGGATGTTGTGGAGCGGACCCGAAGAAGTGTCAGGCCCTGAGTAAGGGAAGACGTGCGCCAGTACACCCGTGTTACTCCAGGAACGACCTTTTTTGAGATCACAAAAAGGGGAGTTACCACGCCACAAAGAAACAAAGCGGGAAAAGGAAGAGCGTAGGGAGTCCTACAGTCGGGGACTTCCTCAAAGTGCTTCTGTTTAATGCTAGGTCTATCAGAAACCAGTTTCTTGAACTTCGTGGCCTCGTAGTGACGGAAGAACCAGAAATGGTGGACATTACAGAGTCATGGATAAAAACTTCAAACCGAGATTTTGAAGGGGAATTCACGATTCCAGGTTACCGACTCTTCCTAAAAGATAGGCCTGACAGAGATGGTGGCGGTGTGCTGTTGTATGTCAAGGATATATTCAACTCGACAAAATGCAACGTCGTATCCCACCGCGAGCTCCTAAGTGTAGACCTAGAAATTGGTCTTACCAAATACAAGACCCTGGTGCTTTATAGACCTCCTGTCCAACTCGTTGAAAAGGACAGTGATCTGTACCAGCTGCTAGGAGAACTTGTTGAAGACAGAGTGTGTATCGTCATGGGGGACTTCAACACACAAGTTGACTGGGAAACCAGAGAACCGTGTGGCGAGAATGCGCTACTCCTGGAATTCGCGGACAACGAGTTCCTGACTCAATGGGTGAGAGATCCAACGAGAGGAAACAATATTCTTGACTTGATTTTCCTATCAGAGGAAAACATCGTTGAGGAGCTCTTTGTAGGCAAAGAGATCAGTGGTAGTGACCACCGACTAGTTAGATTCGTAGTTAAAGTCCCTAAGGTACAGTCCGCGATGCAAGAGTCGAGGCAATTCGATTTGAGAAAGGCAGATTTCGCAGATCTCCGTGCAGGACTGGCTGATGTGAGATGGCAAGGATGCGATAATGTTGAAGAGTTGTGGAACAGTTTCAAAAGTAAGTTCATGAGTCTTCAATCACAATTTATTCCTATGAAATTTTATGTCGGTCTTCCGTTCAACCAAGGTGGTTCAATCGAGAAATTGGTCAACTACTGAGAAAGAAGAGATCTGTGTACCGACAGTCAAAGATTTCTGGTGACTTTGACGAGTACCGTAGGCTAGCAAGGAGAGTGAAGTCCACTATAGGGGTGGCAAAACGTGCCAAGGAGCTCCGAGTGGCGAGACTGTGTAAACAGAATCGCAAGGAGTTCTTCGGTTATGTAAACAGCCGTAAACCAATTCGCCGCACGATTGGCCCTTTAGTAAATGAGGAGGGTGCATTAAATGCAAACCTCCTAAACAACTAACTCTCTACCGTGTTCACTTAAGAGGGTGGCCCCATCCCCCAGCCCATTGAGTCTCTCTTGAGTGAGAAGCAGGAGGAAATGGACTTTACCCTAGCCGAAGTAGAGGAAAAATTCTCTGCCCTAAAGACGAATAAGTCCCCTGGTCCGGACGGGTTTATCCCTAAAGTGTTAAAGGAGCGTGATGCGTGATGAGGTGGCACACATCTGACCACAATCATCAACACTTAGATCTCGACTGGGCGCGATCTTGGAGACTGGCGTGAAGCGAAGGTTACTCCGATCTTCATGAAAGGAGACCAAAGCCAGCCGTTTATCTACCTACCTATCAGTTTAACCTCAATAGTCGGTAAACTCATGGAAAGTATCATGATGGGCAAGGTAACGTCATATTGGGAGTCAAACCTGCTTTTGAAGAGTTCCAAGCATGGCTTCCGAAGGCACTGGTCATGCCTAACAACCCTTGTAGAATTTTTCCACTTGGTTTACAGTGAGCATGATCGGGATGAAGCGGTGGATGTTGTCTGCCTAGACTTTCAAAAAGCCTTTGACAAGGTACCACACCGCCGCCTTCTCCGTAAAGTGCGTGCGCTGGGCAAAGACTGAAATGTAGCAGGTTGGATAAAGAACTGGCTAAGAGGCAGACGACAACGGGTAGTGTTGAATGGACAAGCTTCTAAGTGGGCACCCGTAACTAGCGGTGTTCCACAAGGGTCTGTCCTGGGACCACTATTGTTCATCATATATGTTAATGATATGGATGGTGACGTAGTTGCGAAGATTTCCAAATTTGGCGACGATACCAAACTTGGTATGATCGTTGCAAAGGAAGAAAATATTGCCCGGCTACAGGAAGATCTTGGGAAGATTGGGAAGTGGTCGGACACGTGGCAAATGCTTTTAAATGTGAACAAATGCAAAGGGATGCATATCAGCCACCGAAACCCCCAATCTCATTATATCCTTAAGACAATGATCTTGAATCCATTGACACTGAGAAGGACTTGGGTGTAACTATAACTAGTCATCTCAAGTTCTCGAGGCAGTGTATTAAGGCGGAGTAGAAAGCCCAAAAGATGCTAGGTTATATAAAGCGACAGTTTGGATATCAGAAAAAGGAAATAGTACTGTGTCTGTACAATTCGCTTGCCCGACCACATCTGGAGTATGCAGTACAATTTTGGAGTACTTTATTTCTGAAAGACATCGCTAGATTGGAACGCGTGCAAGCCAGGGCAACCAAACTGATTCCCCTTTATCATACATAAAAGTTATGAGATAGATTAAGAAAATTAGATCTGTTCTCGTTGGAAACCCGTCAGCTCATCGAAGTTTTCAAAATACTTCGAGGGTTCGAAAATGTTGACTACAGGAATATTTTCAGCCTTAATGAGAGCAGAACAAGAAATCACAGCTATAAACTTGAACTGAAGCATTACAACTGCGATTTGTGTGGGAAATTTTTCACGTACAGTATCTTCGGTAGCTGGAACGTCCTACCGGTGGAGGTTGTCAACAGCAATTATGTTGACCAGTTTAAGACTAGACTGGACAAAGTCTTGAAAAGTAGCCGTTTAGGGAGGACGTAAGGCAATTGAGCGGGGATGTGCCCACTCGAAAGCTAGTCCAAAGGTACCCTCATTGAATGGACCGTAAGGTCTTCTAGGGTACTTATTTTCCTTGTAGCTCTCTCTCTCTCTTTCTCTCTCTCTCTCTCTCTCTCTCTCTATATATATATATATATATATATATATATATATATATATATATATATATATACAGTGGGTGCAATAAATATCTGATTCATGGTCAAATGTTTATTTACTATAGTTACACAACAGCAAAGTAATCTAAAATTGAACATCTTATGTATTTTGTATGTTGAATAAAAAATGGTATCATATTGCAAAAATAATAAAAGATCACTATGATTACGGCAAAAATATCAAACGACCGTTTCAAAAAGTATCCGATACATCTATCAAAACCAGTTAATATTTGGTGATATGACCTTTGGTCGCTACTACCACCTCCAACCGTTTGGCTATTTACTTATGATGTTTTTACAAATATTTGAAGGTACGATTATCTTGGCCCATTTTTCTTAGCATATTCTTTTTAAATCTGTTAGATTTCTTGGGTCCCTTTTCTGAATCTTTAGTTTTAATTCTCGCCACAGGTTCTCGATAGGATTTAGGTCTGATGACTGCCTTAGCCATCCCATAACCTTTATTTTCTTCTGCTGAAATCACGCTACAGTGCCCTTGGCTGTATTTTTTGGATCGTTGTCCTGCTGGAATGTCCATCCTCTTGGCGACTTCAAGTCGTCTGCAGACTGTAAGAGATTATCATCCAGAATTCTGCGATACATCTGAGCATTCATTGCCCCTTCAATAATATGGAGTCTTCCAGGACCTGCAGAGGAGAAACAGCTCCATACCATTATGCTGCCTCCTCCAAACTTCACTGTTAAGATTGTATTTTTAGGATGATACGCTGAGTCTTTCTGCCTCTAAACGTGACTATCACTATTCTCCTCAAATAACTCAAATCTTCGTTTCATCAGACCATAGTACAGCATCCCAAAAACTTGCAGAAGATTTCTGACATGAATTGGTTTCAACACAGGTGTCTTTCTTGGTATTCGATAATAGAATTCTCGTTCCTAAGAACTGCTCTAATTGTATTTTTTGCACACATTTGTCCCAGCTGCTTCCAAATCTTTCTGAAGTTCAGATTGAGTCACTCGAGGATTCTTCTTTACTTTACGTACTATATGTTTAGCCGCACGGTTTGAAATTTTAGATGGACGCCCTGAACGTAGTAGACTTGCAGTGTACTGATATGACGTGAACCGGTGAATCGTGTCACCAGTGGTTGAGATTGGTATTTTTTAGCATAGATGCAATTTGTATATAGCCCAAACCACTTTTATGTAACTGAACAATTAGTTCTCTGCTCCTTTTTGAAAATTCTTTAGTCTTCACCATATTAAAATTAGAGTGTTGAATGCTGAACTTATTCTCATGCAGCTCTCAGACACTGACTGAGGTCCGCTGTTTCACATGGACGACGTAGATTATTTTTCTAGAAAATTCCACAGCATTCCTGTCACGTAAACCACTCTGGAATGTTCGAGAACTATTTATTATCGCTTTCAACTAATTTTGTGGGCGTGTTGGATATTTTTTGAGGCGATAATCTAACACTTTTGTCGATATAATATCAATGCCTTACTATTTGTGTATTCTAATACCGAATTTGTATTCAGCGTACAAAATACATAAGATCAATTTTCGATTACTTTGCTGTTGTGTAACTATGGTAAATAACCTTTGACCATGTATAAGGTATTTATTGCACCCACTGTATATAGTCACAAGGAGCCAGCAAGGACTACTTAGTTCACCTAACGGCCAGTCTTATTCTATACTAGTATGCTAGTAGTCCTCCCTTGGACATTGCCACCATGATGCTCACTCACGCGACATTCAATCCACAACACGGCTCCATATTTAAACAATATCATTATTCGTAAAATAACTGTCAATTCTGTTTTTAAAACTATTCCCACTACTAGCACTGCGTTCCATTTATCGATGATATTAAAGGTGAAAGCTTTTTTATCTATGTTCGTTTGAAACCTCCGTCCTCCTTTCAGTTTTAAACCGTTACTTGTGATACCATGGATGTACTTAATTTTTTTCAGAATTTACGTCTTCAAATCTATTTAAAATTTTGAATACTTCGATAAGCTCACCTTGCAATTGCCTAGTTTCGAGAGTAACTAGTTTTAGTATATTTAATCTTTCGATATACGACTTATTTATAATCGAGGGAATTAGTTCAGTTGCCCGTCGTTGAATTCTTGCCATTTTATTGATGTTTACTTGTATATAAGGTGACCACAATTGTATCGCTGATTCTAGGTGTGGCCTTACTAAATTTCTATAAAGAGGTATGATTATATCTTGGCGTTTGTAAGGAAAGCTTCTCGCAATAAATCCAAGCATTCAGTTTGCATTTTTACAGGCTTCGTCATACTTTTTATTAAAATTAAGATCCTTTGAACCCGCACCCCTAAATCTTTTTCTTCATCAACGGAAATAAGATTTTTACCACTTATTTTATAGTTAAAACTTGAGTTATTTCGACCTACGTGCAAAACTCTTCATTTGTTAAAAATTGAATTTCATGTTCCATTTAGTAGACCATTCGAAGATTTTATCTAGATCTCGCTGAATTAATTTGCTATCGTTCTCATTTGAAATTTTGCCCCCACTTTTTGGGTCGTCGGAAAATTTTTATAATCTATCAAGTAGCCAGTGTCCATGTTGTTTACATAAATAAGGAACAACAATGGTCCCAACACAGACCCCTGGGCATGCCACTATTTTGTATATATATATATATATATATATATATATATATATATATATATATATATATATATATATATATATATATATATATAAATATATATATATATATATCTATATATATATATATATATATATATATATATATATATATATATATATATATATATATATATATATATATATATATATATATATATATATATATATATATAAATCTTTCATGAGTGCGAAAGAGATGATTTAATTGAGTTCAAATCGGATGCTCGCTGCCTCAGTGTGCACGGTTCGAATCCCACCCCTGTACAGAATTTTTGGGAATTAGGAAATAATATTTCCGAAGAAAATTTTCCGGTTTACTGTTTCTTGCAGTTTGTTGGATATATATATATATATATATATATATATATATATATATATATATATATATATATATATATATATATATACTTGTTAATGATCTCTTCCTTGGCAATCTGACTCGTAACAGGAATATCAAGACCCAGGAAATGGATCTAAACTTATATTTGCCCGAGGCTTCAGACCTCAACTGGGACCATCATCAGCGATTAACAAGAGGAGAGAAAACCGTTGACACAAAAAAGTTTAAAAATACATTAATAAATGGTTAAGTTAAAAGAAAGGAAAGGCAAACCAATAAAATATGCAAATATTGAATGGTATGAAAAACAAAAATGACATCACGTAAAATTACTTAACAATATCTATGTAATTTTGCAAAATGGGAAAGACTAAATAATTTTATTACGAGCTAACTTGGCTATCACAAGGGTTGAATCACTTGTGCGCGCCATTTGCTACTAACTACTTAATAGAAACTATAAATGTACTTAATTTGGTTTTCATTTAAAAAAATTAATTCAGGGCATAAAGGGATAGAAATGGGAATGCCAGTCAGGCATGTAAGACAAACCCAAGTGCTTAGCGATCCTGCATTTTAGTTAGAGGCAGGTTTATTCACATAACGCCCTAGGAAGGTTATGCATATATAATTATTAACTACCCGAGATCGCAAGCTAATAGGGATTGACTCTTAATGGCGAATGTCGTAAAATGACCCTTGATTTTGATCACTATACTCTTTGACACCCTTTTAGTAGTGGTATGCTTTAAGGGGCGTGAGTTACTTCTATGATGAAGTAGGCTTTGTTCTAATAGTGCTAATTCAGTAGTTTTGTTCTTAAGGAAGAGCTATTTTTAAACCCATAAGGATAAGAGGAAACACCAGAATCTACCAAAATAAACATGTATTTTAAATGAAACACTTAACTATTACAAACCAACAGTTAACACATTTCTATCTTTGGCATCAAATATCTTTCAATGACAAAAAATAAACAAATAGGCTTCCCGTAAACATACCAATTGCCGATTAGTATTTTTTTTATCGCGACTCTATTTGATTAGCGTTAAACATTAAATTAACGTACTCTCATCTACAAACACATATGACCTAGGTTCAAGAACAATGGTTTCTACTCTCGTTTAAAACTTGGGACGTACTAAACTTCTACTATCTCAATAGAGATATAAATGTTATTTTTAACTTACAGGAAGGTATTAGGGATTGCCGGATGTCGCTGGAGTACTTATCTCTCGCTTTGAAGTGTTGTGGCCGCTGGTTGAATTTTCGTCTAGGAGGGATTGCTTGTCGCCTGTGACGGGGGCTGATTCTTCAACGTAATTAAAGAACGGGAGCTCGTTGTGCTGGGTTCTTCTCCTCTCACTCTTACGGTGCTTGAGATGTGAGAATCACTTGAGTGTGAGCGGCTTTGCTTTTCTTCAGTCGGACTTCTTTGCAGACTGAAAAGGCTTCTTCGGTATGGCACCGATATAAAGCTTGACTATTTAGGTTAATACGACCCTGAAAGGGGGGAATCGATTTTCTCGATCTAATCCTATCGTTTCTCACGGAAATAGTCTTGTATGGCTGAAGGATCGATCTTCACGAACTAACCCTTCTTCTGGCGTATCGACTTCTAATCTTCTTGTCTGGCTGAACGATCGATCTTCACGAACTAATCTTTCTTTTGGCGAATCGACTTCTAATAATCTTCTTGTCTGGCCGATGGATCGATCTTCACGAACTAATCCTTCTTCTGGCGTATCGACTTCTGATAATCCTCTTCTCTTTATTTGCAGGGCTTATTTATAGGCGGATTGCAGCCCCATCTAAAGGGGGAAGTGACCAGGCCACAGAGGCAAAGGGGGAGGGGGTGAATGGTGAGTTAGCATCTGGGGAGAGCAAAAATTCCTGAGGGGGCACTGGGGTGCCCAAGTCAGCTCGCAAATTAGAGGCTCGCAACCGCACCGCTACTTGGCGTGCCTTCTGACTCGCACCGCTTTTTTTTCCATAACCACGGGTTTGTGGGTCTCGTAGTTAATTGGATCGTTAGAGCGTCGTTTAAGGACCTTAAGTGGTCGCCTTAAAACAGATGTTAGCTCCAACTGCCCACAGCGGCGGGGAGATCACACATTGTAAGCAGTTTCACCAGCTACCTTTCCCACGCTTCTCCTCATGAGGGGGGGGGGCGGGCTTTAATGTACCTATACTCCTCCAGGATGCTTAAGGTAGCCATTTCTCTACAGCGAAAAAGGAATGCAAGGAAACAGGGTTAGAATTAATACAAAGTTTAGCATAGATAAAGGAGCTTTGTTAGGGTAGAAAAAAGTAGATTATTGAACTTAGATGTCAAATGTTCGAGATAGAAAAATCTTAGGAAAACTTTCTGCTTTGGTGCATTAGTTATAATGGTTCGCGGATAATATATTTTAAAGAGAAATTTAGACTAACTTATCAAAACTCTCTTAGTCACTTTAAGTTAACCTGGATTAAAAGGAGCCTTTTTAGAGCTTACCATTTTCAGGGTAACGTCATGAGGCCTCACATATTTGAGCAGGGTCTTAGGCACAATTCAGACGGTTATGTGAAGATGCTGGAGACTGTGATGAAACCCTAGCTGGAAAGGGTTTATGTTGGAAGGCCATATCTTTGGAAAAAGTCAGAAATGGTAGCCGGAGTATTTCTCCGACTTACCAGCGCCACCTTATGGCCTTCTAATTACCCGGATTTTGATCATATGGATTACTGTGTGTTTCGCAGTTGAGAAAAAGACCAAACGCTGTTCCTGGAATAACAATAATAAGCTGGTGACCAAGTTCAAGTAAACTCTTATCTCCCAGCCATAATCTAGTTGATATTTTGGAATTGGAGAAATACATTTTGGGGTCTTAGAAATCTCAAGGAGTTTTACTATTATACAAACTGTCAAATTTTGCCCGAACACAGTGAATATACATATTCGTTTTTTGATAACTTCTGCATTAGATTTACAATGGATTTACAACTTATAAGCTTATCCATTTATTTATTTTTTATATGTTTTCAATTGGTAAAGATGATCAACGAAAACAAACCCAAAGTTTGGTGTCTCGATATCGCATGTAATTTTTGTATGTATGAATGTCAGTTATATTAATCTTTTCTAACGTCGTGGCGATGAGCTCCTCCTTAGGACCTTCATTTGCTAATTCATTTTTATGCTCCCACGAAATGTCCTGCATTGATGACTGTCCCTCTAAGTTCAAACCTCTATTTTTCAAAAAATTTATAGATGAATACTTTGTGATTTTTATACACAAAGATCACGCTACCTTATTTTTTAAATACTCGAATGAACAACACAACAATATCAGCTTCTCTGTGGATATTGAACATAATAACAAAGTTTCATTTTTACATATATTAGTGACCAAAAACGAGTCTGGATTTTCCACTTCAGTTTTTAGAAAACACACCATCACTCTTTTTGGTACTCATTTATTTTGCAGTCTTCCCTTGAAATTTAAACTCTGTGCCATTAAATCCAGAATCCATCAGGCCTTCTGTATCTGCTCGGATTGGTACTCTTTCGACCAAGAAATCATTTATTTGTAAGACTTTTGACATTACAATTACTATCCCATCAGTATTTAAAATAAACTAGTATCAATTTTTCTGAATAAAATTTTCATTCCGAAACTTTTTCAAAACAGAATGTTTACATAAAATTACCTTATTTTGGACCACCTGACCTTTAAACTCAACAAAGATATTGGATCGCTTCTCTCTAGACATCTTCCTCAATCTTATTTTATCATTATTAATGGCATTCCCTTCAGTTTATCATCCTTCTTTAATTACAAGAATCACATCCCAAAACTTATGAGGTCCTCGATTGTTTACTCATATACTTGCGCGAACTGCAACAGTCGTTAGATTAGCTTAACCACTTTGCAGCTACAACTCAGGATCTCTAAGCACTTTGGGACTTCATATAGAACTGGTCGACCCATTTCCAAACCTGAGCAGTTCCATATACATAGGTTCGCTTATCACTAACAGTGGCCATTTCGGTGATATAGATAATTTTTCTCTATTTCATACTGCACCAAGCTCAATAGATTTAAAAATTCTTGAATCCCTGTATATTAAAAAAATAACCCCGAATCAAATGACTAAGCATCATCAATCAAATTAATAATCCAGTAAAATATACCCCAACCGACCAATTCTCTCATATCTCACTAAACACAACTCACTCTCATCATTCTTTTCTATAAAATTAGTTGTCCCCTACAACCTCGATAGTCAAGGTCAGTAATTGTGATGTTGCTTGAAATTCAGATATTTCTCATTCACATAAATTTTAGTCAATGTTAATATTTTATTTCATTTTATGTGTGTTTTATATTTCCACATATTATCTATATTTGTCTAGTTTAATATCTTATTATTGTAAGTTAAATTTGTATGTGTCCATTGGCTTAAGCTTTATTCTTATTGGTTCACTTTTAGTCATATTATTTTACCTTTAATTATTTGCTATTTCAAGTTTAGCCCATTTCTCGCCGGATAAGTTGTTGAATTTTGTCTGCTACACTTGTTATAACATTTTATTTTTTGTATGTAGCCACTGAAGATGGAACAGGGTTTGTTCCGAAATGCCTGGCAGATTAAATTATGATTTCTACCATCCTTGCTCAGAATAAGATTCCCGGGAAGTTCCTCGTTGGTTAATATATATATATATATATATATATATATATATATATATATATATATATATATATATATATATATATATATTCCTCCTATTATTTTGTCTCCTTTGTAATATGAGAAGGATCCTCATCTTCCATAAATGAATATTCAGTCTCTGTGTGTTTGACAGAGAGTAGCAGGCTGTTGCTAGGTGAGGCAAGAGCTGAATAGTCAAGGTTGTTTGAGTGCAAACTTTCTGTCCTTGGCACTGATTTAAGGTAATTTATTTTTAGATGGTTGTTGCGGTGAATTACAGGTTTTTCGCTCTTAAACCTGCTTAGACTCTAGCCAATTTCCCCAAATGACGCATTTATTGAATTAATATCTCAATAACCTCCTTTCTATTCATGACAATTTTCATATGCAAAATACTTTCAATCTTACTTTTTCGAATGCAAAAACGGAATTTAGACACCTTCTCTACTCTTCTTGCATTTTACACAAATAATAACATGAGTAAAAAAAACGAATATCGAGATAAAATTTTATTTTATTGTGCAATTTCATAAAGGAATTTTCACTTCTTACAAAAGCCTAAAAGAACGAACATGTCATATTATGGATATCTTTATTGACAGTTCCTCAGTACCCAAAATGACGTTGTGAGAAGAAGATCGCATTCTCATTAAAGCTTGTTACTGTGAAAAAGGATGGAAGACTGAAAGAGTATTGCTAAATTTCCTGGAAAAATGTGGAAGAGATATGCTGTCGAAAGACTCTTAGAAAAGATTTGCAAAACGGGAAGCACTAACAGAAAACGAGGAAGCGGTAGACCTAAAACAACTTCAGAACCGGGAAATGTGATTTATATTAACGATAACATCTGCTCTCAATAGGATAAACCAGGAAGTCATTTATTGCCAAGAACAATTGCTAAAAACTTGTATATTAGAAGGATTTCGGCACAACGAATAATTAAGACACAAAAGCTAAAGGCCTTCAAAAAAAAAGCATCTTCTAGAAAAAATAGTACTGTTAAGGATAAAATAAAAATAAGATGCAGGCAGTTACTTGATAACTTGTCCATTACTGATGATAAAAATATTGTCTTCACGGATGAAAAAGATTTCACTCTAGAAATTCCGCGAAACCGCCAAAATGATGTCAACAGACGTGGTAAAAAGTGTAACATTCCGGTATCAATGAAGTAAGAAATGTTTGTGTGTGTGGAAAAAGACTCAAATTAGTGCTTCATTAAAGTAGTGGTCTAATCGATCATTTACTGTTGGTAAGTATCGAGGTATGGCCAAGTGTACGTGAATATGCGCACACATCCTCTAAGTTAGGCCAAGCAAGCCAACAACTGTTATTGTTTCTAATAATGCGATTTAAATGGATAGCGGCAGCTGCGTAACCAAGGAATACAACAAAAACAATGACAAAAATAGACTTTTAATACACACGTAATAAAAGGGGACAACAATAATTATGTATATAAATGGTACATAAATGAAACGGACTTAAGCTCTGAATACTAGTTATATAACCGTGGTTAGGGAATGGTGATAATGGGAGATTGAGAGTAATGAATGCTTTACTTCCTTTGAAATTCGAGGGTAAGGTGGAACAACTAGGGAAGGTCTTGGTGACCTTAATTACTCACGGCGGTAGCCACACAACCCACAGCGGGTGACGCTACTCTTCTCGAACTTGCGTTTGCGAGACACGTGCCTCCTGTCCTCAGGAGGAGACCGAACGAACCTTGAAGGGGCAGGGGGAGACTACTTCTCCACACTCGGCTTGAGCGAGCTAATGAGCCTCTTGTCGTAAGAAGTCACCAGTTGCAGGCTTCCTGTCCTCAGGGGGTCACCAAACGAACTTCGAAGGGGGCGGAGAGAGATGACTACTCCACACTCGGCTTGAGCGAGCTAGTGGGCCTCTTGTCGTAAGATGTCACCAGATGAACTTCGGAGGACGGCTTCTATAATCCATGATCCGAAGGCGGATGAGAAAAGCTGATATTGCCTCACGAGACTCTTCTCCCAGACTCGAGGACACGGGGGTGATGTCCAGCTATTCCGCGGCTTGTGACCGTCACTCACACTTCTTGGGAGAGAGCTCGTTGAAGTGCGCTCCTTTTGGGAAAGTCGCGTCTAACCGAATTTATCCGTCAGTCTGGAGCGGGTGCATACGAGGAGTGGTCAATAAGTTTTGCGAATCGGTAGGGCAAAACAGAGGAAGGGGAATGGCTGTTTGTGGGAGTGTTAGGACAAGTTATGACAAGTCAGGACCTGCCTCGTCTATTTAAGAAGCAGTAGCTGATCGCAGATCGTCAGTTACAAATTTTTTAACAATGGAGAAGGTTGAGCACCGCGCAATGATCAAATTTTTGACCAAGGAAGGCAAGAATGCAAAAGAGATCCATGAACGAATGGTTGCAGTTTACACCGACACCGCCCCTTCCTATGCAACCATTGCTCGCTGGAATAGGGAGTTCCGCCATAGTCGTGAGTCCCTTGAAGATGACCCCCGTCCTGGACGCCCGTCAGACGTGACCAACAAAGACAATGGGCCCGTGTGAAAAGGATGATCGTCGAAATTTGACATGTGAAGGTCGAAGAAATAGAGCGAGACTTAGGAATATCACATGGAAGTGTTATCAACATCATCAACAACAATTTGGCCATGACCAAGGTCTCTGCCCGTTGGGTCCCGAGAAACCTCACGCCCCATGATCGACTTCAACGTCATCAAATTCCACAAGGCAAGAATTGCACAAGCTGCCCTGCGCGAGTGCGGATTCGACGAGCTTGACCATTCCCCCATCAGTCCAGATCTCGTCCCTAGCGACTACTTTTTATTCCGCCAGCTCAAGTCTGCACTGCGTGGACGCCGGTTTGGGAACGATGAAGATGTCCAGCTCGCCGTCCAGGAGTGGATTGAACAGCAGTCAGGATATTTCTGGTTGTCAAGAATTCGAAGCCCGAGGGACAAGTGGCGCAAGTGCATTGAAGTCGAGGGTAGTTATATTGAAAAATAATAAAACAATTTTCATCATATCTCGTTTCCTTATATCCGAATTGCAAAACTTATTGACCGCCCCTCTATATACCCGGAGCTATTCAAAACAGAGAGAGAAATTGAGACCATCATAAGCTTCGTTATCGAGCGCGATGAAACGAGCGCCTCCTTACGAGGATCAGCAGCCAGACGGGCGACAGCGGCGGGAGCCATAAGCGCCGTTCACGGCGAGGATACAAAGCAGTCTCCCGACCCGATGGGGGGAAGGGGGTGTTGAGACGACCAGGAGGAAGCTTCAGTGTGAATTTCATGGGAGCCTGGCGGCGGGTCAAAAGAGAGAGAGAGGTCGGAAGAGGGGGGGAGGGGAGATGACTCGTTTTCTCTACTGAAATACTGTCTCAGGAGGGAAGGGGAAAATAATATTATTCAAAGGGGATTCCTCCACAGTAAGTTAAATTTCTGATTATTTATTTTTTACATTAGATATTGTTTTGTTTTACACATGTTGTTATTTTTATGAAATGCATAAAAACTATAAAAGGTATCTAAATTCCCTTTTATTTTCATTCAATAAAGCAAGATTGAGTGTATCTTGCATATGAAAATTCTCATCCAAAGGAAGGAGGTTACTGAGATATTATCTTTTATTAAATACGTTATCTTTTTTTGAGGGGGGGATCTGATATATATATATATATATATATATATATATATATATATATATATATATATATACATATATATATATATATAACCGCACCAATTTATCTTGGAATTGTTTCTATTTTTCGAATGTATTTGGCTAAGATAACACTGTGATTATATTAATAAAAACAGTTTTTTACGACGGTAAACGAGACTAGCGTAAAGGTTATACTTTGAAATGTGCCTTTGGGGGGCACTGTAGAAGTATTAATTGGATTCAGTATTCCAGTTCAATAATGCCACCACATTAACCGCACCATATATATATATATATTTATATATATATATATATATATATATATATATATATATATATATATATATATATATATATATATATATTACATATATTTATGTGCGCGTAGAAAGTTTTTGTAAAATTAATAACCGCGAGTAGTGAAAATAAATTTATCGAGAATGAGTTCTTCCTCCCCCCCCCTTCCAAAATAGACGTATTCGATCTTTCTGAGATTAAAACCGGAATATTACCCAAAGCCATTCCTGTTAAGGAAATTAGAGTGATGCCTCTCCTGTGATCCGCCCCGGTGGATAAGTTTAGTGCTTTCGGAGTTTTCTTCTTCTATGGGGACGGCGTCCATCAAACTAATAATAGGAATTTTGGTGCTATAGGAGGGTCTATCAACTAATGTGAAACTTGGGAGGATACGTGTGCCTCCAACGCCCCCTTTAAAGCTCTGATGGTGGAAGTTGAGCGTATCGCAGCGGCAATTCATTGCACATTCTCGGAGCAAATACAGAGAACGCACGATCACTCATGCCGCACATAGGACTACGAGGATGAATCAGGATTTTGGATACAGTCACTGAGTAAAGCAGATGTAAGTATGGCAATTTAAGATCATATATGTTCAGGATGGAAACACGAAGTTGTTCAGAAGATAATGCTACAAGATGCTGTAACTAATATATAATTGGGTCTCATTTTGCGTCTATGACATGACGAAATCTAGGTATTACCTAAGAGCAATTGGCGTGCAAGGTTTCAGCTGAATTAATACAGGCCCTCTGTTCAAGCCTTGACCCCAATTCAAATTCTATGTAGTTCATAACTAGCGAACTGGCAGGCCATAAATGTCCTTTGAACCAAAACTACATCAAATTTTCATGGAACCAGTTTTGAACTTTTTACCGTATGTGAGGTTGCTCTTGTAGAAGAATTACACCGGCAGGAATTTTCTATGGTAGCCTCCAAATAAACGTGTGGATTGATCTTTACCATACACCATCACCGACTCTGTCTCTTGAATTATGCCCGATGTTCAACCTGGATCTAATTTTTATTTTGCGCCAAAACACGATCATTTTGTGTGTTGAGTGTGGCATGGACAGTGAACACCTTCACATCCTTCCACAGAACTGGATGTTGCGAGTCATCATCCGTTCTGTTGATGGGGTTGGAAAGCAGATGTCCTTTAGTTATCTCGAATGGGCGAAGTTTCAGATCATCTTTCAGTAATTATTGCCTGGTCACATGGCTCACTTGGGTCTCCGAAGCAAGACGTGTGGCAATTCTCTTTAGATTTCGTCTAATTTTGTTCTTCGTGTTCTTGATTAGAGTTTGGGTTCTCACTGATCGAGACGGGGAGGTTCTCACTCTTGGAAAACAATTTTATGTCTCTTTAAGCCGTTGGATAGATTTAACTACCATAGCTCTGCTCACAGTCGGGTTCAACCTTTTGCAAATATTGCCCGCTCTCTTTCTGCTTCAATAGAGATACAAGATATTTGTAAACGGGTGTTTTATTGTGAATTTACACTTTGATTAAAAAATAAATAAATCTTGAAAGAACCTGCATTCAAATAATTAATTAATGGTATGTAAACATATTTAAAATGACTTGTAAAAAGCAGTCTACACTTCGTGTTTCCTTACTCTATGCAAGAAGAAGATCATAGCGCGCGCGCGCGCGCGCGTGTGTGTGTGTGTGTGTGTGTGTGTGTGTCGGTCTGTGCATTTTTTTTTAAAGTCGGAGATTCTTTTAGTAATGTCTGACACTGTCGTGAAATGATTTTTTTTGCTTGCACACCAATTTTGAATGTGTTGCGAAATAAAACCTTTTTCTCTCGCACATTTTTTTAATTTTGTGAGAGAAGCGAACAAGCCCCGCAGCGTCTTTGCTAGTAAAGGTGACGCTGCATCTAACAAGCAACCATTACAATTTACAAACCGAAGGAATAGCACGAGTGAAGCATCAGTGGCAGAGAAGAACACGGGTTGCAAAAATTGGAACAAGTTTGAGAGGTCGAAGAGTAAAAGTCTGTGATGTAGCGAGAAAGGAGTTGCATACTCAAAGCAGGAGGTGACTAAGGCATGAAAGAAGATATCAAAGGTGCTGTGGTGAAAGTAGGAAACGTTATGACTGAGATTACGGAAATAGCAGATGCGGCTGAGATTAACAAAATAACGGATGCGGCTGAGATTAACTAAATAACCGATGCGGCTGAGATTACGGAAAGAGCGAATGTGACTGAGATTACGGAAAGAGCGGATGCGGTTTGATGACGGAAAGAGCAGATGTGGATGAGATTATGGAAATAGCGGATGCGGCTGACATTACTGTAAGAGCAGATGTGGCTGAGATTAGGAGAAAGCAGAGACAAGATTTGCAGACAAGAGCAACTTGAGTTTTGAGAGACATATCTGACTAGCAAATGTGACACCTCCACTTTTAACTCTATCAGAAAAATAAATGAGAGAAACGTCAAGGTTGAGGTGGGAGCAATAGTTTTATTTTCTGCCACGTCAACAAGTGTGTCTACCAGTAATACCTGTTTTAATATGTTTTAGTTTAAGTTGTTTTAGAATTTAAAAGTTCTCTGTTGTCAGCTACATCAAAATACAAATTATTCGTTTATATATTTTTTTAGCAGAGAAATTGGCTAAATATATAAAAAATAAACTACAACCAACTTAAAACAACAAAAGAACAACTGAGACTAATAAGACTAAAACAAAAGACAATTCACGTTCAGATCGTGGAGAGAGGCTAGCTCCCGCAGGGGGCTTGAGCGTGCTCAGCCAAAAACTCGATCTGTCCACATCTGAGGGTACACGAACCCGCCCCGAATACAAGGGCCATCGACTACGACTCTGCTCGTCACGGTACCGGGCCAGGTAACGTGAGCGAGGCTTCCCAAGAAAGGGTCAGTAAACGAAAACGTGCGTGACAGTCTGAGGGGACAAGCAGTCGTCCCAGTAAGGTTCAGGGCAGTGCGCCATCTAATGGCGATGAGTCCTGCGAGCGTAAGGAAATCACAGGGGCCAGAAAACGAATTGAAGTCGTTGAAAAATTTGCGGTAGGGCCGGGGAAAAATTATCGGCGCAATGGCAGATAACTTTTCACTCCCTTCGGTCCTATCGTATCCTTTTTGCAATAGACCCAAAGTGTTGTGCTGATTCATACCATGTAGTCAGATTGGGCATAAGCACAGTCATAGCCCGTTCGCCTATTCCTCGCACATTGTTTGGAGCGTTCATAAACGTGGTCTATATATGTCTAAAAAACAGCAGAAGAAAACCTCGACATCCTCCCGGCTCGCATTAGACTTGACGTTACGGATACTGCGAACAAGTGAATGCAGAGATTAAAACGCTTCGAGGGTACTTAGTGCGTTCTGTGAGCCGCTGTAAATCACAATATGGTTGCCAAACCAAGCACGTACCTATTATCCTATTGCGATCTGTTTATTGCAACCAGTTCGGCCTTTACGCCAGACGTAGGCCTGCTAGAGCCTCATTGGCTTTGGCCAAGCAGGGAAAGGCGTGGAAGCCGACCCCTTCCTCCGATTTGGAGCCCTCTGTGTACATTATTACGGCTCCATCATGACAACACCAGTGGTCAAAAATACAGACGCAGTACTCCGGTGTTATATAACCTTTGGTAGAGGCTAAGATTAACCCCGCAGCTCTTTCAAAATATCCTGGAAATTACATTGAAGTAAAATGCCTTTCAGGCTTAGTTAGAAGGCAATGAAGGGACCCTGCCCTCCTCGATGTTAGGACCATCACAGAATTGCCCTTAGCTTTTCTGAAGATAAAACTCCTGTGTCTGATGGCCGAACAGTGCGCCAAAGACGCTGATGCGTTCGAGGTCATATTAAGTGAAGCATGGCTTGGCGTTCCAACCTTTACCTTCGAAACCTAAGCTATTGCGAGACGATTTGGGGGTTGAAGGTCTCTAGTTCTTTGGAGGAGCCCATTTCAGGTAAGAGAAAGCCATAGCTCTCTTGTTAATACCCTCTTTTTATGGGGGGAAGCAGAGCAGACATTAGATGCCCCAAAAATTGCCTAAAAACCACCTTCCAACGATTTCCTTTTGGAGAGTCCAACGACTCGTTGGTAGCGCGCGGCCATTTTGCTTTATTGCGAAGAGGTCGCTCGTCTGAATGACTTGTTGGTATGACTACAGCGGTGGCAAGGAAAGCACCTATGCAGAAATAACAAGTATGTCTTCACATGGTAGCGATACTAATTGGCTTGCACCGACTCAAGGAGACTATCACGTTCGAACGTGATGAAGAGTGTAGAGGTTTGCCTTGATGCCCCTCTCTGTTCCTCATCGCAATCTTGACCTTGACCACCCCCTGGTTGGCCAACTCTTCTGTGATGTATTCTAAGGAGTATCAAAAGAGTCCCTTGCACATACTTCTTTGACGAAGTTCATAATAGTGTACTCTCTCACCTGTGCAAGCAAGCCATCTAGCGTCAGACGAGCAGTTACAACGCCCGCATGGACACGAGCAGCCATATTTACCAGAGGGGACCGGTCCGATAACTTTTGGTTTCCTACCTTAGAAGCCTGGCTAATGCCTAAAGCTGATGAAGCGTTTCTTCTGTAAAGCAAGCTCCCACCAGTAGAGCGAAGTTGAGTTTCATAAAGATGTCCGGCAGCTATTTAATGATGATATAAGCGGAAAATCAGTTTCTAACAGTCTGAGCAAAACAACGCATAAGAATAGCAATATAAATAAGATAGATACGAAATTTCTTAGGACCAAGAAACAACCTTACTGGAACACCAAAATGCACCGAAATATATAATTTTCAATGGAAATAAATTGAGTACGAGATGAAATTTACGACCGGAACCTTTTATGGACAGTTCCAGAAACATCGAGGTATTAAGAAGGCGGTGAAGTAGAACAGAGTGGTTGTCCAGTCAAAATCTTACTAATAAGATAGCCCGTTACATGTATTATAGTTGATTCAATATGAGTCCTACCTCAAATCAGAATAATAACTCTCTTCAGCATTCTAGTAACAAAGGCGAAATAGAATCAAGACTGACGCTAGCTTTTAAAGGACTTTGGGGAATTGAGAGATTGGGTGATAGCTTTCAGGATTGTTTGTGTTTAGATTCGGTATCTATAAGATAGGGCAAACAGTAGCAGCGTGTTTAAGGTTCAGATGGTATACTATTAAAATATCAGTGAGGTAAGGGCTAAGAAAAGGCAGGAACTGACAATAAAATCTTGTAGAAAATGAGTGTATAACATAAGATCGAAGTTCAGACTGAGGAGATAAAATAAAGAGATAATTAGTCCGTAGTGAGAAATAAATTCGGAGGTTAAGCGAGCTTGGATATGGTCAACCTTGTCAGAAAAGAAGGAGGATAATTCAGCACGGTGAATAGAAGGGAGAGATTGTGCTTTCAGATAAGAAATATTAGCAAGAAGCTTGAATAAGATTGTGAGACTTATTTTGTTTTCTGCAAGGATATCGCAGGTTTTTATCTCACGAGCGGACTTTAGGCGGGTAATACAGTAGAAAGAGAAACTGCTATGGACGTCGTTGCTGCATCTGCAACAGGAGCAAGGACAGTCAAAACACATCTCTTGTTCCTCTTCTGTGTTTCTTAGCATTCAAATTAGTGGGTCAGAAAAACAAATCATCCTGTTTGCGAGTGTATGAGTTGAGATGGGGGTCATGGACGTTGAGTCAAAAGTGGAAGATACCGGAGAAGAACTGAGGGCCTCATTGAGTTTAGTAGACTAATGGCAGAATCTAACAGGCCCTGGAGTGTGGCAACCACCATTCTAATCTATTATTGGTTTATGGCAGAGAGCTGACGATAGTTTAAGGCAGGATGTCTGCAAGAGTCAGTTATTTTTTGGCTATGAAAAAGGACAGATTAGGTGACTAAGTCAAGTGTATTCCATGTCTTTGATTGTGGAGTGAAACATTGGGAGAGAAAAAGAGAGTAAAGTTTTAAAATGTTAGCAAGTCGTATATACAGGGTGCGACGGGTAAATTGTAAGAAATGGCAAACTATTGAGTGAGTTGCTACTTTACTAGCTGCACAGTGGCCACTGCCCGCACCTCTTCTACCATAGCCCGCAGCTTTGCCCCTTCTGCTTCCACAGTCTCAACCCTTTCCCCTACTGCTCCCACCACCCATGCTCGGACTTATTTATACAAAACAACTACAACACCATTCACACTACCAAAAAAACTGCCAAAACTTATCGCACATGCACCATTCTCGGCTCCTCTACCTACACAAGTAAAGGATTTCGCATCGTTACTCACTCATTGGTGCAATGTCAGGAGATTAAGGAGCGAAAGAATACGAAGTCCAACACTGCCATACCTGCACTGCGTTCCAGGCCTTAGGCTGGGCTAGTGCGCCACATTTGACAATTTACACACACACGCACACACACATACACCAGACCTGACTCTCTAGGCCTCACAACTTACGCGCTGACTCATACAAAATAATTGCGGACACATCTAACAACATCTACCCGCTATGTTCACTCACTACCATATACACCATGCAACTATACACTCATAAAATTAGAGCAACATGAACGATGCTTCCAAAAACGTGCGTCTCTCTGCTGCCTCCTCTTTTCCTCTCGCCGTCCCAGTCGAACTAACACCTCAACAATACACCTCGCATCGGTGTCTAGCCACCGACCTGTTAACTCTCCCTATTCCCTATTAAGTTTTTTTTTTAAACCCTTTCTTCTACCACTACATGATATTCTGTGTTCTTCCACAGTGATCCCTCTCTGTTCTTTCTATACACAGTGACTGACTGATCGGTTGAATCAGTCTTGCCGCCGAAATGTGACTCTCAACTTCTCTGGCGAAGGACATTTGCTTGATTCCAAAAGCTTAGAAAATAAACTTTTGAGCTAAGTTGTGGCCCAATTTCTCCCTTGTTAATTCCGTCTTTCTTTGAAACAAGAAGCAAGTGCGAGGAAGAGGGCGAAAAAGATAGCCTGATGATGCCTCTTGCATCATTGAATTTCACGGGTGGACCAGTGGTCTAACTGTAATCATTCGTTCTGTGCTTACCTGGTTCACTCGATATTTAGGAAAAGTAAGACCAGGGACGATGGCAAGTCATTTTGCGTATTCTATGCGAATATTAATATATTTAGGCGATAGGTTTTCCATGATACAGCGAGTCAAGTCCTTGACAATGCGTGACCAATGTGACTCGCACAGACTAAAATGCAGCGGCGACGTAAAAATACGTTCCTCGACAGTGCGTCTTTGAAAATGTTAAATTGAGGGTCAGGGGCAATTTTTGCATAAAGTTTGCCCCTAAATTGTAGTCATGTATTTGCGATTAGAAAGAACTACGAGAAAGTACGGCTAGCGGAGAAGGAGAGAGAAAGTATGTAGTTTACGATAGTACACAATCTACTGGAATTAGCTGAACTGATAAATTTTGTTAGGATTAGGTAATATGAACCGCTTCCTGTCATATAGATATGCTATAATTATACAGTTTCTTTACTATCAGAAGTAAATGAAGTCCAGTTACGAATACAAAATGGAGAGGCTGTGTTCAAACCAAGCATTGTCAACAGGGAGGAAACAGGGTGGGCTCATTATATATTCTCGTTTGAAAGATATAATGAGTAACTTCATTCTTGGTAGATGAATCAATGATGGTACTAGACCAATATCTGAAAAATCCGCCTCCTCTCGGGGTAGCACTGCTGGTGTAGCTAAAATAAGAGTGGTTGGATAAGTTAACATAACATATAACATAACATAATTTAACGGATAACAAAAGCCACAAGGGCCTATCAAAGGTCATCCGTATCCATCAAATCCACCCACATAAAGCATTTATAGGATTTTGTCAGATCATGCATCTACAATATACAATTTATCAATCCATAGGAATGTCCAACCATGCATCTACAATATATAATTTAAAGCCTCCATAGGAGTCTGTCAAAAACAAAATCAAAGTCCCCCAAAATATACAATAAAAAGAAACTGCATCCACAGGAATGAGTCAAGAAACATATCCACATACCAAAAAGTAAGAAATTAACCCTCCATCCCCATATAATCATCCAATCTGCGCTTGAAAACATTCAAGTTTGGGCTGTCTACAGTCTCAGGTGGCAAACTATTCCAATAATCCACCACTGTTAGTGAAAAAATATTTTCTAACATCCAGTCTGCACCTCTGTTTTTTAATCTGTAAGTGGTGGCTTCTAGTTCTATTACTACCTTCTAACTCAAATAACTTGCTGAAATTCAATTTATCCATCCCAGAAAAGATTTTAAAAAGCTCAATCATATCTCCCCTCACACACCTTCTTTCAAATGAAAACATATTTAATACCCTCAGTCTATCTTCATATTCAAGGTGCTTCAGGGATGGTATTATTTTTGTTGCCCTCCTTTGTACCGACTCTAATAAGTTTATATCATGTCTAAAATGTGGTGACCATGCCTGTATACAGTACTCTAAATGTGGCCTGACATAAGAGTTGTATAGTTTAAGGATGACCTCCCTACTCTTGTAGCTAACATTTCTTTTAATGTAACCTAGCACCCTATTTGCTCTATTTTTTGCCTCAATACACTGCTTTGAAAATTTCAGTGACCTATCTACTACTACTCCTAAGTCCTTCTCATCTTCAACTGAATTAAGCCAATACCCATCCATCTCATAGATAAATTCCCTATTATCTCTCCCCATGTTAAACACTTTGCATTTATTAAGGTTAAAAGTCATCTGCCACTTCTGAGCTGAAGCTAACAACTTATTTAAGTCACCCTGCACTTTAAAGCTACCCTCAACCTCTTTAACTACAGCCGCCAATTTAGTGTCATCAGCAAAAATTGATACTTTGCTATTCACACCTTGCCCAAGATCATTTACATAGATTATAAATAATAAAGGGCCTAAAACTGATCCCTGAGGTACGCCACTAATAACATTCCTCCACTCTGACCTCACTCCATTCAGTACAACTCTCTGTTTCCTATTTTTCAGCCATTCAGTTATCCAATTTAAAACGTTCCCACATATCCCATGCAGCTTTAATTTATGAACTAGTCTTCTATGTGGAACCTTATCAAAAGCTTTGCTGAAATCTAAGTAGATCACATCAACTTTCTCACCCCTATCTAATTCTTTAGTTACATAATCCATAAAATCCAGTAAATTAGTTAAACACGATCTACCTTTTCTAAACCCATGCTGAGCATGATTAATTAACCTGCTACTCTCTAGATGATCAGAAATTCCCTTCTTAACCATCTTCTCAAGAATTTTACAGACTATAGAAGTTAAGCTTACCGGTCTAAAGTTATTTGGGTCCTCTTTGCTTCCCCTTTTAAAAATTGGCACTACATTTGCCAATTTCCAATCATTTGGTATTTCTCCCGACTCTAGTGATCTAATAAATATCTTCTCAAGAGCTACTGCAATACTTTCTACACCTTCTTTGAGTATCCTAGAATGAATGTTGTCAGGGCCAGATGCCTTACTAGTATTTAACTGCATTATAAGCCCCTTAATTTCTTCTCTGTCTATATTAATAGAATTTATCACGACTTCCCTTGACCTAGAATTATCATCAATTAATCTAACTGGTTTCTCTTCTGTGAATACTGAAGCAAAATGATCATTAAGGACTTCTACTATTTCCTCATCAGATTCTTTCAAAAGCCCTTCATATTTAATAGGCCCTATTTTATCACTGTTAGATTTATTATTGATTCTATAATAGCTACAGAATTGTTTAGGATCTTTATTATTATTTTTAGCTAAATTAATTTCGGCTGTCCTTTTGGTCTTCTTAATAATCTTATTTAGTTCATTTCTGGTTGATCTGTAATGGTTTAAATTATCTAAACTACTCTCACTTTGTAATCTCTGGTATGCCCCTTTTTTCTCTGAAACTTTATTAGCTATTTCTTGATTCCACCATAATGGTTTCCTACATTTCTTCCTAATAGACTTCATTGGAATACACTGTTCCTGAACCATGTTTAATATAGTCTTAAAAATATCCCACATCTCATAAGTATTCTTTACATGGAATTCTATATCCCACCTAATCTGATTTAGCATGTTGCGTAATTTATCGTAATCTCCCCTATAAAAATTTGGAATTTTTGTGGAGTTTGTCGTTGTTTTACTTTTAACTATTTGCAAATTAAACCAAACCATCTGATGATCACTGTTTCCCAATGATTCCCCTCACTCAATCCTTGAACTAAGTGATCATCATTTGAAAGAATTAGATCTAATATATTGGCACCCCTTGTTGGCTTATTAACAAATTGGGTCAAAAAGTTATCCTCAAAACACTCCATAAACTTACAACTTGCTCTATCTCTTCCTATCATATTTCCCATTCTACAGAAGTTAAATTAAAGTCACCAAGAATAACTGTATCTTCTTTGCATACTTTACTTATTTCCCTAATCATTAACCCATCGATGCAATCAGTCTGTCCTGGTGGTCTATAAAAAGCTCTCAAGTGTATTTTCCTATTTTTAGCAACCTTAATATCTATCCATAATGATTCACCTTCTCCTTGCTTTATAGAGTTATTCAGATTTGAAGAAATGCTATTTCTGATATAAATAATCAACTCACCACCAGTCCTATCTCTCCTTTGACCAATGTACATAGTATAACCTTCTAGTTCAAATTCACTGACATTATCATTAAATATATTTTCATTAACCCATGATTTAACTATACATATTATATCTATATCTTCATGAATGATATAACTAAATAATTCATCCCTCTTATTTCTAAGACTACGAGCATTTGTGTAAAGACAACTCAGCCCACCTATCCCTGAAGCACCTGAGGGCCTATCTCCTCTGCATCTCCTATTCTCTCCTTCCCCGACCCTGTACTCTTGTATTTCCCTGACCACTATCACTACTCAAGTAATTTAACCCTAAAGCACTTCCATTAGCCTGCCTACCTTCTACAAATCTGTGTTTGCTTCCTATCCCTGCCTTACTTTGAGCCATTAAATTCCCCTGACCACTATCAAAACCTAGTTTCCTGCCTCTAAAGACCTAATAACACTATCTAATTCCCGCCACAAAACTTTAACCCCATCTCGGCTCAGATGGAGTCCATCCATCGCATACAAACCTTTATTCCCATAAAACCCACTCCAAACATTTACAAACACCAATCCTGACTCCTGGCACAAACCTTTCACATATTCATTCAACCCCATTTTACGAGACAACCATTCCATCCCCACATCCATTCTCGGAACCACACCTGAAACAACGCCTTTTACTCTACTTTCACACATCCTTTCAATCAGCCTTTTATACCGCTGTCGTAACTCACAAGTACCCATCTTCTTTACATCGTTTACTCCGACATGTGTAATCACAACTGCTTTCCTCTCACACCCAGACACCAACCTATCATACCTCTCACACACATCATTTACACCAGCACCCGGCAGATAAACTCTCACTTCCTTCCATTTACTTTCACTCAACTTTCTATCTGAATACCTAATCTGAGAGTCATCCATCACAATCACCTCAGTCATTCTCCTATTCTCTCTAGGCCTAGTATTACCCTCCCTCCTGCTCTCACTCACTCGACCTCCTATTCTACTTTCAGGCACGGCCACACCAGACAAATCTCTTTCAAATTCTTCCTCTCTCAGGGCATCAAATCTGTTAGTTAGCCTAACAGGTTCCATGTCCCTCTCATTCACACGCCTGACCTGTCCTAACATATCTATTCTGTTTACTTTCACCCACCACTCATCATCACTTACTTCACTTACTGCTTTCTCTCCAGTCCCTGTTCTAGGCCTAACTTCCTCCCTCCTGGTCCCAATCTGACTCTTCAAACGTACACTTGCATCTCTTCTCACTTCAGACACTAAATCGTTTAGTCTCAAGCATTCCGCACGTAATCGACTCACCTCCTCAGTCAAAGCACATACACGGCACTCAGACACATTCACTCTCCTCTCTACACCACAGAAATCGCACACTACATACACACTACTTTCAAAAGGCATACCCTCTACATCCAAAGAGTCAGCCATACTTAAACAAGAACAATAATAGAAACAAAAACTTACAAACAACAAGTTGGGAAGGTTCTCGTTTTAGAATTCCCGCAAAAGGTCCTCGACAGCTCCGATTCGGTCTAATTTGCGCCTGAAGTTGACTTCCTTAATCTCTAAATATTTATGCTAACTCTTAGGTGATAGTGATATGAGTTATTAGTGGGGCTGGGACGCACCTCTGAGGTAGAGAAGTAGCATTCTTGCTCCACCGTCACTGTGGGCTGGTGTGAGCAGTGAAGTTAAGTAGTTAGCGAGTAGTGTGAATAGTGAAGTCAGTAAAACAAGGAAACGATCCGAGCCTTTGTTCTTTGATTAAACTTGTCCTTATACTCCTACAAATGTAGGCTTGAGTCCCATACCTGGTACAAAGGGAGAGCAGAGATGGTCCAAAATCTTAGGGGTTGCTTAGCGGAAGGACACCAGAAGAAACAAAGATTGTCTCTGATTTTGGTTTCGTATGAGTCGGAAACCATAACTCTTTTCTCAATTGTTGTGCTTGGATTTGATGTTTTCTAATGTAACTGATCAGGATGGTAGGTCAGCTTAGGAATTTTGCACTGCTTCTGATTCTCTTCAGATGATTCAGGAATCCACCCATATTTCAGGTAATAGACTAGATCTTGTGTTTCACAGATGCCCCAGCTGCTGTAGATTCAAAGGTCTGTGAAAATTTGGAGACATCAAATCATTGTTCCATTAAAATGGACATAGTTGTTAATGAGCATATCCCGAATGCCACGATCAAAAAAAGAGTTTGGCTTGAATTTTGAGCTGAGTGAGTTGGTTGTAAAGAGAGTTGTCGAGCCTTGAATATTTCGGATGCAATATCTGACCCACATCCAATGGCTAAGGTGAATGATATGCTATCTACTCTTTTGGCCAGGCATGTTTCCAGTAGAATTATCAGTATTCCTACAAACGACCAGCTAGGATCAATCCTGTAGAAGAGCCTACCATGATAAGCAAATAAAATTTAATGTATGGAGGCCAAATCAGACGCGGGAAAACTTCGAGATCTTTGTTTAGTCTCGGCGTACTACTAACAGAGTTTACCATCGAGTTGAGAGATTATATAATGATTATCTGAAGAGTAAGTTGGCAGTGATCAGACAGCCTCATTTGTGGTGGACTAAATTAAAATCTGCTATTTTTGACTCTAACACTTCTACCATTCTACCACTACTTTTGCCAAATAGAAAGCTAGCAACTAGTGCAAAAGAAAAGGCAGAGTTACTCCATCGAGCTTTTGAAGCCAAGCCGTCAGTTGAAGAAATTCCTCTCCCTGACACTTGCCATCCTGAGCCTCGTTTGACTGGGTTTGCTTTTCGTGCAAAGGATGTTAAAAATATACTTGACAGTCTTAACAGCCGGGGCGGAGTCGATCCCGACAACTTTTGCCATTTATTTTTTAGAAGGATGTCTACTGATTTAGGATCGAAGTTAAGTAGATTATATATATTTTTATTTAGACGAAGCACCTTTCCTGATAATCGTAAATTGAGCAATGTTGGGCCTATTCCTAAGGGCATGTTATCTGTCGATTGTAGTGAATACAGGCCTATTTCAATACTTCCTGTGCTCTCTAAGGTTGCTAAGAAGCTGATATCTAGGCCCTTGTATAGATACCTGAAGTCGAATGGCTTACTGGCTAGCAATCAGTATGCATATAAGAGGCAGTTGGGTACTTGTGATGCAATTTGAGATTTGACTTGTAGTATGCAATATAATCTTGACAAAGGTTTTGAATCTAGATTAGTTCAGATTGATTTTAGTGCTGCTTTAGATCGTGTTAACCATAAATCACTTGTTTTTAAACTAAAAAAACCTTTGAATAAGTGGTTACATCCTAGGAGAACTTAACGACTTTTTAATAGATCGGCAACAACGTGTTGTCGTAGATGGAGTTTTTAGTGAACCTAGACGTGTTATGTCTGGAGTTCCACAAGGCAGTGTTCTTGGGCCTTTGTTGTTTTTAGTATACACAAGTGATTTGTTACAAGGTCTTGAAAACAAGGTTATTCAATATGCAGATTATACTACACTTGTTGGAGTACTTAGGTCTCCAGCAATGAGAAACCAAGTTGCCATGAGTCTAAATCGTGATTTAGAAAAAAATAGTAAATGGTGTGATCGTTGGGGTATGAAGCTTAATTCAAGTAAAACTAAGATCCTCCTGGTTATTAGATCTCGTACCAATGAGCCGCCTCATCCTCCACTCTGTGTTGGAGATACACTTCTTGCTGAGTCGGAATCCCTAAGGATCCTTGGCATTACCTATGATTCTCACCTGACTTTTGAGAAGCATCTTTTAAATGTATCTGCTAATGCTGCCCGAAAACTTAAGCCCTCATATACCTATAATAATGAAGAAATTAATGCCACTTATTTCAGGTTCTTTGTTCTCCCTCTTCTTGAGTATTGTTCTCCAGTTTGGATATCCGCATCTGCCAGAGATCTGTCTCTCTTAGATAGGGTTGCTCGTGGAGGCAGGTTCCTTTTTCCTAAAGGGACTAGCTATGACTTAAATCATCGGCAGATGATTTCATGTTTGTCGATATTCCATAAATACTACTTCAGTAGGGAATTGCCCCTATCATTTTTAATTCATGACCCCTGCCTCTTGCTAGAGCAACAAGGTATGCGGATGGACAACATCCACATGCAGTATGCATTCCCCGCTGCCGCACTTCTCAGTTTCAGCGTTGCTTTTTGCCAAGTACGGTAAAGCAGTGGAATGATCTTCCTGCAGAAGTTATGGTAGAAGATCTTAATATCTTCAAACGAGGTTGCAATACTAGATTAAGGGTGGGTGCTACTGCCTCATAATTTTAATATTGATTTGTTTTAATAATTTTCAACTTATTTATTTATTTATTTACACATTTCAATTTCTTTCTTCTGGCATTCATTCTTTCTTACTTGACATATCGACACTGTGTTCTGTGGGAGCTTGTTTTCAAGTTCATGGCTGCTAGGCTTTTCCCACAAGAATTTTGTGTTTATTATCTCAAATAAGTGGATTTTTATTTCTAGATTGAGTGAAGGTATTTTGTAAAATATACCACGGATGGTTTTCTGGTTTTCCTCAATTTTGTTGTGCACTTGTTTCTCGTCTATCTGATGTACTTCAACAGCCAATCGTTACACCTGATCTCCTACACGACACCAGCTTTCTCTTTATTGTTATCTTATCCTTCAGTTTAGTTAGTTTTCTTCATAAAGTGTTGCTTAGTTTATGTTCCACGTTGATGTTGTGTTGGCGGAGTAATATAGCCGTTATCTTCGAAGTCTTGGGTATGTAAGGGAATGTGATCCTCTTGCGCCTTGTCCCATCTTCGTTTTGTGGTCGTTGTCTCTTGCCAGCCTACAAACTGTTCTGGATAGTTGTCAAGAACACTGGCTTCAAGTGTTCCTCTTCTTTAGCTCGCAACTAGACATCGTTGCATGCCTGCTGGTCCCATTTAAAGGTGCGGCGACCGTGTGTCTCTTCTCTGTAATCTGGTAAACACCGTCGAAATAAAAAATATTTTAGGTGTGGGTCTTCTTCTTGTACACTGTTGTCTGTTAAGGGGTGACCTACCCATGATCGGCGAGTGGGCTGACAAGTGGCAGATTCCTTTCAACTTAGACAAGTGTAAGGTGATGCACATCGGGTATGCGAACTCCCGGTCAGGCTAAGAGCTACAAGGTATGCGTCTTGAGTCTACTGATGTCGATAAGGACTTAGGTGTGCTGATTAGCAGCGATCTCAAATTCTCGAAGCAGTGCTTACAGGTGGAGAAAAAGGCTCATCGCCTGTTGGGTTACATCAAGAGGCAATTCAGCTTTCGAACAAAAGAGGTTGTTTTGCCTTTGTACAACTCGCTGGTGAGGCAGGGCCACGAAACTGATCCCATCGCTATGGAACAAGTCATACCAAGAAAGACTGCAAGAGTTCGATCTCTATTCGTTAGAGAATCGAAGAATGCGCAGTCGTCTAATAGAGACTTTTAAAACCTTTAAATGATTTGAAAATGTTGACTTCACCAAGTTCTTTACCCTCAACCGGAATATGACTCGAAATCACGGATGGAAGGTGGAGCTGCCCAGATTCAATACCATTTCGGTGGGTACGTCATTCACATATGACATTTGCGACACATGGAATAAACTACCATGGAGTTCTTGAGAGTATCAGTGTCGAACAGTTCAAGAGTAGACTTGACAAATTAAATTTAAAAACTTGATGATCTCATAGCAGGTAATTAGTACATGCTAAGAATCGAAACCGCAAAAAGTGCCTCCTCGACATGGGCTGCAAGGCCTTTGAAATACTTCTTTTCCTTGTAACTCCTTATAAATCTGATATCTAAATTATGGTACAATTTCCTTCCTAAGAATCACAAATGTGTCATCAACGTACCTTAGCCACATAACATAAATAAGGGGTCCGCTGAGCAATCTCCTCTCAAATCTCTGCTTGTTGAGTTCCGCCATGTGGGTGACAATGTCGTTCCCGTGCTTTTTTCAGCTTTTCAAATGCAGGATTGATTCCAAATGCAACATCATGATCCAGCTCGAAAAATAGCGACGGGAGAACCGCTTCTCGTCCCTTAATCCCAACCAACATCCTATTTGCTTTGGTAGCTCTCTTTACTTTCATTTGTAACTACAGCTGGGGAATTATAGACGAGGAATCTTCATTTCTTCTCGTTCTCGTTCCCCGGCATAAACAGGGGACTTTTCTCTTTGGCAACGGTTCTAGAACCCTAACACGCTCAACCATCAAGCCCGAATATGGGTTAAATCCTGAAACTTTTAAAATGCGGGGCACAGTAGGCCTCCAGGGACCTCTTTGCGGCCAGTATCTGGTTCTGACACCTACCTCTCTCTTCGGAATTTCACGACTAGCTTCCATTTTCTGGTGAACTCCTCATTTTCAATAGTTCCGTCATTAGCAGAGGAGAGAAATCGGCCTTCGCATTGGATGATCTCTCAAAAGTCGGTCTCGGGTGAGCCGAATCTTGTATTTTGTAACACCTCATCCAACCAACTCTGTATTCCACCCGAACATTTCCTTATTTTTATATGATTGCAGATGTACTGGAAGTAACCCCAGGAACTAAATTTCAGTTAGGACCCATCAACAACTCTTCAGATTAATATCACAAAATTCATAGTGGCGAATTGTGAGACTAGTTTCCTTGTCAACCAGTAGGTAGTTGGGTAACACCATTCTTCTCTTGTTCCCGACAGATCCACCAGACCAGAAATATTTGGGTTTTTTTCCAACCAACCAGCAAAGCGGAAAGATCTTCGTCACCCTAGGGTGACGAAGATCTTTCCGGTTAAGAGGTATGTGTATACAATTACACATCAAAAAGATTCCGTGGAACAAGAGAGAAGAGTGCGTTAATTGTAAAGACGGGAGAGGAAATACAGAGGTGTCGTGGTTGGCTATATTTGTGATGATCTATACCAGATATACCTAGCCCCTCGGAGGAAGGCACAGCGTGTTCACCAATCCTTGGACAGAACTCTACTTGCACTGACGGTTTATGTCTGCCCTCGCTTTGAAGTGAATCCGACACCTATACGTTAGTAGTCTGACGCCGTATCCACTAAGCTACCGGGAGACCAGTTAAAAGCGTATGACTATACGTTATACCGAAACCAGTGCTCAACCCCTGCACTCTGATCCTTGACACGTGCCACCTGAAAAGTTGAATGTCATAAACGAAGAATTTACTGAGATTCGTGCCGCTTGATGCTGGCTTCAGCAATTTTCCCACTGTTCTGGGTCTTCCCCTTTAATCTTGTCTTGTCAAGAATGACGGGAATTGTAGTCCCGGTTGTCACTTCCTCGCTTAAAACAAGGTCACTAAACCGGGTCATTTTCCGAGGTCATTTATAACTAAATTCATTTCACTCTATCATAGGCTAAATATTTTTCACCTTTTGTGCGCCTTTTAAATAAAGCACTGTGACTTTCCTTCTCTATGTAGACCCACTTATAATGTAATATCCTTCTCATAACGGATATTTTTCTCAACTTTAGGATCTTCTTGAAGTTTTCTTCTCTCAAGGCCTCAAATTATGTCTTCAGTAATATCAGTTTAGCGTTGAAAAAATGGAATTTTCCGATCAATAAATCTCTGCTATTATTCCCATTATTCAATCTGGAGAGAACTATTAGAGATTTCTCAATTCACTCTACTTTTTGCATCTCTAGGAATTTCTGGACATATTAAACTTCTAAAGAAGGCGCATAAAAAACAACTGATCACCTTTTAACAACTTCCTTAAGGATGCGAACAAAGTTCATTTGTCCGTACCATGCAACTATTTACAAAGATCGCTTAGTCACACTAACTACATATCCCATTTTTGTACAATGACCTAATCTGGGCGAGTTTAGTCTCAGTACCTCGGTCGGTACCGTGACTATCATGCTCACTGCCACTTGGCTATGGTATTAGAGTCTTACTCTTTCATATCAATCGTTTAAAGCGATGAATCCATCCAGATTATTCAAGAGGAACATCAACCCGGTAAAGGAGGCAAAGACAAGATGAAGAGTCTTCTAAAACCGTGAAAGAGACTTTTGGAATGTCAGCGTTTAAAATGCTCTCACCTATACGACAGTATGGCCACAACGACGAAGACCACCATACCGGCCACTCCACCACTTTGGGGTAACCGGAATCTCTCGAAAAAAACTGCCTCTTCTGTGTGTTCATGGCTGCCCAAGACACCCAATAAAGCCATCTCAGGCTTTCCCAGCCAGACCCCCATCGGAGAACATTGAACAGGAGCTCTTCCACGAGACCTCTGGAGCCCTACAACCCCCCACCCCCAAAGCGGTGCCAATTCAACCCTGAGCGAAAATCCAGCTCTATTCTTTTTCGTTAGCTGCTGAAGGAAACAAGTGATACTATGGGGCTGAATCTGCCACCAACCTCTGCTACCGAGCGGTCGACTGATTGGAGATACCTCCCGCTTCTGCAGTTCTTAGCTTGGGCGTTACCAGGCTCAGGTAGAAGAACCTGATCAAAAGGTCGTCGTCTGATTGGAGATACCTCCTGTTTCTGACGACTCTGACAAGAACCAAATAGGTTCAGTCAGATAAGAAGGCTATTGTGTGAATGTAAGTTTACCCATCGGTAGGTGGTCGATCCGCTGAAGATATCAAACAGGAGATAAAGAAAAATTAGTAATGGGCGAAGGTTGACGAGGTTATAAAATTGAGACACCTCACCCACGCATTCAAAATTGTGTTTAGCGAAATGGAGATGACGGCCAAGGTGAAGGAAGCACGACTAAAGCTATTCTCCATGATAATATCATCAGAACATATTGGAAGAGCGAGATTCTTCGAACTGCCAGCCCAGACTAGGAAAACTCCAAGATCTGTTCCGAGTGCTTATAAATCGGCCACGAATAGATGCACTGCGTCAGTGATAAGAAGATGTGTATTAACTGCGCGAGTTCCCACCGGACCTTGAGTATTCAGTGTCCAGTCAGGAAGAAACTACTAAAAAAAGGAGAGACACAGCTGAAAGGCCGAATATTTTATACGCTACAGCCGCCAAGACCCCTTCACAAACATACACAAAACCGGCCCAATCCCAAATAGTCCTGCAGCTCACCGATGCGACCTCTCCTAAAATGCTATCATACATTCTGCACGCACATGTGATGAAACTAGCCTGTCCGAGTTCATTTAATGTCGAGATGAATAAGATGCTAGCTAGGAATGGCCTAGAACCTATCACATTTCCGGACAACCCGCAGTCAGACAAAGCTCTCACGGTAGCATGCAACAAAGGAGCACCGGCAGAACCAGCCAAGATAGCGAGAGAAACAAAAATCCAGGAGGAAGAACCTAGAGCGACCGGGCAAAAGCCTGTCACGCCCAGACAGAAGACAAGATAAAAAGAGAACCAGAGGAGAGGAAACCCCCAAAATAGGAGGAAAGCGCGAACGACTACCGCAGCATGAACAGCACGAGGTCGACGGAAAGGAACTTGAACCCACCATCACCATCAACTCCCATACCGCTCAACAAAGAGAGATATCCCTCGAGGATGTGGCTACAGGAGTCAGAAGAGGCCACTTCAAGTGGTGCTACGGCTCACCCGTAGACGAAGAGTCGGTCAAGGCAGCCTAACTGAAATGCAAAGTAAAGATGTATGAAGACAACTTCTTGCTCTACGAGCCATCCCTCTATAAGAAGCTTCGGTCGGATAGACCGCACAGGCAAATGCCATCGAGAAGCTCAGATACACAAGATGGCAACTAGAAAGAGGATAACTATTCTAGCGCATAACGTACAGGGGTGGCACATGCACAAACGACAGCTCTATAAGGTCAATCTAGAACTGGATCCGGACATTTTTCTACTCTCAAAAACTGGATTTAGGGACGACGACAACGTTTTCTAAAAGAAGGCTACAGGAGAAAGATTCGATTGAGGTATGGTAGCAGTCAACAAAGATCTGCAGTAAAGAGCAGGAAACCAAATTGATGAATCGTTTCTGTCGATCATACTAAGATGCTCTCTGGAGAACATCGAGATGCGCGTGGTCTACCCCTCTACCCCCCCCCCCCCCCCCGCCGTCCAAATTTTCCCATCCATGACTTGTTTACACTTTTCAAGCAAGAGAACCCAGTATTGTTTGCTGGGGACGTGGAACAGAGTAGTGGGCTACACAATGGCAAACGCAAGAGGCAAGAACCTTGACCTCTTTTTAAGAAGGGATATCGCTGAGCGGATCTGGCCGGACTTCCCAGGATTGACCAGCAAGTCAAATGTCGTTCTCACGAATCCCGCCTTCTCTTTTTACTAGATTTTCAGACCAGGACTAATGATGCCTAGTGATCACATCCCCATGTTGATCACGATAGCAGCTGCTCCTATACCAGTTCCCGCTACTTCCAGGAAAGCCTCCTTGAAATCTTACTCTGAAACATACAGAAGGCCGTTTCCATTGGACCTCCCTGATCTGGAGGGCGCATCAGAAGAATACGTCGACGAGGAGTTTATTGCTATCAATTCCTGCATTTCGAAGGCAGACTCAATTGCCATCAAGACTATCTCTCTCAAAATTTCACTCCCAACAACACCTACACAAGAGAGGTAGTGGTGCTCTAACAACGCTTCCCTGACATCTACAACCGCATCCTCTACATAGCTACAATAAATCACATGGAGTTCCGTCTCGTTCAACACCTCAGGTGACAGCTAAAGAACACCGTCCGAATATTTGTGATGTTATAACCGAAACAAAATAATTTTCTAGCTAACGTCGGGAGGATTGTGTCAATTATATCATTCGAAAAAGAATTTAAAACAACATGAAGGTTTCAAATTTGGTTCGAATCGGCCGAATAGTAACAATGTTATTGCAAAAAAAAATAAAACAGGCACCAACCGATTGAGATAGTGAGATGTAGAGTCACTCACGACTAAAAGGTTGTACACCAGTTTAGTCAGATCAAACCTGGTGTACCTTATCACACCACTCAACGCGGCGACTATAAAAAACATGTTGAGACTCCAGAAAGTGCAAAGTTGAGGCCTCCAGTTTATTACCAACTCTAGGTGGTATGAGTGCAGGACCTCGAGGAGCCTCTATGAAGAGATTGGTCTAGATTAGAACCATCTCTGTGTCAGTTGCATCCTTTTAGGACAACGAACAGCCTGATCTTGAAGATGCTGGCATGGAAACAGATAACACCTACTCTGATTTTAAAAGTCATAGTTTTGCTAAAAAAGGTGAGGGTTCAAGTGTTAAGAAGCGGTGGACGTCAACAGACAGAGTCACTCAGCAGCATGATGAATTTCCACGCCGATATCAGCACATCCGTGAAAGTATACGAAAAGTCCGACCAGAATTCTACGAGACTGTTGACAAACTGAAGAGATGCTACCATATGTCTGAGTGGCAAGCAGAATTAACTGTGATCGTAGTCAGCAACAAAATGTTTGGGCGAAACTGTAAAGCACATTATGAGCTAGAATTTATTGATCTGAACACCTTGCTGTGCTATCAGAGATGTAGGCAAGAGCATTGAAGTATTGGCGCTGGATGAGATCGTCCAGGAAATCATAAACTCTGATGAACAAGTAGTTGTGACTTATTTTGTTGAAAGTTCAAAGAAGCAAGGTGCTGGCTCTTTTTCCGTTCAGGGTATCACTGCCAATGGAACATACCGGGCCCTATCGACCATGAGCATTGCTTCTGAGTCCAGGAATAACTTGGCTGCTCTCAGAGTGGCAGTTCTTGAAATCCTGGAGGTGGCAAGTGGTGTCGCATCTAAAGCTCTGTTCGAGAAGATAGACTTTGTAATTACAGGGCAGACAGGTCACAATTTGAAAGTGAATGAGCTATTGGCAAAAAGTCTAGAGTCTGAACACATTCTATATCACCTATTCTGCAATGTAGACACAACTCTACTGTTCAATCGAGTCATCACCAGACAGTGGGTCAAAATAGAGAACACGCTGGGTAGAGACAAAATCTAGTCAGACTTCCTCGTCAATCCAACAACAAACGCAACATGTGTGACTGAACAAGCCCTGAATTGTATGACTCTACTCATCAACCATGAATTTGATAACAAGCCATTGAACCAGGCACATGAATTTGATATCCACATAGTGCCTCGAGAAAATAAGTCTGTCAGCTTCAATCGCTTGACACTGATCTGTGCCATCAGTCTCTATCATGTGGAAGAAGTGGCATCCTTTCTGCAGAAATATAAACATGTTACCAATCAGTTAGCTTGCATTGTGAGGTGCTTCTTGGACTTGGACTTACTGAGGGTGATGTACTGTGCAGGTGGCCTTCTTGGACTTTATCTAGTCGAGCCATACCTGTCTTTGACGACGTCAGCTAAAACAACCTACAGCAAGATCATTTCAGCAGCTGTACCAGGAACTGGAGGAGGTAGATGTGGCCACCTTGCTGCAGGTTCAGGATCCAGCCTTCAAGTTTGTGTCTTAAGAGAGGTTCCAGTATACAAAGTATGATGAGAACATCTGTGATGCCATATTCAAAGTAGCAACCTCATTCCAACCACAGGTCATTAAGCTTCTGAAGATGATGCTTCCAAAGTTGGCAGTGGAATTTCAGAGGTAGAAAGGCAATATATTGACCTTTTAGACTATGATGAGTCTGCAGAGCATTTTGTCAATCAGATGGACCCAGAGAAGTTGGAGAAGGCACCAATTCACAACCTGAATGCAGAGCGGAGTGTTGGATTTGTTAACTTCGAGCTGTCTAGAAAAGGAGGCAAGGAACTTTGCAGTGCATCAGCAGTACAAGTAAAAACTAAGTCGATAGATCTTATCCACAGAATGCAACTAGGGTCATCCATGGCCTATGTCAGTGTAGTCAGGAAGTAAGAAAGCTACCAGAAATCTGTTGGCATGGAATACAAGGCAAAGTCAACTGAAGAAACAAGGCCTGCAGGTTAAAGAGATTGCCAATGTGGCAGTAGATCGGTGAAAAGACAAGGACCTGTACAAGCTACAGTAGATAAGTATGTGGCAGACACTGACAACAACCAGTACGCAAAGGTAGAACGCCTGTACCTGGAGGTTTGCTATACTCGAGACACATCACTTTCCCTGCTGAAATCAAGCGACCTATTTCGCCTCGTGAAAGACCACAAGAAGCTTCCAATCAACACCTATGCAGTGAACCTGAAACTCTACCTGATGAACATTACCTCCAACGCAGAGGTAACACTATAAGACTTTAATAAGGCCATGGACACAATTCTACGTCAATCACTATCTGTTTATAGTGTTGTTGAACAGTAACACACTCTGGACACTCAAATTGAACACTAGTATGGACACGCATCCTGGTCTTGTTGTGCTAGATGTACATTATTATTTGTCTCAAGTAAATTTATTGTCAATAATATTGAGTTTCCTTACGGTATTCCAGGTCCTTGCTAATAGTGTGAGGCGATTTTGAGTCAAAACGCTTTTCGGGAAAAAGCAAACTTCAAGGCATATGTACAGGGAGGTTAGGTTTGATTAAACGGCTTATGATTGATATTTTCTCGTTTATACTGACCATCTCCATAATCTAAGGGGAGTATATGAAAAGGTTGGTACTACCTCCCCCCTTTACCATTACCTCC
The DNA here is from genome assembly GCA_963969495.1 of Ceratothoa steindachneri. Lineage (NCBI taxonomy): Eukaryota > Metazoa > Arthropoda > Malacostraca > Isopoda > Cymothoidae > Ceratothoa > Ceratothoa steindachneri. The sequence continues at coordinate 16,066,193 of OZ018322.1, read as the reverse complement.
CCGCCCCTCTTTCTCGCAAGAAGTTCAAATTCATTCGTTTAAATTGTTTAATGTTCACTTAGGCACATATAGGAGAGGCAGGCGTCTCTGCAGGCAAGAGCAAATGCCTTTGTTATTTGTTTTTAGTTTAATGGTTTCTATTATTTTTTTACTATTTTTTTGGGGGGGAAGTCGATAAGGTAAGCTTATATTTGTAACTTCTGCGGTTGTGCTTTAGTTAGGGGCTGCAGGATAGGATCCCCAAATTAAAAATAATAAATCAGCAACCTGTGTTACGTTGGCCTCTGTCATGGGAGGGAGAAGAGAGGATCTTGGAGGTAATATTTCCACTTTGAGATGGCTACAGTTACCTTTCTTTCCGACGAGACCGACCAAATTCATCTTTTCAAGGGAGTTAGTAGCGGACTTTACAGTACAGCCCAAAACTAGAGAATAAAATACCGAAAATCTACATTTCTTTGAAAATACTAGTTTAATTATGGACTCTGATACGGTCCTAGTTTCATTTCATAGAACAGTGGCTAAAAAAAAGATGTGGAAACAAATGTGTATTTGAAGAAAGGTTACGTCTAAAACTAAAGAACGATAAGTATAAATACATTCCTAACCATAAAATAACCTAGATATCTTATAGAAAATTGAACAACATTATAATAAAGAAATATTCAACCCCTTCTTCTGAATGACTCGAGAACTTCTACAGGATTTCATCTATTTGGCGCATTGTTCGGGTCTGATTTTATTCCATTCTTCTGCCAGTCTTTGCGAGATCTTCAACATTCGTCAATTTCCGAGTCAAAACCTCCTTATTGATAATTATATTCCCTAAGTTTACTGATTGTTATAAATCAGTTCTTTGCGCAGGGTAGTTCATCATTTCCAACATCTAAGAACTGCTTCACCGCCTTCGCATATTCCCGATGTCCACGGAGAGGGAAACACAGGTTCCTGAAGCAGATTCTTGTATACCGAAGCGTTTAATTTACCGCACAACGAACGAGCGAACAGTAACCAGCGCTCAAAATCATGTCCCATACCACAACGCTACAATCTCTATATTAAATCAGCTTTTTTGTTCATGTGTGATTAAATCATTTACATATACAACTTGTATGCTACTTTCAATCCAATCCGAACAAATTAGATTTGCTCTCTTCGCCGATAAACACTGTCTCACTTTTAGCACTCCATAATACATGCTCAGTAGCGAATGCCGACCTACACGCATTATTATTTATGAGTGGTTTCTTACCAGGGGTCTGTGGTATGAGTCCTACATCTCTCAAATGACGTGACACACAGGCTGGAGGGACACAGTCAGAATCAGTTTCTCGGCAAATTAACTCGAGAACGACCCGTTTTCTTTGTTAACATGAAAGGACGTGGTGCACATGTAGCGTTATTATGCTTAAAATCACACTTTTTGTTCTCTTACAACTCGAAATATCATTCCTTCACTCTTCCACTGAACAAACTGCTTTCTGAAAGATTCGTCGACCTTAACTCCTCTTGTCATCCTGATAAATGGAAGTATACAATACACGAGAGACATTGTTGCCATACATACATTACGACTTTTTACCTGTGGACTGGTGGTTATACGTTATTGTTCTCTAATTTTGAACGCACTAATTCTTCAAATACACATTACTTTGTTCATTTTTTTTATCAGTTGTTCTGGGAAATAAAACTTGATTAATATCTTTTAGTCCTATTTGCCTCCAAGTAAGGAGAAGAGCTACAGTAAGGGTTTGAATTTGGAAGTTAATAAATTAGAGTTCAGTTGAGAAATATTTTCGCGCTCTCAAACGAAATTCTCGAAAACGTTTTATGTGTTTACGTTGTCACTATTCTGAAATAGTGACTTAAAATCCGAGTAAAGGAACTAGAAAGCTTAAAAAGTCGTTTGAAATTTGATGTTGAGTTTGACGTTTACTTAACAACGAAAAATAAACATTCTTAGATTTCTACCCTAAATAAACACTCACCGATACAAATTTAACCTAGGCAAAATTTTGTCTGATAGATACGAAAAATTTAAAGAGAAATGGTAGATAAGCAAGTTTAAAAGAGTAGCATTTAAAAAAAGGAGAGAATAAGGAAGGAAAAACCATATTTTGACTGTTCTCACTAGGCTCCTGCAGACGTTGTTGTTCCGAAATACAAAACATTCTGTCTCCAAATTATGTAGGGAAAGGGTCTTCCACACACTCCCAACCACAATTACGAGAGGAAATGTGTTAAGCGCACTCCAACATGCACTATAAATCAAGTCATCGTCCTGGGTAATAAGTCCTTATTAAAGGAGGAATTTCACAAAGATATATTTAAAATCTAGGCCATAAATAAGTGATCGACAGCGAGGGGCATTTCGCTGAATAGCCGGACCTCTCCTTGCCTTGCCCTCCATTCAGCCCTGCCAGTCATTACACTCAACACATATGCCATCAAGCATATGTAGCACTGGTGTATAGCCATCGGCCTATCTCCCTCCTCCTATCACCTCTGACTGCAGCTTGCTGTAGTTTGACTACAGCAATCCCTTCACTTTTCTTTGTATTCTTTTCTTGAGGGGCATTTCCGATGCGAAATTTTAAAGTCACTGTCTGTTAAAATAGACAAAAAAGTAGTTCAAAAGCGAGTAGATACACAAGAGCATAAAAGAGGCCCAAAAAACTCCAATGTTCGAAGGATAATTTGAAAAATTTATTCTTCAAGATTTAACAAAATTTAAGAATTTTATTGGTCAAGTTCTACACTTTGTTGTTTTAAGTTTTAACAAACATAAAAAAACTTCTGGCTTCAATTTTTGTTCCAAAATTACATTGAGATCAGTTCGAGTAAATGTCTCTTTTCCTTTCAAATTCTCTCGTTGGTTTCCTTTGCTTTCTAACTAAATCTAAAATTTCCTGAGCCTTTCTCGCGGGGTATTTCGTTTCATACACTTTGTACTGTTTAATGGCTTGAGAGAATTCCGCTTCCATCCGTGAAGACTGCAAACTGGCAGTTCGGAGAGTCATTAAAAGCAGAGTGGCAATTAAACATGAAATCACCTTAATCCTTGACAGAGCAAGCGCTGACGCTGAAGTAGAGGCTGTTTCAAAAAATGATTTGGAGTTGAAATTAAGTACCTCAAACGTTCTCTTTTCTTTCTCAGCTCAACTTGATAAACAAATTATGGAACTTTATTAAACCTTTAACATTGAGAAAATTGACGGATCTTTGGCCGAGAAGGAGTTTCCTTTTCAAATCGATTAGGATTTTTAAGTACAATCTAAACTGAACTCTTTTTTCCCAAAGATGCAAAAATAACTTCCCACAACTCTACCACTTTTACTAAAGTTTCTGTTTCGGATTTTAAGGACCTCCTCAATGGAAGAAATATAATCTCTTTGACAGAAGCTCCTCCTCTCCCTCCTTTGTTTTGCATTTCGTTTTATGGAACTTCAGACCAAGCTTAGCTTTCACATTCTCTTCCCAGTTCATAAACCGTTTTAGTTCCAAGAGGAATATTTCACACTCTACTAGGTTCACGTATCTAACAAGGATAACAGACTTAGGTCATATACTATGACCATATGACCTTCAAACTCTGAACAAGTAGGGGCAATCCGACCTATAATATGTTTTCTTTTAATACTCCCGAACTAACCTTAGGATGACCTTGGCAATTATACTATTCGAAATAGAATTTAAAACAACATAAGGCTTTCAAATTAGGTTAGAATCGGCCAAATTGTTATGATGTTATTACCAAAGAACTCATTGAAAAGTAAAATAGTTACCATTCGATCGACTGACCTACGTCCTGAAATAGTAAATTAAAGAGTCACGTGCACGCGGCTAAAAAGGTACCAGCGGTAAACATCTGGGTAATTCAGAAGGGAATTTTAAGGTTATTACGAAAACGATTTTTTAGACTCGAATTTTATCATCGACTCGTATTTTTCTAAAATATTAAATTCTGATTCTTTTTCGGATTCAAACTTGGAGATGTTCTCCATTTCATCGTGTATGAACTTAAAAGTTTCGATGTAAACCTCGTTGAGAATGGAAGCGTGAGAAATTAGTTCATTTCAGATATCATTTATGGCAAATTGCTTTCTGTTTTTAAACGTAAACTAAAGCTTCCTAAAATACTGATTTTCCTTCTCTTTCCGACACCTACTCGAGAATTATACGTCCACCACTTTTAGCCTGATGAAGTTCAGCCCTCGGCCTTCTGACGAGGAGGTTCCTGTCCGAGAGAATTTTAAGTTTTCTTCTAACCTTCTTGTTCTCAAATACTTTTCAAGTAAAATATCCAATTTAAACAACTCCTTTCAAAATTAACCACCATTCATTGTCTGTAGAAGCTCAAACCCCAGAGACTTTCAAAACTAACATTTCAAATCACCCGGGAGCAGAAGCTTCTATATCAAATATTCGAATTACAAAGTCAAATATTTCGACAAAAGTTCAAAGTTTTAGTTCAAATACCTCCCAAAAGATTCAGAATTCTACGTCAAATTTTCCTTCAAATGCAGATTCTAATATTGCTAATCCAAATTACAAATTGTGTGACGGAACACATAACATGTTAAACTTCTCTAAGAACAGCAGCCTTTTTAAAAAGTTAGCAAGGTGCTAATAGTTGAACCTCTCGCTATTTGTCGCTATTGTTCTACCTCAAGCAATCTTCTACCATGACAGTGCCAGATTGAAATGCTATAACTCACATTTCAGCCCTTTGCCCCATAGAAGTGAAAACGATGGTAATTTGTAACAATTTTAGGGGTAGGTTGTAACACATGGGACGGATGTCCGTTCTGCAGAAGGTTCTGGACCCTTCTTAAAACTTGGCGCAGATTGTTTTCTTCCTTTCTTGTGATTTAGAGGTAAGTTCAGATAAGTACGATCCGTAATTGATTTTGCCTCTCAAAGTTCCTACATCTCAAAATTTGTTGCCATCGATTCGGTTACAACCGAATTTCAGCTCTGCTCCTGGGTGATTCAAGCTTAACCCTTGATTTTGCTGTAGGTGGGAGGAAAGGACTGCCCATAACTTTGGGGAAAATGGTGTTCTTCTTGCAGACAGAACCTTCTACCTTTCGCCTTGAAAGATAAGTTTAAAGGGATCGGCTTCTTTCTTGGAGTAAATTTATTTCCACATCAGTGGATGTCTAATGCCAAATAACTACGGACACCCTGTTTGGCAACAGAACTTGTATAATACGAGGATATTTGCTTTATCCGTGTTTCCCCCAAAAAGTGGGTCGGGAGAGACAGCCTGGCGCACTTAACACCGCACTTCTTAGAATAAACACTAAGCCCCAATCGAGAGAAATTACAAGCATAAAAGAATGTTGGCCCTCAAAACTCCGAGTGGGTTCCTCTGAGTCTGGGACTTGTGTTTATCAGGCAAATTGCAAGGAATGTTCTGTGCATTTTTATGCAAACTAAATGAGATTTGCAATGAAATGTAGCATTTGGATTTTGTTCTCTACTTTTTTACGGTAGTGTAGCTCAGCGAAAAGTTTTCTCGCACTATACAACAGCCATTAAACAAGTAAAACCAACCACCAAGCGTTAGCATTCGTCCGAACAAGAGCACTCTCCCACCTCGTGTTGGCCTTGATTACGCGCCACTTGACAGGGAGGAATAGGCCAAATCCCCAGTTTTTTTTATCTGATTTTCTCTCTCACATTTTCTCACCCATACCAGATGGGAAAGACCCGTTCACTCACACAAGCTCTTATAGAGCGACATCCAACCTTATTAAGGATGTCATAGAACACATATTTTCTAGAGCAGATGTTGCAAGTGCCAAAATTTCCTCTCTACCGGCCGTTTTCGAAGAAATAAATTATGAACCTTGGCAAACCAACAAATGACTTGTCTTTCGCCATCTGCATTCTTAGTAATGTGTCATAGAAACAGCTCTCCCCCCTTTCTCATATTGAGGCTGTTAATATATTAATCTCTAGTGTGCAAAGGATTCGGGTCATTTTTTACCTGTTCCTTTCGAGGTCGCTAATTCAACCTACTACACGGAGTGAAGTAATATGCTGTTCAAACTACCATTATTATCATCAGAAAATACGTTCTATGACCCTCTCTGAAGAAGGATATTATTAAAACCCTTGTTCATACTTTCCTATCTTGTCAACAAACGCGTACACGACATCATACCAAGAGATCTTTGTAACAAAATCCGCTGTCAGGCCCACGAACCTACACAATTCATATTTATATTTCGGTCAACAAACCATAATTTAACGGGTTTAACCATATTTTATCTATTTAGGAAAGATAGACTAAATGGATCGAAGCTATTTTTGTCAGAGATGTATTTTGTCGAATTAACTCATGCTATTTTTGAGGTGTAGTTACCTCGTGTCGAGATGCATTTTATCAGCTATTGGAAGAGGTTTTTTTACCCTCCTATTTTCTTTAACTCTATATACTATATCTTCAGGATTTCAATCGATATTAACTTAGTACAAAGACATCCGGATTCAGAACGTCGTGCCCTGGCCAATTCAAGCGTCTTTAGGAGCTGATTCTTTAACAGATTAAAAGTTCCAGGACCTACCTTGGGTACTTACTTCTTGCTCATCGCATCCAAAACAAAGGAAGAGCTATCAATGCATCTCCCTCCCCCCCCATCCCTCCCGAAGCTCTATAAATAAGTTGAGGGATGGCTGGTCTTTATTCACGCGGCATTTCCGCAATGCAAAGTGAGCATAATTAGCAAGTGAATACACATGAGCTTGGTAAAACATTAGCAATTCGACTAGATTCGAACGTCCACATTCGGAACCCGACCAAATCAAAATTAGACAAACACTCTTTCACTGCATTTATGCACTTTTTCCAAAAAGTTCGATTTCTTCCAAAATGGCGATTTCTTTAAGAAACAGTAAACCCATGATTATTACAAGAAACCTATACCTTACTGCAAGCACGAAAATTCTTCCAATTGTATGAATGTTTTTCAACCTGAATTTCTTTAAAAAAAATCATTCAATGATAAAAGGAAATGTATATGACTAGGTTGGTCCCCAAAATAAAGCTAGTTTTCAATTGGCAGACGAAAAAAATTTTGTGTTTTTAAATATATATCTGTTGATGTCTCCACTTTACACAGCCATCATCCACCTGTAGGCATAATGGAGACTCAGTCACATAACTGAGATGCCTGACAATTATATCCTTGTTGCTTTAAAATTCCTCAAGGATATCGCACCCAAAGCATCAGAATGGCTCCGTTTGTATGGCCTAATATATATCTTTTTCATCTTAACTGCATTATTATTCTTTCATAGGAAATGGTGAAAAAGACAATGGCTAATGACGATAAATATGAATTTTCAACGACAAGTGTCACCTACCTGTTTATTTAGTTTTGCTGTAGTTACGTACATATCTATTTAAACTAGTGAGGGAGAAATTCGTAAACCCAACAAAACCTGACGCTTCTCTTGATTTTGTGTTTAGGAGTCGGACTACATAGAATGCAAGTAACAAACATTCGTTATGGATGGATGTTGTGTGGGGCTTTTCATAAACATTACCAAACTTTCATTGATGAAATCATTGGACAGAATCCTTAGCATGTCCTAAACAGTACAAACATAGTTGTAAGGGAAAAGGGGACGCCAAGAAGAATACCCCCTTCTTTTGTTTCCTGAATTCCTTCCCTCCCTATGTATCCTAAGTTTAACTCCACGTGGAGTAAAAAAGCTTTGTATTCAAGGAGAAAAATACAAGAAGAAAGAATTTAAATATCAGTTAAGCTGAGCGCTAAAAGCTTTCACCTCGCCGCTGAAATGCTAATCTCTGTAGTCGGGAAAAGGATAGCCGAAAGTTCCCACACACATCGTTGGAGACGATTAAGACCGGTGTCGGGCGACAAAAGCTAATCCCTCTCGGCGCCGGAAGCTTTCTTTCAGACGTCTGTGACTTCCAGCGATTAAGCATAAAAAAATGGCTGTCATATAAATACCCTGGGTTTTTCAAAGATCGAGAGATTGACTTTGAGATCTCGTCGCCTTCGTTTCAGATAATGTATCTGTTTCCTCAAGTCCCTGGTATTCGAGTATCCCATCAAGGTTGGATCTCACGAGGCAAATCCATCTCTTTTATGAAAGCTTACTCTGTTCAGAGCAAAGCCTCGAATCGTTTTTGTCCTTGAAGAACTGGCCGGGATTCTTCTCATCTCATCAGAACCCCCCTTCAAGGATCTCCAGTTTCCCGTGGGAGATTTCGCGCCAAGCCACGTCAGTCTCGATTTTTGGAGGTTGCACTTCTCTGGAACAGAGGTACCTTCTTCCGTCTTCAAGGAATATCGTGAACTTGTCTTCTGGACCCCCCTTCTTCATCCTCATCACCATCAGGATATTCGACGAGAATCACGACCATTTTCCGTCTCCATTCTCCCGCGCCGGCTCACTAAAGGAGTCCCCTTCCTCGAGGTCTCCCTTTAAGGTAAAACGATTGCATCTCCCGTTAATTGCCCCGCTATCCGACTTTTAAATATTCCTTCTGTACAACTGATTTATAGTATCCCATTTAAAAGCTAATTAACAAGTAATTAACGTTACCCGATCGCCAATTTTCTATAGTCTTTCAGTATTATCCTTATTTAAATTTCCTATATTTCCTGTATGTGTATATATATATATATATATATATATATATATATATATATATATATATATATATATATATATATATATATATATATATATTAACTATTGACTTATTAAAAATTATATTTTTGGTTTTCACTCTTTAAATATATCCTTTTCTAGAGTCTGTCAATATTATCCTTATTTACATTTCCTATATTTCCTGTATGTATATATATATGTTAACTAGTGACTCATTAAAAATTATATTTTTGGTTTTCACTCTTTAAATATATCCTTTAACTGCAACTTGGTAAACTCATTAAAAGCTATCGGCCCCTGTATTAAAATCGCACTCTTATACCTCGTAATCAACGGATTACTTTTACGAAGTTAACGTACTTGTACGTAGCGAAGGACACGTACGTACATTAGATAATATATGTGTATGTAACTGTATATATACATATTCTCGTGGCTTTTATCTCTTCCCTACCAACCAAAAGATACATATATGTATATATAGACGTATTGTTTGGGGAGTGACCTATTCCTCGACAATAATTATTAAAACTCTCTCTCTCTCTCTCTCTCTCTCTCTCTCTCTCTCTCTCTCTCTCTCTCACTCACTGTCTCTATATCTCTGTCTCTTTGACTCTCTTTCTCTCTGTCTGTATCTTTCTCTCTTTAAATCATTTTTAAAAAGGGAGAACGCCAAATCCCGTGTAACTACAGGCTTATTAGTCTGACGTCCTCTTTGGATAAACTACTTGAAAGCATAATTGCTGATCGAATAATTGTGCACCTAAAATCCCGCAACCTGACTTTAGATTCCTAGCATGGGTTTCACAGAAAGAGATCTTGTCTCACAAATCTACTCGAATTTTTCTATAGTATATTGATTGAGTACGATCGATTTCGTGCTGTGGACATATTATACCTAGACTTTCAAAAAGCCTTCGATAAGCTGCCCCACCACGGGGTAATGAGCAAAGTCCGCACTGTTGGCATTACCGGGAAGGTAACCTACTGGAATGAGAACGGATTGACTCACCTGAGGTAGCGGGTGAAGGTCAGAGATGCAGACTTGAGACGGTTCCCATTGACCAGCAGGGCCCACCTTGCTGGTCAATCAATTGGTAAAGTGTCTTTATAACGAAATAATGACCACCGAAATCTGCTTCATATTCCATATACACTTCCCTTGTTTACTCTCTAAAGATAATTACACCTAATAACTATACAATGGGTTCACTATTTCGTTATAAATTGATACCCTTCCTATGTCCTGTCGTTATTCTCTTATTTATCAATTCAAGTGTGCATCATGCAACTTAACCTATATCGGCTCAACGAGTCGAACTCTTCATTCGAAATTTGGATAGCACCCTGGAAGATCATGCAGAACAAGTCTACTGCTGGCCAAATCCGACTATTCAAAAAGCCTCCATATTACAACTTATAATTCTTCGGTAAATATCAACAAATCTCACTATTCGCCCCTGCAAACAACCTACACGATCTACGCATCCTTGAATTATTATGCATTTTGAAAGCTAAACCAACCCTCAATGATCAAATTTAATCCGATCCTCTGCTCGTTACTCGCTAAATGCATCCCCTCTATCACTTGTTTTTGTATTTACAAAATTAAAAACGTATGATTAAATGATATAAACATAATGTGTTGCCCTAAACTAGCTGTATTTGCATTATTTTAATTACTCTAATGATGAGGCTGGTCATCGAAACGTTAGTGTATTAATAAATTAGAAGAATGCACCTGCATTACGTTGCCTTGGTTCTCTTGTTTATATTCAAACTTTGAACTATAAGGAATAGCTCACTTGAATCTATGTATCTATCTATCTATTCTGTTTTTAAATATTAATTGTTAATCCTATGTGCTAGCCCTTTCTCCCACAAATGAAACCCTAATATAAAAAAATTCGTGATAAATTCTTAGCCGATTAACAATAAACAGAAAAAAAACAAACGAGCACATCACGTATGTACCGCTGGCTTTATTTTAAGTCAGAGTGTTCAATCAGTGAAAATTTACAATTTATGATTGAATTTGAGTGTAATTAGTGTGGGTAAAGTAACATACGCTTGTTATGTTCCAAATGCTGGCTGTCTGGTCGACCTTTTACCCAACATCTCCTGAGGTGTTACAGTCATGTAATGTAGGAAAGAGAATAGATATATGAGAATTTATTAGTTTTTTCAAAAAACTTATGTAGTTTAATAAAATAAAAGTAAAATAAGTTTTATTAGAAAAATAAAAATAAATGTATCCAAAAAATAGTCTCTTTCATATCAGATTAATTTTTTTCATTTAAGAGATATTGAAATAAATTAAATCAAAATGATAATCAACTGGTGTAAAGTGCGATGAATATAAAGGATCAAGAGAACTAACCAGCCTAACGCAATAATTTTTTGTGTGTCTTTATGTGTGGTTGGAGTATACATGTCATTTATCGGCCTTTTTGTTCAATCCTTTAAACATTGTAATTGTTGAAAGTTTAAGCGTTACACTTGTTGACATTGCAATTGTTGAACATTTAAACGATGCAATTCTTGAACATTTAAACGTTGCAATAGTTGAGGATTTAAATATTGCAGTTGTTGAACATTAAAACATTACGATTGTTAAACATTTTAACGCCGCAATTGTTAACATTTAAACCCTGCAATTCTTGAACATTTAAACGTCGCAATTGTTGACTATTTAAATGTTACAATTCTTGAAAATTGAAAAGTCTAATTGAAATTGTTAAACATTTAAATATTTCAATTGTTGAACATCTAAACATTGCAATTGTTCGATATTCAAACGTCGCAATTGTTGAATATTTACCCCCTGCAATTCTTAAACATTAAAACGTCGCAATTTTTTTACCATTTAAATGTTGCAATTATTGAGCATTTAAACGTCGCAATTGTTCAACATTTGAACAGTGAAACTGTTGAAGATTTAAATATTGCAATTTTTGAACATTTGAACGTCGCAATTGTTGAAAATGTAAACATTAAAATTGTTGAACATTTAAATGTTGCAGTTGTTAAACATTTATTTTTTTTAACTTTTTAACATTAAAACGTCGCAATTGTTGGAGATTTAAATGTTGCAATTGTTGAATATTTAAATGTTGCAATTGTTTAACATTAACACGATGTAATTATTGAACATCTAAACTGTGAAAATGTTGGATATGAACATTTAAATTTGCAATAGTTGAGCATCTAAACATTGCAATTGTTAAACATTTAAAGGGCGCCATTATTGAATATTGAAGCATTGCAAATATGGAACATTTAAACATTGCAATTAATGAACATTTAAATATTACAGTTGTTGAACATTTTAATGTTACAATTGTTCAAACTTTAAACGTTGCAATCGTTGAACATCTAAATATTGCAATTGTTGAATATTTAAACGATGCAATTCTTGAACATCTAAACTTCGCAATTGTTAAACATTTAAACATTGCAATTGTTTAACATCTAAACATTGCAATTGCTGAAAATTTAAAATATGCAATTCTTAAACATTTCAACATTGCAATCGTTGACATTTAAACATTGCAGTTATGAACATTTAACTGTTGCAATTATTGAACATTTAAACATTAGAATTGTTAAATATTTAAAAGCTGCATTTCTTGAATATTTAATTCTTGTAATATTTGAAAATTTAAATATTGAAATTGTTCAATATTTAAATGTTGCAATTGTTAAACATTTAAACGTTGCAATTGTTGAACAGTACGCAGTCCAGTTTTTAAACCTTTAAACGATTCAATTCATGAACATGTAAACGTCGCAATTGTTAAATATTAAAATGTTGCAATTCTTGAACATTTACATTTTAACCGATGCAATTCTTGAACATTCAAACGCTGCAATTATTTAACATTTAAAAGTTGCAATTATTGAACATCTAAACGTTGAAATTATTAATATTTAAATGTTGCAATTAATGAACATTTAAACGTTGCAATTTTTGAACATCTAAACATTGCAATTGTTGAACATTTCAACTATGCAATTCTTGAACATTTAAATGTTGCAATCGTTGAAAATTTAAACATCGCAGTTGTTGAACATTTAACTGTTACACTTGTCGAACATTTAAACAATGAAATTATGGAATATTTAAACGCTGCAATTCTTGAATATTTAACCATCACAATATTTGAAAATTTAAATATTAAAATTGTTCAATATTTAAATGTTGCAATTGTTGAACATTTAAACCTTAAAATTGCTAAACATTTAAACTTTGCAATTTTTCAACATGTCGGTGTGATGTGACTGTTTGCTTATTGAAGGGCTCATAATGAAAAATATCTTTCACATCCCACCAAATCACGGAGACCACAACTCGGAGTGGGAATTTTATTTATCTGCGATCAAGCCATCTTTTTGCGTCTATTAATAACAATCCTCTCCAGAAATGGCTCACAGCACTCTAAAGCCAATACGTAGAAACGAAACAATATTCACACCTAATTGTTTTTCTTCAGACAGTTCATAAGTCACCCAAACGCAATTTTTTCTGGACTTTTAGTGATTTTAAGATGTGAACGCATTTGTTTGTGCCGTCAAGGATTAGACTCCATAAGAACCTAAGAAATCATTAAGATAAATTTCAGTATTGGGTTCTTCAACCTGAGAATTTCTGAATCCAAAATCGCTTGAATGGATTATTTATTAACCCTCGCTGATCTTCTTCTTCATCGTCAGTTTTATTAGCTCTCGCTGATCTTCTTCTTCGTCGTCAGTTTTATTAGCCCTCGCTGATCTTATTCTTCGTCGTCAGTTTTATTAGCCCTCGCGGATCTTCTTCTTCATCGTCAGTTTTATTAGCTCTCGCTGATCTTCTTCTTTGTCGTCAGCTTTATTAGCCCTCACTGATCAAAGTCTTTATCCTCAGTTTTATTAGCCCTCGCTGATCTTCTTCTTCGTCGTCAGTTTTACTAGCCCTTGCTGATATTCTTCTTCATCGTCAGTTTTATTAGCTCTCACTGATCTTCTTCGTCGTCAGTTTTATTAGCCCTTGCTGATCTTCTTCTTCATCGTCAGTTTTATTAGCTCTCGCTGGTCTTCTTCTTCGTCATCAGTTTTATTAGCACTCACTGATCTTCTTCTTCGTCGTCAGTTTTATTAGCTTTCGCTGATCTTCTTCTTCATCATCAGTTTTATTAGCTCTCGCTGATCTTCTTCTTCGTCGTCAGTTTTATTAGCCCTCGCTGATCTTCTTCTTCATCCTCAGTTTCATTAGCCCTCGCTGAACTTCTTCTTCATCGTCAGTTTTATTAGCCCTCGCTGATCTTCTTCCTCATCGGCAGCTTTATTAGCTCTCGCTGATCTTCTTCTTCGTCGTCAGTTTTATTAGCCCTCACTGATCTTCTTCTTCATCGTCAGCTTTATTAGCCCTCGCTTATCTTCTTCTTCATCGTCAGCTTTATTAGCCCTTGCTGATCTTCTTCTTCATCGTCCGCTTTATTAGCCCTCGCTAATCTTCTTCTTCATCCTCAGATTTATTAGCCCTCACTGATCTTCTTCTTCATCGTCAGCTTTATTAGCCCTCACTGATCTTCTTTTTCATCGTCAGCTTTATTAGCCTTCGCTTATCTTCTTCTTCATCGTCAGCTTTATTAGCCCTCGCTGATCTTCTTCTTCATCGTCCACTTTATTAGCCCTCGCTAATCTTCTTCTTCATCCTCAGATTTATTAGCCCTCGCTGATCTTCTTCTTCATCGTCAGCTTTATTAGCTCTCGCTGATCTACTTCTTCATCGTCAGTTTTATTAGCTCTCGCTGATCTTCTTCTTCGTCGTCAGTTTTATTAGCCCTTGCTGATTTTCTTCTGCATCGTCAGTTTTATTAGCTCTCGCTGATCTTCTTCTTCATCATCAGTTTTATTAGCTCTCGCTGATCTTCTTCTTCGTCGTCAGTTTTATTAGCCCTCACTGATCTTCTTCTTCATCGTCAGCTTTATTAGCCCTCGCTTATCTTCTTCTTCATCGTCAGCTTTATTAGCCCTTGCTGATCTTCTTCTTCATCGTCCGCTTTATTAGCCCTCGCTAATCTTCTTCTTCATCCTCAGATTTATTAGCCCTCACTGATCTTCTTCTTCATCGTCAGTTTTATTAGCCCTCGCTGATCTTCTTCTTCATCCTCAGATTTATTAGCCCTCGCTGATCATCTTCTTCATCGTCAGCTTTATTAGCTCTCGCTGATCTTCTTCTTCATTGTCAGTTTTATCAGCTCTCGCTGATCTTCTTCTTCGTCGTCAGTTTTATTAGCCCTTGCTGATCTTCTTTTTCGTCGTCAGTTTCATTAGCCCTTGCTGATCTTCTTCTTCATCGTCAGTTTTATTAGCCCTCGCTGATCTTCTTCTTCATCGTCAGTTTTATTAGCTCTCGCTGATCTTCTTCTTTGTCGTCAGCTTTATTAGCCCTCACTGATGAAAGTCTTTATCCTCAGTTTTATTAGCCCTCGCTGATCTTCTTCTTCATCCTCAGTTCTATTAGCCCTCGCTGATCTTCTTCTTCATCGTCAGTTTTATTAGCTCTCGCTGATCTTCTTCTTCGTCATCAGTTTTATTAGCACTCACTGATCTTCTTCTTCGTCGTCAACTTTATTAGCTCTCGCTGATCTTCTTCTTAATCGTCAGTTTTATTAGCTCTCGCTGATCTTCTTCTTCATCGCTAGCTTTATTAGCTCTCGCTGATCTTCTTCTTCGTCGTCAGTTTTATTAGCCCTTGCTGATCTTCTTTTTCGTCGTCAGTTTCATTAGCCCTTGCTGATCTTCTTCTTCATCGTCAGTTTTATTAGCCCTCGCTGATCTTCTTCTTCATCGTCAGTTTTATTAGCTCTCGCTGATCTTCTTCTTTGTCGTCAGCTTTATTAGCCCTCACTGATGAAAGTCTTTATCCTCAGTTTTATTAGCCCTCGCTGATCTTCTTCTTCATCCTCAGTTCTATTAGCCCTCGCTGATCTTCTTCTTCATCGTCAGTTTTATTAGCTCTCGCTGATCTTCTTCTTCGTCATCAGTTTTATTAGCACTCACTGATCTTCTTTTTCATCGTCAGCTTTATTAGCCCTCGCTGATCTTCTTCTTCATCGTCAGCTTTATTAGCCCTCGCTGATCTTCTTCTTCATCGTCAGCTTTATTAGCCCTCGCTGATCTTCTTCCTTATCCTCAGATTTATTAGCCCTCGCTGATCTTCTTCTTCATCGTCAGCTTTATTAGCTCTCGCTGATCTTCTTCTTCATCGTCAGGTTTATTAGCTCTCGCTGATCTTCTTCTTCGTCGTCCACTTTATTAGCCCTTGCTGATCTTCTTCTTCTTTGTCAGCTTTATTAGCCCTCGCTGATCTTCTTCTTCATCGTCAGCTTTATTAGCCCTCACTGATCTTCTTCTTCGTCGTCAGTTTTATTAGCCCTCGCTGATCTTCTTCTTCATCGTCAGCTTGTTAGCCTTATACGGGGTCGCTGTTTCTGATGAGCTGCTTCCACCTCGCTGATATTTGCCAATCTTCAAAACATTTCAATACACTTCAATTTTTTGGCTGCCTAATGGGACAATATTCCATTTTAGTGTAACCATAAAACATAATGCCTTTTGTGTGTTTTGTTTACCACCATCACTAATAAAGGTTTCTTACAATAGGTAGCTTGATTAAACAAGGTCAGCAGACCTAAGTCGCGTGCTCTCAATTATTCTGATTTATGACCTTAATTTTAATAATTTCGCGACTAACCTTAGGAGGACCTTAAACTTATTTTATTCGTAAGAGAATGTAAAACAGCATGAAGGTTTCAAATTACGTTAGAATCGGCCAAATTGTTACGATGTTATTGTCAAAAAAACTTAATGAAAAGTTAAATGGTTACCACCCGACCTTCAACCTATGGACCCACATAGTAACTTATAGAATCGCGTCCACACGATTAAAAACTAGGCGTTACTCACTAACTCTATAATTTATGAAGGAATTTTTTTTTAGTATTTGTATAATAATTTCATCTTAGTTTGGTTATGACTTTTTTATCAAAGTTATTTCTAATAATTATTTTATAATATCAAAAAACAAAATGGTGAAGTTCAGAAATAAATATAAGTATCGAAATTTTGTGAATTTTTTAAAATCTAAAGAATTACAAATGGTGAAGTTCATAAAATTTATTTTTATATATCTTCTTCTATATTTTAACAACGGGATATTTTGAAAGAGGGGAAATTTAGTTGCGATTTCCTTTTTAAAATTATTATAATTGGCGAAGTTAAGAAAATTTATAAAAATTTAACCTTGGCTGCTTTTTTATAGATTTTAAATTTTAATCTTAGTAGTGAAGCGCAAGCTCCCCCCGAAGGGGGGAGTAGCGAAGCCATTTGCCTGGTCTTTCAATAATAATAACGCGGGAAAAACATTGTGCATAGTCTAATTCTGACATTTGCCATCAAAATAGCTGCACCAAATGTCTAAAATATCACAATCCTTCTATCTTTATTTATTGATTAGAGAAATGTCGCTCCGCCGAAATGACCAAGCGACGCGCTGAACGTGTGTCATTTTGTTCCCTAAGTATAAATGGGAAAGAACAACTTTACTGATTATAATGTTGTTTAGGATCTTACTTTTAATTCAATGGCAACTTCTGCAGCTTAAAATTTCTCGTATATAAGATTTGATGACGAATTTTGGTTGCTTATGATTTGCACACGTTCTTCGCTGCTAAGCACGACCGTTCTAGGGATCTAACTTGTTTCTAGGTTTTTATTCCGAAATAACGAAACCTCCCTAAAATTAACGAGAAGGGGATTTCTTTCTCTTGTAAAACTGCTCTGTAGGTGTGGTTTCAGCTTCAGCTGGTGCTTCAGGGTCATAGGATGCTAAGCTATGTGGCACTTTTGCCTAGGAGTAATACCTTAATTAGTGTTTATTTTTAAAGAAATTTTCCTAAAGAGGTCATGTTCACTCAGCCGAGAGAGTGAAAAATTGGTGACAAAATAGCGAGGAAGGCAGTGGATATGGGGTTTTGAGTAGTTCACTCAGAAGGTAATGAAGTTCTAAGATCCTAATGATACTCTCTGTTAACTTGAACCTTAAGCAATGACTTACGATGGTTGTTACCACGTTTACTAGTTTCTCTTTTAACGCCTTTTCTTTTTTTTGCATGCACCATCTCTCACTTTTTTGGAATTCCCTTTCCCTTTTGATAAAAACACTACTTATTTTCGAGGAAAATAGTACTTGGCGACTTGATAATGTTTATGTATCTTGGCGATGCTTTGATGCTCTGGGGGTAACGGCCGCTTTATGGGTTGTGTTGCTTTCGAACTACAGAGAGGTAAGTAGGGCGCGCGAAACAAAGGCAAGACGCCAGAATATACAGTTCCTTTTAAGAGATCAAATTAAACTTATTGGCATTGAATTGGAGCGAAAGAAGCAATAACGAATGAACAAATTTCGGCCTACCCCCCGCCCCTACCCCGATTATCTACTATATACATTTATACAGAGAAGCAGGGGTATGCATTCGTCATCAACAAATTGCAGTTTTTCCCTCCTTATTTCATAATTTCTCACTTTTATCCCTTTTCACCTTATGTATTCTAAGAAATATGGTCTCATTCTAACAACAACTATATATATTTCAAGCTGTCATTTGGATTTAAACCATGTTTCATACACAAGAAAGATTGCCTATGAATGTGTTATATGTATACATGAGTTTGGCAAAATCAAAATTTGATCGATTGCCAAGAAAGGGAGCCAATCCCTCTCGCGTTTTGCTCACATTCCCCCCTCCCCCCTTCCCCAGACAAACTATATTCGCTTCAGTTTCCATTCGGTCTCTAGAATCATATGAAAAATCCCCTATTCCTCCAGATTGGTCAAGGAGTGGATGTTAAATTCTTCATATGAACTAGTTTTGTGTGAGAATTCTTCCCATAATAATAGGGACGTAATATGCAGCCCCGACCACACGAGGAAAAGTTCCGCTGACCTGCCTCCCCCCGTGGGCAGATTAGGTTAGTTGAGTATATTAAATGACCAGATGGTTTATCTATTTAGTTTGGAGTACACCATTTCCCCTGCACAATCAGGTCTTGCGTGTTCCTTTCTTTGACATAGGTACACTACCGAGCAAAATAAGAGAACGATTTTCCATTATTAAAATACCTAAAAAATATAAGTTGGTAAATGAAATTGCCATGGTACATAAAGGCATGCATTTAATATAGTTTATGAAGATTTCATGATAAAATTGTATATTTATGAAACCATACTAAATGAACTAACACAATAAAATAGTGACATGTCCAAAATAAGAGAATGATCATTCATAGAATTGCTTACCAAGCAAATACACTAGAAACAAAGCAAGAATTTACAAAGATGAAACTTAAAACACTTCATATGAGGTGTTATAAACTTTGTTTCCTATTACTTGGGTGCAACGACGACCACAGAACCTCACTAGGTTCTTTCGAAATTCTGGTATCAGTTTGGTTCATTCTTGCGCAATTTTCGTCGAAAAATCCGTCGCAGCTGAAGGCTGTTGGTCTCGAACTTTGTCTCCATGATCTTCCAGAGATTCTCAATTGGGTTCAGATTCGTGCTTCTAGCAGACCACATCCTTACCTTGTTACCTTCTTGTTCAAAATGATATTTTACTCGCTTTGCATTAGGCATGGCGCGTTGTCCTTTTCTCAAGTATACTTAAACCCTTGGAGGGGTTGGGTACACATGCACCATTCTATGGATGTCTTGATAATTCTCATCACTACTTGAGGTTGTGAGGAGGATTTGTGCACGTTTGTGAAGCGTGGGATCAGGACGATGATCCCTGGATCTTGCCCCTTCCCTTCTGGTAGAACAGTTCGCAACCTTTTTATGTTACACATTTTCAAAAGGCAGACAACCAGAAGATAACTTTGGGGACGAACACTCGTGTATTTGACACGAGGCTCCGCAGTTTGTAAGGAGGTTTCATCTCCTTCTGGGCTGTCTTTGGGTTCCCTTCAAGTCTCTCCTAGAGGAGAGGGTGTTTTCGTTTTTCCAATATATACGGGTTCAAGGGCTTCTAATCGAGTGGGGGCCCCTTCTACTTTCTCAGGTGGCCACTAAAAACACAGCAAGAGAGACGACCCCCTCCTCCTCGGTCGATGCCCCTCTGGATCGGGTCAGATGACTTACCACCACACATCACCCCCTGCGCATTGCCTACGCACCTCATCGATACGAGGTTTGTCAAGATGATGGGAGGCGGCATGGATGATCCCACTTTCCTACCAATACTAGTCGGCATACCTGACCCAGCCACTGTTTATAGGCCATATGAGTCCTCAGGTGGAATACCTGAAACCTAGGGGGAAGAGATATTCCCTTATGTGACTTCGGGCTCACTTCCCTCCCTCCTTTCCAAATAGGAAAATGGAAGGAAAGAGAACAAGGAATTCTTCTCTCCCCACGTCTGTTCCAGTGAGGTACAGCTCCATTGCGGTTCCGACAACCGACTAGGTCAAGATTGGCACATCCGGCTCTGAGGAGATCTTGGGGGCGAGAGGACCAGAGAAAAACCAAACTCAATTACATCGGGGGCTCTCATTCAGAAACTACCTGGCGTTTTGAGCCCGCTGGCTTCAAACGCTTTCTAGAAATTTGCTCCACATATCTAAACATGTTGGCCAAATGGCACATGTTCCATCAGATCATAGTATTAGCTAAGTTGGCTTATAGAGTGCCAAAAGTGATCCGTTTCTCGGACGAGCCTTTTGGAAAATCCGTCAGACTCTTATGAGGGGGCCATGATTAGTGACATTCTGACAATTAATGGTTCGCCGGTTAATGTGACGCCATACTCTACCATGAACATCATGATATGATTGTATTATGCGTGAGAACTAGTGGATCATTTCTTAGAAAACACTACCAAATAGCTGGATCACATGAAAGCGGTCAAAGTCGAACGCGTGATGAGAAAACAGAGAGGGGCCTTTAACTCCACTCCTACAATTTTCCTCATGTTCGATCGTGATAGGCACCCTGAGTTTGTGCATGTATGTTGGTATTGCTACGCGTGAAGGCATTTATGCCACTGCATCGGAGATGCTACAAATAACACAGGTTTAGCCACAGGAATCCCTCATGTAGACGTGCAAAATCTTGTTTACCCGAAGTCTGTGTAAGTTGCACCAAGTTGGCAAAGTGTGGCAATTAAGTTGAGCCTAACCCTGTTTCTTCAAAGAAATATGGTGCGCATCTTCTGGAAAGGAAATCAGCCGTTTAGGGTCGAATCCTCTTTTATTACGCGATGCCAAGGATATGGTCCGTGGGCGCCCAGCGCTAACCGCGACATATTATACCTAAATCTCGAAAATTCACCTTCTGCTCCTGTGACCTCCATGCCTACGAGGACGGATGCATTCGTGCTCATTCTGATCCCTTCTATGGGTTCTAACTTCCTTCCCCCCCGGGCGGTTCCCTGGCTTAGCTGGCGTCACAAAAGATTCACACCTGGGTCCCAAAAGAGGACAGCAGCAAAGGAGTTTTGGCTCTTACTCTCCCAACCAAGGCTAGACTGCGCGACTCAGAAAGGTGGGACCCTCCAAAAGAGGCATCCCTGACTCTGTATCTGCCCCGCCTACTAAAGCTTTGAAGGCAGAGAAAATGACTCGCATAGCGAGCCCAACCTCATCAGATAAATCTTCGAATGTGACAACGCCTTCAGTGCCTTTTTCGGCCAACAGCACCCTGAGCTCTGCCTACGCGAAGCCTATGGTCATTTCCGCGAGAGTCTTCTTTTCGAAGAGGGCTTCCGCTAGGACGTAGTGTTGAAACCAATTTAAGGTACATATCAGGTTTTGTAGAGCCAACCATATAAAATTTAAAATAAGGCTAAAAAAAATCTGAAAAAATTGTAACATCATCTTTTGGGGGGCTAAACTTTGCTTAAAAGTTATCTTTTCCGTTGGGTGAGGCTGGTTGTATTCAATTATTATAGTTCTCATCTCTGAAGCTAGAAATGAGTAATTTTAGTACAGGAAAAAAATTTGAACATTAACCCCTTATGTCTCTAAGGTTTAGGCAATTTTAGATTGAGGAAATCCTTGTTTGCAAACTACTATTTGGATAACACTATAAATTAATCCATGTATGATGAATTTCCTAGATATTGACAAAGTATTTCCTATGAAGGGATATGGCTTCACTTTATTGAATGTATTTATTTATATATTCACTCATCACATGCATTATTTTTGTTTTATAATAACGGGTCTTTCTATTATTCATTTTCAGGACTAAGATGAGTAAAAAAACTAGAACATCAACAAGTCAGTGTCTTTGGCTCCCCACTTCCAGAACTTTCTCATTATGAGCTGCCAACAAAACAGGTTGCCAGATATATTCAGTATGTAAAAGACGATAAATACAAGATGAACAAGAATGTTATTCCTGGCGTATCCGAGGCCCTTACTGAGGTTTGGAAAAAAAAACCGTATTCCAGTTCAGCCGATCAAGAATGGTAGAACCAAATTGTTCCGATTGGTGGAAGAAGCGACTGTAGTATCAAACCAAGGAATGAATGCCACTAAGAGTAAGAAGCTTATCTCATCATTGGGGTGACCTTTTGATCTAGCAGGCTGCCAGTGTACTGATTGATCTCTTGGAGAGAACATGAAAGTGCCACGTCAAGAGCATGAAATTCTTATTGAGCAAATAACTCGGCGTCTCATGAAAATTGGAGTGAATGTAAAATTAAGTCAAATGATTAATAAAAGGAAAATCAGAGAAGATCGAATTTAGGAAAGAGGAGAAGAAGAAGAGTCACAAAAAAAGAAGAGGGAAGAGAAAACTACAATTTCAGACGAAATCTTGGACGAAGAAACCTCATCTTCTGACATTTCTGATAAAGAATGGAAGAAAGATTTTGCGAGAAAAGAAAACATCATACCAATACCAACAATTGCCATGGAAGCAGATCGGTATTCTGTGTCAAATAAAGCTGCTGCTGCTGCTATTAGTAGTGCAGCCCTATTCAATTATGGTATTATAAATTCAGAATACCACTCTCATGTAATTGACCATCACAAAGTCTGCAGTGCATGGCAGAAATTAAGGAGGAATTTTACCGAATCTAAATGTATGGGAGATAAGAAAATTGCCGCTTTGTTTTTTGATGGGAAGAAAGAAAAAACACTAACTAAAAATAGAAACGAAACAAGTAGCAATGTAGTCGTTAGCGCGCTTGCCCGACAACTGTTTGGCGGGCAGTTCGAATCTCCGTCCATATTTTCTTTTGCTTTTAAAGCTGATGCTATTTACTAGGGAAGTTACTTCCGCGACTACGCATCACGGTGAGCACGGGTAGGTGGAGCTCGTAGCCATAAGAGTCAGTTCACCTAAGAGAAGGATAACAAGGATACGGGTTACAAAAGAAAGGGGGGGCAATGCTTCTTTTGTAACCCGTAATTTTTTATTTTTTTTTTAAACCCTGACGGCTCATCTTGTTAATAGGTTTTTTCCAGGTATCTGTTAATCCCACCCCTTTTGATCTTTATATCCCATATTTTCATTAATCAGGTGTATAAATATCTTTCTCTTTTTCCCTGTCTTTTAGTCTGCTCAGTAAAGGACCAGTAGTCGAAAGGCCTCGCAGTTCTCCGTTGTTTCATTTTCCTCGTGGCTGTAACGTTATTCATAAATTCCTCACGTTCCTTATTTTCGTGATTCAGTTATACATATATATATGTAGGGGAATCGTCACTTCCCCCCCCCCCCCATCCCGTTTACTCTTGGTGCAGTCCCAAGGCGGTTACCGCAAAGACATCCGGCCCAGGCATCGGTGAGTCAAAAGCGTAACCGCAGCGTGGCACAACTCGGTGCCATGAAAGACCCTAAAGGTCAAAATGTAAGATCTCCCCCAGAAGAGTAAGATCCAGTTTCACGTCAAATAAGAAATTGAAGACGTGTTTCTCCCAATCTCGAAGGCTAACGAGGAGCCGATGTTTGACTTCGTGGGAAAAACCGTTGGCCAAAAGAACTCTCCTGGGGCCGTCCTCAAGCCCCTTCCCCTCCTTACCACTCCCCCAGTGGGGTGACGAGGTATAAATGAGGAACTCTGAGGAAAATCATGGTAGTATCCGTCAGTCTCTAGGTGAGGAAGTCTTCGGATCAAACCGAACTACCGAGACTGGAGAGGTAGAGTACTTGGCTCGCCAGACCAAGAAGTACCCTGCAAGAGAGGCAGGGCTACCTACCTTAAGGGGCTAAGAAGATGCTCATCCTCGAGCTAGTCCCAGGTTATCAAACCAAACGATAAGTTAACTTTGTTAAGTTCAACTTACTCTCGCCAGAGAGACTCCTCATATCCTGGTGCACCTTAAACATCAGGAATATTCCTCGTCCTTGAGGAATTAAGAAAAGAAGGAGGAAAAGGCTCCCCCTCGAGCCCGTTACTCGGTGGCCACACCGAACTCGTAAGTTAATTTGGTAAGGAACCAAGTTCAAATTATTTTCACCAGAGAAATCCCCCTCCGTTATACTCGCCCTTGAAGAAGACTGGAACTAAGAAGAAGCTCATCCTCGAGCTGGTTCCTTAGTTACCAAACCGAACATTAAGTAACTTATTCTCGCAAGAGAAACCCCACTTCGTTATCCTCGCCCTTGAAGAAGACCCTTCCCGAGTTCAGTCCTTGTCCATAAGGAAATAAGTAACGAAGGAAAAAAGCTCTTCCTCGAGCTCGTTACTCGGTGGTCACACCGCACTCCAAGTTAACTTGATTTAAGAACCAAGTTCGACTCACTCTCGCAAGAGAGACCACGACTGCCTAGGTGTTGCATAAAGCACCGTATTTGTTCGCGTCCTTGAAGACCCCCCCCCCTCCCGGAAGAACGTGTGGATCCCCCAGCTGCCACCCTCGCCAAAACAACTGTGTGATTTCGCCCAGCTACATCTGGCAAGACGACACGCGTCGTGAGTCAATAACATTTCTGAGGCCCTTTAAACTCCAGATGAGTCCGTAAGCCTAATTCTTATATTATTGTTGTGTGTAGAGAAATTAAATAATTTTTGTGGGTAAACTAATTTAATTAATTCTTGTTCATGATAATATTCAGAGTATTGCTGTAGTAAATGTTTAGATGGTGTGTATTCAATGGTTAAAGTTAAAATATAAGTTTATTTGGGGAATTAGTGTTGTTTCTCTTATATATCTTACGTGTTTCGGAACGGTTCTGTTCGTTAAGATATTCAGATATCAATATATATTAGACACTCTTAGCACTCTTAGAATAGAACAAAAAGGGGGGGAATTCTACGACAATATATATATATATATATATATATATATATATATATATATATATATATATATATATATATATATATATATACACATATATAAACAATTGTCTTTTAATGTAGACAATGTATTTTCAGGAGCAAATTAAAAAAAAAAACCCTGTTTTTTTTAAAGCAATTACAATTCCATCATATCGGATTATATATATAATTTTTAAGGTAATTTCGAAATGAGCGGCTTCGCCCCTATATCCCCACTTAATTGTGGCACTTGCACCCTCACACCCCCCTCATTTTTTAAAGACACTTGTAATATTCCTAATTCGAAAGCCTAACATTAGATTCGAATTCAAAGTGCGATTGCTAAATGTCGTTAGGCCTTTAATTTTTCTACCACGTTTCGGTCACTCTATTTTTCGTCATAACATCATAATTAGAAATTTGCCCACATTACTTAGGGAAAGTTCTACTGAGTATATCTACGATATAAACTATACAGCATTTGCGTTTGTTTTTTTTTAAATGGAGATATTTATAACAAAGCGCCCACAAAATTCGAAGGCGGGCATAATCCCCATATTAACCAAAAAATGCTATCTTTAATTTGTACTCAATTTTGTATCTGGTGAAAATTTCCACGTATCGTTAACTTCTGTGTACTCCAAGAATTCCCTCATTTAATCGAAATATTTACACATTCAGGCAACATCTTCTAATCTGATTAGATATGCTGTTGAAAACTTTTGAGATACACGAGTGCATAACATGAGTGAAAACGAAACTCTTGACTAAATAATTATTTTTTGTGTTTTTCATATTCTAAAAAATTATTCAATATATTGTTGTTTGTTCATTCACTTGTTTTGAATCTCCGAAAAAACTCCCGGCCTCTTCGTCGTAGGCCATTAACATAAGGAGGATTTGGACTCTAGCATTTCGTTCACTGAGCTTTAATTGCTAGGGGGAACGTTAATTTTGGGGGAAAGTTATCGGTAATTGCGGCGATAACATCAAAATTTAGGGGTTCATTAGATTAAATGCTGCTACAATAGTTTCCTTTATATTTAAGAACTAAAGAAATTAGAACCAACGTTATCGACTCTAAAAATTTGGCTAGCCACTGGAGGGGGCAAGCCAGCCCAACTCATCTAAAGTCTCTGCTTTGACCTTAATGGATGAGTCTTTTATCGAATCAGATTCACGCGACTAATTAAGAAGGGCGACCCCAAGTAAGGAAAAGCCGAGAAGAAGAAGTTACGACTCTCAATGAATGTCGGGTAAAATTAAACATTATATCGACATTAAAAGGGGTATTTATAGGAAAATAAATAACAGTGAAGTTCCATTAATTAGTGTATCAAAGAGAAATTATGCAATTATAAAGGACTAAGACGAAATAAAATAGGCCTACTTAAAATTACAGATGCAGAGTTAGTGAGCGATAATAACACAATGATTAGGATGTTAAATAAGTATTTTATCTTAGTATTTACACTCGAGGATAATCTAATTGTATACGCGTGGACTTTGATATTCAGGGGTAATAAGAGAAATTAGAGAAGATTTTAATTACAACGAAGATAGTCTTAAAATAAATAGATAGAATTTACTTTAGTAAAACTTTGGCCCCTAAATATAGTGCGGGAATGTAAAGATGTGCTAAGTGAGCTTCTAGCATGCATAATTAAAAAGTCATTAGACTGGCGTTGTACCAACGGTGTGGAAGAAAGCTTATGTGATTCCATTATTTAAGAAGGGAGATAAAACAATTATATCTAACTACCAGTCAGTGAGTTTGGCCTCAATGGTGGCAAAAATGGTAAAATCTGTAGTAGCACAATCTATTAAGGATCACTTAGATAAACAATCTCAACCCAGTTTTACTAGAGGCAAATCGTGTTTGACTAATTTAGGCTTTTTATAGAAATAGGTACGATGCTGCGAAATGAAATGAGAATTACGATATAGTTTATTTGAATTTTAATATAGCTCTGGACAGGGCGTCGACCTCATGATTTTTTATAAAATTAAAGCGCCTGGGATTGCTGGAAGGATTTATAGGGTGATTCAGTCGTTGCTTATGAGTTAGTATAGATGGGATTAAAGCTAAGTGGGAGAATGTCACCAATGCTGCATATGTGAGCCTTGGCTTAATCACTTGCTGAGTAGGAAGGGGGTTTGCGTCACCAGATCTCCCGACAAAACAGAAACTGCTACTCTTTTTAGTATTTTCTTCATATTATTTCTGTTTTGAGAATAGGGCTGGGTGTGCATCCTCCTCACTTCCCTCCTGAAAGTGTCTCGAGGTCGGACGGGCCAGCCTCGGTTTGTTACTTCTTTAAAATGGCGTAGGACTTAGCTGCCAGAAGAGACTTATCATAAGGAGTAAGGTTCTAATCTCCCTTTGAATCCTCAGTGGGACTGTTTCCACTTAGGAGATTCTTGCCCAGGAACCGAATTAAATTCGGGGTTGATTCTCTATCAAGTCATTCCCGGAGGGGGACCCTGTCGTCAAGAGCGATGCCTCCTTCTGGTCTCCGCTCTCCTCTGGAGTAGGCTAGATCTTCCTCTCCTCTTCCACCACACCACAAGGCGTGTAGAATCCAGACCGGGGATTTGATAGGCTTTAGCCAATGGCATATTAATGTTCTACAAGTAAGGATGCCAGTGATATGACCTACAACGAGAAAATTCATAGAGAAGAGATGTCGGCCATGAATAGAGTCATAATCCGTAGATAAAGGAAAGCGTGGAGTGGGGGCATGATCGAAAGGGGTCATCGGCCCTTTGCCTCTCTAATTGCTCCTATCGGCAGCGGATGATCATGTGAAGCTGGTTTAACGTGTTTTGTTTTTCAATTGTCAGGCCCCTGAGAAATAGGAGAAGGAGCATCCGCTGCCAAACTAGAGTTTTCTAATGACAACTCGGTGGACGAGGGAAAATTGGAAGCCCCCCCCCTCTTTACTAAAATAGGTTTGGACGGACCCACGGAAATGCATAAGAGGGCGGGTATGTCATCTATAGAGGTGGGATTGCCCGAGAACGGCTTAGGAGATGGTAAAGGGCAAACGGCTTTACTAATTGAAAGTGGCGAGTGGGGAATATTACCCACCAGTTAAAGACGTGTTGTGAGCTCCTCGCCATTCACACAACAAGGTGTGCCGATGCTTCTTTTCCCTTGTGTGCTTCTACTTCTTCTATTCCTCGTAAGCAAACTAGAAAAAAACTTATTCAATGTAAACCAAAGAAAAGCCCCCCCCTCCTCCCCTACCAGCTATACTGTCTCGGATTTTCGGCCCTTTCACGGGTTTCAAAAGTGCCTGGTTCAAATTATAGTCTTTGAAATCTATGCGACACTCCCACCGACCAGAGGTTGCCTTCCCAGTGATCAGCCATTCCACAAAGGCTTCAACTCTCATCTGTGTGGCCAGCAAGGCATGTGCGACAGAGTGGAATCTCTTATTGTCTAACTAGTGCTGACAAGCTGGCGTTGATCTGAAGCTTTGTCATGTGACATACCAAAATATGAAATCCAAGAATTTTAGTAGTCCTGACAACCAACAAGGGAAAAAGCTCGTCTCTATATGTTTCGTGGAACAACCGTAGGGACGTGGTCAGCCCATTAGGTGCAGGGAAGGTGCTATTGGAGTAAATTCGCACTTTCCTTTATTCGCGCCCCAACGCTCAAGGCCCCTGAATTCTTATTCCCCCGCAATCATCGTGAGTTAAATGGTGTTGTTTGTAGTTTTCAAAGCCACTTTTCTAACACGTCATGGGGTGGTTAGTTAGGTCCTTAAGACTAGATATAAGAAGAAATAAAGGTAGGATAGTCTTCTAACAACGGGGTGCAAATTGGGAAACGGGCAATGCGCTAACCTCATCAGGCTGGCCAAAGAGCTCAAGTTAACTCAGTTTAGCGAGGCCTTTCGTACGGACACTCGAGGCGTAATGACGCGCTGTTCCTCTGGTTACCATGTGTAGCAGTCTACAAAGGCTATTTCCTTTCTGGTCATAAAATTAGTAAGGGAAGATCTATAAAGAAAATAATGAAAGTGAACAGCGTGAAATTCGTAGGGGATGCAAAGCTGCAGGCAACCCCATTGGTAAGGTGATGTTCTTCCCACCTCTCACTCATTTATCTATGGTAACAAGTCCACTCTCCTTCTCAAGGAATAAGATAATCCTGCCATATACGTAAACACTATCGGAAGAGGCCATGGATTTGACCCAAGTACGTGGCTTCCATTGTGGGTTCGTTCAATAAAAAAATACACTAGCTATTTGCTATTTGAGTCCAACAGCGTGCCAACTTCCTCCCGTTCCGTATTGGATATGGGTGCATAGCTCCCTAATGGGGTGCCTCTGCCATCTAGAGCAAATTCTGATATGACATGAGAGATCTCATCTTATATCAAAAAACAACGAAAAGCTCCAAAGGACGATTCTGCCATGGAGGCCGACCTCTCCATAGTACGTAACGCCTTTCTACTTTCCTTCCCACATACAGTCACACAAAAGCGTGATCTGTAGAAAACTTGATCCATGGATAGGTCAGCACAAGAAAGAAAATAATATGTGAAGAAACGAAAAAAATCACAAATAATACAAATAATAGATTAATAACACATGTTTAAAGTTGTGTTCAGCGAGACAATGATAACACAGAAGGTGAAGGAGTGTGGTCTAGTTAGGTTTAATTCAAAAGTAAGAAGAGGAAAAATTGAGAAGGAGGCATTCACACGCTTTCAAATTTGATCCACTGCTATAAAATGTAGCATTTGGCCACATTAAACTGCGCAGAATCATTTGTAACATGGTCTAAATGAGAGAGAGAGGAATAAGCAAGGGTGAAAACAACATAAGCGCAGGCGACAAGAGCAGCTACATAACGAAGACATATTTAAAACTGTAAAATTAAAAGTGAACAAAGATTCCCACATGCATATTGTATGCATACGTCGAAATGTGGTTCCCAGACGATACCCTTTCGAGCGACATACTGCAACACCACTATACCCCAAAGACAGCTCCAGCGTCACTCATTGACACCTCAGTACACAAACATACTAGGAAATGGTAGTAAGTACTGGATATTGCAAAACTCCCGATACACTCGTTACGACGCACTCAACATAGGACATAATGAAAGTTTGATTTAGTTTGACACGTTCTAATTGTTTTAACATAGAAATATTTTAAAATTGTACTATTAATCAATATGGCCGCACTCGATGGCAAGCATGCCCTCCAGCCGAGACGTAAAGTCTGCGCATACGTTGCGGACGAAGTCCTTCCTCATGCTGGCTCACACGCAGTTGACAGCGGACTTCAGCTCGTCGACATTGCTGTGGCGGACCTTTCAGTCATTGCCCTTGACATGCGCCCACAGGCTGTAGCCGATGTGGTTGAGGTCAGGCGATTGCAGCGGTCAAAATTCCTTCGACCATAAGTTCGACTCCAACCACTCTTGCACGGTTTGGGCCAAGTGGGCCGGGGTACCATCGGCGTTCTTCAGGATTTTCCTAGCCAAGACGTCCATGTAATCGGCCTCAAACATGACCGGAGTCATCTGCTCGCTATTCAAAGTCACAAGACTGAGTATCATCGCGAAGGCTTGGTGCTTGGCCGTGGACAGGTAGTGCACCTCGGAGGCGTCCTGACAGAAGCTTACCACGCGGTCGTTCTGCCTTTTGATGACTGGATGGACCGTGAAGGATTTTCTTGAGAAAAAGAAGAATTCAATTGTCCTAAAATGGCCCTCTGTTTTTGATAACTATACTCTTTGACACCCTTTTTGTAGCGGTATGCTTTGTGGTGCGTGAGTTACTTCTATGATGAAGTAGGCTTTGTTCTAAGAGTGCTTATTCAGTAGTTTTGTTTTTAAGGAAGAGCTATTTAAACACATAAAGATGAGAGGAAACACCAGATATATACCAAAATAAACATTATTTTAAATGAAACACTTAACTATAACAAACTAACAGTTAACACATTTCTATCTTTGGCATCTAGACCTATCGCACGAATATGATGACAAAAATAAACAAATAGGCTACCCGTAAACATACCAATTGCCGATTAGTATTTTTATCGCGACTCTATTTGATTAGCATTAAACATTAAATTAACGTACTCTCGTCTACAAGCACATATGACCTAGGTTCAAGAACAATGGTTTCTACTCCCCTTTAAAACGTGAGACGCACTAAACTTCTACTATCGCAATATGAATATAAATGTTCTTTCTAACTTACATGACAGGAGGTATTAGGGATTGCCGGATGTCGCTGGAAGACTTATCTCTCGCTTTGAAGTGTTGTAGCCGATGATTGAAATTTCGTCGAGGAGGGGGCTGATTCTTCAACGTAATTAAAGAACGGGAGCTCGTTGGGGCTGGGTTCTTCTCCTCTCACTCTTACGGAGCTTGAGATGTGAGAGTCACTCGAGTGTGAGCGGCTTTGCTTTTCTTCAGTCACGCTTCTTCGCAGTCTGTAAAGGATTCTTCGGTATGGCACCGATATAAAGCTTGACTATTTAGGTTAATACGGCCCGAAAAAGGAAGGGATCGATTTTCTCAATCTGATCCTATCGTTTCTCACGGAAATAGTCTTGTAGGGCTGAAGGATCGATCTTCACGAACTAATCCTTCTCTTGGCGTATCGACTTCTAATCTTTTTTGTCTGGCTGAAGGATCGATCTTCACGAACTAATCCTTCTTCTGGCGTATCGACTTCTGATCTTCTTGTAGGGATGAAAGATCGATCTTCACGAACTAATCCTTCTTCTGGCGTATCGACTTCTAATCTTCTTGTAGGGATGAAGGATCGATCTTCACGAACTAATCCTTCTTCTGGCCTATTGACTTCTAATCTTCTTGTCGGGCTGAAGGATCGATCTTCACGAACTAATCCTTCTTCTGGCGTATCGACTTCTAATCTTCTTGTCGGGCTGAAGGATCGATCTTCACGAACTAATCCTTCTTCTGGCGTATCGACTTCCTATCTTCTCTCTTTCTTTGCGGGGCTTATTTTTAGGCGGAATACTGCCCCATCTAAAGGGGGAAGTGATCATTGCACAGAGGCAGGGAAAGGGACGCAAATGGTGAGTTCGCATCTGGGGAGAGCGAGAATTGCCGAAGGTGGCACTGGGGTGCCCAAGTCGGCTCGCTAATTAGAGGCTTGCAACCGCACCGCTACTTGGCGTGCCTTTTGACTAGCACCGCTTTTTTTTCTCATAACCACGGGCTTATGGGTCTCGTAGGTAATTGGATCATTAGAGCGTCGTTTAAGGACCTTATGTGGTCGCCTTAAAACAGATGTGAGCTCCAACTGCCCAAAGCTGTGGGGAGATCAAACAGGGTAAGCAGTTATGGTTATTCGCCGGCTACCTTTCCTACGCTTTTCCTCATGAGGTGGAGGGGGGGGGGCTTTAATGTACCTATACTCCTCCAGGATGCTTAATGTAGCCATTTCTATACATTTACCTCCCTCCTAAACAAATTAACGGCGGAGGGGGTTATTCCAATCCAACGCTTACAATAATAATATACATAGGTAACTTACGGAACATTATATTATACAATAAATTCTGGTTCACTGGGGAATGCCTCGATAACATTTCACTTGACCTTACATCAATTCCTATATTACTGTGCCAACTTAGGATCTTCTTACCTACCACTAGGCGGTTACTCGCCCCTACTTAATTACAATTCTACTGATTTACACTTAACTATACTATAATACAATAGTTAGGCTGCTCCTCAATCGTCGACAGGATTCCGACTTAACGAGTTGGCCATACAATTGTTGGACCCTTTTATATAGTGAATATTAAAATGGTGTGCTAATACCAATACTTTAACGCGCCTGAGTCGGCCGTTCGAGTTATTGAGTCTACTCAAGTATTTTACTAAATGGTAGTGGTATTTCAACCTACTCGAATTACCCTTCTTATGGTACTCGAACACCTTTAAACTGACCATTATGGCTAGAGCGGCTTGTTGCAGCGGGGCATAATTGATGAGAACGTGAGTCCAATAATCCTTCTTTATCAAGGTACACTGTAAGATCAAGTGTGGGTTCGATCTCCGGGGGTCGAAAACAATTTTCCTGGCGGGGTCGTTAATGGGCGTGGAGCTCACTACGACTTGGAGTTTTAAAGATATATCCCTGGACGTTCCGTTCGGGGAGGAGACTACTAGGGGTAGGGGATACTCATCCGCGTCTACCGTCTGAGTAGTTTTACCTTGGTGTATCGCAATACCACCTCTTTCTTCCTTCCTTGTCAACTCATTTGACTCAGTTCTCTTCGTAGGTAGTTCCCCAGGTACACCTGCTCGTACCTCTAACCTACTTTCTTCTTCGTCCATCATTACCCCATTTGACTGGGTGCTCCTCGTAGGTTCTTCCTTATGTACCCCTGCTGGTACCTCATCCCTACTTTCTACGTCTTCCATCGTTACCCCATTTCGCTGGGTTTCCATCGATGGTCCTTTCTTAGGTCCAGGCCGAGCTACAACTTCCTCGGCCTCTATCAGATTCTCGAAAAGTGCTCTTTCGAGTGCGTGCAATCTTTCCTTTTCTTCTCTCTCTTCTCTTTCAGCTTAAGCACGTTCTTTTTCCCTCTTCATTCTCCTTTCCTCGGCTTCTTTTTCTGCTTTCGCTATTTGATTTTCCCGTCGGGTTCTTCTTTCTTCATCTTCCAGGTTTATCTTTATTTTTCTTTCATCATCTTTTCGTTTTATCTTTATTCTCCTTCCTCATCTTCCCTTTCTATTCTTATTCCGAATTCTTTAGGTTCTATTTTCAACAGTATTATTCTTTCGCTTGTTTTACCTCCTCTAAGCATTCTTCTTTCCTCTGTTTCTATTTTCCCCTGTATTCTGTCTTTCTCTAATTTTATGTCTCTCCGTATTTATATTGCTTCGCATTCTCTTTTCCCTTCTCTTTTTATATTTTCCCTTTTTCTATCAAACTCTCTTGTTTCTTCTTCTTCTTCTCTTTGTATTCTCAATTCTGAAAAGATGTAGGCATCCATATCCTCGCCTTCAAGTCCCAGAATTTGGGCTTGTAGGTTGAATCTTTCGACTGGATCCATTTTGTGTTGGTCCGTCGAATTTTCATTATTGTATTCTGAGATACGTATGCCTCCACTCACCAGGTAGCGCTCAGCATAACTTACCCTTAATCCCACTCCTATGCTGATTGAAATACCACTCCCGACAACAAATTTACCACTTGGCTTACCAATTACCTTCAGATTGTTACCACCTCTAACTTTACCAATTTTCCTCTCGTCAAATATTCTATTATTCCTGGTATTCCTTTTACGTGTTAGCTCTTCCTTAAATAGACACTGCTGGGTTCTTTATAATATAAAACCTACAGACCTGACACCACTTTTATAATGTCGTAAATGGCCCTCTGTTTTTGATAACTAAACTCTTTGACACCCTTTTTGTAGCGGTATGCTTTGTGGTGCGTGAGTTACTTCTATGATGAAGTAGGCTTTGTTCTAAGAGTGCTAATTCAGTAGTTTTGTTCTTAAGGAAGAGCTATTTAAACACATAAGGATAAGAGGAAACACCAGATAAATACCAAAATAAACATGTATTTTAAACGAAACATTTAACTATAACAAACCAACAGTTAACACATTTCTATCTTTGGCATCTAGACCTATCGCACGGATATGATGACAAAAATAAACAAATAGTCTTGTCTGGCTGAAGGATCGATCTTCACGAACTAATCCTTCATCTGGCGTATAGACTTCTGATCTTCTTGTCTGGCTGAAGGATCGATCTTCACGAACTAAACTTTCTTCTGGCGTATCGATTTCTAATCTTCTTGTCGGGCTGAATGATCGATCTTCACGAACTAATCCTTCTTCTGGCCTATTGACTTCTAATCTTCTTGTCGGGCTGACGGATCGATCTTCACGAAATAATCCTTCTTCTGGCGTATCGACTTCTAATCTTCTTGTCGGGCTGAAGGATCGATCTTCACAAACTAATCATTCTTCTGGCGTATCGACTTCCTATCTTCTCTCTTTCTTTGCGGGGCTTATTTATAGGCGGAATACCGCCCCATCTAAAGGGGAAAGTGACCAGGGCACAGAGGCAGGGATGGGGGGGGACGCGAATGGTGAGTTCGCATCTGGGGAGAGCGAGAATTGCCGAAGGTGGCACTGGGGTGCCCAGGTCGGCTCGCTAATTAGAGGCTCGCAACCGCACCGCTACTTGGTGTGCCTTTTGACTAGCACCGCTTTTTTTTTCTCATAACCACGCGCTTATGGTCTCGTAGGTAATTGGATCATTAGAGCGTCGTTTAAGGACCTTCTGTGGTCGCCTTAAAACAGATGTTAGCTCAAACTGCCCAAAGTGGCGGGGAGATCAAACAGGGTAAGCAGTTATGGTTATTCGCCGGCTACCTTTCCCACGCTTTTCCTCATGAGGTGGAGGGGGGGGGGGGGGGCTTTAATGTACCTATACTCCTCCAGGATGCTTAATGTAGCCATTTCTATACATTTACCTCCCTCCTAAACAAATTAACGGCGGAGGGGGTTATTCCAATCCGACGCATACAATAATAATATACATAGGTAACTTACGGAACATTATATTATACAATAGATTCTGGTTCACTCGGGAATGCCTCGATAACATTTCACTTGACCTTACATCAATTCCTATATTACTGTGCCAACTTAGGATCTTCTTACCTACCACTAGGGGGTTACTCGCCCCTACTTAATTACAATTCTACTGATTTACACTTAACTTTACTATAATACAATAGTTAGGCTGCTCCTCAATCGTCGACAGGATTCCGACTTAACGAGTTGGCCATACAATTGTTGGACCCTTTTATATAGTGAATATTAAAATGGTGTGCTAATACCAATACTTTACCGCGCCTGAGTCGGCCGTTCGAGTTATTGAGTCTACTCAAGTATTTTACTAAATGGTAGTGGTATTTCAACCTATTCGAATTACCCTTCTTATGGTACTCGAACACCTTTAAACTGACCATTATGGCTAGAGCGGCTTGTTGCAGCGGGGCATAATTGATGAGAACGTGAGTCCAATAATCCTTCTTTATCAAGTTACACTGTAAGATCAAGTGTGGGTTCGATCTCCGGGGGTCGAAAACAATTTTCCTGGCGGGGTCGTTAATGGGCGTGGAGCTCACTACGACTTGGAGTTTTAAAGATATATCCCTGGACGTTCCGTTCGGGGAGGAGACTACTAGGGGTAGGGGATACTCATCCGCGTCTACCGTCTGAGTAGTTTTACCTTGGTGTATCGCAATACCACCTCTTTCTTCCTTCCTTGTCAACTCATTTGACTCAGTTCTCTTCGTAGGTAGTTCCCCAGGTACACCTGCTCGTACCTCTAACCTACTTTCTTCTTCGTCCATCATTACCCCATTTGACTGGGTGCTCCTCGTAGGTTCTTCCTTAGGTACCCCTGCTGGTACCTCATCCCTACTTTCTACGTCTTCCATCGTTACCCCATTTCGCTGGGTTTCCATCGATGGTCCTTTCTTAGGTCCAGGCCGAGCTACAACTTCCTCGGCCTCTATGAGATTCTCGATAGGTGCTCTTTCGAGTGCGAGCAATCTTTCCTTTTCTTCTCTCTCTTCTCTTTCAGCTTGAGCACGTTCTTTTTCCCTCTTCATTCTCCTTTCCTCGGCTTCTTTTTCTGCTTTCGCTATTTGATTTTCCCGTCGGGTTCTTCTTTCTTCATCTTCCAGGTTTATCTTTATTTTTCTTTCATCATCTTTTCGTTTTATCTTTATTCTCCTTCCTCATCTTCCCTTTCTATTCTTATTCCGAATTCTTTAGGTTCTATTTTCAACAGTATTATTCTTTCGCTTGTTTTACCTTCTCTAAGCATTCTTCTTTCCTCTGTTTCTATTTTCCCCTGTATTCTGTCTTTCTCTAATTTTATGTCTCTCCGTATTTATATTGCTTCGCATTCTCTTTTCCCTTCTCTTTTTATATTTTCCCTTTTTCTATCAAACTCTCTTGTTTCTTCTTCTTCTTCTCTTTGTATTCTCAATTCTGAAAAGATGTAGGCATCCATATCCTCGCCTTCAAGTCCCAGAATTTGGGCTTGTAGGTTGAATCTTTCGACTGGATCCATTTTGTGTTGGTCCGTCGAATTTTCATTATTGTATTCTGAGATACGTATGCCTCCACTCACCAGGTAGCGCTCAGCATAACTTACCCTTAATCCCACTCCTATGCTGATTGAAATACCACTCCCGACAACAAATTTACCACTTGGCTTACCAATTACCTTCAGATTGTTACCACCTCTAACTTTACCAATTTTCCTCTCGTCAAATATTCTATTATTCCTGGTATTCCTTTTACGTGTTAGCTCTTCCTTAAATAGACACTGCTGGGTTCTTTATAATATAAAACCTACAGACCTGACACCACTTTTATAATGTCGTAAATGGCCCTCTGTTTTTGATAACTAAACTCTTTGACACCCTTTTTGTAGCGGTATGCTTTGTGGTGCGTGAGTTACTTCTATGATGAAGTAGGCTTTGTTCTAAGAGTGCTAATTCAGTAGTTTTGTTCTTAAGGAAGAGCTATTTAAACACATAAGGATAAGAGGAAACACCAGATAAATACCAAAATAAACATGTATTTTAAACGAAACATTTAACTATAACAAACCAACAGTTAACACATTTCTATCTTTGGCATCTAGACCTATCGCACGGATATGATGACAAAAATAAACAAATAGTCTTGTCGGGCTGACGGATCGATCTTCACGAAATAATCCTTCTTCTGGCGTATCGACTTCTAATCTTCTTGTCGGGCTGAAGGATCGATCTTCACAAACTAATCCTTCTTCTGGCGTATCGACTTCCTATCTTCTCTCTTTCTTTGCGGGGCTTATTTATAGGCGGAATACCGCCCCATCTAAAGGGGAAAGTGACCAGGGCACAGAGGCAGGGATGGGGGGGGGACGCGAATGGTGAGTTCGCATCTGGGGAGAGCGAGAATTGCCGAAGGTGGCACTGGGGTGCCCAGGTCGGCTCGCTAATTAGAGGCTCGCAACCGCACCGCTACTTGGTGTGCCTTTTGACTAGCACCGCTTTTTTTTTCTCATAACCACGCGCTTATGGTCTCGTAGGTAATTGGATCACTAGAGCGTCGTTTAAGGACCTTCTGTGGTCGCCTTAAAACAGATGTTAGCTCCAACCGCCCAAAGTGGCGGGGAGATCAAACAGGGTAAGCAGTTATGGTTATTCGCCGGCTACCTTTCCCACGCTTTTCCTCATGAGGTGGAGGGGGGGGGGGCTTTAATGTAACTATACTCCTCCAGGATGCTTAATGTAGCCATTTCTATACATTTACCTCCCTCCTAAACAAATTAACGGCGGAGGGGGTTATTCCAATCCGACGCTTACAATAATAATATACATAGGTAACTTACGGAACATTATATTATACAATAAATTCTGGTTCACTCGGGAATGCCTCGATAACATTTCACTTGACCTTACATCAATTCCTATATTACTGTGCCAACTTAGGATCTTCTTACCTACCACTAGGGGGTTACTCGCCCCTACTTAATTACAATTCTACTGATTTACACTTAACTTTACTATAATACAATAGTTAGGCTGCTCCTCAATCGTCGACAGGATTCCGACTTAACGAGTTGGCCATACAATTGTTGGACCCTTTTAAATAGTGAATATTAAAATGGTGTGCTAATACCAATACTTTACCGCGCCTGAGTCGGCCGTTCGAGTTATTGAGTCTACTCAAGTATTTTACTAAATGGTAGTGGTATTTCAACCTACTCGAATTACCCTTCTTATGGTACTCGAACACCTTTAAACTGACCATTATGGCTAGAGCGGCTTGTTGCAGCGGGGCATAATTGATGAGAACGTGAGTCCAATAATCCTTCTTTATCAAGGTACACTGTAAGATCAAGTGTGGGTTCGATCTCCGGGGGTCGAAAACAATTTTCCTGGCGGGGTCGTTAATGGGCGTGGAGCTCACTACGACTTGGAGTTTTAAAGATATATCCCTGGACGTTCCGTTCGGGGAGGAGACTACTAGGGGTAGGGGATACTCATCCGCGTCTACCGTCTGAGTAGTTTTACCTTGGTGTATCGCAATACCACCTCTTTCTTCCTTCCTTGTCAACTCATTTGATTCAGTTCTCTTCGTAGGTAGTTCCCCAGGTACACCTGCTCGTACCTCTAACCTACTTTCTTCTTCGTCCATCATTACCCCATTTGACTGGGTGCTCCTCGTAGGTTCTTCCTTAGGTACCCCTGCTGGTACCTCATCCCTACTTTCTACGTCTTCCATCGTTACCCCATTTCGCTGGGTTTCCATCGATGGTCCTTTCTTAGGTCCAGGCCGAGCTACAACTTCCTCGGCCTCTATGAGATTCTCGATAGGTGCTCTTTCGAGTGCGAGCAATCTTTCCTTTTCTTCTCTCTCTTCTCTTTCAGCTTGAGCACGTTCTTTTTCCCTCTTCATTCTCCTTTCCTCGGCTTCTTTTTCTGCTTTCGCTATTTGATTTTCCCGTCGGGTTCTTCTTTCTTCATCTTCCAGGTTTATCTTTATTTTTCTTTCATCATCTTTTCGTTTTATCTTTATTCTCCTTCCTCATCTTCCCTTTCTATTCTTATTCCGAATTCTTTAGGTTCTATTTTCAACAGTATTATTCTTTCGCTTGTTTTACCTTCTCTAAGCATTCTTCTTTCCTCTGTTTCTATTTTCCCCTGTATTCTGTCTTTCTCTAATTTTATGTCTCTCCGTATTTATATTGCTTCGCATTCTCTTTTCCCTTCTCTTTTTATATTTTCCCTTTTTCTATCAAACTCTCTTGTTTCTTCTTCTTCTTCTCTTTGTATTCTCAATTCTGAAAAGATGTAGGCATCCATATCCTCGCCTTCAAGTCCCAGAATTTGGGCTTGTAGGTTGAATCTTTCGACTGGATCCATTTTGTGTTGGTCCGTCGAATTTTCATTATTGTATTCTGAGATACGTATGCCTCCACTCACCAGGTAGCGCTCAGCATAACTTACCCTTAATCCCACTCCTATGCTGATTGAAATACCACTCCCGACAACAAATTTACCACTTGGCTTACCAATTACCTTCAGATTGTTACCACCTCTAACTTTACCAATTTTCCTCTCGTCAAATATTCTATTATTCCTGGTATTCCTTTTACGTGTTAGCTTTTCCTTAAATAGACACTGCTGGGTTCTTTATAATATAAAACCTACAGACCTGACACCACTTTTATAATGTCGTAAATGGCCCTCTGTTTTTGATAACTAAACTCTTTGACACCCTTTTTGTAGCGGTATGCTTTGTGGTGCGTGAGTTACTTCTATGATGAAGTAGGCTTTGTTCTAAGAGTGCTAATTCAGTAGTTTTGTTCTTAAGGAAGAGCTATTTAAACACATAAGGATAAGAGGAAACACCAGATAAATACCAAAATAAACATGTATTTTAAACGAAACATTTAACTATAACAAACCAACAGTTAACACATTTCTATCTTTGGCATCTAGACCTATCGCACGGATATGATGACAAAAATAAACAAATAGTCTTGTCGGGCTGACGGATCGATCTTCACGAAATAATCCTTCTTCTGGCGTATCGACTTCTAATCTTCTTGTCGGGCTGAAGGATCGATCTTCACAAACTAATCCTTCTTCTGGCGTATCGACTTCCTATCTTCTCTCTTTCTTTGCGGGGCTTATTTATAGGCGGAATACCGCCCCATCTAAAGGGGAAAGTGACCAGGGCACAGAGGCAGGGATGGGGGGGGGACGCGAATGGTGAGTTCGCATCTGGGGAGAGCGAGAATTGCCGAAGGTGGCACTGGGGTGCCCAGGTCGGCTCGCTAATTAGAGGCTCGCAACCGCACCGCTACTTGGTGTGCCTTTTGACTAGCACCGCTTTTTTTTTCTCATAACCACGCGCTTATGGTCTCGTAGGTAATTGGATCACTAGAGCGTCGTTTAAGGACCTTCTGTGGTCGCCTTAAAACAGATGTTAGCTCCAACCGCCCAAAGTGGCGGGGAGATCAAACAGGGTAAGCAGTTATGGTTATTCGCCGGCTACCTTTCCCACGCTTTTCCTCATGAGGTGGAGGGGGGGGGGGGCTTTAATGTAACTATACTCCTCCAGGATGCTTAATGTAGCCATTTCTATACATTTACCTCCCTCCTAAACAAATTAACGGCGGAGGGGGTTATTCCAATCCGACGCTTACAATAATAATATACATAGGTAACTTACGGAACATTATATTATACAATAAATTCTGGTTCACTCGGGAATGCCTCGATAACATTTCACTTGACCTTACATCAATTCCTATATTACTGTGCCAACTTAGGATCTTCTTACCTACCACTAGGGGGTTACTCGCCCCTACTTAATTACAATTCTACTGATTTACACTTAACTTTACTATAATACAATAGTTAGGCTGCTCCTCAATCGTCGACAGGATTCCGACTTAACGAGTTGGCCATACAATTGTTGGACCCTTTTAAATAGTGAATATTAAAATGGTGTGCTAATACCAATACTTTACCGCGCCTGAGTCGGCCGTTCGAGTTATTGAGTCTACTCAAGTATTT
Source organism: Ceratothoa steindachneri (assembly GCA_963969495.1). Classification (NCBI taxonomy): domain Eukaryota; kingdom Metazoa; phylum Arthropoda; class Malacostraca; order Isopoda; family Cymothoidae; genus Ceratothoa; species Ceratothoa steindachneri. Next base: position 16,024,585 of record OZ018322.1, on the reverse strand, counting down.
TACTAAATGGTAGTGGTATTTCAACCTACTCGAATTACCCTTCTTATGGTACTCGAACACCTTTAAACTGACCATTATGGCTAGAGCGGCTTGTTGCAGCGGGGCATAATTGATGAGAACGTGAGTCCAATAATCCTTCTTTATCAAGGTACACTGTAAGATCAAGTGTGGGTTCGATCTCCGGGGGTCGAAAACAATTTTCCTGGCGGGGTCGTTAATGGGCGTGGAGCTCACTACGACTTGGAGTTTTAAAGATATATCCCTGGACGTTCCGTTCGGGGAGGAGACTACTAGGGGTAGGGGATACTCATCCGCGTCTACCGTCTGAGTAGTTTTACCTTGGTGTATCGCAATACCACCTCTTTCTTCCTTCCTTGTCAACTCATTTGATTCAGTTCTCTTCGTAGGTAGTTCCCCAGGTACACCTGCTCGTACCTCTAACCTACTTTCTTCTTCGTCCATCATTACCCCATTTGACTGGGTGCTCCTCGTAGGTTCTTCCTTAGGTACCCCTGCTGGTACCTCATCCCTACTTTCTACGTCTTCCATCGTTACCCCATTTCGCTGGGTTTCCATCGATGGTCCTTTCTTAGGTCCAGGCCGAGCTACAACTTCCTCGGCCTCTATCAGATTCTCGAAAAGTGCTCTTTCGAGTGCGTGCAATCTTTCCTTTTCTTCTCTCTCTTTTCTTTTAGCTTAAGCACGTTCTTTTTCCCTCTTCATTCTCCTTTCCTCGGCTTCTTTTTCTGCTTTCGCTATTTGATTTTCCCGTCGGGTTCTTCTTTCTTCATCTTCCAGGTTTATCTTTATTTTTCTTTCATCATCTTTTCGTTTTATCTTTATTCTCCTTCCTCATCTTCCCTTTCTATTCTTATTCCGAATTCTTTAGGTTCTATTTTCAACAGTATTATTCTTTCGCTTGTTTTACCTCCTCTAAGCATTCTTCTTTCCTCTGTTTCTATTTTCCCCTGTATTCTGTCTTTCTCTAATTTTATGTCTCTCCGTATTTATATTGCTTCGCATTCTCTTTTCCCTTCTCTTTTTATATTTTCCCTTTTTCTATCAAACTCTCTTGTTTCTTCTTCTTCTTCTCTTTGTATTCTCAATTCTGAAAAGATGTAGGCATCCATATCCTCGCCTTCAAGTCCCAGAATTTGGGCTTGTAGGTTGAATCTTTCGACTGGATCCATTTTGTGTTGGTCCGTCGAATTTTCATTATTGTATTCTGAGATACGTATGCCTCCACTCACCAGGTAGCGCTCAGCATAACTTACCCTTAATCCCACTCCTATGCTGATTGAAATACCACTCCCGACAACAAATTTACCACTTGGCTTACCAATTACCTTCAGATTGTTACCACCTCTAACTTTACCAATTTTCCTCTCGTCAAATATTCTATTATTCCTGGTATTCCTTTTACGTGTTAGCTTTTCCTTAAATAGACACTGCTGGGTTCTTTATAATATAAAACCTACAGACCTGACACCACTTTTATAATGTCGTAAATGGCCCTCTGTTTTTGATAACTAAACTCTTTGACACCCTTTTTGTAGCGGTATGCTTTGTGGTGCGTGAGTTACTTCTATGATGAAGTAGGCTTTGTTCTAAGAGTGCTAATTCAGTAGTTTTGTTCTTAAGGAAGAGCTATTTAAACACATAAGGATAAGAGGAAACACCAGATAAATACCAAAATAAACATGTATTTTAAACGAAACATTTAACTATAACAAACCAACAGTTAACACATTTCTATCTTTGGCATCTAGACCTATCGCACGGATATGATGACAAAAATAAACAAATAGTCTTGTCGGGCTGACGGATCGATCTTCACGAAATAATCCTTCTTCTGGCGTATCGACTTCTAATCTTCTTGTCGGGCTGAAGGATCGATCTTCACAAACTAATCCTTCTTCTGGCGTATCGACTTCCTATCTTCTCTCTTTCTTTGCGGGGCTTATTTATAGGCGGAATACCGCCCCATCTAAAGGGGAAAGTGACCAGGGCACAGAGGCAGGGATGGGGGGGGGACGCGAATGGTGAGTTCGCATCTGGGGAGAGCGAGAATTGCCGAAGGTGGCACTGGGGTGCCCAGGTCGGCTCGCTAATTAGAGGCTCGCAACCGCACCGCTACTTGGTGTGCCTTTTGACTAGCACCGCTTTTTTTTTCTCATAACCACGCGCTTATGGTCTCGTAGGTAATTGGATCACTAGAGCGTCGTTTAAGGACCTTCTGTGGTCGCCTTAAAACAGATGTTAGCTCCAACCGCCCAAAGTGGCGGGGAGATCAAACAGGGTAAGCAGTTATGGTTATTCGCCGGCTACCTTTCCCACGCTTTTCCTCATGAGGTGGAGGGGGGGGGGGGCTTTAATGTAACTATACTCCTCCAGGATGCTTAATGTAGCCATTTCTATACATTTACCTCCCTCCTAAACAAATTAACGGCGGAGGGGGTTATTCCAATCCGACGCTTACAATAATAATATACATAGGTAACTTACGGAACATTATATTATACAATAAATTCTGGTTCACTCGGGAATGCCTCGATAACATTTCACTTGACCTTACATCAATTCCTATATTACTGTGCCAACTTAGGATCTTCTTACCTACCACTAGGGGGTTACTCGCCCCTACTTAATTACAATTCTACTGATTTACACTTAACTTTACTATAATACAATAGTTAGGCTGCTCCTCAATCGTCGACAGGATTCCGACTTAACGAGTTGGCCATACAATTGTTGGACCCTTTTAAATAGTGAATATTAAAATGGTGTGCTAATACCAATACTTTACCGCGCCTGAGTCGGCCGTTCGAGTTATTGAGTCTACTCAAGTATTTTACTAAATGGTAGTGGTATTTCAACCTACTCGAATTACCCTTCTTATGGTACTCGAACACCTTTAAACTGACCATTATGGCTAGAGCGGCTTGTTGCAGCGGGGCATAATTGATGAGAACGTGAGTCCAATAATCCTTCTTTATCAAGGTACACTGTAAGATCAAGTGTGGGTTCGATCTCCGGGGGTCGAAAACAATTTTCCTGGCGGGGTCGTTAATGGGCGTGGAGCTCACTACGACTTGGAGTTTTAAAGATATATCCCTGGACGTTCCGTTCGGGGAGGAGACTACTAGGGGTAGGGGATACTCATCCGCGTCTACCGTCTGAGTAGTTTTACCTTGGTGTATCGCAATACCACCTCTTTCTTCCTTCCTTGTCAACTCATTTGATTCAGTTCTCTTCGTAGGTAGTTCCCCAGGTACACCTGCTCGTACCTCTAACCTACTTTCTTCTTCGTCCATCATTACCCCATTTGACTGGGTGCTCCTCGTAGGTTCTTCCTTAGGTACCCCTGCTGGTACCTCATCCCTACTTTCTACGTCTTCCATCGTTACCCCATTTCGCTGGGTTTCCATCGATGGTCCTTTCTTAGGTCCAGGCCGAGCTACAACTTCCTCGGCCTCTATCAGATTCTCGAAAAGTGCTCTTTCGAGTGCGTGCAATCTTTCCTTTTCTTCTCTCTCTTTTCTTTTAGCTTAAGCACGTTCTTTTTCCCTCTTCATTCTCCTTTCCTCGGCTTCTTTTTCTGCTTTCGCTATTTGATTTTCCCGTCGGGTTCTTCTTTCTTCATCTTCCAGGTTTATCTTTATTTTTCTTTCATCATCTTTTCGTTTTATCTTTATTCTCCTTCCTCATCTTCCCTTTCTATTCTTATTCCGAATTCTTTAGGTTCTATTTTCAACAGTATTATTCTTTCGCTTGTTTTACCTCCTCTAAGCATTCTTCTTTCCTCTGTTTCTATTTTCCCCTGTATTCTGTCTTTCTCTAATTTTATGTCTCTCCGTATTTATATTGCTTCGCATTCTCTTTTCCCTTCTCTTTTTATATTTTCCCTTTTTCTATCAAACTCTCTTGTTTCTTCTTCTTCTTCTCTTTGTATTCTCAATTCTGAAAAGATGTAGGCATCCATATCCTCGCCTTCAAGTCCCAGAATTTGGGCTTGTAGGTTGAATCTTTCGACTGGATCCATTTTGTGTTGGTCCGTCGAATTTTCATTATTGTATTCTGAGATACGTATGCCTCCACTCACCAGGTAGCGCTCAGCATAACTTACCCTTAATCCCACTCCTATGCTGATTGAAATACCACTCCCGACAACAAATTTACCACTTGGCTTACCAATTACCTTCAGATTGTTACCACCTCTAACTTTACCAATTTTCCTCTCGTCAAATATTCTATTATTCCTGGTATTCCTTTTACGTGTTAGCTCTTCCTTAAATAGACACTGCTGGGTTCTTTATAATATAAAACCTACAGACCTGACACCACTTTTATAATGTCGTAAATGGCCCTCTGTTTTTGATAACTAAACTCTTTGACACCCTTTTTGTAGCGGTATGCTTTGTGGTGCGTGAGTTACTTCTATGATGAAGTAGGCTTTGTTCTAAGAGTGCTAATTCAGTAGTTTTGTTCTTAAGGAAGAGCTATTTAAACACATAAGGATAAGAGGAAACACCAGATAAATACCAAAATAAACATGTATTTTAAACGAAACATTTAACTATAACAAACCAACAGTTAACACATTTCTATCTTTGGCATCTAGACCTATCGCACGGATATGATGACAAAAATAAACAAATAGTCTTGTCTGGCTGAAGGATCGATCTTCACGAACTAATCCTTCATCTGGCGTATAGACTTCTGATCTTCTTGTCTGGCTGAAGGATCGATCTTCACGAACTAAACTTTCTTCTGGCGTATCGATTTCTAATCTTCTTGTCGGGCTGAATGATCGATCTTCACGAACTAATCCTTCTTCTGGCGTATTGACTTCTAATCTTCTTGTCGGGCTGACGGATCGATCTACACGAAATAATCCTTCTTCTGGCGTATCGACTTCTAATCTTCTTGTCGGGCTGAAGGATCGATCTTCACAAACTAATCCTTCTTCTGGCGTATCGACTTCCTATCTTCTCTCTTTCTTTGCGGGGCTTATTTATAGGCGGAATACCGCCCCATCTAAAGGGGAAAGTGACCAGGGCACAGATGCAGGGATGGCTGGGGGGACGCGAATGGTGAGTTCGCATCTGGGGAGAGCGAGAATTGCTGAAGGAGGCACTGGGGTGCCCAGGTCGGCTCGCTAATTAGAGGCTCGCAACCGCACCGCTACTTGGCGTGCCTTTTGACTAGCACCGCTTTTTTTTCTCATAACCACGGGCTTATGGGTTTCGTAGGTAATTGGATCCTTAGAGCGTCGTTTAAGGACCTTATGTGGTCGCCTTAAAACAGATGTTAGCTCCAACTGCCCAAAGTGGCGGGGAGATCAAACAGGGTAAGCAGTTATGGTTGTTCGCCGGCTACTTTTCCCACGCTACTCCTCATGAGGGGGGACGGGCTTTAATGTACCTATACTCCTCCAGGATGCTTAATGTAGCCTCTTCTCTACATCGATTACCATGACTCTTCAAGTCGTTGAGAAGGCGACGACAGCGCTCTCGACGTTATTCTCGCATACGGTAAGTGAGCAGAGCTCTTTCCACGCAGCTCAAGCTCTCGCTGCTCTCCTCCTTGACGGTCTTTGACACTGTGTCCACCGAGATGTTCTTTTTGTTTGCAAGCGCAGTCCTTTTGAGCTTCACACTGATTTCAAGTGCTTTCTGACAGTCAAACGGTTGACTACTTAAGGCCTACCTGAACGATGTCGATCTTTGAGGTCTTTCCCGTTCTTGAGCCTCCTTTCCAATTCTGTGGACGTTCATCTAGCTGACGTTGACCCGCTTGGCTATGTAGAATTCGTTGTTGCCCGCGTGTTTGAGAGAAGAGATCTCGATTCTTTTTACTTCATCTCGACACAGCTGCACACGTGATAAAAGATGTTTTAATGACATGTGCTGGAAAAGTAGAACTTTAAATTTGTTTGACGGAACTTTTTCTATCACATACGTAAGCATCTCAAAGGATATAAAAACAAGTGTAAAAGAACTTTCGAAATCCGCTAAATTGTTCCGGAAACAAGATCCGATAATGGAAGCTATGAAAGAGAAGAAAGCAAAAAGCCTAGAAGTAATATGACAAAATGAAAATTTTAGTTAAGGATAAACTTGCTAATCTGTAGTAAAACATAACAAAGAAGAGCGGGCCCAGGGATCAATTGAATCGAAAACAGAAACCTCCTAGTCTGAGACATCAAAGACTTCTGTAAGAGTAAAACTCTTCAAAAAATTAAAACTATAAGTACGAAGGAGAAAGAATTAAACTACGAATCTTCGCCTAAGAAAGAGCAACTTTCACAGATAACACCTAGATTTGTGAAGTCTATCAAGGAGTGAGATTAAAAGAATATAATGAGAGTACACCGAAAAAAAACAACTCTACGTAGAAATGTAAAACAGAATCACGGCGTATAAAATCAAATGCAAACGAAACGGAAAGCGCCAATCAAACAAAGAATAGAGGAAACTCTAGGAGGAGACACAAACACACATACAAGAAGACATAGAGAACAAAAACAACATCTCAAAATAGTCATACTAAACTTTGATGGTCGGGACGGACAATCTACGATTAACGGAAAGCCATTACCGATAATAGGCCCAAACATTATCCTCATAACAGACCAAGGAATCAACAAAAGGAACCAACTCTCATTTACAAAAAAAAACACAGAAAAGAGAGGTTCAATGACGCAGCCATTGCCACTAGAAAGAAACTAAAATATAAAATATTCTCGGAGTTGGACGAATCCTTTGTCGAAATCCTGAATATGGTAGGTGGAATATCAGTGAGGGTGGTATACCAACCACCCCACCGGCCTTATCTGCCAATCAAAATTTCCTCACACCATTCAGCCATAGAAGAACAGCGCTACTTGGAGGGGACCTCAACATTAAATGTAGAGAATCCGCCTAGGGTAACACAAACCCAATCATCAATAGAAATAGACTCCAGGGGTTATGCCTGACTTACCAACCTTTATAACATAAATATCAGCAACAATGCCCGACATAATGATAGCAACCTCCCCCTTGACATCAGAAATGAGTTTGGTCTGCGATCTCCTTCGTTGGCGAGCAGACGTGTTTACCCGTCGCTTCCCACTCCTAAATATATTCAACAGTTCATTGCGCCCCTATCCTGCTTTACATTTATTATAGTGACTTTCTGGAACACAATTTTATCCGCTTAGTTTGGTTTATATATATATATATATATATATATATATATATATATATATATATATATATATATATATATATATATATATATATATATATATATATATATATATATATATATATATATATATATATATATATATATATATATATATATATATATATATATATATATATATATATATAATAGATATTCTTAAATATTAGTTTATACTGACCCGCCAAGTGTTTTCAAAGTAGTAAGTTACATTGTCATACAATGCTGATCAAAGGGCTGTTCTAAAATGGATGGTTACATTGTCATACAGTGCTGAACACAGCTGAATTTATTTGCAAAGCTAAGTGTACCTTATCTTTTTTTCTTATTTTTTTTCTTTTACCTCGTTCCATATTTAATTGATTTAAGTTTGTTTCCATTGGTTCATCATTGACTGATCCGTTTAGTGTGCGTGGATTTATCTCTGCGCTGCTTCTCTAAATTTATACGGCTTTACAATCTTTTTCCTGTTTACTCGGCATTCAGCTTGAAAATAACATCTCATTCCTCCTTTGTATCCCTCTTGTTCACACACACACACATGCATACATTTTCGGGTATTACCATTGATAATTCGAGGAAGAGCAGTTTCTTTTACCATTTTAATAGCCTAATTCCTCTCCCCAAATTCTTCAGGAATAGTAACATAATTAATTTAGCTCCGCTGCGTGGATTAACGGATCATTCCTATCGCTCTCCTTTAGGTGTAATTCTCTGCATGAAGCCTGCTAAAAAAGCGAACTTTCGCTCTCTCTAATAGTGTTTTCTTGGTTGCCCTCTTCGTTTGAGAGAGTAAAAGCTGCAGATTCTGGGAAACGAGAATGGATTTGGAAGTCAAAATTATGTCTCTCGAACAGGAGATGAAGATGTTGGGATTTAATAAGCAGTCCTTGAGGATGCACCTCGACACTCAGATAGGGCAGGGTCCGTCTGGGGATGAGCGGGAAGATGACCAGCGACATCAGCCTTGGTTGATTCCGATATTCAGTTAACGGAAGGTGCACAGTGAGATGAACGACGACCTTCGACTGCAGCTAATCCAGCCCCTCGAGATAGCCTGCCTGGCCGGCTTTCTGAAACCAGTGATGATGGGTTCGTTACGGTTCGAGAAGGAGCCCCTCCAAGTCAGCCTAGGCAGACTGCCGATAATCGTGACTAAAGAAATTTTCTATTTGTAGTACCGAGCAAGACGATGAATCCAAAGTTAGACTTGTAGGGGATTCTATTATAAGGGGCCAACTTGAGGAATTCTGCGGCAGAAAACCCACCAAACGGAGGACGTACTGTTATCCTGGAGGAAGAATAGAGGATCTTGTCGATTCAATGGAAGATTTTACAAGCGAAGATACCCAAGACACAGCAAATATAATATATATCAGTACTAATAATGTTCTATCTACAATGTCAAAGGAACTTCTAGCAAGGTACCGCTAACTGATGAGAAGGCTAAAAGAAAGGAGTGGGAACGTAGTATTTACAGGTATCCTTCCGAAAATAGGTGCGGCGAATGTTTCCTATGGGAAAATGCCGCTATTCTGGCGAAACGGCCTTCATCTAAACGGAGTGGGCGCGGCAAGGCTGGGAAGAATAATTAATCATTCTCTTAAATTTTCAGAGAGAACAGCATCAGAGAGTAAAGAGCACTTAGTAGAGAGTGGCTCACCACGTCGTAATAATAATATACCTTTTCGAAAATAAATTTACATGTCTACTACTGTAGCGTGCGTATTATTCTAAATGAGCTCAACGAATTTAAATGTTTAGTCGACTTACGCAACTTCGATATTATAGCAATAACGGAATCATGGGCAGAGACATCTAGGAGAGACTATATCGGCGAATTGCAACTACATGGGTATAAAATTAATCAAGTAAGACCGCACTGTGAGGGAATCCCCACGTGGAAGATCTTTAGCAGAAAGGAACTCCTATGTGCAGCAGAAGGCCCGGCTAGGCCTAAAGTGGTAAGCCTACCCCCCCCCCTCCCCTTCCAAAAGCGGTAGCCTCTAATCTAGTCCCCCACGATTCAACTTTATGCGGGCTAAAATAGCTCTGCAAGAAGATTCGAGGCCCTTTGAGAGTAGAGCTGTTTCCCGCTAACCCCCAACTCCGGGGAGAGCTTCGGACATAAATAACGCTTGACTCCCCGGAAGAGACACAGAGTTGAGAAGTCTTGCCCAGAACCCAGAAGATTTTCCCATGGTTCCAAGTCAAGTGCTAGCAACAAAGCAAAGTGACAGCTGGACTATTTTGTGTATTTGGAATTAGCCCCAGCCAGGAGGTAATTCCACTGAACGATCGCCTTGAGTGATTTTTCCGACTTCTTTCATCAACTCCTGTCGAAGCCCCCCTCATTTTGGGTAGCCGAAACACTTTCCCCTGGACCGAAAGTTACCCCCCACCCCCTTGCTTTTGGAGAACCGTCATCACTCCTACCTCCCGCTTTGAAGTCCAACGGCCTCACTTCATGTGCAGAAGACATCCGTAAGCCAACCCCTCTCCCCCTTTTAGTAATCAAATTGATTTAATCCCCACCCCATTTGAATAGTCTCCTCCGGGAATACTCTAGGTTCTAACTTCATAGCCTGATTTATAACTACAATTCTCCCTATCATTTACTTATGTGATTTTGCCCGTTAATTCTCTGAGGTAATTTTACTCATCAATTCTCTCATTATTTTTGTGTAAATAAAATTATATTTTTGTACATGTCTCTTTAAATAACCTTGAGCTTTGCCAGTGTCCATAATTTACCTGACCTTGTTGCACTCTCTCACGCTACTCAGCCCGTCTAAACTCGTTGTTTTCCGTCCCTTTTGTCGGTTCACTTTCAAGTTATTGGTCCCTCCCTCATAGATATAATATGGTATTGATATAATGTAATGTCATACCACGACACGTACGCATAAGCAAGGTAGAGGAGAACTACTCTACATCAAAATTCATATAAGTGTAACCGAAATTAAAATTGACTTTCGCAAAGAAGTTGAGGTAATATGCGCAGAAATAAAATCGAATGGTTTTCCAATTTAAATCTTTGTAGTGTATAGACCCTCATTACAACATATTGAGATTAATACGGAAATATATAACATTATTGGAAGTAACATTAAAATAATTGATTTTATTAATTGGAGATTTTAATTGTAGAAATATTAACTATGAAACGTTAAATGTGGACTGGGAGGGACAGAGGCAATTGGAGTTTATGGAAGAAAACTAATTTACTCACTTAGTCAATGAGCCAGCCTGAGGAGAAAATATCCTGGACGTAATTCTAACTAACAACCTTAATTTTATCTTGGGTATTAGTATTGGGAAAGGTATAAATAAGTTCCAGCGATCACAAATCAATAGAGTTTGACATTAATATAAAGCGTAACAAGGGAAATAATTATATTAAACAGTTAAATTTTAAGCATGCAGACTTTAATTGCTTCAACCGCAAGTTTAGAGTGATCAAGTGGGATCTAACGTTAGGAGTTGTTAATCAGTGCTGGTCCTTTTCACTGAGCATTTTATAGAATTAGATAAGAATTCATTCCGCGAAAAAACACATGAAACGCCTCAAGTAAACAAAAATGATGGAGTCCTGATATCGAAGTCAAATTGAAGGATAGGAACTATGCATACAAGCGTAACCCATCCAAAGAAAATGAACAAATTTACGTAGCCCGACGAAGGGAATGTCAGAAAGAAATACGAAGCGCTAAGTCAAAATATGAAATTCACCTAGCCAAAGAAAGTAAACATAACCCTAAGAAGTTTTTCGATTATGTATGTGAAAAAGAACATCTTCTGAACTCCCCACGTTATTGGGAGCCCCCATGTGATTGTATCCCGCCATGGAAAACGTCACTTCCTGTTCAGGATCATTCGAGAAGTTTCGACTCCTGCGAATTTGTTCAGAGCCCTCCCCCCGGCGACGAGGATATAACGAGCTGGTGAGTTTTTTTGCGCCTGCCGATAAAAGCTGAATTTTCGTCCGCCTCACGGATTAAGATGTCTGGAGCTTTCTCACCCCCAGCTTCGAATCCCTCTTTCCCCCTTCCGGATCACTCGTACAAATATTCAGTTTTGTTTTAAGATCAGTGAGTCCCGCACGTACCTCAAAGGCGTCATCGAGTCGAAGTCCCGTGAACGTTCATCAGACAGCAATACTTTCTCCGCCGTGATTCTACCCCCAGTCAATTGGTAGCTACTGTAAACGGCAATCCTTTGAAGTTACGCGACAGTATCGTTTCGTTTAATCGATCCGAAGAAAATCTCCATCGATTACCTTTGAGGAAAAGAAGTTTCATCTTCCAGTGGAATAACGAGTAATCCCACATTTTCCCGTCGAACGTCATCCTTAAAGATTGGCTATCTTCATTATTATTCCTCGAAAGGTTGGTTGGATCTGCCCTACTTGCTCATCCGGAAGGTGCCTTACTTGCCTCATCGGATCGTGCCCCACTCGCCTCCTCCCAAGCAGGATTTGAAACCCAACGGCTCGAATTTGACCTCCTGGCCAATCGTTAATCCCTGCGAACAGTCCTTAAACGGTTCGCGTTGCAGTAGGTGATTAAGTCACCCCCCACATAATATAGGAGTAATGTATGGTATAGAGTGGTGTACCACGACAGTATATAATAAAAACCCGATAACGGAAACAATAGGACCTATCACAAATGACAATAACAAATTAGTTTCAGATATAGAAAAGGTGGCCAATATATCAAATAACTTTTTTGCATCGGTATTTATAAACGAAGACAAACATAATATACCACGAACGAACGACGTGATAAACTCTAACGAGTATAACATTTCAACCGATATCGAATTCTTCGAAGCAAAGTAAGATTTTTATATCAGTAAGTTAAAATCCAGGAAATCTCCAGGTCCTGATTAAATATATCTGGTGCATTTAAAAGAAATTCAAAACGTGTTAGTTGGACCGCTCACGAAATCTTTTAACAAATGTTTAGAAGAAGGTGTGTCATTAGATTTTAAGCTAGCCAATATAACTTTTATTTTTAAGAAGAGAAAAAGACAACTTTCGACCAATTATCGACCCATAAGTTTAACATCCATCGTAGGTAAATTAAAGAAATCCGTGATTTACGATAGGGTGATCGATCATTTAGAACCGCATATTCTTATAAATTATAGTCAACATGGATTTAGATAGAAACGTTATGGTTTAACTAATCTTTGAGAATTTTGTAACAGCATGATTAAAAGGTATGACGAAAGTAGATCATTGGACATAGTTTACTTAGACTTCGAAAATGCATTCCACTTCGTTTTTCATAAGCGTTATTAACTAAACTTTATCTCATGGAATTAGGGAAAACCTCCTACAATGGATAGAGTCGTGGCTAAGTTATCGTAAGCAGAGAGTAGTTTTAAACGGTCAATTTTCGGAGTGGAAAAATGTAACTAGTAGCGTGCCCCAGGGGTCTGTTTTGGGACCATTGTTGTTCCTTATTTATGTAAACGATATGGACACTGGCCTACTTGGTAGATTATCCAAATTTGCGGACGACACAAATTTGGGGGTAAAATTTTAAATGAGAACGATAGCACATTACTTCAGCGAAATCTAAATAAAATCTTCCAATGGTCTAATAAATGAAACATAAAATTCAATTTAGACAAGTATAGCGTTTTGAACGTAGGTCTAAATAATCTAAGTTTTAAATATGAAATGGGTGGTAAAAATATTTCCCTGAAAGAAGAAAAAGATTTAGGGGTGCGGGTTTCAACGGATCTTAAGTTTAACAAACAGTGTGAAGAAGCGTGTAAGAATGCGAACCGAGTGCTTTGATTTATTGCGAGAAGTTTTCACTACAAACAGCAATATATAATCATACCTCTATATAAAAGTTTAGTAAGGTCACACCAAGAATACGCGATACAATTCTGGTCACCTTCTACAGATGTAAACACCAATAAAATGGAAAGAAATCAACTACGGGCAACTAAACTAATTCCCAAGATTAGAAATAAGTGGAATATCGAAAGATTAAATATATTAAATCTACCGACTCTGGAAACTAGGCGATTGCGAGGTGAGCTTATCGAAAAGTATTCAAAATTTTGGAATAAATTTGAAAACGTAAATTATGAATTTTATTTTAAGTACGACTATGGTATCACACGTAACGGTTTAAAACTGAAAGGACGACGGAGGTTTCAAACGAACATAGATCAAAAAACTTCACCTTTAAAATCATCGATAAATGAAGCGCACTCCCCGCGGAGGTAGTAAATGCTAGTAGTGGGAATAGTTTTAATAACAAAATTGACAGTTATTTTACGAATAATGATATTGTTTAAATATGGAGCCCTGTTGTGGATTGAATGTCGCGTGAGTGAGCATCATGGTGGCAATGTCCAAAGAAGGACTACTAGCATATTAATATAGAATGGGACTAGTCTTTGAGTTGACTAAGTAGTTCCTGCTGGTTCCCTGTAACTATGCAACTAATCATATCTCCATAATTACAACCGGTTAACTCGCACCATTGCTCAAACCTATCGACCGAGGAGATGTTATTCCCCAGTGAATTTATGAGCTCTTAAAACAGATGCTCAGCACCTATCAATCCACAGATCTATACCAGGGTAACCTCGATGAAATAGATGAGGAATTAGAGACCTACGGGAAACACCTACCTATATCCGATGAGAGATTGGCCCCCGCCATAAAGCAAAAAATTTCCCCACAACCTAAATGGACGTAGGAAATAGGGGAAATCGCTCAGGATCAGAAGACCATATACGAGGCGATTTTGATTTATAATCCAAGCACCTAACAAACTACAGGAATGTATCCTTTAGATGCGGTTCTGGAAAAAAATAATTGATGAGCAACAGGGAGAAATCTGGATTGATATCATCATTAGTCTAAATGAAGAACAACCCCCCCCCCTCCACACCTTCAAATTCTTGAGAAACAAAAAGGTTGAGAGGGATGCCACCTAAGGACCTTTACGACTATCTCTCGTGGAGAGATGGATAAGTACTTAACTAGCTGTTCAGAGGCTGGATTTCTTTGGTGATAAAGTCATTAAATAAAGAAAATTGTGTGTAGTATAGTAGGAGAAGGCAATGGTAGAAAAGGTGGGGTAGGGGGTTATTTGAAAAAATGATGTGCCAGTAAGAATTCAAGGCTTTATATTTAGATTTTGAGTTATGCAGATACACCCACAAAGGAAAAGTGAAAAACGGTTCCGAGCGCTTTCGTCTTTATTCTTAGAATGTATCTTCATCAACGCGTTCCCAGATTTAAACCTTAGCCCTGGTTTGTTCATGCTAGACTCCATTAGGGTTCAGAGTTGTGTAGTCTAATCCCTCCCCCCTTCCACTATTTAATGCGATGTATGTCCTGTCTCCTGTTCATTCCTTGAAAAGGTTTTTAAGAATAAAGACGAAAGCGTTCGGATTCGTTTTTCACTTTTCCTTTGTGGGTGTATCTGCATTTAAGTGGATATATTATATTTTATTGTTTATTTCTCATTATTCTTTGCCCAGATTTTTCTATTACTTTGCTTTTACTTTTCATTTTATTTTGTTCTTGTTTCCTTTGTCCACTTCAGGTCTTCTGTTTTCATTGTCCAATTTCGATCTTTTTGTTTTTCTTTGTCTATTCCAGATTTTTTCCTTATATTGTCTTGCTTTATTTTGTCCTCTTCAGATTATTTTTTAATGAGTTTTACACTTATGTGCATATATATATAATATATATATATATATATATATATATATATATATTCAAAAAAGTACAGTAGCGTACGTGTAACTATAGGAATAAAACCACAGTAATAGGACTAATTTTATATGCGAAACCAGGTTTCGACGAAAATATCCATCATCGTCAGTCGCTGGTGGACAAATGAAATACAGAAGTTGCTTAACGTACAAACACACAAATCAGTGGGGCTAAGGTCGATGGTGCGGGGCTGTAGCGGCATTTTTGAGAAGTGGAAGTATCAATTTCTTGCTTATTAAGGTATTAGTATTGAATTGGCGGTGGCAAGTATTAAAGTTAGGAATTTCTTTTATAATTGCTGATTCAATTATATATATCGACGCTTAATTGAATCTGCACTTATAAAAGAAATTCACAACTCTAATACCTCCGACGGCCAATTCATTACTAATACCTTAATAAACAAGAAATTTATACTTCCGTTTCTCAAAAATGCCAACACATTCTCATTCTCGCATAATCCACCTTAGCGCCACTGATTTGTGTGTTTGTACGTTAAGCAACTTCGGTATCTCACTTATTCACTAGCGACTGACAATGACGGATGTCTCCGTCGAAACTTAGTTTCGCATATAAAATTATTATCGCTGAAAAGGAAACTTTTAAAATAAACCATGCCCTCATCAACAGGGGAAAAGTCCCTGCTTTTTTCACTACCCTTTACTTTTTTCTACTAAGAAATCTTTTGCACCTATTTATACATCCTAAAACATACGTTGTGTGGAATTTAAAAAAGTCTGTCACTGTGCTTCATCTGTTCCTGTTGGACTTATGCCCCAATGCTTCGAATTGATAAAACAATTTTCCGTCGCTTCTAAATCGTATACAATCGCATGAGCGGGCGCCATTGGATAGAATGTTCAACTGAACACTTCTGCAAATTTGTTTGGTAACCTAGACTTTACTGTTTGGCTGGATGTCCTAGCGCACTACCTGCCCCAGTTTTGGTAGGATGAAGTACTCTACGACTTCTCCATGGTGCTGTGCGTGGGCTCCTGCGGTCAGGGTTGTGGTGAGGTAGAGTTTATTGAAGACTCCCGCCTACTCTTTTCTTTGGCACTTTTGAATTATTAATCGCACCTTGGGTCCCTAAGAAAGGTAGGCCTTACTTAGGCAGTGCCTATTGGTTATTTTTCCTATTGTTTTTTATTATTTGTTGTAGTTTTTGGTTAGAATTAGAATTTTGATGTCATTTATTTTTTCGGCAGCCGTGCCCCCGTCAGTAAACGCCAGAAGGGAACCATAAAACATAAAAAAGACTTTGCTTTGGAAATATAATAACTTGCTCTACTCGTAAATGCACCGGAATTCGCCTGAAACAATGACGTCAATGATTATGATATAGAATTAACAACAGCAGTTCCCGGAACAGGGTACGTCTTGTACGGTAGATGAGTGAGACCCCGGTTAGAACCCGGTTGAGTGGTCACTCGTCAACTGCTTGCATCGATAGGTACACATAATCTTACCTTGGTACATGAACATGGAAAGTTGCTTCACCCTGTTAGACCACGGTTAAATAATTACTAGTCAACTGCTTCCATCTTCCTCTTATTATGGTTGCAAGGCTCTGATAAGTTGCTTCACCCGGTTAGACCACGGTTGAATAATTACTAGTCAACTGCTTCCATCTTCGTCTCATTATGGCTGTAAGGCTCTGGCAAGTTGCTTCACCCGGTTAGACCACGGTTGAATAATTACTCGTCAACTGCTTGCATCTTCCTCTCATTATGGCTGCAAGGCTCTTTTATGTTGCTTCACGCGTTTAAACCACGGTAGAATAATTACTAGTCAACTGCTTCCATCTCCCTCTCATTATGGCTGCAAGGCTCTTTCAAGTTGCTTCACCCGGTTAAACCACGATAGAATAATTACTAGTCAACTGCTTCCATCTCCCTCTCATTATGGTAGCAAAGCTCTGGCAAGTTGCTTCAGCTGGTTAGACAACGGTTGAATAATTGCTCGTCAATTGTTTTCATCTTCTTCTCATAATGGCTGCAAGGTTCTGTCAAGTTGCTTCACCCGGTTAGACCCTAGTTAAATAATTACTAGTCAACTGCTTCCAGCCTCCTCTCATTATGGCAGCAAGGCTCTGGCGAGTTGTTTCACCCGGTTACACCCGGTTGAATAATTACTTGTCAACTGCTTGCATCTTCCTCTCATTATGGCAGCAACGCTCTGACAAGTTGTTTCATCCGGTTACACCCCGGTTGAATAATTACTCGTCCACTGCTACCATCTTCCTCTCATTATGGCTGCAAGGCTCCGACAAGTTGCTTCACCTGGTTAGTGCACGATTAAATAATTACTAGTTAACTGCTTCCATCTTCTTCTCATTATGGCTGCAAGGTTCTGTCAAGTTGCTTCACCCGGTTAGACCACGGTTGAATAATTACTCGTCAACTGCTTGCATCTTCCTCTCATTATGGCAGCAAGGCTCTGTCAAGTTGCCTCACCCGGTTACACCCCGGTTTGGGAGAGATGCTTATGGCTAAAAAGCGCCATGTATTTAAATTGAATTCGACTAGCATCAATGCATGGGATACATGTATTTTTAGTCGCGTGGTCCCGACTCTTATAAGTTAATATTTCGGTCCGTAGGTCGTCGGTCGGATGGTAACCATTTTAGTTTTCAATGGGTTTTTTGGCAATAACATCGTAACTATTCAGCCGATTCTAACGAAATTTGAAAACCTTATGTCTTTTACATTCACTTTCAAATTCTATAAGTAACCAGGTCCTCTTAATATTATTTTGCGAATTATTAAAATAAAACTACCTATGGGTTCGATTGCTCCACTTGTTAAAAGTTTTGAAGTTTATAAGTCAGAATAATTGAGAGCAAAAGAGATCCATGTACGCATGGTTGAAGTGTAGACCGACACCGCCCCTTCCTATGCAACCATTGCTCGCTGGAATAGGGAGTTTCGCCATTGTCGTGAGTCCCTTGAAGATGACGCCCGTCCAGGACGCCCGTCAGACCTGATCAACGAGGACAATGTAGACCCGTGTAGAGAGGAGGATACCCGAAAATCGACGGATGAAGGTCGAAGAAATCGAGCGAGAACTTGGAATATCACATGGAAGTGTTATCAACACCATCCACGACAATTTGGCCATGACCAAGGTCTCTGCCCGTTGGGTCCCTAGAAACCTCACGCCCCATGATCGACTTCAACGTTGTCAAAGTCCACAAGGCCAGAGTTGCACAAGCTGCCCTGCGCAAGTGCGGATTCGAGGAGCTCAACCACCCCCCCTACAGTCCCGATCTGGCCCCTAGCGACTACTTTTTATTCCGCCAGCTCAAGGCTGCACTGTGTGGACGCCGGTTTGGGGACGCTGAAGATGTCCAGCTCGCCGTCCAGGAGTGGATTGAACAGCAGTCGGGAGATTTCTGGTTCTCGGAAATTCGAAGCCTCAGGGACAAGTGGCGCAAGGTCATTGAAGTCAAGGGTAGTTATATTGAAAAATAATAAACCACTTTTCCTCATATCTCGTTTCCTTATATCCGAATTGCCAAACTTATTGACCGCCTCTCGTATATATACATTTACACCATAAAAATTACCACAAAGTTAATTTTTACATATATATAAAAATTTGGTGATTTATTCCATTCTTATTTATCACCTGGCGTCGTGTCGGCATGATTTTTTCCAATTTGCGGACATAATAGGATCCACATATTCGCAATGGCGTCCATGAACGTAGAAAGGGGAAGTGTGAGGGAATCTGT
The DNA here is from genome assembly GCA_963969495.1 of Ceratothoa steindachneri. Lineage (NCBI taxonomy): Eukaryota > Metazoa > Arthropoda > Malacostraca > Isopoda > Cymothoidae > Ceratothoa > Ceratothoa steindachneri. The sequence continues at coordinate 16,005,860 of OZ018322.1, read as the reverse complement.
CAGCTTGCTTTTCTTGTATCTCCAGCAGTTTTCTGAGGGGTTCAGCTCTGGACTTTTGCCAAAACATTCCAAGACCTGAATCCCCTTCTCCGCTTAAAAAAATCCAGCATTTTTAAAGCGAGACGACAAGGAGTGACTCATGTTGAACACTTTAACAATATTGGAGATGGAAAAAACTCTAAAGATGATCCTCCAAGGTGGTTTTTATAGCTTTTTCTGCTTTCATAATTTTGTTCATAGGAAGGGAAGTCAACTCTCATCTTCCAGTAGAAACACCAAAACAACCCCACAGCATTACATATTTCGGTGCAGACCGTCTTGCAGGTGTACATTTCATCATATCAATAAGAGTTGCGGGGTCGTGGAACAGTCGGTACCTGGCCTCTGTTTGAGGGCGCAAAACGTCTATTCGCCACTAACCATGACTTTACTGGTCTGGGTTCGATTGATTTTTAACGCTTGGTAAAATTGAGCCTTTTTGTCATATTCTAAATAAATCCTGCTTCCTAGCTTGGTGACGTGCAGCTAAGTTGAAATACTTTGCATCCGCTCCTCTATCGTCCGTTCAGACACTTCTACCAACAAATCTGGTTGTTTTTTTGTCAAATTGTGCTGCTGTAAAGTTTGGTTCCATCATTACAGTCATCATTATAAGTTTCGTAGTGGCTTTCGATTTCTTACTGCTTCGTCGTCGGATGGTTTTGTGGGACTGAACATTGAAACTGACTGTAGCGGCAACTTGGCCTTTGTGGCGTTGTGCAGTCGCATAACCCCAGCTCGCTCTCTCAGCAATTTCTTTAATGGACCGAGTCGTGCTCAACCCCGCAAGGATATATGGCTTTCCTCGTCAATGCACTACTTTCCAGGCATATTAGCGGGTACATAGATAAATGGCCACTATAAAATCGCACGCAAAATTAGGGATTTCTGGAAGAGCGGTCATTTGGCGACTACTAACGGGGCATAAGTTGCCTAAATTATAAAACTAATACTAGGATACATTAAAATGAAAATAAGTCGGAAACACCAAACCAATAATCAACACCCAAGACAAAAAAAAGAAAAGAAAACATGAAACCAAGCAAATGAAAGAAGAACAAGCACATGCTGGTGTCGGGGGAAAGTCCATCTCTAAAGGCACAGGATCATGCGACCAACACCTCACAGAGTCAAATAAAATGGAGGAGGCCAGCCTCCTCTATAAAGTCAGATAGTCAACAAGTACATTTGTGGCGAGGGGGAGTAGACCCAACGAGGAATCCTGAATTTGGAGTACTGCATTAATTACTGAAATAACATGCCTGTAATAATGAACCCATCTAGAAAAGAGCGAAACACTTAAAGTAGAAATAGACATGAGTTCAGAAAAAATGAGTGCAAATAATATATATATTTTGGTTGAAGCGAGAATAATGAATGCGAGACGTTCACACGGCAGCAAATATATGCACATGTAAGCACACATACAAAACTGGTTCCCATAGCTGCGATAGAACGTCAGCTGTTTAAACAAAGTTTGGGATGCAGGTGAAGAACTGAAAACACGATAGCATCGGCCATTGTTTGCTAGCAAAGGATCGCAAAACTCAAAGTCGCGTCCTTGATATTTTGACCAGAAACAAATCTCTATCTCTCGATCGACAAGCCCTAACATAGAGTGGAATAGGCTCCACCCAAACAACATCATTGGATAATGATAGGCTACGCTCATTGTTTCTGAGACAAATATATACTGCAAAACTCTCACACTTGAAGCCATTCAGTCAGTAAAGTCAACGAGAGTAAGTCAGTCAGTCGGAAAGAGGCCCATTCAATCAGGAGTCAGGTAGAGCCAGGGAGTCAGACAGATGCCGTGGCGTAATAGGCTCGCATAAATACACTACATGCCCCTATTGAATCTCTCTTACACCAAAACCACCTGAGTTCTGTGCTTTAATAAAGAGTCCTAGATTTCTCCATCTGTGATTTCCTCGGTAATCCCTGTCGATCCTTAATGGCCAGCCTACCTAATTTCAAGCCTCGGTCAAGCGAATTCCTCTCTACACCGAAGCTTACCACAAGAACGTTCGGTGTCCCTATTAACTCTCGAGCCCTATAACTGGCTACCCATTTATTAACTTCCAGACCCGCTATTAACTTAGAGGACCTGCTAGAAGTGATGACTTCAAGACGTCGCAATAACATCGAGGACTGGCCATACATTCACCCGTTCCGAGTACAAGGAACAAACGTTAGCGACAAAACTCGTCCCGGTACCTGCACAAGTAACCTGCGCGAAGATCACCCAGACTGGGACATTCAACGAAAATGTTCCAAAGTCTGGGGACAATACAATCGTCGCAATAAGGCGCAGGTGAACGCTCCTTCAAATGGCGGCGCGTCCCACGAGTGTGTTCAATTTGGAGACGACAGAAGGCGACATGAAGCCATCGCAGCATTGTGGGGTAGGTTTGTGGGCACAGTGGCAGCGCAAAAGCACGCGACTTTAGGTTCCACTCGTCCATTTCCCATCTTCGATGTTAGGCAACCCGGAGGGATGTTTTGATACCTGCCATGTATTCGGTGTGAAGAAGAGCGAAACTCTTGTCTGGTCACTCTATCCTCGAGGATTCTTTGGCGCCCCCGTCGTTGGGCCCATTCCCCAAAATTTTGACATGTCCAAGAACCCAGCAGAAGATATTCTCGACAACCGCAAGGGGTGCGGCAACCCTGTCGTTAGGGGTACTGCAAACCAGAGGGTGTGGAACAATATGAAAGAAATCGCGAAGAGGTAAGCGCAACGTTTGACGCCAGCACTCTCTCAAAGATCCGTTCGTACTCACTACCAAGCAGCTGAAACTTGTGCAACTTCGCGAGTGCATAGCTTTCAACTTCTAAGCTCCCTTTTAACGGAGATCTCTAAGCTTAGTGATTTCTCAACGACACGTAATCATTTGGTTCGAGTATCAACACCATTCCGACGTTTTTTAAAATTTTCTGACAAGTACTTTTCTTTGTTACACTCTCCCTATCCTTTAGATCTACCATAGCAAGCTATGCTACATCTGACATATGAAGATTCCCTGTCTTCCTGTTCTCAACATTAGCAACTTGATCTGCACGTACTCGTATATATCTCCAACAGACTTCCATCTAGATCTTCACCGCTTTATTTATAGATTTTTCCTTACAAACTTTTTTCTTGAACAACCGTTATGTCATCGCTGTGTAAAATTTAAACTTTACCGTAGCACTTAATGAATCCTCACGTAACATACCCATTGAGTCCTCCATGAACACCCTTTGACCCCTTCCTGAACAATTTTTGTGTCCTAACTAAGCCTTCCTTGAGCTCTAATTAGATTATCTCCAGGTTCTCCTCGACATCGCCTTAAACCTTTCCCTCATCTACCTGCCTACTTTTCCGTCTTTGTATCCTTTTGCACTAACTCGCATGCCTAGTCTTACCCACTAGCTAGCGTAAATTTTTCAGCACGACACACACACGCTCTCTATTAGAAGGAATCTTGCCGATGGGTATCTATATCCACATACCTCTGACGCGAAAAAAGTCCCTCTTCCCAAGGAAGACGAAGGCTCGACTTGAACGCTATTTGGTGTCCTGATACATCTTCCCAAAGAGGGCCGGCTCCTAGTTCCCCCGGGTTCAGTAGGGATTGTCAGTATGACCTTTATATCTACTTCATTATCCGTTCGGGATCCACCTGGATAAAGGGAGGTTGGCGAGATACTACTACTCCTAACCGTCATAAACACTTTAACAGATGTGTATTAATTACACTGGTAAGGTTGAAGAGAAGATGGCCGACTTTGAGAATGCTTGAGATGCTAAGGTACATACCATTCCAGTAGTTTGAAGTGACCTTGGCAAGGAAAAATAGTGGGTTGCCTTTGATAATAAGGAATAAAGGGGTGTTTGAGGGCAAGCGTGGATCTAAAGTAGGGGGGTGCTGAAGTCCCCCCAATTTCTGCTTTCAGAAAGATTTATGTAATAATATAGAATATAACAAAAAGGTTTTTTAAACCGTTGCGATCGAATGGAATTTATATAATACAGGTAATTCTCGAAAATAGTTATTAAATTCACTACTATATCTTAGCTAACGTCCAAAAATTACAGTATATAAATATTTTAGGTGTGGAAAAAATTCGGATTTGAGAGAGTTAGTGCTCATTCTTGTGTGAGTTATTGTTATTTATTATCAATATTGTGTAAGATAACCATTATTAGTCGCGTGCGAGTCCACATCTCACTATGTCAGTCGGTCCCCTTTTTATTATTTATGTAATAATATCGTAACAATTCGGGCGATTCTAACGAAATTTGAAAGCCTTATTTTGTTTTACATTCTCTTTCGAATGATATCATTGCCAAAGTCCTCCCAAGGTTAGCCCGGCCTATACTCTGCTATACTAGACTAGGCTATAATATGCTAGACTTTGATAGGAAAGCCTAGAATAGGCTATACTATGATAGGCTATGCTAAGATATAATGTATAAGGGTAAGATATACTATACTTATTTAGGATATAAAATGCTATTTTAGAATATAATATAGGTCAGAGAGAAATGATTACTTCTTTTGGATCACATCAGTTTTGCTTTCAAGATTAACTTGAGTTAAATAGACAAGTAAATAAGTAAAAGCAACAAGAAGGTGAAGGAAGAAGAGTTGCTTACTATAAGTAGTCCAATGTTTCAATGCCATCAAGTGAAATAATTTTCTTTCCTGAAGAAAATGAAGAACAAATTTGCTGATGCTCAAGATGGAAAGGATTGAATTTATGAAGTGACATTAAAAATATCAACCACATTTTCAAATTCCATTAAAACGAAACCAGGGAATTCTTTCTTTTTTTGCAATAACATCATAACTATTCGGCTGATTCTAACAAAATTTAAAAATCTTATATTGTTTTACATCCTCTTTCAAATAATATAATTGCCAAAGTCCTCCCAAGGTTAGCCCGGGAATTATTTTGTTTTGGCAATAACATCATAACTACTCGGCCGATTCTAACGAAATTTGAAACCCTTAAGGTGTTTACATTCTTTTTCGAATGATAAAATTGCCAAGGTCAACTCCAGGTTACTGCAGGAGTTTTTAAAAGTTTTGAAGGTTGCGAGGTCATAAATCAGAATGAGTGATAGCACGCGACTTTTGGTCAGCAGACCTTGTTAATTATAAATGCCCTTTTCCCAAGCTACTCAGAGAGAGGAATTCAGGATAGTCCACCCCCAAATTTTTATCCTTTCTGAGGGTAATTATAGGCAAGTGTAAAGATCCGCATTCCTTGAGTATCCTGCTTATTTTTTGCACTTATTTTCTTTACAAGCTGAGTAATGGGTTTAAATAGGTCACTTTAGTAGTGGTTATAGGAAATTACTTATATGATGTATATGACTTGGTGACTATTTAGGTCTTAACACATGTTTGGGGATGCACATCCTAAACCGAATAATATATTAATACACTATTAGTTAAAGATTCTCTCCCAACAATAATTGAAGTTATTGGTACGAACATAAAACGATTAACAAGTGTATAAAGAGATGTAAAAGTGATTTTTTCATTCATGCCAAGAATTTATAGGGAGAAAGAAAAATAAGACAATTTTCATGCTTTCTGCTCAATAATTGCATCTCAATATTACTTCAATTAAATTTTGTATCTTTTATTTCCATTAAAAATGTGATCCAATTATCATGTTTGGGTTTGTTTAAATATATTCAATAATCAAATTTTCTGAGACGATGGATCCATACGACGTCTGATAACTGCTTATTGTTGTTGATAGGTTCTGATTCCATTTGATGAGGGAAAGATTGCACCTGGTAGTTTAAGGTTGAAGGCTTACGAGGTCAGTTTAATGAATATAGGTCCTTACTTAAGATCTCGACTCAGTAAATTGTGATAGGTGTTAGTATAGTCTGCATTATACCGAGGTTTAGGCTGCCCACGTGTGAGCCGAGGTATAGATTTAAGTGATCTTTTTATTTTGTGATCAGTTATTTATGTGGCGTTTAGATCTTCGTATTCTTTAACACATTTATTATGACGTAACCTAAAGTAGACTTTAAGGTAGATATCATACTATACCAGAATCATGACGGTAAACTGCATACTATACGAGAATAATGACGGTAAACTGCATACTATACGAGAATAATGACAGTTGACCGCATACTATAACCGCATCTTGACGACAAACGGCATACTATACCCGAATCATGACGGTAAACTTGATACTATACCCGAATCATGACGGTAAACTGGATACTATACCAACCTCTTCGTACATAAATTTATATGACCATTCATCTTTAACTTTGGTAGAGGTACTTGAAATCGCCTTTGTTTCATTCCGTTTTAGAGTATGCCTCTCTGATTTCTTAGCTTTCTATATGCTATGGTGAAGGAAGAAAAGCCAATTAATCCAAATTTATTACTACCGTGTTACAGGTTAATGGAATATCCACCAAATCGCCAAATTATGTATAATCCTAACATGCTACGTGTTTATACATTTCAACGAATATGTATTGCAGTAATGGTGAGCTTAGAACTGTTGTTTGTTTAAATGCAGGCTATTGTTGGCTTATCATCGAATCTTTTATCTTTGACACGTAGTAAAAAGAGAATGGAGGCTTCGCTTTTTTCATTTAATTTAAAATTTTTATATGTTTTTTAATTTTCTATTTATCTTATTGCTGTCATTATTCTTGTTAGTTTTACCTTTTTAGTCGCGGGCGACTCTATTACTCACTATGTTGGTTGGTCCCCGTTTTGCTTTTTTGTTTTGATAATAACATTGTACCTATTTGGACGATTCTAACCAAATTTGAAAGTATTATGTTGTATTTCATTGACTTTCGAATGATGTAATTGCCAAGATCCTCCCAAGGTTAACCCTGGGATTATTTTGTTTTGGCAATAACATCATAACTATTCGGCCGATTCTACCGAAATTTGAAGCCCTTATGTTGTTGTATATTTTATTTCAGATAATATAATTGCTAAAGTCCCTACAACGTTAGTCAATAAATTATTTTGTTTTGGCAATAACATCATAACTATTTGGCTGATTCTAACGAGATTTGAAACCCTTATGTTGTTTTCTCGTTCTCTTTCATATGATATAATTGCCAAAGTCCTCCCAAAATTATCCTGGGATTTATTTGGCAATAAAATCACAAATATTCGGCCTATTATAACGAAATTTGAAACCCTTATGTTCTTTTATATTTACTTACGAATGATATAATTGCCAAGGTCTTCCCAAAGTTAGTACGGGAATTATTGAAAGTTTTAAAGGTCATAAGGTCATAAATCAGAAAAGTTAGAGCACACGATTTTTGATCAGCAGACCTTGTTTAAATTAGCTTAGGAATAGGCTTTATTTTAGTACACTCGGTGGCTTTACCCTCTCTGGTCGCCATCAAATAGGATTATTACGTTTAAGAAAACAGTTTAATTTTCGCTGGAATAGCCATCGACCTATTACATAGTAATCTTTTTCCCAATTTAATATTATTATAAGTCCTCCGCCTAAATTTCCGATAATAATACGAAATCTATATTTTTATATTTTGGGGCTAATTTGACATTTTAATAGTAATATAATTTCATCGAAAGTGATATCAGCCACAGAATTCTGTCAGTTTCCATGGGCAGACGGATTCAATTGCAGCAAGATGACTTCATAGGTAACCAGAGCTCCAGTGATCTGTAAACATAGTCAAATTACTAATTAATTATCATGTAATATAAACAAAGCCAAAATATAAATACACAGGACCCCTCCATAGGATGATAATTATGAAAGGCGACTGTAAAATAATGGATAAACGAAGTTCGAGTTTACGTAGATAGATTTTCTCATCGCTAAATATGTAGGAATGATTTATAGAGTGCGTTTTGTGCAGTTACTTAGCAGTACATCCAACAGCCATGGCCATCTTTCCCCTTCTCTTACTCTGGATTTCTTTCATATTAATTGCTAAATTATTTTATGGGCATGTTATGTATACTATTTCTAAATATTTGCCATTCTAAATGATCTTACAGCAACCAAAAAACTTTTACTGATGAGGAAGTAGCCCGAACCAGTCAAACCAAATGTTAAGCCTTGCACTTGATGCGTCAAGCGCCGAATGTCCTTTGATACACTGGAAGGAAGAAAAGAAGAAAAATACATAGTTCATTTGGTTACTAATAACTTAGGAACTTGTAGTCAAGTAATTTTTTATGAGATCATTGGTTGCTTTTGGGGTCTTCATTCGCACTAAATTATTATCCTAAAGTTTGGGAATATTTAGAGTTTAATTAGAGAGTTATAGAAACTTCTTACAGTCGCACACCTGGTAAAGGAGACGAATATCACCACCCAAATTGAAAGTGCTTACAAAATACAGCCATTGTGTACTAAATTCCGCTACAATTAAACATTATCTGGGAGCTTGAAGTTTTATAACACGACTAATCGCTTGTGCTCAAAATATTCACGAGAACTGACCTACCTTTTCTTAAATTTACTTCACAATCACTACCATGACGCCATTAAGAACGTTAGACACACGGGTTTTGGCAAGAAAATTCAAAGCAGTGCTCATATAAAAACTTGTATCCAGAGTTGCCAATGTGTGAATTAAGTGTTAATTAAATGTTGCCAGTGTGTGAAAAAAAATGGTTTATTTTCACATTAAGAGAAGGCAAGGCTGACGTATTTCATATGTCAATTTTAACCCCATAAAGGTGTAGTATCTTAAAAATATGTACTTTCCGCTCCAAACCGAAACCATATTTGACGAGTACAATGCTTAAAAACACCATTAGTACTTTTATAACACTAAAAATAAGGCGTAGGTTTTCTGAGGTTTGACCCTTCTATCTTTCGTTCCGTTAACTTATAATGCAAATGACAAGGTTTGTAATTGTTAATTTTATTTTTAAACAGCACTCATGTGGCGACTGCCAACGAGGGCATAAGTCGTTGCAATTGAAATTTCAGGCAGGTAATAGCCTACTTTAAAATTCCACCAAACCAAAGCAAACCAAGAAAAACAAACAAACCAAAAACAAAACGGCAAAATATAAGAAACAAAACAAAGGCAAGAAGAAGAAGCAGGTTCCAGTGTCGGGGGACACTCGCCATCCCCCGGCGCTGGACCATGTGGATTCAAGTCTCATCGAAGAGGCCAAATAGTCCACAAGTCTAGGTGAACGAATCCATCCCCAGTAGAGGGGGGGCAATCGCTAGCAAGCCCGCTCGTCTCGGTACCAGCACAGGCAACGTACGTGAAAATCAATCAGAATGGGTCATTAAACAAGAATATGCCGAACAGTCTAGGGGATAACGCTGTCGTCGCAGTAAGGTGCAAAAGGGCGTTCCTTCCAATGGCGGTGCCCTCCACGAGTGTGCCCAATACAAAAATACAGAAAGCGACCCGAAAACGTCACAACATGGGGCGGGGATGGGGGAGATGAATGGGGACAGTGGTGGTAGGTATAACGTCACGCAAATTTAAGTTCCCATCGGCGGTGCCAGGCTTCCGAGATGCCTGCCCCGATTCTTCCCATGCATTTTGTATCAGGAAGAGCGGAGCACTGGTTTGGTCGCCTAGTCATTGCCGACTCTGGCACTCTTATCGGTGCGCTCATTTCCCTCAATTACCACATCTCCGGTAACCGTGGCATCAGTGATCCGTAAAAAAGGTGTTGCGAAAGATTCCAATACCCCGAGAGCATTCAGTGGTATTTGTGAGTACCTAAGATCACAATTTCTCTTCCTAACCGGGCACGACGCGTTATGTCCAGTTACGAGCGGTGTATTGCAACCAGCTCGACCGTGAGGGAATATGGCCTGGAAACCGAGTTCTTCCTTGGAATTGGAGGCATCTATACACACTGACACTGATTTAGCGGGGCGCGAAGTGTGGTCCTAAAAGGTTGAACGCAATATGCCAGAAATGGGGGGTTGAGGCGTGGCGACAAATAGTCATAGGTGGTATCCTGCTTCCTGGGCAGAACTAGAGGCGCCACCAGCACGGGAGCTACAGTGAGCTCTCGAAGGAGTTTCTTAGCACAAAATCCAAAGGGTTTAGGATATGATTGACGTTTCTCAGAGACATAGGAACCTTCGATATCGGTTGCAGATGTAGTGTTAGCTGTTGGTGACTGAGGGAGGCGCCGAGCTCGTGCGTATAGGTGAATAATGCACTGCGGACTGTGAAAAGCCAGTGGTATCACTCCAGCATCGACAAGTCAGCTCTCATTGTGGCACGTGTGGAAGGCACGAGTATCCAAAGGGAGAGCGTCGTGTTAGATCGAATCGACCTTTCAAGATAGACGCTCGGTTGAATACTCGTAAAACTCTTATCTGTAGTCCAGCTTCGATCGAACAAAGGATATGTAGAAAGTAAGGAAGCACCCCTATCAGCAACCCAGGTGATAAACTTCACGAAACTAAGAACGTCAATGGTGCTGGACAAGAGAACCTAAGTATGCGAATATGAACCTTCTATGTGAGGCAAAAATAAGATCAAGGAAACGGGGCGAATCCACTAGTTCCTAGCAACCACATTTAAGAACAAGTATGGTCGTGATGGAGGCGTGGATGGTGGAAGAAATGCACTAGCATATTTTGGATAAAGAAAACCAAAAATGAAAACTGTGCGCTTTGGCATAGTAAAAGATGCAGTTCATTGCCTGTTGGAGTCGACGCTCCAGAGTTCGTATCAGTTCAGCTCCAAAAGTGATTGCAAGGTCGGCGACGTAGAGCGTAACTAGAAAATCTTATGGTAGTACCGAAGTGATGTCGTTAATTTTAAGGGCATAGAGTGTGACACTTAGAACAATTCCCTGCTTGGAAACCTCTTCCTGCCCCAACGTGCAGTAGAGTCCACCAACCCCACGCGTAGCCAAACTGTGCAGAATACTGTTTGCCTCCACTGTCTATGAAAAAGTTAATCTAACAGTTAACAATTTCTCTATCAACTTGCCCACGCAAGAAGTTAGAGAAATTTGGCGGAAACTAGGTGGTGTAGAGTGATCTCTCCACGGTTTACGAAAAGCGAACACAGTAGCAGGTAGTCTGGGAGGATGCTTTCTGTCCAGATCCTGTTGAACAAATCTAACAGAAAGACCCTGCCTCAGGTAACAGGTAAATTCCAGTTGCCGGGCATCAGCGGCATCAAAACATGAATTAAATGCTGGGGGAGCAGCATCTCCGCCAGAGTATGTGGAAAAAGTGATTGCAAAGGACTGTCACAGACACGGAGTCGGAGATTGCGGTCTTGTTCTCATTGAGAACAAGAGGAGAGTGCTGCGATAACAAGCATAGAATCCTTTTGACACGCTTTCAGACCTCTGCATGAGAAGAGTTCCCGCTAAACGAAGTCACGTATGCCCACCAGGGAGAGCGGCGCACGTGCTTCGAGACATATTGGAACCTAGTCCTAGTTCTACAAAATTCACCGAGAGTGAATGCGCTTAGAGCGCATGCAAGCATAACACTTCTATTTGAGGACCGTCACATACTCCGCTGACAACCCCGAAGCGGTCGGGGGAAAAAGGCCAGACGTTCGAGGAATACTAGCCAGGCCCACAGCGATGGGAGGGCCGGCGAAGAACTCAACAGTCGCATCCACCGACCTGAACTCCTCGAATGAGAGAGAAATCGGCCTTGCCTGAAATGCGGACCACCGTGCCCGCTCTAAGGACCACCAGGGTGTTTTTTCCAGGTAGCAACGGCCTCGAAAATGATAGTTGATTGGTAAAATGATCGCTACCATGCAGATCATCGACTACCTCCCACCCAATTTCAGGCTGTACATCCGGAGAATACAGGGATAGATCGAGGCAGGGTTTTTTTTTTCTCTGGCACTGATGCGTAAACTGAAAAATAGTTAGTAGACCTATCTCCAGTTCGTCGATTAGTTCGACAAGGACCTGATCCCTGGGATTGACCGTGTAGTTTCCCCAGAAAGGTTGTCTACTGTTCAAATCCCTGAGCCGGTGAAAGAACCTTGGTAACCGTGTCACGGCGTGGTGAAAGTCCACAGCGTCGAAGTCGGTTGACACTGGAAAAACCGCAGAAATAATAGTATACCTCCTATCCAGGTATAGCTTCATTGACACTGCCTGAGGGAGGTATGGATGTAAATTGAGAATCCTCATGCCTGACGCCTATTCCGTGGTGGGGTCGTGAATCCCTTATACGCTGGGGCACGTGCTTAACATGTCTACTGTAGAAAAATAGCTAACGGTTAAGGGGAGGCGACGAGCTTCCGTAGCTCCGCCCATTTGGCTCCGAGTCTGCTGCAATTCCATTGAAGGAACATGCCTTCCAGTCATACATCAAAATATATGCGGAGGCCCTTCTTTGAAGAGAAGACCCACACGAAAATGACCGTACACTTCCTGGAAGCAAACTCCGGGTGCCGTTGGCCAAATAAGGCAGTGTCCGTTCGAGGACATATCGGGAGAGGTTGGGTACGATCGCGAGACTTTTCCTCCATTCGCCTCGAATCCTTTGATTGAGGGGGTCACAATTTGGAGGTACCAGCCTCTCCTAGTCAATGAGTCCAACCTTGATTTGGGTGTAAGAGCCTAAGCTCATTTGGCCCTGGTTTTCTTTCGGTTGACAGCTTTAGTAACTCAGAAAGGTAGCCTCAAGTCCACCTTCAGGCAGTTTTCCTCCTGTGAGTCTAACGATTCGGTGTAGGCACGCAGCCGATTCACCATACAATTAACGGCAAAGCTAAGTGAGGTAGGCGCCCTGATTTTAACCGAGGATGGGTGAAAACCCTTTTTATCACCAGCTTGAATAAAGGAGTGCTGAGGGCGTATCATAGAATCCACAGAAGAGTTCCGACTGGTCGCGTTAGTGGGCTGTGCTCATAGAACTGGAGGGGCCATAAGCAGAGCCTGCCCTTTCTAAAATTGAGGCATAAGATGTCCAAAGCAGCGCTGAACGCGCCCGGACCAAGTCCTAAGCTTCGCGAAAGGAGATACGATTCTTAGCTTGAAAAGCCGGGATTTCCTTCTCCAGGAGATACGCACTACATTGTTTCTAAGAAGCAGGGTGCGGCTCTCGGCAATTGATACACTTGGCCATACACGATAGGGACTTACCGTGTACGGCCTCGGAGCAACTTACATGACTTCTGGTAATTCAGACTTTGCACGTCTACACGAGTGATTCGTATGGCCGAAGCTGTGGTAGTAGCAACTCAGCATCAGAAGCACGAATGTCTTCACGCTTTAGCGACAGCAACCGACACACACTGATTCATGGAGCCTGTCACTATCGAACGTGACGAAGAGTGTAGGGGTGTATATCTAGGCCCTCCCATGTTTTCTCATCACACATTTTACTTTGACCACTCCCTGGTCGGCAAGCTTTTAAGTAATATCTCCTATGGAGTAGTCAACGAGCTCCCTCACATAAAGCCCTTCTTTCACGAAGCTCAGAGTGCGGAATTACACTCACCGACGTGCCATTAAGGGTCCGTTGCATTTACCAGGCAGCTCCAGTTTGTAAAACGGGTCACCTTCTGGTCTCTACCAGTCAAACTAGCTAAAGTCCTCTTCTGATGGAGCATTTCTTCTTTGACAAACATGATGTCATCTGTGGAGCGAATAACTAGAAATCGTTTGAAGTCAGCGGACTCAAAACTTAGGTAAGCTCCCAATGAGGGGTCCCGACCTATTTAGAGCTCCGCTCAGCACAATTGCGACTTTGGTATTTGTCTGTGCTTCCCATCCTGAGGGCGCCTAGGGGCCGCACGTGACAGTCTTGGCCTGGTCAGTGGCCGAAGTGGGAGCGGATCCGTTCGTCGCTAAGGCACCCGCGGATGGACAGGAACCCCCGTGCAACATGTGAAAGTAAGCATGTTCATTCATTTCATGCGTAGTCTAATTATTGAGTAGTAAACAATTGTAAGTTCTTTAATTTCATCTTATAAGTAATGTTAACGGGTAAAATATTCAGGCAGAAGTGACTTGATTAAAATTACGTGACAAAATAAGCAACCACGAAACAACAAAGGTTTTGAAAACATGTTTATAAAGTCAGTGATAAAGTTACGGAAAATAAAAATATGCAGACTACTTACAACGTTTGGGATAAAGGGGTACACAACTTATCTAAATCAGTCCCAAATCTCACCTCTTGTGGGGCTGTACTGAGAAAAAAATTATAAAAATGAATGCCATTACAATTGACTTAGCCGCGACTCGTAGAAAAGGATTATATGTGGCTACCATCCTTGGCCTAAAGGTTGGGGTGGTAGGTACGTTCTCTCCAATAATAATAATAATAAGGATGAGTTTGTATAAGGCCTAGGGGTGGGAGGTACGTTCTCTCCTCTAATAATAATAAGGATGAGTTTGTATTAGGCCTAGGGGTGGGAGGTACGTTCTCTCCTCTAATAATAATAAGGATGAGTTTGTATTAGGCCTAGGAGTGGGAGGTACGTTCTCTCCTCTAATAATAATAAGGATGAGTTTGTATTAGGCCTAGGAGTGGGAGGTACGTTCTCTCCTCTAATAATAATAAGGATGATTTTGTATTAGGCCTAGGGGTGGGAGGTACGTTCTCTCCTCTAATAATAATAAGAATGATTTTGTATTAGGCCTAGGGGTGGGAGGCACGTTCTGTCCTCTAATAATAATAAGAATGAGTTTGTATTAGGCCTAGGGGTGGGAGGCACGTTCTCTCCTAAAATAATAATAAGGATAAGTTTGTATTAGGCCTTGGGAGGTACGTTCTTTCCTCTAATAATAATAAGGATGAGTTTGTATTAGGCATAAGGGTGGGAGGTACGTTCTCTCCTATAATAATAATAAAGATGAGTTTGTATTAGGACTAGGCATTTGTCGATGCCAACATTCCTTACAACAGGTCAAACAGAGGTTTTCATAGTCTTTTGTGGAAAATGAGATGCAAAACGAAAGATTCAGCCCACGTGCAGTGAGAGAAGCTAATATGGGGTGGAGGTGATAGATGCGTTTAAAAACTCATTGCAGTGCTCGCGTTGTGTGAGATGAACATAGAAAAGTCTGAATGAAATAGAGTAAATGAATCAGGTGTGACTCGTGGGGACAAGAGTAGTTAGCGTATGTGAGAGATGATTTCGTTAATGAATGAGTTGATGCCATGATTGACTATGATTGTGTGATTGCATGATCAAATTTGATGGATAGGATAGTTCTTGAGTAACGAAATCCTTGCTGTCATATTGGGCATGTCTGGGGGGCACACCTTATCCGTACCCGACAGGTGACTGTAAGTTATAGACCAAAGTTACTGTGCCCCCACTGGAGGGCGAAAACGATCCCGTGTCCTGTGATGTCAAGAGTGAATAGCCAATTAAAACTTCTTTTCAAGGTTGGAAGATTGGTCTATTTAATTATACTAGTTTATATAATCAAAGTGCAGCTAGTGAACCATGTCTCTAAAAATGGTGTGGAAACAGCATGTGCGAATGAATTTCAGTATCTTTGAAATTTAGAAAATTTCATGAGTAAGATGAAACGTAATGTGCCTCCCACATCAAAGGTTCATGATGGGGATGAACATCCGATTGATAGTTTCCCTGGTGTTTTTTGGGGGAAGGGGGTTGCAAAGTCGGTTTTGTGTTGACATTGTCTATATTAGCTTTGGGCGGGAACTTTAACTTTTTTAATGGAAATTACAAAAAACCCGCAATATAAATAATTACATGATCCAAAATCATTGACGTATAATAGAAAAGGCATGATTTGCCTGTTTTGTTTTTGTAATGTTTTAACTGTAGTTACGTGTGAGAATGCTATGATTTGCCTAAAGGGTTTTGTGTAATGTTTTAACTGTAGTTACTTATGAGAAAGCCATGATTTGCCTGTTGTTGTTTTTTTAATGATTTAACTGTAGTTACGTGTGAAAAAGCCATAGTTTGCCTGTTTTTCGTAATGTTTTGTCCTGTAATTACAGGTAAAAAGGTCATGGTTTGCCTGTTTTTTTTTGTAATGTTTTAACTGTAGTTACGTGTGAGAAATTCATGGTTTGCCTGCTTTTTGTAATGTTTTAACTGTAATTACAGATAAAAGAAGCCATGATTTGCCTGATTTTGTAATGTTTTAACTGTAGTTAACGGTGAAAAAGACATGGTTTGCCTGTTTTTGTAGTGTTTTTCCTGTAGCTACGGGTGAAAAAGTCAATATGTCCCGCCATTCCTACATAAATATGGGGGATAATTTGGCCGACAGAATTATTCCCTAAAAGGAGTTGACCATTTAAAAACCAGAGGGGCCGAGAGTAGTTAATCGTTAATTCGTTAAAAATTTGTTTTGTATTTTTTGTCTTTTAGAATTTTGGATTTTTTTATATTTCATAGTTAATCATTAATTCGTTCAAAGTTTTCTGTTTTCTCATTTTTTTGTCTTTTATAATTTTGTCAATATTTATATTTCATTGTTTTTTTATTTTTTAGGTGTTTAAAAAAAACACGATTTCTGTATGGTTTTCTAATAATAAAATAATAATTGACGTTAATGCTTTAGCGTTAACTTACAGTACTGGCGGAATTATTAGGGATTTTTCCGAAATTTGACTTTTTTCTACACAAAAGCGATTGAAGCCAATTTCATTAATTGCAAATGGATTTATTTTATGCACCAACACCGAGCAGCAGTTTAACTTTTATTTTCAATATCCTTAGGTCACTTTATAAGAATAATTGGTAACCCCGAAAGAACAACACCACATTGGACCATTTCAATAAAGTAACAGTATGAGTCAGTTGGTATCTTTGACCCTAAAGTGCAAATAGTATGTTTTCGGTTATTTATTAACTGTGATTTTTTTTCATTAATGTGTTTCAGATATTTTATTAGTTATTTTAATATTTTATTTCTGCGTGTTTCAGGTAGTTTTTCAGCTGAAATGAATTAAACCAAAATGAATAAACAGAGTGATTTGAGTTCTTTTAAAATTAGACAAATAAACAGTTTTACTGAAAGAAATAGCGAAAAAAACTAGGTGTCTCACCTTAAACATTCAGTGTTATTAAGAAAAAAATGATAACGGTGAAGATTTGAATTAAAAAAGGGTTGGAAAATGTGGTCGAAAACGAAAAAACCTCCAAGAACAGATATAAAATTAATACAACAGGCTCCTAAAAATAGAAAAACATATTGCAAGAAGATTTTCGGTGAGCTAGTAGCAGAGGGTGTCAGCCTTGCCCTAAGAACAGTTAATGACAGACTTTTGAAAGTTGGGTTGAAATCATATCGCCCGAAAAGAAGGCTGGACTCACGGAAACAATGATGAAGGCACGCTCTTCTTGGGCAAAGAATCACTTTGCATGGACTTCAGAACAATAAAGAACGGTTAGAATGACACATCTAGCTAACTAGTTATCTGTAATTCAAAAAAAACATTAATACTTACTAACTTTAACAGTGCCGCATTTTTGTAATGGTTCCAATCTTTTCAAACCATAAAGTTTATTTGATGATTGATCACTTCAATGGCTTTTCCAATACTTCTATAGCTGTTCAACTTCTTGTGTTGTATTTTCTACTATTGCAGATAGTTTACTCTGACGAATTAACCATTAGAGTGCTAGAAGACCGCGTGCAGATTGTAAGAAGCTGACCTAGAGAATAATTTATGACTGAATGTCTGAAGAAAACAGTAAAATTTCCAACAAAAATAATGATGTAGGGAGCCATTTCGGTGCATGAAACCAGTGGTTTGCAGATTGTTGAGAAAACTATGAACCAAGGAAGTATATAGTGGTTCTTAAAGATCATTTACTGCCTTAAATAACGGAATGGTATTGCAACTGACTTTGGATATTGAAACAAGACTAGGCCCCATGTCATACAAAAAAATCAGTGAAGGCAGAGTGTGCACAATAATGAGTTCAACTGCTTCCATGGCCCGCAAATTCCCCGGACATGAATCCGATTAAGATTTGATGGTGTGTGTTGAAAGAGGAAATACACACAGAGCCCATTACGACCAAACAGTAAGTCATATTCCGTCTTATTGAAGTTTGGTTCAGATCGAAGCGAATCCAGAAAACGAGCAAAACAATGATCAATGCCATGCCAAGATGTGCTAAAACACTCATGCACCCTAAAGGTGGACAAACTGCTTACTAATGAACCTAGAAGACTTAAAACTGTGCCAATGAGTCAAAATAAATCTATTTACAATCAATACAATTAGTTTTCTTAGCATTTTGGTACAAAAATTCTAATTTTGTGAAAAGTCCATAATAATTCCGCCAGTACTGTAAGTTACATTTATACGGGATTAACGGATTAACTGTGACCCATCTTTGCCTAGAAGACTGTAATCGCTTAAAGACAAATCTAATCACTCGTATCATGTCGAGCACATTTTGGCGAATCTATCCATATAGAATTTATTGAGGGGTTGATGTTACTATTACTATAATAACAGCTTGAATTTTAATATTTTCTCTTCCTTAATTTTAATGGGGTCACGAGGGAAAGCATTTCTGCAGGAAAAAATGGTACAGTGACGTCACTTTGTCTTCTTTTCCTATTTGCCTTTTTGGGGGATTGGACAGCTTTGTGGTATGACTCCTGGGGTGAATGTGAAATATATTTCGAAGACCTTCGTAAAAGAGCTGCACAATGAGTTTAAATGTGCCTCGGATTTTTGGGGGATGAGTACAGTATTTATCCCAATCTGCTCTGCATTTTTGGTGGTCGTAAGGCAAAATACGACAAAATCGCGGCTTTTTGTGCCTTCGAATTAGTTATACTATGATTAGATTAAAAAATCAGTGTGCGGAAGTGGACTCACCCTTCATTGTTAGGTGGTGGGTACAACTTAAAATTATAGCACTGCTATTTTGGGCGAACCATGTTTTTTTTCGATTAGGCCCTAATGTTTTATAACATTATTATTGCTTGTTTTTGTTTTTTTGGGGGGTGTTATAATTTCCATTGAAAAATGTCAATTTCCCATCCAGAGCTAATATAGAAATTATTTATTTTATTATTTAGTTCCTGAAATAGTTGTTATCTTTCGTACGTTGGCTAGAATTGGTTAGTTAGCCACATGTTAGAGAACCGTTAATGTTGCTCCAAACCTAAATGGAACCATCGACGATTTAAGATTTGGTAAATATTTGCTGAAAGACCCCAAAAAGAACTCCCATACTCTTAATTGAAACTGTAACATAATCTATTATTTTCCATATTATTATTAGTAGTAGTAGTAGTATATTAGTAGTAATAGTAGTTGTAGTAGCAGTAGCAGTAGTAGTAGTAGCAGTAGTGGTAGCAATAGTAGTAGTAGTAGCAGTAGTAGTAGCAATAGCACTAGTAGAAGTAGCAGTAGTAGTAGTAGAAGTAGCAGTAGTAGAATTAGATGTAGTAGTAGTAGTAGTAGTAGTAGTAATAGCACTAGTCGAAGTAGCAGTAGTAGAACTATTAGAAGTATCAGTAGCTGTAGTAGAAGTAGTAGTATTAGAAGTAGTAGTAGTAGAACTATTATAAGTAGCAGTAGCAGTAGTAAAAGTAGTAGGAGTAGAAGTAGTAGTAGTAGTAGAACTATTAGAAGTAGCAGTAGCAGTAGCAGTAGTAGAAGCAGTAGTAGCAGTAGTGGTAGTAGTAGTAGTAGTAGTAGTAGTATGACTAGTAGTAGTAGTAGAAGTAGTGGTAGCAGTAGTAGTAGTAGCAGTAGTAGTAGTAGAGGTAGTAGCAGCAGAAACAGTAGTAATAGTAGTAGTAGTAGAAGTAGTAGAAGTAGTAGTAGAACTACAGATCTACAGAATCTCGGACCAGCAAAGACCCTAAGGTCCACTCGAGGCTAGTCCGCTACACTAAATCCATAACTACGATACACCCTTATCTACGAGTGTATCTCTAACATGCCATATATTTATTATTATTTTTTTATTTATTATTTTTTTTTTTATTTTTTTTTTTTATTATATTACCTACTGTACACACTTATCTACATGTGAACAATGTCATGCATATTAACTACTTCAACCTAGGGGTGGGGGGGTGATGGAAAGTTTTTCTTCTCAACTTCCGCAGCCCTCGACTGCTAGTGGTGAAAATCTAAATTTAGGATAGTAGTAGAAGTAGCAGTAGAAGTAAAAGTAGTAGTAGTAGTAGAGGTAGTAGCAGTAGAAGCAGTAGCGATAGTAGTAGAAGTAGTAGTAATAGCACTAGTAGACGTAGTAGTAGTAGTAGTAGTAGTAGTAGTAGATCGTGCTTTTGATTGTCTGTTGCACTGAAGTGAGACTAACTATGCAGACTGAGATGATCCTTTAGGTAGCAGCGCCTACGGTTTGGCTTTCACGAGGGCCTCGCTCTTTGTGGTGGCCTCCTTTCAATTTTCTGTTTGGTTCGGAAAAACCAAGAATTCTGGTCGTAAAGTTTTATTATTGGTCTTTTTTACCTTGGCTTTTGATCGTACTAATCATAAGGTCCTTGTTTGAATTGTAGATGGAAGTTGGAGGAACAATTCCTAATATATTTATGTAATTTTAACTAATAGAGTAATGAGAGTATTTGTTGATAGACACTAAAATGAGTACAACATAATAATTTATGGTATTTTGGGTGGTATTTTTCTTGATCCCCTACTGATTATATTGTAAGTGCCTTAATATTTGATTTGGCTTTGCTTGAAAGCAATCCTCTTGATTATGCAAATGATACCAACCTTTAGGCTTCGATCCCATTTGAGGTTACTGAATCTATTAACGGAATTATAATCCAAATTAATCCATGGTCCAAATCATGGTAGATGAAAATGAACCTTTCAAAGCTCAAAATATTCCCCAGCCTCAACCCAGTTATCTTCTCGGACAATTCGTCTCTGACTATTTGCATGTATTTTTTTAAGATACTGACTTTCCTTAATGCTTGCAAATTCTCTTTTGAGAAATAGTCTGTCTGCTTTTTGTTCCATTAACATTCTGAGAAACAGCCTGTCTGCCTTTTGTTCCATTAACATTCTGGAAAATAGCCTGTCTGCCTTTTGTTCCATTAACATTCTGGGAAATAGCCTGCCTGCCTTTTGTTCCATTAACATTCTGAGAAACAGCCTGTCTGCCTTTTGTTCCATTAACATTCTGAGAAACAGCATGCCTGCCTTTTGTTCCATTAACATTCTGGGAAATAGCCTGTCTGCCTTTTGTTCCATTAACATTCTGAGAAACAGCCTGCCTGCCCTTTGTTCCATTAACATTCTGAGAAACAGCCTGTCTTCCTTTTGTTCCATTAACATTCTGAGAAACAGCCTGTATGCCTTTTGTTCCTTTAAAATTCTGAGAAACAGACTGTCTGCCTTTTGTTCCATTAACATTCTGAGAAACAGCCTGTCTGCCTTTTGTTCCATTAAAATTCTGAGAAACAGCCTGCCTGCCCTTTGTTCCATTAACATTCTGAGAAACAGCCTGTCTTCCTTTTGTTCCATTAACATTCTGAGAAACAGCCTGTATGCCTTTTGTTCGTTTAAAATTCTGAGAAACAGACTGTCTGCCTTTTGTTCCATTAGCATTCTGGGAAACAGCCTGTCTTCCTTTTGTTCCACTAACATTCTGGGAAACAGCCTGTCTTCCTTTTGTTCCACTAACATTCTGGGAAACAGTCTGTCTGCCTTTTGTTCCATTAACATTCTGGGAAACAGTCTGTCTGCCTTTTGTTCCATTAATATTCTGAGAAACAGCCTGTCTGCCTTTTGTTCTATTAACATTCTGAGAAACAGCCTGTCTGCCTTTTGTTCCATTAACAGAGAAAATTAGTATTTTGAGAAAGTCTTTCAAGATATTTGGGGCTCAGGAAATCCTGATGACTTTTTTAATTTATTTATTTCCCCATGTTTTGATCATTGTTCTTTAGTTTAGGCATTTGCCTCTGACTCTCATCGTGCATTTATTCATAATTATTTTGGTAATTATAATCATCCTGTGAATGTCGATCTACTCGGATTATACCATTTTGTAGGCAATACTCGGAGCGCAGTCAATTCTTATAGATTTTCCTTTTCTTTTCTGAGGTTTAATAGCACCTAGTTTTCTATAAGTTTCTTGCCAGGTGAGATAAAGCTCATATTAGACTTGTACATCGGGGAAAAACGCAAAAATAGATATAAAATGGTGATGAGGTCAGAAAAACAATTGATTTATCTGAGCAATAGAGCTTCCAATCAAGCATTCGAAAGGGTAATGAATGAATATCCGGATGGGAACAAGAACTTATTCTAGGTTAAGGAGAAATGTGTGAGAAACCGAGAGAAGTATAGTTGTGTGAGCATCAAAGATAAGAGACAGGATACTTATGAACAATGACAGGTTAAAAGTAGATGGTAACTGTATTTTGACGAGTCATAAAGTGGATATGCAAGACAAAGCGAATGAAAATATGGCCGGTTTC
The DNA here is from genome assembly GCA_963969495.1 of Ceratothoa steindachneri. Taxonomy (NCBI): domain Eukaryota; kingdom Metazoa; phylum Arthropoda; class Malacostraca; order Isopoda; family Cymothoidae; genus Ceratothoa; species Ceratothoa steindachneri. The sequence goes on along the minus strand of OZ018322.1, from coordinate 15,983,439 downwards.
ATGGGTACAAATCGCTTGTTGTATCAGGTTATCGAATGATAAGCATCACGAATTATTGTTTTGAGGGGTCTTAAAATGAGGAAGTACCTGGGAAAGATGTTAAATTCGTCGAGATGCTAACTAAAACAGTCATTGTGTAATGGACTAAATATTATATAAATTGTGTTATGAAGCTTTTAAAGTGGGATACGGAACTAGGAGTGAACAGTGGATTAATACTGTAATAGTATCTATGTATAAGATAAAAGGATAAAAAGGTGAATTCAAGAATTATCTTGGAATAAGTCGGTGTAATATTGTAAGGGAATTGTTGGGAAAAATTCTAATTAAGTGTGTACAGAGATTTGAAAGAGAATGCTAGAGGATAAGGAGGGAAACGGTGTTATGGCAAAAGATTATGTGTAGATTATTCTTGCATTGAGAAAGATGGCTAAAAAAACGTGGGGTAAGAGGTATAAATTAGATACTATGTTTATATAATCTGGGGGAATCTCTTGATCGTGTAGAAATAAAAGCAATATGGCGTGTTCTAAGAATATAGAGAGTGGGTGATTAACTGTTGGATGGCATGGATTAAGGGGAAGGAGGGACAGTCGCTGATTTGATGTCGGTTAGTAGGGAAGGCAAAGAGGTGCGTTGTTCTCGCCATGTTTAATATGTTATGGAAAAGAGGAGGTAAACGATGTTGAGTTGATGGCAAATGGTAAAGGATTGGTGTTATCTTTGTTGGTGTATCCTAATGAGCTGCTATTATTGGCTGAGTGTGAGAGAAATTTGGGAATGTTGATTGCAACATTTGATAGGGTATATATGAAAATTAAGGTACAAGTAAATGAAGAAAAGAGTAGAGTGAAGGTTATGATGTTTTCCTGTTAGAGTGATATGCTCCTTTATCATGTACGATATTTCAAGAATGTAGATCGTAACGTGAATTATGGAGTCCGGATGGTATTCGTTCGTAGTGTTCTTATTTTTTTTTAGATATATTCAGAAAATTTGTGTCATTTGTTTTCAATACATCGATCTCACACGATGACTCCCTGAGGTCTCGAAGACAAACTCCAGGTGACCTCGGAATCGGCCAAAGCCTTTGCCACTCTCTCCCGTTTTAGGTCCCTGGTGGCCCTTGCAATCCTGGCGCTCAGTTCGTCCTTTTTGTTGCAGCTTGATTTTCTGGTATCTCGTTCCACTTCGGCTCACACAAACAACGACGGGATTACAGTCAAGGCAGTTTGGAGGCCAAGTGTCAGGTGTTGTGTGACGAAGAAATTATCCCACAGCTAGGTGTGGCTTTTCCTGCTGGTGAGGAAAGGAGCAAAGTCTTACTGCCACAAGCAAGGTATCACTGCAGGTATCCAGTCGATCCATAGATTGATTGATTCTTTTTGAGTGGCGGAACTGCTAGCTTATTACCAGTCAATCCAGAGTTTCATAACAATAACTCGGTTCAGCCTGAGACCCTCAGAGAGGAAATAGAGCGGCATGACGTTGCCTTCACTACCGATGACAACAAATATTATGTTTTTTGCTGGAAGTTTCATCTGCATGACTCTGAGCACGTTCTTAGTGTGTCAGTGAGTCAACTGTTGTTCAATAGAGTTGACCTTCTGGTCTTGACAGAAATTCTTCTTGTCGTAAAAAAAAAACACAGCATGTATGGCTTAAACTTCCGTTTTAACTTGTTGATCAGCTTCTTGGTGTGTTTGAGTCACTTTCACTGCATCGTTTTGGACAAAAATTGGCCTTTCTTCATCTTGTAAGAAAAGTAGCGAATATACTTATTCACAACCAGTTTGACGAGCTTTTTACCCACACATTTATCCCTTGCAATGCACGTATCAACTTTCTGGGAACTTTGTTGATGATCTTCGGATTTCAGTGACGAATTCCGGCCTTCTAAAAGCGTCAGATGCTTGACCATGGGTTTTCTTCACTGTTGTCGCCTCGTATTCGAATCCTATATTTTCTAGCTCCTCTCGGACCTTTTCTACTATCCTTCTGCTGATGATGAGGAAGCATGACATCTCCTTGTTTGTCTTTCTGGCCCGAAGTCTAAGGATGCTAAAAAAATTCCATAGTCAGGTATTCTGCCAAAAAAAAATAAAGCAAAAATGGTTATTATTTTTAAGAAGAAAAATCCCGACAACGAAAGAAAAAAAATTGCGCAAAAGTTGCAGTTGAAAATTGCGAGCGAATAACGTCCGCACCCGGTATATAGCTACATAGAAGATGGACTAGGGCAATAAGGTTACCAATGGTAGGCCAGTTTGGGGATGGTTAAGACCTATATTAAATATTAAGTTTTGGAGCGTGGAATGTAAGAAATTGTTTCACGAGAGGTTGTTGATTACAAAGTTAGCACAAGGAAGTTAGACTCTGCTATGTAAGAAAAAGAAATGAGCAAGAGTGAGAAAGCAGTGGAAGTAAAAGTTTGAGAGGAATAATTAATGCGAGAATGGTTGATAAATAGAGAGACGATTGGACATGTCTATTTAATGTGGAGGGAAATAGAAACGAGATTATTATTGAAAATGTGTAGGTTTCACGGCATGTAAGAGTAATCGATGAGATGATTATGGCATGTTTATTTTAAGAAATTACTATTAAGACATGTTGCGAGAGAGGGACAAGTTATGGTATTGTTTGTAATAGCATCGCGCCTAAGGGGGTCGTGAGGGATCTTAATACTTCATAATGGGGCCCCGAGGGTAAATGTTACCTCTTTTAGCAATGATGCGCCACGGTCACTTATTGTGGGAAGGTAGTTTATGATGTTGGATTTCAAACGACGGGCCAAGGTGGCGATTACTATCAGAGTATCTCTAAATAGTAGTTGTAGGCAGGAATGAGTTCGAGGATTCGTTCCATTTTTAAGTTTTATCAATTTGAAAATTTATTCCTTGTTCAAGCACCGCTTTCCTTCATATTGTTCTTAAAGGATAAAACTAAACTGTTCTAGTCCTATTTCACATAATATGTATCGCGTTTCCGGGATTGATTTGTGTGGTCCTGCATTTAAGGATAAAAGTACGGTGAGTTAACCGAAAAGAAATGATGGCAGAGATCAGAAGGTATGTGTGCGAGAGGGGTATAGTCGTGTTTAATAGAGGTGCTTGGTAATGGTTTCTATGGTGGCGGGCTTGGAAATGCCTTCTATAGTGGGAACTTAGAACAGCCTGACCTGGTGGATGGGTACGAGATGCCTAGGCCCTAGTTACAATGTCTGTATGAGCCTAAGTTTGAAACCTTATTTTCTTTTACCTTCTCTTCCGAATGATATAATTTCCAAGGTCCTCCCAAAGTTAGCCAGGGAATTATATTGTTTTGGCAATAACATCATAACTATTCGGCAGATTCTAACGAAATTTTAAACTCTTATTTTGTTTTACCTTTTCTTTCGAATGATATAACTGCCAAAGTCCTTATAAGGTTAGCTAGGTAACCATTTGGCAATAGATTTGTAACTATTCGGCCCATTCTAACGAAATTTGAAACCCTTATGTTCTTTTATATACTCTTTCGAATGATATAATTGCCAAGTTCCTCCCAAGGTTAGTCCTGGAATTATTGAAAGTTTTGAAGGTCATAAGGTCATAAATCAGAATAAGTGAGAGTACGCAACCTTTGTTCAGCAGACCTTGTTTCTCATCAGTCAACCGCACCCCATTCTTCTCCTTCTTGCTTTTTTCGTCTTGTGATTATTTCTTCGAAAATAGAAATAGCTTCTATTTTTAACAAATGATTAACAAGAAAGATAACTGTGCCTAAAGATTGTCTTTTAAAGCAATTTTATATCTATTACCACATATACAAAGATGGGCACGATCTTGATCTTGAAGTTCACTTTGGATTATGGTAATTTTGATCTTAATCTAAGATTACTTTATTTTTCGTGATCCTCATCTTGATAATCACTTTAGAACTCAAACTCTCTTTTAGTTTCAGATTCTTATATATGCCTCTCTGCAAATGTCATTTTTTTGTTCAACGCTGACTGTTTATGTTTTCTTCAACGATGGTTCATAAGATTCTCATTTAAACAAGTGGTAAGGTCGCATACCCGAAGCTGTAGATTTTTCTCTCAATGAAATGTTACAGATTACATATAGACATTTATATAGCTTGCAAACATTGATATCATTCAGTAAATTATAGTTAATTATTAATAAAATTGAAGATTATACACATTTATTATGCGTCAAATAATATGTATACAGCTATAATTATATAGATAATGATATTATTTAAAGAATTTAGTTAAAATTTTGAATTTTTTACATATATTAGCAAAATATAGTATATTCACGTATAATCTAATATAAGGATAAAATATAGCCTATAGTTCAGTATTGATAATATATTAATTCTAAGCATTTTATATTTACAGACTGAACTTTTTAATAATGAGTGCAATTTGGCATATTCAAGAGGCTCCCAAGGTAAACAAATATTCTTGGTTTTCACCAGAACACTATTCAATATATTTATATTACATTGTTGGTAATAAGGTTCGCTCTGTGCTATTGAACAGAAAATATTCTCAAATTGTCGAAAAACCTTGAAACAGTAACAAAGTTATTTGTATGCAGTGTAAAAACTACAAGGCAAAATACATTCCCGTCTGTGGCATCTCAGGGTTAATATTATTTAGTAACTATGTAGTAAGTAGCAACGTTAACATAAGGGTTAAGCCATAAATATATATATATGCAAATTTTGTTGAAAACCATGGTATATTTCGCCTTGATACAGTTTCTTTTAGCAACTTCTAATTCTTCTGTCTTTTTTAGTCCATCTTGTAGATGGTAGATAATTTGCCCTATGTTCATATCAAATTTTAATAAATGAGTTTGGTAAAAAACAAACTTAAATTGCTGAGGTTTCGATCTATTCGATCATCTTCGGGGCCTCTTTAGGTATTCTTTCTTCCTTTACCGATAAAGTACGGTGGAGTCAGAATCTGGTTAAGCGTAATGTCAAGGGAAACGAGCTGATCTGGTCATTGGAATTTCTAAAACAACTTTAATAATCGATTTCAGCTTGTAGCTTTTGTGCTGAGGGCCCTCAAGACGTGGCGAACAACAATGGCGAAAGCGTGATGTGGCCGAAAAATTGACGATGCCTTTACTTGATTCAGATTGTCTTGCAGTGATGTGAAATCCTTGAATTTTTATAAGATGGTAAAGATGTGACGAAAACGATGAGATGATGACTGCGAAACACGATGATGGCGAATACGAGGCAAAGGACGACAACGGCGACGCATGAAGATTCCGAAGACCTCGAACGAAAAGTTGAGGAGAAAATCCAAAGCAACCCATTGATGGCGATCACAGTGGCGACCCACACCTCTCAACCCTTTGACCGCGGTGACCAACTTTACCAGGCCACGTATCGACAATGAGTAAGAACCGACGGCACGAATCACCTGCTGTACTTCAATCAATGCCACGAACTAATAAACGATCATGAAAAATACAATAAAAGACTTAGAATGATATATATTTACTTTAGAGTGTTTGTAATTGTTAGAAATCAGTAATTTGTTAGAAACCAATATTATTAAGCTGCCTAATGTAATTTTATTAATATTAGACATATGAGAACTTTATTAAAATAATACGTTTATTCAATTCATTAAAGTATGATTCATTTATAATGTAATTGTCAACATTATTCTTAAAAGTGTTGAAGTTGTGAGAATTGACCACGGATTCATGAAGACTCATTCGTATATTATTCTCACTGTAAAATAATGATTAAGTTACTTAAAATAAGAGTACTGCTTATACATCTTGTAGCTATGACCCCTTGTAATTGAAATGTTAAACTTAAATATATCATTTTCACAAATTAAATCTATTTTAGTACATGGGGAGGATACGATGCTTGTATTGATTGCCACAACTTTCATGGGAATATTAAGAGTGATACTTTTCATGAGTGATTAACAAAATGATTTGATTTTGCTTATTCTAAAAGACTACAACATTTTTTTTCCATTCATATAAACGTGATCTTAAAATGCGATCTGAAAAGTGATCTTTAAGATCACATTTTTCTGGGAATTTGATCTTGATCTTCAACATCACATTTTTAAGGGGTGATCTGATCTTGAACTTCAATATCACCAAAGTGGGTGATCATTTCTATATCTGGACATATCTTAGCAGTTGCTAATTAGCCTGGAACTAATCTTTTGGCTAAGTTAATTGCTTAAAAAGCTATGAATTTTCAGCATCATTTCTGAATCTTTCTAGGACTGCTGAACTTGTACATAATGTATAGAAAATAAACTCGTAACTTCAGTCGAAAGTTGGAAAGTCCTTGAGATTTTAATCGGAAAAGAGATGTAATTTTCCCTATCTTCACATTTAACCTTTGTTTTCATTTTAAGGATATAACCCAAAAATGTTGGAGGAATACCCATTCCTTAAGACTATTAATCAATTAAATGAACCCCAACTTACCCGCATCTGTCAATTGCCAATAAAGCAGGCAGAGGCACTAGCGATAACTGATATATATTCGCACAAGTGAAAGAGACGACGAGAAGTCGGCCAAGAAGCAGCATAAAAGACCATGCTAAGTAAATGCTATCTAGCATCGTGTCGTCGCTGTTTCCTTCTACAGACATGAGGTTTCTAGAACAAAACGGAGGCTGGAATTGCAGAACTTAAATTCATCCACTAGAAAAGAGATCTTAACTTCTAGCTTTTCAATATATAACTCAAAGAGAGCTATGTACAATAAAAAATATAGTTTAATTATAATTACTTGAGGCCATTGTAGACTTGCAATAAAATGAAACACAGGTTCGTAGCATAGGACTGCAAAACTATAATGCCGAAAATGTTGTCTACTTGGCGTATCAGAAGATAAACATCCATATGTAGATGCCGAACAATAACCCATTGCCCATCACTGAACATGTCTCTAGATTTGCAAGCTGGTGGAATAGAAGGTGATAATTTTTTTTATTCATACGGATATGAACCTCATTAATAGGTATTTAATGAGAATGAGCTAATAAGCCATACGGTGAGCCGTAAGCTTCCTGGTCCTGCACTTAAGAGAAGACTTCTCCTCCCGTCAACGACAATGTCTTTTCTACGCCCTCCACAAAAATTCCTATATGTTATATATATAATGAAGTAATTAAATCGACAGGCTTCCGTTTTGCAATTATTCCCACTACTCTAGATGCGTCTGCATTACTAGTACTGTTACATTTCTGTAAACTATGGAAGAGAAAGATAAAGGGTAGCGTATTTTGTCTGTTTGTGAATTCATTAAAAGGACGTTAGAAGAGCAGCATACTCAAAATGTTGCCAAAGTTTTGCGAACTGAGAGTTATGTCTATATTTCAGGTGTTACCATACCTCACAGTATGTCAAGCACTGGCTTGGGTTGTGCCACCTCTAATTCGAAGCTGGCCTTTGTCAATCTTCCAAATTTATCATAACGAGTCTGCCGCAAGCTGACCTGTTTTTTGGCCTGTCGAAATATATAAAGATTTGAACTTTGGATCTTAAATCATTGCAGGACTTTTTACCATTTACGGTGACAGAATTTGATTGAGAAAACAACTCAGGTCAAGCCCGCGCCTATGATACTTCTTTGTCAGCTTTGGAATGTTTCAGAATCGGAATTCGTTGCCAAATTTGACCCATCCTTTAAATAGCCTTATCCTAGACAATATAACATAGAGTAAAGGAGTGAAGGTGGTCCACTCTCAATATTTCTGGCGGAAACAGAGAACATATCACTATCCAAAACCATCTATGAAGTACACCGATTGATCTTGCCTGTCCCGTTAACTCGAGCCACATCGCATTGGAGTCAATGTTTAAAAGCCTCATGGCGGCTGTCCAAAGACGAACTCAAGGGCACAAAGGCCGTGGTATTCAATGGATCACTTCCTCCAATCGTTTGCTTGGAGCACTCTGGCAGTGTTAGCAGAACCACTTTGGAGGACTCTTCACTCTAATATTTCTGATATGGATCTGATAAAGAAAGGCTACTAGGCCTCACTTCCTGGTGGACAGTCATTTCAGAGTGTTTGGAACTCGTCCGATAATCTCTTTTTCACACATATCTATAGTTATGAGTCAATCTATCTTTTTTACAAAAATAATTTCACCCTTTCGCTCTATACATTAACTCATCCTTCACCCAAGTTCCACCAGGAACTGTTTCTCCACCTCACTAAGTACCATAAAAAGCCTTATAGCCTCACATCTGACTGCTCATCTTAATTCTAAATTACTTGCCTCATTCCCCTAAATCATTAATCCATGTGTGGCCGACAACCAACTAAGCAGGGTAATACATATATCCCAAGACTACTCCGCCGATGCACTATCAGTCCTACAGTTTGCTAAAGCCAAGGAAAGAATAAAGAGAATAGCAAAATTAGTCCCTCTATTCATCACTGCACTTCTTCTCTGCCTTTTTGTTTTAAAAACGACGGTAATTATAGAACTGTGGGAAATATTTGCGCACTTAATCTACATATAACTATGATATAAGAGGGTGCAGTCTCATCGTCACCTCACAAGTCTTTAGGAAACTCGATCTTCTATGGGCATTTTATCAAATTACTTTTGAAGAATCGAGAAGCCGGAAGACAGCTGTAACCCCCCTTTGACGTGTTTGAATATTTTTCTCTCTCTTAAATTGAGTTCATCGTCACAAATGTTTGTGAGTCTTCTAAATGTAACAGTATTCGATGGTCTATCCTCTTACAATCTAAAGAAGAATCACTTTAGTATCTCGAATATTGGATTTTTTAAGGCCTTTCAGAGAGTGCGGAAAAAAACCCCTTTTTTTCAAAAATAGAACCTAAACATTTACTACTTTCGAAATACTTTAACGATGAACTAATAGCTGACTACAAGTCTCTCTCGATTATTTTCAGGGTGTAAACTTTCACGGGCTCACCCTCCTTATCTCCAAGATAGCTTGTTAGGTATTATCCATTTGTAGATACAATAAATTGCGGCAACGACACATCTGATGTCAAGGACCCATTCGTCGAATGACCTTATTAGACTCTCCAGTCCAGGCGGAAGAGACTAGGACAAAAGGCAGAAATAGGTAGATAGTAGCTATGGCCAGGGTAAACTACCAGTTCATACGCGACTGAAATGCAGGAAACACTAATGAGATCATCGGTGATATCATTTTCCTGGGAGGAAAAAAGTCCTCCCCCCGGCATTAGTTGGCAGTTATAAATCAATTATAACAACTGGGTTCATTAACCCATTCGAAGCGTTCTTTGTTAATCTCGATTACTATGCGAAGGATGGGACCCACCTAATTGAGCGAGAGAGGGCGATCCTGAACGAGATTGTTTCGCACAAGTTACATTGGATCAATCGTATGAACGTCTGTAGAGTGAAGTAATGAAGATAGGTCTCAGACTTGAGAATTGTCTCTAGAATGCGGTAGCATAATCTCACAAAAGAACAGAGTCTCTCGTTACTACAATAACCTACAGGGGTTTGTTTGAAAATGTAAAGCAAAAATGTGACCCGTGAGACGGTACTTTCGATCGCTGTTAAGGAAACTTATAAAATATGGGGTCAAAGAGGACCCTCAAGTTAGTACTATTGATTGATTTTTCAATCCGTAAAAAGTTTACCGAACTTCGGATGTTGACGTGAATCTTACCCACAAAAACATACTGCTGAGAAGCTGGCAACTAGCGGCCAATAAGTATAACTTCCATAAATTGCATTCCACTGCAAGAAATTTTATCGAATCGATTTATGGAAAACTTGAAGAGAAATTTGATCAGGAGCTTGAAACTTAGAATTCGTACTTTGACCTCAAAGTACGTTCCATAAAGTAATCTACAGGAAGCTTATGGGGAAGGTGCTCTTGTCAAGATTTAAAAAGTAAGGCGAAATGTTGCAGTAAATAGATGACATCGTTTTGATGGGTAGGCCTCTGTTTTTTCATCAGTCAATAGTAGCATTATGCATGGCTTGGGGTTTAAGTCTCTCCTGTTCATCATCTATATCCACAATCCTGAGGAATGATTGTTTGACAGTATCCCCAAGTTGCGGCGGAACATCAAAGTGTACGATAGCTGAAGACATTAGAAAGATTTGAGCTGACCTTTGCCAAGTAGCCTAGTTGTTGGACACATTGTGGCAAATACCTATACCTTTCGACTCGGATAAGTAGTGAAAGAAATACACAGGTGAATCTTTTAGTTTGATAACCCACTAAAAAGGCGAAAAGTAAGAATCGATAGTGTGAAGAAGCACTTTGGTGTGATGAATAGAAATATATAAGTTCTTAAAACAAAGATTCGATATTGAGAAATCCCACCCCTTGTTGAGTTCCATAATAAGTCTGTTATATTTTTGGCTTGCGAAGGTTATGTTGAAGCTTACCCTCTCCTTCGTCACACTTCATAAGGAATACGCATTGAAGTTCTTATCCCCTGCGTTCTAAAGGACATCGATCATTTGAAAATTGCGCAATCCCAGACTACTAAACTGATCCCATCAATTAGGAATCGTAACTATTCACCCCGTCTGGGAAACCTATGTCTCTTCTCTATAGAGAACCGGAATCTGAACGGTAAATGAAAGAAATTCTAAAGTTCTTCCAGGTTTCTACAATAATGATCGTAGGAAGGTTCTCATTCACCGTTATTCAGATAGAACTTCTAACCACTGGTCGAAATTAGACTTGCGCTGTTTTAGACTAATCTAGTGGGAGACTTTTTACCTACAAAATAGCTTAACACTGGAACTGGTTTCCAGTTCCGATTGTCAACAGCCATAGAACAAGATGAGACCTTAGTAAGGATGTTGATAAAAGAACATACCCAAGAAATTAATAGAAAAGCTGAAACAAGTGGGAACTTAAGCTTTTGGTCTTTGAACAACTTTGCGAAGGTCATTTATCAAAATATCAAACTTGTTTCAGCTTTTCTATTAGAATCCATAGATTGTACTCATCTATTGAGGTACATCGGTAGGATTTTTTACTCCTGTCTACGCAGATATTGCGAGGGGGAGGGCAGAGTTGGGATCAGACACAATTGGTCTACTAGACAATTTAAAAATCATGTCCATTAAAGTTCAGGGGCTAGCTACTTTCTATTTTTAGGTTTATTTAGAGTGAATTTTCCATTCACTTGCCTAGGCGGCTAGCTCCCTACCTACGATGCTATTTTTGCTTCTGCTCTCGCTGGGGCTGACAAGGTGCGGAAATCAAACGCCTTATATACTAGGCAAGCGTTAGTTACTTATAAACTTGCATTGGTAGTTGCAGTAGTGTAATTCGATCCCCAACTAGATAATGAAATCCACATAAAGGTCAGAATAATAATCACTGATTAACCCAAGGTACGAGGGGGCTGGTCCTCGTGGGGGGAGTGGGGGTGGGGGAATCACCAGCGCCGTGTTCTATGATTTTGTTACCAATCTTCGACGGTGGAACCTTTCGTGTCCTCAAGATGGGGGGGCGTGGGGGCACCTATACCGCATCAGGGGCGTAAATGGTTATCAGTGGCCTCAGCCAATCTACTTCCCCCCTCTACTTTTCGAGTAATCTATTAAAGCAAGTTTTTCCCCTGTACGTTTCGAGTACTCCATTAATCTACTTCCTAATTGCACGTTTCGAGTACTCACTAATCAAATTTCCCCCCCTCTCCGTCTCGAGTACTCCAGTAATCTTCTTTTGATGGAGGTCAAAGAACTCCAAAGCAAAGGGCGAGGTCTCATTCAAAATACTTAAAATATGAAAGAAATATTGTATCCAGCAAGTACTCATGGAGTACCATCGAGTAATCCCTTTTAAGTAATTACCTTTGAAAATGTGGTGATTTAAAGCATGTAGGAGAGCAGTTAAGGTTATGGCGACGGCCGAAATTATCAAATCAAGGTAATTCCACACAAAAGTGGCGAATTTGTTGATCAGGAGCAAAGCGACGCCGATCAAATTCGAATAACCGATCATTTTAATGATGTTTGGGTTATCCCTCTCCGTGTATTCGTGCAGAAACCTGTAATAGATGAAAGTGTTGGCGAAAAGTGTGGAAGAATGAATCTTTTCTATCAAAAACTTTATAGAAAGCCTGCATCATCATTATTCCAGTTGCTTTTGTTTGGCCACATTCACGTCACACATCTAAGACCCTTTGTCTGAACCCTCCCTACCATTTTAACCAATGTAGTCGCAATCTGTTTCACCCACATTACTATCATTCATGACATGCAGATATAAATAAACCATCACACTTGTTCAAGGACTAAACCACTATAATCACATTCCACTTCATATTCACTTAGACATACCGTCATTATGCTTTTTTCTGCATTTATTGCAGGCACTTTTTCACACCTACCATGCCATATGTTTCAATTACATTTTAAAATCTCTCTTTCACTCACTCCATGTCATCACCTAAACAGACAGAACCCACCCCACATCATTCCCAATCAAACTCCCCCCCTATTTCCCTCATTCTTACGAGTATTTCTTTCACTCACACCTTGTTTATCAAACCACTCTCCTGTGCCATCTGTCAAGCAAAAGCCGCTCTTCCAACTCTTTTCACATGAACCAGCTCAAAAGCTGGCCGGTCACTCTCCCGCCGCTGATAGGGACCTAACACCAATTAAGGGGTGGGGGTGTATCAATCATGAGGCAATTGCGAAAGTACTCTACATCCTTTAGCAGAGTAACACATCACTCTTCCCTACGGAAACCGCTGAAGAGGCTTCTAATCCATTCCTCCTGGCAGTATGGGTGGCTCTACCTTGGACCAAAGAGTGTTCACTGCGCTTGGTTGGTGGAAAAACACATTACCACCGCTGTTTCTACCCCCCCCCCCTCACTAAAAACCCTTCTTTAGGCTCGAAGGCTTGCCGTTCAGTCTCGTACAGATCTTTATTTGTAATTCATTATCCGGTCCGGAGACCCGCCAAAGAAAGTGGCAATTATATTAGTAATTTACTACCTAACGCATACATCCTTTGAAGCTGCCATAATGATTACCAATCAATATGATCCTACCCCCTTACCTCACCCATAAAACTATCAACATCATACATCTGTTACTCATTCAACAAACTCTTTATCCATCCATGCACCTGCTGCAAAACGCAAGGGCCCTGTAATTCCATCACTCAATCTTGCAATCTAAATTTTTATCATACGAGAGAGTGAGAGAGAGAGAGAGAGAGAGAGAGAGAGAGAGAGAGAGAGAGAGATGAGAGGAGAGGAGAGGAGAGAGAGAAAGAGAGAAGAGGAGAGGAGAGAGAGAGAGAGAGAGAGAGAGAGAGAGAGAGAGAAAGAGAGAAGAGGAGAGGAGAGGAGAGAGAGAGAGAGAGAGAGAGAGAGAGAGAGAGAGAGAGAGAGAGAGAGAGAGATGAGAGGAGAGGAGAGGAGAGAGAGAAAGAGAGAAAATGAGAGAAGAGGAGAGAGCGAGAGAGAGAGAGAGAGAGAGAGAGAGAGAGAGAGAGAGAGGGAGAGAGAGAGAGATACAACCTAACTATAACAGTCAACAGACTACTTTACCTGAATTTTTAGAATTCACTTTTCATCCTTTTCACGTTACACTATGGTACCATTACGTAATCTTCGATTACTCAAGCACCGTTCCACTTTCGAATGCTTTACAAAGCAACCACCACTCTATTCTATATAAGTCACCACCATATTTTAGCATCTCGGTGACTATCCACTTCAACTATCCATCTCATCTATCCACTTTGCTTAACATTTTTCAGACCTGTCCAAATGCTATAAATCTCTCGGATATGTATCGGTTCTATACCCTGATAAAAAGCGGGGTTTGCCCCCTCAAAGCTAACCACACTCGATTTGATTCATCTTTAATACCAACATTATATAATTCATCAAAGTATTCGCGCTCTATTTTAAATCTCGTCATTGTTCGTATCTACCTTTAGGTAGCCCTAATACTCTCACAGCCATTCTTTTCTTGCTTTCGTACCTACCTCACTTCCTGTTCTCATCCTGATCTTCAGTCATCTTTCTTAAATATTTTCGTAGCCAGGGACCGCTGGTAACGCCATGATGGACACAGCTGGCAAATTCACCCCATTCTGCCTTACTTATTCTTGCACTCGGAGAGGCGGATGATTGTCATACAGACACTTGTCTCGTTGCCACCCTCGCTCCACCGCAAGTACCATCCTTCCCATCAAATTCCAAGAAGGTCTCTATTCAGACAAGCTGCAAGGCCTCTGAATTATGGCAACGAAAAAGAATTCCAAAATGACCTCAATAAATATTAATTGTGAGCATGGTTGCATAACCAACCGCTCCATTGGCGACCCAGCAACCGATCCATTGGTGACCATGCAACCGCTCCATTGGGTATACTGCTATCGCTACAGTGGTGATCCCGCTACCGGTCAATTGATCCTTATACTACTGCTTCATTAGCGATCCTGCTTCCACTCCATTGGTGCTCTCGCACGATTGTTGACCCCGCAACCGCTCTTTTGGTGACCTCGCCACCGCTCCATTATTGCCTCCAACCACTCAATTTTTGACCCTACAACTGCTTCATTGTGTACCTCGCAACCGCTTTATTGGTGACCATGATAATGCTTAAATGGTAACCTCGCCATCCTTCCATTGGTGCCCCTGCTACCACTCCATTTTTTTTATCCCGCAATGGCTACATTGGTGACCCTGCATCCGCTTCATTTGTGACCCTGCAACAGCTCGGTTAGCACCCATGCTACTGCTTCATTGTCGACCCCATTACCGCTCCATTGGTGACCGGGCAACAGCTCGGTTAGCACCTATGCTACTGCTTCATTGTCGACCCCATTACCATTCAATTTGTGACCCCGCAACCGCTCCATTGGTGACCCCGCTACAGCTCAATTGGTGATCCTGCAAGCTCTCCTTTGGTGATCTCGCAACCACTCCATTGCGACACTGCAACTACTTAAGTGGTGAATTTGTAACCCCTTTATTGGTAACCCGCAGCAGCTCGATTAGTGACCATGCTACTGCTCCATTAGTGACCTCACAACCACCACATGGGTGACACCACAGCCCCTCAATTGGTGTCCATGCGGCCGCTCCCTTTGTTACCCTGCTACTGCTCCGTTGATGAACCTGATACCGCTGCATTCCATTAGTGCCCAAACAACGTCTCTATTGGTGACTTCAATACCACTCCATTGGTTACCATGCTACTGCTCCATTATTGACTCCGCTACTGCTCTATTGGTGACCCCGAAACCGTTCCTTTTATCAAAGCATTTATAGTTATAAGTATCGTTTTATTGAAAGAACGTGCTTGCCACACAGAAGTGACTCACTATACACAAACAACCACTCTGTCTCCATTCTCATTATTGTAAGGTATACCCCAAACCCCCAGTTATTTCCTTTTTTATTCTTATTCCCCACAACCATCAGCCGATAGACATTCTCACTTCCATCGAATGCCATTCTCAAAACTCTCTCAGCCTCATTTCTATAATACACTAAAACCATATACGGTTTTACACTTCCAAATCTCAAAATCTCCCACATCATTCTCAACCTCAAACATTCATACTCAAACATTATATTATCTTTCCTCCTCTACCATCTATTCAACTTCCAGCCACCATTCACCCCTACCATCAAAATTCACACCTGAACGCACCTTATTCACTCCATCTCATTTCAACTTCCATGCAAATTCGTATATTATTTCATTTCAAGAAACAAATGACTTTTATTATTGGCTTATCTATTTGTTTCTTTTTGCGTCTTCTTGTTTCCTTTTAATATCTTTTACACTTGCCTCCTTTACCATATTTCCAAATTTTTCAACCTACATCAAAGTGGACTCACTCCATTAAATCTGTTGTTTCATTATATGGAATTTTGTAAAACATGGATGTGGTTGTTTCTCCTGCTGCTGAGAGGAGCAGTATAGCCATTAGAAGAAGAACTTTCTTCTTCACCTTGGGAAGTACCTTTCGACCGAGTTTCTTTTCCATAAGTGAATACCTGAAATTGATAAGGTCGATAATGAGTTGAGAAAAGAATTTTTCAAATTCACTAGCATTTAATATAAATTAAGGTTAAATGGTAATTTAGAATAAGAAGGTACACATGTTTTTGGTTACTAAATCCTGAAATACTTATTTGTGTTGCTTTATTAGAGTTCAAGGAGTAAAATTTTGATGACAGAGAGGGTTTATCGCCCTTTATAAAGTCACAAAACGATAATATTTCAACTCGATTTTGAAACGCAACAATTCTTTCACGTCGCCATCTTTAAATGCTATGATACTGACTAAGTTACTCTTGTTCGCACCTTTCGCGATTTTTTTGAGATTCTTTGCTTTTTTCACCACAACAAAATGTTATTTTCATTATGGAAACCGTATGTCAAGGTTCTTCTTTCCACGTTTGCGATCTAACCCTTTTAGATGAAGATAAATCGAAGTTTATTAACTTATTTTTTTTAGCATAAACTTATACAGAAACTGATGGAGTGTTCAATTGCAGGAAGGAAGTTACAATTAATGAACAATTTAATTTTCGTTGTGACAGCAACGTTATTTCCCCGAGCTAGAAAAAAGGCGTCTAAATTGAGTCTCGGTTAGATCCTTGGTGGACTGGTTAGTTTTTATCGAGAGAAGATTATAATTCATTATTTCGAAAAGCGCTCTGAGAAAATCGGTGGCCCGGGGAAAACGGTCGAAATAGACGAGGTCAAAATCGCAAAGTGAAAGTATAATCGGAGGCGGGGGGTTGTTATGGAATGTGTGTAGATTTTCGGTGGGTTCAAATATAAATCTAAAGAACTTTTTTTGGCGTCAGTACCTGATAGAACTAGTAAAACCATGAATGTTATTTTGTTGGTCAATGGTGAAGCTAATTCTACAGTGAAGATAATTATATGTCGGTATTTATTTGATGCGTAAAGTACTATTTTACGAGTTATTAGCACTAAAAGGGGTAATTTCGAGGCAACGATGTAGAAGGTTATCTAAACATGTTTAGTTTTGGTAATTCTACTGATTATTTTAAAAAAATCGCTAACAGATCATGTTATTATTACACATAAGCGTAAACATCATGGCTCTAAAAATATAAATTAACTAATGTTAGCATTAAAAACAAACGCGCGAGCCTAACTGAGGCCGTTGCATGATATTTAAAGATGGCGCCGTGTAAGAACTCTTGAGTTGCAGAATCGGGCTGAAAGATTGTCTTTTTGTGACTTTATTAAAGGTAATAGACACTCCCCACCCCTAAATTATTACTCCTCGGGCACTATTACAACATTACAAAAATGTATTACAGGATTTAATAGCCTAAAACGCTTGAGCCCGACTTATTCAAAATTACCGTTTGAAGAACTATATATTTTTATTAATTTTGTAGGTGGAGAGTGTAAGCATTAATCTTATGGCATAATTTTAATTATGCAGTATATACTCCTACGCATAGACGCCTACCAACACAATGTTACTAATTTTTAAAAGTTCTTCTTGTCAATATTATGTAAAAATATTTGATCTCTTCGTAGAAGAGATCATCTTAACGTGAAATAAATTATACTTAACGCGTTCATCAATCGTGGGAGCACTTTTGTCACTTTCAAAAGCAGGATATTCCCGGAGAATGCAAAAATGTAGAAAGATGTTGTTTGAACGATAGAAATCCAATTTCCTCTCTGATCTGCTGAATCGTACGCAAAAGACACAATGCTCAAACAACAGTAAAGTCCTTGGAATATGGTTACTAAAATCCAGTATAAAGCAGGTAACGACTTCCAGCGAAAACTGAAAAAGACATGGTAGCATTAATTTATTTATGATGATTATAGTTAGCCTCCAATTATTTGTAATGAAGAATTAGCCCAATGGTTTAATGTTGTGGTATTTTACGCATGTCTAAAAATAGTTTATCCTTACAACTTTAGCTAATGTCAATGCAAAAGCGATTCGCATGAACGAACTTAAAATTAGTTAATATTATATCGAGCCAGGACTAACAAAGGCCACCGGATCACTTAAAAGGAAGCCCAAATTAATATATTCCATTTCAAATTGACAAATAAAAAGTTCTTAAACTCTTTTATAGACTTTCTATTAAGAATAAGTTTGTGTTAGAGTCCCATGATTTCCAAATTTGTATTAAATATATATACACTATCACTTTCAAATTTAGACGTGTGTCGTTTATCTGTATTGCATCTTATTATCCAGGAACCCTGTCAAAATCATTCAGAATTATAAAACTTGAATTAGTTTCCCTGTTAATCATCAGGTGGCGTGACAGACTGCTTATCCAATAAGGCTCAGCGAATAAATGGTTGTCATAGCGATGGCAATTGACGCGAGACTTCCAACTCTCCGACCTAAGACCAATGGCCCTTACTATGAAAGGTCTTATCCCACTAAGTGTAGCCCCCCCCCCTCCTTTTTTGCTTTGGGGATGAGAAACGATCCCTCACATTACAAGTATAAAGAATGAAGCCATTGCTAACGCTCTCTCTCTCTCTCTCTCTCTCTCTCTCTCTCTCTCTCTCTCTCCGTCACTCCTAGGCCAGGGTACCCCAGCGGGTGCACTCCTTTCGCCTTGTAGGGGCTAAGCCTTTTGTTCCCGTGGTTTGGAAGAAAACTACGTCTGACGTCATGTTGAAACGGGTGAGAGGGGAGCATTATTTCCCTTCTCTTTTTCACCCTATCCAGCAACTCCAAATGTCTTTCGTCGGTCGAAATAAAACCAAACCTAATCCTAACTTAACTAACCAACCTAAACGATATAGCCTAGTGAAAAACTTTGTTGGAGAAGTGATATAATCAATGTCAGAAGATAAGAAACTATTATAACCAGTTTTCCCTTCCCTAATATTTTTTTTACTAATAAAGCCCATTTCTAAAAAATATGACACGGTATCGTGTAACCCTAAATTCCTAAGAAAAAAAGAAGAATATAAACATGGTTAAAATGTCTTTTCTAACTAAATCAATTAAAAATGAATTAAATTTTTTCAATATCTATCGAGTCTGGGCAGAAGGAGAGATAGTAGGAAGGGAAAGAGGCTAGAAACAAGACGGGAGGGAGCCAAGAAACGAGCACTGGAGTGAGGAGTGATTAGAGGGAGTAGAAAGTTCGTTGTTGTCTTCATGAGGAGCATCAACCCGGTAAAGGAGTAAAGGGGGCAAAGTCGAGTGAAAGGGGATTCCAAAAGAATGAAAGAGCCTTATTGAGCGCTAACGATTATCGTGCTTTATCCTAAATGATAACATAGACACAATGTCGGAGCCTTCCCTAGTGGACCCCAAACCACCTACCCCATTCGCGGTAACTGGAGATTGCTGAAAAGACCCTCCTCATCTGCAAATCCACGGCACCCCAAAACACCCAATAAAGTCACCACACTCTTTCCCAGCCAGGCCTCCTTCGAAGGCCGTTGAACAGGACCTCCTTCCCTGGACCCCTACAACTTTCCCCGTTCTCCTCCTGACGGTGCCGATTCAACCCTTAGCAAAAATCTAGCTCTACACTTTTCTATTTAGCTGTTGAGGAAGAACGAGGAGGCTTTGGGGCTGCTTCTACCGCCAACCCCTGCTACTGAGTACTGAGCGGCTGACTAATTAGAGATACCTCCTGTTTGTGTCGTTCTTAGCTGGGGCATTACCAAGCCCAAGTGAACTGATTGGAGATCTCTCCACCGAGGTCTCAGTCAGCCCTACCCCTCGTGACCTGTACAGAAGGTCGTTGGTCTGATTGGAGATTCCTTTGTTTCTGACGACCCTGACTGGGACTTGACAGGCTGAGATAGACATATTGGAAATTCATCCTATCTCTGTCTCTCCTGCGGAGAAGGAGAAAGCAGCTGGTGAGGATCGAGCTGGGACTCAGTCCTAACCAATGACTAGACAACCCAGCCATGAATGGCGCAGGGGAGTCTCTGGACATTCAGGTCCCACAGAGGTTAACCGGTACGGAGATCCCATATGAGGCCGTTGTGTTTTGAGACGATATTCGGCAAACTGGAAATCTGTCTCAAACGGCTAATCGAAGTAGCCCGAGGAAATACCGCGATCTGCCATACTAAGGCGGATCCGGTAAAACTTACTTCGAATGCTGGAATCAAGGAGCTTGGAGAAATAGGGCTCAAGCCTAAGCCTTCAACAGCTATTAATGCAATAAAGGCCATAATATGCAGGCGAGTGGACCAGCGGGTTGGATAAAGATCGGCAGAGGACATAAGACAAGAACTTAAAAAAAAACAGCGTGGGCGAAGGTGCACGAAGTGGTCGAGTTACGTAGCATCACTCACATGTTCGAAGATGTGTTTGAGGAAGGGGAAATCGGCTGCAAAAGCAAACAAAGCAAGGTTGAAACTCTTGTTCATGAGAATCTTTCTTGAACAGATCAGTAGGGAGAGATTCTTTCAGCGTCTAACCTGCTTCAAAGGCTACCAACCAGTAAGAGCATCCGACCAGCGCCTGCCCAAGCAAGGATGAGCGGAAGATATGCTATGAATGCGCCAAGAGAGGACATGAATGGATGCACTGCATAAACGCAACAAAAATGTGAATCAACTGCGCGGGGCTTCACCGGACCCTAAGCATACAGTGTCCAGTAAGAAAAGACCTACCAAACAAGAAAAGGGCAGCAGCGGAAAAACGATACACCTGCTACGCGTCAGCTGCTAAGTCAACTCCAATGGAACCACATGCTCCACAACTCGTCCAGCCACAGATCCTAATTCAGCTCACGGACTCAACACCACCCTAAAGATGCTGGCCAGCATCTTACATGCACACCTAATAAACCTGTCATGTCCAGGGACATTCAACATCGAGATGAACAAGATGTTGGCTGCAAATGGACTGGAACCCATAAAGTTCCCAGACAACACGCAAACAGCAAAGGCCCTTTTGAGCATTCAAATCACAGGAAAAACCATCAGAACCTACCCTACCAGTTCCACATGCAACGGAGCAGAACGAGGAATTTGTCCAACAAAAATCCGCAGAACTTCAGCAGATCGTGAACATCTCAACCAAAACTGAAGATTTCAAAGCATAAGAAAACCCCCCAAAACGACGGGAGGTCAGCCCAAGCGCGCCCACCCAACCAACTGCACCAAACAAGTACAAGCTCGATGGTAGAGAGATCAACCGCATCATCGCGCTAGACTCTCACACCACGCAGAAAAAGGAAATCTCTCTATAAGAGGTGGCTACAGGAGCACGGGAAGGCCATTTTAAATGGTGTTACGACTCAAACGTTGACGAAGCGTAGATCAAGGCTGCTTTGATCGAGAAAAAGATTAAGTTGAACGACGACTGATTCAAGCTCTACAAGCCATCTCTCTACAAAATACTTTGGTCTGGGAGGCTCTACAGCCAACCATACTATCAGAAACCCATGAGTCGAGTGTAGAAATAAGATTTTTGCTAGAAATAGAATTACTATTCTAGCAGATAAAGTGCAGAGTTAGAAGATAAATGAGTATAAACTGTACGACATCCACAGGAAACTGGACTCAGGAATTCTGCTGTTGTCAGAAAACGGCATCAGGGATGACGACAGACAGATAATTTGGGGGTACAACGTTTTTCAAAGGAACATTACAGGAGAGAGATTCCACGGAACAATTATAGCGGTCAAGAAAGATTTGAGGTTTAGACCAGAGAATACAATGAACGAACCGTTCTTGTCGATAGTCCGGAGGTGCTTGCTCTCTATGGGACATCGAAATAGGCAAGGGATACCAACCTGCTCGTCGTCAGTATCTGCGCATTTACGACTTGTACACCTTATTCAAGAAAGAGCGCCCAGTGCTATTCGCCGGAGACCTGAATGCGAGAAATAGGATAGCTCGCTACACAAGAGTGGACGCTAGAGGAAAAATCTTGACCTCTCGGTGAGAAGGGACATCGTAGAATGCATCGAGTCGGACATGCCTACATTCCTGCACCCAAGGTCAGCCACCAAGACTGATGTAGTTCTCACAAATACAAACTTTTGTTCCACCAATTAGTCTAGCCAAGGCCGTTGAAGCCCAGCGATCACATCCCTATGTTTATCGCAGTAGCAGCTGCTCCTGCACTAGTTCCAGTTGCAATCCAGGAAAGACTTCTCTAAGGCTGACTAGGATGAATACAAAAGAGAGTTCCCGTTAGATCTCCATGATCTGAGTGGCGCATTCAAAGAAGATCTCGACAACGAATTGATCAATACCAACAGCAGCATCTCAGATGCAGACACTATTGCAATACCGAAATCTCACACAAAACGACACTGCCTACTACCTATGCCAGAGAGAGAGAGAGAGGTAGATGTGCTCCTAGAGCGCTTCAATGGGATGTCCACTCGCATCCTCGACATTGGTTACACAAGGCACATGGAGTTTCACCTTGTTCAGCAACTCAGGAGGCAGCTTAACACCGCGCTCTCTCATAAAGTGAAGGATAAGTGGAACTATCTAATCGAAAGCGTAAACATTGACAGGAATCAGAAGTTTTTCTGGTCAGCCATCAGCAGGTTCAAAAGGAATACCAGAGCACAGCGCCCTATCACAATTTCGCACGATGGAACCACGCTGACTACCTCTTATGAAAAGGAAAGACTTCCGCAAGTCTGGAAGAATGTCTTCAAAATCTCTGATGAAGAGAAGGAGGAGGAATTCGACCCAGGCTTCGAGGACCAGTTACTCGAATGCATGTAGAAAAGGGAGAACAGGCTACTCTCTTACGGAATCACGAACCTCACTTGTTTCCTACAGGACGAGAACATCATCACCAATGAGGAATTGTGGGAAGCTATCTTATCGTTCCGGCCCAAAGTGCCAGGCCTCAGCCAAATTAACATTATGCACCTAAAAAAGCTTCTGAAAGACTACGGACTAGACTGTTGAACATGTATAACACGTCTCTGGTAATAAGATATTTCCAGGATGGCCTGAAGACTTCGAAGATGATCTTCATCCCGAAACCTGGCGAACCAGCATACCAGGTCATGAAATTTATGCCTTTTTTATTTCTAGAAACCGTTGGGAAGATTTTCGAGAAAATTCTTAACATCAGACTAACAACACACCAGTCGGACCACACGAAAACAGCCATAGCCCACATACTTAAACATGCAGCAACAGGACTGGTTAATTAGTATTGGGACGACGTTGTATGTAGAGTTGTAAAGAAGGCCTTCAATAAAGTCTGGATCGACGAGCTGAAATACAAAATCTCGTGACTGAGATTCACGCCCT
Source organism: Ceratothoa steindachneri (assembly GCA_963969495.1). NCBI lineage: Eukaryota > Metazoa > Arthropoda > Malacostraca > Isopoda > Cymothoidae > Ceratothoa > Ceratothoa steindachneri. The sequence continues at coordinate 15,960,188 of OZ018322.1, read as the reverse complement.
ATTTCGAAAAAAAATCCTCTGCAGCTACTTAACAAAGAGGCAAGCTGTCATCGCTTTCGAGGAGCACATAGGGGAGGCTTTTGAGCTCTTGTCCGGTGTACTTCAATGAGGATGTCTCAGCCCCTCTCTTTTTACCAACTTTATGAGGGATATCCCTAAATCTATTTACGGAACAACGTTCAACATCCAGGACGCTGACGATGTTGCCGAAATTGTGGTTTGAAGGACAAATCCGCAAGGATAATGGCCAGAGTCACGGCCGCAAAAGCCGAAAGGATCTCAAGCTTTGAAAGACGCTGGAAAATCCAGCCCAACATCGCAAAATTCAAGGCAACCGCGATCTGGATACATCGGACCGTCACTTTCAACTTAGACATAACCGATATTGAATACTCGCCAAGTGTGTCCATACTCGGCTTCAACCTTTCTAGCACGGTCATAAGCGGACACATCAACACAAAATACAACGATTTAGAAACCTTAACCAAGCAAATAAGAGGAAACTATACACCAGTTTAGTTAGGTCTAAACTGGTGTATCATACTATACCGCTCAACGTGGCCTCATCAGGCAACACATCAAATTTTCAGGGGATGCAAAATCGAGTACTACGGTTCATCACCTACGTCAGGTGACAAGAGTTCCAGACCTCGAGTAGCCTCCACGAAGAGGTCGGCATAGGTCCGATCATCGTCTTCCTACACATACGAGGGTGAGATATCTGGGCAATACTTGAGACAGTTATCCCCACGGAGACTTTGGATGCCATTGACCCAGAAGCAAAGAAGGTAGATTTAAAAACTACATTTCCCAACACCAGAATGACTGCACCTGTACAAAAATGCAAATAACTTGAACAAGGATAAGGAAAATAAGAAAACAGCAAATAAATCAGAAGATCCCATAGTGGCACAAGCAAAATTAGAAAAAAAATCCACAGTAGGATACCAAAAACTAATACAAAGGAAATAAAAAGATCCCGTAATGGGACACCATTACCGAAAAACAGAGAAGGCTCGATCACCGAGCATCATTCATTTCTACTACTTCCTTCATTTTCTCTTTCTTTTGCCCTTCCCTCTCTTCATTATTTCTCCCTCCTCTTACTCTATATTTCTAAATGCAAAATATACTCACACTGCGGAACATCATAATACACATTAGCCATCTGATACATTGCTCTGGATGTGTATAGACTGAGAGGTTTCATTTTAGTCTGAGCTTACATTATGTATGGTCGTGACAAAGGAGGAAAAGTTAAGGCAAAGTTCTAAGGAAAATTGCTCTAAACTAAGTATTTCTCGAATTCGCGAAGAAGAAAGCTTTCAAGAGGCGGATGAGAGAATAACAAAAGAAGAAAAGAGAACCGCTGCTTGAAGGGGCCCAGCGGGTCTCCATCCGCTCGATTCTGGGTTGGTAGGTGCAAAACCAAACAGGATGACTGTGATGGAAATGATCTACAGTGTCTTGAACATTTCTCTCATAAGATTAATCGTAGCGCCACTCTCTGCGATACGATGGAGGACGTTGAAAGACTCGTCTCTGAAGAGGCCAAAAAGTCTCTCCAGAATATTGGGTTGTGAGCTTCAATCTCGCAGAGGTCATTGCGTGTCGCACCATCCTCCTCAGCCGGCTTGACCCTTTCTTCGCAGAAAACTCCTGTGAAGAAATCAAAACCGAGCTTACCAAGAAACAAATAAGGCGATGGTCATAATAACTACGTGTCCAAGTTGGCACATCGAGGCAAATTTGTAGAGGAACTATACCGTCTTGTGCAAATGAACGGATTCAAGAAAAAGGCTGTGGCTTCTCTAAAATCTTACGTTGGAACATTTATTGAACATACAGTTCATCAAAGCCAAAAAGGCAAAAATAAATAAATAAACAGAATCAGCAGAAGAAGAAAAGACTCAAATACCGAGAGATCAAACGAAAGCACAAGAAATACGAAAAAAGGGAATAAAAAGAAAAAACAGAGCCAAAAAAGCGAACTAGTCGAGGTTCCAAGCGAAGGGCCCTACTGAAACCGCCCTTCTTAGTGTTTCATAGGGTTTACGTAGAGCAGCCGATAGGGGTTGTACATTCACTCTAGTCCTCCTAGACCGCTCATCTGCTTTCGACACCATCGAAAACACTGTCCTCATTGATTGTCTTCACACTTTCCTTGGTCTCTCGGGCACTACACTTGATTGGTTCCGTTAATACCTCTCCTCCCTCACTCAGTCGGTGGCGCTCGATAACCTCTCCTCCGAGCCCACGCTCATTCATTTTTCGGTGCTTCACGGCTCAGGGCTCAGTCCTTGGTCTCCCTCCTCTTTTGCATCTACTTACTTCTTCTTGGCTCCCTTCTTCGCGATTTAGGCCTGTCCTTCCAACTCTATGTTGATGACACTCAGATATACCTTTCTCCACCCCCTGTGTCCTTCTCTCAATCAATTACAAACCTCCTTTTAGCTACACCTCCATAAATGAATGGCTGTCTGCCAACTTTCTTAAACTTAACCACGATAAAACTGAAGTTCTCCTTGTTGGTACCACTTCGATGGTGGTGAAATCTAAAGCTCTCTTCCCCTCCCTTAATCTTGGGGAAATCAATGTCGCCTTTTCTGATACCGTCAAGAATCTTGGTATTATTTTCGACGAGCAACTCTCATTTAAACCGCACATCCATTGCATATGTAAGTCTTCCCTCGGTTTCCTCCACAACTTCTCACGTGTTCGATCCAATTTTTGCGACGAAGCCTTGAGACTGCTATTCATGCCTTCGTCACTTCACGTTTAAACTACTGCAATTCTCTTCTAGTGAATCTCCCTTCTTCGTCACTTCGCCCCCTACAACTAGTTCAAAACTATGCTTCCCGGCTCCTCCTTCGCCGCCCCCGGTTCTCTCCTCCGATGTCTATGTTACAGTATCTACACTGGTTACCTATTCTCTTCCGTACCGACTATAAAATTCTTTTCATCACCTACAAGGCCCTAAACCTCAAGGCTCAACCTTATTTTTTGTCTGTTTTCTCCCATCGTCAAACTCCTCGGGCACTCCAGTTAACTCACTACCCCCTCCCCCCTGAACACTTCTATTTCTATCCTCTGCTCGATGGGTGACCGTTCCTTCTCAGTTTGTGCTCCTAGACTCTGGAATGCTCTTACTGCCGAAGCTAGATCCTCTCCCTGCCTTGCTACTTTTAAACGTCTCCTGAAGACTCATCTCTTCAGAATTGCCTTCTCTTCCCCGTAAACTTTCTCTACACTTGCTACACAACCTGCGCTCCAGGAGGGCTAACAGATCTGAAGGGCGCATTATAAATACCTATTATTATTATTATTATTATTACAGAGGACGACGAAGAAAAAGAAATAAACATATACAAAGGACTGCCTGTCACAATAAAAAAAAAACTTAGACAAATGTTATCTATTCAAGCGATGAGATGTCGACCTCAAAGTGTTCAGCTCACCTCTGAGCAAGCAGCCAACGGAGAAATGGAGACAAGTGCTCCAAGGAATCAATACTGGGATATAGAAGTAGACCTTTGAGGGACCGTACTCATTGAAATAAGTAAAGGATCTACTATCGGAGGGCGCAGTATACATCTATACATCCTGCGTCCACGCGGTCAACATGTAGTCCTTCAAGCAAATAAGAAATGGACAAAAACCTCGAAAATCGACTAGTAAAGATCTACTCAAAAAAGTGATTAATATTAAGTGCTCCATACAACAAAAGTGAATAGATACATATAAATTGTTGGAATAATGAAAGTCACAGAATATAAAAGTGAATTAACATTTAAAATTACAAACCTAACTAAATTTAAAAGTAAATTAATATACAAGATCTCATATAAAAAGGTATAAATATAGTAGTGATTTAAAATAAAGTGGTTAAAGTAAAGAAAAGGACTAAAAATTAAAGCGATTTAATGGGAGTGAAAAGTGACTAAATATAAAATAACTAAAACTTAAAAAGGTAATGAATTTAATCGCAAGCTGAGCTATTTTATCCCCTATGCATCATGCTGCCCCTAAAGCTTAGAGGTCAAATGAGTTAACCTGGACCGAATTGACGTTCCTCGATAGGCAATCAGCGACTACGTTTTCATGACCACGCACGTAGGTGATGTCGCTGGTATACTCCAAAATAGCCGTCCAATGGCGTTACTGTCTGTCTTTTAATGCATTTAAAAACGACGAAAAAGCCGATTCTAATGGCTTGTGGTCCGTGCACAAGCTACCATGGCGACCTTCAATCATGTGTCTGAAGTAGATAACAGCAAGATATTCTACAAGAAAGCTCTGTCTTGGGTGGAGTATACTTGCTGTGTGAAGCTTAACTTGCTCGAAAAGAATGACACTGGTCGTGGCGATCGGTTTACCATTTGGTTCAGGGCAGCACCTAACGCGTATTGGGAGCAACCCGTCATTAGGTGGTATGGCGAATCATTGTGAAGTGAGTGACAGAGTTTGACGGAATTGATTGAGGTCGATTCAGTATTCTCAATTGCTACTCGTTCAACATCGTTCCATTGGAGCTCATGAACCGTAGGTTGCAGGCGTACAAGCGTGGATATTGGAGCTGCAATGGCGGCAAAATTAGGAATATTCCTGTGATGGTATCCCAATATGCCCAAATATCGTCGTAGTTCCTTGTATTCCTTTGATAATGGCATGTCTCCAATTTCCTTTGTTTTCTTCGATGGTGGGCAAATTCCTTCTACCGAAATGTGATGCCCTAAAAAATAAATCTCCTCCTTCGCCTATTTCTCCAGCGGTATCCTCAGACCGTTCTTGACCATGATTTAAAGATGTGGTCCAAATGCCTTAAGTGGTTGTCCATATTGTCCGAAAATATTAGGATGTCGTCTATGTAAACATAAAGGAACCATAATCCCTGAAAAAGGATATCCACGTATTTTTGGAATGTGCAACTTGAATTCCGTAGGCCGAATGGAAGCATCACGTACTCCCATAAGCCAAACGGCGTTATCACCGCAGCCAGATCCAACATTGAAAAAATCCTTTTCAATGGAGGTGGTTTGACACACATTGAATTTGCAGCAATGGATATCTGTTTGGCTTTGTGACCATTGAGCACTCGGAAATCACCGACTACCCTGTATTTCCTCGGCGATTTCTTCGGTAACATGTGAATCGGCTATGCCCATGGTGATTTTGACCAGCGCATGACCCTCTCCCTCAATAGTGTTTCTAAAGTTGCTTTGGCAACCTGCAGCTTCTCTATTGAAAGAGATCTCGGCCGGGCGAATGTCGGTGGGGAACTACCTGTCTCAATTGTGTTCTTCACTGAGTACGGCGAAGATATGGAGGGATTAGCGGGGGTGGACTGTATAAAGCTTCCTATTTCTCCAATATTGCTTTGCAATGGGTCGGTAGGTGATTTAGGTCATTACTGATTAAAGTTACCGCATACTCTCCTGATAGTTTAACTTCTCATACGAGTTTAGTTTGTTCGTCGATAAGTATGCCTCGCGCACAGTCCACAAATATAAAATAACTAAAACTTAAATAGTAAAATAAAAGAATTTTATAGTAAATATACTGTTTAAAAGTGTTTCTCCTGGAAGCTTTAATTTTCCTACTTCGACTTCTAAGTGCAGCTCAGAGACATCCAGGTATTCACGGAGGAGATATAGAAGAACAATATGACCGATTGCATTAAATGATTCCAGGAGATCAAGAAAAACTAGAATGGAATTCCCTTTTAGCACCAAACAAACATTAAAGCGGTCATGTAGACGTAGGACTTCTGACTCACTGCTGTAAAGTGACTTGGCATTAGACTGAAAGATCTCATTGACGATGGAAGAAAACATGTTATCTATGATCTGGGCTGATACCAACCTTTCTGGAATTTTTAAAATGAAAGAGAGTTGAGATACTAACGGTAAGGACTTGTAGGAAAGAGTCGAGAGGAGATAAGATGATTTACGAAGAAGGATGAAGGAAGGTTAGTGCTTCAGAGGACTCTTGGCGAGATAAGTCAGTTGAGGTGGAGGGCAGGATAGAATCTTTTGTGTAAGGAGATATAGGCACTAAGGCAGAGGTAAACCCGGGATGGATAAGAATTATATTGTCAAAGAAGAATGAAACGCGGGAATGTTGACATACTGAAAATATTTAATTCGTACTAAAAATAAATGTTATAACACAAGGACACGGCAATGACAGACGATGAATAACGTGAGCTTAGTTCTAGAGTACAGACTTTCTCGGTTTTCATAATGATTTATTCACTGGACCAATTATAGAAATATAAAGCTACAGGGCTATAAACAGACCCACAATTACACATACCGTCAATATGAACACTCTAACTGAAGTTTTATTGTAATCTCTCATTTAATAGGAAGAATTGTGGTTTTAAACGACCATTTGGGTATAATTATAACAACCTGTTTATTATTATAGGATTGTTTTTGAGACTCTTGTAATTTAGTTTCGGAGACCCATTGTAAGAAAAATAAGAGGGCTGGTTTTGTAATAACTCAATGAGCATTGCAAATGGGACAAGAAAATCGGATTCAAATAAGCTAACGGGAGGGCCTGACCCCATTTTAACCCTTCATCCCCTATAAGGAAGCCGGTGAAATGCAGAAACACATCTCAAAAGGGGCCTATTCGTCAGAAACCAACACGTGGTCCTCTCCTACAATATCTACAGGCTAGTTATAGTCGAATCGGAGAAGAGATCATTTAGCGAACTTTCCAACTAAGGACAAGGCGATATCTATGGTGATAAATCAATAAGTTACTTTATCGTGCCACCAAGAAGCGACCCAGTGTACTTCCCAAAGACAAATTCTCAGAGCGAGCTGACCCTAAAAGCAATGGTATGTCCCTGTAGGGAAATCGATACCCACCAAAATAACAGATGCCTCGTTCGGGTACCACAACGTCCTGACGCTAGGCGGTGTAACCCGATTACTTACCCCTCTCCCCTCGACCCGCTGACCACCAGACGACTCATCCAACCACGAGAAGTACGAATCAACAGATTTATGTGCCAGCGAGCATAACAATACGAAGGGTAGGAGACCAGGTGACATAACAATGCTTAAACAGGCACTATTTAACCTAAGTTTAGGATCTAGTTTCACGTAATATACGAAATTATAGGAGCTGCGACCAAAAGCCGGAAGATGCATTTAGAGCTAAGTGAAAGATGTTCTGAGAAGCGTCGTTAGAGGAGAGAGGCTTAATACAGAAGCCATCGTCCGCCCCCCTTCCCCTACTCCCAGTGGGTCGGCGAAGTATATAGGCGAAATACTGTAGAAGAACAGAAGATCGAGTTAGAGATCGACACGGCGAACTCCGGCGGCAGGGCTCGGCAATCAAAGAAAGGAACAGAGAAGAAGTTCATTCTGAGTCAGTTCCTAGTGGTCCCACTGGAGATTAGCATCTTGTATCGAGAATCACTTTCATACATCTCTCGTCAGAGAAACCCCCTAGCTCGGTTTTCAACAAAAACCAGAGATAGTTCTCGTCAGTGAGGAATACCCAAAGTGACCCCCCTTTTCCCTCCATTCGTTGAATGATTCACGTTTGCTCATTGCTCGTCAATGCGAAGTATCTCAAGATTAACCCTAAGATTGGAAAAAGCATACCTTAACGGTCTCGTTACTTAAGTCATCTGACTAAGACAATGTGCTCAACGCCATCCTTTGCTCTCACCGAAATCACCTGTTGCTCCAAGTCAGTCACCTCGCCAGACAAACGGCTGGGCGTCTGCGAACACACCCACGCGCCGAAACGCAAACCACTTCCTTGTCTACATTAGATCCAAGGTCAAGGTCATTCTTCAGCCGGATTCACGTGTGCTTTTTTTTTAAAGGTAGAGAAATTCCATTATTTTTGTGTGTCAATTAGCGTCCAGTATTAAAGTGAGCTTGGGGGTCAACCATTACTTTATATTCATTTGGTTTAAATTAGTAATTCTACCCTATACTCGTTTATTTATAGATGTATAGTTTGTTTTTAATATTTCACTTTTTATGTTGTAATTAAAGATATATTTTAGTTAGAAGTCTTTACCTCAATCCTCGTAACGCTGCACATGGCACTAGAAACCCTCCCTGATTAAAGAAGTAAAACCAAAGATTAAATAACGTAAAGTAATATAGCACTCTTAGACAAAACGAAATAAAGGAGTTATTGAAGTACGTACACCAACTCGGCCCAATACCACGACGGTCCATTACATTTGTGACGTTGAGTTGTAGAGCCATTACTAGATAAAATGTCAATATGGGACCTCAAGCAAAGTAAGCTTAGGAAGACAGATTGACTTTCCTATCTGATTCATCTGTTTTTAAACAAGATTGTATGCAAAACTAAGTATGTCATTGTTTCAAATTATTATTTTTCTCATATAATATCCCTTTATTCCTAGGAGGCTTTATATTTAAATGGCCTTTGCTTTTACCAGAGAGGAAACTAGGAAGCTAATTCTTATTTATTCCGGATTTTTAAACAAAACTAATAGTGAACTGTTATATGAACGAACTTAACGCTTACATAACTTAATGGAGGCATTTTGAGAGGACTCCTTTTTTTTTCTTCTCGAAGGGAAAATTATCACCTTCAAATTGGGAAACGTCATCGAGATCAATTGACAAGCGGCAATCTCCTTAAACACATGTTATTTGAAATTTAATATTACTCTAATTCCTTAACTTTGTTTTTTTTATATTAATTATAGTATTTCATGTAGTTTATGTTATATTAACCTTTAGACTTTAACTGTTTTATTCGTCAGTCCCTCCCTCCCCGTGACCTAAAGAAATTTTAAGATTTTCTTAGAATGGAACCCAAAGTGGGATTAACTAATTATAGTACTATATCAAAGGTTATATTTTTGTAAACGTCTAGCAAATAAAGGTAACTGTATTAACACAAATAACAATATTGATAATCAGTAATTTCCTTAAAAAATAAATGAAAAGAAAATTACATATCATCATGACGGATGTCGAAGCCAAAATATGGGTCACCTCCCGATAATTTTTAAGGTTGCAAGTCACCTAACTACATGAAAATAGAGATTAGTTCGAGTAATTGATTGAAATTTATATTGAAGGTGAAAATCCGAGATTTAGTCAAATGATTAAATAATAATTAAAGAAACTAAATGATAAGATTCCTAAAGCTAAATTCATGCAGGTTGAAGACGAGGAAGAATACATGCGGGAACTTTATGTTTCTGAGTATTATAATGGGAAAGCAACCAAAATTCTTTTTGATTCAGTAAATGTAACGAGCGCGCTATCAGAGACATACCAAGAGCAAAGTGAGACAGCGAAGAATATTTTTAAATATCTAATCATTAGATTTTTTGATTTCGATGAAACAATAAAAAATTTTGTGTATTCAGAATAGGATCATTTTTTACTGTCCAAACAACAATTGAGAGGTCGAGCGTTGTTACTATTAGTAATTTCTTCGAAATAAACTGGCAGTCTTACCAATATGCAAAATCTCTATTGATTTCAGTATTAGCTTCCCTAATCACTAATGACTTAACCTAATAAACAAATTAAACTCAATTCATCTAGATGATCCGTTTGTATATATTAGCAAAGCTCAGGCACTGCATCGGAAATGCAAGTTAAAGAATTCGTAAACTACTTCGTCTAACCTGGAATAAAAATTTCAGGGGCAGTTAATTGAAATCACTAACCAGTATAATCTCAGTCTTAATAAAGAAATAAAGAAAAATTACTTCATTAACTGAACACATTATTCGAATATAACTAAGAAATAGAACTAGCATAAATCTAGCTTCGTTTATTCTGGAAAACAAACACTCCGATACAATTAATTTTGCTGGCAAAGTTGACCAAGTCAAACAGCCGCCCAAAGCAACTACTCGTCGCAGTCTTTGTTCGGCAGATGAAAATGAGTCCTATCACCTAATTTACTAATGCCCTAAATAAGAAACTTCTTTTGCTAACATTACCAAAGTATACCATATAGGAGTATGCAAAGGCTGTGTGTGGACTTACCAACCACAAAAGAGATAACTGCCGAAAAATTAGCCAGCAAATATGTACTTGCTTAGAGTAATGAATACTTCAGGAGTATCTGTGCTCCATATTCCCCAAATAAATCCGGTCAGGGCAGATGCTGATCCAGGAGGGGTTAGGGGGTTGAAGCCCCTCCAAATTTCAGACCCGTTTATACTTATATATATTTTTTATCCTATACATGTATTCTGTTATTCAGAAAGAGTTATGTAATAATATAGAATATATGTATATAAAAACAGCTTTATAAACTGTTGCGATCGTATGTATCCTATATGATACAGGTCTAAAATGCAGGTGAATCTCAAATATAATTATTAAATTTAGTATTATACTTTAGATGACGTCCAAAAACTACACTTCATAATTTTCTGATGTGTGGAAAAAAATTCGGATCATGTGAGCTAGAGGACACTCTTGTGTGAGATACTGTTATTTATTGTCAATGTTGTGTAAGATAACCATTATTAACACTGTAACAAAATTTCACTTTTGTCTTGTCCTTGGGTTAAAAGTGTTAGTTCCCAATTGTTTGTGGCTCTATTAAATAAAAAAAAGTCAATTTTAATCCCAAAACTTTGCCTTTGTGGCCAGGACATTGAACTTTTAAATTAGCCCATTTACGATAAATAACATTATTTTGAGGCAAATAGTAAAAATATATAATAATTTTCAAGGGTTATGTTTTATTTCAGTTATGGTATAAACATGATATACTGTATTTAAAAGTTATAGAAACAGTAATACAGTAGTAATAGCTATTATTTCCCTTATACTTTGTTTTGTGCGACCTGGACAACAATGGCATTCTCTTACATTCCACATAGATTCATTGATAGAAGCATTTGTCACACATGGCATCAAGAGGTTGTAAGCATCCGAAAGATTCATCATTTGCTATGTCTACGGCGAATTTATTAAGACAAGAGCGAAAAAGTACTCTGTAGAGAGATATGCTAAAATGTGTGAGGCCTACAAGGCATATTTCGGCATGCCAGTCAGAGATCAAGACAAACCTTGAGCACCTAATTTCACCAGCGAGATCTGCGTTGTTGTGTGTATATTGTTTTAGGAATGCATATGTCTGTTATTCGTTGCCTATTGTTCGTTTTATTGGTATTTTTCTGTCTTGTTTTTGTGTTTTTCCATTGGTTTATACTATGTGATGGGCGTTCCCTTCCTATCTTTGTACCATATATAAGGTTGTCTTCTCCATTTTCATGTTATTCCTTGAAAATAAACTTGCAAATATAGTTCGAAAGTGCTTGGATTCATCTTTTCATTTTACTGTGAGTTAATTTTCACATATATATATATATATATATATATATATATATATATATATATATATATATATGTCGTGGTATGACATTATATTACATCAATATCATATTATATTTATGAGGGAGGGACCGATAACTTACAGGTGAACCGACGAAGGGACGGAACACCACTAGTTTAGACGGGCTGAAATGCGAGATGAGAGTGCAACGAGGTCAGGTAACAAATGGGCAATGGCAAAGCTCAAGGTTATTTAAAGAGGAATAAACAAAACAAAAATTTATTTACACAAAAATAACGAGAGAATTGATGGGTAAAATTACCTCAGAGAATTAAAGGACAGATCACATCAGTAAACAAAGGGGGGAATTGGAGTTATAAATCAGAATATGAAGTTAGAACTTAAGGTATTACAGGAGGAGACTATTCAAATGGGATGGGGTGCTATTAATTCAATTGGGTTACTGAAGGGGGGAGAGGGGTGGCTCACGGATGTCTTCTGCACGTGAGGTGAGGCCGCTCGGAACTTCTGAGCGGGAACTTGAAGTGATGACGGTTCTCCAAGAACAAGGGGGGCGGTAACTTCCCGTCCATGGGAGAGTATTTCGGTCACCCAAAATAAGAGGCGAACGAAGGAGGATTTCGACAGGAGTTGATGAGAGAAGTCCGGAAAATCACTCGGTAGCGATCGTTAAGTGGAATTACCTCACTGGCTGGGGCTAATTCCAAATACACAAAATAGTTCAGCTGTCACTTTGCTTTGTTGTTAGCACCTGACTTGGAACTATGGGGAATCTTCTGGGGGTCCGGGCGAGATTCTCAACTCTGTGTCTCTTCATGGGAGTCGAGCGCTATTTATGCCTGAGGCTCTCACCGGGGTTGGAAGGGGGGGGGGGGGCGGTAAGTGGAAAACAGCTCTACTCTCGAATGGCCTCGAATCTTCTTGCAGAGGCTATTCTGCCCGTGTAAAAGTAAAGCGTGGTGGACACGGTTCGAGACTACCGCTTTTGGAAGGGGGGCGGAAGGTAGGCGGAAGGTAGGCGGAAGGTAGGCTTACCAATTTAGGCTTAACTGGGCCTTCGGCAGCGCATGGAAGTTCCGTTCTGCCCAAGAGAGTCCACGTGGGGTTCCCTCACAATATATATATATATATATATATATATATATATATATATATATATATATATATATATATATATATGTATATATATATATATATATATATATATATATATATATATATATATATATATATATATATATATATAGAGAGAGAGAGAGAGAGAGAGAGAGAGAGAGAGAGAGAGAGAGAGAGAGAGAGAGAGAGAGAGAGAGAGAGAGAGAGAGAGAGAGAGAGAATGGATTTTGTTTATTTGTATACTTGATTTTTTATTTTTTTAACATTTATAATAACAGTAAATAAAAAGTATTTGCATATTTATACTTATGCTTTCATTTTTTTTTTTACAGGATGGTACCGAGGAGAAAAGAGAGCTATAAATTTCGTAATCTCACGAATTTGGAGGGAACCAACTGACCACTCAAGCAAGTCCAATGCTGAGCTTTAAGCTTCGAGACTCAAGCAGTGGGATTTGTTAGATGAAAGGTTGCAAATATCAAGTCAGAGAAAGTGTCACCAGTGTTTTTCAAGCATTTTTACAAGTCAGAATGAGCTTTGTCTTTTTCATAATGTGACCGGTCTGTTTGAGGCAATCGGAATCTGCTGTAACCCCAACGAGTGGTGCATATTCATTGACAGCTCATCCAGGAGCCTCAAAGCAGTGCTACTTCATAACGGGAACATGTATCCATCTCTTCCCTTTGATCACTCGGTCTAGCTCAAAGAGGAATACCGCAGTGTAAAGATCTTACTAGATGCATTGAAATATGAAGAGTATGGTTGAGAGGTTATCGGAGACTTAAAAATGGTGGCCTTCTTGATGGGTCTCCAAGGCGTCTTTACCAAGTTTCCTTGTTGTTTTTGCATTTGAGACAACAGGGATATCGTGGCACACTACCATCAGCGGGATTGGCAGCAACATACTAAGTTTAGTGTGGCGAGAAACAACATCAAACGGGATCCTTTGTTGGACCCCCGAAAAGTACTGTTCTCTCCTCTGCGCTTAAAATTGAGCCTTTATGTAACAATTTTTTCAGAGCTCTAGATAAGGAGTCTGCTGCTTTCAAATATCTCCAAAATTTCTTTCCTAAGCTATCTGCGGCAAATGTGGAAGCTGTGGTCTTCGTCGGTCCACAAATAAAAAAAGATCATGGAGTGCAAGGAGTTTCCCGAGGAGCTCACTAGTTCGAAAAAATAGCGTGGGACAGCTTGATCGCAGTGGTTCTGGGTTTCCTAGGTAATCACAAAGTCGAAAACTATGTAAAGCTTGATGAGAACTTGGTGAGAAACTACGGCAAGATGGGTTGCAGGATATCCCTGAAAGTCCATATTCTTGAAAATCATCTTGATAAATTTAAGAACATGGGAGCGTACTCCGAGGAGCATGGCGAGCGCTTTTATCAGGTTTTTGAACACCGCTTTCAAGGATCATATAATGAAAATCTGATGGGAGACTATATTTTGGGGCTGATTGGTGAAATTAATTTACAATATAACCGAAAATCGCATAAAACTACACATTTCTAATATTTTAATTGTCTCACTTATGTAATTCTAGAATAAATAAATGATAATTTTATAGTATGTCGTTTTTGTTTCTACTTTATGCAAATGAAAGTTCAAATTCGCCCCTTCCTTCCACAGGGAATAGGTAAATTTCATATAAATATCATTATCCTGAACTTAAAAGCTAAGTATGAAATAAATAACAGGTTGTTTTCGTGTATTCTAGACACAAGCAAATAGAAAATAATAGTAGCTACCCAAAGACATAAAATCGTGTTACACAGGGTAATCATCAATCCCCTTTTCTCGCACTACTCATCGGAAGGAATTCTCGTTAGCCGCCCCCCTCCCCCAAAGAATTTATCCTAGATTGTCCACCGGGTCAGGGCAATTCAAAGTAAGCGAGTTGGAATAATGCGAACAACACCCTCGTGGCAACCATCTTCTTATATACTCTTTTAGATGGTGAGTCCATCCATCCCCCTTTCACCTGTAACTTCAAGGCGAACTATCAAGTGGGGGCAATTAAGGATGAAGGTAGTCAAAGTAAATTGATAAGTAAAAGGTTAGCTTAATATTTTAAAATTAATACACCGGGGCTTAGGGTTAAATGTAAATGTGTTTAACACTACCAAAGTTTATTCAAGTGAAGTGGTAGATGTTAATTTACAGTTAGGTAAAAGCGAAGAAACCGATAATGCGATTTACATACCAAACATAAAATTAAAGGTATCGCATTTTTCTACCATTTCATTAGAGATCGATGACAAGGACTGTGAATTGGGGGAAAAACGGTTGCTGGAGTGACAAGAGTCTATGGTACCGGTTTGTGGGTAAGGTACGAAGGTCCTGTTATTTTTTTTGCCAAGGTAACCAATTTGTGGGTGCGTGCTCGGTAATTATAAAGGGGTGTAATGAAGAATCCTCGTTGCTGTTGCACTGCTCAAAATCACCCATCTTGAGCAGTGTGGGCGAGAGAGTTCTGGTACTTTCTTTTATTATTTTAGGAACCTATCTGGCGAAAGCCTACTAGGGCATAAGTCGCCGTACTCATACCTCAGCCTGGTACTAGGCTAGATTAACAAAACAAATAACTATGTAATTAATAAATAACAACGATAAAAAGGTAAAGCAAAAAAACAAAAGAAAACAAAGAAAAAGCGTAACAAGAAGGAAGAACACATCAGCGTCTGGGGTAGGCCCACCTCCTCTCGGCACAAGAACATGCGACCCTCAACAAACAGTCAAATAAAGTGGAGGAGGCCAGCCTCCTCCAAAAAGTAGTATAGTCCGCAAGTCAGTGTGCACGAACCAGCCCCTGCACAAGGGACAAGCGGTAGCGACCCCTCTCGTCTCGGTACCGGGACAGGTAACGTGCTCGAAGATCACCCAGAATGGGACATTCAACAAGAATGTGCCGAACAGTCTGAGGGAGAACGCAGTTGTCGCAGTAAAGCGCAGGCGTGCGCTCCATAAAATAGCGGTGCGTCCCGCTGGTGCGTCCAATTCGGAGACGGCAGAAAGCAACCTGAAGCCGTCGCGGCATTGGTAGGTAGGTCCATGGGAACAGTCGCGACGCAATGGAACGCAACTTAAGTTTCCCTCGACCGTCTCCCATCTTCTTTGCCCAGCAGCCCAGAGAGAGTTTCGGTGGAGTTGTCTTGACGGGTAACGAGGACTTTAAGTAGTGGGCCAACTTTATGTCCCTGTTGAATTGGTTATGACTCCTTATACTCCTCAAAGTTTCTCACTTCGAAAGAACGCGGCCAAAGAAAATAACTGTATATTTAATTTGGCCTACTAAAAGAGGACAGCGGAAACGTCTCGAGTTATTTGCGGTCAATGAGTAGGCTTCTGTTTTACGCGAAGTATAGAGTTTAAAGACGGCAGGATTTGGAAGAGTTAACAAGGCTTCGTAAAGCTACTAAGGGGGTGATTGATTCTCTGATTAGCCGATCCTGATTGACTGATATTGACTACTGAAGTTTCGACTTAATGATTGAATGCATTAACCACCTAATTGAAGGCATATCTCTCGGTTTCTCTCTATATATTGTGTGCCGTCTCCAAGGGGCGGGACCTTGACTTGTCTGTGGAGCGGACCAGTGATCTAATTTGTTCGTATTTCGGCACCTTGGCGAAGTTCAAACAGCTATGTATAGTTGTACCTACATATTTTCCATGTCTCAGATTAATCTTAATTATAGGGTGTGAAAGAATAGAGTCAAAAGAGCCTCCACACGGACCTTAAAATCCCACGTGGCTCCCAAACACGAGATCAAAGGAAGAGAGAAACGTGCCTAAGAATAAAGGAATAAGCTTTAGGAATACAGCTGTGTTTACTCATGGAGGTTCCCCCCACGCCTTGAGGTAATCTTGCCTCCCGCCTACCATCTCGAAGCATGCAAGAGCGAGAAAAGACATCTGTTATCGCAAATTCCTGGCTGGAAGACATCCGTTCCCCAGCTCTGTGTTTACCTTGGGAGAAGCCCCTCCGTGACCGGAGGCGATTTCACCCCCATCGTCAGTTGGTATCTAACGCTAGGTTCAACTGGGTCAAGTTAGTCCTGGCCTGCTATCACACAGTAGACACGTCACCTCTCGATTTGGCTTCGTTTCCATCTACACGAGCGCAAAGGCAATAATCTCTCCCGTCGGAACTCCGCCCTAGTCAATTGGCGATTTCCCAGCAAAGGCCGTTCTCTTTCACCAGCTCAAGTATTTCCTCGTCAAGTTATTCTGAGGTAAGTCTCACCCTTCTTCAATTCTCCTCCTAGGATTGTCTACTTTCCTTCGTCGTCCAAGGATTAACTACTGCAAGGCGTCGACGCGTGCGGATCTCTTAATCCGGTCATCCCATAAAAGGTTATTTGTATTTCGGCTTAGCACAGCATCTGAAGTCTCAATCCAAGTTTGGTCATTTAACTGCCTTTAGCTCATTAGCTTGTCCCTTTATGCTTGACTATCGAGTACCCCATAGTCTTAGATAATCCAATTCCATTGCATTTGTCTAAATATTTATCTTTTTCTTGTGTTATTAAATATTATTTTGGTACTACTCTTTTTAAATAACCCAGAACAGCATTCATCCACAGCTAAGTAATTAATGGCCAATCTGCACTCGCTTTCTGTTATTTGCTCGCATACTCAAGGGAACGGTTTCCTCCCCATCCCCCTCATTAGATTACTCCCATCATCTAGGGGTAATCTAGGCAGGGTAAGCCGAGGAGAAGTCAGCTGAGCGTTCTTTCGCCCTATTCCACACCACTCGGCTAATTAAATCCCCTCCATAGATATATATGTATCAGCTATAACTCGACATAGGGAATCGCTAGTCTCTTACAGTTCTTTGTGAAATCTTGCTGGGCATAGCCTGTATTTATTCAGCTTGCCTGTTGTCTCTTGTTGTGACCTGTTTGGTTGATAATTATTTTCAGTACGCGTATGTTTGTGTAAGTGCGAGACTCTTATTTGTTCAGGTGGTGACCTTTGATAGCTGTTTCCAGCGTGCGTATGTTCATGTGTTTCCGGGTAACTCTAACGAACCGCTTGCTTTATATCTATTTGATAGATGTACAATTTGATATATAAATTGTTTCTTTTCTAATTCTATTTAGTTTTTTTTTATTTATTACACGTGGCATATTATTTCCTTAATTTACACAAATAGCCATTTTTAGGATTTTATAGATTCACCAAGCGTCCATTTGTGGAGCTCCTCGCTGGGTCTATTAAATCCTGTAATTTGAGTGCCACGTGCCTACCTATTTTCCAATTGAGTCCCACAAGTTCATTACAGACATTAAATTCATATTAGGCATGTCTGCGTAAAAAAAACCCAAAGAAATTAGCTTTGGGCCACAAAGCAATTCGATTTAAGCTAATTCAGAGATCAGTGTCATGTTACTCGGCAATATTCAAAAATTGTTGAATAGGCTAACGTACTTGTCGTGTTAAAAGACTTCTTTGAGGTTTCTGAAACGAGCGATACCTTTTCCACACAGTGGAAGGCAATTATGAATCTTCCGTGGGAAACGTTCGATGCCCTCTTCCCACCTATACGAGGAGGGCCACTGGGAATCGTCAAATGTGTTAGAAAGGGAAGTATCTTTATTTAGACAATGTGGATAAAGAAATATATGCAGGAATAACGAGAATCGATGAAGATGGGAAGGTAATATGATCAAAGTTACAAAGGGCTGCAGACGAGAGTTTAGAAGATAATTGAAATAGTGTAATGCGATACGATCATTTTCTGTCCCCCGAAACTTCAGAAACGGACGAGAGATTAGTACAATTTGTTATGGGTTCTATCTGCCGGAACGAAGAAAGTAAGTTAGTCGTGAATATTTACCTACTTGTCAAGGCTGTTTGGATATTTTAGAGCGAAAAGACATTAGATCTCTCAGCACCCTCATAGCGATAGACAACATCATGTCGAGTTGTGTTTCTCTCCAATCTTAATGCAGGAAATTCAGGCAAGAAGCTAACATAACATAGCATACTTTAACGGGTGATAAAAGTCACAACCAGCTATCTATAGCGGCCCTTCTTTTAATCAAAACTTGTCCCCAGCCCTCCTATATTTAAGAATTGCTAAATTTGCTGTGTTTTGCAAAGCTTTTAATGGAATAAGCCTGAATCCTACAGACCAAAATACAATATTTCTGCGTTACAAGAACGTAGGGAAAGAGGAATTTTCAATAGTAGGCTAACAAAATAAGCTGCTTCAATTTTGTCTGAGGTTTAGCCGACATTGTTAAAGGTCGGGTTACAGTAATTGCTTGTTATAGACGCCGAACAAGTCCTCCTGCTCTAAAAACATTAAATTCTTTAATATATTAGCGTTTTTACCTGGATAATGGGACTATAACTTTTAATAATTTAGGGGAACTGGAGGAAGCCTATCGATTAGACTATATTTTCAGTCCCTATGATTTCATTTGCAACAAACAATTCATCACTAACGATGAATAATTACAAAACAAGATTGATGAACAGTGGCGGATCCAGGATACAAATTAGGGGGGTGGGGTGCTAACCTGAATTCCTTCCTCTGAGTAGTCTGAGAAAAGGGCATTGCTGATTAATAATGGTTATCTTACACAGTATTGATAATAAATAACAGTATCTCACAAAGGAATGAGCACTAACTATCAGAGCCAAAGTTTTTAAATACATCAGAAAATTATGAACTGTAGCTTTTGGACGTCAGCTAAGGTATAATACAGCAATTAATTAATTAATTTTGAGATTTACTTCTATTTTAGACATGTATCATAAAAGATACATTCAAGCGCAACGGTTTAAAAACTTTTTATATATATTCTATATTATTAAATAACTCTTTCTGAATACAGAATACAAGTATGGCTTTAAAAAGAATTATAAACATAAATGAGTCTGAAATTCGAGAGGGGGGGGGCGTGAGCCCCCTAGACCCCACCACTTGATCCTTCCTGATTAATGAGGCAAGAAATAATAATATAAGTACGCCTGAGGTAGTTAAATTATATTCAACACTGTGGGAGAGGCATTTTGATACGTTGGCAGCCCCCAAACAAAAGAAGTTGCTAACATAAAGAGACATATTACAATCCATCGCTTCACAATTTGATAAATACGAGTATAATATTAAATCTCTCGTCATGAACAGAAATAGGATATTTATACACTAATTGCAATATCTTCGCGAAATAGGTTGGGATGATAAACTTTCGAACCCGTTTAAAGAGAATGTATCATTTCAAGGGCAAAGGTCTCTCTAAGGGAAAGGGACGCCAAGAAGAATACCCCATCTATTTGTTGCATGAACTCCTTCTCTTTCTCTGTCCCCTAAGTATAACTCCACGTAGGGTAATCTCTGAGCCCAAAGAGAAAAAAAAGAAAGAATTTGAATATCCGCCAGCCGCCTCACAGGTGCAGTTAATTAAGTCAGTCGTGTTAAAAGCTAATCTCCGTAGTCGGGAAACTTCTAGCCGAAAGTTTCCCGCCCACATCGGAAAGGCTATTAAGACTTGGGTCAGGCGACAAACGTTAATCCATCTGACGGCCGGAAGTGGTGAGCCAGTCGTCTGAGGCTGACAACGAGGAGAAACCAAAAAAATGGCCGTCATATAAATACCCTGGGTTTTCGAATATCGGAAAAAAGAGTATGAGAACACGTTGCCTTCGGTTCAGATCGTGTGTCTGTTTCCCCAACTTCCTGGTATTCGCTTATACCATCGAGGTTAGAACTCACTACGCAGATCCATCTCTTTTGTGAAGGCTTACCCTATTCGAGCAAGTCTCAAATCGTATCGTCCTCGAAGGATTGGCCGGGATTTCTCTCGTCTCATCTGGACCCCCCCCCCCTCCTCTCAAGGATCTCTACTATCCCGTGGGAGACTTCACGCCGAGCCGCGTCAGAGTCTCGATTTTTGGAGATTGCACTTCTCTGGAGAAGAGGTGCCATCGTCCGTCTTCAAGGGGGTCGTGAATTCTTCTTCTGCTCCCCTCCCCCCTTCATTTTCGTCACCGTCGGGATATTCGGCCGAGAGTCACGTCCATTGTCCCTCTCCATTTCTCCGCGCCGACTCCCTAAAGGATTCCCCTTCCTCGAGGTGACCCCTTTTAAGGTAAAACTACCCTTGCTTGTATCTCCCGTTAATCGACCCACTTTCCGACATATAATTATTCCCTCTGTATAACCGATTTATAGTATCCCATTTAAAAGCTTATTAACGAGTAATTAACGTTACCTGATTGCCAATTAATCTATATTCTGCAGAATTGTCCTTATTTACATTACCTATATTTCCCGTATGTATATATATATATATATGTTAACTAATGACTTATTAAAATAATATTTTGGGTTTTCACTCTTTAAATATATCCTTGAACTGCAACTTGGTAAACTCATTAAACGCTATCGGCCCCTGTAGTAAATTGCACTCTTATACCTCGTAATCAACGGATTACTCTTACGAAGTGAACGTACTTGTACGTTTCGAAGACGCGTGCGTACATTAGAGGATATATGTTTTTATAACTGTATATATACATATTCTCGTGGCTTTTACCTCTTTCCTACCAACCAATATATATATATATATATATATATATATATATATATATATATATATATATATACGTATTGTCTAGGGAGGTGACCTATTCCTCGACACTCATTTTAATTCCTTTTCTCCTTCTGTTTTCCTTTCGGAGTTGTCAACGCGTCTTTTTTCGACTTGTTTCTGTCGCGGAAATTCCCCAAACTAATTCCCACGTTTAATTGCTGGGAGAATTTAATCTTAGCAAGGTCAAATAGCAGCCTCCATTTGGGGTTATTCTCAGCGCTTTTTGCACTTCGTGGACCTACTTCATTCACAAGAGGTCAGCTCTCTATCATCGGTTGAAGAAATACTCAACTGTCGAGCAAATACCTGTGAAGCAGAATCGCTATTAAGCAACACGCCTAAAGAACCTTCATTGCGAATATTCTCCCTATCATTGCGCTGATGCTAAATTCTGGCTGTATTTTTCAGGGTTCCCTCCGTGGTTATAAATATTGCGATCTATTATAATTAAATAATAAGTATGTTTTTGGCTAACTCCAAAGGAATGATTTTGGTTAGTTTGAAGTAGGTTAGTTTTTTAACGCTGGGAATTATTAATTATATATGTATTCATTTATTTTTTTCTGGGTATAAACTTAATAAAAGTTTTGTGACGCAGTCTTTTCCTCATCGCCCCGTTTGACTATTCATGGGAGAGTAGAACTTCTTACCCAGAAAGAAGTCCATCGATCGTAATCGTACTTGGAAAGAACCGCCCCATTCCATAACAGATCAATATCTCTAACAGGTAAATTTTGCACAAGAAATAGGATTAACTCGAAAGGCTGGACCCTGAACAGACGCCTATCGACTCATAGTTTTCACAGAAGCCTCCAAAGAGATGTATGGTACAGTAATCTATTTGCTCGCGAAAAATAGAATTTTAAACCACCAAATTTCAGGATAGAAGCATTACTTTCGTTTAATTACTAAGCGTTCTATTAGGAAAGAAAAAAATGTTAGGAATAGGCTAAACGAATTATAAAATTTTCGAAGAGTATCTGATCACATTTAAGTTTTTGTAGCAAGAGAAAATAACCCGGTGGAATTTGTAGCTAGATGTAAATATAAGGGGAAAAACTGGTTAAAACAAATTATCTGTCAAGGCAAGGCTGCCAATTTGTATGTGGCTCACAAGGACGACCTATCTTTTGGGGGCTACAGTGCCTCACTTGGAAGCTGGAAGGCAAGAGTTAGCTTACATTGTTCAAGCAAAGAGCAGATATTAGAGCCTAATACGGCCTCAGATGTCTTGCGTTTAGTGAAAATACATTGTAAAGTTCTAAAATTTATTGCTATCCTCAAAGCACAATTACAGGTCAGATCGCCTCAAAAATATAAAGGGTCAATCGCGCCTAGTCTAGTTCGACAAAGTGAAAGAGCAGATTATAAACAGAATAAAGAAAGGGGATTTACTGATATATTTAATTATTTATCCTTAAAGCAAAAGTATTTGAATGATATGTCCAATTTTTTTAATCAACTAAATCTGTTCAAAGATTCTCTGGTTATCATTCGAATTAAGAGCAAATGAGATCAGATAAGGGACTGTATAGGTATTAAATTTCCTACTCTATTACTTAGTGTAAGAACAGAAAATTAACGGAATTAATAGCAATAAATTTATGTGA
Organism: Ceratothoa steindachneri; assembly: GCA_963969495.1. Classification (NCBI taxonomy): domain Eukaryota; kingdom Metazoa; phylum Arthropoda; class Malacostraca; order Isopoda; family Cymothoidae; genus Ceratothoa; species Ceratothoa steindachneri. The sequence continues at coordinate 15,937,507 of OZ018322.1, read as the reverse complement.
AGTATTATCACATGCTGCGTTATACGCTTCTCTATTAGAAAAAAAACTACTTCAGATACCAAAGCATTTTTTAAGCTTCAAACTAATAATAAAAGATCGTGTAGAGTGCTTTAAAACACAACAAACGTCCAGTTATGCTTAATCAAACCTTTCGATTACATAGGTTCCCATTTTGTACGAGAAAACGGAAAGAAATAGGGGATTGTTGGTGCTGTCCATAGCTGCCTGTGGTGTCAAGCTTTCGACCTCAAGGTTGGCATGGAATTAACAGTGGAGGAATTGATTCTAACCTTCTCTCTCCACTCATTTGAATATGACCTTCCACAATTATGTTTGTCACACCTACTGTGAGATGGCAATTCACGGCTATCGCTAATGTCATCTTCGATTTCCTTAGTAACCTGGAACTATTTCTTTATCTCAAAGAGAAAGGTGTCCATCCGGTCAAACTCTAGTAAATTTTCAAATGATGCAGTCAATCAAGAGGCGCTTCTTTGTCGAAATTGGTGTCAAGTTTAAGAAAAATTAATATTCAGCTCCATCACAAAGAATGGAGATTTTGACATCTTAATTGCCTAAACTGAAACTGCACACATGATTAACCGAAGGCTTCGAGAAAGGGCTTCAGGAGGACACTGTGGCATCCAATCCTGAAATCCAATCAAAGAGGTATGACCTAGTCTCAATAAATATAATACCGAAATTTCAATCTGAACCAAATTCTGATGGAGAGTGGCAACTGAATGTCCCCTTGCAACATATCCACTACAGCTGCGATAAATTAAAGGTCAGAGTTAAATAAAATAGAAATTTATAACAATAATTTCCTCGTTAAGTTAATGAATGTTGCCGCCGACTCCCAATACCAATGCGGCCAGTCAGGCATCGTGGTTAAAAGAGGACTATATTGTTATCATAAAAGAAGCTTACCTGAAGACTCAATTATCCTTTAGTGAAAATTATCGAACTATAAACCAATATAAATAAATAAGTTACGGGTGTTGTTATTCTGAAGAATGAAACTTGCAAAAAAACAAAAATAAAAGCAAAGTTTGGACTTTAATTCCCCTTGTAAGCGATTATTACAAAATGGAAAATGTAACTAACCACTCCTCGGAGCCTACTGAAATTCCAACTACAGGGTCAAAATCACGTGTCAACAGGCTTGAACGCGCCGCAGGCGTACAAAGTAGACAAAATACCTACAGGATACTAAATCACGAATGAGTTAAATGATTATAAATAACTATACATTTACTTGTCACACTACTAATACCATATTAACCATTGTAAATTACCATGTTTAAATTAATATTTAAGTCAATTGGGTCATTTCCTGGATTTTAGTGTTGCTCTTTTTTTGTTTCCTCAATTATAATATATCTGAAATTGTGTTTATTCCCCTTAGGGACTCACTCTGACTTATTTAATGATTTGAAATATATAAAAAAAAAATTAGAATCGCTGCCCCCGATTGGAGAAAAATATCCTCATAAATGTATAAACGCACACCCCCTTCAATATGGCAGCCGTAACTAAAGTTATATTGTAATGGCTCATTTGAAAACCAAAAAATGTGGTTATAACTGACGATTTGGTTATTATGATTTTGTCACTGATTTCCCTATTAATGGTTTAAGAGCCATCAGCTCAGTTATACAGTCATGGCCAAAAGTGTTGAGACTGGTCTATGTTTTCCTATAAGAAAATTAATAGAACTAATCAAACGTTGCATTTTTTTAGTATATATATATATATATATATATATATATATATATATATATATATATATATATATATATATATATATATATATATATCATGAGCACGAGAGAATGGTGAAATAAATCCAACTTCACCGTAGGAAAGAGAAAACGGAATCATTTTTCTTCGGAAATATTTTTTCTTTCCTGTGGTGAAGTTGGATATATATATATATATATATATATATATATATATATATATATATATATATATATATATATATATATATATATATATATATATATATATATATAGCAGGAATATGAAGACATATGCGATGGTTTTGAACATTTAATTTTCCGGACGTTTCGGTCATTGACGATGACCATCATCAGCGAATTCTAAATACCAAAAATTATTTTTAGAAGAATAACTAAACACAGAAATCAAATTAGTGAAAATCTATTAGAAATTGATGTAATATCTTAAAACAAATAAATAAATAACTGAATTAAATAATAATCCCACGAGTTTGTTTTTATGTGCATAATAAACATGACTTAAATGACTATCGAAATACAAAAAATTATAAACTATAGCAATAAATTTGAAAGCAAGGCATGAAGAAATCGATTAATAAGACAGAAAAAAGATTAAATAATCCCATGATCAACAAATATGAATAGTAAACATGAATCAAGCGGAATACAAAAAAAAAACACAAAAAAAAACACTATAAAACACAGCAAGAGAATTATATAACAGGGCGAACAATCGAAAATAAGTTAGATCAGGGGGAATGTAATCCAAGCGCATATTAATAAATGGAGCGAAGCAAGTAGTTCAATTAAGTTAAATTTTAAGTGATTGAACATCAAATACTATGACTAGACTAAGGCACGAAAGTTTAAATAGTAAATATAATTCTCTTGCTGTGTTTTATAGTTTTTTTTGTTTTTTTTTGTATTCCGCTTGATTCATGTTTACTATTCATATTTGTTGATCATGGGATTATTTAATCTTTTTTCTGTCTTATTAATCGATTTCTTCATGCCTTGCTTTCAAATTTATTGCTATAGTTTATAATTTTTGGTATTTCGATAGTCATTTAAGTCATGTTTATTATGCACATAAAAACAAACTCGTGGGATTATTATTTAATTCAGTTATTTATTTATTTGTTTTAAGATATTACATCAATTTCTAATAGATTTTCACTAATTTGATTTCTGTGTTTAGTTATTCTTCTAAAAATAATTTTTGGTATTTAGAATTCGCTGATGATGGTCATCGTCAATGACCGAAACGTCCGGAAAATTAAATGTTCAAAACCATCGCATATGTCTTCATATTCCTGCTACGAATAAGGTTCTCAAGGAATGACTCCATCACTAATATATATATATATATATATATATATATATATATATATATATATATATATATATATATATCCCCACAGAAAATAGAAATGGTGTTTTCGAGTACTTTCGAACTTTATTCTTTATCAAAGAACTGATTAAAGTTCGAAATTACTCGGAAACGCCTTTTCATTTTTCCTGCGGACTTTGCATTCATTGCTCTCCTCACGTGCTACATTTTGAACTTTTCATTTCATATATATATATACATATATAAAATTTTGTGTACCATTATAGTATTAGTTTTACATACTTAAATATAGTATGCCTTAAATACACATTAAACAAACTCAAACTTTATAATTAACAGTTAAATAAAAAAAAAAATGATATATAGAGAAAAAGTAAACAAAATTACAACCATCTTTTTTTTAAATGAAAACTACAACTTTGTATAAAGGTAACTTTTCTTTCTTTTTTGTTGGCAAATTCTTCAATGCATTGTCAAAAACTATTTCATTTGTCATTTGTCACTTTATAGACAGGTATGGCATGATTTCTCAGCCGCAAGGACCTCATAGTAGATCTTAAGTAATTCTTGATCAGTTCTAGTTTCGAAAAACTCCTCTCACATCAACACTAACAGCAAATGTGTGGGAAATCCGCAACATTATTAATATATTTTAAACCGAGTTCTCAATGTTATACTTTTGAATAAACTGCATAAGTTCAAAGGACGCTTCTTCTCAGGTCTGTATTCTGTCTTTAATAGCAGCCATAGCCTAAAAATGTTAGTATTTTTCTCTCAACTATGAATACCTATTTATCAAAGTCGTGTTGATCTATTTGACACTAATATTTACCATACAAATGATTCAACCGGCTAAGCAAGACATACTTCTCAGCAAGTTCATGAAGCTGTTGAAATCTCAGTTATTTCTTGGATCACTTTGTTCAGCGAAGAAAACATTTCGTTCTTCAATTCAATATCGTATGGCAATTCAGCATATCGTGATATTTAATCATAAATTTGTTTCTTCTTTGTGGGTCGACGTTGACACTTCAAGACTATGCCTAGATCATTGTAAATCTTTTTGGTATCGTTAACGCCATTACTCCCTAGCTTGTCCTTGTTTTCATCTAGAAATGTTTCTAATACCATGAGTTTTATATCAGATTGTTGAATTTTCAATCCTTTGGTTTGGAGGTAGGTCTGTGTGTCGTGAATTCCTAGAAGGACGATTCCCCTCAGACAGGAAAGCAGAAAAAGGAAAATTATCGCAATGCACCAAGTCGAACACCAGCATCTGCACTGATAGCTGTATTTTCTTCTTTACCAGTAAACTTTTCTATGGCACTTAAGACTTTTAGAAATGTTTCATTGCAACACTTACGACTTCTTCCCTCTTATTCCATCGATTTTATATTATGCGCTTAACACTTTGATTAGTGACAAGTTAGAACATTCTAGTGATAGGTTGAAGAATAAAAAAAAATAAAAACAAACGTTTTGCTCTTTTCCACACGCAGAAAAGGTAATAAACAGAAAATGCATGAATACCGCCCCCCCCCCCTAATTTCAGCGAAAGATTTGTAGAAGCGACAAATTCAGCTTTTTTATTAATTTCCTTGATAGAGTTCTGCCCACCAGTATGTAAACCAGGCATTACCGCAGTATTATCATATGATTGCCCTCAACAATTTTGAATACCTATTCAGTTTTTCTCTATTTTTCCAAAATTATCTTTGAATGATTTTCGGCTGTTTTATCTTTTGTTTCGATGAAATCGACAACTGATTCCACAACTTTTACTTTATCTCCATCGATCGTATCTTAGCGTAAAACTTGGCTCGTTTGATCCTTATGTGAAATATCAAGAGTGCTGTCGAATATTCCGGAAAAGCACTTGGCTTCTTTTACTAATTAATGGCTTGTTTCATACGTTTCCCCAAATTTCTAACTACTCGTTCTGAATAGTAAGAGACAGAAAGTAGCAAACTTGTTCCCCAACTAGATTATTAGGAGATGTTCACGTAGCATTGGATCATATTTCTCCAACAAATAACTAGCCCTAAGAAATTACTTCTATTTTCCGTTGCTTCAGGCTCAACATCAGTCTTGTTTCTTTCAAAATTTCTTCCTTCTCGGTGGCCTCATAAAGCCAAATTCTGTTTAGCTACGAATCTAATAATAGCTATCAATCTTGAAAGGATTACTTTCCACCTTAGCATTCATTAACTTCTTATACTTTTATCAATTGTTGCTCAACGAGAAATTCTAATTTCCAACTTCTTCCATTGCGTTAAATTCTGAGTGTAAGCTGCAGGGATTCATGCTCGGATATTCTAGGATTCATTTTCCACAGTATGTTGGATGCATCTTTAGAGTTACATATGTCTGATAACAGTTTACAATAAAACCAATAATCAGCTTCCTTGGAAGGGCAGTACACTATCCATACTCTCGCCTTTCTTTCCACATTTGGCATAGTTCGAAAATAATATTCGTGTGTTAGTTTTCTAGTTTTTCCTTTGGTTGACACACCTTGAGGAATTACTTCACCGAAATCAGAATCTTGATTTTGAACCACAGATACACTTTGTTGTACCAGAATAATCCGTGTGTCATTGCTAATCTTGTTTGGCTATAGGTTAACATCTTTTATGTCCACTCTGTCCACATGTTCTCCATCACATGAAGGAGTTGAAGTTGACGTTCGCTTGAAGTTGAATCCATTGAATTCGACAATGATTTGGATTTGTAAACTTCTCCAGCTTCAGTAACAGTAGTTTCTTTAAGACTGATATATTTCCTTAATTCTCCTTCATTTAAATAATTCCGCTCTTGGCTTTCTTTTTTTTCTATAAGAGGCACTACTCTCTTTAGTTCGCTTCAACTGAAAATAAAGTGATATTCTGATAGAAGTATTGGGTTGAGGAATAACTTCTTGCAGTTTTATCAAATTTATTCATTACCATTAACAATTTTAGAAAAACTTCATTTTTAATTGATAACAATATGCAATTTAATCAATGATGTATTATCCGTTGTTATTTGCGACTTCTTCTCAACGTTCAACTAGTTTTTCGATGCCTCTGCAATAAAAATCTCTGGATTTTGACTCGAACAATTCGTCTAACCAGGTCTTAATTCCACATCAGTATAGAATGAAACGCCACGCAAATTGTTGGAGAGCGATCGGAACAGATGGAAATCCGATGGATCCAAGTCTGGCGAATATGGAGGATGCGGCAAGATTGACCAATTAAGTGTTTGGATGGCGTTTTTTGTCATATTGGCAATGTGAGGACGAGCATTGTCGTGTTGCAGAATGACTCCATAACGTTGATGATGTCGCTTTTCACGAATAGCTTCGGCCAGTCGATACATCTGTTGAACGTAGAGTTCTGCATTAATAATCTCGTTGTTCGCAAGGAGCTCATAAAGAATGATGCCTTCACAATCCCACCACACACACAAAATCGTCTTTCGTGGATGATGTCCTTGCTTTAATCGCGGAAGTGGTTTTTTAATGGGGTTAAGCCATTGTTTTCGATGGTTCATGTTGACATAAACACACCACTTTTCGTCGCCAGTGATGATGCGGTGAAGAAATCTGTCCTTATATCCACGAGTAGCCTTGTAACGAGCAAGCAAATCTGCGGCAATCATGCAGCGTTGAAGTTTGTTGCTTTCGCTCAAAGCGTGCGGAACCCATGCGCTGAGTTTTTTAACTTTCCCCATCGAATGAAGGTGATTCACTACAGTTTTATGATCACACGCCAATTGTACAGCCAATTATCTAGTCGCTTAACGATGATTTTCATGAAGAAGGTCTTTCAATCGATCTTTATCCATCTTAATGGGGCGACCAGAACGTTCTTCGTCATTAAGATTGAAATGACCGTTTTTGAAACGTGAAAACTACCATTAAAGCTGTCCTATCTGATAAAGCATTTTCTCCGTACACAGCACAAATATCGCGACGAGCTTTGGCTGCGTTTGCATTGTTTCCGTCTCGATTGAAAATGAATAACAACAAGTGTCGAAAATGCGCCTTTCTTTCAACTTGACATTCCATTTTTAAGGTACAGAACAAAAATTAAATTAACACAACTTTTAAATAAACCTCAATGACTTATTATTCAACTTCAAGACGTAGCCTAAGCAAAAGCCTAATAGTCTACCCTGTTAAGAGATGTAGCCTAACCTTTGTAAATTTTGCTCTCATTATTTATTATTGTTTCTTAATATGTGCACAAATCACGTCAACAAAACTTAAATCAACACAACATTAAAAAAAAGCGCCAGAACTTATTCCTCAACCTAATATAAAACATTTGTTTTCGAGAAATAAATTTACACGACATGTTTAAGATAAAAAGATAAAAAAAATGAAAACTAAGACGAAAATTTTAGATAAGAGTGATGAAGTTAAATATCACAAGTCACAATTTTTACACTGTTTGGCCAAATAGCACATTTACAAAAAAAATACAAAAAAAATCTAAATGCATTAAGTACAATATTTATTATTACGGCATTGAAAAAAAAATATAAAGGTATATGTAGGTATGAAGACGAAAATGGCCAAAATATGCAAAAATAAAGCAGAGTTATTAAGCTGAAAGAACGAATCCGATTTAACGTTATCACAATCGTCTAATATCTTAAGAATTGGTATCAGTTCACATCTCAATCTACGTAGCTCCTGTGACTGCAAATTCAGCACCTTTAACTTTCCTCATAAGATCTCTGTAGCAATCAGGGAAACACCCCAAGTGGGAACCGCTTCAATCTTTCAAACATTTTTACATCCTCTCCCAGATAAGATAAGGACAACAGAATTAGAAAGCATATTCAAAGTGGGGCTTTACGTTGGACTCATGCATTGAAGAACGATCTCTTCGACCAGGAAAAGTTTCTATACATATAAGAAATATATACCAATTTATATTATTTACTTGCCTTGAATAAAGCTCTTGCTAGCCGAGTGGAAAAGGCGTTGGTCTCCCAAATTCGCGGTACTGGGTTCGATTCCGGCATGAGCGGACACAAATGTCAGCGCACGAAGAGAACTGGCTACCGACTGGTGGACGCGCTGTGGCTAAGCCCTGCATTCGAGTGGGTAGATCTTACACTTCTCATCATACACATAGAAATTACAGCACTGCTTTCTTTCCTCTCCCGTCTTCCAGGACACCGCACACACTCTCTCTGTTCCAAGGAATCCTGCCGATTGGTATCAATATCCGCCTCTCTCTGACGCCCAGGGCGACGAAGGTCCCACTTGAACGCTGTTTAGTGTCAAAATACAATCCTTCCTTTTACCTCTGCCGAGGACCGGCTCCGGGTGCTCTCGGGATAACCAGCAATTGCCATACTGACATTTTTGTCTATTTCATTAACATTCGGGGAACCTTCTGCGCAAAGGCAGGTTGGCCAACCACTAATACTACTATTACTACATAGCCATGTAAAGCGAATCTTAAACCAAATGACAGACAATAAAAAAGCGAAGTAGGAAACTTCTATAGAAAGAGTGAGATATTTAGAAATCAGTTCATCTAATTCTTTAGTATAGTTAAGCAAATGGTACCAAACAACAGAGAAGGATCGAAGTGACTTCATCAAGAGACTCTTGGGTCGAAAACGTAGGGGAAAGTAACATATGGCAATATTCAGTGTCAAAAGGCAAACCAAATCTAATCTAAACCAGCTTAATGGGAAAAACAAACAAAAAGATTAGCTTAGTGAAGGGTAGAGAGACGGGAACGAACCTTAAACATTCTGTATGGAATGTTTTTGTTATCATAGGAGATACGGCGGGTGTGAGCTACGCTTCTAAATTTCAAAAGGGCACAGTAGGAGTAAGAAGCCAGTGACAATAGGAGAGAGGCAGCAGCGGTCTGAATGCAATGGCAATACGAGAGAAGAAGTAGCCGTCTGAAGCCAGTGACAATGCAAGAGAGGCAGAGGCCGTCTGAAGCCAGTAAAAAAACGAGAGAGGCAGTAACAATCTGAAACCAGTGACAATACGAGAGAGGCAGCAGCAGTCTGAATGCAATGGCAATACAAGAGAGGGAGTAGCCGTCTGAAGCCAGTGACAATGCGAGAGATGCAGCAGCCGTATGAAGCCAGTGAAAATACGAGAGAGGCAGTAGCCATCTGAAGCCAGTGACATACGAGAGAGCCAGCAGCCGTCTGAAATGAGATGCAATACGAGAGGGGCAGCAGCCGTCTGAAGTCAGTGGCAATACGAGAGAGGCAGTAGCCATCTGAAGCCAGTGACAATACGAGAGAGACAGCAGCCGTCTGAAGCTAGATACAATACGAGGGAGGCAGCAGCCGTCTGAAGATAATGACAATACTAAGGGAGGCAATAGCTATCTAAAGCCAGTGACAATACAAGAGAGGCAGCAGCAGTCAGAAGTCAGTGGCAATACGAGATAGGCAGCAGCCGTCTGAAGCCAATGACAATACGAGAGAGGCAATAGCTATCTGAAGCGAGTGACAATACGAGAGAGGCAGTAGCCATCTGAAGCCAGTGACAATACGAGAGAGGCAGCAGCCATCTAAAGCCAGTGACAATACGAAAGAGCTAGCAGCCGTCTAAAGCCAATGACAATACAAGAGAAGCAGCAGCTGTCTGAAGCCAGTGACAATTAGAGAGAGGCAGTAGCCATCTGAAGCCAGTGACAATATGAGAGAGGCAGCAGCCGTCTGAAGCCAGTGACAATACGAGAGAGCCAGCAGCCGTCTGAAGCTAGATACAATGCGAGAGAGGCAGCAGCCGTCTCAAGCCAATGGCAATCGGAGAGAGACAGCAGATATGTGAAGCCAGTGGCAATACGATAGAGGCAGTAGCCGTCTCAGGCCAGTGACAATACGAAAGAGGCAGTAGCCGTCTGAAGCTAGTGACAATGCGAGAGAGGCAGCAGCCGTCTGAAGCCAATGACAATCGGAGAGTGACAGCAGATGTGTACAGCCAGTGGCAATACGAGAGAGGCAGTAGCCGTCTGAAGCAGTGACAATACATGAGAGGCAGCCGCCGTCTGAAGCAAATGACAATACAAGAGAGGCAATAGCTATCTGAGGCTAGTGACAATACGAGAGAAGAAGCAACCGTCTGAAGCCAGTGACAATACGAGAGAGCCAGCAGCCGTCTAAAGCCAGTGACAATCCGAGAGAGGCAGCAGCCATCTGAAGCCAGTGACAATACGAGAGAGACAGCAGCCGTCTGATGCTAGATACAATACGAGAGAGGCAGCAGCCGTCTGAAGCTAATGACAATACAAGAGAGGCAATAGCTATCTAAAGCCAGTGACAATACAAAAGGCGGCAGCAGCCGTCAGAAGTCAGTGGCAATACGAGATAGGCAGCAGCCGTCTGAAGCCAATGACAATACGAGAGAGGCAATAGCTATCTGAAGCCAGTAAGAATACGAGAGAGGCAGTAGCCATCTGAAGCCAGTGACAATACGAAAGAGCTAGCAGCCGTCTAAAGCCAATGACAATACGAGAGAAGCAGCAGCTGTTTGAAGCCAGTGACAATTAGAGAGAGGCAGTAGCCATCTGAAGCCAGTGACAATACGAGAGAGCCAGCAGCCGTCTGAAGCTAGATACAATGCGAGAGAGGCAGCAGCCGTCTCAAGCCAATGACAATGGGAGAGAGACAGCAGATATGTGAAGCCAGTGGCAATACGAGAGAGGCAGTAGCCGTCTCAGGCCAGTGACAATAAGAAAGAGGCAGTAGCTGTCTGAAGCTTGTGACAATGCGAGAGAGGCAGCAGCCGTCTGAAGCCAATGACAATCGGAGAGTGACAGCAGATGTGTACAGCCAGTGGCAATTCGAGAGAGGCAGCAGCCGTCTGAAGCAGTGACAATACATGAGAGGCAGCCGCCGTCTGAAGCAAATGACAATACAAGAGAGGCAATAGCTATCTGAGGCTAGTGACAATACGAGAGAGGCAGCAACCGTCTGAAGCCAGTGACAATACGAGAGAGCCAGCAGCCGTCTGAAGCCAGTGACAATACGAGAGAGGCAGTAGCCATCTGAAGCCAGTGACAATCCGAGAGAGGCAGCAGCCATCTGAAGCCAGTGACAATTAGAGAGAGCCAGCAGCCATCTAAAGCTAGATACAATGCGAGAGAGGCAGCAGCCGTCTGAAGCCAATGAAAATACGAGAGAGGTAGCAGCCGTCTGAAGTCAGTCGCAATACCAGAGAGGCAGTAGCCGTCTGAACGTCAGTGACAATACGAGAGAGGCAGCAGATGTGTAAAGCCAGTGGCAATACGAGAGAGGCAGTAGCCGTCTGAAGCCAATGACAACCGGAGAGAGACAGCAGACGTGTGAAGCCAGGGGCAATACGAAAGAGGCATAAGCCGTCTGAAGCCAGTGACAATACAAGAGAGGCAGTAGCCGTCTGAAGCCAGTGACAATGCGAGAGAAGCAGCAGCCGTCTGAAGCCAATGACAATCGGAGAGAGACAGCAGATGTGTGAAGCAAGTTGCAATACGAGAGAGGCAGTAGCCGTCTGAAGCAGTGACAATACATGAGAGGCAGCAGCCGTCTAAAGTTAGTGACAATACAAGAGAGGCAATAGCTATCTGAGGCCAGTGACAATACGAGAGAGGCAGCAACCGTCTGAAGCCAGTGACAATACGAGAAAGGCAATAGCTATCTGAGGCCAGTGACAATCCGAGAGAGGCTGCAACCGTCTGAAGCCAGTGACAATACGAGAGAGCCAGCAGCCGCCTGAAGCCAGTGACAATACGAGAGAGGCAGTATCCATCTGAGTCCAGTGACAATACGATAAAGGCAGCAACCGTCTGAAGCAAGTGACAATACGAGAGAGGCAGCAGCCGTCTGAAGATAGTGACAATACGAGAGAGGCAGCAGCCGTCTGAAGTCAGTGGCAATAGGAGAGAGGCAGCAACCGTCTGAAGCCAGTGACAATACGAGAGAGGCAGTAGCCGTCTGAAGCCAGTGACAATACGAGAGAGGCAGCAGCCGTCTGAAGTCAGTGGCAATACGAGAGAAGCAATAGCTATCTGAGGCTAGTGACAAAACGAGAGAGGCAGCAGCTGTCTGAATCCAGTGACAATACGAGAGAGGCAATAGCTATCTGAGGCCAGTGACAATACGAGAGAGGCAGCAGCCGTCTGAAGCCAGTGACAATACGAGAGAGGCAATAGCTATCTGAGGCCAGTGATAATACGAGAGAAGCAGCAGCCGCCTGAAGCCAGTGACAATACGAGAGAGCCAGCAGCCGTCTGAAGCTAGATACAATACGAGAGAGGCAGCAGCCATCTGAAGTCATTGGCAATACGAGAGAGGCAGTAGCTATCTGAAGCCAGTGACAATACGAGAGAGGCAGCAGCCGTCTGATGCCAGTGGCAATACGAGAGTAACAAGGAGTAACAAGGAGTAACAAGGAAGAAGGTACCATAGAAGATCTTTCGGTCCATTCAATGAGGGTACCTTTGGACTAGCCGTCAAGCGGGCACATCTCTGCTCTAATGCTTTACGTCCTTTCACGGCCATTTTTCAAGAACCTGTCTAGTCTTGACTTGAAATGGTCAACAGATTCACTGTTGACAACTTCCATTGGAAGTGCGTTCCAACTACCACAGATACTGTACGTGAAAAGTTCTCCACACAGATCGCGGTTGTAACGCTTCAGTTCAAGTTTAAAGCCGTGATTTCTTGTTCTGCTCTCAGCAAGTGTGAAAATATCCCTGGAGTCAACATTGTCAAACCCCCGAAGTATTTTAAAAACTTCGATGAGCTGACCACGTAGTCTACGGGTTTCCAAAGAGAACAGATCTAATTCCCTTAATCTATCTTCATAACTTTTCTGTCTGATAGGGAATCAGTTTGGTTGCCCTTGCTTGCATGCGTTCCAATCTCGCGATGTCCTTTCGAAATGAAGGACTCCAGAATTGTACGGCATACTCCAAGTGTGGTCGGACAAGTGAGTTATACAAACACAGTACAATCTCCTCGTTCCGATATCCAAACTGGCGCTTTATGTAGCTTAGCATCCTTTGGGCCTTTTTCTTCGCCTCAAGGCATTGTTTCAAGAACTTGAGGTCACTAATGATTGTTACACCCAAGTCCTTCTCAGTGTTGGTGGATTCAATAGCAGTGCCCTTAAGGATATACTGAGATTGCTGATTTTGGTGGCCGATATGCATCACTTTGCATTTGTTCACGTTAAAAGGCATTTGCCACGTGTCCGACCACTCCCCAATCTTCCAAAGATCTTCCTTTAGGCAGGCAATATTTCCATCCATGGCAACGTTCATACCAAGCTTGATATCGTCGGCAAATTTGGAAATCTTGGCAACCATGCCACCGTCCATGTCGTTGACGTAAATGATGAATAGTGGCCCCAGGACAGAACCTTGAGGCACCCCGCTAGTAACGGGCACCCACTCAGAAGCCTGTCTATTCACTACCACCCGTTGCCGTCTGCCACTTAGCCAGTTCTCTATCCAGCCGGCTACTTTTCCGTCTATGCCCAGCGTTCGCACTTTCCGGAGAAGGCGGCGGTGCCGTACCTTATCAAAGGCTTTCTCAAAGTCTAAATACACCACATCCACCACCTTGTCTCGATCGTGCTTACTGATGACGAAGTGGAAGAATTACACAAGGTTCTTCAGGCATGACTGTTGCCTTCGGAAGCCGTGCTGGGAACTCTTCAGTAGCCGGTTTGACTCTAAATGCGACGTCATTTTGTCCACCATGATGCTCTCCATGAGTTTATCGACCATCGAAGTCAGACTGATAGGTCGGTAGTTCGACGGTTGGCTACGGTCTCCTTTCTTAAAGGTAGGACTCACCTCCACTTCACGCCAGTCTCTAGGAACGCATTCGGCCTGGATTGGCATGTTGAAGATTGCGCTCAAGTGTCGTAACACTTGATCGCGCACTTCTTTCAACACTTTAGGTAGAAACCCATCTGGTCAGGTGACTTATTCGTCATTAGGTCAGTGATCTTCTTTTCTATTTCTCCTTCGGTGAAGTCCATATCCTCCAGCTTTTCCCTCGAGTAGGAATCCCTTGGCTGGGGGGTGGGAACACACTCTTCAGTAAACACTGAAGAGAAGTAGTCGTTGAGGAGGTTAGCATTTTCTGTATCTGAGTGCTTTAATTTCCCCTCCTTATTCCTCAAAGAGCCAATCGTTCGACTAATTGGTTTACGGCTGTTTACATATCCAAAAAACTCCTTGGAATTCTCTTTACAGAGTCTCGCCACTCGGAGTTCCTCAGACCGCTTAGCCACCCTTATGCTGGACTTCACTCTCCTGGCTAGCCTCCCGTATTCGTCAAAGTCACCCAAGATCTTCGATTGCCAGTACTCATTTCTCCTTTCCCTAAGCAGTTGGCCGATTTCTCGATAAACCACTTTAGTTGAACAAGAGACCGACCGGAGCATTTTAGAGGGATGAAAGGCGATTGAAGACTCATGAATGTGGTTTTGAAACTGTTCCACAACTCTTCAACAGCGTCGCACACTTCTAGCCTCGCGTCAGTCAGTCCTGCACGAAAACTTGCAAAGTCTGCTCTTCTTAAATCAAGTTTCCTCGATTTACTAGTTGCAGGCCCGGCCTTGGGGACTTTGAGTACAAATCTAATTAATCGGTGGTCACTGCCACAGAGCTCTTCGCCAAAAGAGAGGTCCTCAACGATGTCATCCTCAGAGGTGAAAACCAAGTCGAGGATATTGTCTCCTCTCGTTGGTTCTCTCACCCATTGAGTCAGGAACTCGTTGTTCGCGAACTCCAGGAGTAGTGCGTTCTCGCCACAGGGTTCTCTGGTTTCCCAGTCAACTTATGTGTTGAAATCCCCCATAACGATACACACTCTGTCTTTTACAAGTTCTCCCAACAACTGATACAGACTCCTGTCCTGTTCTAAGAGTTGGGCAGGGGGGCTTTAGAGCACCAGGGTCCTGTATCTGACAGGACCTATCTTTAGGTCAACACCTAGTAGTTCATGGTCGGATAAGTGTTGCAATTCGTTGAGTTGAGAGTATCCTTGACATACAACAACACACCGCCACCCTTTCTGTCTGGCCTATCTTTCAGGAAGAGCTGGTAACCGGGAATCGTGAATTCACCTTCAAAATCTCAGCTTGAGGTTTTTACCCACGACTCTGTTATGGCTACTATTTCAGGTTCTTACGTCGTTACCAGGCTACGAAGTTCAAGAAACGTGTTCCTGATCGACCTCGCATTAAACAGAAGAACTTTCAGGAAGTTCCCTACTGTAGGACTCTTTACGCTCTTCCGTTTCCCGGCTTGTTTGTTAGCGAGGAAGCACCCCTCTTTTCGACCTCTGAGAAGGTTGTTCTAGGAGTGACACGGGCATACTGGCGTACGTCCGCCCTCACTCTGGGCTGGATACTCCTCTGGATGATGTTCGACAGAAAGGCTTTTCCTTTAAAGGAAAGATGCACCCTATCCCTTTGGTAGAGATCATTTCTACCATAAAAAGGTGCGGTACGGGTCCACAAAAAAGACCTCCTCTGCCGTACACAAATCTGCCAGGCGCTGGTTTATAGAGACGTTCATCGAGTGAGCGGTCCGTGTTGGACCTCTCCTCGGGAGCATCCCGACTACAACACGCTTGCGGGTTTTCAGCCCACAGTCGTCCACGGTACTCATGACCGTGTGGAGGATTTTATCCGTAGGGCCTACCCTACCTCCTCTCAGGTAGAGGTCGTTTCCACTGACCATCAGAGCAACGACTGAGTTCTCAGAAATCTGTGATTTCTCAGCCTCTACTCTGATGTGGGGGTTACCCCATCCTGGCAGGCAGCTTACCTTCACACTAGTTCGAAGGGGGGTCAGACCCCGTGCTTAAGAATCACCAATAATGGTGACCCTTGCACATTTGTCTGCAGACTACTTAGTCTTCCCTTTCAGAAGCGACTTGCCGCTTTCCTCTTGTATCTCTACATTTTTATTTTTATTCTTCTTCTTCTTCTTCTTCTTTTTCTTGTCTTCCTTTGATTTCTCTTCTTCTGTTTCTCGTTTCTCTTCTTCTGCTTCTACTTTCTCGTCCTCTGTTTCCACTTTCTTTTCTTCTCTTTATACTTTCTCTTCTTTTCTTTCTACTTTTTCTTCTTCTATTTCTACTTTCTCTTCTTTCTTTCTACTTTCTCTTCTTCTATTTCTACTTTCTCTTCTTTTTTCTTTCTTTTCTTCTTTTTTGCTCGTTGAGGCAGCCCTGCAGCAGAATAAATCAGCCGTTGGACGTCGGGAGCCCTCTCGCCCGAACATCTGCATCTCTCTGTCTTTAAGAGTTGAACTTCCCTTTTAAGGAGAGAGTTCTCCTCTGTCAGTTGAGCGATGCTCTCGCCCAGGCGCTTCTCGAGTTCGCAGAAGTCACAGACACTAACGGCATCTGTGAGCTCCTTGCAAATCCTGCCCCTGAAGTCTTCACTCCATCTGTAAACTTTGCATATTTCGCAGGTAAGCTTGCGAAACGGGGGACAATTCTTCTTCGCCATCTTAAAAAACTCTCGAATCATACGCATTGAAAAAGGTTTTTTGTGTGTGATTTTCTCTCGCACTAATCACATCCACCTATTTCCAGGAGTTTTTCGGTCGTTCGGCCAACAGAAACCCTTTGACCAAGCACACCAGCCCTAAGGTCTCCCCTGGGCCGGACGTCCCCAATCGTGCCGCAGCTCCCAACTGAGCAGCACGAGAGCCTCAGTGAACTGGTTCTCTGATTTTTCGACAGGGGTGCTTGAGGTGTAACTGTCTTCCTACTAAGCCCTACTAATCAACTAAAAACGGCCAGACTTAAGGCAAATAGTAAAGCTAAGTGCCCACAACTTTATTCAAGATCTTTAGCTGATCTGGTAACCAGTAAGGCACAAAAGCTCTCTCACCAAAGAGCAGTTGAGCCTTTATTCACCAAATAGCGGTCACAGGGAGCTGGTCAGGCAATTACAAGTTAGGAGAAAGCTTCTAAGCGGTACCTAGCATTTCTCCATTAATCGTACCCCAAACACCTGAGATCCCTTCAATCTCATTCTATTGCAACCTATGAGTGCTCCAAGGCGTTATTTAAAGAGGTTCCAAAGCCTCTCTTCTCAGGCGGTATAAGGGAGCCGGTGAGGCCCTTATTAATAAACAACTTATGCGTAATAGAGATGAATGTTTGTTTTTTGTTATTGGTTTTTTATTTTTGACAGTTGAAGAGAGTTGGTGAAACTTAGTACTAAAAGAATCGAAGAGGTTGGTAGTGGGATGCAAGGAGACGCATCAAAGAAGTGGTAGAGAAGTTTTACAACCCTTAGTCTGGATCCTACTACAGCTACCTTACTGGCATGGGTGACCCTACCGGACTATAAATCCCCCAGCTTAGCTAACTTAAGTCAAGCAGATCACGCAAGCTCTCTCACCAACGGCAAGGTGGTTGTTTTGAGAGAGGCAGTAGCCGTATGAAGCCAGTGACAATACGAGAGAGGCAGTAGCCTTCTAAAGCCATCACAATACGAGAGAGGCAGCAGCCGTCTGAAGCCAATGACAATACGAGAGAGGCAGCAGCCGTCTAAAGCCAGTGACAATACGAGAGAGGCAGCAGCCGTCTGAAGCCAGTGACAATACGAGAGAGGCAGCAGCCGTATGAAGCCAGTGACAATACGAGAGAGGCAGTAACCTTCTAAAGCCAATAGCAATACGAGAGAGGCAGTAGCCACCTGAAGCCAGTGACAATACGAGAGAGGCAGCAGCCGTCTGAAGCCAGTGACAATACGAGAGAGGCAGCAGCCATCTAAAGCCAGTGACAATACGAAAGAGCCAGCAGCCGTCTAAAGCCAATGACAATACGAGAGAAGCAGCAGCCGTCTGAAGCCAGTGACAATACGAGAGAGGCAGTAGCCATCTGAAGCCAGTGACAATATAAGAGAGGCAGCAGCCGTATGAAGCCAGTGACAATACGAGAGAGGCAGCAGCCGTATGAAGCCAGTGACAATACGAGAGAGGCAGTAGCCTTCTAAAGTCAATGGCAATACGAGAGAGGCAGCAGCCGTCTGAAGCCAGTGACAATAAGAGAGAGGCAGCAGCCGTCTGAATCCAGTAGCAATACGAGAGAGGCAGCGGCCGTCTGAGTATCACAAAAACGAGCAGTCTTAAAACGCCCCTCGCAGGCCCGCCTGTGTGCCTAGCCCTTCGAATTGCATAAGAGAACCAATAAGCACATATTCTCAGATTAAACAGAAAATAATTTACCATTTTTTCACATCCCATATTATCAAAACTTTTTAAAGTATAATTTCAGAAGGAGTAATCACCTGTCTTAAAAATAATAATATACTTTGAAATTTTAAATATGATTTAGGTTAGAGAAGTTCGTGTGTATCTCAAATGATAAATATTACCAAATATTTTTAATAAAATTAATAATGAAGAAAATATAAATAGATGTTATTTACCAAGATTTCTCACGTGCTTTGAATAAATTTAAACATTAAATTCTTTAGTTGCTAGAGTACCCAAAATGGTATTAGACAAACCAACAATATTAGTTCTGTAAACTTAACACCAATGATGCCAAAATACTCAGGGAAATTAAAAGAAATATAGACTATGAAAAAAAATGGCAGCAAATTCAACGTAATGATGAGAATTATTTATTTAACTTAAAGAAGTGTGTTTTCATTATGGAACCCGTCAAAATGGCGTGGATATTTACACCAAATATATAGAAAGAGAGTCCGAATATCAAATTTCAGATTTAAAAATGTCAAGCAGATAAAATTTAAAATTGGAAAATTCCAAACAAAGAAAAGTCCTTGGTCTTTTCATCAATAGCGAATTTACATTCAAATACCTTCTGTAATCTATCTGTATCATAGCCACTCAAAATATGGAATTCATATTGAGAAATCCTAACAGTAGAAAACTCCTATATTTACCAGGTTTTGGAAACTCCTGTTAAAGCAGATTAAATATAGAATCAAGAAGCCTTCCCCCAAATATTAAATTGTTAAATTAGTGATGTTCATGCACTACCTTACTAGGAAAGTCTTAAACATCTAATATTTTATTCCATAAAAAGCATCAAGGATCAGTTAAAAAAGGCTGTTGAAAGTCTTATTATATCTCCAGATAATTTTGACTGGACAGGCAGACAAACGCGTAGTAAAACAAAATTTGCAATATTACCCAAAGGAGCAACTAGAGAAAGTCAGCTCTAAAGGCCACCGCGGAACCCAGTTCACACGTCCCTTTATAACTTTAACAAACTAACAAAGTCGCCAGAATATTTATTCAGAAGGAAAACCAAGTTCACTTCGAGGCAGACACTGGGTCGCGCCACTAGGCTACACTATGTAGGTTACGGTTGGTTACCAGGTGGGCCTTAGAGTATCAGCGAAGAAAAAAAAAAGAAAAAAGAAAAATTCTAACCTTATAATTTAAGGAGAGAAAATTCTTGATTACAAGTCGTTATATACAAGGGGTGGACGCTTACGAAGAATTTACGTCGTATAAATTAAGCGGGAAACAATAAGCTTCACCCCTCTATTACGAGGCACACACGGAATAACCTCCCCATCTTACGTCCTTTCCTACGATGCGGAGGGAGACTCGAGACTTACTCGGAGGCCTAGTAAGGGCGCAAGATGAAAGAACTATTCCAAAGTACCTGATACTGAAGCAGTGGAGGGACATCTCGGGTGATGGTAATCCAACGGAGGACAAATCCACGTATGGCGACGGCGGATGGAACCAAAGGTGGTACGCAGATGAACCGAAGTAACACACGAGGATAATCTGGAGTGACGAAACTCCAAAAGCGGAAGGTGGTGGCGTGACAAAAAGGGTATGGGAGGGTGGGGGATCCAAAACGAGCCCACGGTTTTCAGACTTCCCATTGGAGAACTGTCAAACGTCCAAGATTAGCAGCACACGTACAGCAGGTTTGAAGATCAGCGTCAAAACTAGCAGGAGATAAGGCAAAGGTCCTCGCAGTACGGACTTGAACGGGTTCTCCTCTTTCGAGAGAAGGAAGTGTCCTTTGATACGGGTGGACGTGACGTAATAGCCTCATGCGCGCCCCACTTTTCTGGAATAACTATCGAGCACGCGCGCGCGCGCGGGGCGTCGACCAACGGTGCAGGGCTCGGAGGCGAGAAAATAACTTCATATGGGGGCACTGAACTTTGTCGCCCTTACATCAGCCTAAACTAGCGAGATCCTTTTCGCTCAAAAATAGAGGATAATTCACTGCCATTCCTGAAGAATTGACTGAAAAACAGCTTAAACGTGACTGCTCAAAAATTTAAATTCCTGTTTCATAAATATCAGTCTAAGTGCTCATATCGACTGGCTAGTATTAATGACTCTTATGGCTACTATCGACTGACTACTATTGATTACAAGACCTCTCAATAAAATATGACAATTGACCAACTGGAAAATAGCCCTGGGTGGATGAGTGCCTGGACACTCTTCACGGGCATTATAAGAGACGTGATAAGAAGAAGACAGAAACCCCAAAAGTAATGACATAATTATTTAGAACTCATATAAAAAGGGTTATAATATTAATAGTAATAAGGAATTGAGATTCTCATTCCAAAGAAGGAATAATTCAGTTATTAGGACCAGTTTTCAATATACTTTAATAACATTCGATTGCAATATGTTATATTTTTGAGGTTAAATAGCCAATAATGCTAATTAGCAATTACTTCACACTTTTTATTTAATTTTAATAATAATATGGTGGGGTTTTTTTCTTAGTTTGGTTATGACTTGGTATATTTTATGTTTTTATCAAAGTTCATTCGAAGAGTTGCTTTAGAGTTTGAAAAAAAGAGAATAATTTAAAATGGTGAAGTTCAGAAAATTTATTAAAATTTAGGCATGACTGCTCTTTTTATTTTGTCCTTTCGTATATTCGAAGTTTTATCGAAGTTATTTCTAAAATAGATTTTAAATTTTAGTCTTTATCAGGAAGAACTAGCTACTAGCCCCTAAAAAACGAGTAAAGCAAAATGAAATTATTAGAGCAAATTTAGATAATAAAAGAGAATCGTGAGGATTGTTTTATTTTTCTTTATTTAAAAAGAATTCGCTAAAAAATATCTGACCTTTAGGCCTAGAAAATAAGCCTCCATGTGAAAAAAAGATAGACCAAGAGTAAATTATTATGGAATATGTACTGGAAACCTTTTAAAAAAATTTCGGATCAAAAAGTTGTTGCTAAAGCCGATTAGGCCGTAAGCAACAGACCTAAGGTCTGCCTGCGAATCGCAAGCTCAACCTATAAGGAAGAGTGGCAGAAACGCTCCTCTTGTCAACTTTATATTCAGTTTTCCAAATGTTGGAAACAAAAATTACCATTATTTGAAACCGAGTTTGAATTAGTTTAAGTAAACATCTAAACAAACAAACTGAGCCTGTGGTCTACCGGATCATTTACACTTATGTTGTGGTCTACCTGCACTTTTACATTTCAGTTTGCTGAGCCTACCTCCGCTATAAAAACTATATACTACAAAATGATAAAACAAATTGAATAATGTAGCATAATGATATATTATTAATGACTTAAACTTAATAATACAAATAATAATAATTCATAATCAAAATAATTCAAAATGGCTAAATAGTGGATTATTGGTCATCATTATGGCGAAATTTATTGGTGCTACATAAACTAACCTAACCTAACCTAACGCACAGTCAGGAGCACTGAGGTTAAAATGGTAAAGATAGAGTAAACTGAACATAAAAGGTAGACCACACGCTAAAGCTCATTATATATTGAGCGGTCAGAAGCACTCGTGTTAAAAGGGTAAACAAAAACTAAACACAGGTAATAAAATTTTACATGAAAAGTAGACAGCCCCATAAATCGTATTTTATACCGTAGACTACGGATACTGTGGTAGATATCACGCTAAAGTAGCGCAAAAATATTATATTATAGAAAACATATTTAGCGAAAAACAATTATTTAGATTGGAATCTTGAATGAGAGTATAAGCGAAGGTTTGGCCTATCAAGCTTTTGCGTAGCGAATGGTTTGACTGCCCTGCGCAGTAGCAAATTGGCCGCTCCCTTCCTAAGTCGTAACACACCTTCGACCGATACAATTGTGCACACGTATATGATATAATTACATTTAATTTATTGATTGATGAACAATGTAATAATGGTAAAAATTTAAATCTGTGGAGACAGACAATGAGAAAAAAAAATAATAATTAAATTTAAAACATACAAAACAATAATAAAGTTACAAAAATGGGGGAAAAGTTGGAAGTAATAAAAATATGAAAAACATGAACAACTTAGATATTTCTCAATTCCCCGCCCCCCAAAGAAAATGCAAGCACATTGGACTACGGTATTTATTTTTAACGAAAATATGAAAAGCACTAAACAACTATGTAGGTGTTTATCCTTCTAACGTTTCGAATTACGAAGTCGTGTATGATCTCTTCAACATTAAGTGATCGGTATATTTTTTCAATAGAAAGAATTTCTAAGTTAGCGAACATAATTCTTTATTAATTTCCATTTAGAAAAACTTCACTCGCAGCTAACCAGGCTAGCAGCGTTTGTTAAATACTCTCAGTAAAATCATGTTTAGCACCAAATTTCGAAAAACATATTTGATAAGGAACCTTAGGAGATTTATAGGCCTTCTTCAGTCTCGATATTGACTTCTGCCAAATTGACGTCTTTTCCCTCTTCAAATTAAAATTTGAATCCAGCATCAATTATATTGGCTGAGATGAGGAAATCATACATTTGGTTGAGAAGATACAGTTGTTCAAATCGGTCTTTTATTTCTTGAGTGACAGTAGCCATTGAGGCATATAATTTCTTTTCATTTACTCTTCAAAGGTCAGTCCATCATTATTTGATTTTTCATGCAAAGAAGAATAAGTCCCACATAGATCCAGAGAAACTGCTCAGAGAAGAATGGCCGTATGCCTTGCTAGCCTTCAGAGACTTAAATACTAAGTAGACCTAGTCTACCGAAAAGATAAAGGACAGTCATAGGATTTGAAGAAAGCTGAAGGATGGGATCATCCGCATTGGAGTCGTCTAAAGATGAGTTCGAGGAAAACAAGGAGCCAAAATGAGATGCCTTAACAGAAGGAGAGAGAGCTATAAGGGTGTCGCGTAGTTTATGGTCGCTTGTTTATACGTGCATGGGAGGTGGTAAAAGGTGGTTTATCTACTACAGAAACAAGGACCAGCAAAGACCCTAAGGTCCGCTCAAGGCCAGTCCGCTTACAGAAGATGTTAACTACCACTTTCTAACGTTAGTATATGATGCTTCTTCTTTTTTGCGTGTTTTTTTTTTAACTATTTCAACTCTACGGCACACACTTATTTACATGTGTACCATTTATATATATTTTCTACATGATTTTTTCTAAATATTTTTATTTTACTGTACACACTTATCTACATGTGTATTATTTGGCCTTTCTTTACATGCCTTTTCTAGCTAATTCAATTCTACGGTGCACACTTATCTACATGTGTACCCTTGACATGCAGGTTCAGCTATCCCTCAAATACACGAACACGCTTGTTCAAACCAGAAGGGGGGAAGATAGGACAGTACTCTCTTCTCCCGCAGGCTTCGCCTGCTAGTGATGAAAATAATATACGCATAGGACAGACAGAAAAAGAAAGAGGAAATTAACATTCACTCCATGCAGGGGGGGGGGCATCGCTGGCATCTTTTTATTGCTCATTTCATTTTATTCCTAACTCCTTATTTCGTGGCCCAATCATAATTTAGGAAAATTTTAAGGACAAACTAACGGTCAAAACATAGACAATGCTTGTTTTTTTATAGTGGGAGCTTGGTTGTTAGTCACAATGGCGAGTATATTGAAGAGTCCTCGTTGCTATTGCGCACGACGGGTGGTAAGGACCATTGGCAACTGGGGTTACTTTATACCTCCGTTGAATTGTTTCTGACTCCTTAATAACTCTGGCAAACAAATTTGAACTTTTCTTTTAATCACCAGAGACCTGAGCAAACTTCTCTCATGGCATTTTTCTCGCTGATTTCAAATCTAACTTTAGTTTTGTTTAGCACATCAGGCTTTCGAGATATTCGAAAATGCAATATAACCGCCGTCGCTGAAAGAATCTGGCGTTTTACTCTGATTTCTTTGCCGAAACTGGTGATATATGGTTGCATAGCGCCATTGATAGAAGAAAATTGCCTTCTTTATATCTCCATGTGTATTGAGAAGTTGAACTGACACAAAATGATGCATTTAACATATATGTTTTGTTTATTCCACAAGCATCATAAAGTTAATGGTACTTATATTGCATGTATAAGAATGGTAAACAATGATTGAAGGGCTAATAAGTCAAAACTCGAATTCATAAACGTTGTGCATGGGATTTGCGTTTGAATTTTTTCTCAGGATTATCATGATACAACATCTAACAATGATCTCCTATTATGCTCTCATTCCAAAATCCTTGATAGTGAGTTTCCATGGTCTTGATATCCTGGTGGACACGTTCACCTTGCTCGTCACTTATGGCTCCAAGATTTTCTGGGAAAAAGTCTAGGTGCGAATGCAGGAAATGGATTTTAAGTGACATACGGCCTCCCATTTCTTTATAAGATTGAAGACAGTTTTCCACTCCATCCCTGTATGCAGGTGACTTGTTGATGCCCAGAAAGTTTGCACATAGCCACTTGAAGGCTAGCCATGCATTTAGTTCTGGAGGAGTGTGGGTCTTCTCGAAGTCAGGGTCTGCTAAAACCTCCCTGATTTGTATTCAAACAAATATGCCTTCTTTTAGTTTTGCCGCGCTCATTTGTGGAAATTTTTTGCACGGATATTGGAATCCCTGAGAATTATCCTTAGCCATACCTTTCACGAAGTTTTTCATTAGACTTCGTTTCAAATGAAGAGGTGGCAGATATATTTTCTGAGGCTCTATGAGGGGGACAGACTGAACACTGCTTATTCCAGATTCATATGTAGATCGGAGTGGCTAGTCACGCTTGTCATAATGTTTTGCAGTGGCTCGGCTATCCCACAGACAGAGGAAGCAACAATACTTCGTGAATCCTCTTTGCATACCCATTAGCATGTCTATGACTTTTAGATCATCACGGATGTACCACTGATGGGCTTGGTAGTTTATGGCTTTAAGAAGAATATCTATATTGTCATCTCTCCTCAGGGTGGAGAGAATGGCAAATAGGAATGAAAGGCTTTACATTGCTATTGTGCAAGAGGACAGCTTTCAGAATTGTCTGAGAAACATCAATAAAGAGACGCCAGTCAGAGGCCCCATATGTTTGTGACAAGGCTTTGAACAATCCAATTATATCATGGCAGTAGCAGGGAGGTCCATTAACTATAAAGAATGAAGTTAAATCACGATTACGCTTTCTAAAGTAACTCACATGCACATTTTTCTTGAGTAAGAATTTTTCCTGTAGTCGAGATGCTAGGAGCTCTGCTTTCTCCTTTGACAGTGACAGATCCCTCATAAGATCATTCAAATCTTCCTGAGTAAATCACTTGGCTCAGAGTTAGCATCCTCATATTCAACATCCGCATCTAATGTGCATGCACCTTCAGTACTGCTATCATCACTGATATCATCAGGTATGAGGCCATCATCAGGTGGAACTGGAATTGGAAAAGATATATCATGTGGAACTGGTCTGCACGCCGAATCCATGGTTGGATAAACAACTTGGTGCTTGTTCTTTGCAGAAAACCCATTTGTGGTCACACTGCAGTAATATCAATCTTCGAGATGATCTCTGGGCTCCCTCCATATCATTGGAACAGCAAAGGGCATTGAAGCTTTCTTTTTGTTAATCCAGTCACGTAATCCATTAGAGCAGGAAGTACAAATTTGGTGTGGTGCCCATGCTTTATCTTGGTCAACCAGAGGGCAACAAAAATAGAGTTTGTTCATTTTCTTTATATCATTTGTGATAGTGCGCTACTGAGATTTTGTTGTAAAATGCCCACATACATAGGAAAATTTATCTGGATGATTTTTGCACTCTCGAGACATTGTTACTGCTTTGTGGAAATATTTGGAAGCCTCTTATGATTAACGCAGAAGGAGCAGCTTAGAAGATGCGCATCACATGAGGAACTTTAAAGCATTAAACAGAATTATAAATAATTGCGCAAAATATCTATGCGGGTTACAAATGTGAATGAATTCTTCTATATACCCCCTCTAACCAGCAAGAACTTACGAAGCATCTAGTTTGCTCATCTTAGCAGTACAATAATGATGCATGCAATAGAGCAATACCAGTAATATACTACATTTTATAATCGCAGGCGGCCATTTTGAATTTTTGGCATATCTTAAAAATGGTATGTGCTAGAGCAAAACCGAAGGGAGATTAGGATTCAACATGGAAGATGCATTTAGAAAAGTATAGTAAGGTCTCTTATGGAAAATGTGTGTTGACCAGTGTAATTCTTCACAAGGGTTATGATTTTGGCTGGGCTTACTGAAGGTTTCCCGGTAATCAGGGTAAATAAGGACTTCGAAAAGGAGGTAGCACAATAATATAATTTTATTCTTACACTGTCCAATTGAAGGACCAAGCGGCACGTCAAGAGTACTTTGGGGTAAATAAGTAGGCTTTCTATTCTACGCGAAGTATTGGGTTCAAATGAAACAAGGAACTAAACGGTGTTAACGAATAATGATTCTCTTTCTCTGACTCTGGTTGGCCATCTGACTTCCTCTTAAATAACAAATGGCTGACTATATATATATATATATATATATATATATATATATATATATATATATATACTTGTAATTGATTGGTTCCTTGGGAATCTGATATGTAGTAGGAATATGAAGACCGAGGTGTTTACACTAATCATTTAATGGTCGTACGTTTCGGACCTTTACTAGGACCATCTTCAGCGACTGTATCGACTAATGAGAAGGGGAAGGAATATTAACGATAACAGTTAAAAAGTTCGAAGTATGCATTGTATAATGGCTGAAAAAGCGGATGAAGACAAGTTAAAATAATAAAATGGACAATTATTGAGATTAAAGTAAAACACACTAACAATATATAGAATTAATTGATACTATTCAGTGTGATTTTGAAAAATAATAGGAAAAAGTGGAGTTTTAACATAAACTGACTTGAATATAAAAAGTTAAAAGTAACTGGAGTAAACAATAAAATAAACTATTATATTAAATTATAAACATACAAACAAAAAACCAAGAACGAAATTTTGTTGTCCTTTTCTGTTGCCATAATATAAGGTTTTCTATGGCAACAAAAAAGGACAACATAAGGTTTTCTATGGCAGCAGAAAAGGACAACAAAATCTCGTTCTTGGATGTCAGCGATCTCGAAGCAGCTTCGTCTTATAATACATCCATTTACAGAAAACCTATCACCACTAGATTGGGTACACATTTTTTAGTAGCTCTCTCAGTCAGTTTAAATTATCCAGCATTAAAAGCCGAATTTTTAGAGCCTACCATTATCATGAAGAACTGACTTATTTAAGTGATTTCTTCAAATTTAATTATTACCCCGATTTCATCTTCGACCTCTTAGTATCCAAATTTCTCTCCCACAGATAATATCCTTGACCCTTTATTACTACTATTTCTAAGCAGAAGGTTTTCATTAGACTTCCCTATCTCGAGCATTTGACATTCGAGTTTAACAAACTCCTTCTCTCTACCATCAACAATCATTTTCCACATTGCCAATTCATTTGTATATATTTCAACCCTGTATCGTTGAATTCCTTTTTTTCTCCATAAGGAGCCAATCCCTTTGGGCTTGCGATCCTGTATAGTTTACAATTATAAATATACGACCTGCCACAGTCGTTATATATGCCAAACTGGCTTACAACTCAACTGCAGGATCGCAAAGCACTAAGGTTTGTCTCATAGGACTGGTATTCCCATTTCTAAACCTGAAACCCCTTCTATCAGGCGACACGCTGAGTATCACCATCATCCTCCTAATTCTGATTCATTTACCATCTTATCTTCAGCCTTAACTTCTCTCGATTTGAAAATCTTAGAGTCACTGTACATCAACAAAATAAATCCAAACCTAAATAATTACTCCTCCTCAATTAAACTATTCACTATATAAACAACCAACACTTTAATACATTAACTAGCCAACCGACCAACCGAACAAATCTCGTTAGTAGTTTTTATATTTTTAGTTAGTTGATTTCACAACTCCTACAATAAGGGTTAGTCCCTCTGTTTAATTCATTCACATTTGTTTTCGGTTTTTTGTTTGTATGTTTATAATTTAGTAAAATAGTTTATTTTATTGTTTACTCCAGTTACTTTTAACTTTTTATATTCAAGTCAGTTTATGTTAAAACTTCACTTCTTTCTATTATTTTTCAAAATCACACTGAATAGTATCAATTAATTCTATATATTGTAATTTGTGTTTTACTTTAATCTCAACAATTGTCAATTTTATTATTTTAACTTGTCTTCATCCGCTTTTTCAGCCATTATACAATGCATGCTTCGAACTTTTTAACTGTTATCGTTAATATTCCTTCCCCTTCTCATTAGTCGATACAGTCGCTGAAGATGGTCCTAGTGAAGGTCCGAAACGTCTGGCCAATAAATGATAAGTGTAATCACCTGGATCTTCATATTCCTACGATATATATATATATATATATATATATATATATATATATATATATATATATATATATATATATTGTTAAGGTGCAGAGCTGTAGCAGCGTTATTGATTTTAACTTGTATTCTATTTATTTTTCTTTTAAGTTTTTTGTCTGGGGCTTTTTAGGCAAGAAAAAACATTCACAAGAGGCGTATTTTATTTCGAGACGTCTTTCGACCGTGGTGGGTCATTTTCAGGAAATGGACCGAAAAGGAATGACTTTTTTTTTCTTTTTTTTTGGGGGGGGGGATAAAAGGTACGGTTCGCGGTTATTCCTCCCATCTGTACCCCTCCCACGATCGGGGGGAAGCACAGAAGAGGAGGAAGCCCGCGGCCGACTTGCTCCTGGAGAAACTCCCCACATTTCTGACTCTCAGTTAAAGTGAACCGATAGTGAAGTGCTTAATGGGAAGTCCGGGAACAAGCTTTAGAAGAGGGTTTATAGCTGTGGGAGACGGAAAGTTTTGAGTTAAAAGAGGAAAGATTGGTGAGGAGGCAGATTGAGCAACCTCGGTAGTCAAAGGTTTCCGGAAAGGGTGGAATACCCTTGCCCGAGGGACAAGGCGGACCTGCTTATTAACGTGGATTCCGAACCACCATCATGCATTTACTCATCATTCATCATGCTTACTTCCTTTCTCACACTTTAGTACCTATGTTCCTCATAC
This sequence comes from Ceratothoa steindachneri, assembly GCA_963969495.1. Taxonomy (NCBI): domain Eukaryota; kingdom Metazoa; phylum Arthropoda; class Malacostraca; order Isopoda; family Cymothoidae; genus Ceratothoa; species Ceratothoa steindachneri. The sequence goes on along the minus strand of OZ018322.1, from coordinate 15,908,045 downwards.
AGAAGCGGGAGGACTGCCTAATCTCTATTGCCTTTTTCTCTTCATCTTCATTCATATGTTAATTGTAGCATTCATGCCGTTTGGAGTTATCTTAGTTCTGAGCATTGGTTATGTATTGTTATGTTACTTGCCTTTATTTTCCTTACTTTGTTTCACTTTCTCTTGTTTTTATCACTTTTTCACTTTGTTCAATTGTTTTACTATTAACTTCCACTTTCCTATTATTTTTGTTAAACTTTTTAATATAGTTCACTTATTTCACTTTTAGTTCATTTTGTTCGCATTATTTCTGTTTACACTTTAGATCTGTGTTGTCTTCTTTGTCAGTTGTTTCTTCCTATTTAGGTTGTTTAAATTCGGTTGTTTTATTAGGGAATCAATCTAGTGTCCTGGTTGGTTATTTCGTTGGTTGGTTCTGTATATAGTCCGGTAAATATCTTTATCGTTATTCTTGTTCCTTCTTTCTTTTTAAATTTCTATTTAAGTAAACATGGGAACCTCCTCGATTCTCAGCTGTGGTCTGCCACTGGGAAATCGAGTGTTAAAGGGGACTCCAAGTCTGAAGTTCGTGTGGTCTGCAAATATCGGAGGTAGATCGTCTATCTTCCTCCCTATTTTCCCCACTCTGTAACTGATGTTGATGTTGAGCGTTTCTAATCCTGCTTCTTGGTGTAGATCCTGTAGTCTTCCTCTCTCTTTTCTACGTGTGTTGGTGATTAGGTAGAGAGCTTTATTTTGTATTCTCTTGACTTCCAATTTTTTGGTCCTTGTTTCACCGTTGATAGGGGTTGGGGGGGGGTATAGTAGTACCTCTCTTCCTAGTGAAAGATATGGAATGACTTACAGAATGCTAAACTATGTATACTTTTTACTTAAACATGAGGGATACAAAATCGACCAATCACAGTTTGGGAAAATTTTAAAGAAAAACTAACGTTCAAAACATAGGGACTGCTTGTTTTTCTCTTTGAACATTATCTGAACTAAATTTTTTGGTAAAATATGTTTAGTCATTTTGCAGCGCTTACGTCTGAAAAAGTCAATTATTCTGTAGCACCTATGAATAAACGTTAGTTTGTCCTTAAAAAGTTCCTTAACTCTGATTGGCCAATTTTGTATGCCTTATGTTCAAATAGAAAAACAGGCAGTGTCTATATTTTGAACTTTGATTTGTCCTTAAAATTTTCCTAAATTATTGTAGGGAAATCGTCACTTCCCCGTTCTCTCGCGGTGGAGTCACGAGGCGATTACCGCAAAGACATCCAGCCCCAGGCACCGTCGGGTCAAACGCGTAACCGCAGCGCCGCACCACTCGTCGCTATGAAAGACCTAAAGGTTAAAATGCAAGATCTTCCCCAGGAGAGTGAGATTGAATTTCACGTCAAGTAAGAAATTGGAGACGTGTTTAACCCAAGCTAAAAGGCTAACGAGGAGCCGATGTAAGACTTGGTGAGAAAAACCGTTGGGCATAAGAACCCTCCTGGGCCCGTCCTCAAGCCTCCCCCCCTCTTACCACTCCCCCAGTGGGGTGACGACGTATAAATAAGGAACACTGAGGAAAATCGAGGTAGAATACGTCAGTCTCCAGGTGAAGAAGTCCTCGGATTAAGACCGGGCTACCTAGACTGGATTGGTAGAATACGTCAGTCTCCAGGTGACGAAGTCCCCGGATTAAGACCGGGCTACCTAGACTGGATTGGTAGAATACGTCAGTCTCCAGGTGACGAAGTCCCCGGATTAAGATCGGGCTACCGAGACTGGACAGGTAGATTACTTGGCTCGCCAGACCAAGAAGTACCCTGCAAGAGAGGCAGGGCTACCTACCTTAAGGGGCTAATAAGTATCTCATCCTCGAGCTAGTCCCTAGTTATCAAACTAAACGTTAAGTTAACTTTGTTAAGTTCAACTTACTCTTGTCAGAGAGACTCCTCATATCCTGGTGCATCTTTAACACCAGGGGTATTCCTCGTCCTTGAGGAATTAAGAAAAGAAGAAGGAAAAGGCTCCCCCTCGAGCCCGTTACTTGGTGGCCACACCGAACTCATAAGTTAACTTGGTTGAGGAACCAAGTTCAACTTATTCTCGTCAGAGAAATTCCCCTCCGTTATCCTCGCCCTTGAGGAAGACTGGAACTAAGAAGAAGCTCATCCTCCAGCTAGTTCCTGGTTACCAAACCGACCTTCAAGTTCAACGTATTCTCCTCAGAGAAACCCCCCCTCAGTTATACTCGCCCTTGAAGAAGACTCTCCCCGAGTTCAGTCCTCGCACATGAGGAATTAAGTAACGAAGGAGAAAAGCTCCCCCTCGAGCTCGTTACTCGATGGTCACACCGCACTCCAAGTTAACTTGGTTTAAGAGCCAAGTTCGACTCACTCTCGCCAGCGAGACCACGACTACCTTGGTGCCGCATAAAGCACCGTAATTGTTCTCGTCCTTGAAGACCACCCTCCCCCTCAATATCGTGTGGACCCCCCAGCTGCTACCCTCGCCAAAAAGACCTCGTGATCCCGCCCACCTACATCTGACCAGGCGGCACGCGTCGTGAGACAACAACATTCCTCAGGTATTTAAACACCAGTAGAATCCGTAAGCCTAAATCTTATATATTGATGTGTGTAGCGAAATTAACCAATTTTTGAGGGGCAAACTAATTGAATTCATTCTTGAGTATGATAATATTCGGAGTATTGCTGTGGTTAATGTTTAAATTTTGTGTATTCAATTGTTAAAGTTAAAATCTAAGTTTATTTGGGGACTTATTGTGCGTTTCTCTATATCATTACGTGTTTCCAACGGCTATCTTCTTTCAGATATCAATATTAACACTCTTAGCACTTTCAGAACAAAAAGGGGGTATTCTACGACAATTATGATCGGTCAATTTTGTATCCCTCATGTTTAAGTAGAAAAGTATACATAGGTTAGCATTCTGTAAGTCATTCCATTTATTTTCATTTCCTGAAAATGACCGACCACGGTCGAAAGACGTCTTGGAATAAAATATGTCTTTTGCGAATGTTTCTTCTCTCTACAAGACCCAGACAAAAAACCTTGTAAGAAAAATAAAGAATTTACAAGTTAAAATCAATGACACGGCCACTGTTGTAGACTACAACAGTGCATGTATACAACGTGGCCTCTTACCTAATAGTATATATATATATATATATATATATATATATATATATATATATATATATATATATATATATATATATATATATATATATTTATATATATATATATATTTATTTAATATATATATATATATATATATATATATATATATATATATATATATATATATATGTGTGGGGGGAAGGCAGACCCTAGTAGTGTGGTTCCTTAATTTTCACCCTTAAGGCGGAGCTACCGAACAGCTGTATGTGTAATATATACCCACATATTTCCAATAGTTTTATCTTTATTATAGGAATCGCTAGTTACAGATTTGTGTTAAAATTTCTCTTGGTTAAAGTCTGAATTTGCTCAGCTGCTTTCTATCCTCCCGTTTTCTGATAAATCGTTCCCAAGACGCGAATGTTTGCCTATACGTGACCTCGCATTGATTCAGGTGTTTGACCTGATATCTGCTCTCCGCGTTCGTCTTTGTGTGTTCCCGCGCGCGCCTCTACCGACTGCTTGCCTCATCTCCATTTATACAAATTGACATATTTATTTTCATTTCCTTATTCTCTATACAAATTAAAATATATATTTTATCTCTTTATTCTCACATTAGACATATTATTTCCGTTATTTACATGTAAATCAATTCGTTAGGATTTGATAAATCCACCGAGCGTCCATTTGTGGAGTTTCTCACTTGGTAAATTAAATCATGGAATTTGGTGCTGGCAGCCTACCTTTTATATAACACGAGCACCACACATCTTCTCTACCACTAATGTAGTTATTGAGAAAATAGCGCATAACAAATACATAGGTACATATACATATTTTGGCACACCTAATGTCTGACAGCATTTTAGCATACGCACAGGGCATCGATACTGACATATGTACATACACCTAAACTAAAAAAAAATAGGCCTATTCATTATGCCATGTTTCACCATATAATACAATAATATAGTAGAATACAATGATATTTAATTTATCTCAGAATTTGGTCCCATCGTTTTAAGATTGCTATGCAGATGTTATGATTACGATTCTCTACAAATACATAATTAGGCACGTAAGAAAGCTATACAGCAGTGAGACGTGTTCATATTTATGGCTCTTCCTCTTTTATTAAAATAAGCCGCTACAATAATGCCTACAAAAGGATTCAAAAATATATGAATGACGGATTCTTGGCAACTGTGACTCGTCTCCCGGAGCGCGCAAAAACGTGCGGCTTACCGTCAACCTATCCGGTTCCTGTAAAGGTGTCCCGTCAACTTCATGAGGCATCATTGTCTTCCGTGCCATACACGCCACGAGGTGAAGTGCACCCGCTTCTCCTCCTTTTCTCAGTCTGAGTCATGGACGTTGCTGATCACCCTGCACGTTATCATTATGCAAGGGAGGAAGCCTCGCTGGTTTAAGAGTGTCCACTGAGACATGTCCCTTTTTCCGTCAGGAAATTCCCATTTGTAAACTTTGCTGTCACGCTCGATCACTGGGAAAGAGCTAGCATATGGCGCTTCTAGTGGTTTGCGAACCTGGTCTATTCAGACCAACACATGAGTTGCTTCACGAAGATTTGGAGGCACAAAAGGCTTTGGCACCGGGAGCAGGTGCCTGCGTGAAATCGACTTGTGCTATGGTTGATGCCAATTCTTTAATAAATTTAGAGGCGGTCTACGATGACGATGAAGAAACCAATGGTTTGGGGCACAAGAGTGTGGTTCCTGTGATTTCCGTGAAAGGGGAAAATTGCAAGTCATAGGGCAAAGAACGAATGCCCTAAAGGATAATTGGAAGTTCTACCAGGCAGCCTTGTCAACGGGCCATTATGGAGCACTTCAAAGTCCTGTGTGCCCTTTCCAACATCCCGTTCGTGTACGGGCGGTACGAGGTGCTGTGGAGATGATGAAAATCAACGAGTGCAGACAGTTTCTTGATTAGTTCCGATTTGAATAGGGCGCCTCTGTCGGTTACTACGTAAAGCGAGACTCCAATTCTGAAAAAAACACCCGTCGACGAAAGCCAACGCAACCGTTGCGGCACGTATGTCCGAAATCGGTAGCGCTTCGATCCATCTGGTAGCTAGATCGATGCACAATAGTAAATACCGATTGTACGGGGAGTAGGATTTTCCAAGCAGTGTACATGGTGGGAGTGGTCTAATCTTTGAAGATTGACATGGAAGGCACACGCTTATCCAGGAGCGAATATTCCTGTCCATATTAGGCCAGAAATATCTAAATTTGATAAGACGAAGTGAAGGCTTGACTCCAGGGTGTGACAGGTTATGTATTTGATTAAGATAGTCCTTATGCACGCCATAGGGACAAACGGTCGTGGGTATCTTGATGCTATTTCTCACCATAGTTAAGCTTCCTCGGGAAAAGAGAAAGATTTTAATCGCGAGCGAAATTTTTTCGCTTTTTCGAAATCATCCTCTGCTGCCGCCAAAGCTCGGAGGTCAAGATAGTCAATTTGGACCGAATTGACGTTCATTGAAAGGAAGTCAACGACTACGTTGTCCTGACCACGCACGTAGGCGATATCGCTGATGTATTCTAAAAGGGTTATCAAATGGCGTTGCTGCATGTCTTTTTTTTTTACTTAATGCCGATGAAAAAGCCGATACTAATGGCTTTTTCCAGTGCACAAGGTAGTATGGCGACCTTTAATCAAGTGTCTGAAGTGGATAACAGCAAGATACGCTGCTAGGAGCTATTTTTTGTAGGTAGAGTATGCTTGCGGCGTCCAGCTTAGCTTGCTCGAAAAGAATGAGACCGGTCATGGTGATCCGTCTACCATTTGGTGAAAGGCAGCACCTGCCGCGTTTTTGGAGCAATCTGTCACCAGCTGGTATGGTGAATCATTGAGCAGCGTGTGCCAGAGTTTAATGGAGCCGATTAAAGCCGATTTAGTATTCTCAAATGCTTTTCGTGTCTCACCATTCACCTCGAGCTCAGGCGTACAAGCTCAGTCAACGGGGCTACAATTGCAGCAAAATTAGAAATCATTCTTCGGTAGTCTCCCAACATTCCGAAATATCGTCGAAGTTCCTTGTAGTCCTTTGGTAATGGCGTCTCCAATTTCCTTTATTTTCTTTCCCGGTGGGAAAATTCCTACAACCGAAATGTGATGCCCTCAAAAATCTATTTCCTCCTTTGCTAGCTCGCATTTCACCAGAGATATCATAAGACCGCTTTTGACCAGGATTTTGAAGACTTGATCTAAATGCTTCAGATGGTCGTCTATATTGTTTGAAAATATCAGAATGTCGTGTATATATACATAAACAAACCTTAATCCTTGAAACAGGTTATCCATGTGCCGTTGGAATGTGCAACTTGCATTCCAGAGGGCGAATGGGAGCTCCACGTACCCCATAAACCAAACGCCGTTGTTACCACAATTTTCTTCTTTCTCTGCCTGGTTCATAGGGATTTAATGGCAAGCACGAATCAGATCTAACATTGAAAAAATCCTTTTGCCATGGAAGTGGTTCGTGTGACTTTGAATTTGCGGCAACGGATACCTATCGGGCTTTGTGATTGCATTGAGCGCTCGGGAATCGCCGACCACCCTGTACTCTTCAGGCAACTTCTTCGGTACCATGTGAATCGGCGAACCCTATGGTGATTTTGATGGGAGCACTACTCCCTCCTTCAATAATGTTTCCAAAGTTGCTTTGGCAACCGGTAGCTTATATGTTGAAAGAGACCTTGGCCGTGAGAATGTCAGTGGGGGACTACCTCTTTCAATTGTATGCCTCACTAAATTCGGCGATGACGGGAAGGGATGAGTGGGCGCGGGACTGTACAAAGCCTCATATTTCTCAATTATGGCTCTGCAATGGGGCGGTAGGTTATGTAGGTCATTAATAATTAAAGCTCCCGCAGGCTCTCCAGATAATTTAACTTCTGATGAGAGTTTGGTTTGTTCGTCGATAAGTATGCCGCGCGCACAATCCACTAAGATATTAAAATGCCTAAGAAATTTAATTCCTAATAACGCTGAGGTGGTATCTGTGAACACAAATGACCACCTAGATGATCGGCGAAGACTAGGGATAACTATATCCGTGTTAACTTCACTGTGCACTTTTATTTTACCGCGATTAGCCGTCGTAATATTTATACCGGACTCACGCAATTCACCCGAATTCACCAATTTAGCCGGAATTATTGATGCACTTGCCCCCGTGTCAATTAAAATCTCACATTTGATTATTATACACTTAAACTGCGACAGTGAAAACATATGGCATACCAGCCGCCGCGCTTGCAGTGGCATGACCTGCTATTTTTTCCGCCGGGGCTGGCGAAGATGGCATGGAGGAAGGCTGAATCTGCACTAGTTCTCCTCTTTTTGGCCACCTCCACCAGGGCTTGCAGAATTTAGCATTCTCACCAATGTACACATGTGAGCGGCAGACTACAGGTATTTGGTTCTTTCGGAGGGAGCGCAACCCTCTTAGTATATTATACGCACTGTGATCACTATTTTTCTGCATACAACTGGGATGATTCTCATTAGGATTCGCACCTTTGGGAACTGACTGCGCATTTCCCGCCGAATTACTTATATAATTATCACTCGTATCTTTATTAATATAAGGCATAAACGCGTCGGACATGGAAACAGCACTGCATCCTATCGGCTCATTACAAGTAGTTACATTAAGGCACTTCGCTCTATCGAATGTCATCAGTTGATCCGCCAGTTTTCCCAATTGTGCCAGGGTTAGTTCTTTCTGTGTAGCAATTATAGGCGCAATGTTGGCTAGCAGGATTTTAATGAACTTGTGCCTCACAAGCTCTTCTCCAACTCCTACCTGAAGGGCAGTTCTCTGTAGTTCGTCTAAATTGATAGAGGGTCAGCATGTGAGAGTGGAGAATGCAATGAATGAGCTTCTCGAAAAGCTCGAGTTTAGTCTTCTCGAATAATAATGATAATAAGTATTTATAATGCGCCCTCCATGGCTGTTAGCCCTCCCAGAGCGCAGGTTATGTAGCGAGTGTAGAGAAAGTTTACAGTGGATAGAAGGCAATTCTGAAGAGATGAGTCTTCAGAAGACGTTTAAAAATAGCAAGGGGGGAGAGGATCGGACTTCGGTAGGAAGAGCATTCCAGAGTCTAGGAGCACAAACTGAGAAGGAACGGTCATCCATCGAGCAGAAGACATAACGAGGAATGTTCCGGAGGGAAGCAAGGTTATATCGGAGTGCCCGAGGAGTTCGACGACGGGAGAAGGCAGACAAGAGATAAGGTGGAGCCTCGAAGTTTAGGGCCTTATTAGGTGATGAGAAAAATTTATATTGGGTACAGAAGCGAATAGGTAACCAGTGTAGTTCCTGTAACAAAAGCATCGAAGGAGAGAACCGGCGGCGGCGAAGGAAGCGCCGGGCGGCATAGTTTTAAACTAGTTGCATAAGGTGAAGTGACGAAGAAGGGAGATTAACTAGAAGAGAATTGCAGTAGTCTCAGCGTGAAGTGACGGAGGCATGAATAGCAGTCTCAAGGCTTCCACGATCAAAATGGGGTCGAAGATCCCAATCACTTCCGCCCTTAAAAGTTGATAATTCTGGTCGGATATAGTGTCCACCGGAAAACGACCGAGGGTCTCAGGAGGAAGTGAGGCCAATACATAGATAAATTTAGTATCCTGCTTCTTTATTTTGGAGATGCGAAATTGAGCCCCACAATTCGGAACCAACCTGCAACTGCCGTTTCAATTAAGATAAGTGGCTTGATGGTGATGGCGTTTATGAACTCCGTCTCGCCTTGCCCTGCTTGACGATGGAGTGATGTGTCCATTTCCTCGACATTTTCACTGTCTGGCCGAAACGAAAGGGTCACCAGTTTATAGGGGTGTCACCAAGTTTATCCGTTCCCTGTTTATACGTGAATGAGGATCGGTAAATGGTGGTTCATCTAATAGAAAAATAGAGGTAAAAATTACCCGGTTACGAGTATATTGAAGAGTCCTCGTTGATATTGCACACTACGGGCGGTGAGAACCTTTTGCAACTGGACTTACTTTATACCTCCTTTGAATTGTTTCTGATTCCTTAATAATTCTTCACAAGGGTTATGATTTACCCTAGCTTACCGATGATTTCCCGGTAATCGGGATAAAGAAGAACTTCGAAAAGGACGTAGCCAAAAAATATAATTTTTATTGTTACACTGGCCTATTAAAGGGACAAGCGGCACGCCACGAGTACTTTGCGGTCAATAAGTATTCTATGCGAAATATTGGGTCCAATTGGGCCAGAACTTATAAGAATTAAATGGTTTCGGTAAGCTACCAATAGAGTAAACGGTGTTATCGAATGATAATTCTCTTTCTCTGACTCTGGTTGTCTTTCTGACTTCCTTTTAAAGAACAAACGCCTGACTATATATATATATATATATATATATATATATATATATATATATATATATATATATGTTGGTTTCATAAAGGGTGTGACCTAGACTTGTCCGTGGGGTTGGACCCTAGTGGTCTGGTTCATTAATTTCCACCCCTAGGGCGGAGCTACCTAACAACTGTGTGTGTAAAATATACCTACATATTTCCAATCGTTTTATCTTTATTATAGGAATCGCTAGTTACAGATCTGTGTTAAAATTTCTCTTGGTCAAAGTTTGAATTTGCTCAGCTGCTTTGTATCCACCCGTTTTCTGATAAACCTTTCCCATGACACGAATATTTGCTTATGTGTTACCTCGTATTGACTCAGGTTTTCTACCTGATATCTGATTTCCGCGTTCGTATTTTGTGTGTTCCCGCGCGCGACTCTAATGACAGTTAGCTTCATATCTATTTATACAAATTGACATGTATTTTCATTTCCTAATTCTCTATACAGATTAATATATACAAATTAACATATATATTTTTATCTCTTTATTCTCACATTAGACATATTATTTCCATTATTTACATGTAAGCCAATTTGTTAGGATTTGATATTTACACCGAACGTCCATTTGGGAGTTTCTCGCTGGACCTATTAAATCCTGCAACTTGATGCCAGTAGCCTACCTATTATATAACACGAGCATCACAGTGCTACATCACCATCAGGTTTGAACACGGAAGGCAAACTAGATTCGCACAAGTTTTTAGATAGCGATTTAGTTGACAGCGAGGCCAGTGTTGGACTTTTTTTTTAAGGAATGCTTAATCTTAAGAAGTTTAGTAATGGGTCTTTACCTAGAAGCTTTAAGACAGCATGGGTGCCATAAGAACGAGATTAAAAATTGTTTAGGTATGCTCCATCAGGTCATTTAATGCTCACGCAACACCCATCAATCGCCATTCCGTCTTATTCTCACATCCATTTTCCGCACTCCCACTATCAGTTCTCGCAGAATTCAAACCATAAATATATTAAACAGACCATGATACATAACGTGCTTACTCCACAATCCCAAATATATCAAATCACTCTGTTCGGGTCATAATTTGCCAATATCAATGCTTTATTTCCAACATAAAAACTATTCATACAAACTAAACAACTTGCCGCCCCGTCATATATTTAATTTTTTCCATGACTCTTCCTTATTCACAAGTTCATGCCACGGTTGGCAAATAAAGAAAAAACAGCCCTAAAAAAAACAGGTATTATTGCCAGGGTTTTTTGTTTTCTTTTTTCAAGTGAAATTTGAAAAAACCCGGGTTTTTTTTTTCAAAATTAAGATTATTTCTTTGATACTGACTCATAATTCATCTCTCATTCTACAGGTTATGTCTATCATGGGCAGAGCCGTAGCAACTGCCCCCCGAAGCCCCCGGCCGGGATAGGAAGCACTGTGGGCCCCCAAAATTATTTTATTAATGAAAATATAAAATTTTCAACTATGTCATTAATAATAGACCAGAATATTTGTATTACAAGAATATCGTTATAGGGGCCCCACTAAACATTGCCCACAATTTTCTATCAGTGATCTGTTGTTAGTATAATATAATTATTAAACTAATTGATTTTGATTAATATTATAAAAATAGACATAGGTATTATTTTTGGTAACACTTCAGTTTTGGGGTGCACGTTAGGTGGCGCTGTTTATAGGCTACAATTTTGGGCTACAATATATGTCTTATGACGTCAGACGGTAGCGTCAGATGTGAACAATTACGGCGCTGTATTTTTTGGTATATGAGTATATACTGGGATCATCGCAGGGTGGTATCCTCGCAGTGATATATCCCCCACGAGCAGTCTCCATGAAGTTACTGTCTTTTTCCCCCCCAACAGCTTTTTACTGGCAGAAAAACCTAACCTAATGAAAAACAATACTCACTTTTATAGGTTTCCTGATTAGTTTATGCGCCTCTAAATAATCTAAAAGGTTTTCTCGGTCATGCAAAATACACCCGAATTCGAATAACGAAGAAGCACAACTATAGCACGAAAAAGCCATAACGAAAGAGGGACAAATGCTAAGCGGGTTCTATTTATAGCTACGACTTTGCCAGTAAGAAGCTGTCATCGTTCACTGCGAAACAAAAAATATGAAAACAGAAAAAAAACAATAAAAGACATCAAGAAACCTTACCTAACTTAGAAAAAATATATAAACGAGCAGAGGCGCAGATATTTAGTAAATAATACAGGCTAAAAGTTACAAATCCACAAAACAAAACAAAAAAATATAACGCCGTCATTGGTCACATCTGAAACTACCGTCTGACGTCATAAGAGATATATTGTAGCCCCAAATTGTAGCTTACTAACTGCGCCACCTACCGTGCGCCCCAAATCTGAGGTATTACCTTATTTTTCTACGTTATTCTAATGCCTGTAGTGTTTGTCTAAAAAAAAACGAGATTTGAAAAAAAATCAAAATAAAACCCGGGGTTTTGAGGGGGAGGGCGGGGCTTTAAAAAGAAAATTGGATGGGGCGGTGCCAACCCTGGTTCATACCAATTACGCAAAACTATTCATCCTATTTTCGGCGCCTATAGCCTACATCCCCGCTTAGGGGTTAAATGAGAATATTTGTTTAGTTTGCCATTAAAATTGTTTTTTGTGTCTCATCTAGTTAACTGGGAGACTATTTTATTAAAGATTTCTAGAAGATTGTAATCAAAGTTTGGCCAGATGACATTTATTCTAGACAAACCCATAATTAATCTTCACTGGCAGAAAATCTATACATAACATTATAACTTAAATATATAAAAAAAAAAATTCTTTGCAAAATACCTCATAATTAGAGGAATATCTTTGTTAAAGGCGTGTAGGAGGAAGAGTTTAGTGTTTTTTTGTTGTTTTCAAGGAATGTGGTCATGCTAGAGTACATAGGGAGGGGGGGGGGGAGGGGATCGACAGCGCGCTTCAGAACAAAGTTCTGAAGGTGCTGTGCTTCCCTCTGTCTTGTGTGATACGCATCTGCGAGTGCAATGAGGGTTTAACAGAACATAAATTCACAGATGATAAAAGCCATCTGTGGTTTTCGGCTGGTAGGGTAGAACCTACGAGCTTCTTGTTTGTGTTTTTAGCTCTTGCTTGAATTATAGTTTAGTGTGTGTGAAATCTTAGGAACTTGTCAAATGTTGCCCCTAAATTTTGGTGTTTGGAGAGTATGTCAGTCTTGTAGGGTTCGGGTGGTTAAGGTCCGATTTGTGTGTATGTATGTGTAAGTTTTTCATGTAGTGGTCGTGTGCACCATATAGTGTTACCTGTATCTTATGAAGGTTCGTAGTAATAAGCCTATGGAGGACGGGGGCTTTGATTGTGTTTTGTAAGGTTTGCTTGATGATTTGGATGGTGAGAGGATCACCTCGATATACAGTATTTATAATCCACCTAGTTTTGTGGTCCTCTTTGCTATTGCGCCTCCCATAAGATTGGTGCAACACGTGGATCTTTAAACCGGATTTAGTTGATACGATAACGTTCCGAGAAATTATTACCTGACTCCAAAAAGTAATGGATGACTATTTTGGGCTGGGCGATGAGTAGAAATTCTGATGTGATTTTGCCTTCGAGCATAATGGCGATGGAAACAAGATTGCAGTTATATTTTATTTAGTGGCTTTGGGTAGCAAATGGAGGAGGAGTTCGAGTTAGTTTGATTATCGATTTCAAGGGCTTATCTTTGATGATGATTAAATACAGCTCTCTTAATGTTCGTTGTTTTGGTACGATGAATGAATAAGACTCGTGATGTAAGATCGGTTGCGTGAAAGCTATCTCCTAATGTGGAGTAAATGATTTGATTGGTATGACCTGAGCGATAGGTGAAAATGCTCCTCGAATGATTGTCTCAAATGAATGATCTCGAATAAATGATTTGTCTTAAATCATCTCTCTCCTCCTCGATTTGCTCGTTTTATACTTGGACACATTTACAAACACACACACACACACACACCACACACACACACACATATATATATATATATATATATATATATATATATATATATATATATATATATATATATACACTAGTTTTGAAAACCTTTTCTCTCGTGAGAAAATTGACTGTAATGGTGAAATTTTTTCAAAGGCTTTTTCCGTATTCCTTAACAAAATAGAAATATAATATTGTGGTTGTAATTTGATGCTCACCGAGTGTTATTATGATCAGGCTAACCCATTTAAGGTTCCCTTTTGTAACGACAGAATAATTAGTCCCATTCCCAGTTCACCTTATCATCGCGACTTTGGTCTTTTCGTTAAATCAATATTGGGAATGGTTCTAAAATAACCTGTTACATCTTACACGGTTTCGTTTGATACACATAAATTTATTTATATTTGCTGAGTGTACACATTACTACTTCATGGGTTTGTGTGTACACATATTGTGTGCACCTCGAGCCACATCTCCTGATATTCTGTATTCTTGTTTAGTATAGTTTGTGCATGGTGTGTAATTCTATCTGGTTCACGGCCACAGACAAAAAATAGGTTCGTCGTCTGGGTAGGATAGTTTGTATGTGTGTCTGCAGTTTTCCGGTGGGCGTGGCGTATCGTTACTGCACATTATAAATAGTGTCAGTGCCAGTACGCTACTTTGGGATAGCCCTGAACGTGCTGTGAATGTTCGTAATGTGTTATTGTATTTTATGTGGTATCTCCGGTCCGTGAAGTAGTTGGAGAGAAGCCTTCTAGTGCAGAGAGTGAGCTCCGTGTTTTTTGGCTAGTTTCCAACTCAGTCCCTCTTGCCACAATTTGTCAAAGGCCTACTTCACGTCCTTTCTGGTGCAGAGTACCTTTTGTTGTGCTTTTTGGCCAGATACATTTATTCATCATTTGTGGTGTGTGAAAGTAGTGTGAGATGGTGAGCGTTCAGGTCCCCCACAAAGAAGAGAGGGAGGTTGTGGTTTCAAAGCAGTAACTAAAGTAATATAAACAGAAATAAACAGAAACGTGGTAAATACCAAACAGTGGTAAAAGAAAATGGATTAAGAAATTAACAATAAAAATAAATACATTTAAAACATGAGAATTGACCTATAGCATTAGAGTTAAGAGAATAACTATAGAAATGGGAAAGATAAAGAAGGGTTGTGCTGCTTGTTTTAGATATTTAAGTTGGTCATTGTATCATAAGAATCTTGATGGAGGATTTGTCATAGTTGAGCTCTAGCTGTTGTTTTTTAATATTCAACCATACATAAATTCTCATATTATGTCGTTATATACGTAGGGCAGGATAGAAAGTGAGTCATCAGCAATTGATACGTCAGCGCACTGCAAAGCAATGCTGAAGTATCGAGAAAAACTCTGGCTTAAAGAGAGGACGAGAAATTCTGTAAGACAGACCCAAGTGCTTCGAGATCCTAGGTTTCACTTGTAGGGCAGTTTGTTGCACATAACGACTATTGCGAGTCGCATACGTAAATAAATAAATTAACGCGAATCTCAACGGGTTAGGCAGGGTCTCCTTAATTCGTTAACCTGATAATGATTACAATAACTGAATCGTTTAATGAAAATGTTAAAAAGACTTCGGAAAAACCAAGATAATGTGATGAAAATGAAATATTTTTCTAATGGGAAACTTGAAGTTGTCTTTTGGAACACAAGTACTTGTTTCTTGGTGGAACTTTAGAAAACGCTCGGAGTTCATCTTGAACTGAATGGAGACGATTTCTCTTCTTGCTCTTGATTAGTTAAATTAAAAAAACCTGCTCACAAATGTAAGAAGTTGAAAAGTGCGACAATATTTTGCTTGTTTTCCTATAATTGGCAAGATAATTCTCTTTCACAGAAATCCAGTACTTGTCTACAGATATGTCAATGAATCTTATCTTCAGTGTGTGATTAAATTGCATTTCACCAAGTTTATCCTCTTCTCTTAAAATTAAATTCTCTAGATGATTAGAAAATTCAGAGTATGGATTTCTCACCTAATTATACATTTGTGTTGAATGTGAGAGGAAAATAATGTTCAATTTTGATACTCAGTTTTTCTAAATGGCGTTTTTTATGATTTAAAGTTTTCTGACCCACATTTTCACTCTCAAGCCCCAACAGTAGTCGACACGTTCAAGAATTTTCTTTTGATTCATGATTTTCAAGAAATTCAATTTTCTTTTAATCCAAGAATTTTGTCTTCTGAAGTTACTACATGTTCTCCAGAGCCTTACACTGAATTTTTAATTGATGTAACGAAAAATGTGTGGTAAGTAAGGTATTTTCTGCAACCAATATTCCTCTTCAAACAACTTATCAAAATCTTAGTTACCGGTTTCTTGAAAGTGCTCTTGCAATTCATCTTTCAGTTCAAACACGCTATTTAGAACCATTCCTTTACTCAGCCACCAAATTTCTGTTTGTAGCAAGATATTTATGTGCTCTTTTTTTAGATTTTCATATATAATTTTAAATATTCCAAAGTAAACTGGTCTTTATGTAATAAAGTTGACCTTTTTTATAGCATGCATTTTTTAATTGATCTGCATCAGATTTGAAGAAAATATGAAGAAAACTGTGTGGTGGCAAACTCCTAATTTTCTTGTTTACAAGAGAAACAATTTTTTAGGCAGCAAACCCTTGATGAGGCACCATCAGTTCAGATACTGACGTAGATTTTTCAAGAGAGAGATCTTTTATTTTCTGGTATGAGGACAAAATATAAAATATATCTATTCCTTTGTCCGTCTGCTGCAATTCTTTGTTACTGAAAAAGGTTTCTTGAATTTCATCCTCATTGACTTATCTTACAAAAGCTACACTGTGGCTCTATTAGTATGATCTCTTAACTCAATAACCTGAGTAAATAATTGCAGATTTTCAGTTATCACCTAAAACTTTTTTTAAAGTCATGCTAAGGGTCATCAATACATAGACTTATCGAATTGTCTGAAAGTCGAGCATTTTCGATCTCCTGGCCTGCATATTGTTCCAGATTTTTACCCAGAATAATTTTACCACCAGTTAATATTAAATTCTCACCAAGTTTGTAGTCTCCTATCCTGGTCCTTTTGAATAAGAGTGGTGCAGGCGTTTTAGGCTACTAAAGCAACGAATACTGATTTGTTTCGTTGTAATAGTGCCCTAGAAGTAATATTTCTGTGGTGGATAGGACCTATAAAACGCTATGAACTCACAAAAAGACAATATTTCAACGCGATGCTGCAACATAATAATTCTTATGCGACGCCATCCTGAAATGGTAATAATCGCATTAACGCTGGCGGGCTCGTTTCACTATTTGTTAGAGTTATTTGCCTTCTTTCACCCCAACAATATTCCATACTCTGCTAGGCAAGCCTAGAAGAGGCTATGCTATGCTAGGCTATACTATGCTAAGCTATGCTAAGATATAATGTACAAGGGTAAGATATACTATGCTAATTTAGGCTATAATATGCTATGCTAGGATAGCATATAGTATGTTAGGCTAGACAATAATAAGCTATGCTTGACTAAGGTATAATAGTATAGTATATGCTATACGTGTCTAGGATAGTTAATGCTAGGCTACGCTATGGTATGCTAGTTTAGGCAATGATATACTAAGCTATGCTAGACTAGGCTAGTCTTCGCTCTACCAGGTTAGGATAAGCGAGGCTTTGCTATGGTAGGCTAGGCTATGTTATACATGCTATGCAAGCCCAGGCTAAGATCTAATAGTATAGTCTAGGCTAGGCAATACTATGATATACTATACTATACTAACTAGGCTATTCTAGTCTAGGCTAGAATATGCTAACTAGGGTAGGATAGGATATAATATACTAGACTAGGCTCCAGTGAACTAGGCTAAGCTAGGCTATACTAGACCAAGGTAAGCTAAGCTAGGCTAGACTAAGTTTTAATATACAATTGTAGGCAGGCTAGGATACACTCTGATAGGCTTAGGTATACTATAGTAAGCTACGTTATTCTAATATATACTATGCTAGGCTAGATATTGCAAATCTATACTTGGTATAATATGCTATTCTAGGCAATTTTATGCTATGATATACAAGTCTGGATAATACAATGGTATGTTATGCTATGCAAGGCTAGGCTAGACTATACTACGCTAGACTAAGCTAGATTGTAGTGTACCATGCTAAACTAGCATAGGCTAGGGTAGGCTATGCTAGATTATGTTTGGGTGTGCTATGCCCAAATATACCATGCTAGAATAGGATAGGATATACTATGCTAAGCTAAGCTATACTAAACTAGTTTATACTATGCCAGGCTAGGTTATATTATGTTTATACTATACTATACTAAGCTAGATTAGGGTAAGGTAGGCTATGGTAGATAGGCTATACTATGCTAGGCTTTGCAAGGCTAGGCTAGCGTAGGTTATACGAAGATATGTTAGGCAATACTATGCTAGGTTAGGCTATGCTATACTATACTATTCTAGGCTAGGCTAGGCTATACTATGATAAGCTATACTATGCTATACTGTGGTAAGCTTTACTATCCTATATATGTTAGGCTGTACTAGGCTATGTTAGGCAAGCTTTACTATGGTTTCTAGGCTAAGATAGGGCATACCATACATTCTCTGCTAGGCTAGGCTAAATTAGTCTAGGCTAAGTTATACTATGCCAGGCTAAGCTATACTATGTAAGGCTAGGCTATATATACTATGCTAGCTAAGCTAGAGTATGGTATGATAAGTTCTACTATTATAGGGAATCATAGGCTAGACTTGGTTATACTAAACTAAGCTAGGATTTACTAGGCTATACGATGCATAGCTAAGCTTTACTATGGTAGGCTATGCTATGACATAATCTACTCTGTTATACTATGCTATACTATACTATGCTATGGTATACTATGCTAGGCTAGGCTAGGCTAGGCTAGGCAGGATTTACTATGTTAGGCAATCTAGGCTCGTCTATACTATGCTAGGCCTTGTTATGCTAAGTGAGCTAATAATATGGTAGGCTATCCTACGGTAAGCTAGGCTATGCTATAAAATGTTATACTATTTTAGACAATATTAGTCTACACTAAGATATGCTATGTGAGGCTATAATATGCTAGGAGAAACTATACTACATATACTATACTTTATTATACTTTATTATACTATGTTTTGCTATGCTATGCTATAATATACTATGCCATGTTATACTATTCTATAATATGATAAGCACCACTATGCAATAATATGCTATGTAATACTATGCTATACTATTCTTTACTATGCAGTTAGGGTTTGACTATTTTTTCGCCTTTCAAATTCCATAAATCAGGGATGATAAAAAGTAAAGGCCAGACATTCTAATTAAAAAATATATATATTTTAATATAATTAAGTACTGCTTTAAACTTTTACAAAGTTGTGACTTTTTAGTCGCGGGTGACTCTACATCTCACTATGTCGGTCGGTTGGTCGGTCTACGTTTTGCTTTTTTTTAATAACATTGTAACAATTCAGCCAATTCTAACGAAATTTGAAACCCTTATGTTGATTTACATTCTCTTTCGAACGATACAATTGGCAAAGTCAACCCTTGCTAGTCCGGGGATTCTATTGTTTTGGCAATAACATAATAACTATTCGTACCATTCTAAGGAAATTTGAAACCTCAATGTTGTTTCACATTATATTTCCAATGATATGATTGTCAAAGTCCTCCCAAGTTAGCCAGGAAATTATTTTGTTTTGACAATAACATCATAACTATTCGGCCAATTCTAACTAAATTTGAACCCATTATGTTGTTTTAAATTCTCTTTCGAATGATATACTTGCTAAGGTCCTCCTTAAGGTTAGCCCGTTACTTTTTTTTTAAATAACATCATAACTATTCAGCTGATTCTAACGAAATTTTAAACCGTTATATTATTTCACATTCCCTTTCAAATAATATAATTGCCAGTCACCCAAGGTTAACAGGCAATTAGTTTTGGGGAGCAATAACATCATAACTATTCGGCCGATTCTAATGAAATCGAAACCCTTAAGGTGTTTACATTCTCTTTCGAATGATAGAATTTCCAAGGTCTCCCAATGTTACTCTGGTAATTATTCAAAGTTTTACAAAGTCGTAAGGACATAAATCAGAATAAGTGAGGGCACGCGACTTTTTGGTCAGCAGACCTTGTTTCGAACGCGAACCCCTCCGCTGAGACAACATTGTGGATTATGTGTTGATTTTGTGTGCAAAAAAATAACCTATAGTAAAATCTGCAACAGGTAGAAATCTTGGCTAGAACCTGTGTTGACTGGTTTAGTTATTCTAGGGAGGAAATACTTCAGTATTTCGAAAAGCGCTTGGAGAAAGACGGCATCCCAGGAAAGACGGTGGAAATAGACCGAGCCAAATTCGGGAAGCTGAATGAAGTACAATATTGAGCGTATTACTGAAGGTGTGTTTATTTTTAGTGGTTTCGAACGTTAATAAAAAAAACTTTCATTGTGCCAGTACCCGATAGAACTAGTCAAACTATGATTTCTGTAATCAAAGAGTGGGTTTTGGCGGGAACCCATATTATATCAGATTCCTGGGCCTCCTATGGAAAACTTTCGCTTAATGGCTACAAACATTCTCAACCGTTAACCATAATCAGAACTTCGTAGAGCCAGAAACAGTAGCCCGCACATAAAATATTGAAAGGCAGTAGAGGGATTCGAGAACCCCGATACCGAAATAAAGAGGAAAAGAAGACAATTTCGACGAGTATCTCGCAACCGCACTTGAGCGGAAATTTACAAGTTAGAAAGAGCTCTTTCATGAGTTTCTCATGTTTTTCATGGCTGCTGCCGTTCTCTACCCACCACAGTAAAGTTTTGTTTTGCGGGGGTTTGTGGGTTAAGTGAGTTTTTTTTAGGTTACCGAAGAAACAGTTAATGTTTTTACGTTCAATTTCAAGAACACCTCCACCACGACTTTTTGGCCATAAAATGTATTTGTTGACGTTTTTAGGCTTACTTTCAAGTTAGCTTCACATTTATGTGAGCACAGCTACCACGAAAAGCAAGAAATATTCTGCCAATATAAGCGATTTACGGGGACAACGGCGATCATATATCGTTAATCTAACCTAACCTTACCTTACCCAACCTAACTCGTTCTAAAACGGTTAATTTAGTGATATATGATCGTCGTTGACTCCGCAAATTGCAAACTTTCGCACAAAATTGCTTACTTTTCGTGGTAGCTTTGCTCAATTAAATGTGGAGCTAACTCGAAAATAAGTCAGAAAAATATATTTTATGTCCGAATATTCGTGGTGGAAATGTTCTTGAATTTTACTTTTACTTTTGGTATTTCTACAACACCATAGTTCGGAACTAAAAAAGTTAACTAATATTAGTATTAAAAACGAACACCGGAGCGCAAATTAAGCCGTCCAACAAACCTCGATTTCCTCTATGATGCAATTAAACTGTAATAATGAAACGCGCGCCGTTGATATAATATACCTGGATTTTCCAAAGGCATTCTGCAGCCTTCCACATAAAAGGTTATAAAAGCAACCTTACGCTTGTGGTATGCATGGTAAATATTTAAATTGGATAAGCTGAGGGGTTGTTAGATAGGAAGCAACGTGTGGTCATGAATGGTGAAGTCTCCGTGGTTGGATGTAAAAAGTGGAGTGCCTCAAAGATCTGTTCAGGGTCCTGTTTTATTTTTGGTTTATGTTACTGACTTGGTATTTCTTTTGTTAGTAAAGTTCGCTGATGATGCTGAACCTTTATGATCTGCCCTGTCTGAGGAAAACTGAATTTATATGCAATAGTATTTAGGTATTTTAGCTGATTGGGAGACCAAATGGCAAATAAAGTTTAATGTTGATAAGTGCAAGGTTATGCATATTTGATAGATAAATATTAGTGTCAGAGAAAAAAAACCTTGGAGTCAATGTTACCAACGATTTCAAGTAAATAAAGCATTGTTTAGCTGTTTGTAAAAAAGGCAAAAATGTTTTAAGTTTCATTTCGCGTAACTTTGATTATAAATCTAAAGACATAATTTTCGCATCTGGAGTATGCGATTAAGACATGGTTCCCATTTCTTGTGAAGGATATAGAAAGATTGGAGAGTGTCCAGTAGAGGACTACTAAGATAATTCCAGAACTCTGCCATAAATCATATTAAGATAGATTAAAAAACTTCGGTTTGTTATCTCTAAACAATGAACCAGGTTTTTAAGATTGTAAAGGATTTTGATAATATTACTCCCGACCACTTTTTTACCTTGAATAACGAAGAAGTTACTAAAAATAATGGCTTTAAGTTCTTTCATCCTAGGCTTATTACAGAAATAGAAAGAAATTTCATCTCATTTAAGATGATAATTGGTTGTAATAACTTACCTGTCACAATAATATCTAGCAGTTCAGTAAACATGTTCAAGAATAGTATGGACACTTTATAAATAATAAGGTCACATAAAATAAAATTGGGCATTTTCCTGGGGCACTGGGTGTTGCGAGTGAGGCCAATATAAGCTTCCTGCTTATGGGCGGGCCTTGTGTGCACCCGAAGGTCTTTGGCAGTTCGTTGTACTGCATTAATGTGATTCCAAGATTTGCACTTAACTTAGTCAGACTCTCAAACAAATAGGGAAAGACGCACGCGAGCGTAACTTCGTCTAACTCACACCATTTCAAGATGGCGTCGTAGAAGATTTATTGTGTTTCAGTACCGGGTTGAAATATTGTCTCTTTGTTACTTTATAAAGTGAGATAGACCCTCTCCGCAATCGAAATATTACTCTTAGTACACTATCACAACATCACGAAACATTATTACAGGCTTTAGTAGCCTAAACTGCATGCGCCACTATTATTGAAAATTATTATTATTAATAAGAATACATGTAAACTATATTTAATGTAAACATTCAAATAATTTCTAATTGTCTTATACAGATTGATCTCTTTTTATTTTGTTTTCTCTTGCGACTTATACATTCATCTCAGATAAATACACATTCAAACAGTAGTTGACATCCTCTTGACCAGTAGTTTGGGGATAGTTCCTATTAAAAGCCATTTATCCTTCTTATGGATGAATGTATTCTAGAAAAGCTGTAATAAAGACATTAAATAATTCTAAAGATCAAAGCTATTTTTTAAAAAAACGGTGTGATTCTGGCTTGAAGGAAGTTGGAGAGAGGTGAAGGTAAGAAATAGAGATAATATGGAAAATTAAGAATAGGTAAGAGTAAAATCGAGAATTGTGTGAAGTATGAAAGTTGAGGGTGACTGATAATCTAATGTTTTGTACTTTGTTGTTCTTATTAAGGTTTATTTGTCTTTTTATCGGAGTCTTCTTTTTTTTGTTGTTTTTTTCTAAAGATCAAATATGTCGTGTGAATTAACCTTCTCACTTTAGATAATGTTTCTTTGTTTTCTCATTTATCTTCTAAATATTTCTTCTTTCGTTATTTTCTTCATAGTAATAGAGAATTGCTGTTTTGAACTAGAAATTTTCCTCTCTTTGTAATGATCTTTTTATATCCTGGCCCACAGTCACCGATATATTTTTCCGAATTATTTCGGCTCTATCTGGCAACACCCTATTGATGGCTGGCAAGTTTGAAAACTCATGCAATCTTTCAGCTGCCATTTCTTCCAATGTTGGTGATTATTTGGGTGTCTTTATTTCATATCATCTGCATTAGCAGTATTTTTTTATTTGGGAGCAGTATGCATAGACAATGATGACGACAATAGTGGCTCTCTGGTGAGCATTAGGTATATCTTTCTTTTCAACTTTCAGACCGCGGAACCTGAATACTTTGTGAGGCTGTTGTCTTTCTCGGATTAATTATCTTTTCTTTCTCCTGCGCAATGTATACTTTTGTTGTTATCTTCAACCCTATCCTTATTATTACTATTTTATGTATGGATAATTTTCACCCTGCTTATTATTATTTTAAGTTTCACTATTTATTTGGATTATATTAAATTTGTTAATGTTTGATTTCATTTTCCACTTTCGCTCATATTGGTTTATGTGATATATTTCTCTAACGGTTCTGAATGCTAGAAGTTTAGAGGAACTGCTTGGTGACGTTATAATTTGTTTATCTCATCTGCGAATTGAAGGTAGGGGGTGGCTTGCTATAGCTTCGTTTAATGGGAATATCGGTTCCAATTTTAAGGAAAGCAGCTTGTAGCTAGTGATATTGGAAAGGGGCCTTGCGATTTTGTCCGGAAGAAAGGATTCTAATCGATTTCCACTTTTAGTCCGTCGTCCCAGACATTATCGAAAGCCTACTTTACGACTTTTAAGAGTACATCAAGCTTGTGACCCATTGCTTTTGTCTGTGCAACCCTCTCAGTTAATCAACTAAGGATATATCTGTTCCTCTCTTATTCCTGAATCCAAGCTGCTGCTCACTATAAAGGTCCTTCATATATTTCCCTATGAGAAGGCATACTATTTTTTTTTCCATGGGTCGGGAACAAAAATCATCCTTACCTTTCTAAATACTGCAGAGGAGTATCCTATCTCACATGATGTATTTAAAAGGTTGGCTTTGTTTTTATTCTATTCTCTGGGAGATTGATGAAGTTATTTTTAGTTAATGCTGATGGCCCTGCTGCATTCAGTCTCAACAGTCTGAAGAATTGATGAACTCTTCCGTGCTGATGCTTCTTCAAATTTGCAGATCTAGTTCTACTTCTGTGTATGATAGTTTGTGTAAAGGGTTGGTTAGGTTTATTTTTGTGTTTTATTCTGCTATAAATTCATTCTCGAATTCCAGCTCGCAATCATCATTATCCTCTTTTGAAACGTTGACCAGACATAGCCATTGGGCACGGATGAGTGGTCCAATTTCTTCTATCTTTCTTCGTGTATTTCCAGTTTGTTGCTTGGACCCCTCAAGTTGTTGTTTTTTTCTTGTGGTTCAAAAACCTTTGAGACATGTATCTTCCGCAATCAGCCAAATGTCGCATGATGTGCTTTTAATTTACAAGCATAATTCGAAATATTTTCAATTCTAAAGAATAATTAAGTAAAATACATATATAATAAATATCATATGACAGCTATTGCCATAATATAAGATAAATATTAATCCTATCGTCTCACGATATATCACAACCTCTAAGTAGCAATTTAAGTTTATTTTACCATGAAAATAATGATTTTTCTTCAAAGTATCCTGCGACTCCTCTGTAAATTTCAGACGTCCTTCAGAAAACTAGACTTAAACAGCGAGATACAATATAAATTTCCCTCCTATAAATGCAATCGATAAATTTATTCTTAGAAAATTCCTACATTTCAATATAGATATTAAAATTACACCAGTAAAATCAATTTAATACAGAACTAGTTTCGTTGTATATATCGCCATCCTCAGTTGTACAATGAAAAGATTTGATACAATTTGTGCGTTCAATCTTTTCATTGAACAGTCGAAGATGGTATCATATACTCGTATACCGGAATTAGTTATATTATGGCAGGTCTGATGGTCACTGGTTAACTTGGTTAAGGCACCTAGTCTATAGGTTAGTAAGTAATAACACGTTGGAGGTCGCTTGTTATAGGCTGGCAGTTGGCCTATAAGTTTTTGATTACCAGTTACCGGTGGAGGTCGACACGGCTGCTTCCCATCCAAGTACTAGTCTTCCCAATGTTGCTTAAATCGACGTAGCGCTATTGGGATATTCGGTTAACGAGCACCAACCTTGAGCTGACTCCAATTGTGGGGAAGATTATCCTCTTGCCTGTTTTTAGTGAAGTAGGCTGGGTAAGAAGACCGGTTGAATTACTTTTAGGAAAAGTACTTTCGGAAGGCGGCTTCAAAGGACTCTTTATTAGACGGAAGACTCAGTACGCATAGACAGAAAGAATTTGATTGAACTTGTGTTGAGTATTTGAGGCAGGACTACTAATCTATAACCTATTTCCAACAATTCTTTTGACTACCTGACTGTCTGACCGACTGACTATCTTTTACTCTCTCTTGATTCTTGACTCACTCTGCTCTCTTGCCTAGGCTCTACCCAGAATTGTATATAATGTATCGTAAACCCGTGGTTGTGGCCCACTGTTGACCAATGACATGGTTTGGGCTGAGCTTATTCTACAAGATGTGTATTTGTGTGTGCACGGGGATGGGGAAAATCTTTATATCTCAAATTTCGAAAATACGATTTTGCGTTTAGCAACCCTCTGACAGTAAATAAAGTCCACGAATTTCCTGTCTTTAGTTTGGTATCAATGAGTGCACCTGTTTTGACCTTTTTTAGTACAGCTGTGGCGTTTCCCAGAACCTTGGTGATAGCGAGTGGTCTGTAAGTGTATATGCGTGTGAGTGTGCAAGTGTGTGAGCTCGTATGAGTGTGAAGATTCGTTCTGCCTGTAGCCCTTTATAAGAATAGTATATATTATTGTTTACATAATCATATGATGTATATTATTATTTCTCTGTCAAAATGTTATATATATTATTTTTTAATGACACAGTGTTATATATTTTGGATTACTTCCATGCGCATAATTATGTGCGTGCCCATTTCAAGCCTTCATAGGATTTATATGACACCATCTTTGAGGCTTCATTGTCAATTCTATTTCGTCTTACAATGTGGCAATATAATATATTTAATTTCTTCTACTGGTGTTGTATAAATATCTAGAATTAAATTCATGAATTTGTGAAGTTCTCCTGCTTTAAATGATCGTATATTGGGATATTTTGATTTACTCCAAACATCTCCAGCACTAGCGACTAAAAAGTTGCCTAAGTTAGGCCCTTTACGACCTCCAATTTTCACCTAAATCAAATTGTTCGATACATTTCAAATTAGTTAATAAGACCGGGTGAGTACATCTTATAGTGCTTAAGATTTAAATTTAAACTTCTAGTTTAAATTATGGAAAGCGCTTTAATTTCAAACAGGGTTTAAAGTTATTTTGGTAACAAGCATATTATTAAAGACATCTTTTTCCAGGAGGAAAAACCTCTTGGTTCAGATATTTAGTTGTGGTGTCTATTAGTTTAATTGTCCTCGCTGTCTCTAAGAAGTTAGGTAGTGGCCAGATGAGCGACCTTTGAAAGAAAACAAATCAGATGAAGTTATATACACAGCATGATTTAGTTTCAAAGGCAAAGGTTTACCAAATAAGAAAAAGCTTAATAGGAGATGGGTCTTCAAGGCAGGCTTGAAGGCACGAAAGCAGAGGGTAAGAACGTATAGAGCAGGCATATTATTCCACATCCTCTGAGCGAAAATCTAGAGAGCAGGATCACCCATACTGCAGAGATAACTACGATGAACAAGCAAAAGATGCTTTGGCCGTCCAAGCAATGGTCTGTACCTGGGAAGATGGGCAAAAGGAATAGTCTTCTTGCTGTCTCCGCGACCAAACATCTTTTACTTCTCTGAATTTAGAATGATACCCTCCGCTCCTGGTCCTTCCAGGCGTTTAAATGCAGTAGTGTTATCGCCAATATGAAACTATTCATCGAGTCCTACATCTCCCAGGGGCTACCCTGGTCCGGCTGGTAGCCCAAAGGGCTCAAACACTGCTCCAGTCCAAACTAAGGCTTGTCTGCCCGTCACTTTGCCTGTTAGCGGCAAACGAAGGTTGAAGTGAATCCATTCACGGATATTGCAAAGTCTGTCTATCGGAAGTAATAAAGAATCTACGGTCCCCTTGCATATGCCCAAAGCTGGATGGGGCGTGACGAGAGTCATGTCCTTTTCAAGAAACTAGGGAGCCCTGATCCGACCCCCCCCCCCCCCGCCTGCAGAAATAATCGAGGCAGAATAAACTTTCCTTATGTGGCTTGTATGATGGAATAGGCAAATTTGTTTGTTTGTTTTTTCATCCATTGTAAAGTTAAAAACAAAAATACAGAATTAAATTAATATCAGTTTATTGGAAATTACGCAAAAATATATAAAACAAATAAGTAAAAAGATTAGAAGTAAACAGTCTTTCTCGATTTCATTTTGCAATTTAAATCACTTTCCCGTACTAGCCCTCAAATGTAGTCTCTCATCATGTTTCTAAGTTATACTACGTGCTATATATGTTCAAAGTTCAGTATATCTTGATAGAAGCATTTGCTTTACTCCTTTGACTATGCTCCCTTATTATCCTTGAACTTGTCAAGATGATATTCAAGGATGTGTACCTTCAGGAATATCCTGCAGCCCATTTAGCTATAGCTTTTCATTAAGTTTTCAACCAGTTCCACATAACTTTCAGCGTTGGAGTTGCCCCAAAAGTCCTGCACACTGAAATAAAACTGTTCCAGGCTTCTTTTTCCTTTTTAGTAAGCTTTTCAGGGAATTCTGAACACTATAATTTTGCTTATTTCTGGTCTAACAAAAACACCAGCTTTCACCTTTGCCTCAGAGACTTTGAGAAAGAAATTTTGAAGGTAGGTGAAGGCTGCAGACACTTTATTAAGAGCTCTATGTTTTTATCACGATACTTAGTGTAAAATGCAATGGAGAGAACAATGAATGAGCCAAGGGAAGGGATGGATGTTTATTCCAATTGTGAAGAAATACAGCTTTCATGTTTCTTAAGTAGCTGTCAATGATTAGCCTTCACTCATCTTGCTAGCCGAGTGGATACGGCGTTGGTCTCTCAACGTCGCAGGACCGGGTTCGATCCCGGATACCGGCATGAGGGTAGATATCTGGCTACCGATTGGCGGACGCGCTGTGCTCAACCCGGTGGGTAGATCTTAGACTTCTCAACTCACACAAAACCAATTACAACACTGCTTTGTTTCATTTATCGTCTTTTCAGCATAACACACACACTCTCTCTGTTTCAAGGAATCCTGCCGATGGATATCTATATCCACATCCCTCTCATGCGTAACAGGGCAACTTGCCCCGAGGCGACCAAGGTTCCACCTGAACGCTGTTTGGTGTCGAAACATAATACTTCCTCTCACCTCTCTGCAGAAGAGGACCGGCCCCTGGTGCCATCGGGTTTACCAGCAATTATCATACTTACCTTTATATATATTTCATTATCTGGTCGGGAAACCTCCCGGACAAAGGAAGGTTGGCGAACTGAAACGAAACGAAACAGGTAGTTCCAATTGGTTTTACTGGTGCTTTCTACCCATCCACTACAGAGATCATCTCCTTGTCTACCCTTTGCGGGGTGTAATTCAGTTTACATGTTAAACAATGGAGATTGCGTTTGCACGCACGGGTTTAGCGTCTGTCTCAGTTGGTAACGACACTCATTTCTTTTTGGGCCAAACTCGACTCTATATACCAACAAGACCTTTCTATACCGAGGCTAGGAAACCTTTTCAAAATTTCGATGCATTTATCGGTCAGGTGACGCGGATAGTTCCCCGCCAAAATCGCTCTTGGATGATACCAGAGTTGAATGTCTAGTACCACGCATCTACATACAATGCTTCCACAGAGCCGGGACAGATGTATTCATATTTCTTTGGAAATACTTACTGTAACATTGGAGCCGTACTGGTCCACAGAGATGGCTCCAAGCACGGAAGAAGTGTTTCCCTCTACACTATCGTTCTCTTGTTTGAAGCCGGCGGGCTCTTTCGGCCACTGTGCCTGTCATCACGGCCGAGTTGGTTGCAATAGATAGCGAAGTATGGGAAATTACGCAACATGTCGTGTTCTGAGACCGTTTTGTAATCCATATCAACTCACAGATCACGCTAATCCATAGCAACACATATAACTCACTAATATATAACAACTCACAGAGGAGCGGTATGTTGAGGTCCCCAAAACCTTCAAGAGAGAGTTGCAGACTGTGTTCTCGTCGCTTATGAGGAAGTTCTGGTTCCAGCAAGATTGAGCAAACTCTCACACCTCAAACTTGTCCCGAGATTAGCTGAAATAGAACTTTGGTGGCCGTGTGATCAGTCTCAAGACTGATTTTGAGTGAGCACCTCACATCCCAGACCTTAGCCCCCAAGATTTCTTTCTCTGGGGCTACCTTAAAGACAGAGTGTACGCAGGAAGTCTCAGGACCACCACGGAAATCAAGGAAGCCATCAGAGAGGAGATCAGAGCCATTAGTCAGTCGGTTTGTAAGGACGTCATGGACAACTTTGTGCTGCGCCTCAAGAAATGCACAGAGCTAAATATGAGATCATCTCGAACACGTGCTCTCTAATACAGAAGAAAAGTCCAACAACTCTCATATTTTGATATGATGTTTATAAACACAATAAACTAGTTATCACCAAAGTTTCATTCAATCCTTGCAAAAAATTAAGCAATGAGGCCTATCGAAAGTTGGGGGGCCCGTTTCGGGAGGGTCACCCTGTATATCCTTCTCAGCTCTACTATCCTCATTTTTTCCTCCCGGCCACAACACCCGTAGTTTGCCCTGCAAGCCTCAATGACTACAGGATGATATGCGAGTATATATCTTCCACCCATTTTCACACTCTCTAGCTTCACCCATTTTCTTTACAGATTTCTCTTTACAAACTTGGTTTGTCCTAGCCCGAGTTGTTTTTTGCGCTTTAAATTCGCTAGAAAAATAGTGCTGAGTCCTCGAATAATTAAAAATCGCTGAAACAAATCTGGCTCATGAAAGAGTCAGGCTATGAACGGTTGTCTCTTCCCTATGCTGTCTACTTGAAAAGATCAAGAGAGCCGTTCGGGCAGTTTCGTAGTGATGATGGAAAACAGCGTCTGGGAATTTGACGCTGCGTGTCATCGCACACAGTCTATTACTGTGGACCTAACCGTCAATTCGAAGTTGCGTGTCATTGCACCCGACTCCTAATGTGGACCTATTCCTCAATTTGAAGTTGTGTGTCATCGCACCCAGACTATAACTGTGGACCTATTCGGCAATTTTTCGACGGTATCAACTCATTTCCTGTCGCCTCAGACTCGACCATACTCGTTAGAGCAAGCAGCATCTTATGCAGCGCTCCCATAGCTCTTCTTCAACAATAGTTCGCTCTACTTCAGACAGTACGCAATCTTTTTTGAGTCGCATAGTCTAGAGAAACTTAGTCCTAATACATCTTTCGGCCCCGGTGCGACAGGGGTTGCTACCATCTCTCCCTAGTACTTGGAGGAGGCTATTACGTTACAAGTTGAAGTGTCAGGAGTGCTTGGAAGAAGCAGGCCTTGTCCATACTGTTTATTGATGTATTTTTTATTAAATGCTGTGGTCTCTTTGAGACGCGGACATCCTCTGTAGCTTTTCTTTTTTCCCCTATGTTGCTGCTTTTGTTAAGGCTTTATTATTATTATTTTAAGTTATATTTTTTAGTTTTTGCTCTTCAATATTCCTCCTTTAATCTTATACCTAGTTTTCTTTCTTTTTTCTGCGGCATCACCCAAATCGTTAACCGGAGAAAGAGAACTAAAAATATAGAGCTTATAAAGAGTTTCTTTCAAGGTAACCCATCGGTAGCAGGACTTAAACAACAAGTAAACATACCGCTTTATTTTTTTTTAAAGCTTTAACTATGTTCCCTATTTTACTTAATATAACATTAGATAGGTTCAAATACCGCTGAATTTAATATGCCGTACGCTCCAAGACTTGGCTACGGCTTTGCGATCTTTTTTTCTTACCGCCAGAGATCACGTCTACCAGGCTTCTGTTTTTATACTTGCTTTAAATCATTTTTTTTCTAATCAGATTGATCGAATGAAATAAAAAGCAGATCAATGCGCCGACAATTATCTTCATATTAATAAGTGGATTCAATTTAAATGGAATCATTTTAAAAATAAAATTCAGATGGAACGTCCTTTGTTTGCATCCTGGGGGTTTTTTTTTTGCCATTTTTTTTTTTACTTTAAAAACTTTGATCTAAAACAATTTATTCCCATTTATAAAATTTACCGTATTATTGCCTGTTAAAATCAGCTGCGGGAAGCTTCTACAAATTTCTAAAGGAAAGAATACCCTCAGCCCTCAAATAAATGGCACTTAGCTTTACGCACCGACATTCCTCCCATACATTGACATTTGCTTAGAACCGCATACTTCTGCGGGTCAATCCTGAAAGCAGTCCGTCTGAGACCATTATCTCAATCCCCAGCGATAATATCATCCTCTTGCGCGTGGAGATCAATCTAAGAGGACGCCAAGAAGATAGGATTTCTTCCCTTCAAGACACAATACACATCTACAGACACAGGGATGTCGCACTATCATCGGAAGCTCGTTTCAAGACGTAAGAATCGACCTTTTCCTCGCCGTCAGCTAAGGTTTATATGCTTCACCTACACCTTTCTCTATATAAGGGAAAATTTGGCCATTATTCTCTCACTCTTATTCTTCTCATTCTGATTCTTGTCGATTCATAGATTTCATTCATTCTAGGCGCATTCTTGTTATTCACCCTCAATCCCATATAGGTTTTGGTGGATTAATTCAACTAAACTCTATCAACCATCATTGTGCTGTAATACTTCGGTGGAATTATCTTATCAAAGTTGTTGATTTTGAAGTTCTCCGTGAATTAAAGATTCGTTGCAAAAGGATATTCTCTCGTTGCCTTAGAAAAGGGTCATTTGGCCAAAGAAGTTTGTGTAAGCTTGGAGATTCCTGCTGCCAACGCTAACCCAGACTTTCCCATATATATATATATATATATATATATATATATATATATATATATATATATATATATATATATGATAGTGAAGCCACTGTATAGGAGCCAAAGGTTTAATTTACGAGACTAGTTTCGGTATGTAGACGACTGAAGAGGGTATGATAGACTACATACCGAAACTAGTCTCGTAAATTAAACCTTTGGCTCCTATACAGTGGCTTCACTATCATATACCATAACTCCTTTACTTACTTATATATATATATTAATATATATATATATATATATATATATATATATATATATATATATATATATATATATATATATAAAATTCATTCTAGGCGCTTAATAGTGAATTGATTTCTCCCCAAACTCTTCTCAACGGAGCTAATATAACCGAAGATCTTCTATCATTATTAAAAGCATGTCTTCGTGACACATCCCGCATACATCTGCGTCAGTGTAGGCGGCACATTGGGTGCAAGCTTGCAAAGTTTTACGGCGCCATAGTTGACATCCCTCAAAAAACAGATCATTTCATCAACCTAAGCAACCAGACTTTTAGACAAAACCAAGTTGATTTTTTTAACTTGGGCCTAAACTGCCCCTATATAACTAAGTCATTTCCTTTATCTAAGGGAATTGAAATAGAGATCCTCCTCGAAGACATACTCAAGCTCGAACAAGACCGAAAAGTCGATATCAATCCCAACCTCGTTACTGAACTCCCCGCAGAGTCGAATAAACGCCGCGGCCACAGCCGGAGCTCCCTTATAACACCTCAACCGAGGCAGGCTGCAAAAGAACTCAGAGCGAACAAGGATATTGTCATCCGGAGAGCCGATAAATCCTCAATCTATATCATCCTGAGCTAAGAAGAATACCTCAACAAGGTGAAAACAATTGTGCACGACACCACCAAATTCAAGAATATAGCGTGAAATACCTCTAACGATCTAAAAACAAAGCTCAACAAACTCATTATAAAAAATAACATCACCAAATTCACGTTAATCAACCGGTCCCTCTTGTCCGTCGGACAAGGGTATTCCAGCCTTTCCACCTTTGACTACCGAGGTTGCTCAATCTGTCTCCTCACCAATCTTTCCTCTTTTAACTCAAAACGTTCCGTCTCCCACAGCTATAAACCCTCTTCTAAAGCTTGTTCCCGGACTCCCCATTAAGCACTTGACTATCGGTTCACTTGAACTGAGAGTTAGAAGTGTGGGGAGTTTCTCCGGGAGCAAGTCGACCGCGGGCCTCCTCCTCTTGAGGTGTACAGAGGGGAGGAGTAACCGCGAGCCGTACCTTTTCTCTAATAATTCCATTTTTGTTCATTCCCTGAAGATGACCTAACATGGTCGAAAGACGTCTAGGAATAAAGAATGTCTTTCGTGGATGTTTTTTCTCGCCTCGAAGGTTAAAAAACTTTTAAGAAGTATTAAAAAAATACAAGTTAAAATTAATAACGCTGCAACAGATGTGGACTCCAATAGTACCTATATATATATATATATATATATATATATATATATATATATATATATATATATATATATATATATATATATATATATATATATATAAATATATTTTGAAGGAAGAAACTAGCCTGGAGTAGGTGAGGAAAAATAAACTTTGGTATTTGAGCATTTTAAGATATGGAGTTGTCATCAATAAAATTCATCCAATGAGGAAACATCGACACCAATCATAAAGTTAAAAAAAAAAATGTGGTACAAACTGCCAATCTCCTTAGAGATATTATGATTATTTACCTAATTTTTCGTCTTACAATCGACAACGGGAGTACACCGAACACTTTCGCAGCCCAAAACACAGGCAGCAAAGCAGTTAAACTTTGAGACTCGTCTGAAAACTGAAAAAAAGAAGAAAAATAAACACATCATTAATGATTTTATTTTTTCAAAGACTATAGTAAATTTGAGTTCATTTTAATTTAGGCAAATTGCTTGTCACATTAAACCTAAAATTGCCAAAGTTCACTTTAAATGTCGAGTATGTAATGACATGCACAAAGTCCTGGAGCTGTTAATTTTTAAATTAATTGTTTTGGGTTTTATTAGTTTTATCTTCCAATAATTTCAAATTTACTAGCTTGATACTACTAAGAATGAGTCGAAAGTTTGGGAGAGATGAGATCAAAGTTGTCTTAGCTAATTATTTATAATTTTTATTTGCTGTATTCAGAAATATGCTTTTTAATCAAATTTAGTTATTTATATTATATAATCTTTTTAAAATTTGAAGGGAAGGTGAAAATAAAGTATGAAATTAGCAAATTTATTTATCAAAGCAGATTTATGTAACTTACAAATAATGAAAAGCTCATATATGTTAATGACAGCAGAATTATAATATGGTAAAGAGGAAATTACTTTTTCAAAGATTTTGATTTCTGTTTCGAATATAGAATATCTCTTTTGATACCACTATAGCAATCTACAAGCATATTTCCATCTCAGCGACCCTGGTACTCGTGCATCACTCATACATCTTGATAGAAACACTCTCTCTGCTTCTCTCCATATTCACTGCAATTGTCTGAAAAGTAGTCTAGATTCGAGCTGAGGATATTGCCTACAGAAATGGTTGCAGCATAAGAATGTAAGTTTGGCAGAAACTCCTTTGTACCAATTTCTTCGTCTGGACTTCGGTGATTGCCCAGAAAGTTTGAGAGAATAAATTTGAATGAAAGCCAAACAGCTTCCCATTGTCTTTCATGAATTTGTCGAATCGACCGTCTTCAATAAACCCCATAATTTTAGAGCTATTAAAATACCTGCTACCAGTTTGACATCTGAGTTATGGGTTTTTTTTTTTACTCTAACTCAAATTTATTTTCTGCCATTTGCTATTAATTTAAAAGAAAACTACGGGTTTAAAGTATTTGTAATGTTTTGTTTTAGAAAGAACTGGCATCTTAATGAGTCCTGTTGAAGCATTCTGCTTACAAAACATGCTTATTTGTAAGCATTATGATTATTATCAAATGTAACATCATTTTAGCTGAATATCCAGAGACCGCAAGGCATAATGAGACACTCCTTTGTATAACGGGTTTTTTCATTCCTGTCATTGTTCTGTTTTCTCATCTAATTGCGCCCTCATACTGTAGTAAATAGCTTTTCTTCACCAAAAATAGAGTTTACTAAGGCCCACTAACCTTTCCCAAACCAATCGTCATTTTGCCCTGATAGTGGTCATCTATCAAGTATGGAAAGCTGTCAGACGATTCCCAGGCACTGACAGGGAAGTTGAGGTCATGAATTTTGGCACACCTCTTCAATCCAGTTGACTCATACTATTTGGAGAAAAAACAGATTATGCATAATTTATTTTCGACAGAATATTAATTCACAATATACATTTACATTGAAATTAGCCCATTTTAAAATCTAATTATTCTACCCAATGGAAATGCTGAAGATTCTAACCTGTGTTGCGAAAACGCCTCTCACTCTTCAAATCCACACCAATTCCACCGGGTGGAATAATTTTAGTTAAAAAATCTTACGATTATTTTACAAATTAACTCGTGTTCTACATTTTCAACGCGCCGTTTCCTTACTTCTGTAACTTCATTTATCGAAAAGAAAAATGTTACAGAAACCTCGATGGTACCTACTCCATTATGCTTCATTTTATTATATCTTGTTTATTCCTATTTTTATTTCAACCAGTCGATAATTGAATGTTCTTATTCCTCCCCTTTCTAAAATTCATAAACTTCTGCCGGGGATCTTTGAAATTTAAATAAACAAATCAAAATAACATGTAATAATTTAATAGAAGTATCATCGCTCCTCATTATCCCCCAACGCTCTGTTGGTACGCATCAACGCTATAGTAGTACGTAAATAAGAACGGGAATAGAACTTTGAATAAAGAACGATAGGTATGCCACCGGAAGTCTCCAGCCTGTTCCAGTGGTCTTCATAGTATTAATGGGCTTATTATAGAAAAGAGCTTGTTCCAAACCGAGCATCTCTATCTATTTCTCGAATGGTTGCAATGGCAGATAGGCGTTTTTCATATGAAGCTGATATTAAGGGGGTTTGTATTATCAACATCATCTCAGGGAACTAATAAATATGCATAATAAATGTCAATACCACTTTCTCTCATGTTGGGAAAGCAAACAATTGAAGCAGCTAATCTGCTATGAATTCATTTTTCTTTAGTGTACTTACTCTTTCCTCGTCTTTGCCAGTCCTTTTTAAGGCCATGTCTTTAGCCTTCTCATATATTTTATGTATATTAATATGGAAATCAGTTGCGAATACACGATTATATGTTTCCTGCAAGAGATACGTAAAGCTATCTTTAATATCTTTAAACTTTAAAAGTTAATTTCATTTCGATTGGCTCTAGCCAATTCTTTACTCTGCTTACTGGAATATATTAGATTTAAAAACAACTCTGAAGGAAGAAAGCGAAAAATGTCATTTAATGAAGGGATACAAGACAATTCTATCTCCCTAAAAGACTGAAAGCATTATTTAGTAAGTTGTTTTGAAGCTAATTTTAAAAACTGTGGGTGAGTGGATTGAAGGGAAGCATCGTAGGTGGGTTGACGATTCCATTTCGATTGCACTCACGTCAGATACGTGGCAAGAGGAAGGATATCCGGTCTAACCCCAAGATGCAATTCTAACCATGCCAAATAGTACACTAGGCTTAACTAAAGTCTTAAGAAAAGAAATAGTGACTATCAAGTGACATGTAAGGAATAAATAGAGCCCTACTAAATTTTTATTAAATGTATCAAATATTTTACTATATTTATGAGCAGTATCCATTTCTTTATGTGTATTTAAAAAAATGTTGACGTAGAAATAGATAAAATGCAGAGTTGTGAAGAAGTGTCGCATTTTCAAAGGGTACAGCTTGTTCGTTAAATCGGAGGTTACTGTCCTAGTCACAAATAACTATTGCAACGTGGCGAGATTGCAAGCGGGCGGGTTATGTTGTTTTACATCCTCTTTTGAACTGTATAATTGCCACGTTCCTTCTAAGGTTAGTCCAGGAATTATTGAAAGTTTTGAAGGTCGCAAAGTCATACATCAGAATAAGTGAGAACACGTGACTTGGGTCAGCAGACTTTGTTTATTCTCAATATGGCTGAATCAACTAGCACCCGCGTACATTGATCTCAGTGACGTGAAGTAGTTGTTAGCAACGCGCTGCACGCTTAGTTCTTTCTTTATTTTTTCCATTACTTTTTTTATTTAGATATGTAGACTTCTACTCCCCCAAATATGGTCTTAATTCCGCACTGCCTGCATAATCTACCCTGACCTATCGATCGGAATTGTAGATATGCTCCCTTGAAACTATCTTCACCATCAATGAACCAATACTCGTAACACCAATTTATGCCCACTTTTGGACACTAAATTTTATAGGACCACTGATAAGTTTAATGTATACTCTTTACTCTGGAAGGTTACAAAGAAAGAGACTGGATTTTGAGCTTTATTCCTTAAAATAATAAATTTAACGATATTAATTAAAGAAATGAAATAATACGGTCGCACAAAATATGGAATTATTCGCTTCAGTCAGAATTGCTAAATGGAATTAATTCGTTATTAGTGCACTGAATTTATTCGCTACACTTTAGAGGCTGTGAAACAATGTAGTCATATATGTATATGAAAGGATGATTATGATTTTCACTGTATGTTAAAGTTTAGGAGCACGCGGAATAAATTTAATGGTTTTTAAGTTCGGCGAAATTAAGAGAAACGCCAGTGGAATTTGCCAGGAATTGTAGAAAGTAGGCTTTGATGCGGCGAAGATATGTCGAAGAGAGTGGCACGATTATCAGACGTCCCGTAAATATGGTTATCAGAGAGTGATGAAAAAGCGTTCAGATGTGCAATCTAGTCTTATCGGCGCGGGAAGAATTGTGGAACTCAGGCTTTATTCGATTCGACTAATCTCTTTACCTCGACAAGCTGGTGTCAATCCTCCAGAAGAATCTGGCCTGTTCCCTCTTGGAGAAGAAATGTATTCCCATGGAAGTTGTTTCCAGCGGAGATAAAAAAAAGAGAGTTAACAAAAACCTTATCTGCAAAAAAGCAGAGCAGGATTATTTCTCTCCCCCCCCCTCTCTCTCTCTTTCTCCTCTCTCTTTTCTCTCTCTCTCTCTCTCGCTTCACAGAGGCAAGGGAAGCTCGGAAGGAAGTTTTCCTTGCTCCCACAAGAACGCCGTGCGAATGTTGCTGTAAGACGTGTGGAAAAAACTGGAAGCCGTCGTCACCAGACAATTATTAGAGCCGCTACAGTTGAGCGGATCATAATTAGGTGCCAACATAATTTTGAAAGAAATCCTGCCATAAGGAGTGTGTAATTGTCTGGTTTTATATTTGGAATTACAATATGAGCTAATTTGGATATATGATATATTTAAACATATCATTTTGCATTTTAAAATTACCATTTTTACCTTTTCAAGATCTTTTATAATATATTAGAAGATTTATAAAAATCATGTATATTTACAAAGCCGAGGCAAATGTACATATTAATTCACAATTAAGCCGCAGTTATATTGCTGGATACAAATACATAGATCATTTCCATGACTTTTTTTTCGCCAGTTTGCCCAAATACTGTTTTGATTCATTGCTGAACATCACTCTCCTCTTGATCTCCTTCGCCTTGATCCATCCATCTCTCTTTTCTTGTGAGAAATACTTAGCAGAAGCTTCAGTCCCCACTTTAACAACCTGATTTTTTTTTGCTCGAATGGGCTTAGAAAGCAGGTAATAGGTTATTGTAACGCATTTTCTGAGCAGCTGTTCAGGTCCCCAATGCTGGAAGCATTAAAATTGATGCCAGGTGTTCTTCTGATCCTAACAAATGAATCTTTGAGTTGACTATCTGGGTCTTAATCCTCAAAATACAGCAGTGATGAATTTACTGAGTATACCAAGCAGATCTTATCACTGTTGGCATCACAATGTCTAGCACCTCCTTCATCGCTGACTTGAGTCAGTCCAGCTGAAAGAGAATGAGTTTAAGCCCTCCAATCTAGCAACGCTTTATTTTTCCTTTGAGACAACATGGATAATACACTACAAAGATCAATTCCAAATGAATTGCAGATTCTTCTGGTTTTCCCTTTAAGTCCGTGAGTTGACAAGCAGAGCATGATAAGTCTTTTTACTATAATGAGCCAGCCATGCAGGAAGCGCTCCATCCCTGACTGCTAAGATAATATTATAAGCATACTGTTGATTAGTTAAGAGATCTTGAATGACCTTGCCAGGCAGCTTGATCCGTAGAAAGTTAACAGAGATCCGGGTGAAGTTTTGATTAATATTAAAGTCTGTAACAGAATCAAGAATCTTTCCTATTCGCCCAGATAATTTGTTGTCTGGCAGAGTATGCCCATCAAGGTTAACAATAAGATGGTGCAGGTGAAGTTCACCAGTTTGTAGGTTGCAAAACAACCAGAACACCTTTCTGCCCAGTGATAACATTTGCATAGAGTTCTCCAATGAGCAACAAGGTTTTATCAAAACTATTTTGTTTCAGGCAGGCAAACCTAACCGTAGCAATTTCTGTCAGTGTGACTCCTCTCTAGCTGCTTTCTCTGGGACAAAGTGGAACATAGAGTAGATCTCAGGCTCACAAACCACCTATAGTGCTGTTCCTTTATCTTTGCAGGA
The DNA here is from genome assembly GCA_963969495.1 of Ceratothoa steindachneri. Classification (NCBI taxonomy): domain Eukaryota; kingdom Metazoa; phylum Arthropoda; class Malacostraca; order Isopoda; family Cymothoidae; genus Ceratothoa; species Ceratothoa steindachneri. Next base: position 15,868,241 of record OZ018322.1, on the reverse strand, counting down.
AATGATTGATCGATGTTTTAAGCTTCTATGCTAACAATGGACAAATTAGACCGTCCATAAAAGAGGCTACAGGAGATCCCCATTCCTGCTTGCGCTTCTTCTAGGACTATTGTCCAAGCTCTATCATCAACTTCTCCTATGTTCCCTTGACCTTGTTCTTATCAATCTCTTTACTTGTCTTTTCTTATGTAATGATTCCTGCATCAATCAGAGTTATTAATAATGCTGCAGTTGACCTCATCTCTATGCAATACATTACACTAGCAATGGAAATTTTGGAATTCTTATCATAGGTTTTATGGAACGTAGTGAACGTTGAGGGATCAGTGGCAATTTCTGAAAATAAATCAAATTCAGGGACAAAATCATCTTCAACACCACTTCTTTCTACTTCCAGATCCTAATCGCCATCAGCCCCCCAAAAATCTCTTAAAATCTTTCCTGGATCCCTTTTCTGCCGTTGCAGTATTCATTTTATTCCTTGCTCTTTCCCTTTCCCTCTGCTTTCTCTTCCATCCACTGCCTTTCCAAAGTTCTATCCTGTCTCTTGTACTCTGGCAGATCAGGACCCCATTTGGTGGGTTCTTTTACTTCCAAATTCTCGTTCTGTCACTTGATGTAAGCTAAATCTTTCAAAGGCATATTTGTTCTCTTGCAAGAACAGTTAATGTGAGCTTGGGTCACAAAGCCTCCCAATTTACAAATGGCAATCTGCCACTTGCAAGTCAACATTTCAAATAAAATGTCTAACTGAACAATGAAACTCTATTTGGCCTCAACTTTGCACTTCAGCGAAGAAAAGTTCACTGCCTTATTGCAGAGCTTGAAAATAGCATTAGCTTTGCTTCACTATAAATCATACCAGGGTAGATATTCTTACCAGCTTATCACTTTGCTCCTTCAAGTAGATGTCATACCTATGATATCTCTCAAAGTTGACAGCTCAGAAACCAACAAAGCTCACCTAGTGCCAACAGAATTGCTCAGATGAGAACTTGGCTTCGTTTTTGTTCTGACTCGAGGCATTTTCTTGACGAGTTTACACTGAAATATAAACAATAATATAAGAGTTAGGCATCCAATAGAAGCAAATATTTAAGTATGACAAAGGTACCCATTACGAGAAATCTGCCAAAATATTTCATTCTCTGTACTTATGTTCTTTCACTCGTAACGCGGCCTAGAAATGATGTATTTAAGTAAGTAAAATACTTATCGCCACTTGAACAGCTATTGTTTACCAACTTGTTATGCTTTTTACACCAAAGAGTTGCTTTGCTTACCTCTTCCAATATTCTTTACTTTTAAGCATTTTATTACACATGGCGGCATAGACAAAACTGTATGATAATTACAATAAGTGAAATGAGGGTAACGTGAATTATCGGAGTTCGAACGGGGCATGAGAGTTGTTGCCATATGGTTGGGACATTCGATTTCTGAACTTGTGCGGAGATTCAACACCCCTCGATCTACAGTTTCAGGTGTTTACCAATGATAACGCATGGAAGACATTTCCGCCTACCGTGGATAACGCATTGGCCGACTACGGTTGTTTAGTGATCTTTAACTAGCGGCGTCTAGATATATTAAATAGTAACACAAACATATCTGGTTCAAATCACATCCACATTCAATTTAGAAAATACTAGATACATATGCATGAGGTCAGGGCTGCGTTCTTTAGATTATATGTGATATGAAAGCCGAAGACAGACCAGAGTGCCCTTGTTAACACAACAACAGCGGATGAAGCGCTGCACTTCGGCTCGTGTCATCGTTAATTGGATTCTGATGGTATGATAACGTGTAAGATAGTCCGCGTATTTACTCTCAATCACGATCACAATTGCAGGGAGTTAATTCCATGTGGAAGTTATCTCGTGAGTGAAAAAGAAATCCCGCACTTGCTGAGTGAAACCAGTTTAGTTTGACTTTAGCGATTTATTCTATTATTATTTTTAGGTACTCGTTCGAAGAGTAATCTCATTGTATATCTTCAAAATACCTTGATTATCTTAAATGTGTCGACCACTTGGCCAAGTTGGCCAACACCCCCATCAGATTACTATGATTTTTAGTAGTTTAGCGAATCACCTGAAGAGAATGGAAAGGTCGATACAAACGAAGTCGAAATAACCTTAGAGAACTTTTATCAATCAAAGTCAAACGATTTTTATAAAGATGGTATTCTACTAGTGGCAGAAACTAATGGAAATTATATTACCTATTAAATTAATAAGTAAATAGTTATTTACATAAAAATATCTTCAAAGAATTCTTTGAATTCTACCCATAATTCTGAGACCAAAAGCGAACTTAATAAACAGGTATTTCATTTTCTCCTTCACTAAATAGTCTTCAAAGATCGGAATATGAACTTTAAAATACACACTCCTGTTTCTACTTATTAATTTAGATTTCTTTACCTTTGTACTACACCATCTTGCAGGTTTAAATTATAAGTTGTGTTTTAGCATCTAATCTCTCTCACATATCTGTATTTCTGGCCAATTTCCACGCCCAAGTGACCTTTTAGTTACTGATCGCGTTTGTACCATTTTGATTGATTAGCCCTCGGGACAAAATTCGTGAATGATAGTTCGCATAATAAAAACCTAAAACTAAAAAATTTAACTTATCCTGCGGCGAGTAATTTGCCTTCATTGGTTGTGTTATTGCGACCTACTCACTCGAGTCACCTTAACTGGTCTTTAATTTTCATGCTTGTATCAAAGTGGGTCAGAATTCGAAATATTCAGATAGACCAACCATGAGCGATGTAACTTTGGGTTCTTACACTTTTCTCGCGGTTTCATCTAAACCTCGTTTTCCAATTAACTATTCAATTTTAGCACTTGCAAAGTATAACATAACATAACATAACATACTTACACGGATGACAAAGGCCACAAGGGCCTATCAAAGGTCATCCGCCTCCGTCAAAACCCACCCACAAAAAGCACCATCACCAGGGAACGACAAAATCTAAGTCTCCCACAATATAATATAACATATGACAAAAGCCACAAGGGCTCATCATAGGTCATCCGAGTCAAACGGCCTCTTTTTTAAGGCACCCAAACTCCCAGGAAAACTACATCCAGAGGATTGCATCCAGAAACAAGGGTATCACCAATGAAGGCTTGTCAAGAACTAAATCATGCAGCTATAGATATATACAAACAATATTAATATATACAAAACTTAGGAACCATCACAACCTTCCCTTCCCATAAACTCATCCAACCTACTCTTAAATACATTTAGATTTGGACTACCTACTACCCTCTGCGGCAATTTGTTCCAGAAGTCTACCACTCTATTGGTGAAAAAATATTTTCTTAAATCCAACCTACACCCTTGCTTTTTAATTTTCAAGTGGTGACCTCTAGTCCGATTTCCATAATCTAACTCAAAAAACTTGCTAGCATCCAATTTATCTATCCCGGAAAAAATTTTAAAGAGCTCAATCATATCCCCTCTCACACACCTCCTTTCGAACGAGAACATATTTAATACCCTCAGTCTATCTATATATTCAAGGTACCTCAGGGAAGGAATAATTTTGTTGCCCTCAGTTGCACTGACTCGAGAAGGTTAATATGGTGTCTAAAATGTGGGGACCATGCCTGTATACAGTACTCTAGATGTGGCATAACATAAGAGTTATAGAGTTTAAGAATAACCTCCTTACTTTTGTAACTGACATTTCTCTTAATAAAACCCAGCACTCTATTCGCCCTATTTCTTGCTTCAATACACTGCTTAGAAAACCTTAATGACTTATCTATTACTACTCCTAGATCTTTCTCATCCTCTACTGAGCTCAACCAATGCCCATCCATTTCATAGTTAAATTCTCTATAATCTTTTCCCATGTTAATAACTTTGCACTTATCAAGGTTGAAAGTCATTTGCCACTTATGTGCCCAGGATAACAATTTATTTAAATCCCCTAGCACTTTAAAATTATCATAAATATCTTTAACTACAGCTGCTAATTTGGTATCATCTGCAAAAATTGACACTATATTATTAACTGCCTCCCCAGGATCATTTATATAGATGACAAATAATAATGGACCGAGAACTGATCCCTGAGGAACCCCACTGATAACATCCCTCCACTCTGACTTTACACCATTTAGCACTACCCTTTGCTTCCTGGCTTTCAGCCACTCAGCTATCCAATTTGAAACACCCCCACATATCCCAATCATTTTTAATTTATGAACTAGTCTCCTATGTGGTACCTTATCAAATGCTTTACTAAAATCTAAGTAAATTATATCTACATTCTCTCCCTTATCTACTTGATCTGTTACAAACTCCAAAAAGTCTAGTAAATTAGTCAAACATGATCTACCTGATCTAAACCCATGCTGAGCATCGCTGATTAAGCCCTCCCTCTCTAGATGTTGGCAAATCCCTTTTTTAACTATTTGCTCAAGAATTTTACAGACTACAGGAGTTAGGCTAACCGGTCTAAAGTTATTTGGATCCTCTTTGCTACCCTTCTTGAAATTGGGGACTACATTCGCTCTCTTCCAATCATCGGGTATTCCTCCATATTCCAGTGACCTAGTATATAACTTCTCCAGAGCTATTGAGATACTTTTTACCCCTTTTTTAAGTATCCTAGAATGAATATTATCAGGGCCGGAGGCCTTGGTAGTATCTAACTCACCTATTAGTCCTTTTATCATCCTCCGATCCACACTCATGTTAGTAAACACCTGTTTCCCTGACCCATGAGTACTATACATAAGACTATTTAGTTTCTCGTTTGTGAATACTGATGCAAAATGACCATTTAGTACCTCAACTATTTCCTCATCAGTTTCTCTCACAACCCCTTCATATTTGATAGGTCCTATTTTAACTCTGCCAGACTTGTTATTAATTTTATAGTAACTAAAGAACTTTCTAGGATCTTTGTTGCTATCCTGAGCTAATTTAATTTCTGACACCCTTTTGTTCTTCTTTATAATCTTATTTAACTCATTCCTAGCCATTCTATAATCACTTAAATTTTGAATATTATTTTGTACCTGTAATTTTGTGTATGCCCTTTTCTTCTCTGAAATTTTTCTAGCTATCTCCTGATTTCACCATAATGGTTTCCTACTTTTGTTCCTAATGGCCTTCATTGGGATACATTGTTCCTGGACTACATTTATTATATGCTTGAAAGTATCCCACATGCCATAAGCATTTTTACCTCTGAATTCTACATCCCAGTCTACCAAATTTAACAAGCTTTGAAGTTTTACATAATCTCCCTTATGAAAATTTGGAACTTTTTCAGCATTCTCTGTTATTTTACCCTTCTCAATTCCCAAGTTAAAACGAACTATCTGATGGTCACTATTTTCCAATGCTTCCCCAACAGTCAATTCTTGAACTAAATGATCACTGTTAGAAAGTACTAAATCTAATATATTGTCCCCGCTCGTTGGCTCATTAACAAATTTATTCAAAAAATCATCCTCAAAGCATTCTATAAACCTGCCACTTGTTCTATCCCTACCTATCATATTTTCCCAGTTCACAGAGTTTAAGTTGAAGTCCCCAATAATAACTGCATCTGTTTCACATCCCTTATTTATTTCCCTTATCATTAGTTCATCCATATCATCAGTCTGCCCAGGTGGCCTGTAAAAAGCCCCCAAATGCACCATTCTATTTTCACTGAACCTAATATCTATCCAAAGTGACTCAACTCCATCCTGCTTTATTGAAGTATTTAAACTTGAAACAATGTTGTTTTTTATATAGATAATTATTCCTCCCCCAATCCTACCTGTCCTTTGACTAATGTACATATTATAGCCCTGTAAATCAAATTCACTTATAGTGTCACTAAATTCTATTTCATTAACCCATGATTCAGTAACGCATAATATATCTATATCCCCATTGCTAATATAACTAAATAGCTCATCCTTCTTGTTTCTAAGACTACGAGCATTTGTATAGAAACAATTTAACCCCCCTATCCCTGAAGCACCTCTTGAAACCTGAATGACCTCACCTCTAGCGCCTTGGAACCTATTTCTGTTATCTGCCAAGTCCATTCTACTTTCAGTACTATAATGTCCTCTCATAATTCCCTGACCACTATTAGTATCTAGTTTCCCGCCCGCAAAGACCTAATAACACGATCATACTCCTCCCACAACACATCTACCCCCCTCCTACTTAAATGCAGTCCATCCATCGCATACATTTCTTTCATTCCAACAAACCTATCCCACACATCCACAAACATTACACCTTCCATCTCACACATCCTCCTCACATAATCATTCAGCCCAATTGCACTAGACATCCATTCTATTCCAACATCCATTCTTGGAAGCACACCTGTCACAACACCTTTCATTCTACTTTCTTTCACCTTTTCAATCAACCTCTTGTACCTCTCACGTAACTCACATGCACCCACTTTCTTCACATCATTAACTCCTACATGTGTAATCACAACCGCATCCCTTGCACAGCCAGACACCAGCTCCTCATACCTATTAGACAGATCTCTCACTCCAGCACCCGGCAAACACACCCTCAAACCATCCAATCTACTTGCATTCAACTTCCTATCTAAATATCTAACTCGCGAATCACCCATCACAAGCACTTCAGTCAGACTCCTATTCCTAACCCCCACAGACCTAACTCCATCCCCACTCCTATTCTCATTCAAACTACCAGTCACTAGAACTCCACCCCCACCCCCATCAGTCATATCACTTCCAGTTACTTCCTCTCTTAGGGCACTGAATCTATTAGTCAACCTAATAGGTTCTGTGTCCCTCTGACTCACACACATATTCTCCCCCTGGCTAACAACCTCAACAGAGGCAACCCTATTCTCACAAAGAACAGGAGAAGCCTCCCTAGCTTCACGTTTCCTAACCACTCTCCACTCTCCCCCATCCTCACTAGGCCTATTTCTAACTAATCTAAGGGGGCTAACTTCACTATCACTAGAACTATCATATCCTACCTCCTCCACCGGCCCTCTACCTTCATCTGAAACATCTAACTGGCCTACCTCACCACCTAACCTATTCCCAGCTCTAGGCCTAACACTAAGTTCCCTCCTGAGCTCAGCAACTAACCCCCCCAGCCTACATATCCTGTCTAAATCCTACCTTCTCATCCCCTCCAAATCTACAATGCATTCACGCAGCCCACATACAACACATGTATACCCCTCACCTAATACACCACAACCAATGCATACATTTCGACACTCATGCTCACTTTCATCCCCAAACTCCATCACTTATAGAAGAGTTATGGTGGTTCAAGGCCATTAAGAGAATTCGGTGAAATTACACACACGTGGAGGGGGGGGGGGGGGGGGGGGTAAATGTCATGGATTGCTAAAAAACGGCCGCGCAGTCATTAATAACGTGACAGACAAAACAATATACAAGAAACTGTATCGGATATCTTCTTAATCGAGTTGCCCATTTAAACTACAAATGCTTTTGATTTTTAACAATGGAGATAATAATTTATTTCACTGATGGTTCTAGCTTTTCCACTTTGTAATTGAGTATATATCACAATCCACTAACATTCTTATAGACTAAAATGTTGGATATTATTATTTAAGCTTAGTTCTATCTGACAATCAAACCCTAACCAGAGCACTCTACTCGATCTTACCAGAAAATACAGTATGTTCACCATCCCTTCACAAAAAGCAATAATGAGCACACGTTCCACGTAATGAATTACAAGGGGAGAAGGGGAACTAATCTAGAAGAAAGCAGAAAAAAGGGGGAAAAAAGGCCATAACATCTAACTTTAGTATTTCCATCAATCTCCTAGAAGTTCGAAGCCAACGCGCAATTAATTCCTCATTATTCATGATATTCGAATCAGCGAAGCTCCATTCACTGAGAATTACTACCTATGTTCTTATATATTATGCCTATGTAATCATGCCATTCAGGAAGTGACCGAAGCCATTAATTTTCCAGGAAGAAAGGAAGAAGGCAGCATCAGAAATAACGATGAATATTCTAGTGGCAAATCAATAATGTAGGTAGTAAATAAATTTAACGAGTTTCATTGACAAAAACACTACTCTGATTAATGGAAATCCTTTGCAATGATCAGCTGCTCGTGGTAGTAATTGTAGGGTGATCGGCTTCCCTCTATTTTTCAGCATCACCACTCGACCAGAGCCTCGAAAAGTTGACTGCGCACTTTCCTTTTGTAACGACGTGTTCAAGGAGCCAACAGACAAAAATGGCCGTCAATGGATCTGTGATGTCAATGCCTATGGAATCAAAAGGCCTACTTATAAATTGAAATAAAAAAGACGGATAATTTGTAATCAAAACACTACTGATTAATTGAAATGAAAAACCTACAGATTAATTTAAATAAAAAGACTAAGTATAAATTGAAATAAAAAAGACTACGCTTAAATAGAAATAAAAAGACTACGGATAAATTTAAATAAAGAGTACGGATTAGTTAAAATAAAAAGACTACTCATAAATTGAAAAAAGGCTACGGATAGGTCGTATTCAAAAAGACTAGGGATGAACCGAAATAAAAAGACGGGATAAATTAAAATCCTGGGATAAATTAAAATAAAAAAGACTACGGATGAATTTATATAAAAAGACCGGCTAAATTTAAATAAAAAAATACTAGGGATAAGTTGTAATTAAAAATAATAGGTATAAATTGAAATTAAGTGACTAGTGATAAATTATCGATTTTAGCTCGTACATGTTCTTAGAATTTTTCTTAGTGATCATTCTTTTATTTTTTACTTTTGTTGTCTTTTTTTTTATTCAGAATCAATTTTTGTTTTGTTTTCTTGAATTTTTATTTTTCTTGTTTAAAAAATAATGATTAGTTTTATATATATTATTTTCGAAAATTTTCAAAATATAAAATTAGCAAATAAATTTACAACAAGCAAAAGGAGCCAACATGAGAGTCACGTTGTATAACAATTTAATTGTAATGGCGAAGATTTTACATCTTCATAATATATCGATTATATCACGAACACCGTCAAAACCCCTACATATCAACATCGCTTTAAACAGAGAGAAATTCAAGACTATCGTGATAGTATTCATAAAACAAGAGCAAAAAAGACAAAAAAATACGGTAATTTAGAAATCCCTAAACAAACAAAATTTTAATCTCGCAAAAGCCATTCTGATTAAGCAAACTAAACCAGAGTTGCGCAAATTATACATAGCATAATTTAATAATTCAAAAATTATATACTTTCCTATGTACTTTAAACCTCTCCCCATCCCCTCTCCCGTTACCTCTTACTATCCTGCTTATATAAAACGAGTAAGTATCTATTGATCATAAGAGAACGGAGCTAGCAAAAGTCCCATGGGTCTATTTCTAGCATGGTCCCTCTTCAGAATATTCCTATACATTTAAAGTTGGAATCCAAGCGATTTAATAAAAAAAAATATAGATGATCAAATGACTACGTTAAGTGGCGAACGATTCCAGAAATTAACCACTTTATGCGTACAGTAAATCTTAGTTATATTTGTCTCGAATCTCCTCTTCTTCCATTTGTAACAGTGGCGTTTGGTTCTTTTGCACACGTCCAGCTCGAGGAAAGAATCTACTTTCACGTTATTAAAACTATGCAGTATAAGTTCTCCCCTTAATCTTCTTGTCTCAAGTGATTAAACATTTAGAGCTTTCAAACGCTCTTCGTACGGTTTATTGTGGAGCCTTGAAATCATTTTCGTAGCACATCTTTGCACCCTTTCCAACATTTCAATATCGTTCCACAAATAAGGGCACCTGATTTGCACCGCATATTTTAGATGAGGCCGAACTGACGATTTGCATGCAGAGTGGGATTACAACATATTCCGATTTATATGTGAAATTTCTGAATATAAATCCGATCACTGTTCGCTCTTTTGAAGGCTTCAACGCATTTTTTACCAACTTTAAAGTAGTTGCATTTGATCACGCCATCTTTTTCAGTGTAGCTTACTCCTTGACACTTCCCACCAATATATAATAGTTTGCACTTATTAACAAATTGCCTCTGCCACTTTTCGGACCACTTTAATACCGTGTTCAGGTAGTTTTTGATTTTTAGCCTGTCTATGGGGGTTTGTGGCTTTTCCTCCCAACTTCGTGACGTCAGCAAACTTAAAAACATAGCTTTCGAGACCACTGTCTATGTCAATGAACAACAGCGGACCCATATGTCAATGAACAACAGCGGACCCAGCACACATCACTGAGGCACTCCGCTAGTAACGCCTTGCCACTCTGAATGCAATCCATTGATGACTGTTCACGGTTTTCTTCCCATGAGCCATGCTTTTATCCATTCCGTGCTGGTCAATGGGTAATATCATGAATAGTTTCGGTATCTTCATTGGTAAATACAGATGTAAAATAGTTATTTAGGATCTCGAGTAAATATTTAGGATAAAAAGACAATTCCCAATGTCATCTGTCAAGGGACCAATTGATTCTTTTGCTGGATTTCGATTTTTAACATACCTGTAGAACATCTTTGGTTTATCTTTGCGGTTTAAGGCGAGTTTAATTTCATTGGGTTTTTTTCATTACACTTTTTTTAACGCCACGTCTGATTTCCAAATTTTTTACTCCCTATTCCTTCTTGGGATTAGCTGTTTGATTTCATTGCCCCACCACTTCTACTGAGGGGTATGTTCACGCTTTTGAATTCTTGGCAAACATTGATGATCTACCCTTTTGAAGTCATTTAGAAATATTTTCCATAATAACGCTACGTTATTTTGTGATGTGATGTTTGCAGGAGGAAATTTAATAGTATACGCTTAAATCTTCAAAATTTGCCCTCATAAATCTGAGCACCATCATGCAGTTTGGAGCACTAGATGCTCTACTAACAATGCTGAATCGTATAGAACGGTGGTCACTCTCCCTAAGCGGTTCACAAACTTTAACACTTTTAACAAGTTTTGCATTGCTCGTGACGACAATTTACAGTATATTACATCCCTAAGTTGGTTGATCAACGATCTGATTGAGAAGGTTTTCTTCAATGAAGTTTAACAGTCTCGATTTATCTCTCTTATCAGTAGCGTCTGCAACATTTACATTTGGAAATTTTAGTTCACCGACCATGACCGTATCTCTGGTGACCGTTAAGTTCTGAAATGAAGCAAACAATTGTTCATCCGAATTTTATATATGCGAAGGAGCCATGTACACAACGACAATGATATAATTGATACCTCAGACGGTTAGTTTAGCGCAGACAATCTCGGCATCGCTTCTGTTGTCTACTAGTATCTCTATGACATCTAGGTTTTGTTTGCAGTAGAACATAATTCTACCACCTGGCCTCCCTTCTCTCTCTTTATAAAATAATTTCTATCCGATAATTTCGAATTTACTAACTAAGTCGCGGTTTCTGATGTCAGTCCACCTCTCGAATTCCGCTATTATATCAAATTTGTCTACCTCGACGAATTTTAACTTAATGATTTTGTTTCTTATGCTCCTACCATTTGTCTAGTACACTCCTTTTCTGGTAATATGCCACTTTATATTTCTGGTATATGGCCCTTTCATCTACGCGGAGAGGGGACAAACTTGTAATTGGAGCCTGAAAAAAAGTTGTTGTATTGTTCAACGCACACCAAAGTCTTGCTGCACCGACGGATTAAGGTGCAGTCTATCTCGCATAAACAGGTTTGTGCGTTCGTACAAGTCGTTCCAGACTTCAATGAAATCGCTCTTTTTCTGTGATAAATGAGTTTGAGAGAATTATTATTACAATTTGCCCTTTTCTAAAAAAATCATCGCTCCAATTCTCGGTAAGATAACTGAAAAAGCTAAGTTCATATTTCCTTCCTTCAGGATCGGCAAAAGTTGTCGGTAATGCGCCACAAGTTCCTCGGACCTAGTGAAAAAAATATTATTACTACCCACGTGTACAAAGTACGCAACTTCGTTCGTGTAATCTAGTCTTAGACAGGGTTTACTAAGTTTTCCACCTGTGCCCTTGGGTAGTACTACCTTCTTCTCTCAGATTGTTACCGCAAAATTGATCCAGCTGACCCCTCACGAAGAGGTGACCTACTAGGCGAACATCTGTTTCCTCGTCTTCGTGAACCGAGCCTAAAACAGAAAACCTGTTGATTGTGACTATTGGAAGTCTTGTCATAGCTTTCTAGGAGCAATTCTTCGTCGAACAGGTACGAAACTCTCGGAAATGGAAGTTTCTGTCGACAGGTTCTACTAGTGGTGGGGTCACTTAGGGTAACTGCAGTGGCAGAGTATGAGAGCTCATGCTACTTTCCTCTTCACACAGTTCCGCCCCCCTCCCTTGCTGTTTGAACTTTTCTACATCGAACGGAGGCCTATCAATACCTGTCCTCGTTCTTCCAGCTGGATTTCCAGCTGACGTTGATTTACACATCTCTAGAATGGGTCGACGACTTCTCGAAAAGTTCGTAAACAAAATGAACCTGGCAGCTATCGCATCTTCGCTAAGGGGCGCACATCTGGAAGAAAGAGTCTCTCTCTCTCTCTTTATGTTAGAAATAAAAATAGTTACGATAGATAGGAAAGAAAAACTGAGCTCTGAAAGAAAAGTAAGTAAGATTATTCAATTTGTAAGGGAAAGCGAAGAAATATTAATTTTAATTACTGGACCCTGAAAGACGTAAATATTAAATGAAGAGGATTAGAAAGTTTCAGAACACCAAAATATTACATATAAGGCCAATTCACGTGATAAGTAAGTAAACGGACAGTAAAAGTGATAATTGAGTAAGGATTAAGATGCGGCGAAAGGATAGAATAAGCGTAATATTTCAGTTTAGGGGCGCACGATAGGAGGCGCTATTTCTGGGCTACAATTTTGGGCTACAATTAATGGGTGTTTGGTGAAACGTTCAGAAAACCTACGCCATGTTTTTTTTTAGAAAAACATAACTAATGGTTACGGCTTCGATTAGGTGTGAAAAGCACTTATTTTTAAGATACTAGGACTCTGAGTAAGACTATTTGCAGCGATACTATCTTAAAAATAACTGCTTTCCGGGCAAAAACGAAGTCGTAATTGATGACTAAAATGCCTATAAACACCATTAGTACTGTTTGTACGTACTTACTATTTATTTATAGATTATTCGTATATGCATTTGGTTACTGGAAGCAATTATCAAGCCGCTCAGCGGGTTTTCATTTTGGCGGCCTCCGCCCCCCTATACCTCCCCCGCTTGCTTTGCTCGCGCCTCAGGAACAAGTCTGTACAACGAACCCTTATATGAAACCCTTAGAGGCATTAATTGTAAATTATATCATTATGTTCGAATCAAGAGACAAAACAAACTTACTATTTAGTGTTGGGGATATTATAATCAAGCCGTACCTGTCACAACACTTCGCTTTCAAAATGACGCTATAATTCCAGCAAAAGACTATTAAATTTAACGAGAAATTATGTCTTACTAACACTTTCGCGGCCCAGTCGCCAACTGACTTCTCTATCTGTATGGCCATGACAGAATTTTCCGTCATTTATAGGGAGTCCATTTGAAATCACCGTCATTTTTTTCCATTTGTTTTATTGATAAGTTTGAAGCTTGAGCCTGTGAGTATACTTACAGAGATTATCGCATGTCTGGCTCTGTTGCCAGTTTTAAGAGTACCCAATTTGTTTTCGGCATCTGATAGTAGGCTGATACCAAGGGCATGGTAGTAAAGTACCAAATGACGGATATATCCGTCATTGGCCGCGAACGTGTTAAAGATTAAAATGTAAATACGCAAAAAACATAACTGCATTAACAACGTTAAATATACGGGTTTGGGAGTGAAAAGCGAAAGCAGCACTCTTATAAAAACTTGTATCTAGGTTGCCAATATATGAATTGAATGCGAATTAAAAGTTTCCAGTGCGTGAAAATAATGGTTTATTGATAGATTAACAGAAGGCAATGCTGACACTTTTGTATTCAAATGAAATAGATAAACGAAACATAAAAAAATACTAAATAATATAACTGAGTAGAAGTGCAGGCATTCACTAAATAATAAAGAATAAAGGCCAGAAACAAAATAAAACGCCGTGATTAGGCTTAAATTGTAGCCCAGAAATAGCGCCGCCTATCGTGCGCTCCTAAACTGAAGTATTACCAGAATAAAAATTATGAGGGAATATCTATAAATGATAGAAACTGTGAGAACAGAGAATTTGTTGTCTTTACAGATACATGCATAATTAATTCGTAAGTAAAGAAAAAATGAGCTTTGAAAGAAAAAAATAAGTTCATTAAATCTGAAAGGGAAGGAGAAGAAATATTAATTTTAATTACTGAAACTCGAAAAGAAGAAATAATAGAGTAGGAATTATATGTCAAATATTTAATAGTAAAACGAATCATGGAAAGAATTGAAAATGGCAACAGCCTAAGAAAGGCGTATCGCCCGATCCTATAACGAGAGCGATAAGCTGATGCAATTTGACCTCAAATACAGCCTCTGAAAACTGTTCTGATTGGCCTAGCTATGTTCACGTTGTAGGGTCAGAAGAAAATGTGTTTAATAGGCGTGTATGAAAATAAATAGTCAATCCATTGGGATTTGCAAAAATGCATGAGTAGGTTGTGAATGCGACTTTTCACTTGGAAGACGAAACGTCAAGATTAAATGCATTAAATGCATTAAATGCATCATCCGTTTTCCTCTAAAAAACTAATCAGCAGGAAATTGAATTTTAAGGCGAAAAAAATATTTCGTAAATTGGAAGTGAAATATAAATAGTATAAAAAAAAAATCAAAGGTGATATAATTTTTCTAATATTATTATTATTATAAAGAGCCAAAACAACAATACCTGCCAGAATAGTTGCCAGAAAGCTATTGAAAGTGTGATCATAAAAAGAGTTATGAGGTTGGAAAAAGTGAAAATATATCAAAGGTATATGCAGGTATTGGAGGTGCTGATGAACTAAGGGTGGGAGTGGGAGTCGAGTACGACAGCATTTAAGTATCTAAAAGTTCAGAAACTTTCTGACTACACGTTTTCCCTTTCTGATCCCCATAAAAAATGGATCATATTTCACTTTTACAGTTTATTAACACAAAATATATATTATCGAAGCCTAAATGGCGACTTAAATTGCCGCGAGTAAAATATAATTTGAAAGAGACATTTACATATAATGGGCAAAGATTATTGAGGACAATGCGAACAAAATAAGTCTCTGGTAAAAGAAAAGTTAATCACAGTCCCATGGCAAATAAAGTTTGAGATGCTCCAATGTTTGACAAGTTTATGTATTCGAAATAAAGTTTGAGATGCTCCAGTGTTTGACATGTTTATGTATTCGAAATAAAGTTTGAAATCCTCCAGTGTTTGACATGTTTATGTATTGGAAATAAAGTTTGAGATGCTCCAATGTTTGACATGTTTATTGATTGGAAATAAAGTTTGAGATGCTCTAGTGTCTGACATGATTATGTATTGGAAATAGAGTTTGAGATCCTCCAGTGTTTGACATGTTTATGTATTGAAAATAAAGTTTGAGAAGCTCTAATGTTTGACATGTTTATGTATTGAAAATAAAGTTTGAGATTCTCTAGTGTTTGACATGTTTATGTATTGGAAATAAAGTTTGAGATGTTCTAGTGTTTGACATGTTTATGTATTGGAAATAAAGTTTGAAATGCTCTAGTGTTCGACATGTTTATGTATTGAAAATAAAGTTTGAGATGCTCCAGTGTTTGACATGTTTATGTATTGGAAATAAAGTTTGAGATGCTCTAGTGTTTGACATGTTTATGTATTAGAAATAAAGTTTGAGATCCTCCAGTGTTTGACATGTTTATGTATTGCAAATAAAGTTTGAGATGCTCCAGTGTTTGACATGTTTATGCAAGAGGAAATAAAGTTTGAGATGCTCCAATGTTTGACATGTTTATGTATTGGAAATAAAGTTTGAGATGCTCCAGTGTTTGACATGTTTATGTATTGAAAATAAAGTTTGAGATGCTACAGTGTTTGACATGTTTATGTATTGGCAATATAGTTTGAGATGCTCCAGTGTTTGACATGTTTATGTATTGGAAATAAGGTTTGAGATTCTCCAGTGTTTGACATATTTATGTATTGGAAATAAAGCTTAAGATGCTTCGATGTTTGACATGTTTATGTATTGGAAATAAAGTTTGAGATGCTCCAGTGTTTGACATGTTTATGTATCGGAAATAAAGTTTGAGATGCTCTAGTGTTTGACATGTTTATGTATTGGAAATATAGTTTGAGATGCCACAGTGTTCGAAATGTTTATGAATTGGAAGTAAAGTTTGAGATGCTCCAGTATTTGACATGTTCATGTATTGGGAATGATGTTTGAGATGCTCCAGTGTTTGGCCCTTTTATGTATTGGTACCAAAGTTTGAGATGCCATAGTATACGACATGTTCATGTATTGGAAAAAGAGTTTGACATGTTTATGTATTCGAAATAAAGTTTGAGATGCTCCAGTGTTTGACATGTTTATGTATTCGAAATAAAGTTTGAGATGCTGCAGTGTTTAACATGTTTATGTATTGAAAATAAAGTTTGAGATGCTCCAATGTTTGACATGTTTATGTATTGAAAATAAAGTTTGAGATGCTCCAGTGTTTGACATGTTTATGTATTGAAAATAACGTTTGGGATGCCGCAGTGTTTGACATGTTTATGTATTAGAAATACTGTGTGAGATGCTACAGTGTTTAACATGTTTATGTATTGGCAATAAAGTTTGAGATGGTCCAGTGTTCGACATGTTTATGTATTGGAAATAAAGTTTGAGATGCTCCAGTTTGTAAAATGTTCATGTATTGGAAATACAGTTTGAGATGCTTCAGTGTTTGACATGTTTATGTATTAGAAATAAAGTTTGAGATGCTGCAGTGTGTGACATGTTCATGTATTGGAAATAAAGTATGAGATGCCCCAATGTTTGACATGTTTATGTACTGGAAATAGAGTTTGAGATGCTCCAGTGTTTGACATGTTTATGCATTGGAAATAAAGTTTGAGATGCTCCAGTGTTTGACATGTTTATGTATTGGAAATAAAGTTTGAGATGCTCCAGTGGTGACATGTTTATGTATTGGAAATATAGTTTGAGATCCTCCAGTGTTTGACATGTTTATGCATTGGAAGTAAAGTTTGAGATGCTCCAGTGTTTGACATGTTTATGTATTGGAAATAATTTTGAGATGCTCCAGTTTGTGAAATGTTCATGTATTGGAAATAAAGTTTGAGATGCTTCAGTGTTTGACATGTTTATGTATCAGAAATAAAGTTTGAGATGCTGCAGTGTGTGACATATTCATGTAGTGGAAATAAAGTTTGAGATGCCCCAATGTTTGACATGTTTATGTACTGTAAATAAAGTTTGAGATGCTTCAGTGTTTGACATGTTTATGCATTGGAAATAAATTTGAGATGCGCCAGTGTTTGACATGTTTATGTATTGGAAATACAGTTTGAGATGCTTCAGTGTTTGACATGTGTATGTATTTGAAATAAAGTTTGAGATGCTCCAGTGTTTGACATTTTTTATGTATTGGAAATTAAGTTTGAGATGCTCCGGTGTTTGACATGTTTATGTATTGAAAAGAAATTTGAGATGCTCCTAGCTTTGTCATTTTTATGTATTTGAAATAAAGTTTGAGATGCTCCAGTGTTTGCTATGTTTATGTATTGGAAATAAAGTTTGAGATGCTCCAGTGTTTGACATGTTTATGTATTGAAAATAAAGTTTGAGATGCCATAGTGTTTGACATGTTTATGTATTGGAAATCAAGTTTAAGATGCTCCAGTATTTGACATGTTCATGTATTGGGAATAATGTTTGAGATGCTCCAGTGTTTGGGCCCTTTTATGTATTGGTAATAAAGTTTGAGATGCCATAGTATACGACATGTTCATGTATTGGAAAAAGAGTTTGGAATGCTCCAGTGTTTGACATGTTTATGTATTCGAACTAAAGTTTGAGATGCTCCAGTGTTTGACATGTTTATGTATTCGAAATAAAGTTTGAGATGCTCCAGTGTTTGACATGTTTATGTATTGAAAATAAAGTTTGAGATGCTCCAATGTTTGACATGTTTATGTATTGAAAATAAAGTTTGAGATGCCATAGTGTTTGACATGTTTATGTATTGGAAATCAAGTTTGAGATGCTCCAGTATTTGACATGTTCATGTATTGGGAATAATGTTTGAGATGCTCCAGTGTTTGGCCCTTTTATGTATTGGTAATAAAGTTTGAGATGCCATAGTATACGACATGTTCATGTAGTGGAAAAAGAGTTTGGAATGCTCCAGTGTTTGACATGTTTATGTATTCGAAATAAAGTTTGAGATGCTCCAGTGTTTGACATGTTTATGTATTGAAAATAAAGTTTGAGATGCTCCAATGTTTGACATGTTTATGTATTGAAAATAAAGTTTGAGATGCTCCAGTGTTTGACATGTTTATGTATTGAAAATAACGTTTGGGATGCCGCAGTGTTTGACATGTTTATGTATTAGAAATACAGTTTGAGATGCTCCAGTGTTTAACATGTTTATGTATTGGCAATAAAGTTTGAGATGGTCCAGTGTTCGACATGTTTATGTATTGGAAATATAGTTCGAGATGCTCCAATGTTTGACATGTTTATGTATTGGAAATAAAGTTTGAGATGCTCCAGTGTTTGACATGTTTATGTATTGGCAATAAAGTTTGAGATGCTCCAGTGTTTGACATGTTTATGTTTTCAAAATAAAGTTTGAGATGCTATAGTGTTTGACATGTTTATGTATTGGAAATAAAGTTTGAGATGCTCTGGTGTTTGACATGTTGATGTATTGAAAATAAAGTTTAAGATGCTCCAAGGTTTGACATGTTTATGTTTTGGAAATAAAGTTTGAGATGCTCCAATATTTGTCATGTTTATGTATTAGAATTATAGTTTGAGATCCTCCAGTGTTTAACATGTTTATGTATTAGAAATAAAGTTTGAGATGGTCCAGTGTTCGACATGTTTATGTATTGGAAATAAAGTTTGAGATGCTCCAGTTTGTAAAATGTTCATGTATTGGAAATACAGTTTGAGATGCTTCAGTGTTTGACATGTTTATGTATTAGAAATACAGTTTGAGATGCTGCAGTGTGTGACATGTTCATGTATTGGAAATAAAGTATGAGATGCCCCAATGTTTGACATGTTTATGTACTGGAAATAGAGTTTGAGATGCTCCAGTGTTTGACATGTTTATGCATTGGAAATAAAGTTTGAGATGCTCCAGTGTTTGACATGTTTATGTATTGGAAATAAAGTTTGAGATGCTCCAGTGTTTGACATGTTTATGTATTGGAAATATAGTTTGAGATGTCACAGTGTTTGACATGTTTATGCATTGGAAGTAAAGTTTGAGATGCTCCAGTGTTTGACATGTTTATGTATTGGAAATAATTTTGAGATGCTCCAGTTTGTGAAATGTTCATGTATTGGAAATCAAGTTTGAGATGCTTCAGTGTTTGACATGTTTATGTATTAGAAATAAAGTTTGAGATGCTGCAGTGTGTGACATATTCATGTAGTGGAAATAAAGTTTGAGATGCCCCAATGTTTGACATGTTTATGTACTGGAAATAAAGTTTGAGATGCTTCAGTGTTTGACATGTTTATGCATTGGAAATAAAGTTTGAGATGCTCCAGTGTTTGACATGTTTATGTATTGGAAATACAGTTTGAGATGCTTCAGTGTTTGACATGTGTATGTATTTGAAATAAAGTTTGAGATGCTCCAGTGTTTGACATTTTTTATGTATTGGAAATTAAGTTTGAGATGCTCCGGTGTTTGACATGTTTATGTATTGAAAAAAAATTTGAGATGCTCCTAGCTTTGTCATTTTTATGTATTTGAAATAAAGTTTGAGATGCTCCAGTGTTTGCTATGTTTATGTATTGGAAATAAAGTTTGAGATGCTCCAGTGTTTGACATGTTTATGTATTGAAAATAAAGTTTGAGATGCCATAGAGTTTGACATGTTTATGTATTGGAAATCAAGTTTGAGATGCTCCAGTATTTGACATGTTCATGTATTGGGAATAATGTTTGAGATGCTCCAGTGTTTGGCCCTTTTATGTATTGGTAATAAAGTTTGAGATGCCATAGTATACGACATGTTCATGTATTGGAAAAAGAGTTTGGAATGCTCCAGTGTTTGACATGTTTATGTATTCGAAATAAAGTTTGAGATGCTCCAGTGTTTGACATGTTTATGTATTCGAAATAAAGTTTGAGATGCTCCAGTGTTTGACATGTTTATGTATTGAAAATAAAGTTTGAGATGCTCCAATGTTTGACATGTTTATGTATTGAAAATAAAGTTTGAGATGCTCCAGTGTTTGACATGTTTATGTATTGAAAATAACGTTTGGGATGCCGCAGTGTTTGACATGTTTATGTATTAGAAATACAGTTTGAGATGCTCCAGTGTTTAACATGTTTATGTATTGGCAATAAAGTTTGAGATGGTCCAGTGTTCGACATGTTTATGTATTAGAAATATAGTTTGAGATGCTCCAATGTTTGACATGTTTATGTATTGGAAATAAAGTTTGAGATGCTCCAGTGTTTGACATGTTTATGTATTGGCAATAAAGTTTGAGATGCTCCAGTGTTTGACATGTTTATGTTTTCAAAATAAAGTTTGAGATGCTATAGTGTTTGACATGTTTATGTATTGGAAATAAAGTTTGAGATGCTCTGGTGTTTGACATGTTGATGTATTGAAAATAAAGTTTAAGATGCTCCAAGGTTTGACATGTTTATGTATTGGAAATAAAGTTTGAGATGCTCCAATGTTTGTCATGTTTATGTATTGGAATTATAGTTTGAGATCCTCCAGTGTTTAACATGTTTATGTATTGGAAATAAAGTTTGAGATGCTCCAGTGTTTGACAGGTTTATGCATTAGGAAATAAAGTTTGAGATGCTCCAATGTTTGACATGTTTATGTATTGGAAATAAAGTTTGAGATGCTCCAGTGTTTAACATGTTTATGTATTGGAAATAAAGTTTGAGATGCCCCAATGTTTGACATGTTTATGTACTGGAAATAGAGTTTGAGATGCTCCAGTGTTTGACATGTTTATGCATTGGAAATAAAGTTTGAGATGCGTTAGTATTTGACATGTTTATGTATTGGAAATATAGTTTGAGATGCTCCAGTGTTTGACATGTTTATGTATTGGAAATATAGTTTGAGATGTCATAGTGTTTGACATGTTTAGGCATTGGAAGTAAAGTTTGAGATGCTTCAGTGTTTGACATGTTTTGTATTGGAAATAAATTTTGAGAT
Source organism: Ceratothoa steindachneri (assembly GCA_963969495.1). Lineage (NCBI taxonomy): Eukaryota > Metazoa > Arthropoda > Malacostraca > Isopoda > Cymothoidae > Ceratothoa > Ceratothoa steindachneri. The sequence continues at coordinate 15,846,844 of OZ018322.1, read as the reverse complement.
GCTCCAGTTTGTGAAATGTTTATGTATTGGAAATAAAGTTTGAGATGCTATAGTGTTTGACATGTTTATGTATTAGAAATAAAGTTTGAGATGCTGCAGTGTGTGACATGTTCATGTATTGGAAATAAAGTTTGAGATGCCCCAATGTTTGACATGTTTATGTACTGGAAATAAAGTTTGAGATGCTGCAGTGTGTGACATGTTCATGCATTGGAAATAAAGTTTGAGATGCTCCAGTGTTTGACATGTTAATGTATTGGAAATACAGTTTGAGATGCTTCAGTGTTTGACATGTGTATGTATTTGAAATAAAGTTTGAGATGCTCCAGTGTTTGACATTTTTTATGTATTGGAAATTAAGTTTGAGATGCTCCGGTGTTTGACATGTTTATGTATTGAAAATAAATTTGAGATGCTCCTAGCTTTGTCATGTTTATGCATTTGAAATAAAGTTTGAGATGCTGCAGTGTTTGCTATGTTTATGTATTGGAAATAAAGTTTGAGATGCTTCAGTTTTTGACATGTTTATGTATTGAAAATAAAGTTTGAGAAGCTCTAATGTTTGACATGTTTATGTATTGGAAATCAAGTTTGAGATGCTCCAGTATTTGACATGTTCATGTATTGGGAATGATGTTTGAGATGCTTAGTGTTTGGCCCTTTTATGGATTGGTAATAAAGTTTGAGATGCCATAGTATAAGACATGTTCATGTATTGGAAAAAGAGTTTGAAATGCTCCAGTGTTTGACCTGTTTATGTATTCGAAACATAGTTTGAGATGCTCCAATGTTTGACATGTTTATGTATTCGAAATAAAGTTGGAGATGCTCCAGTGTTTGACATGTTTATGTATTGAAAATAAAGTTTGAGATGCTCCAATGTTTGACATGTTTATGTATTGAAAATAAAGTTTGAGATGCTCCAGTGTTTGACATGTTTATGTATTGAAAATAACGTTTGGGATGCCGCAGTGTTTGACATGTTTATGTATTAGAAATACAGTTTGAGATGCTCCAGTGTTTAACATGTTTATGTATTGGCAATAAAGTTTGAGATGGTCTAGTGTTCGACATGTTTATGTATTGCAAATAAAGTTCGAGATGCTCCAATGTTTGACATGTTTATGTATTGGAAATATAGTTTGAGATGCTCCAGTGTTTGACATTTTTATGTATTGGCAATAAAGTTTGAGATGCTCCAGTGTTTGACATGTTTATGTTTTCGAAATAAAGTTTGAGATGCTATAGTGTATGACATGTTTATGTATTGGAAATAAAGTTTGAGATGCTCTGGTGTTTGACCTTCTTAGTATTCCTTTTCTTTGTGCTGTCACGTAGTTATCCGCTTTTTGCACCAAAGCAGGATGCTCTCTCTGCTGATAAATATACATGATCAGATAATTGAAGGACAATTGTTTCACCTTGCCATAATTTATGTTAAATTCAATCAGCATAGACTATAAATAAAGGAGTTTCAAAAGTAAGCAGGTAGGTTCCTACATGGTAAACCTACGCTATTTAACACTACCGTTAGCTACTAGCAATTTTGCCATTTTTTTAAAAAGGAAATAGTGAAACTTATCAATTCAATTAAGTATCATATAATTAGCTTTAATAAATTCCTACCTTCAAATGAATGCGAAGAATGAAAGTAGCATTGCTCGCCGCAGAGATTTCGCCATTGCATGATGTACATACACACTTCACTTTTTTTCGTCAGAAGATTTCACTCTAAAAAAATTTACCATCTAGTAAAGGATGACTATATTACATATTTTTTTTATCTTGCTCGTCTTTATTATTGTCTAATCTCTCCATTTCACACTCTTTCGAAGAAGCTGAACTTGCCATGCATCAGTTGAAATAACGCTGAATTCTCTCACTATAAAACCGAACGCAACTGTGGACATCTGTTAACTAAATTTGAACTGTCGCAAGCAATCTTCCCTCACCGGCTCACGCAGTCAACTGTTTGTGCCATACAAGTTACAAAAAGCTAAATCATGCATTACACGTTCTTAACAGCTATATAAACCTATTATCAGTGAAGTATTTTCAAAAAGTATTTAAATAGATGATTTCAAATGCATTTACAAATACAATTTTAAATACGTAAATGTATTTAAATGCAAAGTATTTAAATACTGCCCACCTCTGATCATGTATTTAAAAAGGAGTTTGAGATGATGCTTGAGATGAAGTTTGAGCCTTCTAGAAATTGGTAATCTTATCGTACTTAAAAGCAAAGGAATTGAGCTTCTAGTAGATATAACAATCGATAACTCTAACTAACAGTTTGGCTGGGGCGAGTGACCCCAAATCCTTCGCTCCTAAGGTGGGTTTGAAAGTGGATTCTATCCTAAGATGGTTGCAATTCAAATGAAGATTTCGAATGATTAAATTAGATTTATTATGGAAACCAGAATAGATTGAGAATCCGTAGTAAGACGTGCTCACTGGAGAATATTTTAATCTCTGTCCCATCATCATCCCCAACAGCATATCGTGTAATTTTCACTTCGAATAACTTCACCAAATCGGCGTGAGGTTTTTCCCAAGTAGCAACATTGGGGCCAGAAATCGGACTATCCCATTCTAACTTCTGAGACCATAGCTTTCTCATAATCAGTCTACCACGAATAAGAACCGGCATGTATAATCCGATGGGGTCAAACAATTGAGAAATTATTGATAGGACATTAAGCTTAGTTTTAACGATTGCATCAAATTTAGGATCAATTAAACCCACTAGATCACCGTTTACTTGATAATCGTATCCCAAGACTTGTTCAACTCCCCAGTTATGTTCCTTGGGCGTCTTCTCGGCTTTGAATAATGGTTGTAACTATTCAAGATTTGTATTCCAAGATATGAGTTTGCGCCCCCTCCCCTTAAACTAACTTTTCATTGAAGCGACTGAACGTTTCTTTGACGAAGTCAGAATCAGTGTTAGTACACAAAATTATCCACATAAAATGAATTCTTAGGAAAACTCTCAAAATGATGTTTTAAAATGAAATTTAGCAAAAATGGGGAGCAGGTTAGACCGAAGACGAGCAACTTGTATCTATAAGAAACCAGTCTGCCTTCTTTAAGCCAAAAAAAGCAGAAACGATTCTTGTCGCCCGCTAACTTCAATCGAATTTGAAGAAAAGTTTGTTTAATGTCGGAAAGTAGAACGAATTTGTTAGAGCGAAAACTACATAGAAGGGAAAACAGAGAAGCAAGTAAATTTACTTTTTCGATGGAAACCTCATTCAGAGAAGGGGCCTGGCCACATTTCTGAAACATAGGTAGGATTTTCCTGATAGTTTGAAGAACAGTTTTTATGTCAGGGCGATCGGGGATCCAAATATAGAGGGGATAGTCTTTGGGTTCAACCGAGATTTCTTAAAAGTTCTAGCCTCTAATTGGCTTTGAAACACTTCACTATAGTCTTGATCTATTTCCTGTTTCTCTAAAGTCTATTTGGCACGCTTCACTGTTACCAAGGCAATTTCGAAATTGGATGGAACTTGGAAAAGTATATCGTAGAACTAGGGCAAGCAAACGAAATACCTACTATTCCTGAGCTCTATCAACTTTTTAAACTGCTTAATTTTAGATTTGTCGATCGGCCCCGTATCGATATCCTTTAACCCGAGAGATTCTAGTGAAAATAGATACTTTAGGCCCAAATCTAAATCAACTTCTGATTATCTGAAATTCAAAAGTGGGAAATAAGAAAGCCACGGACTAAGGGCAAAATTGACTACATGTTCGAAAATTTCGTCAGCTTCCAGTTCCAAATAAGGCCATTGGGGCAAATTAACCTCATTTCCCACTTCGTTTCCCGCCTCACTTTCGGAGTCGGAGGAGCAGGCCCCTATCGGATTACTATCTAGAAGGAAACTACCCCTATCCGTGTACGAGTTATTTTTAGTGTTGTGAGGGGTGTTTGTGGTTATTTGGAGTGCATTGCTTCCCAAGGGAAACCACTTCCTCGCGATGTAAGGAGAGAGCACCCCCTATTTCGTTTGATCTAGCATAGCCGCCCCGGTCTAGCTGAGGAACCCGCAAAACCTCTTAACATTCTTGACAAGATATAGAAAAACGAGAATGTTATTTGATATCCTTTCCCATAGAGAGCCAAATAAAGTGTTTACTTCTGTTGGAATTGGTAACTTTTACACCAAAATGTGTCATCACTTTCAAATTGGTATAAGGTGACTCTCGAAAGGAAACCGAAGCAAGTATCAGGTATCCGACCCCTTTCCATAGATTAATCAACCGTGATTTTTTTTTATCACGCCCTTGGAGAGATAAGGGGAATATCTGTATGTTTCCTCACCCCCCTACTATGAAACCCCTCAGAATGGGACAGAGTATTTTCTCTCTTGCCAATTTATATAAATAAAAGCTTTTCGGTAAAGTAACCGAGCCGTTTGGTAAGAACATGATACCAGCAACAGTGCTCTCTCTTTATTGCTAAACACAGTCAAGTTGGATTAATACCATTTTGCTTCTTAATCTTGAAATGCAACTGCACGAAATTGTGTGAAATTCCTTGTTTGATTCCGACGAAAATTGCAACAAGGACGAATGTTTACACTTTTTTTCAACCAATATTTTCTCGTCACTGAGTTTAGACATTTTAGTTTGCTTTGGTTTTAATACTTACTGTAAGATTACCATTTGTCGCGTTAGTACCAATAGTAAATGTCAGTCTGACACCAATAAATAGTTTATTGTATCTTATAGAAAGATATTTAAGGTTGATCCGGTACTCACGAAGAGTTGGAGAGAGTGGGAGCGAGCGAGAAAGATCTTTATTGTTTTCACTAATACTAGAAATTTTAATTGTAGACACCACTAGTACTGTTGATACTAAATTGTATGCTAGTAAGGGCTATTTGCTTTTTATTTTGATGCACTTCCTAAACCAACGAGAGACTGATCGGAGAATTGCATGTAAAGAGATAGGATTTTGTGGTTTATTAAGATATGGGTAACTAATTAATTAAACTGTATTTTTTTAATATACAAAAAAATAAGATAACACATAAAAGATGGAATTATTTAATTCAATGGAAATTACTAATGGTAAGTATTTTATATCATTGATCTTAATATATCGATTCACTTTAGGCACTGTAATTAAATCTGAATTGATAACTATGATGTGTATTCGGTGAAGTTATATTAGAAACGAATCTGGAATTGCCCAATGTAATGGAGAAGTAGGCTTTGAGGAGTGTTTTTCGTCGATGAGAAGAGAGTTGAGCATCTCGTAAGGTAGAATTACTTGTATTCTTCTTGTCGCTAGAAAGAAGGGAATTGGAGAATGAGATGAACAGAAGGAGCGGATAGACCAATTTGAACTTTCCTTAACTGAGGGAGTTCGGAGTGTCCCTTGTTTGGAGGGGAATGTGTTGTCAGGTAGAGTTGTTTCGGATGAAAACGAAAGGAGATAGGAGCAATCTTGTCTCTTTCGCTCCCAGTGACAACCGAACGTGACTCCCCGGTCGCTCCAGCAGGAATTGTGTATGTGTGTGTGCAAGTTGTGCGAGAAAGCTGGTGGCCAGCGTCCCCTTCAAGATGATTAGATAAAAGTTTTCTGTGAAATTTATTTAAGCAGTTGTGCTGTTTGCGGTGTATCAGTGAAATTTGATAGCACACCAAACCAGGCTTTATTTTAACTTGACCGCCACAGCTATCGCCAAAATCTGCTTTAGCCTGGGTCACACTCAAGAAAAAAATCATTGAACACGTGTGTAGGGGCGCTGCGTCTCACTACATATCTTATTAAATATGTTTCCATAATTAATCTCGAATAATCTAAACATCTCTAATTTAAAGAAATTAAAAATTTTCTCTAACTTTGCAACTTTTCAGGTGAAAGACTTTATACCTTTCGGCTGAGATTCCTACATTAGTTTCATACTTTTTTACATTACTAAAGAGACGTAGTAAATTGTCCCTAGTTTCCATTGGCTGTATTTATCCTCCTTAGGATTCCCTTGCACATAAAAATAAACTACCATCACATAATCCAATTTCATAGGAATATCGATTCTACATAATATTTAAAGATGAAGGCAAAAATACAAATGTGAGTTGAAATACATGAACGAATCATATGTAATTCAAAATTGCAATAAGAAAAGGAGGTGCCATTGATTTCAGAATAGAATTGTTAAAGTCGAAATTGATGTGTTCTGGAATGGGCTCGTCACGGCAATTGGAAATAGCAATATATAACAATGATGGCCATATTTTAATGTTAATTTTCTGTCCTTTGTGAAAAATAGCGGCAAAACAATGGCAACCATCCTTAGTAGTTAGTGTATGACTACTCCGGTCGTGGCTCGCTAAGTTAAGCCAAATGCTTGCGCACCGTGGTTGTAGCCTCGAGGGTTGAAGTAGTTCAATGAGTGATTAAATGATTAATTTGTATTTTTTGAATAATCTGATAAGTGCGTAATCACTCTGGGAGGGGTGTAAAATCGGATGATATTATGTTGCGTGCACACCTTCAGGTTATTTTCTGTAGTACGAAGCTGGTAATTGCGTGCTAAACAAATACAAAAGGGTGTAAGGGTTGGCGATGTAACATACTGTTCTACAGTGTAATGTACGATTACACGAATAGGAGATAGTAAAAATGAGAGTTGGTTGAAAATATTTTGGCTCAAATCAAATCCTTTTCCTAGCTGATGACTTAGGGTTATCTCGGATTATTTTATACTTAAGTAGTTGATAGGAGATGGTTTGATCCATAAATAGCGGTTCCAATAACTAATATATATATACTATTTTTAATTTTGTTTTGGTTGAAGGGGTTATGTTTCAAAGGGAGATTTCGGTCCATTGGAGCAGCTATCTATGGTGAGTAAGGAAAATCAATAAACACTTGCCTTGGATAGTTTAATCTATCCTAGAAAACGTTGGTGGTCACATACCGGACCTGGTCTAAACTAAAGCTAACTTATTTAGAATCTTTATAAGGAGTAAGGATTGCAAAATAATGAATGTATGTAAGAATCAGAACGATTGAGATATATATCTTAGGTAACATTAAGTGATTGATAAAAATCGGTTGCAAATTAATCCGATAAATGTAATCAACTATTAATAAGATTTTTAAACGTCAAGTCAAGCTTGTCGCAGAATACAGATCCTCGCTGTCCAATAAACTACTTAGTAGGGATTTAAGTCTTTCTGTTTAACTAGTTGCAATAAGAATTGAACTGGTGACGCTGGGATGAGTAATTAGAAAAGAATCCAAAATTTAGTATAAAAGTGCGCCAACTCAAACTTCACGAATCATTTTCTGAACTTCACCATTTTGTTTTTTGATATTATAAAAGAATTATTATAAATAACTTTGATAAAAAAACATAAGTCATAACCAAACTAAGATGAAATTATTATGTAAATACTAAAAAAAAATACCCTTCTTAAATTATAGAGTTAGTGATGATGATGACAAAAAACACAAAATAAGGTCTTCCAAACGACCACGAAAACAGCTACTTCAATTCCAATGAGGACAGAAATCGGTTTCCACTACAATTCCTTCAAAACCACAGTTAAAGAGAAGACTCCTGCTCGTATTGATGCTCTTTAACATGATAACTCGTAGACCTTCAGGAACTATTTACGAAAATGACAGTAATTTGTAAAAATGGGACGAAGCTGTTTATTCTTTTAACATTAGGAGATATATGATCATAATGTTGACGGTATATACTGTTATGATATTTACTAATTGCTTTTCAGACTGAAAGTTGACCTTTATTTTGGTTAGACGTGAACCCCTTACAAGATTTCCTAAAAGACTTCAAAATGCTGATTTTTAAGGTTTCTATAAGTGTCTTATTCCATATTACAATATGTGTTGTTCCTGCAACTACACTTGCCTCATTACAAATATAAGTTCACCATCGGAAAGGGGGAGAGACAGAAACAAAAAAAAAATGCCCACGAGGAATTCCTTTCTTCTCATTACGGATGAGTTCCAACCCTACTGAGGACTCCAATCCACTCAACTCGGCGGCCTCGTCAGGGCTGTTGAGAGGCTAGCAGGAGAACTTACAGACGAGGAGTTTTACCTCATCGAGCTCTTCGTCCTTGTTCTCATCCTCGTCCTCATTCCCGATCCTCGATACTCTCTGGCCACATCATGGACTCCATCTCGTGGACTTCTCCGCATTGATATTTGTACCGGTATCATCGCAACTTTAAGCCATGGAAGTTTCGACCTGTGGTAATGTAGTTACTTCGCTCCCCCTTCTTTAGAGAAAAGTGAAAGGTTTAAATTCCTGGTTCTTCATGCAAAGCTCCGCATTTTTTTATCTCAATATTTACAGCAAAAACTAACGAGCGCGTCTCTGGCACAACGTTGTAAGGGGACATCTGTAAAAAAAAAATATGAAGGTGAAGGAAGTAAAAAATATGTAAAAGATATATAACCTCGACCCTCCTACAATTAAGGAACCTCGTAGGGAACGTATCAGCGCCATCTCCTTGCAGGTGCGGGACTCCGCGACTAGTTACTACTCCCTCCTAGGTGACACTAGTCCACAATCTCCCGTTTTGGATATTCAGAAGTCAGAAGAGAGAAAGCGGCGTCCCATCGAATTATCACTCCTATGAGTCTTGGATAAACCGAGTCCTTTGTTTTATAGAAATCTATTTTCCCTCACTAATTACCTTAAAAGAATTCTGCTTCACAACCGACAATATATCAACAGTGCGCCAGATTGTTTGCCTTATTTCCCTCTCTTATTTCTCTAGTGCATCCAGTTAAACAGGTATACTCATAACCAAATACCAATTTGCAAAGCTGAAGACGATTGGTAAGAAATTATAAAGAGGTCATCTATTTCGCTATTCGCATCTCTGCCTTCTTCTTAAATCCTGTTACTAAACAAGCTAAGACTTACAAACCGGTGTGTGACTTTCGGTAATTAAACAAGTTGACTAACCTTGATATATATCCCATTCCTTTCCTCTCTTCCTTCAGGGCACTCATCATAGTTTCGATTGTCTTTTCGAAGCTTTATGAACTTTAACGGGAATCAAAGAATCAACTATTCTTTAAGTTAAAGTTACCACTCCGTTTAGACTCTTTGAAATTGCTTTCATGCCTATTGGCCTAGAATTATAAACCCAGGCATTTGTGCGTTTAAAGTAACCCGTCACCTTCCCCTTTTTTTTCGTTTTTAGATATTTTAATTCTTTTTTAATTTTATCATAAAGAACATATCATCTCCAAATGAAATTAAGTCTCCGTAAATGCCAGTTTGACTTGATAAAATCTAACTTACTCGAGCATCTATCAACATCCGGTGGCATTTTGGTTATTTGAATGGGAGACGGCCATTTTAGGTTTCCCTGTTTATTCTGTCCTGTCCAAGTTTTAAACAAAATACGTCAAAAAAGCAGCTACCATGCTTCCTAGGTACGAAGAAAACTCTCAAGTCCGCGCAACCATGTTATCTGAATGCAAACCTGACATTTCTAACTGCGAAAACTACAATTATAAAAACCTCGACCAATAAACACCCACTATCAATTGCCACCCCCAATTATGCCCCCTTCGGATGTGAATTTGGATAAGGGAGGGGCTCATAGAGTAGTTCAAAAGGAAACTAGAGGTATCTTTGCATTTGTTCTTAGCTAGGCTGACTACAGCCTAGCTAATTCGGTCAAAATATTTATGCCATTAAAGCAGTCCTTCAGATTATACATTATAGGATACCATAAGGCTCTCATTTCCTCTCACTTTTGAAACTCTCACCTATACCTCCGTCCCGTGACTACCAGACAGTTGGACATTATAACCCATTACGATGAGAATATGTAATTGGCTAAACCTTCAAACGTTCTACTAGTTCGATCTCTTTCGCTTTCCATCCCACCACAATCGATGGAAAGGAGTAACTCAACCAAGAGTCGTTCTTAAGTAAACAGTTATCAGCTTGTTTAAGCTGTCATAAAACAATTTGTGGAAGTATCCTTGCTTGCCCCAAGTTTATCTACCCTAATCTCTTTAATAAAAAAATAAATTCATATAATTATGCGAAAGTGAAACAGCATTATCAATCTCTAAGGGATTTTATGGAACATGGCACGCAAACTTATTGTTATCACCTCTTTTTCTCTCAAGATAAAGTAAATATAAAAAATCCCGTTTGATTAATTTATGCTAAGGGTTCTGATACTTTTTCTGAGTTCTTATCGAGAGGAAATTTTCAGTCTTCCGCACTTACTTTGAAATATTTTCTCAAATTTTATTCTTTAGGAATTAGACACATTTTACCGATTGCTACCAACTGATTGAAACTAGTAAATTCTTCCCAAGGTTTTTCCAATCAGCATTGATAGTTTGTTCTTTATCAGATCAATAGTCTCACAAAATTATAATTTCAGCATACAACGCAAAAGAAAGCTGACGATTCATTCTCCCCTGCTCAACCATTTTATATGGTACCTCTTTACGACTTCCCTGCATCTCTGTACATGGGGGTAGGGTGACTCAGTTTATGCGTTCGATAAGCAAATAGCACATATTCCGAATGACCTTCACACATGTAAACACGCGTTTGTTAAAACTTCGGACAACTCAAAATGAATTATCCTTGGCCAGAACCGATAGAAATTAGTAAAACAAACCACTTCACGATTTTAATAAGTCCTATTTGGGTTAGAATGATATACTCGTAGCTACGGCATTTAAAGTCGTTCTGTCTACCTTCCGCTAGGTACGTCTTGGCAGATAATAAAAAATTTTCTTAGACAATGAAAATTTATTCAAATCTTATATTTAAAATTCTAGCGGTGAAAAGAGGCGATCAGAGTGAGATGTTTCCTTTCAATTCAAAAAATAAAGTTCGTTTTCACCTGAGAACGGAAATAAAAGATACCTTTCACAAGATTTGACAAAAGAGACAATACAAGTACTCCATTTTATTGCTCTTTTAACACTTAAATACATTTGTATTTTAGAAAACATTTATGATAGTAGAAAACTGTTGATCAGTTTTATCGTTCCTTCTACCTTTTTATCAAGTGTCTTTACTTATGCTTTTAGTTTAAATACGTAAATTATTTTAACTAAAGTTAATAATTCCTGAAACCGTTTCAAAGATGATGCCTGATTCAAATTTTTAAAACAAGATTCGTGTCATTTTTCCCAATCTCCAGTTACTCATCTTTCACTCCGAAGAATCTTTTTGATTAATAAATATTCCACCTGCTTCCATTGCTTCTCTTTGACATAAATGAGCAAAGAGACAAGAAACAGGAGTTTTTTAATCCAGGGGAAAGGGACATTAGAAGAAACAAGAATCAATGCAAGCAAAGGACGGCACAATGAAGGCAATCCATACTGATAAGACAGAAATCACTCCAGGAGAAAAAGTTTGAATTATCCTGGCCAATAATCAAATCAGGGTCTACTGATTGCCGTTGAGACGCTCTGTTACCAAGCTACCAGGCAAAGCGACTCAAACCCACCCAAAGCGACACCCTGTCCACCTAGTATCTCTCCAGGTAAGGAACATCCAATGGATTTTTATACCATATCTTCATACCCACTCTTAATTTAAATGCTCAATATCCATGTCACATCGAAAGAAAGATCAAAGCGGTTGCTCGCTGCCTCGGTGTGCACGGTTCGAATCCCACCCTTGCACGGAAATTTGCGAATTAGAAAATAACATTGCCGAAGAAAAATTAGCCTGTTTTTCTGTTTCTTGCGGTTTGCTGAATATATATATATATATATATATATATATATATATATATATATATATATATATATATATATATATATATATATACATATATATATATATATATATATATATATATATATATATATATATATATATATATATATATATATATATATATATATATATATATATATATATAGCACGTGAGGTTCGCAATGAATGCAATGTCCTGCAGGAAAAAATGAAAAGGTGTTTCCAAGTACTTTCGAACTTTATTCAGTTCATTCTCAAGGATAACTACAAGAGAAAATATTATAATAAGGGTATATATAAGCTAGTAAAAGATAAAGGACGCCTCTAAGACAAGAAATCACCAGTTTATGTGTGTGTGTGTGTGTGTGTCCATTTTTAGGAATCAAAAAATCATGTTCTAACTCCCCCCCCCCCCATCTCCCTCTCTCTTCCCACAATTTCCCCATTGTCCCCTACTTCTCTCCAATTTTCCCCTTCCCCCTTTCACCCCCTCACCTCTTACGCTCTCCCTCCTCTCTACCTCATCTCCATCGCACCTCCCCCTCTCTCTCCCCTTCTCCTCCTCTCACCTCTGACCCTCCCATCTCTCCCTTTCTAAATCCTCCCCCTCATTTTCTCTCTCTCCCTCCATATCACCTCTCACTCTCCTACCCTTCTCTCAACAACCACCTTGCCGTCGGTGAGAGAGCTTGCGCGATCTGCTTGAGATAAGCTAGTTAATCTGGGAGACTTTTAGTCCGGCAGGGTCACTCATGCCAGTAAGTTAGCTTTAGTAGGATCCAGACTAAGGGTTGTCAAACTCCCCTACCACTTCTTTGATGCGTCTCCTTGCATCCCCCTACTAACCTCTTCGATTCTGTTAGTACTAAGTTTCACCAACTCTCTTCAACTGTCAAAAAAAACAAAAACCCAACAACAAAAAACAAACATTCATCTATATTACACATAAGTTGTTTAGTCATAAGGGCCTCACCAGCTACCTTATGCCATGTGAGAAGAGAGGCTATGAAACTTCTTTAAATAACGCCTTGGAGCACTCATAGGTTGCAAGAGAATGAGATTGAAGGGATCTCAGGTGTTTGGGGTACGATTAATGGAGAAATGCTAGGTACCCCTTAGAAGCTTTCTCCTAACGTGTAATTGCCTGACCAGCTCCCTGTGACCGCTACTTGGTGAATAAAGGCTCAACTGCTCTTTGGTGAGAGAGCTTTTGTGCCTTGCTGGTTGCCAGATCAGCTAGAGATCTCGGATGAAGTCGTGGGCACTTAGCTTTACTATTTGCCTTAAGTCTGGCCGTTTTTAGTTGATTAGTAGGGCTTAGTAGGAAGACAGTTACACCTAAAGCACCCCTGTCGAAAAATCAGGGAACTAGTTCACTGGGGCTCTTGTGCTGCTCAGTTGGGAGCTGCGGCACGATTGGGGACTTCTGGCCCAGGGGAGCCCTTAAACTTGGTGTGCTTGGTTAAAGGGTTTCTGTTGCCGAACGACTGAAAACCTCCTGGAAATAGGCAGATGTGATTAGTGGGAGAAAAAATCACCAAAACCCCTTTTTTAATGCTTATGGTCCCAGAATTATTAAGATGGCGAAGAAGAATGGTCCTCCGTTATGCAAATTAACCTGCAAAATCTGAAAAGTTTATAGATGGAGTGAAGACTTCTGGAACAGGATCTGCAAGGAGCTCACATATGCCGTTATTGTCTGTGACTTCTGCGAACTGGAGAAGCGCCTGGACGAGAGCATCGCTAAACTGAGAGAGGAGAACTTCCTCCGTAAAAGGGAGGTTCACCTCTTAAAATCAGAGAGGTGCAGATGCTCAGGCGAGGGCGAAGGATAGAAGCCTCGGACGTTCAAGAGCAGGAGGCTTCTGCTGCAGGACTGACTCAACGAGCCAAAAAGAAGAAAAGAAAGAGGAAGAAGGGAAAGAAGAAAAAAGAGAAATTAGAAAGAGAAGAAGAGAAAGTAGAAAGAGAAGAAAAAAGTGGAAACAGAGGACGAGAAAGGAGAAACAGAAGAAAAGAAACGAGAAACAGAAGAAAAGACAAAGAAAGACAACAAGAAGAAGAACTACAGAACTACAGAACTACAGAATCTAGGACCAGCAAAGACCCTAAGGTCCGCTCGAGGCTAGTCCGCTACATTACATCCGAAACTACGATAAACACTTATCTACGAAGAAGAAGAAGAAGAAGAAGAAGAAGAAGAAGAAGAAGAAGAACAAGAAGAAGAAGAAGAAGGAGAAGCAGAAGAAGAAGAAGAAGAAGAACAATAAAAATGTAGAGAAAAAAAGAGAAAACCCGCAAGGCGCTTCCGAAAGGAAAGACTCAGTCGTCTGCAGACAAATGTGCAAGGGTCACCCTTATTGGTGATTCTCAAGCACGGGGTATGCAGCCCCTGCTAGCGGCCCGCCTTCGCACTAGTGTGGAGGTAAGCTCCCTGCCAGGACGGGGTAACCACTACATCAGAGTAGAGGCTGAGAAATCACAGATTTCTGAGAACTCAGTCGTTGCTCTGATGGTAAGTGGCAACGACCTCTACCTGAGAAGAGGTAGGGTAGGCCCTACGGATAAAATCCCCCACACAGTCATGGGCGCCGTGGATGACTGTGGGCTATAAACCCGAATGCGTGTTGTGGTCGGGATGCTCCCGAGGAGAGGTCCAACACGGACCGCTCATTCGATGAAACGTCTCTTTGAACCAGCGCCTGAGATTTGTGTACGGCAGAGGGGGTCGTTCTTGTGGACCCGTACCGCACCTTTTATGGTAGAAATGATCTCTACCAAATGGATCGGGTATATTTTTTCTTTAAAGGAAAGGCCTTTCTGTCGAACATGAACCAGGATTTTGTAGAGAGGACCCAAAGGAGTGTCCGGCCCAGAGTGAAGGCGGACGTGCGCCAGTACGCTCGCGTCACTCCTGGCACGACCTTTTCGGAGGTTGACGAGAGCAGTGCCACCGCGCCAACAAGCCAGCCGGGAAACGGAATAGGATAGGGAGTCCTACATTCAGGGCCTCACTGAAAGTTTTTTTTCTTCAATGCGAGGTCAATCAGAAACAAGTTTGTTGAACTTCGTGCCCTTGTGACGACAGAAGAACCCGAGATAGTGGTCATAACGGAGTCATGGGTAAAAACCTTGAACTGAGATTCTGAGGGGTAATTCATGATTCCGGGCTACCAACTCTTTCTAAAAGATAGGCTAGACAGAGAGGGTAGCGGTATGATGTTGTATGTCAAGGATACACTCAAAACGACGAACTGCAAAATTATACCGACTACGAACTCCTAGGTGTAGACCTAGAGATAGGTCCTGCCGGATACAGGATCCTGCCTCTTTATAGACCCCCTGCCCAACTCGTTGAAAAGGACAGGGAGCTGTACCGGCTGCTAAGTGAACTTGTTGAAGACATAGTGTGTATCGTCATGGGAGACTTCAACAGCCAAGTTGACTGGGAAACCAGAGAACCCTGTGGCGAGAACGCACTACTCCTGGAGTTCCCGAACAACGAGTTCCTGACTCAATGGGCGAGAGAACCGACGAGGGCAATAATACCCTCGACTTGGTCTTCACCTCTGAGGATTACATCGTTAAGGATCTCTCGGTAGGTGAAGAGCTCGGTGGCAGTGATCCTGACTAGTCAGATTTATAGTCAAGGTCGCCAAGGTAGAGTCTGAGACTAGTAAATCGAGGAAACTTGATTTGAGAAGAGCAGACTTTTCAGGTATTCGTGTTGTCTTGACTGATGCGAGGCTAGAAGTGTGCGATGGTGTTGAAGATTCGTGGAATAGATTCAAAACTACCTTCATGAGTCTTCAATCACAATTCATCCCTTTGTAAAGCCTTCGTCGGTCTTCCGTTCAACCAAAGTGGTTTAATCGAGAAGCGGTCAACTGCTGAGGGATAAGAGAACGGTGTACCGGCAGTCAAAGATTTCTGGAGACTTTGAGGAGTATCGTAGGCTAGCAACGACGGTGAAGTCCAACATAAGGGTGGCAAGGCGTGCTGAGAAGCTCCAAGTGGAGAGAATCTGCAAGGAGAATCCCAAGGAGTTCTTTGGTTATGTAAACAGCCGTTAACCAATCCATCGCACGATTGGCCGTTTAGTTAATAAGGATGCGGCATTAAAGCACTCAGATGCAGAAAATGCTAACCTCTTCAACGACTACTTCTCTTCAGTGTTTACTGAAGATTGTGGTCCTATCCCTCAGCCCACGGATTCTTACTCGGGGGGAAAAACTGGAGGAAATGGACCTCACCCAAGGAGAAATAGAAAAAATAATATCACTGATCTAAAGACGAATAAGTCCCGTGGCCCGGACCGGCTTTCTACCTAAAGTGTTGAAAGAAGTGTGCGATGAAGTGTCACGACATCTGAACATAATCTTCAACATGTCAATCTGGACCGGATGCGTTCCTAGAGAATGACGTGAAGCGGAGGCGACTCCTATCTTCAAGAAAGGAGACTCTAGGCCAGCCGTTGAACTACCGACCTATTAGCTTAACCTCAATAGTCGGTAAACTCATGGAAAGCATCATGGTGGACAAAATAACGTCACATTTAGACGCAAACTTGCGATTGAGGAGTTCCCAGCACAGGTTCGGAAGGCAACGGTCATACCTAACGAATCTTGTGGAATTCTTTCACTTTGTTTTCAGTCAGCACGACCGGGATAAGGTGGTGGATATTATTTACTTAGACTTTCAAAAAGCCTTCCATAAGTTACCACACTGCCGCCTCCTCCAGAAAGTACGTACGCTTGGCATAAACAGAAATGTAGCAAGTTGGATAGAGAACTGGCTAAGTGGCAGGCGGCAACGGGTGATGCTGAATGGACAGGCTTCTGCGTGGGTGCCCGTTACTAGCGCTGTTCCTCAAGGTTCTGTCCTGGAACCACTATTGTTCCTCATCTACGTCAACGACATGGACGGTGACATGGTTGTGAAGATTTCTAAATTTACCGATGATCCTAAGCTTGGTATGAACGTTGCAAAGGATGGAAATTCTGCCCGCCTGCGGGAAGATCTTCGGAAGATTGGGGAGTGGTCGGACACGTAGCAAATGCCTTTAAACGTGAACAAATGCAAAGTGATGCATATCGGCCACCGAAACCCCCAATCTCAGTATATCCTTATGGACACTGCTCTTTAATCTACCGACACTGAGAAGGACTTGAGTGTAACAATCACTAGTGACCTCAAGTTCTCAAAACAACGCATAGAGGCGAAGAAAACGGCCCAAAAGATTTTAGGCTATATAAAGCGACATTTTGGATATCGAAACAAAGAAATAGTACTCTATTTGTACAATTCACTTGTCTGACCGCACCTGGATTATCCCGTACAATTTTGGAGTCCTTCGTTTCGAAAGGATATCGCGAGATTGGAACGTGTGAAAGCCAGGGCAACCAAACTGATTCCCTCTATCAGACACAAAAGTTATGACAATAGATTAATGGAATTAGATCTGTTCTCGTCGGAGACCCCAAGACTGCGTGGTCAGCTTATCGAAGTGTTTAAAATACTTCGAGGCTTCGACAATGTAGACTACACTGATGTTTTCCAACTTAGTGAGGGCAGAACCTAGAAATCACGGCTACAAACCTGAGCTGAAGCGTTAACACCACGATCTGTGTGGGAGATTTTTCACATATAGTATTTGTGATAGCTGGAACGCATTTCCAGTGGATGTTGTCAGGAGCAATTCTGTTGATCAGTTCAAGTCAAGACTGGACAAAGTCTTGAAAAGTGGCCGTTTGGGCACGTAAGCCGTTGAACAGAATTGTGCCTGCTCAACTGCTAGTTCAAAGATACCCTCTCTGAATGGACCGAAAGGTCTTCTAGGGTACTTCTTATCCTTGTAGCTCCTTCTAGCTCTTCTCCCGCCCCCTCTCTACCCTTTCTTTCTCTCTTACAAAAAAAATCCATAACAAGAAAAAATTCTCTCCTCCCTCCCCCCTCTTCCACAATCCATCTCATCCTTTCCCCCCTACAAAAGGACATCCAAATAAAGATAAAAATTACCCCCCAAAATTTCTTTAAATATTGAGTTTATATAAGACCCTCAATCTGTTTCTGTGGCCACAACGTTGTTCACTCAGGACTAACGGTCAGTCTCGCGTGGGCGTAAATTGCCGAACACCCACAGTGAAACGTTTACTCGTTATAAGTATATTATATGAGAGGGAGAGTGTGCACCTCTTCTGAATATATCTTTAACCAATGAATAATAATAATCAGCGAGTAAAGATATTTTGTGCCACAATAGAAGAATTTCAAACAATGGTCTTCTGTATTTATTTGCGACAGGACTTGTTATCCGGGTCAACGTCATGGATAAAATGTCTTACTTAATTTTCGAACTCATATTTTACCCGGGCAACGACGGGTATGTCTACTGGTATATATATATATATATATATATATATAAACATGTATAATACATTTGTATTACATGTTTGTCCCACTTTGCCCAGTTCCTATTCTCATATTTGATGATAGCAATCCTAAACCGGAGAAAGAAAAGGGATAAATTTCGCTATAAAAATAGCGGCCATAATCCATTTCTTTCCTTGAAAGTAATGATTTTTGAGACCAGAGCGCAAATCTCATTATTCCACTTAATTCGAATCGGAATTTATAATGAACAAAACAATTCCCGTGAAAATCTAAAAACTACACCCGCCAAGACGATTCTGTGCACTTGAAACACATACACTCTTACAACTGCAACTACTTACCACTCATTGAAAAATCAAATGGCTGCGAGTGTTAGTTTTTTTCGGGTCAAAGAAATGATTTACTTTGTATTTCAATGTATTAGAGAAATTAAGAAACTGCTGTAACTCCAGAGAGCACGTTCAATCAACGAAGAAAGAATAAAGAGAAGGAGAGATGGATGAAGGTAAAAAAAGGACAATATAAATCAAAATTATCAGAGACCAATTCTAAATATTAAGCCTAGAAGCGTATTATGAACAACCGGGGAAATTCATACAAAAAAAAATATTATATAAAAATACTTCCAAGAGGCTCATGTCGAAGGCCTTAATCTAGTACTCATCCATTTTTATTTTTTTAATAATTAATTCTTCTCAATTTACTCCTTGTCCCCAAGCCTACCTTCTCATAATAATAAATTCATCGCAAACGAAAAAGCAATAAACATTCACTTAACATAATTTAGATGCGAGGTAGGTATACTTTTAACGATTAATCAAATCATTGTATTCTGACGCTCGTCAGTGAAAAGCCATGTATTTAAAGAATTTCAGAGTGAGAGTATATATCGGAGGGATACAAATCAAACAAGTCAGGGAATTCAATTACCTAGGAAGTACTGTGTCAAAAGAGGCAGACAGTGAGAAATAAATAAGGAGAAGAATAATATTGGCAAAAAGTGCTTTTATGAAAATGAGAAACTTAATGAATCTGAACTTGGGAATGACATTAAGAATTAAGTTGTTAAAGTGTTATGTTTGGTCAGTTTTAACATACGGATGTGAGTCTGGGATGATTAATAAGAATATGGAAAAGAAATTAGAAGCAACAGAACTGTTTTTTTGAGAAGGATACAAATTTTCCCTTGGACAGCAAGAACAACGGATGAGGAAGTATTAGGACGTGCAAGACTGGAGATAGGCTTAATAAGAAGTATCCGACGAAGGCAGCTGTAGTTCTTGGGACATATCCAGAGAGCAAGAGGAATAGAAAGAGATTGCCTGCTGAGCAGAATTGAAGGAAGAAGAGCCAGAGGAAGACAAAGGAAAAGGTTCATGGAGACCCTAATGGAAAACATGAACAGAAGATGGACTGTGACAGATCTAGTCAGGAAGGCAGAAGATAGAGAAGAAGGCGCTCTATAGTAGCTAACGTCACCTGACAGGGACTTCGGTAAGTAAGTAATTTAATAATCACTGTTAGATCCAAGATCATCGAAATCCCGACAAAGAACCGTTGAGAAGTGACACTTCATGGTGAGCCTCCAGCCAAAGTTTTACCGCGAAAGTTATTTGAAAAATGAACGAGCGGCAAATCGAAGAAAAGGATCGCAAACCCAGAGTTTACGCGAAATGTTCCTGAGTTTAGCGATGGGAAGGAAGTAGGGCAGGAAAAATAATAAAGGCATTCTAATCATAATACCGATTCTTGGAACCTGTGACAATTTTGTGTTGTTAATTGGAATAAGTCGAACCTATAAGGCTGGATAATACTCATACTGTATCCTGGCGTTCAAAGGCAACTAAGCCTTTATAAGAGTGCCTATTCTTGGAAAACGTGTTCTGAATTTAACGTTGTATGAACAAGATAAAACCAATTTAATAAATAGGCGAGGTTGAAATAGCACCTAGCCAGTTCCTGTCAATACAATCATTTTAGGGCTGGTTGGGATTAATTAGAGTGTGCGTGTAGAGGGTTTATGATGGAAGTGAAGTGCTGAAGACAATTATAACCTTTGGGTAAAATTGGTTACCTTTCTGTCTTTGTCATCATACCAACCATTAAATATAAACCTACACAATATCTTATAACCAAAGAAGAGAAGAATCGATCACAGACATACAATCACAATCTTTATTTAACCCATTGGTCGTCAACCTTGGCCATTTGGAGGTTTGGTGGGCGGTAAGAAAATTTACAATGTAAAATTAAAATTTTTGTAGAAATAAGACAAAATTCTATCGAAAATCTGCTCGCTAAATTAAATTCAGGAGTCTCAATTTCATAATATCGCTGTTTGATCCAATTATTAATGTTTTCGGATTTTTATTTTGGTAAGTGGTTGGCTAATTTCTTTAGCTGTGGGCCTAAAATGTTGGGGCATAAGAAGCTGAAGGCCACTGCTTTAACTTATCCATATACAAAATTGGAACACAGCCCACCAAAGAAATTTCTTCTAATAACGACGCGAGATCAAAAGAAAGAACGATCCCTTTATCAAATTTAGTCAATGTATTAAGGTGATAACTCATCTTCTTAAATAAAATTATTAATATTTCCTTTTCTTCCAAGTTTTTATTATAAAAAGATGTTAATGCGTGATGCAACCGTTGCTAAAATATCAAAGACCATTTAACAATTTTAAATGTAGTTTATTTCACCATGAAAAACGTCTTCTACATATTTTACTTATTTTGGATGTTTTTTTGCACTGCATCGTTTGAAGGATATTATTAGTTCCTCGAAATGAGCGAATGGCTCAAGTCAAAGCGAAATCTTATCAAAGGTTTAGAGATTCACCCAACGGATCCTAAAGGCTCTTTTAAATGAAATATATTGCGTTGAAGACGAATAATAAAACAGTTAAAATAATTCATTCTTGCAGTTCCAGACGCTTCTTGGTTATAAAATTACTCACCTGTAGGAGTTTCTCAACCATTAATCCTCGTACCCCTCACAGCTCCTCTTATTTCCCCAAATTCATAAAATTTTTCCTATTTTTATTTTGGAACCCAATTTAGATGATCATGTTTTGAGTCTTACTGATAGGTGCAATGTGTTGGCAGCACTTGACACATAAGAATTATTTTAAACTCACGTGGAACTTCCATTCTTTTTACACTGGATGAATAATCAGCACATCGAAATTGAAGAAAGAAAGGATGAGGATGAGGAGTAAGTAGAATAGACAAATCTAAATAATGTGTAATATCATCACCATCTATAATGAGGCGTAAGTACAGGAGTATGAAAGAAAGCTCATGTACACATAGATTTTTGTAAGATATATGTAAGAGGCCGGAGGTCAAAGGGTGAAAGGATGTGCGAATAAAGAGATTGAGGGTAAGGGGGCATGTGTAAACATGACCTGCAAGTACAAGCAGCGTCCCCGCCACCCTGCCCAAAAGCCCCCATCGCACGTTCAGTGAGACATTACCTGAGCGACACCGTCAACACCAAGCTCAATCGAAGACTTATCTCTGCTTTATATATTCCCTCACAATCCACAATCAATAGACTCTCATAATTTTAGGGGGAAGGAAGAGGGCGCAAAGTTTTCTTACATGTGTCTTCTTCCTTCAATATCATGTAACATTGTTATTACTTACGCTACGCGTTTGTTCGATAGATTGATACATTTTTATGCCTTAATCGTAGCTCAGGGGGTACAGGTATTGATGGAGTGTTCAAAGTATAAAATTTATTCCACTCCCCTTTCGAAAATTACACATTAGGGCGCAATTTTTCATGCCCGATTTTATAAACACTCAGGTTTTAGTGTTAAAATTCCAATCGGCGCATTTTCTTGATCTTATCAATTTTGACCATAATCAACAATTTTTAAATCCTTAAAATACATGACATGAACGTATTTCAGTAACGCGACATTTGCGATGAATTAAGGGGTGAATATTTCATACATATTTCATCCTCGTCCCAATTCATTCCACTGTTTAGCATGTTGAGCAAAATCCCCCCCAAAGAAGATTCCACGGACCATTCTTTACCGATCGAGTCTGCTCCATTGAGTGAATTTCTCACTTAGGAGTCTCTTAGGAGACTCTCATTGTCCAAAGCTGTCCACTTAAGATTTCGTTTATCTTCAAAAGTAATTTTCTAGACATTTTTGTACATGTGTATTATTGGACAACGAGACGGAAGGAAAGAAAGTAAAACACGGGCGTAAATTTCACGGGGAAAAATTTACTTCCAAATTTACACCAGTAGGCACGAATATAAGGACATCAGACCTACAAGAAGGACTTATGATTGGTAAATATAAGTGGGACTTAGATGCCAACGAGGAGAAGAGAGATAAAAAAAGCTCTCTTCCTTGTTGACATCGACCTCTACGAAGAAATATGCGTAACAGTGACCTCATCGAAATACAAAAATAAAAGGAATGGGAAGCTCCCCGAGACCAGATAAGAGAACTTGGAAAGAACCAAACACATCACAAAACATGGAAAACACAAACAAAACACTGACGGTACTGACAATAAACGTAAACGGATGGACAACCAAAGAGAATATTTATGGGAATATATTTAGAAAAACAGAGAGGGGCATAATTCTAACAACGGAACATCGACTAGACACAAGGACAAGGAAAATAAAAATAAATTCTAAAACTTTGAAGGGAAATTACACACAGAAAAGGTACAATGGGTCAGCGATCGCCATAAAGAGAAATCCGAAGTTCAAACTTCTCCCTGAACTTGATGAATCCTTTGTGGCGATCGAGATCCCAACCCTCGCGGGAAACTCGTGGTGGCGGCAGCATACCAGCACTCAAGAAGATGCTACCTTCCCCTAACCAACTTCCTCACGTTAATTTGAGAATAAAGGCTAGTTTTTTTCGGAGGTAACATAAATGAAAACCTTAGAGAACCAGGTTACAAGAGGATAAACGAGAAAGGAAGAAACCTGGAACTCCTAATGGGCCGAAACAACCTCTAGAGAATTTCATGTAACGATAAGACCGGACTTTATATTGACTAGCAGCAACTTCTCGTTCAATCACTACAGCATACCGGGGCGAATAGACTGAAGTGATCACATCATTGAACTCTCGGTAGTTTCCACCGTGACGATGTAGTGTTTTGCTCTGAGGCCTTACTTTCTGATTTTAGGCATATGTCTGAACTTCTTATTCCAGATTTTAACAAACCTATACTTTTGAGATGCAATTCTATTCCTCGGGCTCAGGGGATATGCATCTATATACCCTCCTCATTTAGTGCTTCATGGAAGGCCAGATTTGAGTGTGGCTGTCATGAGATGATCCTCATTCATATCTGTGGCCGTTTCAACAATTATTATATATTTGCTTTATATAGGAACCTTGACCTGGATGATAATATTTAGGATTGCCTTTTAAATGCTATGGATGGAATCCAGGAATCTTACGCTAAGACCTCTTTTATCTTGTTTGGGATTTTAATGCTCATCATCAGCAACGGCTGAATTCCATTTTTATTTCTGCAACGACCCAGCATGGTCGGTCTGGGCTGCCTAGACTTCTGTAATCTTGCTGGCTGTTAGCAGCTGGTTCGTGATCCGACCAACATTTGTGGAAATCGCCTGGATCTCTTTTTTCTACGGATGTTCCTGCCGTTGATGATATACGGGTTGTTCCGCCCCTTGGTAACAACCCTTACACTCTGGACTAAATTTTAAGATTCAAACCAAATTTTTACCATCGGATGAGTCCATTACTCGAGTGGTCTATTTGAAATCCCGTGCCATCATGAGATGACATGGTGCTTATTAAATATCCCTAATTCACTTTCATTTATTTTGTATCTTGAAAACAGTATTCTAATTTGTCCTTAACCATTTACACGGTTTAATTTTTGGTTTATTTATGTTAGATATAAATTTAAGTCATGAAATTGTTGCAGGTTGCCATTTATGTTGAAAAATGATAATGTATTGTTCAGTATTTGTTAAACAAAGGATTTATTCGAATTAAGGAAATGTATGAGAAAATTAGATACCAAATGGGTCTAAATCAATATCCTATCAGTTTGATTAGATTCTTTACCAATTTTAATGCCTCAATTTCTTTTGTTTTTAAGCTGCGAGAAGTAAAGAAGAGGTGGAGAATGAAGTAGAATGAGAGAAAATTTATGAATTTTAGATTGGGGAAGGAACGAATTGAGGTATGTGTGTATAGTTTGCAGAGAAACTAGCTGATCTCTTTGTTGGATTCTTTTTCTCGAGTCACTTTCTTTGTTGTTATACCATAAATATAGTAGGCTAACTTTGTGAGTATTTATTCACTGTGGAACTTTGTAGCATTCAGAAGCTAAAATTTCACCCCTACTATTAATGTCAAAGTGCCAGGGCCTCCTTAGTTTGTAACTGTCCTGTAGAAGCAATATTACAACCCTCTAAGGGATTAAAGGCATCCTTAATACTTTCTTTGACCCGGCTCTTTTCATCCACTCGTTGTTTGTTTGTAAAAAAAATGTGAAGATTGGCAGTAATGTGAATATTACACCCCTTTTTCGAGTTTGATCGATGTTAGGATATTAAATTTTGATGTTTGAACCGTATTCTTTAGCTTGAAAAGTGTAATATATTCTTGTAATGGGGGCCGAATTTTAGCTTGGCCGTGATATCAGCACCCCAAGAGTTGAGCATAATTGCTATCCCTGAATATTTAGATAAATTATTTTATAAAATATTTGGAAATTCGCACAAACTTCGAATCTCTCCAGTTAATTGTCGATTATCTAAATTCAGCGAGAGAACTTTCTGCAGAATGTACATTCTTGTGTCTTTTAATTATAACACTTCTCTCGTTTTATATTATTCCAAAGACTTTTTCTCCCTCGTTTTATGAAGTATTTAAATATTTATTTTGCATTTAAATATGATTCAACGATGCTTAGAATCATGTTTAAACTAAGTGCTAAAATAGGTAGCGTTTATTAAGGTTGACCCCAAAATACCTAAATGTAAGAAAACTCCCCCAAGTGCTCTAAATATTCTGGAGTTAATTGACACTCCGATTTTCAAGTTCAAATGGGATTTCCATCTCCTCCTTCACCCTACCATACTCTTCAAGGGGCGAGGGAGCAAGTGTACGCAACCCACGGTCCTTCAGGTTCCTACTCTAACGCTCTCTCTCTCGATCTGTCCCACATTAACGACCGCCTCCAACAACTCTGCCCGCACGTCAATCTCGTCCACCTCCACCCCTCTCTAACTCATTGGAACTTTCCTGCCAGCACAGCAGATAAATCAACCTGGCTTTGGTACCTACACCCATTTCAGTATCATAAGTCCCATCCAGTGGAAGATCAAGATAGAGGCCATTGTACCTGCCTCCCGGATACAAACCCTGAGAAGATTCGTGCAGAAAGTAACCATCCCATGATGTCTAAACATGGTTTATATCTTCTAATAGACAGTGTGTTCATGGCGAAACTACATACAACATCGAGTCCACCGTTCCAAATCGAACCCCTCTTCACTGTGAAAGAAGCAATGAGGAACCTTTTTGAGACCCCAGTTTTCATTCACTTCAGGCCCCTCCCCAAACTCTTACCTTCAAAGATTTCCCGAAACCACTACACCGGTCCTTCCCTAATACTCAAATCCTCAGCCTCCTAACAAATCCATAACTCCTCAGCCACCTTTCCTAGTCCCCTCCTAATACCCAGATCATCCAGGCACTTTCCAAAAATCCCATATCCCAGGCTCTCCCCTAAACCCGTACCCCAAGAGCCTTTCCCAAGCTCCTACTTTCTAGCCCCCCTCCTTCAAAGCCCCACACGAGAACTCCTGTTATCACCTTTGTTCATCTGCTTGGAACTCCTGTTCCTGTTTCTTGTTAATGGGCACTATTGTCCTCCGCATTGTCCTTCTGCCTTGGATTTCTGCCCCTTCTTTGTTAAGCCGGACTTCCGTCCCGAACATTTGTAATTCATAATAAATTTGTCTTTACAAAAAAAAGAGGAAGGATCCTTCTCCCACCACGAAGGAAGGACCACAAACAAAAATTGCAGAAGGTAGATTCAATCCACCACACTGGTCTCCGTTTAGCGACTCGTGCCTTCCACACATCCCTTGTTGAGAGCATCCTTGTCGATGCTAGGCAGATATTGATTGCTTTACGGCGTACTCAGTTCATTACACTCTTTTCGCAAGAGCCCAGCTTCACCCTCGGTCTACAACCGCTGTCATTTCGTAAACAGGGCAAGGTAACACTTTAGAGGGATTAACGTAGCTCTCTGTCGTGCGGTCTCCCTGGTTCGGCACAGGAAGCCAGCCTGAAACCTTGGTAGCTCTGCCTCCGCTCCCAAAATTTCTATAGCACCAGGACTATTAGTGTGAATATCTTGGATTAGACGTGGTTACATTGCGCCGTGCTAGTGTACACGAATGGTTCCAAATCCAAAGAAGGGTTCAGGTTTTATGCTTTCCTACCTGTTTTTAAGTTGGTTCGCCTTTTCCAAATCCTGCCTCTGTTTTTATGACCAAATTGATTGAAATGCACCGCTCGGTACTGGAGATTATCCGCCATTCACGATTTGGATACAGAACTGTGATATAGCGACAATGAATTCCATATAGGTATTAGAAACTTCCCCCTTCCTAGTTTGCGTATCCGGTACTCCACTGTTTCTGTCACCAGGAAGAATGTCGAGGTTGTCTTCCTGGACATGTAGGTGTTCCGGGAAAAGAGCGTGCTGATGACAGCGCTAAACAGTCTGCACGTACTGGGCAAGTAGACCAGAATTTTGCGCTTCCTCATAGTGACTACATGACTAGAATCAGGTCAGCCCTTCGGGTTGTTTGGTAAAGAAGATGAGGGACCGCCGACGGAAATCTAAAATTGTGTGCCACTGGGTCGCGATTTTTCTATTTGACCTATCTCTGTAATGCCTCGAGGAACTCAAGTCTTTTTTCACCATCTCCGATACGAGCACACTCGTGGTACGTATCTCCATTTGCCGGAACACGCGCCTAAACTTTAAGTTGACGACATTTGGTCCCCCAGACTGTCAAGCACATTGTCGTAAAATGTCCCAGTTCTTAGGGAGCTTTGCTAGCACTATCTGTCTCGGTACCAGGACTAGTGGAGTCGCTAACGCTTTTCCCCTCTACTCGGGACGGATTCGTACACTACTGAATGTGGAATATTTAAGTTTTAGGAATAGGCCTCCTCCATAGTATTTAGCTTTTAGCTGTTGGGCGCATGATCAGGCCCCTGAGGGAGCGGGTCTCCGCCCGGCGCCTACGCGAAGCTTTTTAGTTCTTTGTTTTTTGGCATTGGTTGTTTTTTTTTGTTTTTTTTGTTGGTTGGGGATGGGGAGGGGGGTTCTTGAGGGTATATTATAATCCAGCCTATCTCCACGCTGAATTAATTTTTTAACTACTATGCCCTTGTTAGCACTTGACAGAGGAGACATATTAAAAACTTACTCAATCATTTACGCCAGGAGGAGTGTTACGAAGGGTTCGGTCTAAGTATCCTCTTCTTCTCCTTGGTGGTGAACAAGATAATCTCCTCTTTTCTCATTCTTAAAATAGTACATACTACGCTGACGTTCTAGTGATCTACTAGATTGTTAATTATCCCTCCCACAGTCGCCAGCACTGCGTTCGTCAAGTAAGCTGCTTCTTCGGGATTCTCTTTCTCGCTCATAAGGCTTCTTGCGTACTATTTCTCTCCTGCTACTATCAATACATCCATGTTACACTCAAATCCAAGCAGACAATACCAGTGAATCAATACTAGACGTTTCTGGGCGTCATATTCGATAGAAACATCCCGTCTCCTATGTCAAATCGAACTCTGTTACTACTTTTAACCTTCCGAATTCATCTACCCAACAAACGATGGGTCTCTGATCGTCCTTGATGTTACTTATGCTCTGCAACGCCACAGTCCATTCTAAACTGCACTTTGTGTGATATAAAAATCTACATCACCTTTAAACGTCCTTCTCCATGCTCCTATTTGGAACCGGATCTTTGACTATCTGCAGTCGCCTTTGGCTCCTCGCCTCTGCTTCTGTGCGAAATACACCTTCCTTTCTCAGACGAACAGGCGTTCTTTCCTGTCAGCAGACATTCATTTGCTTCCGCCGGATGCTCTCATAACAAATTTTTACGCTAGGGTCCATTGCCCCGTTACTGAAAACAACTGACACTCAAAAAACGGGGGCTAATCTACTTTTCATTGCCCTTCGATACACTCTACCTCTAATCTATCAGATCTATTTTACGGTTGTTCTTCTGCCTACCCCCAAATAATCATAGTACACAACAGAGCTGTAGTTCATCTTGGATCCCTCCGAAGAGTCAACCTACAAATTCACCCCAAATTCGTGCTCTATAGGGATTGTGGCAGCGCGATCTTCGCACTGCCCCGTTATTCCCACCCAATTCCTCTGATCTGTGATATCCAATTGCTCTTGCATGAAATTTCGACCTCAATGAACAAACTTAAAACCTGCTGGGTATCTTCCCACATTTAGGTGGGTGTCAAAAAAGCAGCTAACCGAGCTATTTGGTCGGCATTTTTTTTAAAGGCCAGCTGGCGACTGCCCACTTGGGCATAAGTCACCACAATCACACAGCCAAGCTCTAGTCTAATTTAAAATAAAAATATGGAAACAAAACAACGATAAAAAGAGAAGATAACAATTAGAAAGCAAGCTCCTGTGTCGGGAGGAGGTCCCTTCGGCGCAGGAACGTACGACCTATAAGGCAAAAAAAAAACCCAAACAAAAAAAACTTGTTAAATAAAAGGGACAAGGCCGGCCTCCCCTCAAAAGTCTATAAGTCCACCAGTCAATGTGCACGAACTCGTCCCGAGTACAAGGGACAGGCGGTAGCGACTCGGCCCATCCAGGTACCGGGAGAGATAACGTGTGCGAAGATAACTCATACTGGGACATTTAACAAGAATGTGCCAAACAGTCTGGGGGACGACCCAGTCGTCACAATAGGGCGCTGGCGAGCGCTCCATCAAAAAGTGATGCGTCACACGAGTGTGCCCGATTCGGAGACGACATAAAGTGACCTGAAGCCGTCGCAGCATTGGGTAATAGGTCCATGGGAATAGTCGCGGCGCAATGGCACGCAACTTTAAGTTCCCTTCGACCGTATCCCATCTTCTTTGCCAAGATATCCGAAGAGATGCCAGTATTCCTGCCATGTAGTCAGTGTGAGGAAGAGCGAAACGCTGTTTCAGGCGCAGAGTCCTCGCGGACTCTTTGGCGCCCTCATCGGCGCGCTCATTCCCCGCAATTCGTACATGCCCGGAACCCAGCAGAAGATAATGTTAAAATCCGCTAGGCTGGCCAAAACCGTGGAGTCACAGATATCGCGAACCAGGGGATGTGGAGATTCTAATGTCCCGAGGGCACTCAGGGCACTTTGTGAGACGCTATAGATCACAATCCGGTCTCAGAATCGGGCACGTCGCGTAATCTCCAGTACCGAGTGGTGTATTGCCACCAGCTCGGCCGTGAAGACAGATGCAGCGGCTTGCAGAGCCCCGATGACTTCCAAAGGAGGGGATACGGCGTGGAAGTCGACTTCCTCTTCGGACTTGGGGCAATCTGTATACACTGGCACGGTTACAGCGTGACACAAGGTGTGCTCCAAAAAGATCGAACGCAATACTCCCGGCGCTGTACCAGCTTTGGAAGCAGATGCGTGGCGACAAATAGCCAAATGTGGTACCCTTCGGGTGGCGTCCTGGACAGAATCAGGGGCGCGACCGGTCTGAGAACTATAGCTAGCTCTCAAAGGAGTTTCCTGGCCGTAAACCCCAAGGGCTTAGAGTATGACTGGCATCTCTCGGCGGAATAGGCACGGTCTAAATCAGTTGCGGATGCAGTGACAGTTGTTGGAAACTAAGGGAGACGCTGGGCTCGCGTGTCCAGGTGAATAATGCACTGTACACGGCGTAGAGCGAGTGGCATCTCCCAAGCATCGGCAAGTAGGCTCTCAATAGGGGAAGTACGGAAGTCACCGGTCACAAGGCGAAGGCCGGTCTGGTATATTGACTCAACCTTCAGCAATACACACTTAGCTGCGGATGCATAAAATAAAATGCGCATCCGTAGTCGAAATTCGAACGAACAAAGAGATCGAAAGGTCGTCCACGTAGAGCGTAGCAAAAATATCTTCCGGCAGCACCAAGGTGATGCCGTTGATGCTCAGGGCAAAGAATGTGAAACAGAGAAAACTTCCCTGTGGGAGGCCCTCTTCCTGCTCCATTGGGCCAGAGAGGGCTACCCCCACCCGTATGCGGAATCGACAATCTCGCAAAAATTCGAATATAAACATTGAGAGGCGTCCCCTCTTTCCCATCGTGTGGATAGTCTCCATGATACCATATCGCCATGCGGTATCATAGGCCTTCTCCAGATCAAAGAACACCGTGGCGTAGTGCTGTCTACGAATGAAGGCCTCGCAGACGGCATTTTCATGTCGGAGCAGAGCATCCGACGTGGAGTGGAACTTGTGGAAGCCACACTGTGAAGACAGATGGCCTCCGCTGTCCAGAAAAAAGGCTAATCTAACATTTACCAATTCAATTTCTCCATTAACCGGCTGGAGTAGAGTGATCTCTCCCCGGTTTGCGAAAGGCGAGCACAGTAGCGATTCGCCAGGAATCTGGAAGGAGACCCTCCACCTAGATCCTGTTTAACAAATCAAACAGAAAGGCCATGCCTCGCTCACCCAGGGGTCGAACCATGTCTTACGGGACATCGTCCGGGCCATGGGCGGTGTCCGCGCACGAAGCAAGAGCGGAATGCAACTCACTCAGAATAAACCTGTCGTTGAAGGGTTCTCCGCCTCTGGGAGTAAAGTCTAGTCAGCGGCCTTCCGCGACATTACGACGTGCATTGAATGCTGGTGGAGCAGCATTACGGCTAGAGAAGGCAGAGGAAGCAGTCGCGAAGGATTCCGCCACGGACACGGGGTCCGAGATTGCAGTCCCATTCTACTGGAGAACGGGAGGGGGGTCCTGCGAGAACTTGCCCCGAATCCTTTTGACTCGCTTCCACACCTCTGCCAGAGGGGTTTTCCAGTTAAGTGAAGATACGTATACCCACCAACAAGAGCGGTGGGTGTGCTTCGAAATATACCGTAACCTAGCCCTAGCCCGACGAAATTCACCGACAGTGAAGTCGTTCGGGCGGCGCTTATAGCGCATGTAGGAATAACGCTTCTGTTTAAGGGCCGTCTCACACTCAGCCGATCCCCATGGTAGTGGTCGGCATGCAAAATGGCCAAATGTTCTGGGAATAGTAGTCATGCCCGCGAACATGAGGTTGCCGGTGAAGAACTAAGCGGCCTCATCTACCGACTTAAACTCCTTGCGTGAGATAGAAAATTTGTCATTTCCTGAAATGCGGGCCACCACGCCCGCGACAAGCGGAAGTTGCCCTTAAAATTATATTTGAATGGGAAAGTGATCACTACCCATGGAGGTCATCGACCACCCCCCATCAAAATCAGGCTGTTCATACGAAGAGCAAAAAGATAGATCAAGGCAAGAAACAGAAGCGGTTTTCGGGCAGTGATGCGTAACCTCATCCACATTTAAGACACCTATCCTAAGCTCTTCGATCAGATCGGCAAGGACTTGTCCCCTGGGATTTAATGAGTAATCTCCCCAGGGAGGATGCATGCCGTTCAGATCTCCATGCAAGAGAAAGGGCCTTGGCAACCGTGCCACGACCGGCGGAAGTCCCACGCGTCGAAGTCACCTGACAGTGGAATGTACGCAGAAATAATAGTATACTTTCTATCAAGGGGAAGCTCACAGCCACTGCCTGAAAGGAGCTATCTAAAGTGAAAAGAAGAACGGATACATCATGCCGGGTGTAAACTGCGCATCCACAAGCCCGGCCTCCATCTCGTAGTGGTGGGGTGGCAAAACCATTATACCCCGGGAGGGCGGGCAGTGGGCACGCGCGTAGCATGGTCTCCTGAAAAAAATAGCTAACGGAGAACTGGACGAGACAAGCTTCCGAAGCTTCTCCCAGTTGGCTTGGAGTCCACTGCAATTCCATTGAAGGAATATGCCCTCTAGGCCTACCTCTGAGGAGACGCGGGGGTCCCTCTTTAAACAGAAGACCCTCACGGGAATCGCCTTACGCTACCCGGAGGCAGAGCCCTGGGCGCTGTTGGCCGGAAAAAACGCTGAAGGCGCTGTCGCCCTCGGGGACTTATTGGGAGAGATTGGGCTTGCCATGCGAGTCTTTTCCTCCCTCTGCCTCAAAACCTTAGGCGGGCGTTGCGGCTTCGGCAGGGGGGCCCTTTATTCGAAGATCCACCGTCTCTGAGTGACTCAGCCCACCATTAGGCGTGGGCGAAGGAGCCGAATCTCCTTTGTTGCTGTCCTTCTTTCGGGGGACAGCTTTAGGAACCCCGGAAGATGGCCTGATGACCAACTTCAGGGGTGTTGCCTCGTTTGAGTCTAACTACTCAGTGGAGGCGCGTGGCCGTTTTGCCTTACGGGAAACGGTCACGCTGGGGAAAAGGGGGTTAGCCTGGTTTTAGATGGGCCTGGGTGTGAACCCTTTGTGCCGACAGCTTTATCAGAAGAGCGCCAGGGTTGAGTAGAACCCGCAAAAGGGCTCCGAATGGGCGTGTAAACAACCGTGCTCGTTTGCCTGGATGAGCCAGGAGCAGAGAGTCTCTTTCTAACCATTGAAAAATAAGACGTCCCAGGCATAGCGGGCGCGTAAGGACCAAGTCCTGAGCTTCGCAGAATGAGAGTCGATCCTAGGCCTGAACGGCCAGGATTTCTTTCTCCAGGAGATATGCACCACATTGCTTCGATGAAGCGGGATGCGGCTCTCCGCAATTGACACACTTGGCCACACACGATTTGAACTAATCGTGTGCGGCCTTGGAGCAAATTACACATACTTTGAGTGACCCCGACTTTGCACGTCTACATAAGCGATTTGTATGGCCGAAGCGGTGACAGTAATAGCACCGACGTGGCAGTGCCACTTATGCCTTCACGCGGTAGCGGTACCAACCGGCACGCACCGACTCAGGGAGCTTTTTACAGTCAAACGTGATGAAGAGTGTAGGGGTGGGTCTCGAGGCTCCAACCTGTTTTCTCATCACGCGTTTGACCTTGACCGCCCCATGGTCGGCCAGCTTTAAGGTAATGTCCTATATGGAGAAGTCAACGAGTTCCCTCGCATAAACTACATCTTTCACAAAGTTCATGGTAGAGTACCGCGTCACACTCACCGGGGTGCCATGAAGTGATGAAGTGTCCGAAGAGCACTTATCTTGGCCGCCTCGGCGGGATCCGCCACATTCGCCAGAAGGCTCCCGTTCGAGAAACGGGTCACCCTCGGCTCTCTACCAATTACACTAGCTAATGCTTTCCTCTAATGGATCATGTTGCCCTTGGCCAACATGCTGCCATCAGTGGAGCGAATAACGAGGAAGCGTTTGAAGCCAGCAGGCTCGAAAACGCCACGTAGCCTCTGAATGAGGGGCCCCGATGTTATCAAGGCTCCGTTCTGCGCTCTTTACGTCTTAGTCATAGTCAGGGGCTCCGCACACGGAAGGGGGGCAGAGGGGTCGGATGTGCCGATCTTGGCTTGGTCGCTTACCGAATGGGCAGCAGAACCATCCGTCCCCGCAGCCCCCGCGGATGGAGAGGGGCCCCGAGTCTTCTTAGTCTTTTTCGTATTTTTTTCTTTTTAGGAGAGGAGGGCGGGGAATGAACTCACTTCTTCCCTTCACCGCCAAGAGCGCCCAGGGCAGATGGACCGGCCTCAGCCAGGTCCTTCTTCGAGATGGAGAAGGTCCTGGTAGTTGCAGGGGCAGGCACCGGGCGGAGGAGATCCCTCCCCTCCTCGTACTGCCTTGGAAACCCGAGCCGTTTGAGGAGGACCTTGCATAGGGGTGGATGTGGGTTCGGTGCTTGTCGCAGATCCCGTATTTACTCCCATGGAAGGCCCTACCATCTGAGGCTGGGTTGCCTCAACGACCATGTCTATCTCAGGGGAGGCCTCCATTTCTCTCCCCCCCTGGACATCGCAGGTCCCGTTGACAGCGTTGTCACAAGTCACATGTGGGAAGGCACAGGCCTTGACCCCGGCAAGGTTCAATATTCTTGCCCGCAGGTCTTTTGAGGGAAGCGACCAAAGGGGCCTGGCTTCCCTCTCCCCCCTAAGGGAGTTTGTCCTATTGAGCCACTTCAATGGGGAGCGGTCGGCTATGGGCTGACCTGCTGGCTTTCTTGGTAGTCCCCTTGGAAAGAAAAGGGGGGACTGCGGCTGGGAAGTGGGAGGTGCCCGAAAGCACCTCCAGAGAACGAGGTGAGGGAGAGTCCCCTACACCGGTAGGCGAAGGAGAGGAGTAAGCCTTCTCTCCGGTTAGAGAGATGTGGAGGGTCCCCTGCGCAGGGGAGGACCTCCATTTTTTTCTGTCGAGCTGCCCGAGGGCGGCTCCGACGGTGGATGGTGGGAAATTAATGGGATTTTTTTGTTAGACTCATCATTGGGCATGGTGACCCTCTTTTTCTTACGGGATGCAATAGCTCATCACTTTTCGCAGTAGCCCGCTCTGCAAGGGGTGCGTACGGGCCTGGCAGTGCCAAGTGTCGCCATTTAAGGCCACTTATTTCCCTTGGTGACCTGGCAGGCCTTCAGAATGGCGGCTCCACCTTGGGCACGGCGTAAAATTGATAGTGTGTTAAGAGAAAAGAAAAAGAGATGTGAGGAAGGTATGGGTGGGGATGAAGCAGGTTGTTAAAAAAAAAACATTCCGAACCGGAGCTCAGGGGCCAGGGAACATTGTCCCCTTCTCCCTCAGCCCTAATCTGGGACGGTTGGCTGATAAGAAGGTCAGCATCTACCCTGTGAAATTAGAGGCTGACCAGAGAAAGTTGTAGGAGAGGTTGTATGAAAAGTGAGGAAGGAAGAAGAAGCTGGGGTCGGACGGGGTGCTGAATCCCATTAGCACGGCGGCCAAGATGGCAAATCGCCGCGCCCCTTACGGGTTCTTTGGTCGGCATCCAGGCCAGTACGCCGAGTCCCTCATAAATAAAAGCTAACAAAGGAGGGTGACTTCTAGCACGAAAGAACCACCCCAGCCATTTCGTGAGCAAATGGAGGCAGCCCTCTCAGGAAGGATAGTGAAGTTCCAGGAATCAAGAACTCACTATTCTAAAATTTGGACAACGAGTCAATATTTACATTATGATTTCCTTCTTACAAAAGGGACAAAGCGAAAGATGGACATGGATGGGACCTTATTAAACAAAAATTATATCATTGACATATAACTCATCAGGAAAAAGGCATTTTTTAAGGACATATCGGTCAACAACAGTCTCTTTTATCTTTTAACGCAGGTAGAGAACACAGATTGTTCAGGCGAAAAATCAAAATAGATCTAAAACAAAAAAAAGCAAAACTCATAAAAACAACTAAAAGTTTGAACCTTGACCCATAAAGTAAAATACATACCTTAAATATTTAACTAGCGAACGAGTTTAATGGAGATCCTGATCAACTATCAGTATCCTAATTACATAACTGCAACCATAATATAAGGGGAGATATTTTGTAAGTTTCAATTAAAAATAGGATAAGGTCATCTCGCACAAACATAAGTAAAACTACGATAAGACTAAATATAAATGAGGAGGAATTCTCACCAGGAAAGAAGGAAGAAGGTTTACAGGCCTCTAAAGCCTGAAAAATAGTAAAGAGCCTTGAGAGGATAAGGTAACAATCACTGTTCAAAGGCTGAGGGCAAACATCTTGGTCACCCATTTTTCTGTCTGTTTTCAAAATGTTTCAGGGAAGGTAGGATTTTTAAATGCATGATCCGTCGCTTCGTTGTATTGTGGTTGTTTCGCATCTCATCTCTTTTAATAGTATGTAGAACATAGCATAAAAAAATAAAAATAGAAACTATTTAATCCAAATAAGGTCTGTTTGCGTCAATAGCCCATTTTTATTGTCTAGACATTCGCGTCGGATCCATTTTTCATCACAAGTCACAATTCTCTTAGGAAATGCATCCCTCTTCGATTTATGAAACTCTTTAGTCGATTGATCACAAAATCAGAAAAAACACGAATTATATGTTCTCCATATTCATTTCATTATGAATATAGAACTCATAGTGGTTTAAAAGAATATAATAAGTAAAGGAAATATCAAGTATATGTGAAAGATGACGGAACACTTCATATTCCAATTCTCTAAACTTAGACGGCTAAGAGATTTAGTGTCAAGTATTGACATGAAACAGTATTGCTCCGTTCTATTTTACCAATGACTAGTTTTGAATGCATTTCATCAATCTGTCGACAATACTGTTGAACTGTTATTGATTCTCATGATTCCAAAAATGAAAAATGGATGATTATTTCACTATTCCAGTATGTAACCATGGTATTGGCATATGACTTGTATTTATACTGTCATCGTATAGGATCCAATTTTTATAACAGGTCATAATTCTCTTTAAAAAGATATCCCTATTCTGTCTCACAACAGGCGATGAACAGTATTGTGTCAACGTGCTGAAAGTGGTTCGAATCCTTATAACGCGTCGCAATAAAAAAATGAGGAAAAAAAATTGAAAGTTTTATGCCAACAATATATTTTCTGATAAGCAGAGAACAAAATAAGAGAGGCAAAAAGAACCATAAATTTGATAATTTCTAGGTTGAATATTGAATTTGATAAAAGTTTAATTCAAAACTATATTAATTACAATGGTAAAATTATAAATATGAAATATCTAAGTTATATAACAATTATTATTATAAATGAACGGGATTATATAATGGCGGAGTTAGACACTCGAGAGAGAGAGAGATGAAGGGGTAAAAAATATTATATAACTAAAGAATATTAGAGTAAAGCTATAAATTAATACGGGGGATAAGTATATATTATATAATTCTAATTTGCTAAATTAGAGGATATAGTTAATGCAAGAATAATATATTAATAATATTTTCAACATACAAACTTAAGCATGAGCTAATGGGATAAGAGTTGAATCTTGTATTTGAGATAATTATATTGCCTAATTTGGGTAAAACTTGTGGTCAATGATTAAATGAAAATTTGAACAAAGATTTGAGATAATTAGAACTAAAGGGAATTGAGCAAGAGTGAGATAAGAGAATAATGGTAATTGGAAATCGAAACAGCAATGGAGTTTTACAGTAATGAAATATACTAGTAATTAAATTTGGTAGTAATGCAATATATACAAACAGCTAGAGTGGTTTTAAGTTAAGTATTTTTCGAGCAAGAGGAAACAATGCGTTTTTAAAAGAGACGCTAGTGGGAAAGGAATATTTCCACTTTTAAAATTTGAAGGAAAAGTATTTCGTATAATTTTCTATATGAAATTAGTAATATGATTACAAGATGTATGATTCTTTTTTAAGGACTAAGGGGGAATTTATTATAACACATATCGCCATTCCTGAGTTTCTTACAATTCATGTAAACACCACATAAGTGCTCAAGGCTTTTCAGCAAGTGCTCGACTTGTTGGCTGTGGGATATTGACCAAAGTATCTGATTATAATTCTCAAACATTAACAGCAGGTTTTAACCTCCATTGAGGTTTAAGAGGTTCAATAATGATGTCCAAGTTTCCAGACATAAACTTATTGAACCAATGCTAAGCATTTCGCATTTTAGCGGTGTTCACCTGAAATGCTTTTGCTGACGTTATCAGTAGTTAGAACAGCAGTATTTCTTCATGGGAATTTCTCTTTGAAATTACTCTTTCTTATGTATCTACTAATGCTTTTGAGAGGACTAAACGGTTAAAAAAGAATACAAAAAGGATACAATTTCATTAGTAAATTATATTCATGCTTTCGTTTTGCTTCACGATCTTAATAAAATTACATTTCATATGAAAGAACATGATACATCTTTTTTTTTAAAGAGGAAAGGGATGACTTAAAGAAATCAGTTCAAAAAATTCTTTATCAGCACAATTTACATTGCATATAAACGTCAAAAGCAATAGACTATCATAACACTCGAGTGCATTAAGCCAACGAAACAGACAGATTACAGAAGCAACTATAGTAATTATAAGTATCTGTAGTCTGTAAACCAATTATTGCAGAGAACACAAATGGATATAAATCACCTTTCTATATGTCTACATGGGATTCGTAAATATGTAAAATATTTTGACTCAGTAAACACCGTTTCAATTCTAGGACCGTTAAAGGAAAAAGGAATTAACAAAACAAATATTGTCATACTATCTTTTATATTCATTCATGCAACATCGTCATTTAAGGTGCTCTCCGTCACTACTAAAATACAAATAAAAAAGAAGCATTGCAGGTTAATTCCCACATACAATTTGTAGAAGTTTGAGGAGATTTTCAAAATCTTGGAGAGAAAACATAAAGGAAAGAAAAAAAAATGAGAGGTTTGTGTGTCATCTGTTCATCACATCTTTTGCCTCAGATTCAGAAGAATTACAGTAAATGATAAGAAAATTACACAAAGCTTCTTTGAGAGGTCTTTGCCCAACATCAGGATGAAACAGACTGATATTATAC
Organism: Ceratothoa steindachneri; assembly: GCA_963969495.1. Taxonomy (NCBI): domain Eukaryota; kingdom Metazoa; phylum Arthropoda; class Malacostraca; order Isopoda; family Cymothoidae; genus Ceratothoa; species Ceratothoa steindachneri. The sequence continues at coordinate 15,808,072 of OZ018322.1, read as the reverse complement.
ACTAGCGAACAAAATAAGAGAACGATTTTCCTTTATTAAAATGTTTCCAAATATATGAGTAGCTAAGTGAAATTTACATGGCACATAAAAACATGCATTTAATATATTGTATGATGATTTTATATGATACAATCGTAGATTCGATAAATTATTATAAATAAACTAAAAAAATACAATATTGACACGTGCAAAATAAGAGAACGATCATTAATGGAATTGCTTAGCAAGCAAATATTCTAGAAATAAAGAAAGATTTGACAACGATAAAACTTAAAACACTTAATATAAGGTGTTGAAGACTTTGTTTTCTATTAATTCGGTGCAACGACAACCGTATCACCTCACAAATTTCTTGCAAATTTCTAGTGTTAATTTTATTCCATTTTTGCTCAATTTTCGTCCATAAATCAGTTACGGTTGAAGGCTGCTTGTCTCGAACTTTGTCTCAAATAATCTTCCAGGGGCTCTCAAATGGGCTCAGGTCCGGGTTCTTAACAGAACACTTCATTACCTCGATATCTTCCAGGGGCTCTCAATGGGCTCAGGTCCGGGTTCTTAACAGAACACTTCATTACCTCGATATCTTCCAGGGGCTCTCAATGGGCTCAGGTCCGGGTTCTTAACAGAACACTTCATTACCTCGATATCTTCCAGGGGCTCTCAAATGGGCTCAGGTCCGGGTTCTTAACAGAACACTTCATTACCTCGATATCTTCCAGGGGCTCTCAAATGGGCTCAGGTCCGGGTTCTTAACAGAACACTTCATTACCTCGATATCTTCCAGGGGCTCTCAAATGGGCTCAGGTCCGGGTTCTTAACAGAACACTTCATTTCCTCGATATCTTCTTGTTCAAAATAGTCTTTTACTCGCTTTGCCTTATGGTATGGCGTGTTGTCCTGCATAAATACTGATGGCTGGTTCATAGATGCTCGGAGTGAAGTTATAACATGTCGCACGAGGTTTAGGGACACATTCGCATTTACCCTTCCAATTATCCTCACTAGCGGGCTAACTCCTTTAGAAGAAAGCATTCACCATTCCATGATGCTGCCTATTCATCTCTTGGCAGAATTGTTAAGACATTTAGGTTTAACTCTGTCACCCGCAGCGAGTCTAACAAAACTTCTTCCATCAAATACACTGAATTAAATTTACTTGGATCGCTGAAATGAAGTCTCTCCCAATCCTCATCCTTCCAAAGAACAAGAGCTTCAGCATATTGGAGTCTCGTCTCCTGGTTTTTCTTACTACCGATTGCTTTGGTTGCTGGAGAACGAGCTTTTAAACCAGATGCAATGAGGTAAGGAAACACTGTGAAACGGCTCACTTCTTTGCCAGTATTGGTCTTAAATTTTCGATAAATTCCTGCTGCAGTCTCGAAGGGAGCCTTCATAGAAAAGCGCCTAATAGCTGTCTTCCTGGACGGTGGTTATACTGGGTAGACCGAGTTTTGCGGGAGATTTCTAGATTTTTTTTCATTGTATAACTTCAGAACGTTCGAAATCACATTCTTGGCCTTTCTTACCTCTCTTGAAATTGCGGAAAAAGTCCTCCCCGAAAACATAAGGGAACAATTCTCTGACGGAGCTCAGAAGTCAGTTTCACGAGGGGTGGCATCTCTGCAGAGAGAGTAGGACAAAAGTAGTGGTGGTACAGTTCCTACCTACTGAGCGAAATGTTGTGTTTTTCAAATGATTTCAAGAAACTTCTAGAATGTTCCTGAAAAAATAGTTTTATTTTGCACGTGTCAATAATTTTTGTTAGTTTATTTAGCATAATTTCTTGAATATACGATTTTATCATATAAAATCTTCATAAAATATATTAAATACATGCTTCCTTTATTTATCATAGAAATTTCATTTACTTACTCTTCATAATTTTTTTAAATATTTTAATAAATGAAAATCGTTTTCTTATTTTGTTCGGTCGTGTATATGTATATTGTTTGCGGTTTGTAATTAATTATATCACTTTCTTCCCCCTTTTTTGCGTGCAGCACTAAATAACTGAACATAGGCAGAATACTTTTCTCTGCGATTTCTGCATTGTTTCAACGATGAAGATTCCTACTGCAACCTCCCATGTAGGAGAAGGATTCTCCTTCAGATAGATAGGGGGATGATTCTCCTTCAGATAAATAGGAGAAGGATTCTCCTTCAGATAGATAGGGGGATGATTCTCCTTCAGATAAATAGGAGAAGGATTCTCCTTCAGATAGATAAGGGCAGGATTCTCCTTCAGATAAATAGGAGAAGGATTCTCCTTCAGATAGATAGGGGCAGGATTCTCCTTCAGATAGATAGGGAGAAGATTCTCATTCAGGTAGATAGGGGATGGATTCTCATTCAGATAAATAGGGAAAGGATTCTCCTTCAGATAGATTGGTTTAGTCGCATGTTCCCCCGAAACTCCTGTGGGCACAACTATAGCACCAAACTCTCTTCCAAGAGTAACGACTATCAATTATCCAACATCAATTTAACCGTAATGGATGAGATGTATGGTTACCATAGGTAACCATGTTCCCACTGACATCTTGACGAAGGCGTGCCAGTCACCATCCCCGGGCCCTAACCTGCAGGAGGGTCTGAGGCCCTATATCTTCCACATATTTTCGCTTTCTGAATCTTCACTTCTCTTTTTGATCTCTCGATTCAAACTTTCTGCTGACTCTCCTTAGTTTTCGTTTCAAATAAAAAAGGGTGGAGGGAAACTTTGTAACTATTTGTGGTGTACAACCAAATAATTGGGCTAAAACAATCATTTCTCTTATTTCTAAATCTTCCTTAAGGCTATGAAACAAAGAGCACATCATCGCAGGAGGTTTTTGGAATGAAAACATGCGGAAGCTATCTCTCCCCTTATGGAGACAGGTTAATAAACAAATATTAATTAATACTTATGCTACATCTAGTACCAAGGCATTATCTAACTTGTTATGCCACCCAAGAACAATTATTCAACATAAAAACTTCTGGCAACATACGTACAACTTTAGGATAACATGCAAACCCCTTTTAATTGCACACATACTCACAGAGGATTTTCTGGAAGAGGCAGATTATGCCTGTGGCTCCATCGTTTTGAAATCAGAGTTATCTTTCTCTTAGGTGGAGGTGGACTGCCTCTCATGGCTACGAGCTCCACCTACCCGTGCTCACCGTGATGCCCAGCCACAGAGGTAACGTCCCTAGTAAATAGTATCAACTTTAAAAAAGAATCCGGACGGAGATGCGAACTGGCGACTCAACGATTGCCTGGCAAGCGCGCTAACCACTATACTAGCCGGGAGGCCTATAGTAAGCCGGAGGCCTATCTGCCTCCAAATCACCGATTCTTACACAAATTACGCCTGCGACGATGAAATTTCCAGACAAAATACAATTATTGGGGAGAAATTTAACAAGCATATTTGATAATGATTAAAAAAAAATCGGTGGGCTAATTGCTATTAATGCTCATTGAAACAACATGAATCAATTTCCATTAAATAACAACGCAGAGCAAACACCCACAATTCATATGAGATACTCCAAAAAGAACTGATGCAAACATTCTTTAAAACATGTATCGGCCTGTTGGAATAGATAGATAGTGATTTTTTTATTCATAATGATATGCAAACAGAAAAGAGAATGAAGAAAAAATCCATTATCTAATAATTATCCTTTTCCTAAATTTTCAGGTTGCTTAATTTTCTAAGATTATCTGAAAATTTGACAAGGAAAATTCATTAACGCAGTGACTTGAGTGTGTATATATATATATATATATATATATATATATATATATATATATATATATATATATATATATATATATATATATATATATATATATATATATATATATATATATATATATACAAAATAATTGGACCAGTAGAAATTTAACACCAATATTTCAATGAGCCATTATATTCCGAATATCGATCCAAATTTCATTGTGAGTGTTGTTTTTTTTGGTAGATACAGTTTTATTTATCAATTTTAATGATTATTTGTATTACTTTATGGATGCTTAGATACGTGACCTTGTTATTCGAGAGCTACCATATAAAGGACCAAAACAGAATTCAAGAAGTAGGGCAAAACCCCTAGCAGGAGTGTGAAGCTCGCTGAAAGAGAGCGACGAGTTTTGAAACGCATTGTGATGAAAAATCCCCGAACAACTGCCGTTGAAGTGACTGAAGAGTTGAATCAACATCTCACTAGCCCAGTTTTGACCAAAACTGTTCGCCGGATATCATGCAAGAGCCGTCATCAAGAAATCTCTGCTTTCTCATCAAAACATTCAGAAAAGGCTGAACTGGTGCAGAGATCACAAGGGCTGGTCGACAGATCAACGGAAGCAAGTAATATTCTCCGACGAGTCCAGATTTTCTCTTTTTCCCACTGCCGTGTGAGTTTATGTGTGGAGGCAGCCCGGGGAAGCTTTTACTCCTGACTGCCTTCTTCCTACAGTGAAGTACCGAGGAGGGTCAGTGATAGTTTAGGGAACCATATCTTGGAATTTTCATGGTCCAATCGTTGTCCTGTTCGGTAGGATCAACAAAAACGAATATCTGAATATTTTGGAAGATCAAATCCATCCCATGGTCCAAACATTATTTCCTGATGGTGTGCTTTTTTCAAGATGACATTGCCCCAATACACACCACCCTTGTGGTTAAAAATTGGTATAAAGAGCATAGGAGTGAGCTACAACACATGGAGTGCCCCCCACAATCTCCAGATCTTAAGACTATTAAGCATTTGTAGGTAGTGTTGGAGCGATAAGTTACAAGTCGTTACCCTCCACCGTCGTGGCTGAAGCAGCTGGAGCAGGTATTGCAAGAAGAATGGCTCAATATTCCTCTCAATGAAGTTAGGAAGCTGTATGAATCAATTCCAAGACGCATCGACGCTGTTCAGAGATCAAAAGGAGGAATAACTCTGTATAAAATACATATTCATTGAATTTAACAAGTGTTCCAATTATTTTGTCCAACCCCTGTGTATATATATATATATATATATATAAATATATATATATATATATATATATATATATATATATATATATATATATATATATATATATATATATGTATATATATATATATATATATATATATATATATATATATATATATATATATATATATATATATATATAAAATATATATATATATATATATATATATATATATATATATATATATATATATATATATATATATATATATATATATATATATATATATATATATATATATATATATATATATATATATATATAACTGAATCACGAAAATAAGGAACGTGAGGAATTTATGAATAACGTTACAGCCACGAGGAAAATGAAACAACGGAGAATTGCGAGGCCTTTCGACTAATGGTCCGTTACTGAGCAGACTAAAAGACAGGGAAAAAGAGAAAGATATTTATACACCTGATTAATGAAAATATGGATTATAAAGATTAAAAGGGGTGGGATTAACATATACCTGAAAAAAAAACTATTAATAAGATGAGCCGTCAGGGTGAAAAAAAAAAAAAAAAAAAGTTTACAGGTTACAAAAGGAAGGGGGGGGGGGGCAATGCTTGGGAATCATATATGCAATATGAAAACAAAAAAAAAGTTTACACACGATAACTAGAAAATATGACAAAAGAAAAATATGAGGAAAGGTTTTTTTTATATAAATAAGCTAAAATAACTTCTATGTGGTAATCATTAATTCAGAAATTTTATCTTTAAAGTCATTCTTAAACATTCTTTTGATACAAGGGTCCAAAAAATAGATTCCAGGGCTGAGATTAAAATTCGAAGTCAGTTGTATAAATGCTCATTTGATTTCCAAATCAAATGACTTTTTTTCTCGAAATCTTTTAGAATCAGCATTTATACAACTGACTTCGAATTTTAATCTCAGCCCTGGAATCTATTTTTTGGACCATTGTATCAAAAGAATGTTTAAGAATGACTTTAAAGATAAAATTTTTGAATTAATGATTACCACATAGAAGTTATTTTAGCTTATTTATATAAAAAAACCTTTCCTCATATTTTTCTTTTGTCATATTTTCTAGTTATCATGTGTAAACTTTTTTTTTGTTTTCATATTGTATATGTGATTCCCAAGCATTTCTTTTGTAACCCGTAAACTTTTTTTTTTTTTAACCCTGACGGCTCATCTTGTTAATAGGTTTTTTCCAGGTATCTGTTAATCCCACCCCTTTTAATCTTTATATCCCATATTTTCATTAATCAGGTGTATAAATATCTTTCTCTTTTTCCCTGTCTTTTAGTCTGCTCAGTAAAGGACCATTAGTCGAAAGGCCTCGCAGTTCTCCGTTGTTTCATTTTCCTCGTGGCTGTAACGTTATTCATATATATATATATATATATATATATATATATATATATATATATATATATATACGAGGGGCGGTCAATAAGTTTTGCAATTCGGATATAAGGAAACGAGATATGAGGAAAAGTGTTTTATTATTTTTCAATATAACTACCCTCGACTTCAATGCACTTGCGCCACTTGTCCCTGAGGCTTCGAATTCCTGACAACCAGAAATCTCGCGAGTGCTGTTCAATCCACTCCTGGACAGCGAGCTGGACATCTGCATCGTCACCAAACCGGCGTCCACGCAGCGCAGACTTGATCTGGCGGAATAAAAAGTAGTCGCTAGGGGCCAGATCTCCACTATAGGGGAGATAGTTGAGCTCCTCGAATCTGCACTCGCGCAGGGCAGCTTGGGCAACTCTGGCCTTGTGGACTTTGACGACGTTGAAGTCGATCATGGGGCGTGAGGTTTGGTGAGGTTTCTAGGAACTCAACGGGCAGAGACCTTGGTCATGGCCAAATTGTCATGGATGATGTTGATAACACTTCCATGTGATATTGCAAGTTCTCGCGCGCTTTCTTCGAACTTCACCCGTATTTTCGAGGATCATCTTCTCCACACGAGCCACATTGTCCTCGTTGGTCACGTCTGACGGGCGTCCTGGACGGGGGTCATCTTCAATGGACTCACGACCATGGCGGAACTCCCTGTTCCAGCGAACTATGGTTGCATAGGAAGGGGCGGTGTCGGTGTACACTGCAACCATGCGTTCATGGATCTCTTTTGCATTCTTGCCTTCCTTGGTGAAAAGTTTGATAACTGCGCGGTACTCAACCTTCTCCATTGTTGAAAAATTTGTGACTGACGATCTGCGATCAGCTACTGCTTCTTAAATAGACGAGGCAGGGGCGTGCGGCTGCAGGTCCTGACTTGCCATAACTTGTCCTAACACCCCCACAAACAGCCATCCCCCTTCCTCTATTTTGCCCTACCGATTCGCAAAACTTATTGACCGCCCCTCGTGTATATATATATATATATATATATATATATATATATATATATATATATATATATATATATATATATATGAATATGTACCACGGAAGGGAACTGAATAAAAAGCAGATTGGAGTTAGTACTTTCGTCTATTCGACATTTTCAAACTCAATGGTAAGAAAAAATAAGACACCCAGTATTTATACAAAGCACGTTCCCTATGAAGTCAACAGTTTTGACATCGATAGTTTTCTTTTAATTATCAACTCATTGGTTCCGTCAATTAAATTCACCGTAGAAAAGGAAGTAAACAAGAGCCTTCCATTTTTAGATGTCCTACTAATTAGAGAACCACATAGATTTCAGTTTACTGTTTATAGGAAACCGACAAATAATTTATCTTATGTCCATTTTTATTCAAGTCATGCCAAAAATATAAAATCTGCTGTTTTTTCCTCCATGTATCTTAGGGCTCTTCGAATATGTAGTCCTGACTATATAGATAAAGAATACACAAAAATTGAAGATATTGCTACCAATTTATGCTACCCAAAGTACTTTCTAGAAAAATGTATGAATATAGCCCCAAAAACATTTTATAATTGTAAATTAGAGACAATAGAACCTCGTAAAAACCTATTAATTTTCCCCTATCATGATAATTTTATGTCTGTAGTGCCCATTCTAAAACAATTTAATATTAAGGTAGCCTTTAAATACAATCCTACATTAAAAAATCTCTTAATAAATCATAGCCCCAATAATGATAATAATTAAATTTACCGAATTCCATGTTTAGATTGTAATTTATTCTATGTAGGCCAAACTTCCAAAAATGTTTCCATAAGGGCCCAACAACACAAAAACCCAGTAATTAAGGGTTATCAGAATAATGCCTTGGCTGTCCACAATCCCAAGATGGGACACGGAATTAACTGGTCAAAAACTGATACAATAATCCATAGTAATAATTTTATAAAGAGAAATATCCTGGAATCATTTTTAATCTTCCACACAAAGGAGAGTAATCTCAACATTAGCCCAGGGCTGTTTTCGCTAGATCCAATTTTATCACTTTTTCTAAAATCTGACTTATGGGATAGCATTAAAATGTTGACTTCATAGGGAACGTGCTTTGTATAAATACTGGGTGTCTTATTTTTTCTTACCATTGAGTTTGAAAATATCGAATAGACGAAAGTACTAACTCCAATCCGCTTTTTATTCAGTTTCCTTCCGTGGTACATATTCATATTTATAGTTATCACTCGCTAACATTCGTGATATTTCCCATATATATATATATATATATATATATATATATATATATATATATATATATATATATATATGTGTGTGTGTGTGTGTGTGTACGATGTACGGCGGACAATTTTTCGCCTTTGGCAAGTAGGAATTCCGCGCATGCGTGTTGTCTGGTGTAAGTTCTCTTCCTATCATACGGGACTCAGTTGTGTGTCGTCAGTGAAGATACCATGGCTGAATTCAATTCTCCAAAAAATTGAAAAGGGCGAGCTGCACTGCCCTGGATTCTCGAGGGAAAGTCCAAAGTAATGATCTTTGATGTCGTTTCAGGGCGATCAGGAAAGAGGTGGATGAGTCAGGTTGTGATGACGAGTGTGTGGCGGCAGAGATACTCGATTCTAAGCCTTCTCTTAAGAGAAAACCCTCCGAATTCGCTGTGAAGAACCAAACCATCGTTGACAACGAGCACAGAGAGTCAATAAGGTACATAGGCAAGGACAAGGGAGTTTCAGACTCCCTCATCAGGCAGTTTTTTCATGATGACATTCGCTACTACTCATACGAGATGAAACTGACAGCTATGTTGCAGAAGTCGAAGGGCAAGAGGAAGAAACAGGCTGCGACGCTTAAGAACAAACTAAGCCTCATCTCAAGCCTGGCATGCTTTGGTTTTTCTCAGACTAGGATAATTTCTGGTAAAACAACCGCTTGCTTGCTGTGTCCCTATGGGGGCTCTTGAAGATGGTCGCTAATTATGGGGAAACCTTGAAGGTAATCGTGAGGATAACCCAAGAGCCTTGGGAGGAGGACACTGGTTGCCAGTAAGAGTAATAAATTACCGAGTTATCGTGTAAGTCAAATAGCCCAGAGGATGGAGATAGACCACACCAGGGTAGAACACAGGTATTTCGGGAGTTAAGTAATCGCGTGGAATTGCGATTAGAGAGGAGAATGCACAACGGCAGGATATTGAAGTCACCGAAAACAAAAATAGAATTATTATTGAACTATAACTTATTGCACTTTACAGAAAGATCTTTATTTAAGTTTTAAGTTGTAACTGAATTAAGTTCGAGGCCAAGTGTGGGCAAAGTCTAAAGGAGGCCGTATGAATGAATAGAGCCTTTAAGCGTTAAACTTTAATGTCTGCGTTATGTACACGAGTATATACAAGGATAAATTACGCAAATCCGAGAGATCAGACTGAACGATATATATATATAACGCGATATACTGCGATATAATAATAATAGTAGTTATTCCTACTGTTCTGGCTTCCCACAGTTTTATACTCAATTTAAGCCACGCCCTACAGGTTTCCCGAACAACTAAGTCACACCTTCCTCTTATGTCCTGGCCTGTTGATTGGTCGGCATCGACATAACTCGCCTCTTGATTGGCTACTGCCAAACATATTGATAAGAGAGGCACTCCGACTATTGGGTGAAATTCTCTGTAGGCGGTGGCATGTTGCCATGGAGACAGCTTTCTAATCTCTCTTGTATTTGTTTAATTGTGATAGCCATCCGGTTTATTCTGAATTCTGATTTGGTTACAATGTTTGCCTAAAATTGCCTCGACCAACTCTAACAGAGATAACTGTGCTTCGTTTACTGCCATGTGATATTCCCGTAAAAGGCGCTAACTTTGCTTTTCTCTCTCACTAGACAACTTTATGTGTCTGGCGACTCTCGCGTGTGTCCTATTTTGGACGTACACGTAAGTCACTACAAGCGTCCGTCCTTAAGTCGACGGAGTCGTTTACCTGCTGTTATCGCACCTTAACCTTTACAAAATTTAGTTGTCTACATTTAATATATGTTATTTTCTACGGGGAAACAATTGTTATGGATTATTAAATCCTACCTTAATTCCTATACGTAGCATTCAACCTGGATTATTACTCGCTACAGCCAATTAACATGTGGGGATCGAAGATCGAACCTAGTAAACATTTGTTTGAAAAAATTAAACGGTTCACACATTGAACCTTATAAATAGGAAGATAAACTTCGCGCTGTTAATAGCTCTCTTTTGTAAATAGGAAGATAAACTTCCCGCTTTGCAGTATTCCTCCTTCATAAACAGGAAGCTAGACTCCCCAGTATGCAGTACAATATCTTGTGTCGGCCATACGTAGCTCCGTACAAAATAGATCTTGTTCATGTAGTCCCGTGGAGAAAAGGTAAAAATCGATGGCGTTCTTGATGTGCCTTCCCTCGATTTTTCCTCCTTTGCCGACTGTGAACTTTTCGGTGAGCTCAATTTTCTTGTAGATTTCTTTCAAGTCTAAAATTCGGAAATGATGATGATGATGATGAATAATAGTTAGGAAGAGATTAGCGTGGAAGATGAGATAATAGGTTATAGGTGAAGCGAGTTTGTATGGTTTGCCCTGGTAGTGAGGGCTACGCTTTTTATTTGTTTAATTTTCTTATTCCCTTTTTTTATGACCTTCAATCCTGTATTTTGTATTCGGCCGTGTTTATGTGTAAACGGTTGGAGTGTTAGTAACATTTTAAATTTATCCTGGCGTCTGATTGGTTGAAATGTTATACGGTTAAGTTTAGATGAAATAACTATTTATATATGTGAATTTTGTGTAAAAATCCCCACTCCCACTGACACCCCAAGCCCCACCTCCCCTCAGCCAACCACACTTCGTCCCAAACCAAAAAACCCTACCTCCAAACCCCCCCGTTGCACACACAAGCACGGGTAAAACAAACCACCACCCCTCCTGCTGTTCCCACTCTTTCTCCGACCCAACCTCCTCTCTCTCCCGACACCCCACCTCTCATAATCTGTACCTCTCCTACTATCTCTAGCTCCTCATCTCCTAGCTTTACACCATCCACCTCTGCTACTAACTCCCTCCTCCAAGACTCTTCCCTTTCCAAGCCTACTACCTCGACACATCCTTCCACAGAACACACTCCGCCCTTCACCAAGGCCTGACCACCCAATAACACCGCCGACAACCTCCACAAATAACAGGCGACACAGGGTAGGGGCTACTCGCACCTTACGCCTCCTGGGCAATAACCAAGGAGAGAGAAGGGTACCGGGTAAGTCAGCCTCCCGCGCACTCCGCTCACGACAATAGGTCACCTCAACGTGACACAACTAAACGTACGCAGTTGGCACGGTATTCGCCATACGGTTGCCAACTGGGTGCTCAACACACAAAGACTCGACATAGTACTCCTGAACTCAACCAGCCTACTTCCTCCCAACAACAGACTCCGCATCACAGGCAACCACACGTACCTATCCCCACAGGCACGGCACCTAGGATCAGCGATTCTAGTAAAGCGCTCCATACACCACTCCTTCATCAAAACACATGACGACTCCTTTCTAGCCTGCAAGATAGAAATCAGCTCCGGCCCCATTCTAGTGGCCACACACTACAGACCACCACGCCTACAATTAAACATAGAAGCTCCACTCTGGGTGCTATAAAACTATAACCTCCCTATCTTCTTCGCGGGGGACCTTAATCACCCGACACTCCTTTGAAACAACACGAATGACGCGGGAAGTTACCTGGCCGGTGTTTTGCGGCGCTATCGCTGAAAGCACATCGGCCCTGCCTTTCCTACATTCTTCGGGCCTCGTGGAGGTAACACGCCCCCGGACGTTGTCTTCCGCAACGACCACGCCACACGCTTCCACACACACATATCACCGGCCTCCACGTACTATCTCTCCACATACCGATATGCCTTATCATATCCACATCTCCCATACTCATACCTACAAAACCTCTCTACGATTACAAAAACGCAAACTGGAAAGAGTTCAGGAGACACATAACAGAAAACACGCCACAAAACCTGCCCCCCCTGATACAAATAGGGCTGCCGACTACACATCCACATTAACCACTCCCATTACCGTCGAGGAAACAAAACACTACATTAAAACAACACCAAAACGCGCCTCCGGCCCCTCAGGGCTACCAGCCACACGTATACACAACCTCTCTGCAAACATATACCCCATACTTACACACCTATTCAACGCCTCACTAGCCTCAGGCCACTTCCCTAAAATATTCAAAGTCTCTCACAATATACTCCTACACAAACAAAACAAAGACCCAAAACACCCAAATAACTACAGGCCTATTGCTCTATTAGAGCACCTAGGCAAAATACTCGAACGAATGGTCAACTGCCGCCTACGGGAGATCCTATAAGAGAGGGACTGGTTCTCCCCCCATCAATACGGGTTCAGGAGAGGCGGGTCCACTCAGGCGGCCGTGACTATAGTTCACAACAGAATAAAAAAAAAACGCCAGGCACATCAAAAGACTCTCTTCATCAGTAAGGACGTGGAGAAAGCCTTTGATAAAGTGGGCAGGAGGGACTCCGTCGGGAACTCGCCAACAATACGGAGTTATCTCTCTGCACCAGAAGGCTCCTCTCGCACTACCTCACTGAACGGAGTTGACACATAAAATACAATAATACCATCTCACGACACTTCACACCACTCTCAGGCGTTCCCCAAGGAAGCGTACTGGCACCCACACTATACATTATGTTCACAAACGACACCCCACGCCGACCAGAAAACTGCTGTCACACATACACAGTGGCCTACGCCGATGACGAGACCATTCTCGTCAGCGGCCGAGGCACAGAAGAAATCGCGCTCCACGCACAAACCATACTAGACGACAAGACAGATTACGAGGATTAATAGCTGATTGCCACGAATCCTCAGAAGACACAGATGACACTCTACGGCGCTAGAGATCACTTCATGCACAACCTGCAAATCTTCTCACATACATCAGATATGAACCACCTAAACCCAACAAGGCTCGAATACACTCAACGTACCAAAATCCTCGGGGTAACTTTAGACACGAACCTCAGGTTCAATATACACCAAAATATAATACAAGCAAGAGCCTCACGAACAAACGCATCGCTGGGTAGGTTCTACTCTGCGAACAAAAGACTATACATCTATACAAAGCACTCGTGCGACCTATTCTCACGTATGCCCAACTGTCACTCGTAGCCGCGAGCAACACGTGGAAGCGGAAGGCTCAGAGCATTCAGAACTCTGCTCTGAAGCACGCTTGCCGCTCTCCGTTGTACTCGAGAATGGCCGCTCTACACAACAACAACAATTTAGCTTCCCTCAACACTCACGCTCACCCTAGACTTACAAAACAACTCGGAAAACTCACCAGATACCCATTATATACTGCATTACACGTAAGAATATACGCAATGGCGCCGCGATATCCCGCGGCCAATGAACATCTGCCACCCGTACCGTTCTTCGCATAACCAGTAGGCATCATGAATAGCGCGTTTCCAACTGAGCAGACAGCCTCGCCTCCTGGCCTGCCTCCAACTCTCGTCCAGTCCAAACCACGAGAGCAACGCTGCCACAACAACACCACGCATCGGTGTATAGCCACCGACCTATCAACTCTCGCTATCTTTTCTTAAATGTTTTCCGCAACCCTCCTCTCTGACTACCTGATCGCCTGTATCACATACAGCGATCCCTCTCTGTCCTTTCTATAAACAAAATGGAAAAAAAAAGGATGTAAAAATCAGTGAGAAGAAGCAGAAAATTATTGTTGTTTTAAGAAGAAAAGTTATATTCCTTGTTCACCATATTCAAAGCTTATTCCGGCTATAAATACATAGGAATAAAGAATCCAGATAATATATATATATTTTTCCTTCATCCCATAAGGAAGCTGATGATCGCTTAACCCATCCTGCAAAACTAGAGAGAGAGTACTATAACTTACTCAGACCCTATAAACATTTACAATAAGTTTGACAATATTTATACAACGATTCATTTATTTTATTAGCCACTTTGGATGGGAGCTGTCTATTTTAATTACACATTTATTATTTCTTCCCATCCTGGTACCTCGTGACGACGTTGCGTCTGAATAACTCGAACTTCGCGATATGAACCTTATATAGTTTCACCTTATGTGCACTTTTTATTTATATTGGCGCACTGTCTTATAATTTTAGGCTAAGTATTATTTATTTATCCCTTTGATATTCGTCTCTCAATAATAAATATATATATTGTCTTTAGCGAACTTAATCCCTCCCGCTCGCGATGAGGTACGTTCCTCTGGCAGCTCCTCTGCTCTAGGCGAAGGGCCACAACCAGGGGTTTCGGTTCCCCTTCCAGTTGCGGGTTCCCTTTCCCCAGCAGGGTCGGGTCTCGGCCTCTTCTGGCCGGCCCGGGACCCTGGGATACTCAGATCGCCGTCCCGAGAATCCTCAATTGCCTGTGGTAATCGTGCCGGTTTCAACTGGTCAATTGAGACGGTGTCCATCCTTCCATCTGGGAATTGTAGTGTTAACACCTTACTGCCGCGTTCAATAACCATGATGGGGCCCCCATAAGGCGCCTCGAGAGGTCTTCGAACACAGTCTATTCGCACCCACACGTGTGATGCTTCAATCAGGCCAGGTGGTATGTAAGGCTTTGGCACCGAGTGAATATTGCCCGTGGCTATTCGTTTAAAATCTATTTGGGCCATTGTCGTGGCCGAGTCCTTGACGAACTTGCATTGTTCTTTCGACGAGCTCGGTGATACCAGTGGCTTCGGGCATAGTAGCGTCGTGCCAGTTACCGCTGTGAATGGGGGAAAATCCCGACCTATTCAGTAGGGCGCGAATGCCTAGCAACACCAACGGGAGTGCCATCAACCAATCCTGTTTCCGGGCCATTATGGTCGTTTTAAAAGTCTTATGCATCCTTTCCGCCATCCCATTCGTCAAGGGTCTGTAACTCGTGGTTCGCAGTTGATGAAAACCAACGAGGGCTGAAAATTCTTTGAACTGATCCGATTCAAATTGTGCACCTCTATCGGTAATCACGTACAACGGGACACCAAATCTGGATATCTATCCTTTCAGCAGAGCAAAAACAACCGTGGCGGCACTCATATCCGGGATAGGGATCACTTCCACCCACCTCGATGCCCGATCGATGCAAGTTAGCACGTAACGGCACTGTGAGGGAAAAGATTGTCCGGGCGGGGTACATCTCGGTAATGGTCCCACTATGTCCACGGGTATCGTCTCAAACCTCTCTGACTGTGTTTCTATTGGCAGAATTGGAGACTTTGTATGGCTCGATATTTTAGCTGTCTGGCAAGACATACATTCCTTAGCCTATAAACGCACATCCCTATCGATGTTCGGCCAAAAATATCGGGCTTTAATTAACGTCAGGGAGGCTCGAACACCTGGGTGTGATATATTGTGCAGTTGATCAAATATCGTTTTCCTGCACTCTTTCGGTACAAATGGTCTAGGAACTCGTGCTGTATTTTCACACCATAATTGTACATCTCCATTAAAGGGGAAAGGTTTTAATTTTTCTTTGATACTTTTTGCTTCGTCGTCCTGTGCTTATGCGGCTGCTAGCTCTTGAAGTCCAAGGGAGTCAATTTGCACCGATTTGACGTCCCTTAACATGCAATCTGCAACTATGTTGTCTTGGCGCGTAGGTATGCAATGTCGTTGACATACTCTAAAATGGCGGTCCAATAATGCTGCTGCCTGTCAGTTTTTGCACTTAAAGGTGACGAAAATGCCGATACTAATGGCTTATGGTCGGTGCACAGCGTCGTATTGCGCCCTTCTATTATGTGCTTAAAATGCATAACAGCCAAATATGCGGTGAGAAGCTCACGGTCGTAGGTCGAATACGCCTGTTGTGTTTTGAGAGCTTCTTTGAAAGGAAAGCTATGGGCTTCGCGACGCCGTTCACTATTTGGTGGAGAGCAGCACCCGCCGCGTATTGGGAGCAGTCCGTCACCAATTGCAGCGGTAAATTGTCCGGGAGAGGGTGATGGAATGTGATTGCTTCTTCTAAAGCTTTCTTTGTTGATTCGAACGCTCTCTCCTCGATTTCGCTCCACTCGATGTTCTTCGACTTAGGGTGCACAAGCAACAACTCAGTTAGCGGCGCTGCTTTTGCCACAAAGTTGGGCATCATTCTTCTGTAGTATCTCAACATTCCCAAGTAGCGACGCAGTCCTTTAGAGTCTCTTGTCTTTGGCATTTCCTCAATTTCCCTTATTTGGGGGGCAGGAGGACATATGCCTATTTGCGAGATTTGATGGCCCAGGAACGTGATTTCCTCTTTCGCGAACTCACATTTTTCTAGGGAAATCCTGAGGCCTCTCTGTGATAATATTTCCATTACTTGTTCCATATGGTTGAGGTGTTCCTCCAAATTATTGAAAAAAATCAGGATATCGTCTATATATATGTATGTGGTGATAGAACGGTCTGAGGCCGCTTTAATTCAGCCTCTGTTACATGTTAACCATGCTTACCCACATGCTTGCCCACGTGCATTCTGCCTGCGAGAGGAAGCAGAAGCGCGTTATCTCCCATCATAGGCAATGTGTAATCAAGGAGGTTCACTCCCCCGTTTCGCCTCCATACGTCGATCTCGCCAGATTAAATTAGACTTATGGGCCGATAAAGTATTTTCCCAGGCGCCACCGAGACATTCCTCCGAACTCCCCAACTCAATTATCCTCAACGCCATAGAGTTGGCTTCAGCTATTTATACAATAGCTTTTCTCAATTGAAGCAGATCTAGATTATCTTCGCGAGGCATCAAGCCGATCCGGTCTCCCATGTGCACATAGGAACTCTGCCGAGAAACCCCTTATTGTCCAGAAGAGGACAATATCCCTTGAGTGCCAAGGTTCGTGCCCTTCGAGACGCCAAGTCAACAAGGATCCCCTGTTGTTCAGAAAGAGAACAACGTTAGAACAGTCATTGTTCTTTGAGCCCGTTTGACAAGAAACGGCTCTCACTCCCCCCCCACCCCATCCCTGTTGTTCAGAAAGAGAACAACGTTAGAACAGCCATTGTTCTTCAAGCCCGTTCGTCAAGAAATGGTTCTCGTTCCCAAGACATTACGTCCGGATAATTTAATTCCCTCCTTTTTAACGTTCTTCAAGAGAACGCTTGGTTTCAACAATAACCTCCATTGTTCATCTAGAACATCTCCGATTTGCTGTCACAAAGATCGCTCGTACTTCCGAGCCCCACTTCGCTCTCACTCCTCGAAGACAGTCCTTCCACCTCGTTAAGGACAACCCCCCGAAGAACCCTTCTGCTGGAAATCGCCAGTTGGACCGAAGATTCCTTCGCATCGTCTTCTTCTGCACAACAACTTTGTAATTACGAAAGCTGAGCATTACCTTTAATCATTTAACCTTTTGTCAACGCAACCCTGTGCTTTAAATGGTTTAGCGAACCATTCCCCCCTTTATTTTATGTTTGTTTACCTTTTTAAATCTCTCGAAATCTTAATCCTCGGATTAGTCAGATATTCCCTCGACCCTTTCATTCCCCGTTTATGTAAACATTTTTTTGTGTCTTGTTGATAGTTTAATTAATAAAACTCTGATTTATTAATGGTAGCCATATTATTTATCCTTGTGCTTCGTTCCACTTCTTAAGCATATTGAAGATAAATAAGCCTCTCCAGGTCTCCCCCCCCCCTTTTTTTAACTAACCTCGGTCAATCAGATTACCACGCACTCGAAATATAGAAATTTCCTTAACGAATAGTTATATATGGTATATCGTCGAGAGCCTATTCTACGACACACACACACACACACACACACACACATATATATATATATATATATATATATATATATATATATATATATATATATATATATATATATATACTATTTAAATTTGGTGTCAAGTGTGATAGGTTTAACGCTATATCTTTGCAAACACTGGTCTCAGTCGAGTGAAGCATAGTGTTATTCGTTATAAGAATAGAGTATAGTAATTCCCTTTTATTTTAACGATTGCTATCCCCTTTAGAAAACTTAAGAAGCTGGAGTAGCTTAAGGAACTTTTATAATAATTGTTTGTGTTTTTTTGTGTTATTTTAGTCATTGGTTATCTAGGTCGAGAAACCTATCACGAATAGTTCAGTGCCCATATTTAGGTAGGCCAATTCTCTAGAAGGCATAAACTTATCGCAAGGAATTTAGTTGGTTGACTATTGCTTCCCCCCCCCCCCAAGTGCAAATATGACTCAGTTTAAAATCTTCAAAGCGCAAGGAGAATCCTTGGGACTTTCCGGAAGAGAATTGATTGAGTACGTTCAAGAGGAGCAACGAACAGAAAGAGAAAAGTTAAGAGAAGAAAGGCAAAGAGAAGAAGAAGAGAAAGAAAGAGAGGAACAGAAAAGACAAGCTGAGCTTCACCATGAGCTTGAAATGGCTCTCGTACAGGCTGAAATACAATCAGTCAGTTCAAGTTCAGAAGCAGCGCCCAATCTCCCACTTAAGCTCCCCAATTTCAAGGATGGAGAGGATTTCGGAGAATTTTTAGCACACTTTGAAAAGATCCTCGAAATCAATAACCTGGATTTGGAGGCCGAAGGTGTAATAAGATTACTTCCACTTTTAAATTGTAAAATGCGCGACATTTTCATATTCCTACCATCTGAGTGTACAATTGACTACAGCACCTTGAAAACTGAGTTATTAGCCGCTTAAAATATGACTCCCGATTTCTACCGACAAGAATTTCCAGGAGGTCGTATTAAACCCGGACAGACGTTCCGTCAATTAGGATAAATTTTTCAGAGGAATTTTAAATTCTGGTTAGAATCCTCAAAGATTGATCCTAACTACGAGTCGTTAACAGACTTCGTGTTGCGAGATAAATTTTTGGCGTCTCTCCCGACGGGGATCCGCGCGTTCGTCAAGGATCGTCGGTGCCAGACCTTTAAAGAGTGTACCAAAGAAGCGGATGTCTATGCCGCAAGCAATAATTTATACCCCAAGGAGAATCAAAATTCTCACCAATCCCCCTACCAGGAAAGAAGGAAGGATTCGCGCCCCTTCCCAGGAAAGCCGACGAAGTTTCCGGGCCCCGTAAAACCCTAAAACCTCTTGCCCCAACACCAAAAAACGGGACATCAAACCTCCCGTTAAGATTTCTCCACCATCACTCTTCCCAAGCGACTAATCATATGCTTCACCTGCGGTGTAGAAAACCACATGAGCTGGAATTGCCCCCAAAATTCTAGGCTTAAAAGCGGACCAGCCCACCAAGTTCACCAGATTAATGCCACCCCGGCTTTCCCGGGTGTGCAGATCTAAGCAAAAACTTCTCCCCTTCCGTCAGGCCACCAGGTAAATTTTACTTTTTATAAAAGTTCCCCGGGAACTTTGAAATTTTAGGAGGGCAGCGTGAACGGCTGCCGTGTATCTACTCTCGTCAGGGACACAGGGTACACGTGTTTCATCGTGTCCGACGAGCTCCCCCCCGCCAAGTGGACCCTAACCACGAAATATTTGCGGTGCTACATGACTACCTTGGGCGGGTAAACCGATTCCCCATCGTTAGATGTTACCTGCAGTGTCAGTATTATGATGGCTGGGCTGAAGTCATTTCAGCACCGAAAAAATTTTGTTCTGTACTTATAGGACAGAGCCCTCAAGTGAGCTCCGACCCTGTGTCCCAGGCGGCCCTTCCTCGAGGCCGAGCTAAGAAGGAAGCCCAGGAGCCCGTCCTCCCTCAGATCCCCGATACCATCCGAATTTTCGGAGATCCTTAACCAGGATTTTAGGTCCGAAGATCAGAAATTTAAGCCCGGTGATGAAGTACTCCAGCTCCTTCCCACAGCGAGTAATAAATTACTGAGCCAATTGAAAGGTCCGTACTCGGTCCGCGAGGTACGAGGACCGATAGATTACCTCATTGGTACCCCAGCAGGCGATAAGCTCTACCACGTCAACTTGTTGAAAAAGTACCACCGACGCGCCCATGGAGATACATTCGTAGCACTGGACGAAACATCCGTGCTTGAAAAGGATTAGCCCGCGGAGTCCCTTAATGTCATACAGACAGTGTGCATCCAACCTGATGCCGATTACCCTCTTTCTTCCCAGCCAGGCGAGTCTTTTGAATCTCTGACCTGGATATCAACGCGCAGCTGACACCACATCAAAAGAGTCAGCTACAAGAACTATTATGTCAGTTCGACGACGTTATTTCAGAGAAGCCTGGATGCGCTACTAGTTTCGAGCATGATATTAAATTAACGACCTTAGAACCTTTCCGTTCAAAACCCTATCCCATGCCGATTCATTTACGCCAAGCTTTTAACGCCGAAGTCGATAATTTGATTAGTTTAGATATAATAGAACCTTCAACCTCTAGTTATTGTTCCCCAATCGTCATGGTCAAGAAACCTGATGGCTCTTATCGGATGTGCATCGACTTCCGGAAGTTAAATTCAGTAACTGTGTTCGACGCCGGGCCCATCCTGTTGGTAGATCAAAACCTCCACCTTTTTAAAGACGCCAAGTTCATCTCAGAACTTGATTTGTGCAAGGCGTATTACCAAATTCCCCTCCGGCCCAATGTAAAAGCACATACCGCCTTTGCAACTGAGAAAGGCTTAATGCAATTTGAGCTCCTTCCTTTTGGCCTCGTGGCCGCTTGTAGTAACTATAACCGTCTCATAAGAAGGATGTTAGATGGACTTCCGAATGTCTCCTTTTACTTCGATAACGTCTACGTCGTTACTCGTGAATGGAGTGATCATTTAACCACCCTATTAGCTCGCTTCGAGCGACTGCGCGAAAATGGCCTCACCATTGGCCCAAGCAAATGCCATTTTTGCCCACGAAACCATCAACTATTTGGGTTTCAAAATAGGACAAATCCAGTTAAACCCACAGGATGACAAGATTAAGGCAATCGCCGACATGCCCCTCCCGAATACTAAGAAGCAATTAAGATCATTCCTAGGATCAGCTTCTTACTATCGGTGATTTGTCCCGAATTTTGCTGCAATTTCGGCGCCCCTCAGTACCCTTTTAAAATAGAATTCCCCCGATCGACTACGTCGGAATGATGTCGCTGTTTCTCATTTTAACCAGCTCAAGAATAAGCTCATTTTGCCCCCATTTTGAAGTTGCCCAACCCGGAAAAATCCTTTGGGATTGAGACCGACGCGAGCAACGAGAGCATTGGAGGTGTACTCCTTCTATATGAGGATGACGGAACGAGTCATCCAGTTGCATATGCTAGTCGCCAGTTATTACCCCGCGAAAAAAGATATGCCACTATAGAGAAGGAAGCTCTAGCTATTATTTGGGTTATTGACAAGTTTAAGATGTATTTGATAGGGAAAGAATTTCAGATAGGAAATGACCACCGCTGGTTGGCCTATATTCGGAATGTACGACAGACACTCCAACGGCTGAATTATGCGCTGGAGTCTACTCTTGCAAGAGTACCAATTTAAGATAAATTACATAAAAGGTTCCGATAATCAGGTCGCTGACGCACTCAGTAGGAATGCGTTACCAAATAGTGTAGAATAATTTGTAATTCGTAGGATTCGGATCTCCATGTATGTATATACCGTCTTGTACGACTTAAATTAGATTCTCCTGTCATATAATTAGTTAATGTATATGTCTGAATTTTGTAGCTTAATGTCTATTTTTTATTTTTTTCGTATGTGTATATATTTGTACCCATTAATTTAAGTATGAATTCTTTTGCCCCATATGTACTAATTTTATATTATTTCATTGTTCCATGTCTCTTTTATGGTTAAGTTTGTATTAAAGGTTAGTTTTCCCTATAATCAAATTATCAACATAATCATATGTATTGAGGTAATACTAGCTAGGTGGATGAAGGTACGGTCGGTGCAAGAAAGTAAGTTCTCCAAAACGGAGCTCTATAGTTGTCCATTCTCTCTTTTTTTCGAAGTGACAACTTTCCCTGGAATGGAGATGTGTGATAGAACGGTCTGAGTCCACTTTAATTTAGCCTCTATAACATGTTAACCATGCTTACCCACATGCTTGTCCACGTGCATCTTGCCTGCGAGAGGAAGCAGAAGTGCGTTATCTCCCATCATAGCCAATGTTTAATGTGCTCACCTTTCGCAAACAGGGAAGAGATCCCTCTACTCCGATCCTGTCGAACAAATCTAACAGAAAGGCCATGCCTCGCTCACTCAGGTGTCGAAGCATGGCGTACAGGACATCATCCGGACCATAGGCAGTGTCCGTGCACGAAGCAAGAGCGGAGCGCAACTAACTCACAGTAAACCTGTCGTTGAAGGGTTCTCCGCCTCTCGAGGTAAAGTCCAGCTGCAGCCTTCCGCGAAAACACGATGTGCATTGAATGCTGTCAGAGCAGCATCCCGGCTAGAGAATGCGGAGAAAGCGGTTGCGAAGGATTCCGCCATACACGTGGGGTCCGAGATTGCGGGCCCATTCTCCTGGAGAACTTGCCCCGTATCCTTTTGACTTGCTTCCACACCTATACTAGAGGGGTCTCCCCGTTAAATGAAGACACGTATGCCCGCCAAGAAGAGCGGTGGGCGTGCTTCGAAATATACCGGAAGATAGCCCTTGCCCGACAAAATTCAGCGACAGTGAAGTCATTCGGGCGGCGCTTATAGCGCATGTAGGCATAACGCTTCTGTTTGAGGCCGTCTCACACTCGGCCGACCACCATGGGATTGGTCGGCGTGCAAAACGGCCAGACGTTCTAGGAATAATAGTTAGGACCGAGGCGATGAGGTTGCCAGAGAAGTTGTCACAGGCCTCATCTACCGACCTAAACCCCTCAAATGAGATAGAGAATTATGTCATTACCTGGAATGCAGGCCACTGCGCCTGCGTTAAGCACCGCCACGGTGGGCTCTCAGACGGCAGTTGCCCTGAAAGTAATCAGTACCGTGGAGGTCATCGACTACTCCCCAATCAAAAGCAGGCTGTGCATCCGAATAGCACAAAGATAGGTCAAGGCAAGAAAATAAAGCGGTTCTCGGACAGTGATGCGTAAACTCATCCACGTTTAGGACACCTATCTCAAGCTTTTCGATCAGATTGGCAAGGACTTGTCCCCTGGGATTTATTGAGTAATCTCCTCAGAGAGGATGCCTGCCGTTCAGAACTCCATGCAAGAGAAAGGGCCTCGGCAACCGTACCAAGGAGTCCCACGCGTCGAACTCAGCTGACGGTGGAATGTACGCAGAAATAATAGTATACTTTCTATCCTGGTGAAGCTGCAGAGCCACTGCCTGAAAGGAGGTATCTAAAGTGAAAGGAAGAACGGATACATTATGCCGGGTGTAAACCTCGAATTTCCAAGCCCGGCCTCCATCTCATGGTGGTGGGGTGGCAAAACCATTATACCCCAGGAGGGCGGGCAGTGGGCACGCGCGTAGCATGGTCTCCTGCAGAAAAATAGCTAACGGGGAACGGGACGAGACGAGCTTCCGCAGCTTCTCCCAGTGGCTCGGAGTCCACGGCAATTCCATTGAAGGAATATGCCCTCCAGGCCTAGCTCTGAGGAGATGCGGGGTTCCCTCTTCGAACAGAAGACCCTCACGGAAATAGCCTTACGCTTCCCGGAGGCAGAGCCCTAAGCGCTGTGGGCCGGACAAATCGCTCAAGGCGCTATCACCTTCGGGGACTTATTGGGGGAGATTGGGCTCGCCATGCGAGTCTTTTCCTCCCTCCGCCCGAAACCTTAGGCGGGCGTTGCGGCTTCGGAGGTGAAGGGCCCTCTTTTCGAGGAACCATTATCTCCAAGCCACTCAGCTTACCACTAGGCGTGGTCGAAAGAGCCGAAGCTCCTTTCTTGCTGTCCTTCTTTTGGGGGACAGCTTTAGGGACCTCGGAAGATCGTCTGGCGACTAGCTTCAGGGGTGTTGCCTCATGTGGGTCTAACGACTCAGTGTAGGCGCGTGGCTGTTTCGCCTTACGGAAAACAGTCACGCTGGGGGAAGAGGGGGGAGCCTTAGTTTTAGATGGGGCTGGGTAGGAACCCGTTGTGCCGACAGCTTTACCAGGGAAGCGCCAGGGTTGAGTAGAGCCCGCCGAAGGGCTCCGAATGGGCGCGGAAACTACCGTGCTCGTAGGCCTGAATGGGCCAGGAGCAAAGGGTGCCTTTCTAACTATTAAGGCATAAGACGTCCGAGGCTGAGCCGGGCGCGCCAGGACCAAGTCCTAAGCCTCGCGGAATGAGAGTCGATCCTGGGCCTGAACGGCCAGGATTTCTTTCTCAAGGAGATATGCACCAAATTGCTTTGAAGAAGTGGGGTGCAGCTCTCCGCATTTGACACACTTGGCCACACACGATTTAGACTTATCGTGTGCGGCCTTGGAGCAACTTACACAGACTTCGGGTGACCCCGACTTTGCACATTTACAAGAACGATTCGTATGGCCGAAACGGTGACAATAATAGAACCGCCACGGCAGTAGCACAAATGCCTTCTCGCGGTAGCTGTCCCAACCGGCCCCCCCCAACTTAGGGAGCTTGTCACAGTCGAACGTGACGAGGAGTGTAGGGGTGGGTCTCGAGGCCCCTCCCTGTTTTCTCATCACACGTTCGACCTTGACCCCCCCCATGGTCGGCCAGCCCTAAGGTGATGTCCTCTATGGAGTAGTCAACGAGTTCCCTCGCATAAACTACTCCTTTCACATAGTTCATGGTAGAGTGCGGCTTCACACTTACCGGGGTGCCATGAAGTGTCCGAAGAGCAATTATCTTGGCCGCCTCGGCGGGATTCGCCTAAAGGGTCTCTTCCGAGAAACGGATAACCTTCGGCTCTCTACTAATTGCACTAGCTAATGTTCTCCTCTAATGAATCATGTTACCCTTGGCCAACATGCTCCCATCAGTAGAGCGAATAACGAGGAAGCGTTTGAAGCCAGCGGGCTCTAAAACGCCAGGTAACCTCTAAATGACGGGCCTCGATGTTATCGAAGCTCCACCCTGTGCACTTTTGGTCTTAGTCATAGTCAGGGGCTCTGCACACGAGGGGGTTGAGGGGCCGGATGTGCCAATTTTGGCTTGGTCGCTTGCCAAAGTGGCAGCAGATCCATCCCTTCCCGCAGCCCCCGCGGATGGAGATGAGCCCCGAGTCTTTTTTGTCTTTTTCCGGGTCTTTTTCTTTGTGTGAGAGGTGGGCGGGGAATGAACCCGCTTCTTTCCTCCGCCGGCAGGAGCCCCCAGGCCAGATGGACCGGCCTCAGCCAGGTTCTTCTCCGAAATGGAGAAGGTCCTGGTGGTCACAGGGGCACCGGATGGAGGAGATCCCTCCCCTCCTTGTACTGTCTCGGAGATCTCGCCGTTTGAGGAGGACCTTGCATAGTGGCGGATTCGGGTTCGGTGCTTCGCGCCAAGCCCGGATTTCCCCCCATGGAAGGCCCTACCGTTTGAGGCTGGGTTGCCTCAAGGACCATGTCTATCACAGGAGGGGCCTCCAGTTGGCCATACCCTCCCACGACATCGCAGGTCCCGTTAGCAGCGTCGCCAGTCATGGCTTCCCTCTTCCCCCTAAGGGGGTTTGCCCTCCCGAGCCGCTTTAATGAGGGGCAGTCGGCAATGGGCTGCCTTCTGGCTTTCTTGGCAGTGCCCTTAGATCGAAAAGGAGACTCTGCCGCTGGAAATAGGGAGGTGCCCGAAAGCAACTCCAGAGAAGGGGGTGAGGGGAAGTCCCCTACACCCGTAATCGTAGGAGAGGAGTAAGCCTCCTCTCCGGTTAGAGAAATATGGAGGGTCCCCTGCGCAAGCACAGGGGTGGGGACCTCCATTTTCTTCTTTGGAGCTGCCCGAGGGTGGCTCCGTCGATAGAACAGGGGAAGTTGAGGGTTTTTTTTTTTTAGTTTTTCATCTATGGGTATGGTGACCCTATTTTTTCCACGGGATGCAATAGCACATAACCCCTCGCAGTAGCCCACTCTGCAACGGTTGTAGGAGATGTTGTATGAAAAGCGAGGAAACAGGTGTTTGAAGGAAGGAGAAGAGGCTAAGCTGGGGTCGGACGGGGTGCTGAGTCCCGTCAGCACGGCGGCCAGGATGGCAAATCGCTGCGCCCCTTACGGGGTATAACCAATGCAAATCCTATAACTGTAGGAAGATAAAAATGGGAGAAAATTAAATTTAGGGCTTCCCCATTCATACAATTACTACAAGATACCATGCTGCCAGATGGTATCCTCCTATGATATCCTCCTTTGTCTCTCCTCATCATTACGTACTCTTCTCACCAGGACCTACCAGTAGTCATCGTTAAACATCATGTATGTCCGCTTCGAGGCTAAAATCGCTGATGGAGTGACCTTGACCTTCGGAATTTCAATTTCGCCAAAATAGAAAGTGCTCTTCTTGCTTACTAGGCTAGGTAAATGGTGATTGGGGATTTCTCTAAAGGTAAAAGGAATCTTGGTGCTAGATTCGATATTCCCTAATCGGCGGGAACTTTGGATCGTCTTCCTTAAACACAGTCCATCTCCCTTTTTGCATAACAGCTCGGATACATGAATATTCCTTTAAGAACCACTTATAATATACTTATATATTTAATCAGTTCCCATAACATTAGATTTGTTCCTTCAACTTACATAAACTTAAGGTCTCACAATTAGTGTATAATAGTAAACAAGGAATTAGTACTTCTTTATATCAAGACGAAAGAATGACTTGCTTCTTAGTCTATGGATTGTTCCCAAATGTCACAGTTTCTCCTAATTTTGTCTATTAACTCGATTTATAATAAAAATATTAAAAATATAAGATTGTAATTATTTTTTGTAGACTTTTACACTATTTTTAAATTATTAAATCAAAATTACTATATTTCACTCTTGTTTCTTTTTAGAATTTCGTTTAAAGTTCTTTTCATATACCGGTAATGGCAATAAAAATTATTTACTTAGTAATAAAAATAAGCAAGTGATTGAGAGAATGACAATAATTGGAAAAAATATAACTAAGCTGTTTAATTTAGATTTAATATAGAAAGACAAATATTTACAATTTGGTAACACTCTTATTTTCGGATTTCCTATTCATGGAATGCTGTTTTGGTTAAAGCTGCGCTTTTATAAAAGACTATTAAACTCCAAAAGTGGTCATTTTTGAGATATCTTAGATGTCTCATTCTGTCCTGCAATGTGAGCACTACATAACTCTATAATCTGACCTTCCCACATAATATCCTCCATTTTACAATGAATTTTCAAGGCGATCTTCCCAAGAGGGAAGAACTCAAAGTTCTTTTGACGACTCTCCACCACGTTGTTATGTGTCTTCAGGAGAACAAACTGAGTATGCGGCCTTTCCGTTTTTCGTATTTTCAACTCTATTCCTCCTGTCGGGGGCTCGTCCATGGTGGGGTGTCAGTTATGGTTTCGTGATTACACCATCTATCTCCCCCTTTCCTTCTACACTAGTCGCCAAGCTGCTGGCATGAACGTTTTTCTACAAGTCTTTTTACTGTTTGCTCTACTTACCTCCCTCTTTTTTACCATTGTCAATACCCGACCTTTCAGAACTTGTAGATCAGTTGCCTTTCCGATTTAATTACTCGGAGATTTTAATGCCTGTCACCCATATTGGAGCGACATCACTCGGAATGCCAAAGCTCCTCTCATGGAGGGGTGTCAATCATGGAATCTTTCTCCCACCATGTATCTCCCATTCCCCTACATACTACCCTACAAGCTGTTGCCGTGAAGGATTTTATTACTAAGCTTTTTACCGTTTGCTCTATTTACCTACCCCCTTGTTTATCATTGTCAAGACCAGACCTTTTAGAACTTATAGACCAGTTGCCCTCCCCATTTTTATTACTAGGAGATTTTAACGCCCGTCACCAATACTGGGGTGACATCACACGGAATGCCAAAGGCAGTGTTTTAGTCTCTTATTATCTGACTTTCTTTGCGTTTTAAACACAGACGATTTTGCCTCTTATCATGTGCATACGGATTCTTTTAGTCGTGTTGACCTGTATGCTTGTTTCCCAGATTGCTTCACGGAATTTCGATAGTTAATTCTTGACGATCTCTATGGGAGTGACTACTTCCCTATTGTCTTGTCGGCAGTTCATCCAGCCCTCATACAACCATGCCTCTCAAATGGGAGTGACTACTTCCCTATTGTCTGGTCAGCAGTTCATCCAGCCCTCATACAACCATGCCTCTCAAATGGGAGTTAGGCCGTGGCAAATGGGAAGTCTTCCGAGAGGCGTCTTTGACAAGTGCCTCTTTGGGGATCTTGAATGGTGCTGACGTGGTAGTGGCGTACTTTACATCTATTATCTACAACGCAGCCACACAGACTATTGCACGGAGGCGAGCCGTTGTCGCTCAACGGTGCCCTGGTGGAACTCGTAGTGTGCGACAGCCATCAAAAACTACAAGTTAGCTCATGCCAGATTCCGGCGGAACTCGACATTGTGCAATAAGGTTGATCGAAACCGAGCTCGGGCGCTTCGCCAAAGAACCCTTCGTCAGGCTGACCCAAAGTCAGGGGGACGCTACTTTTCATCAATTTCCTATATGACCCTACCACCAAGATCTGAAAGAGGATTAACAAGATTGAGGGTTGTTATGCCGGCCATAATACTCCCACGTTCAATTTACAGGGATCATTAGTAAATGACAGCCTACTGTGCAGTGTCAGCCGTTAAAATAAGGATTTTCTAGCCTATAAATCAAACGAAGTGTCTCATCCTCTAAATTTACAACAAAATCTAACCTTCCGTATAATGTCTTATTCTCCCCATCCACGAGTTGCGTGCTACATTGTCCCTTTGTAGATCTACTCCTCTTGGCCTTGACTGGATCCATTTTTATACGATTCGGAACCTCTATCCAAACACTGTCATTATTCTTACTTGACTTGTACACCCTTATATAAGAGAAGGATCCTTCCCTTTGTGACACCAAACAGGGACGGGTTGGACGCATATCACTACCGCCCTATAGCTCTTACCATCTGTCGCGAGTAAGTTGCTAGATAAAATGGTGTTGGTGCTCTTGAACTGGTTCCAGGAAACCAATCACTTACTGTCTCCATTTGATTGCAGTTTTTGCTAGGGTCAAGATATCATTGACCTATTAGTAGATTTAAGATTTTAAGATAAGTTACCGGTGGGTTGCTGCCCAATCCAAGTGGATTCTATATGGCCGCTAGGGTGAAACGAGAAATATCATCTATAAAAGGTGGTGGAGACCACTTTGTGACAAAAATTTAAAAAACGACTGGTTAAAAGATTCCTCCGCCAATATAAATCGAAGACTCGTGTGTTGAGGAATAGTTAAAAGGGTCGAGAAACAGGACAACCGGAGAAGGGTAAAATGACTACAATCCAATAAAAGGTGGGCAACCGATTGGTCCCCACCGCAAAAACGACAGCAAGGGCTGATATGGGCATCACCCGAAACAAGATGGCCGTGAGTAAGTCTCGTGTGGCCAATGCGAACTCGGCAATGCGCCACCTCCAACGACCACATTCTATGACGACTCGAGGGCCAAGAGCAAATAGAATTTTTTATTTTGTATAGTTTGGATGATGAACAGTCATCCCATTCATTCTGCCACAGTTGAAAAATATACTTTCTTATTGAAGGAAAGTAGTCCCTAAAAGGCAGAGCCGAGTTCTCAGGGGACACAGAATGTGCTGAGCGGGCCAGCCGATCAGCCTTCTCGTTGCCCAGGAACCCATATGCCCAGGAACCCAGCAAAAAAATAATTCTATATCGGGATGCATTTTGGATCAGCCAGTTGCAAATTTCTGTGATCAGGGGATGGGACGCATTAAAAGATCTAATTGACTGTAAGACACTCCTTGAGTCGGAAAAAATGACAAAATCACTAAAAGGTAAAATTTGGATGAGTCTAAAGGCTAAAAGGATTGCTGAAAGTTCAGCGGTAAAAATGGATGCTGCTGGTGGCAAAGATAGTTCGGAATTCTCCTCCTAGGTAGATGGCTGCGGCGCCTACGCCACTGTCTGACTTAGAGCCATCCGTGTATAGTGGGCAGCATTGTTTGTGGGAGATCGAATGCTCTAAGAACAGGCTTTTAATGATGCGAGGGTCCATGGAGGACTTCTCCAGGCTCCACATGTTGGTACATACTGTGGGGAGAGGTGCACTCCACCAAGGGGTCAGTAAGGATGGAAAGGTAAGGACCCTTGGAGCACCCAGGTTAGAGGGATGATCTCTTATGCGAAGGTTCAAAGGGCGAGGTAAAGATGGCAACTTATCATATGCCGCCGTCGATTCGGCAGCATACAGGCATATGTAGACCTCTGATACAGGGGCTTGCTGTAATCGGCAGAGGTATTGCATGCAGATTTAAAGTCTATGGCAGGGCAAAGGAAGTACCCCACTCTCGCAGTAAAGGCTGTTGACAGGAGAAGTACGGAAGGCCTCACTAGAAAGGCGAACTCCAAGGTTTCGAATGGGGTTCAGCAATTTAAGGGCTGAAGGGGAAGCCGATGAGTAAATTTGACAGCCATAATCCAATTTGGATTGAACGAGGACTGTGTATAATGTCAACAATGTTTATCGGTCACTGCCCCACGAACTGTGTGAGAGGACCTTCAAAATGTCTAGAGCGCGCAGACAGCCTGTTCAAAGTCAGCGTAGGTGTGGTAACCAGGATAACTTTGGATCAAGAGCTACGCCAAGGAACCGAAACTCGGAGACAAACTCTATATCTTCGCCTTGTAGGGAGATAGATAGCGGAACAAGAAGCCCTCTGCCTCGGTGGAAATACATTGCTTTGGTTTTGTTCGTAGGAAAGCAGAATCCCTTAAGTTGTGCTCTTTTGGATACAGCATCGACCGCCAGTTGTAGCCGACGCGCTGCTGATGGAAAGCGAGGTAAGGAAAAGTATAGTGCTAAATCATCGACAAACAGAGTTGCCGATACACCTTCTGGGAGAGACGAAATAATATCATTGATGGCAATTATAAAACATAAGACACTCAAAACACTGCCCTGAGGAACTCCCTCCTCTTGGGACTGCAGGTCAGAGTATGCGTCTCCAACACGTACCTTGAAGGATCGAGATGCTAAAAAACTTTGAATAAATGAAAGTAAAAGGCCTCTCATCCCCCAGACGTATAACTACTTCAAGATGCCGTATCTCCATGCTGTGTCGTAGGCTTTCTCAATATCGAAAAATATGGCTAGGACTACGTGCTTTAATGAGAAAGCTTTCCGGACTGATCCCTCGAAACGTACTAGTAGGTCAAGGGTACTATGACCTTTGCGGAAGCCACATTGAAATGGCGAGAAAAGGTGATTGGCTTCTAGGAACCAGTTTAGGCGCTCCAATATAATTTTTTCCAGCAACTTACTCAAACATCTGGTGAGAGCTATAGAGCGGTAGTGATCTGCATCCAACCCATCCCTGCCCGGTTTGACAAAGGGAAGGATTATCCCAATGCGCCATGATGACGGGTAAAAACCCTTCACCCATATAAGGTTGTACAAATCAAGCAGGAAGAGAGTAGAGTGTGGATGTAGGTGCCGAATCATGTCGAAATGGATCTCCCCTAAGGCCATGGGAAGTAGATCTGCAAAGGAACAAAGCGCTTTGCAGCTCATAGATGCTGAATAGAACGTTATACGGAAGGTAAGATTTTGTTGTGAAGTTGAGAGAATGAGATTCTTCCTTTGATTTTTAGTATTGAAAAGCCTTATCGTAACGGCTGACACTGCTGACGGCGCGGAAATGGTTAGCAAAAGCATTGCTGACCGCCAGGCCGTCATTCTCCAAGGAACCGTCCTAAGTTGAGTGTGAAGGTATGATGATTATCGTAACGGCCCCTGATCTTATTAATCCTCTTTAGATCTTAGCAGTAGGTGTCATAGAGAAAATTGATGAAACGTATCTGCGCAATGAATTTCGGAGCTTGACGAAGGGTTCTTTGGCGAAGCGCACGAGCTCGGTTTCGGTCGACCTTGTTGCACAAAGTTAGGTTCTTTCGGAATCGGGCATGGGCTAACTTGTAATTTTTGATAGCTGTTGAACACGTCGAGGTCCACCAGGGCACGGTTGAGCGGCCCGTGACAGGTCGCCTCCGTGGGATGGTCTGTGTTGCTGTATTGTAGATAGTCGATGTAAAGTATTCTACTGCCGCGTCCACTCCTTTGAAGGTCCCGAAAGATGCATTTGTGAAGGACGCCTCTTGGAAACCTTCCCAATCTGCATGACCTAAGTCCCACTTAAGGGGCATGGTTGTATGAAGGCTAACTTGAAGGGCCGACAAGACAATAGGGAAGTGGTCACTCCCATGGAGATCGTCAAGAATTGACCATTAAAATTCCGTGAAGCAATCAGGGGAACAAACAGACAGGTCAACACAGCTAAAAGATTCCGTCTGGACATGATAAGAGGTAAAATCGCCAGTATTTAAAACACAAATAAGGTCAGATAATAAAAGAGACTCTAAAACACTGCCTTTGGCATTTCGAGTGATGTCACCCCAGTATGGGTGACAGGCGTTAAAATCTTCTAGTAATAAGAATGGGGAGGGCAACTGGTCTATAAGTTCTAAAAGGTTTGATCTTAGCAATATTAAACAAGGGGGTAGGTAAATAGAGCAAACGGCAAAAAGCTTAGTAAGAAAAACCCTCACATCAACAGCTTGGAGGGTAGTATGTAGGGAGATGGGAGAAACATGCTAGGATGAAGATACCATGATTGACACCCCTCCATGAGAGGGGCTTCCAGCAGGAGCTATAGAGTTGAAAGTGAGAAAGCCGGGTACCGGCGGAAAGAGACGTATACCCAGTTTATTCTCCTGGAGACAAATAACAGCGGCTTGGATAGTCGTCAAAAAGAATTTTGAGTTCTTCCCACTTTGGAAGAACGCCTTGACAATTCCATTGTAAAGTGGAAAATATTATGTGTGACGATTAGTTACCACTGTGGATATCTTTTTCTCTTTTGAGGCCGATATTGTATCTGAGGTTCGTCCCAAAGAGCTTGGGAAACGGAGAGGTGATTTTCACGAGCCTGCTTTTGCAGGGGGAGAGATCCTAGATGGAGCAGTAACTGGGGTTTTTTTCGTGGGTTTTGGAGAACCGACCGAGGCCCTTGATTTTAATTCGGGCTCGCATCATGGCGGAAAAGCAAGATCAAGAAGGGATTTTCGGCCGGTAGATCCGGATTCATGGGTCGAGGGTATTTTCGGTGTCTGAGGGATTGGTCCAACCGCCTTAGTTAGTGATGTTGGAGTATCAACTGCTTCCATCGGATCTTGGGTTGAAGGGTGAGCGGAACGAACAGGTGATATGAGCGAGGTGTGTGGATCTGGATGTATTTCTGCCATCGTTTGGATCAGGATGGGGCCTACGTCCTGTGAAGAGCGAGACGGACTTGAGGACAGATAATGTTCAACCATAGGGCAGGAGTCCATTGGAGATACTCGGGGTTCGGCCCAGTCAGCTCCAGAGGCTGCCCGCTTATTGATGGTCGATGACCCAGGTGAGGAATCCTTCCTCTTACCACTGGGCTTTGGGTCTCGGGGCCGGGTGGATGAACCTTCACTGGTCGATGTTGAGGATTCTTTCAGATAGCGTCTGATGTATTCAATTGTCTCACCCTGATCGTCTCTCCCAGCTAGAGCTGCTGGAGAGAGGGAGGGCTACATTGGTTATCTCGGTGTGAGAGCGATGCTTCGACTGCATATTCTGAATGTTTTTGACGCTGCGAGTAGATCTAGGGTGAAGTGCTTCAGGCTGGTCGGAACTCGCGCGTGATGGTCGGTTTCGTCCAGCATCACTTAAAACGTCAGAGAAAAGCCGGCCGAGTGGCGAGGTTTGTGCTCGGGCACGCTGGCGGACCTCTCTTATCTCTAGACGTAGGGAGTCACGCAAAGCGAGAACTTCCTTTTTATATAAAAATATAGAGCAGAGTTTCGACGCAGCACTGTGGGTAACTCCGCAGTTGGCACAGTGGGGCGTTTTGGTGCATTCGGGGCCATAGTGGTCAGAGCTATAATTCACGCAGGAGTGAGGGGGCCGACAGTCTCGACCAACATGTCCAAGTTGATTGCAATTGAAGCAGCGTCTAAGTAGTTCGATGTAGGGACTTACCGGGACACGAAGGTACCCAGCTTTAATATACTGCGGCAGTTCTTGTCGTTCAAATGTTAAAATCAGTGAGGCAGTTGGGACTTTAGTGGAGCCTAATGTTTTAGTTACCTTGTGTACGTGTGTGACACGTTGGGTACTGAGCTTACTCTAAGGGCGTGTGGGGTCCTACTCCTTTAGTTCGTTTGAACGGACGACACCTTTGACGAAATTCAGACGCGGATGGGGCGAGACAGTTATTGGAATTTCAGCCATCGAGATAGATTTCGCACAAGCTTGTGTTGAGAGTGGGATGACACCACGACTATGACATCACCACTTCCTCTTGACGACATCCAGCGGAGTTCACCACAGCGGGACTCAAAAGATTCATTGACGTCAAACACATCGACTTTTGCAAGTGGGATGTCAGATGATGAATTCATGACAAGAAAGCGAGGATAATCAAGATCTGGGTCTACTTCGTTGGAATAGGGGTCCAACGAGCGAGGGAATGCCAAAAGGAGAGCTAAGGAACGTTTGGCACGAGAACCCTTACGAGAAGGGGAGGTTTTTGTTTTATGGCTAGCCATTGCAAAAATAAAAAAACTTCGCATTCTCCCTCGGGACTCCCCACCATGGAGGCCTACAATGGTCCGGCACTACTGCAACTATACAATCAGTTACGTCTGGTATGTCCTCTTGGAGAATGGATACGGATCCACCACACCATCTTTATATCCCTAAGAGGCTGCCCGAGTTCTCCCACGCACGGAGAAAAGGGGCCAACGATGGGTTTCTCCTTCGGCATTCGGTAGACGAAGGCGGTGGAGATGCCCAGCCTCTTTCAATTTAATGAAAGAACAATTCGGAATCAATCTATTAAACAAGCAGAGGTCGGGTATTGATAAGGACCACTAGATAGGTGAAGGAAGAGGGGGGAATAAAGGGCAGTGAAAGAGCGTAATAGAGGAGGAAAGAAAGAGGGGTATGTTAAAAGTCTTGTTGGCAGCACCATGGGTCCCCTAGGGGGCCCAGGGCTGACCCTCCTCGCCACGAGAAGGCCAGAGCTTCTCTTGGAACAACCCCTAAAGAAAAGGTCCAGAGAGGGAGGGGGTGCCACAGTTGAAAATTATATTTTCTTATTGAAGGAAAATAAGTACCCTAGAAGACCTTACGGTCCATTCAATTGGGGTACCTTTGGACTAGCCGTCGAGCGGGCACATCCCCAATCAATTGCCTTACGTCTTGCCTAAACGGCCACTTTTCAAGACTTACTTTGTCTAGTCTTGTCTTGAACTGGTCAGCAGAATTGCTGTTAACAACCGTCATCGGAAGTGCGTTCCAGCTACCGCAGAATCTGGACTTCAAAATTTCACACACAGATCGCGGGTGTAACGCTTTAGCTCAAGTTTAAAGCCGTGATTTCTTGTTCTGTTCTCATTAAGGCTGAAAATATCCCTGTAGTCAACATTGTCGAACCCTCAAAGTATTTTGAAAATTTCGATGAACTGACCACGCAGTCTACGGGCATCCAATGAAGAACAGATCTATTTCTAATTCCGTTAATCTATCTTCATAACTTTTATGTCTGATAGAGGGAATCAGTTTGGTTGCCCTGGCTTGCACGCGTTCCAATCTCGCGATGTCTTTCGAAATGAAGGACTCCAAAATTGTACGGCATATTCAAGGTGCGGTGGACAAGTGAATTGTACAAACAGAGTCCTATTACCTTGTTCCGATATCCAAACTGTCGCCTTATATAACCTAGCATCCTTTTGGCTTTCTTCTCCGCCTCAATACACTGCCTCGAGAAGTTGAGATCACTAGTAATTGTTACACCCAAGTCCTTCTCAGGATATACTGAGATTAGGAGTTTCGGTGGCCGATATGAATCACTTCACATTTGTTCACATTAAAAAAATTTTACTACGTGTCCGAGCACTTCCCAATCTTCCGAAGATCTTTTTGCAGGCGGGCAGTATTTCCATCCTTTGCAAAGTTCATACCAAGCTTGGTATCGTCGTCAAATTTAGAAATCTTGGCAACCATGTCACAGTCCATGTCGTTGACGTAGATGAGGAATAGTAGTGGTCCCAGGACACAACTTTGATGCACCCCGCTAGTAACGGGCACCCACTCAGAAACCTATACATTCAGCACCACCCGTTGCCGTCTGCCACTTAGCCAGTTCTATATCCAGCCTGCTACTTGTCCGTCTATGCCTAGCGCTCACACTTTCCGGAGAAGGCAGGGGTGTGGTACCTTACCAAAGGCTTTCTGAATATCTAAATAAACCACATCCACTGCCTTGTCCCGATCGTGCTCACTGAAAACGAAGTGGAAGAATTCCACAAGGTTCGTCAAGCACGACCTTTGCCTTCAGAAGCCGTGCAGGTTTGACTCTAAAGGCGACGTCATTTTGTCCATCATGAGGCTTTACATGAGTTTACTGACTATCGAAGTCAGACTGATAGGTTGGTAGTTCGACTGTTGGCTAGGGTCTCCTTTCTTGAAGATAGGAGTCACCTCCGCTTCACGCTAGTCTCTAGGAACGCATTTGGTCCTGATCAACTTGTTGAAGATTGCGCTCAGGTGTCGTGACACTTGATCGCGCACTACTTTCAAAACTTTAGGTAGAAACCCATCCGGGCCAGGTAACTTATTCGTCATTAGGTCAGTGATCTTCTTTTCTCTTTCTCCTTCGATGAAGTTCATATCCACCAGCTTTCCCCCCCAGTAGGAATCCGTTGGCTAGGGATGGGACCACACTCTTTAATAAACACTGAAGAGTAGTAGTGGTTGAGGAGGTTAGCATTTTTTGCAGCTGAGTGCTTTAATGTCCTCTCCTCATTCCTCAAAGGGCCAATCGTTCGATGGATTTGTTTACGGCTGTTTACATATCCAAAGAACTCCTTGGAATTCTCTTTACAAAGTCTCGCCACTCGCAGTTCCTCAGACCGATTAGCCACCATATTGCTGGACTTCACCCTTCTAGCTAGCCTACGGTACTCGTTAAAGTCTCCAGAAATCTTTGACTGCCGGTACACCGTTCTCTTCTCGCTTAACAGTTGACTGATTTCTCGATTAAACCACTTTGGTTGAACGGAAGATCGACTAAGTCTTTTCGAAGGGATGAAACGTGATTGAAGACTCAAGAAGGTAGTTTGGAATCTATTCCACGAATCTTCAATATCCTCGCATCAGTCAAGCCAGCACGAAGACCTGCAAAGGCTGCTCTTCTGAAATCAAGTTTCCTCGATTTACTAGTCGCAGACTCTACCTTGGGGACCTTGACTATATATCTAACTAGTCGGTGATCACTGCCACCGAGCTCTTCGCCTACCGAGAGATCCTCAACGATGTCTTCCTCTGATATGAAAACCAACTCAAGAATATTGTTTCCTCTCGTTGGATCTCTCACCCATTGAGTCAGGAACTCGCTGTCCGCGAATTCCAGGAGTAGCGCGTTCTCGCCACAGGGTTCTCTGGTTTCCCAGTCAACTTGTGTGTTGAAATCCCCCATGACGATACACACTCTGTCTTCGACAAGTTATCCTAGTAGCTGGTACAAATATCTGTCCTTTTCAACGAGTTGGGCAGGAGGTCTATAAAGCACCAGGGTCCTGTATTTGGCAGGACCTATTTCTAGGTCTACACCTAGGAGCTCGTGGTGGGATAAGACATTGCATTTTGTTGAGTTGAATGTATCCTTGACATGCAACATCACACCGACACCCTTTCTGTCAGGCCTATCTTTTAGGAAGAGTCAGTAACCTGGAATCGTGAAATGGCCTTCAAAATCACGGTTTGAAGTTTTTTTTCACGACTCTGTAATGGCCACCATCTCTGGTTCTTCCGTCACTACGAGGCCACGAAGTTCAAGAAACTTGTTTCTGATAGACCTCGCATTAAACAGAACTTTGAAGGATTCCACGACTGAAGTCCTTAAAAGGCAGAGCCCTGTTCTCAGGAAACACATAATGTGCTGAGCGGGCCAACCGATCAGCCCTCTCGTTGCCCAGGAACCCATATGCCCAGGAACCCAGCAAAAAAATAATTCTATATCGGGATGCATTTTGGATCAGCCAGTTGCAAATTTCTGTGATCAGGGGATGGGACGCATTAAAAGATCTAATTGACTGTAAGACACTCCTTGAGTCGGAAAAAATGACAAAATCACTAAAAGGTAAAATTTGGATGAGTCTAAAGGCTAAAAGGATTGCTGAAAGTTCAGCGGTAAAAATGGATGCTGCTGGTGGCAAAGATAGTTCGGAATTCTCCTCCTAGGTAGATGGCTGCGGCGCCTACGCCACTGTCTGACTTAGAGCCATCCGTGTTTAGTGGGCAGCATTGTTTGTGGGAGATCGAATGCTCTAAGAACAGGCTTTTAATGATGCGAGGGTCCATGGAGGACTTCTCCAGGCTCCACATGTTGGTACATACTGTGGGGAGAGGAGCACACCACCAAGGGGTCAGTAATGATAGAAAGGTAAGGACCCTTGGAGCACCCAGGTTAGAGGGATGATCTCTTATGCGAAGGTTCAAAGGGCGAGGTAAAGATGGCAACTTATCATATGCCGCCGTTGATTCGGCAGCATACAGGCATATGTAGACCTCTGATACAGGGGCTTGCTGTAATCGGCAGAGGTATTGCATGCAGATTTAAAGTCTATGGCAGGGCAAAGGAAGTACCCCACTCTCGCAGTAAAGTCTGTTGACAGGAGAAGTACGGAAAGCTTCACTAGAAAGGCGAACTCCGAAGTTTCGTATCGGGTTCAGCATTTTAAGGGCTGAAGGGGAAGCCGATGAGTAAATTTGACAGCCATAATCCAATTTGGATTGAACGAAGGCTGTGTATAATGTCAACAATGTTTATCGGTCGCTGCCCCACGAAGTGTGCAAGAGGACTTTCAAAATGTCTAGAGCCCGCAGACAGCCCATTTGGGGTCGGCTTAGGTGTGGTAACTAGGATAACTTTGGATCGAAAGTTACGCCAAGAAACCAAATCTCAGGGAAAAACTCTATATCTTCGCCTTGTATAGACATAGATGGCGAAACAAGAACCCTTCTGCCCCGGGGGAAATACATTGCTTTGGTTTTGTTCGTGGAAAAGCGGAATCCCTTAAGTTGTGTTCTTTTGGATACAGCATCGACCGCCAGTTGTAGCCGACGCACTGCTGATGGAAAGCGAGGTGAGGAACAGTATAGTGCCAAATCATTGACAAACAGAGTTGCCGATACATCCTCTGGGAGATGAAATAATATCATTTATAACAATTATAAAACACTGTCTAAAGGATTTCCCTCCTCTTTGGGTTGCAGGTCAGAGTATGGGTCTCCAACACGTACCTTGAAGGATTGAGATGCTAAAAAACTTTGAATAAGGGACGATAAAAGGCCTATCATACCCCAGACGTATAGCTGCTTCAAGATGCCGTATCTCCATGCTGTGTCGTAGGCTTTCTCAATATCGAAAAATATAGCCAGGACTCGGTGCTTTAATGAGAAAGCTTTCCGGACTGATCCATCGAAACGTACTAGTAGGTCAAGGGTATTATTTCCTTTGCGCAAGCCACATTGAAATGGAAAGAGAAGGCGATTGGTTTTTGGAACCAGTTTAGGCGCTCCAACACCATTTATTCCAGCAACTTACTCAAACAGCTGGTAAGAGCTATAGGGTGGTAGTGATTTGCGTCCAACCCATCCCTGCCCGATTTGACAAAGAGAAGGATAATCCAAATGCACCATAATAAGGGGTAAAAACCCTTCACTTATATAAGGTTGTACAAATCAAGTAAAAAGAGAGTAGAGTCTGGATGTAGGTGCCGAATCATATCGAAATGGATCTCGTCAAGGCCATGGGAAGTAGATCTGCAAAGGGAGAAAGCGCTCCGCATCTCATGGATGCTGAATAGAGCATTATATGGAAGGTTAATTTTTGTGTGAACTTGAGAGAATGAGACTCTTCCTTTGATTTTTAGTATTGAAAAGCCTTATCGTAACGGCTGACTTGGCTGACACTGCCAGGTTGTCATTCTCCAAGGAACCGTGTTAGTTAAGTGTGGGGGTATGATGATCAGTATAAAAGCCACTGGTCTAATTAATTCTCTTCTGTGCCCGTGAATTTCGGCGAGCATGACGAAGGGTTCTTTGGTGAAGTGCACGAGCTAGGTTTCGGTCGACCTTGTTGCACAATATGGGTTCTTTCGGAATCGGAAATGGGCTAACTTGTAGTTTTTGACTGCTGTTGCGCGCGCCGAGGTCCACTAGGGCACTGTTGGGCGACCCGCGGCGGGTCGCCTACGTGGGATGGTCTGTGTTGCTGTATTGTAGACAGTCGATGAAAAGTATTCTACCTCCGCGTCCACTCCATTGAAGGCCCCCAAGGATGCACTTGTGAAGGACGCCTCTTGGAAACCTTCCCAATCTGCATGACCTAAGTTCTACTTAAGGGGCATGGTTGTATGAAGGGCCGAAACGACAATAGGGAAGTGATCACTCCCATGGAGTTCTTTAAGAATTGACCATCGAAATTCAGTAAAGCAATCCGGGGAACAGACAGGTCAACACAGCTAAAAGAATCCGTCTATCATGATAAGGGGTAAAATTGCGTGTGTTTAAAACACAAAGAAAGTCAGATAATAAAAGACTCTAAAATACTGCCTTTGGCATTTCGAGTTATGTCACTCCAGTATAGGTGACGGGCGTTAAAATTTCCTAGTAATAAGAATGGGGAGGGCAACTGGTCTATAAGTTCTAAAAGGTCGGGTCTTGACAATGATAAACAAGGGGGTAGGTAAATAGAGCAAGCGGTAAAAAGCTTAGTAAGAAAAACCCTCACAGCAACAGCTTGGAGGGTAGTATGTAGGGGGATGAGAGATACATCGTGGGATGAAGATACCACGATTGACACCCCTCCATGAGAGGTGCTTCCAGAAGGAGCAATAGAGTTGAAAGTAAGAAAGCCGGGTACCGGCGGAAAGGGCCGGATACCCAGTTTATTCTCATGAAGACAAATAACAGCGGGGTGGATAGTCGTCAAAAGAATTTTGAGTTCTTCCCACTTTGGAAGAACGCCTTGACAATTCCATTGTAAAATGGAAGATATTATGTGTGACGGTTAGATACTACTGTGGATATCTTTTTCTCTTTTGTGGCCGATATTGTATTTGAGGTTCGTCCCAAAGAGCTTAGGAGACGGAGAGCATATTTTGAGGAGCTTGCTTTTTCAGGGGGAGAGATCCTAGAGGGAGCAGTTACTGGAGCTTTTTTTGAGGGTTTTGGAGAACCTACCGGGGGCCTTGATTGTGATTCGGGCTCACAACCTGGCGGAATAGGAAGATCGATAAGGGATTTTTTACTGGTAGATCCGGATTCATGGGTCGAGGGTATTTTCGGTGTCTGAGGGATTGGTCCAACCGCCGTAGTTGGTGATGTTGTAGTATCAACTGCTTCCATCGGATCATGGGTATCTGGGTGAGTAGAACAGACAGGCGATCTGAGCAAGGTGTGTAGAGCTGTGTGTATATCTGCCATCGTTTGGATCAGGATGGGGCCAAAGTTCTGTGATGGGTGGGACGGACTTAAGTGTATAGAATGTTCAGCCAGAGGGGAAGAGTCCATTGAAGATTCTCGGGGTTCGGCCAGGTCAGCTCCCGAGGCTGCCCGCTTATTGATGGTCGATGACCCAGGTGAGGAATCCTTCCTCTTACCACTGGGCTTTGGGTCTCAGGGCCGGGTGGATGAACCTTCACTGGTCGATGTTGAGGATTCTTTAAGATAGCGTCTGATGTCTTCAATTGTCTCACCTTGAGCGTCTCTGCCAGCTAGAGTTGCTGGAGAGAGAGGGGGCTACATTGGTTATCTCGGTGTGAGAGCGATGATTCGACTGCATATTCTAAATGTTTCTGCCGCTGCGAGTAGATGTAGGATGAAGTGATTCAGGATGGTCGGACCTCAAGCGTGATGGTCGGTTTCGTCCACCGTCACGTAAAACGTCAGAAATAGCCGACCGAGTTGTGAGGTTTGTGCTCGAGCACGCTGGCGGACCTCTCTTATATCTAGACGAAGGAAGTCGCGCAAAGCGAGCACCTCTTTTTCATATAAAAATATAGAGCAGAGTTTTGGCACAGCACTGTGGGTACCTCCGCAGTTCACACAGCGAGGTGTTTTGGTGCATTCGGGGCCATGGTAGTCAGAGGTACAATTCACGCAGGAGCGAGGGGGCCGACAGGCACGGCCAACATGTCCAAATTGATTGCAATTGAAGCAGCGTCTGGGTAGTTCGATGTAGGGACTTACCGGGACACGAAGGTACCCAGCTTTAATATACTGCGGCAGTTCTTGTCGTTCAAATGTTAAAATCAGTGAGGCAGTTGGGACTCTAGTGGAGCCTAATGTTTTAGTTACCCTGTGGACGTGTGTGACACCTTTGGGTACTAAGCTTGCTCTGAAGGCGGGTGGGGTGGTAGTCCCTTAGTTCGTTTGAACGGACGACACCTTTGACAAAATTCAGACGCGGATTGGGCGTGGCAGTTACTGGAATTTCAGCTATCGAAGATAGATTTCGCCCAGGGTTGTGTTGAGAGTGGGATGACACCTCGAATACGACATCACCACTACCTCTTGACCACATCCGGCGAAGTTCACCACAGCGTGACTCAAAAGATTCATTGACGTCAAACACATCGACTTTTGCAAGTCGGGTGTCGGATGATGAACTCATGACCATAAAGCAGGGATAATCTAAATCTGGGTCTACTTCGTTGGAATAGGGGTCCAACGAGCGAGGGAAGGCTGAAAGGGGAGCTAAGGAATGTTTGGCACGAGAACCCTTACGAGAAGGGGAGGTTTTGGTTTATGGCTAGCCATTGCAAAAATAAAAAAACTTCGCATTCTCCCTCGGGACTCCCCACCATGGAGGCCTACAATGGTCCGGCACTACTGCAACTATACAATCAGTTACGTCTGGTATGTCCTCTTAGAGAATGGATACGGATCCACTACACCATCTTTATAACCATAAGAGGCTGCCCGAGTTCTCCGACGCACAGAGAAAAGGGGCCAACGATGGGTTTCTTCTTGGGCATTCGGTAGACAAAGGCGGTGGAGATGCCCAGCCTCTTCTATCTTCATGAAAGAACAATTCGGAATCAATCCATAAGAAGAGCGGAGGTCAGGTATCTATAAGGGCTACTAGATAGGTGAAGGAAGAGGGGGGAAATAAAGGGCAGTGGAAAAATGTAATAGGGGAGGAAAGAAAGAGGGGAATGTTAAAAGTCTTGTTGGCAGCACCATGGGACCCCTAATGGGCCCAAGGCTGACCCCCCTCAACACGAAAAGGCCAGACCCTCTCTGGGAACCCCTGAAGATCCCAGAGAGGTAGGGGGCGAATGGGATGGGTGTTCAATAAATTATATAAAATCAAAAAGCCTGTTCGCTCTTGGTCCTTGAGCTTTCAGATACTACGGTCCTTTTCGGTGGCCCTTTGCCGCGTTCGCATTGGCCACACAAGACTTACCCACGGTCAACTTGTTTCTGCTGGTAATCGAATCAGCCCTTGCTGCCTTTTTGTTGTGGGGACCAATCGGTCGCCCAATTTTCTACTAGAATGCCCTCATTTTGCCACTCTCTTGGTCGTCCTGTTTCCCGACCCTGTCAACTATCCTTCTCCTGTCTCGTCTTCGTTTCCTTCTGGCAGAGGAATCTTTCAAACCCTCATTTATACTTTTTTTATCAGATATTGATCTTTTCTCTCTTTTATAACTAATTTGCCCCTTTCTCTTTGCGCTGCCATTTAGAATCCACTTGGATTGGGCAGCTGCCAAACTGGTTCTTTCCCTAAAGCAAGAAAAACAATGGGCCCCAACACTGTCCACTGAGGAATCTCACTGGTAACATTCCCTAACTCAGATTCAATCCCTTTTGCTGTCTGTCACTAAGCCATGACTGAATCCACTTAAAAATGCTTCCATTGATCCCATGCGCTTAAACTTTATTCAAAAGTACTAAGTGTACCCATGGTAAACCCGGGGGGAAGCTTCTTTAATCAACTTATATATATCTAAGTGTTTTCTTATTGATTCCTTTATTATAGATTCCATAATTTTCCCTACCAGTGATGTCAAACTCTCTGCTCGGTAACTAGACATGATTGTTTT
Organism: Ceratothoa steindachneri; assembly: GCA_963969495.1. Lineage (NCBI taxonomy): Eukaryota > Metazoa > Arthropoda > Malacostraca > Isopoda > Cymothoidae > Ceratothoa > Ceratothoa steindachneri. The sequence continues at coordinate 15,763,359 of OZ018322.1, read as the reverse complement.
ATCCCCCTTCTTAAATATAGGTATCACATTAGCTTTCTACAATTTGGGGTAAAATGTGGGTCTCTAACGATTTTTTAAATAGGCATGATACAGGCTCACTTCACAAATCTTTACATTCATTCAAAATCCTAGGAAAAACTCAAAAGAGCCTGGTGCGTTACTAAATTTGATTTTATCTATTTCTTTTGATACTATCTCCTTTGTAATTCAAATATCCTTTAATTTCTCCTCCTCATTACTCATGAAGATCAAGGTCTCACTCAGGTACAATTAGAATATCCTCATGTAAATACCGAAAGAAAATACTTTATTTAATATCCTAGCCATTGTATCACTGTCACTCATTAACTCTTTATCTTTACTTTTAAGTGGGCCTATTTTATCTCTAGTCTTAGTTCTGTCTAATTGAAAGAAACCTCTGGGATCTTCCTTTGTCTTATTTTTCCCGAGTTAGCTTATTATATACATATATGCCTTAATTGACTCACACCATTTCCCCCCCTATATATAATCATTAATTTTATCTGACATACATTTATGGTTGACAGCCTTAGCTCTAATCTCCCCTTTTTTATATTCTGTCCAGCAATTAACTGCTTAATCATTCTCATATTCCTGATCTACACTATTTCTCTGTATCTGAGGGTTTTCTTCCTCCTCGACTACTCTCATTGACATCACAGTTCCTGACCTGACCTCACTCACTACTCCCCAAACAACCATCTCCAGACCACTAAATAATCTTCGTTCTAAAATCGGGGATTTTAACCTCATTATTCCAGTGAGAACCCTGTTCCATTTTAATTTAAATTGAATTTCACAAAAGTAGCTTTTCGAAAATTTCACCTAATCTCTGTATTGCTATACCTTCTTCCTAATTTACCCCGTCATTCACTCCCACATGTAAAACAACAACTGCATCCCTTTCAGCTGCATCCACTATCCTTTCAATTCTCTCTCTCATATCCGTTACGCGTCCACCTGGCAAGCAAACCCTCCTCCTCCTCCTTGCGCTCACTTTTACAAAAAATCCTCTATAAATACCTAACCTATGAATCACCTACCCCAAACACTTCATTTGTTTCACATATACCTAGAACCACACCTTCTCCTAAGACATCGAACATATTACTACTAGTAAGAGGCACCCATCACACCTACTCTCTACCGGCATCCGTACTTCCATCTAGAACAGGGGATGTCTCACGAGCTACCTCAACTCTTCCTCCCTTTACCACCCTCCACTCACTACTATTTCCACTAGTCCTACTCGACTACTTGGGTCTAGTGCTGAGCTCCATCCTAAGCACAGTGCCTAAGCCTAAGTCCTCCAAATCCCGTGGTCTTCCCTCCTCTAACTCCAACACACAACATAAACAGGGCCCACTCTTACTCGTACTATCTCACATCCAGCAGAAATATCACAACACGCATACTCATGGTCACCCTCAGCCATTCACCTTTCTCTCAACTCAATGCATTCAGACATTTTAAACTGATTAATATTTACATGTCTTTGACATGTAAAAAAAAAGAATAAGTACACTCACAAAAGTGAAAGAGCAGCACACTAAATCACACTTCAAAGAAAAATAACTCAATATAAGAATTAACTTGGATATCTAGCAAGGCGAGCGCTGATCCTAAAAAAAAACTGTACGGTATTACAACCAAACAAGAACAACAGTTTTATATTCCCAGTAAAGAATAATTACTAAACGCAAATATACAATACTACACAGCCAAATCAACGTATACCTTCAACCTTAGGATGAATATCAAATCTGTCAATAACTTCTTAAATGTAATCTTGTAGAAGAAAGCCAGAAAGCGGCCCCAATCCGTCTTTGGGAAACAGATTGATGTGTTGAGTCGCACAACCTCATTGTAAGAAACATTGTTTTTAAGTACACAAACCCCTCTTAGTAGGAAAGAAGCTGCCAAGTGTAGGCCATGAATGGTCTTTTGCAGTCTCCTTCTTTGCTTATGTTCTTATGTTCTTTGTGTGAAACAGGTCAGTTTTTAAAAAATTTTAGGAGCTCATATGGCGAGTGTCTACTTGGGCATTAGTCGCCGTATTAAACATTGCCTAGAACTAGGCTACTTTAAAATAAGATTAAAAAAAAACAACACTAAAAATAATAAACGGAAAAAGGCAACGAGCAGGAAGCAAGCTCCGGAGTCGGGGGAAGGTCGGCCTTAACCCGGCGCAGGAACGTGAGACCTACTAAAATAACTCAAACCAACAACAAAAAACAAAACTAGTTAAATAAAGGGGAGAAGGCTGGCCTCCCACCAAAAATCTATAATTCCACCAGTCAATGTGTACGAACTCGTCCCGAGTACAAGGGACAGGCGGTAGCGACCCCGCCCATCCGGTACCGGGACAGCCCCGCCCATCCGGTACCGGGACAGGTAACGTGTGCGGAGATCGCCCAGACTGGGACATTTAACAAGAATGTGCCGAGCAGTCTAGGGGAGAACGTAGTCTTCACAGTAGGGCGCTGGCGAGCGCACCACAAAATGGCGGTGCGTCCCGCGAGCGTGTCCAATTCGGAGATGACAGAGAAAGCAACCTGAAGCCTTCGCGGTATTGGGGGGTAGGTCCATGGGAACAGTCGCGGCGCAATGGCATGCAACTTTAGGTTCCCTTCGACCATCTCCCACCTTCTGTGCCATAGCCGGATTCATGCCATATAGTCCGTGTGAGGAAGAGCGAAACGCTGGTCCGTTCGCCGAGTCCTCGCGGACTCTTTGACACCCTCATTCCCCGTAACTCCTACATGTCCAGGAACCCAGCAGAAGATAATCTCGATATCCGCCCGGCTTGCCAAACGGTGGCGTCACGAATATTGCCAACAAGGGGATGGAGAGATTCCAATGCCCCCAGAGAACTCAGGGCGTTTTGTGAGTCGATATACTCGTAGATCACAATCAGGTCTCTGAACCAGGCACGTCGCGTAATCTCCGGTACCGAGTGGTGTATTGCCACAAGCTGGGCCGTGAAGACAGACGCCCCGCTTGGCACAGCCCTGCTGACTTCAAACAGACGGGATACGGTGTGGAAACCGACACTTTTTGGGACTTGGAGCCATCCGTATACACTGGCACGGTTCCAGTGTGACACGATGTGTGATCCAAAAAGGTGGAACGCAATATTCACGGCGCTGTACAAACATTGGGAGCAGAGGTGTGGCGACAAATAGCTAAAAGTGGTACACTCCAGGGTGGCGTCCTGGGCAGAACCAGGGGCTTTCTGGCGACTGCCCACTTGGGCATGAGTCGCCGCAAACAAAAAGCCTAGTTTTAGAGCACTTTAAAATAAATATGTAAACAGAAACAACAATAAAAAAAGAGATAACAATCAGGAAGCACGCTCCGTGTCGGGGGAGGTCCCCCTCCACCCAGCGTAGGAGCGTGTGACCTAGAAAGAAAAAATAACTAACAATAACAAAACCTAGTTAAATAAAAGGGAGAAGGCCGGCCTCCCCCCAAAAGTCAACAAGTCCACCAGTTGATGTGCACACGCTCGTCCCGAGTACAAGGGAAAGGCGGTAGCGACCCAGCCCATCTCTGTACCGGGACAGGTAACGTGCGCGAAGATCACCCAGACCGGGACATTCGACAAGAATGTGCCGAAAAGTCTGGGGGACGACGAATCATCGCAATAGGGCACAGGCAAGCGCTCAATCAAATAGCGATGCGTCACACGAGTGTGTCCGATTCGGAGACGACAGATAGCGACCTGAAGCCGTCACGGCATTGGAGGATAGGTCCATGGGTACAGTTGCGGCGCAATGGCACGCAACTTTAAGTTCCCTTCGACCGTCTCCCATCTTCTTTGCCAAGCAGTCCGATGAGCTGCCCGTATTCCTGCCATGTAGTTGGTGTGAGGAAGAGCGAAACGCTGGGCCAGTCGCAGAGTCCTCGCGGACTCTTTGTAGCCCTCATCGGCACGCTCATTCCCCGCAATTCCTACATGTCCAGGAGCCCAGCAGAAGATAATCTCCACATCCACCCAGCTCGCTAAAACCGTGGCGTCACGGATATCGCGAACCAGGGGATGCGGAGATTCCAATGCCCCGAGAGCACTCAGGGCACTTTGTGAGTCGCTATAGATTACAATTCGGTCTCCGAACCGGGCACGTTGCGTAATCTCCCGTACCGAGTGGTGTATTGCCACCAGCTCGGCCGTGAAGACAGACGCACCACCTGGAAGAGCTTCGCCGACTTCAAACAGAGGGGATACGGCGTGGAAGCCGACCCCCTCCTGGGACTTGGAGCCATCCGTATACATTGGCACGGTTCCAGCGTGACACGATGTGTACTCCAAAAAGGTCGAACGCAATACTCCCGGCGCAGTACAAGCTTTGGGAGCAGAGGCGTGGCGACAAATAACCAAATGTGGTACCCTCCAGGGTGGTGTCCTGGGCAGAACCAGGGGCGTCAGCGGCCCGAGAGCTATATCTAGCTCTCGAAGAAGTTTCCTAGCCCCAAACCCAAAGGGCTTAGGGTATGACTGGCATCTCTCGCCGGCATAGGCACTGTCGAGATAAGCTGTGGATGCAGTGAAAGCTGTTGGCGACTGAGGGAGGCACCAGGCTCGCGCGTACAGGCGAGTGATGCACTGCACACGGCGCAGAGCAAGTGGCATCTCCCCAGCATCGACCAACAGGCTCTAAATGGGGGAAGTGCGGAAAGCACCGGTCGCAAGGCAAAGGCCGGTGTGGTGGATCGAATCCACCTACCGCAATAAACGCTTGACTGCGGATGCACAAAACTCGCATCCGTAGTCGAGCTTCGAACGAACAAAGGATCGATAAAAAAGTAGGGCAGAAGCCCTATCAGCGCACCAAGCGCTGAACGTCACGGAACGGAGAATATCCATGGCGCGGGTACAAGAGACCCTAAGGCTGCAAATATGAGCCTCCCAGGTGAGGCGTCAGTCGAATACAAGACCAAGGAAACGACGCGATTCAACCACATCCAGGCGCACCCCATTAGGAAACAAATCTGGGTCGGGATGCACCACCTTAGTCTTGGCCAAAGAAAACCGAAACCTGTGCGCTTCGGTATAGCGAGAGACGCGGTTCAATGCCTGTTGGAGTCGAAGCTCCAGAGTTGGCATCTAGGCCGCGCCAAAAGAGATTGAAAGGTCGTCCACGTAGAGCGTAGCGAGAACATCTTCTGGCAGCACCGAGGTGATGCAGTTGATGCTCAGGGCAAAGAGTGTGACACTGAGGACACCTCTCTGTGGGACACCCCCGTAAGGGGCGCGGCGATTTGCCATCCTAGCCGCCATGCTGATGGGACTCAGCACCCCGTCCGACCCCATCTTAGCCTCTTCTCTTTCCTTCAAAACACTTGTTTCCACGCTTTTCATACAACCTCTCCCACAACTTTCTATGGTCGGCCTCTAATTTCATAGGGTAGATGCTGACCTTCCTCTAAGCCAACCGTCACGCATCGGGGCTGAGGGGGTGGGGGAAAAGGACCCCTAACCCTGAGCTCCGGTCTGGGGTGGCTGGTTTTTTAACAACCTGCTTCATCCCCACCCATACCTTCCTCACATCCCTTATCCTCACTTTACCGTCTATCCTTGATTTTACGCCGTGTTCAAGGTGGAGCCGCCATGCCGATGGACTGCCAGGCCACCAGGCAGGCCTGGCTCTGCCAGTCCTGTAAGCACCTCTTGCAGTGCGGGCAACTGCAAGAGGTGATGAGCTATTGCGTCCCGTAGCACAAAAATGGTCACCATGCACAATGATGAAAATAAAAAACCCCACAACCCTCAACTTCCCCTAAAACAGCGACGGAGCCGCCCTCGGGCAGCTCCAGCAAAAAAATGGAGGTCGTCCCCCCTGTGCTTGCGGAGGGGACCCTCCATATCTCTTCAACCGGAGAGGAGGCTTACTCCTCATCTACGCCTACGGGTGAAGGGGACTCCCCTAACCCCTTCTCTGGAGGTGCTTTCGGGCACCTCCCTTTTAACAGCAGGAGTCCCCTCTGTTCTTTCCAAGGGGACTGCCAAGAAAGCCAGCAGGCAGCCCTTAGCCAGCCGCTCCACATCGAAGCGGCTCGCTAGGACAAACCCCCTTAGGGGGGAGAGGGAAGCCAGGCCCCTTCGGTCGCTTCCCTCAAAAGACCTGCTGGCAAGAATATTGAACCTTGCCGGGGTCAAGGTCCATGCCTCCCAACACAAGACTAGTTGCAATACTGCCAATGGGACTTGCGGTGTCTTGAAGGGGGGGGGGGAATGGCCAACTGGAGGCCCCCCCTGAGATAGCCATGGTCCTTGAGGAAACCCAGCCTCAGACGGTAGGGCCTTCCATGGGGGAGAATCCTGGCTCGGCGCCAAGCACCAAACCCGAATCTGCCCCTATGCAAGGTCCCCCTCAAACGGTTTTGGTTTCTGAAGCATTACAAGGAGGGGAGGGATCTCCTCCGACCGGTGCCACCACGACTACACAGACCTTCTCCATTTCAGAGAATGACCTGGCTGAGGCCGGTCCATCTGGCCTGGGGGCTCCTGCCGGCGGAGGAAAAAAGCGGGTTCATTCCCCGCCCACCTCTCACACAAAGAAAAAGAACAGGAAAAAGACGAAAAAGACTCGGGGCTCATCTCCATCCGCGGGGGCTGCGGGAAGGGATGGATCTGCTGCCACTTTGGCAAGCGACCAAGCCAAAATCGGCACATCCGGACCCTCTACCTCCTCGTGTGCAGAGCCCCTGACTATGACTAAGACCAAAAGTGCACAGGGTGGAGCTTCGATAACATCGGGGCCCCTGATTCAGAGGTTACCTGTCGTTGTCGAGCCCGCTGGCTTCAATCTCTTCCTCGTTATTCGCTCCACTGATGGTACCATGTTGTCCAAGGACAACATGATCCATCAGAGGAGAGGATTAGCTAGTGCAATTGGTAGAGAGCCGAAGGTGACCCGTTTCTCGGACGGGAGCCTTCTGGCGAATGCGGCGAATCCCGCCGAGGCGGCCAAGATAAGTGCTCTTCGGACAATTCATGGCACCCTGATGCGTGTGACGCCGCACTCTACCATGAACTTTGTGAAAGGAGTAGTTTATGCCAGGGAACTCGTTTATTACTCCATTGAGGACATCACCCTAGAGCTTGTCGACCATGGGGCGGTCAAGGTCGAACGTGTGATGAGAAAACAGGGAGGGGCCTCGAGACCCACCCCTACACTCTTCGTCACGTTCGACTGTGACAAGCTCTCTGAGTTGGTGCGTGCCGGTTGGTACCGCTACCGCGTTAAGGCATTCGTGCCACTGCCGCGGCGGTGCTATTACTGTACAGCTTCGGCCATACGAATCACTCATGTAGACGTGCAAAGTCGGGGTCACCCGAAGTCTGTGTAAATTGCTCCAAGGCCGCACACGATAAGTCCAAATCGTGTGTGGCCAAGTGTGTCAATTGCGGAGAGCCGCACCCCACTTCTTCGAAGCTATGTGGTGCATATCTCTTTAAAAAAGAAATCCTGGCCGTTCAGGCCCAGGATCGACTCTCATTCCGAGAGGCTAATGAATTGGTCCTGGCGCGCCCGGCTCTGCCTGGGACGTCATATGCCTCAATAGTTAGAAAGGCACCCTCTGCTCCTGGCCAACCAGGCCAACGAGCACGGTTGTTCCCGCGCCCATTCGGAGCCCTTCTGCGGGCTCTACTCCACCCGGGCGCTCCCCTGGTAAAGCTGGCGGCAAAAAGGGTTCACACCCAGCCCCGGCTAAAACCAGGGCTCCCTCCTCTTCCCCCAGCGTGACCGTTTCCCGTAAGGCGAAACGGCCACGCAACACCCTGGAAAATGGTCGCTAGGCTATCTTCTAGGGTTCCTAACGCTGTCCCCCGAAAGGAGGACAGCAACAAAGGAGCTTCGGCTCCTTTGCCCACGCCCCAAGGTGGAGCGAGTGGCTCGGAGACGGTGGTTCCTCGAAAAGAGGGGCCCCCGCCTCCGAAGCCGCAACGCCTGCCTAAGGTTTCGAGGAGGAGGGAGTAAAAGGCTCGCATGGCGAGCCCAACCTCCCCCAATAATTCCTCGAAGGCGACAGCGCCTTGTACGGTCAGCCTCGCTCACCCAGGTGTCGAAGCATGGGGTACGGGACATCGTCCGGAAAATCGGCGGTGTGCGCGCACGAAGCGAGAGAGGAGCGCAACTCACTCACAGTAAACCTGTCGTTGAAGGGTTCTCCGCCTCTGGTGGTAAAGTTCAGCCCGCGGCCTTCCGCGACATCACGACGTGCATTGAATGCTGGCGGTGCAGCATCCCGGCTAGAGAATGCGGAAAAAGCGGTCGCGAAGGATTCCGCCACGGACGCAGGGTCCGAGATTGCGGTCCCATTCTCCTGGAGAACGGGACGGGAGTCTTGCGAGAACCTTCCCCAAATCTTTTTGACTCGCCTCCACACCTCTGCTAAAGGGGTCTTCCCGTTAAGTGAAGACACGTATGCCCGCCAAGAAGAGCGGCGGGCGTGCTTCGAAATATACCCGAACCTAGCCCTGGCCCCGACGAAATCCACCGACAGTGAAATAGTTCGGGCGGAGGTTATAGCGCATGTAGGCATAAACCACCTCTATGAGGGCCGTCTCACACTCAGGCGACCACCATGGGAGTGGTCGGCGTGCAAAACGGCCAGACGTCCTAGGAATAGTAGTCAGGCCCGCGGCGATGAGGTTGCCGATTAAGAACTCAACGGCCTCATCTACCGACCTAAACTCCTCGACTGGGATAGAAAATTCAGTCATTTTCTGAAATGCAGGCCACCGCACCCGCGCCAAGCACCACCGAGGTGGTCTCTCAGGCTGCAGTTGCCCTGAAAATGATATTTGAATGGGAAAGTGATCACTACCATGGAGGTCATCGACCACCCCCCCAATAAAAAAGCAGGCTGTGCATCCGAAGAGCACAAAGATAGGTCAAGGTAAGAAAATGAAGCGGTTCTCGGACAGTGATGCGTAAACTCATCCACGTTTAGGACATTAATCTCAAGCTCTTCGATCAGATCAGGAATGACTTGTCCCCTGGGATTTATGGAGTAATCTCCCCAGAGAGGATGCCTGCCGTTCAGATCTCCAAGCAAGAGATAGGGCCTCGGCAACTGTGCCACGACGCGGCGGAAGTCCCCCGCGTCGAAGACAGCTGACGGTTGAGTGTTCACAGAAATGATAGTATACCTCCTATCCAGCTGCAGCTGCAGAGCCACTGCCTGAAAGGAGGTATCTAAAGAGAAAGGAAGAACGGAGACATCATGCCGGGTGTAAACCACGCATCCCACAGCCCGGCTATCCCGCGGTGGTGGGGTCGCAAGACCCTTATACCCCGGAAGGGCGGGCAGGGCGCACGCGCCTAGCATGGTCTCCTGCAAAAAGATAGCTAACGGAGAATGGGACGAGACGAGCCTCCGCAGCTCCTCCGAGTTGGGCCGGAGTCCACGGCAATTCCATTGAAGGAATATGCCCTCCCGGCCTAGCTCGGAGGAGACGCAGGGGCCCTCCTTGAACAGAAGACCCTCACGGGAATGGCCGTACGCTTCCCGGGGGCAGAACCCCGGGCGCTTCGCCTTCGAGGACTTATTGGAGAAGGTTGGGCTCGCCATGCGAGTCTTTTCCTCCTTCCGCCTCGAAACCTTAGGCGGGCGTTGCGGCTTCGGAGGCGGGGGGCCCTCTTTTCGAGGAACCACCGTCTCCGAGCCACTCCTCAACCACTATCCGTGGGCGTAGGAGCCGAAGCTCCTTTGTTGCTGTCATCCTTTTTGGGGACAGCTTTAGGAACCACCGAAGATAGCCTAGCGACCATCTTCAGGGGTGTTGCCTCCTATGAGTCTAACGCCTTGGTGAAGGCGCGTGGCCGTTTCGCCTTACGGGAAACGGTCACGCTGGGGAAAGAGGGGGGAGCACTGGGTTTAGCGGGGGCTGGGTGTGAACCCTTTTTGCCGCCAGCTTTACCAGGGGAGCGCCCGGGTTGATTAGAGCCCGCAGAAGCAACCGTGCTCGCTAGCGTCGATGCGCCAGGAGCAGAGGGTGTTTTTCTAACTATTGAGGCATATGACGTCCCAGGCAGAGCCGGGCGCGCCAGGACCAAGTCATTAGCCTCGCGGAATGAGAGTCGATCCTGGGCCTGAACGGCCAGGATTTCTTTCTAAAGGAGATATGCACCACATTGCTTCGAAGATGCGGGGTGCAGTTCTCCGCAATTGACACACTAGGCCACACACGATTTGGACTTATCGTGTGCAGCCTTAGAGCAATTTACACAAACTTCAGGTGACTTCGACTTTGCACGTCGACAAGAACGATTCGTATGGCCGAAGCGGTGACAGTAATAGCACCGCCGCGGTAGTGGCACGAATGCCTTCACGCGGTAGCGGTACCAACCGGCACGCACCGACTCAGGAAGCTTGTCACAGTCAAACGTGACGAAGAGTGTAGGTGTGGGTCTCGAGGCCCCTCCCTGTTTTCTCACCACACGTTCGACCTTGACCGCCCCATGGTCGGCCAGCTCTAAGTTGATGTCCTCAATGGAGTAGTCAACGAGTTCCCTGGCATACACTACTTCTTTCACAAAGTTCAAGGTAGAGTGCGGCGTCACACTCACCGGGGTGCCATGAAGGGTCCGAAGAGCACTTATCTTGGCGGCCTCGCGGGGATTCGCCAGAAGGCTCCCGTCTGAGAAACGGGTCACCTTCGGCTCTCTACCAATTGCACTAGCTAATCCTCTCCTCTGATGGATCTTGTTGCCCTTGGCCAACATGCTGCCATCAGTGGAGCGAATAACAAGGAAGCGTTTGAAGCCAGCGGGCTCGAAAACGCCAGGTAACCTTTGAATCAGGGGCCCCGATGTCATCGAGGCTCCGCCCTGTGCACTCTTGGTTTTATTCTTAGTCAGGGTCTCCGGATGTGCCGATCTTGGCTTGGTCGCCTACCAAAGTGGCAGCAGACACATCCGTCCCCGCAGCACCCGTGGATGGAGTTGAGCCCCGAGTCTTTTTATTCTTCTTTTTAGGCGAGGAGGTTGGGGAATGAACCGGCTTCTCACCTCCGCCGGCAGAAGCCCGCAGGCCAGATGGACCGGCCTCAGCCAGGTCCTTCTCCGAAATGGAGAAGGTCCTGGTAGACGTAGGGGCACCTGTCGGAGGAGATCCTTCCCTCCTTGTACTGCCTCAGAAACCCTAGCCATTTGAGGAGGGCCTTGCATAGGGGCGGATTCGGGGTTTGGGGCCGAGCCCGGATTCCCCCCCCCCCATGGAAGGCCCTACCGTCTGAGGCTGGGCTTCTTCAAGGACCATGTCTATCAGAGGAGGGGCCTCCAGTTGGCCATCCCCTCCCAGGACATCGCAGGTCCCCTTGGCAAGGTTTCATATTCTTGCCATCAGGTCTTTTGGGGAAAGCGACCGAAGTGGCCTGGCTTCCCTCTCTCCCCTAAGGGAGTTTGCCCTACACGAGGGGCGGTCGGCAATGTGATGCCTGCTGGCTTTCTTGGCAGTTCCCTTAGAAAGAAAAAGGGGAACTGCCGCTGGAAATAGGGAGGTACCCGAAAGCACCTCCAGAGAAGGGGGTGAGGGGGAGTCCCCTTCACCCGTAGGCGTAGGAGAGGAGTAAGCCTCCTGTCCGGTTGAAGAAATATGGAGGGTCCCCTGCGCAAGCAACTTTGTTACACAAGGTTGGGTTCCGCCTGAATCGGGCATGAGCTAACTTGTAGTTTTTGACGTCTGTCCCACAGTCCGAGGTCCACCAGGAAACGGTTGAGCGACCCCTTACGGGTCGCCTCCGTGGAATGGTCTGTAGTGCCGCGTTCTAGATAATTATTTATGTGAAGTACGTTACTGCCACATCCACACCATTGAAGGTCCCCAGAAAGGCACTTGTGAAAGATGCCTCTCGGAAGCCTTCCCAATCGGCATGGCCTAAGTCCGACTTGAGAGGCATGATTGTATGAGGGCTAGGATTAACGACTGGTCACTTCCATGGAGGTCGTCGAGAACTGACCGTCAAAAATGGGTGAGGCAATCCGGGGAATAGAGAGACAGGTCAACAAATCTAAAGGAATCCGTCTTGATATGATAAGAGTTAAAATCGCCGTTGTTTAAAACGCATAGAAAGTCAGATAATAAAAGACTCTAAAACACTACCTTTAGCATTCCGAGTGATGTCTTCCCAATATGGATGACTCGCATTAAAATCTCCCAATAGTAAAAATGGGGAGGGCAATTGATTTATAAGTTCTAAAAGGTCGGGTCTTGAGGATGGTAAAGGAGGAGGGAGGCAAATAGAGCAAACAGTTAAAAGCCTTGCATAAGAAAAACCCTCACGGTAACAGCTTGGAGGGTAGTATGTATGTAGGGGGATGGGAGATACATGGTGGGATGATGAAACCATAACTGACTCCCCCCCCCTCTTCCAGAGAAGAGCCCCGACAGGAGCAATAGACTTGAAAAAAAGAAAACCGGGTACCATCAGAAAGGGCCGTGTACCCAGTTTGTTCTCCTGAAGACAAATAACAGCGGGTTGAAGAGTCCTAAAAAAAAACCTTGACTTCTTCCCACTTGGTAAGAACGCCTTGACAATTCCATTGTAAAATGGAGGATAAAATGTGGAACGGTTAGAAACTACAATAGATATCTTTTTCTCTTTTATTGCTGAGGTAAAGTTTGAAGTGCGTCCCAAGAAGCTTGGGGGACGGAGAGCAGATTTTGAAACGCCTGCTATAGTAAGGGAAGAGATCTTGGAAGGATCAGTGACAGGGGGTATGTTCGATGGTTTCGCGGAACCGGCCGAGGCCCTTGCCTGTAATTCAGGCTTACAGTCAGGTGGAAACGGAAGGTTGAGGAGAGATTTTCGAACGGTAGATCCGGATTCATGGGCAGAGGGTATATTTGATGTCTGAGGGGTTGATCCAAAAACCGCCACTGGTGATGTTGGAGTATCATCTACTTACATCGGATCATGAGTAGGAGGGTGAGTAGAAGTTGCAGGCGATCTGGGAAAAGTACAAGGAACTGGGTTTATTTCTGCCACCGTTTGGACCGGGAGGGAGCCTAAGTTCTGTGAAGGGCAGGGCGGACTTAAGGACAGAGAATATTCAGCAACAGGAGAAAAGTCCATTGAAGATTCTTGAGGATCGGTCGAGTCAGCTGCAGAGGTTGCCCGCTCATTAGTGGTCGATGACCCAGGTGAAGAGGAGTCCTTCCTCTTGCCACGGTGCTTTGGGTCCCGGTCCGGGTGGAAGAACCTTCACTGGTTGATATAGAGGACTCTTTCAGATGTCTGATGTCTTCAAGTGTCTCAAACTGAGCGTCGGTCTCGGCTAGAGTTGCCGGAGAGAGGGGAGCAACATTAGGTATCTCTGTGTGAGAGTGATGCTTCGACTGTATATCGTGAATGCTTTTGACACTTACGGTAAATGGGCGATGAGATGCTTCGGGCGTGTCGTATCTAGAACATGATGGTCAGTTTCGTCCAGCGTCACGCTAAACGTCTGAGAAGAGACGGCCAAGAGGTGAGGTTTGTGCTCGGGAACGATGGGGAGCCTCTCTCACGTCCAAACACAGAGAGTCGCGCAAAGCGAAGTCTTCCTTTTAATAAAGAATATTGGGCAGATTTTTGACGGAGCAGTGGGGGCACCATCGCAGTTGGCACAGCACGGTGTTTTGGTACATTTAGGGTCATGGTAATCAGAACTACAATTCACGCAGGAACGGGAATGTTGACAGGCAAGAACATGTCCAAATTGATTACATTTGAAGCAACGTCTTGTTAAGTTCGACGTAGGCACTTACCGGGACACGAAGGTACCCAACTTTAATGCACTGCGTCAGTTCTTGTCGTTCGAACATTAAAATTAGTGTGTCAGTTCGGACTCTAGTAGAGCCTACTGTTTTAGTCACCCTGTGTACATGTGCGACACGTTGGATACTAAGCTTGCTCTGAAGGCAGGTGAGGTCGTAGTCCCTTAATTCGTTTGAACGGACGGCACCTTTGACAAAATTCAGAGGTGGATGGGGCGAAACGGTTACTGGAACTTCGCTAACGAAGACGGATTTCGCACAAGATTATGTTAAGAGTGAGATGACACTTCGACTACCTCTTGACCACATCTGGTGGGGTTCACTACAGCGGGACTCAAAAGTTTCATTAATGTCAAAAACTTCAAGTGGAGTGTCAAATGACGAACTCGTGACAAGAAAGTGGGGATAATCTAAATCTGGGTCCACATCGTTGGCATAGAGATCCAACGAGCGAGGGAAGGCTGAAAGGGGAGCTGAAGAGCGTTTGGCACGAGAACCCATACGAGAAGGGGTTTTAGGTTTATGGCTACCCAATGCAAGAAAATAACACATCCTCCCTCGGGACTCCCCACCATGGAGGCCTACAAGGGCCCGGCACTAGTGTATCTCTAGATTCAGTTACGTCCGGTCTGTCCTACAGATCCACCACACCATCTTTATAGAGTGAAGAGGGTGCCAAAGTTCTCTTACGCGGGGAAAAAAGGGGCCAATGATGGGTTTCTTCTTGGGCATCGGTAGACGAAGGCAGTGTAGATGCCCAGTCTCCTCCGACCTCCATTAAAGAACAATTCAGAATCAATCCGACAAAACGAGCATAGGTCAGGTAACCGTAAGGACCACTAGATATGAGAAAGAGGGGGAATTAAAGGGCAGTGAAAGAAGTAATATGGGGGAGAGGAGGAAAGAGGAGTATGTTAAGAGTCTGGTTGACAGCACCATAGAACTCCTAAGGGCCCAGGTCTGAGCACCCTCGCCACGAGAAGGCCAGAGCCTCTCTGGGACCAACCCCTGAAGAAAAAAAAAGGTCTCAGAGAGGGAGGGGGTTAGTGTATATGTATATGTATATATATATATATATATATATATATATATATATATATATATATATATATATATTATTATTATTTGGGGGTTTAGGTTGTAAGGCTATATATTCCTGATATTTATACTTGTGATTGTTTGGGGTTTGCTCTTATTTTGCCATTTTTTTATTTATTATTCCCCGTTTATTCTTAATAAAGGAAATTTTAGAGTAGCCCCTCATCATCCTCCCCTCAAACACCTGCCGGCCCTGTTGTGGCGACCGTGCCGCCACAATGTCATGAAGGTGTCTATGGAGCTCTGATGGTTGAAATCGGTCAGTTTACATAGAATCCATACGTCCAGTTTGCTGACTTTGCCCATTTCCTCTAAATGATGCAAAATGGCTGTATGGCTGACTCTAAAGTTTTCAGCCAGCTTGCGTGATGTCAGATGTGGATCATCTTTGACACGGGCGCAAAAACGAAAATCGTCAACAAGTGAGGGTCGACCACTTCTTGCTGATTTTGGAGATCGAATTGGACCCACTAAGACTTCTTAAACCAATCGTAGGGTGTCTGACGACTTATTGTAACATCTCCAAATGCTTGGTTGATACGACGTTGCGTTTGGGCAGCGTTTAGGCCGGACTTGTAATCATACAGTACAGGACTACGTTGCTATTCACGAGAAAGTCATTTGAGGGGTAAGTTTTGAAACTTTAGATATCATATTGTGCGTCCGATTAATTACAGTGTAGGTAGGGGCCAAGGATTTCCTAAACCGCGCTTGAAAGTGCATAGTGACCTATTCTACCTAGGCTTTAGATCACTGTGCACTTTCAGGCAAGGTCTAGGAAAGACTAGGCCAATACACATAAAAATCGTTATATACCCTGTATAAATCTATAAATAAATAAACTTAAAAAAAAGTGTGCGGGAACTTTCTTTCCAACCTAATATTTGCATGATTTAAACAAACAAATTGCGTATTTTGTACATCTTTTAACATTCCAAATAAAAACAATATTTGCATAACAATTTATCCTAGTAATATTTACGATAAACACAAAAAATACTTAGAACTAATCCTTAATAGCTTCTAGATGTTTTGCCTAGGAACTGAAATCATTACAACTCGCTTCGCCTTAAAAACAAACGTCAAAAGACCATTTGAAGATGAGAATTATTGTTGATAATAAAAAATATAAACTTATTTTTCTATTATTCTTTTAAATAAGTAGAATACGAGTGCAATTTTAAAATTAGTGTCCCAGAATACTCCATAACGAGTGAAGCAACAAATTCATTCATGTTTGAGGTAATTAAAGTCGCAAGAAGTCTCGCCCAATTCTTACAACACTAAATGTAATCTACGGCACGAAGCAACCGGTGGAAACTTCTCGACGCACGCAACTCCTCGTCTGGCAATGAAAAGATAACATCCATATTAGTTTTTTTTTCAACGCCCATATGGCGACTGCACACTAGGGGACAATTCGCTGAGATCATCCCCAAGCCTAATGCTAGGCTAGATTAAAAAAGCAAAATAATAATAATAGCTATTTATAATGCGCCCTTCAGGGCTGTTATCCCTCCCAGAGCGCAGGTTGTGTAGCAAGTGTAGAGAAAATTACAGGGGAGAGAAGGCAATTCTGAAGAGATGAGTTTTCAGGAGACATTTAAAAGTAACAAGGAAAGGAGAGGATCGAACTAAGGCAGGAAGAGCATTCCACAGTCTAGGAGCACAAACTGAGAAGGAACGATCACCCATCGAGCAGAGGAAAAGAACGCGGAGTGTTCAGGAGGGAAGCAAGGTTAGACCGGAGTGCCCGAGGAGTTTGACGACGAGAGATAAGGTGGAGCCCCGGGGTTTAGGGCCTTGTAGGTGATGAGAAGAATTTTATAGTGGGTACGGAAGCAATAGGTAACCAGTGTAGCTCCTGCAATAGAGGCATCAAAGGAGAGAATCGGAGGCGGCGAAGGAGGAGCCGGGCAGCATAGTTTTGAACAGAAAGAAAAAGAAGGAAGCACGCTCCGGCGGAGAGAGGGGGCTCCTCCTTGCTGAGACCAGTGTCCTCTAAAAAGTCAGATAGTCCACAAATTTGTGTGCACGAATCTGTCTCTAGTACAAGAGACAAATAGGTAACGTGCAGACTGGGACTTCAACAAAAATGTGCCAAACAGTCCAGAGGATAACGCAATCGTCACAATAAAATTCAGGCGAGCGCTCCATCAAATGGATGTGCGTCCCGCGGTTGAGCCCAAATCGAAGATGACAGAAAGCAACATGAAGCCGTCTCGGCATTGAGGGGTATGTTCATGGAAAGATTTGCGGCGCAATGGAACGCAACTTTAAGTTCCCCTCGGCCTTCTCCCATCTTCTTTGAAAGGAAGGTTGGATGGCAGTCCTGATTCCTGCCATGCAGTGGATGTGAGGGAACGCGAAACGCTGGTCTGGTTGCTCATCCTCGCGGACTCTTTGACGTCCTCATTCCCTGTAATTCTCACATGTTCAGGAACCCAGCAAGATATTCCCGAAATCCACCCAGATATCACGAACTAGGGTGTGTGGAGATTCCACTGCCCCGAGGGTAGTCAGGGCGTATTGTGAGTCGCTAAAGATCGCAATCAGGTCAACAAATCTTTACGACGCGTTATTTGCCGTACCGAGCGATGTATTGCAACCAGCTCAGCCATGAAGACAAACGTAGAGCCTGGTGAGCCAAGCTGACTTCAAGCACTGGGGATACAGGGTGGAAGCCTATCCCTTCCTGGGATTTGAAGCCATCCGTGTAAAATGGCATGGAAGGCCGAACGCAATAGTACTAGCGCTGTGGAAGCTTTGGGAGCAGAGTGTGGTGCAAAATAGTCAGAAGTGGCGTCCTAGGGAGAATCAGAACTACCACCGGCTCAGAGCCACACCGGACTCACGAAGTGGTTTCCTAGCCCTAAACCCAAAGGGCTTAGGATATGACTGCCGTCTCTCGGGGGCATAGGCACCCTCGAAATCGTCCGCGGATGCAGTGAGAAGTATTGGCAACTGAGGTAGGCGCCGAGCTCGCACGTAGAAGCGAATAATGCACTGCGTACGGCGCAGAGCGAATCATTTCCCTGGCATCGACAAGTAGGCTCCCAATGGGGGACGAGCGGAAGGCATCGGTCGCTAGATGGAGACTGGGGTGCTGGATCGAGTCAACTTCCGCAATACGCAATCGGATCCGGCTGCGAAAAACTCGCATTCGTAGTTAAGCTTCGAACGAACAAAGGATCGCTAGAAAAGTAAGACAGTAGGTCTATCAGCAGCTCAAGTGCTGAACGCCAGGGAACGAAGAAAGCCTATGGGGCGGGCACAAGGGAACATAAGGATGCAAATATGAGCCTGCCAGGTTAAGCGTCAGTCGAAAAAAAGACCAAGGAAATGGTGCGAATCTACCACTCGCTGGGGAGCCCTGTTTAGGAACAAGTTCAGGTTATGGCGCAACAGTGTTTGACGGCACAAGTGCACCAACTTAGTCTTGGTCAAGGAAAATGGAAATATGTGCGTTTCGGCATAGCGAGAAATGCAGTTCAATGCCTGTTGGAGTCGAGGCTCCAGAGTTGGCATATGTGTCACACAAAGAGAACTAAGGTCGACAAGTTAGAGCGTGGCGGGAACATCTTCCGGCAGCACCGAGGTAATACATTTGATCGTCAGGGCAAATAATGTAACACTTCGTTGCGGGACGCCCTCCTTGAGTTCCATTGAGCAGTAGAAAGCCCCACCCCCAAGAGTAAGCGGAATCAACGATCTAAGAGAAATTCAGAAATAACGAGTGAGAGGCGTCCTCTCGCCCCCAATGTGTGGAGTCTCCATGATACCGTATCTCCATGAAGTAGGAAGTATCATAGGTCTTTTCTAAATGAAAAACTTACCGTCGCGTAGGGATGACTACGAAGGAAGGCCTCGTAGACAGCATATTCTATTCAGAGCAGATCATCAGATATGGAGTGGAACTTACGGAAGCTGCACTGTACCGAATACAGGTGACCTTCGCTGTTCAAGAAAAAGGCTATCTAACATTTAACAATTTATCTATCAAATGTCAGACGCCGGAGGTTAAGAGAATTTGAGCGGAAACCAGCCTTGGTAGAGTGATTTTCTCCGGTTTGCGAAAAGCGAGCACAGTAGTCATTCGCCAGGAGTAAAGGAAGGTATCCCGTGTCCATATGCTGTTGAAAAAATTTAGCAAAAATGCCATGCTTCATTCACCTAGGTGTCGAAGCATGGTATACGGGAAATCGTTCGGACCAGGGGCGCATTCAGAGCATGAAGCGAGAGCGGAACACAACTCACTCAACGTGAATCTGTCGTTGAAGGGTTCTTCGTCTTCTGCGACACCACGAGGTGCATTGAATGCTAGCGAATCAGCATCCCAGCTAGAGAATGTGGAAAAAGCGGTCGCGAAGGACTCCGCCACGGACGCGAGGACCGAGCTTACTATCTCGTTCTCTTGGAGAACGGGAGTGGGTCCTGCGAGAACGTCTCGAATCCTTTTGACTCGCTTTCAAACCTCAGCAAGGGAGTTCTTCCCGTTAAGTGAAGACACGGATGCCTGCCAGAAAGAGCGGCAGGCGTGTTTCGAAATATATCGGAACATAGCCCTAGCTCGATGAAATTCACAATGAAGTCGTTCGGGCGTCGCTTATAGAGCATCTAGGCATATCGCTTCTGTCTGAGGGCCGTCTCACAGTCGGCCAACCAGCAAGGATGCGGACGACGAGCAAAACGACGAGCTTTTTCTAATAATACTTGTTAGGTGGTCCACGGCGATGAGGTTGCCGAAAAAGAAACAACTAAACGGCATCATCAACCTACATAAACTCGACAGGGACAGAAATCAGTCATTCCCTGAAATGCGGACGACTACGCCCGTTGCAAGCACCACATTTTTTTCAGGCGACAGTGGCCAAAAAAATGATATTTGAATGTGAAAGTGATCACTAGCATGGTGGTCATCGACCACCTCACACCCCAAATCAGGCTATGCATCCAGAAAGCACATGGATAGATCAAGGCTGGAAAATGAAGCGGTTCTCGGGCAATAATGCGTAAACTCATCCACGTCGATCAAGGACCTGACTCTCGTGTAGTCTCTCCACATAGGATGTCTACCGTTCAAATCCGCAACTCTGCTACGACGGTGTGGAAATCCCTCGCGTCGAAGTCGGTTGATGGTGGAATGTAGCCAGAAATTTTAGGCGCTCCGCTATTAGACCTGGTGGTAAAAGGGGTTGACACTTAGTCTGCTAAAATCAACCCACTCCCCTTCTACACCATTGTGACCGTTTCCGGAAAGGTGAAACGGCCGCACGCCTACACCAAGGAATACGTCCTCCAGGCCTAGCTCGGAGGAGATGCGGAGACCCTCTTCGAAGAGAAGACTCACGCAGAACTGAGGAGCACTGTTACTTTTGAGCACTTGTCGGCGGATGTGGGGTAGCTATGAACGTCCTTTCCTCCTTCTGCTTTGAAACATTTAGCCAAGGGGCGGCTTCAGAGGCGCCGGCCCCTCCTTTAGAGGATCCACCGTATCTGACCGGTCTAGGCTAGGGTGAAGGCTGGGGAGCTGAAGCTACTTTGGTGCTGTATTCCTTTCGGGAGGCAGCTTTAGGAGTCTCCGAAGACGGCCTCATGACCACCTTCGGGTGATTTGCCTCTTGTAATTCTAACGACTTGGTGTAGGCGCGCGGCCGATTCACCTTACCGGAAACGGTCACAATGGTGGAAAAAGGGGGGGGGGGGAAGGGGCTGGTTTAAGCAGAGACTGGATGTGAACCCTTTTACTGTCAGGTCTATATTAACGCGTAAGACGTGCCTTGCAGCACCGGTGAGCCAGGACCAAGCATTTAGCCAGGATTTCCTTCTCTAGAAGATAGGCACCACATTGTTTCGCGGAAGCAGCGTTTGGCTCTCCGCAATTGAGACTTAGCCATACACGATAAAAACTTATCGTGTACGGCTTTGGAGCAACTTACACAGACTTCGGCTAAACCAGACTTTGCACGTCTACATGATCGATTCATATGAGCGAAGTAGTGGCAGTAGTAACACCTCCGCGAAGGTCGCACAAATGCTTTCACGCGGTAGGGATAGCAACCGACACGCACCGACTCAGAGAGCCTGTCACGATCGAATGTGACGAAGAGTGTAGTGGCGGTCTCAAAGCACCACTCTTAGGTGATGTGTTCTAAGGTGTTGTTTAAGAGTTCCGTCACAAAAACCACTCTATTCACGAAATTTATTGTAGAGTGTAGCGTCACACTCATCGGTGAACCATTCAGTGTCCGAAGAGCAATAATAATTGCCGCCTCGGAAGGGTCCTCTGCACCGAATTCGCTAGAAGGCTCTCGTCCAAGAAACGGCTCACTTTAGGTTCTCTAAGTCAATCCAGCTAAATCTCTCCTCTGATGGAGTATGTGGCTTTTGGCCAACTTGCTTCAAGCCCTTTCTGAATGAGGGGCCCCGACGTAATCGAGGCTCCGCTCAGAGCAGTTACCACTTTGGGCTTGCTCCTGGCCTCCCCGACCGAGGGCGCCTGGGAGCGAGAGGTAAATGTGTTGGCCTGGTAGCTTGCCGAAACGGCAGCAGACCTAGTCCTCCACGGAGAGAGGAATCCTCGTCTTCTTTTGAGTTCTTCCTCTTTAGAGAGGAGGGCGGGGAGTGAACCTCTTTCTCTCCTCCCCCGGAAGGGGCCCCGAGGACATTGTGGTAGCCCATCTGCCAACTCTACTTGGGCATAAGTCGCTGTACACAACACAGCCTACAACTAGGCTAAATTAAAAAAAACAAATAACATGTAAATAACAAATAACAGCGATAAAAAAGGAGAAATAATAAAAAATAACGAGAAAAAGAAAAGAGGCAAGAAGGAAGCGCAGGAACATGCGATCTACAAAAAGTCGTATAGTCCACAAGTCGGTGTGCATGAACCTGTAACGATGTTAAGGGAGAAGCGGTAGTGACCTCGCCCCTCCCGGTACCGGGACAGGTGGCGTGCGCGGAGATCACCCAGACTGGGACATTCAACAAGAATGTGCCAAAAAATCCGGGGGACAATGTAGTTAGCGCAGTAAAGTGCAGGAGAGCGTTCCATCAAATGGCGGTGCGTGCCGCGAGTGTGTCCAATTCGGAGACGACAGAAAGCAGCCTGAAGCCGTAGAGGAATTGTGGAGGAGATCCATGGGAACAGTCGCGGCGCAATGGCGCGCAACTTTAAGTTCCTCTCGACCAGACCTTTCTTCGAAATGGAGATCTTGGCAGTCAAAGGGGCACCAGGTGGGGGAAGGGGCCTCTCCTTGAGAGTCTTCGGGGGCTTGTGCCGTTTGAAGAGGCCCTTGCACAGGAAAAGACTCAGGTTCGGTGTCTGGGATGGGTTGGCCTTGGAGCGTGATATGTGGTGTGTGAAGAGGATGGCTATTGATTTCAAGGGAGAGGTGGACATTCTGTTTTTACTGTTAACCAGTTTTGGAGTTGTGTTGTCTGAAGGCTGTGTGTGAAGTGGTGGCTTGGGATGTGATGGTTGTCATCGGCGTATCTGTTTAGGCGGACTGATTAGGTTAGGGTAAGGAGGACGTCGTGCAATAAGAGGTTGGAGAGGGAGGAGAAAAGGATAACGACCTGGTGGAATCCATTGTGGTCTTTGGGTCCTGGACTGTGAGCCGTGCTGTAGTACTAGACCATGTCTGTTTGAGAGGAGGTTGGCTGTCCATTTCTTGTCACTTGTGTTGTACGGAATGATGGGTATTTTTTGTATGAAGATATGGCGGAGTACTATGTTGAAGGCTTTGCTGATGTCTATTGCTGCCATCACTGTGCGTAGCAGAGAACGGTTTTGGTTCAAGTCTTCTACCATGTGATTTATTAGGGAGTTCAGTAGTGTGGTTGTGGACTGATGTTCTCTGAAGCCATGTCGGGTGTGTGAGTGGTGTGATTCTCTTAAGGATTAGTTTCTCAAGTGTTTTTGAGATGGGACTGTATGGAGTGGAAAGGTTTGGGGGCTTTTTGGGTTTGAAAATGGGTATTTTACTTATTGGAGCTTATGCAAGCCAGCTTCAACATGGGAAAAAGTTTTTATAGTTGAAGGTTTTCAAAAGGCTCTCAAGCTACTGGCATCACAAAAACACATTTAGATATATAGTTTTATAAAGCTAAGACTTACCGGATTAGTGCGATGGTTGCGCCTGCCTTTCTTCGCAGAGGCGCTTGATGTTCGGCTCGATGTTTGTGAGGCACAAACGGAGATCACTGCCGATGGCCAGTCGGTTCCGGAACTTGGATTTCATCTCGGCCATGGCCAAAAATCCCGCCTCGCTCAGCGCCGTGGACGCAAATGGAATCACAAACGGCATCGCTTCTTTCCACAATCGCGGGTAATCCTGAGTGATGCTGGACCAGAACTGCGCCACCGTCTGTGTGGTTAACGTCTCTTGGAGCTGACGGTTGTAGCGCAAATTGATGAATTCCTCTTGTGCCTTCATCGGTAAGTGGTTCACGGACTCGACGGTAACCGAGAATGGAGTACGAATCCAATCACAATGGTCACAATTTAAGTAACGGAAGTTGTGTTCAGTTTGAAGCTGAAGGGCAGCTAAGTGATCCTGAATGTCCTTCAGAACCGAAGCTTTCAGATTGGCGTCTTGCCTCTCGGCAAGATAGGCGTCTAATAACTCAAAGACTTTAGTGCTACCGACGCTCACCTCTCGCTTCCAGAGATGGATTTTGGCCATGAAATTCGCAATTTGGTCACCGAGATCGAGCAGTATGGAGCCAGGTTTTGGGAGCGACGAATAACAAGAGTTTACTTCGCCTAAGACAACGGACAAGTAAGCCAAATGAGCCATAAACCTCGGGTCCTTTAGATGCTCTCCGTGCGAACACACCTCCGGTATCGTCCAGAGTTCGTCCCGCATATTAAAGAGGCGGGTAAGAACATTCCCGCGGGAAAGCCATCTTAGCTCCGTGTTGATGAGCAAATGACGGTGGTCTTCACCCAATTCTTCGCACAAGAGCCGAAAACAGGCGGAGTCAACTAAGCGGAGTTTTATTAAACTGACGAGCTTGACTGCAGCTTCGATGGACTCATGAATGGCGGGTCCCAAATCCATGGAGGCAAGCGACTCCCGCTTCATGAAACAATGGATCCACTTTGAGTGTGGTGCCACGTCATGAACCCTCTGCACGAATCCCCCGACTTCTCCAGTCATGGCGGCGCTACCGTCAGAACAGAACCCCACACAACTACGCCACTCCAGCCCCTCCCTGGCGAAGAGGTTATTTAAAAGCTCGAACACTTCTACGCCAGACGTCAATGGAGAGACATCTTGATACAGCAGTAGGTCTTCAACCACTTCTTTTTCCACCTTGAAGCGAACGTAACAGAAGAGCTGGGCAATATTAGCGATGTCCATGGATTCATCCAGGAGGAGAGCAAAGCAAGGGCTGCACCTTACCTTCTCTAAGAGCTGCCCCTTCACGTCTTCAGCAAGATCAGTGATCCGACGCCTCACCGTTGAGTTTGACAACGGGATCGTCTTGATCTGGTCGGCCGCATCTCTCCCAAGCACCTTTTCGCAAATCTCCATCGCGGCCGGTTGAATCAGCGTCTTGCCGATGACGTGTGCCTTCTTGCTCTTAGCAATGCGCAGGGAGACGAGGTAGGAGGTCATCAAAGCTTTCTTTGTAAAGGAAAGCTCTTTTACCGGAGGAGTACGTGAAAAAGACATTTCTTTCAAGATATTGGCTGTTGAGTCTCGCATTTTGTCGAGTAATTGCTGAAAAAACGCCCTCGGTTTGGAAGCATAAACTGGATGGTTGGTTAGCAAATGCCGTTTGAGATTACTCGGTCGCATACTCTCGTTAGCAAGGATTCGTGAGCAAAGAACACACTGAGGTCTCGGAGTATTTTGATAGTAGAGGCACGCGAAGCCAAATTCGATGTAATTATCGTCGTACTTTCTAATTAAGTTTCGCTTCTTTCCTCGACGTACATCAATCGGATAGGAGTCTAGCTTCATCATGGATCTGGAAGAAAATGAACAGTGTGGGAACTGACAAATGTGACAACGAGCGCTCTGTCTCACTGGGCAGGATCAGCTATGTCAACCGGAATGCTCCTTACGGTTCTCTACCGAGAAGCCAACCAAATGCCTGGCTGGCGCTGATCGCGCAGGAAAAGTTTGAAAGCGGCAGCCTCTCAACGAGGGGCGCCGATGTCTACGAGGCTCCACTTACCTATCTTTTATTTTGAGGTATTTAGGGGTTGGGGACTTGGATTCCCCTCTCCTCCATCCGAATGGATGGATGGATTACACAAGCCCTTTGGCGCTCACTGCGAGGTGATTGCGCCGTAATATCCATCCGATTGAAGGCTCTGGGGCTGACGGATGGGCCTTGGTCTGATCCCTTGCAGGCTCAGCGTAGGATCCCTTTTCACCCCTCGAAATTTTGAGCGCAATAGCAACGAGGCCGTATGAGACAGAAAGTAAGGAGAGATCAATGAAGAAAGTAATGAAGGTAGACAAAGCGAAGATAATGGAAAGTAAATAGCGGCAGAGCTTGTGCAAACATTGCGGTCAGAGTGCACAACTGCGGGTCTTAGGGCCAAGAGGGCCTTCCAGATTTCGGCTGTATCAGGGGTATTAATTACCCTCGCTACACTATCGACCTCCTTAGTGGGGATGAGTTTCTCTTTTCTTAATTAAGGTAATCTACTGGCGGTCGACAAGGGCATATTTGGCAAAAGGAAAAAATATTCGCTTTTTAAAGACTACAAATTACCTAAAAGAATAGAAAGGACCAAATACAAACCTTAACCAACACAAATAAGACAAAAATAGCCTATATTAAAACCAAAACAAAATACCCCCAACAAAACACGATAAAAACCCCACACCCATGTAAAAACAATAAGAAAAAAAAGAGGAAAAGGCACGCTTCACCATCCTACGAGTAAGCCTACTACCCCCTCCCCACAGCGGTATTTGACATTCGGGAATGCTCGAACCCGTTCCGAGTACATGGGAAAAGTGAAAACGACCCTGCTCGTAGGTAACGCGCGCGAAGCTTCCCTTCTGACTGGGACATACGACAACAATGTGCCGGACATTCAGAGTAAGGTTCACGGGAGCTCTCCATCAAAGTGAACCGCGTTCTGTAGGCTTCTCAAAGCTCAGATTTGAAACCCAGTGAACATCTGCGGAAGGAGCTGAAGAAGCGTTTGCACAAGAGAGGTCCTCGTAACATTGTTGAAGTGGAAAAGTTTGCTGAAGAAGAGTGGAATAAAATCCCTGCAGAAACGAGCTCACAAATATGCTACATTCTTTTAAGAACGTCTTTTGTCTTTTATTGAGGATAAAGGGGAGGTCAATACAAGAGATTAATTTCATGTTGCCATTGTTCTTCCTGTTTCCGCAAAATGAATCTTTGCCATTGTTATACCCGCTTTTATTTTACCATTTTTTATTAATTGATATGTAGTTGCAATATAGTAATAAGCTGATGTAATACTCAAACATTATGCAAGCAAAATCTAAACCCGAAAATATTTATAAAATGAATCATATTGGTGTTACCTATACTTATTCACGCATCTATTTCTCTAAGGTAGTATATATTGTTATTATTATATTAGGTGTTTTACCACCGTAGACACCATGGGGTGATTCAACAGTGAATCTCAAGTAGAATTATGTGGCTAAAATTTCAGGAATATAAGAAACAATCTGGAATATATAAGGTACACGAAAGTAAGATATATCTATTATAGTGAGATCAGGAGCTTTCAATAAAGAGACATAAAAATAAAATTTATGTCATTTAAAATCATAAATATCTGTTAAATATCGATACAGGGGGCCATGTAGATTACTGTACTTGTTCCCCAATAATAAGTCTAGTCTATAAGGACCTGTACCAAAATATCGTTGACGATATTCCAGATATGATGGGCACTCGATCAAGATATGGTATATAGTCAAATTGACTAAACAGTCATCGAATAAGGGTCGATGGTGTCGTTACATATAGTAGCTGTGTGTGAGTTTTGTGTGGTCAATGCGCAATCTACAAGAGTGATACCTCAGGACCTATTTGATGATAGCGCAGAAGCCAGTGGCAAAATAGAACTGACTCGTCGATATTTATTATCAAGGCCAACGTTTTGCCAAGTCTGCTTCCATCGGGCCGTCTCAGCTTTCTTGATGTAACATTTAAAGTCACTCTGGGGCAGATCGATGGCTGAAAGCTGTCCAGTGGTCGCACAATGGCGAGCCAATGTGTCCACTGCTTCATTACCTGGTTCACCCACATGTACAGGGACCCAACATAGACAAACTAGACGTTGTAGAGTATATATTCAGCATTGTATTAACTGAACCAGCGGATTCCTAGTAGGATATTGCTGGATAGCAAATGCCACTCCGTCTTCAACTTTGGATCCATCTGTATATATTATAAAGGACCCATTATGTGCAACACTATGTCTAGTGAAAAATGAGCGAAGTACGTGGGGTCAACTGTAGTCTTTGGGATATTGTTTAAGACTTTAAAGTCTTCAAGTTTGTTAAGGACCACAAAGGGTACATGGGAGGTGATACTGTCATAATGTGTGCAAATGAGATTCCACACAGACTCTTCAATGTTTTCGTCAGTTGAAAGAAACAAGTATGACTAGGATTGGGGATGTGCACATCCTCTTGGCTAGACTCATCTTCATCATCCATCAGTGGTATGCGTTCATGGAGAGGGTGGGTCGGATTGCACTTGATTCGTATGTTCCCAGTGGTTTAATTCCTGATTCAGCATAAAGACTATTTAATGGGGATGATCGAAAAGCTCCAGTTGCAGTCCAGATGGCTGCATTATGTATTGGTGTTCTTCTGTTTAATTCTGTATGAGAAGCCGATGAGTATGCTTCAAAAACCATAGTCTAATTGAGGATTCAGAAGCATGATGTACAGCCGCAACAGCGATGTTCGATCTGCTCCCCAGCTTCAATGCGAGATATATTTGAGGAGAGTTAGGGTTTTTATGCATTTAACTTTCAGATGGGTAATATGTGGTTTCCAAGTTAATTTATCATCAATGTACATCGCAAGAAATTTGTAGACCGGCACATTGGTGATTGGTCTACCATATAGGGATAAATTTTCTGCCATCCTAGGGCATCCTCGCTTTCTGCAGATGTGCATAGATGCAGTTCTCGTGGTAGAAAAGGTAAAACCCGTCTTATTACTCCACTCCTCAAGGTTACGTAGGGCAACCTGAAGGCGACGTTTAAATAGATGGGGGATTGTACCAGATGCATATATTGTCAAGTCATCAACATACAAAGTTGATGCAATACTGTTAGGAAGAGACCTAGTGATTCCATTAATTGCCAAAATGAAACAGGTAGAAGACAAAACACTGCCTTGAGGGACCCCCTGGGTTAACAACTTAGGGTCGGAGGTGGCGCGGACAATTCGTACTTGGATACTTTTATTATTTAAGAAGTTGTGAATGAAGATGGGCAGATTTCCTCTGAACCCAGAATCATATAGTCTGAAGAATACCTCTCCTCCATGCAGTAACGTAAGCTTTCTGTAAATCAAAGGATATTACTATGGTATGCAAATGAGAGTTGAAGGCTGGTATGATATATGACTGCAATTGAATCAGGTGGTCTGTGGTACTGCGTCCACGACGAAAATCTGATTGCGCTGGAGTTAAATGGCCTTTCCGTTCAAGGACATTCATAAATCGACTGTTAACCATTTTCTCCATCAACTTACATGTACAGTTGGTTAGTGTGATGGGTCTGTAATTCCCTGAATATATAAATCCTTCCTCGGCTTGGGAATGGGAAATACAAATCCCACACCCTAGCTCTATGGGTAAATTCCCTCTGCATATATTATGTTATATGTTCCCAAGAGCAGTTCTCCTAGGGATGGGTGAACATGTTTGATGAAGGTATATGTAACACCATCAGGGTCAGGACTACTGTCATGCGTCATTGACAAAGCAGATGCGAATTCACAATAAGTAAAAGGTAGATTGTAATGTTTTTGAGCAGAAGTTCGTGAATGAAAGGAAAGTGGAGTACACTCAATAGTTTCTTTATGTCGTTAAAGGCGTAAGAGTAATTATGATCACCAGATATACTGCTAAAATGATGTGCAAAATAATTTGCCACAGCGGCATGATCACGTATGAGTTGTCCATCAGGAGAACGTTGTAATGGAGTAAAATTTGGAGTACATTTACCAGATATTTTTCTAATACGTTTCCATACTTGATGCAATGACAATCGGGACGTAATTGAGGACACATAATTTTTCCATTATTGCTGCTGAGCTTCCTTAAAAACTTGACGATAATGTTCTTTGGCTCTAGTATAGTTAATTTTAGTTTGCACTGAGGGGTTCCTTTTCATATCCCTCTCTGCTCTTAGGCGAGCAGGACGTGCTTGTTTACATTCATCAGTAAACCAGGGCACAGGAGTTCGTCCCTTCAATCCAGACTTTAGATGGATTGCTTGTGTGGCAGCTGAAATGAGGATTGAAACTATGGTATCCATGAGGACATTTATATCCAGAATATCCTCTGCTTTCAGGACTGTATGTGTGGCAGCAGAACATTTATTCCAATCAGCCTTTTCAATATTATAGCGATCACGGCTGTCAACTATGTTTCCAGGGTCTGTGAGGTTCAATTTAATCGGGTAATGATCACTACCATGCAACGAGGAGATAACTGAGTATTCAAAATCAAGAATACTATCTACTGAACAGATAGCCAGGTCTATCGTTGAAGAAGTATTGGTTTGGATGTGGAAGTGAGTGGGAGTAGTATCATTTAAGAGTGCAATGGGGAGTGTAGTCAGTAGTTGTTCAAATGGTCGTCCACGATCATTATAAGTCATTTCAGCCCATAAGGGGCTTTTTGCATTCATATCTCCAAGAAGGAGAAAAGGTGCTGGTAATTGGCTTATTAGGTGTTCAATGTCAGCTGTAGCAACGTTGACATGTGGTAAGTAGAGTGAACAGACAGTATAGGCCTTATTTATATGAACTTGTACTACTACTGCTTGAAGTGTAGTATTCAGCACTAGTGGAGCGAATGACAGTCTGTTATGC
Source organism: Ceratothoa steindachneri (assembly GCA_963969495.1). NCBI lineage: Eukaryota > Metazoa > Arthropoda > Malacostraca > Isopoda > Cymothoidae > Ceratothoa > Ceratothoa steindachneri. The sequence continues at coordinate 15,733,390 of OZ018322.1, read as the reverse complement.
ACCAATTAAATGACCATCATTACACATCGGTGCCGAAATAACCAACTTGTAACCAGATGGGGGATGAATCCGCGCATCTGTAGATAAATACAGGCCGGTCGAGTTTCTTGGATAAGCAGTTTTAAGTCTTGAAACATGGTACGAAATGATCTCAGATTCCATTGCAGAATGGTAGATGGAGAAAGCCTGAAGGCATTATTTTGGTAGGTAGGAGAACCTACCTTTCTGGGAGCGGGACGGAAGTCTAGTCTCTTGAGTGCCAATAACAGGGATATTTTGCACATTACTCTCCGGTAGACGAGGTGTAACATGATATTTTTTGCTTGTGGTAGTTTTTGTAGGCGAAGTAAGGAGGTTTTTTTTTGTACTGTGAGTAGTACGAGTCTCCAGTTGTAGGGCAGTCTCAGAAGTCTCACTAGGTTGGGTTTTTGGTGTTTCCAGTCTTAAAGTTGCATGCTGTTGTGTTCCAGGCGAGCTTGGGTCTGTGACTGTCTTAGGTTGGTTTTTCTTTAGGTGGAATAGAGGTAGTCTTTTGTGATCGTGAAGGCGATCGCGTTTGAGTGTAAGGGTCGTTAGACTTATACAGATGGTCTTTTAAGAGCTTTTCTGTTTGTTCTGCTTCCTTCAAAATACGAGATGCATCCATTTTATTTGCAGACTGTACTTTTGGAGGAGATCCCCTAGTTTTCACAAGAGGAGTGAGTCCTATTTCTCGCTCCACATCCACATCCATGATAACATCAGAGTGCTGATACCATATCTGTGGCGTGGATGTGGAAGAAGTATGTGCAGTGTTTGACGTTGTAGAAAGATTAGGTGTGGTCCTTGCTGAGGCGACATTGATCTCTTAGGCAGAAGCAGAGTATAAAGGCTCATAGATAGGGTGTTGGTCTATGATTCTATGGAGAGCTACAAAACGAGGAATTCGCTCTCATCTGTAGGTCCAAGACATCTTTGTCACATTTCTATTTTGGACATTGTCTATCATTACTGTAGTGAGGTCCCTTACAATGGAAGCAAGACACCTTACTTGTGCATGCATCCTTGCGATGACCTCCACCACTACATCGGGCACATGTGCCTACCTCTCTACGGCAATGTTTTGCTACATGGCCAAAACGCTGACATTTGTAACACTGCTGCTCGCGGTAGTGGTACTGGCTCACCTTAACCAATACCAAGCGAGTGATACGAAGCACTGGCAGACAGGAGTAGAGGTTAAAAGTGTGGATATAAGTGTCGGTTGGTACTAATTGTCCATCTCGTCTCTGTTGTACTCTACAGACATCTGTGACACCTTGGTCCTTCAGATGTTCATGTATTTCCTCCTCTGATGACTACCGTAGTGTAGGGGTGCGAATTACATCTTTAACAGTGTTATAGTGGCGGTGTGCAATGATTTGCTTTCCTGGTAGAGACTTTAATGATCTGATCTTGGTGGCCAGTTGAAGCTGTGACTGCAAAACTAAAATCAAATGTGGCTTGCAGTTGATGCTGTCTCTGTCGTCCCTTTCTACGCCTCACAACTGGAATCTAAGGATTCTCAGCTGTGGACATACCTAGACTATGAGTGGAACGTGGTACTAAGGTCTGTGTAACAACATTTGAGTCTCTAGTGTCTTGGATAGTAGTGGGCGGAGCCACTGCCTCAGCATTAGATCGTCGTTTGGGAACCTCCCTAAAGCCTTTATTGTCATTTTCATTTCTAGTTTCAGCATGGTTGTCTGTTACTGTTCTCGTCTGTGGAAACCACGGGAGTGGATTCAGTAGGTTCTGCTGCGATATTCTGCATAGAAGTGTGAAGATTTAGGTTTGTCAGCAGCAAGACCAGATGAGCGAGGAGCAACCACCTCATCTGGCTTGTCTGCTGTAGCTCCGCTATTAGTAATAGCAGGAGCTGAAAGAGCATCCAAATCAAAATCCTTAAGACGGTCCAGGTTAGTCAGAGACTCTCAGTCCCTGTGCCAGAGAGATCAGTTCGAAAATGAGATTTAGGTTTTTTAAGATTTTCATTGGTGGGCATGGGGACCCTGTTGTGAGTGCGGGACGCAAACGCTAATCACCCCCTGCAGTAGCCCGATCTGCAAGGGGTGAATAAGAGGCTACACTTCCCACCCAGTGGCCAGGCAGTCCATCAGCATGGCGGCTCCACCTTGGGCTCGGCGTAAAATTAATAGGCTACAGAAATGAAGAAAAGGGATGCGAGGAGGATGAAGGTGGGGAAAGAAGCAGGTAGTATTCAAGTTGTTGTTGCATATTGTTATGAAGTTTGATTTATATCCTTGATTTTTTTTTGGTCAGAAAGCTATTGGACCTTTTCCTTATCTTCCTTTAAATAGAACAACTTGTCGCTCTAAAGAATACTGACATATTTTAAAATAACTAAGAAAATACCTTTCATCAATTTCATGAATTTTAATAACTTGGCTGTCTTCAGTATTTTGATGAGGAGAGCAGTTTAAGTGCATATCATGACTTGGGGTAACATGTGACTTGCAGGTGACCGATATTATCTTCTCAGCTGCACTATGATAGATATCCAGAACTCCATCAGTTTGTGGAATTAATTCCTCAACCTTAAAAAGACAAAAGCATTAATTAATTAGTTTCTCCATGACTGGTTATTATGGTCAACCTGCATCCACCAGCACAGATGATTTATCAAAAATGTGTCCGAATGAGCATAAGTTGCCCTGTTCCAACCCCCTGCCTATGGGGTTAGAGATTTTTGCAGATTGTTATTAGCTGTTCAGTTTTTTTCTGATGGGAGGTCAGCGGGGGCAGTTTTGGTTGTCTGGTTTATGAGGTGTCTGTAGGATTGCAGTTGTAGGTGGTGGTCTGATCTGAATCTTGAGTGACTAGTATTCTGGGGAGGGAAGATTCTTCATAAATTATGTCTAGGAGTGGTGAGTGCAGGATGGTAATGCGGAGGATGTGGAAGTGGCGGATAACTATTTGGGTAGGTGAGTTGTTTCTCTTCGTTGCAGTGTGAAAGGGAAAAGCGAGGTGTAGATTGTTGAAATGTGCCAGTGTTGTATCTTTGGTTGTTGGGAGAAGTCAGTTTGTGCTGAGGCTGAGGCATGGGTGTGGGTGTGATTGGGAGCGTCTTGTTGTAGAACTGCGTACTAATCATGAAATATATGAATGGCGAGATTTTTTTCAATGCCTAACTGGCAACTGTCCAAGAGGGCCTAATTCACAGCTATAATCCTACAGCCTAATGGTAGGCTAGATAAAAAAACAAATGTGCAAAATACGCCCCCCCCCCCCCCACTTAAAACAAACCCAGGCACAGGATCATGCGACCATTTTTTAAAAATACATTTTAGGTGCCTATCTGGCGACTGCACACTTGGGCATAAGTAGTCGGAATCACGATAGCCTAGAAATAGGCTACTTTAAAATAAGAATATGAAAACAGAACAACGATAAAAAGGGAGGATGGCAACAATCAGGAAGCAAGCTCCGGCGTCGGGGGGAGGTCTACCTCCCCCAAGGCACAGGAGCGTGCGACCTACAAAAAACAAAAACAACAAAATCTAGTTAAATAAAGGGGAGAACGCCGGCCTCACCCCAAAAGTCTATAAGTCCACCAGTCAATGTGCACGAACTCGTCCCGAGTACAAGGGACAGGGGGTAGCAACCCCGCCCATCCCGGTACCGAGACAGGTAACGTGCGCGGAGATCGCCCAGACTGGGACATTCAACAAAAATGTGCCGAACAGTCTGGGGAAAACGCAGTCGTTGCAATAGGGCGCAGGTGAGCGCTCCATCAAATGGCGGTGCGTCCCGCGATTGTACCCATTTCGGAGACGACAGAAAGCAATCTGAAGCCTTCGCGGCATTGGGAACAGTCGCGGCGCAATGACACGCAACTTAAAGTTCCCTTCGACCGTCTCCATTCTTATTTGCCAAGCAGCCCGAAGAGCTGGCCGTATTCCTGCCATGTAGTCGGTGTGAGGAAAAGCGAAACCCTGGTCCGGTCGCAGAGTCCTCGCGGACTCTTTGGCGCTCTCATTCCCTGCAATTCCTTCATGTCAATGAAGCCAGCAGAAGATAATCTCGACATCCGCCCGGTTTGCCAAAAACGTGGCGTCACGGATATCGCGAACCAGGAGATGCGGAGATTCCAATGCGTGTCGCTATAGATCACAATCCGGTCTCCGAACCGGGCACGTCGCGTAATCTCCCGTACCGAGGGGTGTATTGCCACCAGCCTGGCCGTGAAGACAGACGCAGCGACTGGCAGAGCCCCGCTGACTTCAAACAGAAGGAATACGGCGTGGAAGCCGACCCCCTCTTGGGACTTGGAGCCATCTGTATACACTGTCACGGTTCTAGCCTGACACGAGGTGCGCTCCAAAAAGGTCGAACGCAATACTCCCGGCGCTGTACAAGCTTTGCGAGCAGAGGCGTGGCGACAAATAGCCAAATGTGGTACCCTCCAGGGTGGCGTCCTGGGCAGAACCAGGGGCGCCACCGGCCCGAGAGCTATACCTAGCTCTCGACGGCATAGGCACCGTCGAAATCAGCTGCGGATGCAGTAAGAGCTGTTGGCGACAGAGGGAGGCGCTGGGATCGCCCGTACAGGCGAATAATGCACTGTACACGGCGTAGAGCGAGTGGCATCTCCCTAGCATCGACTAGTAGGCTCTCAGTGGGGGAAGTGCGGAAGGCAATGGTCGCAAGGCGAAGGCCGGTGTGGTAGATCGAGTCCACCTTCCGCAATAAACGCTCGGCTGCGGATGCATAAAACTCGCATCTTTAGTCGAGCTTCGAACGAACAAAGGATCGATAAAAAAGTTAGGCAGTAGCTCGATCAGCGCCCCAAGCGCTGAACGTCACGGAATGAAGAATATCCATGGCACGGGTTCAACAGACCCTAATGCTGCGAATATGAGCCTCCCAGGTGAGGCGTCGGTCAAAAACAAGACTAAGGAAATGGTTCGATTCAACCACTTCCATGCGTACCCCATTAAGAAACAAGTCTGGGTCAGGGTGGAGCAGTGGATGGCGGCAGAAGTGCACCACCTTAGTCTTGGCCAAGGAAAACTGAAATCTGTGCGCTTCGGCATAGCGAGAGACGCGGTTCAATGCCTGTTGGACTCGACGCTCCAGAGTTGGCATCTGGGCTGCGCCAAAAGAGATCGAAAGGTCGTCCACGTAGAGCGTAGCGAGAACATCTTCCGGCAGCACCGAGGTGATGCCGTCGATGCTCAGGGCAAAGAGAGTGACACTGAGGATACTTCCCTGCGGGACACCCTCTTCCTGCTCCATTGGGCCGGAGAGGGCTACCCCCACCCGTACGCGAAATCGACGATCTAGCAAAAATTCAGATATAAACATTGGGAGGCGTTCCCTCGCCCCCATCGTGTGGAGAGTCCCATGATACCGTATCGCGATGCGGTATTATAGGCCTTCTCCAGATCGAAAAACACCGTGGCGTAGTGCTGTGTACGAAGGAAGGCCTCGCAGACGGCATTTTCCAGTCGGAGCAGAGCATCCGACGTGGAGTGGACTTGCGGAAACCGCACAGTGCAGAGACAGATGGCCTCAGCTGTCCAGAAAAAAGCCTAATCTAACATTTACCAGTTTCTCCATCAACCTGCACACGCAGGAGGTTAGAGAGATTGGGCGGGGAATGAACTCACTTCTCCTCTCCGTGGAAGGAGCCCCTAGGCCAGATTGACCGGCTTCAGCAAGATCTTTCTCTGAAATGGAGGTCTTGGCTGTCACAGGGGAGCACCATCTGGGAGAGCATTTTCCTCCTCTCCTTGTGAGCCCTCGGGGACCAGAGCCGTCTGAGGAGCAGCTTGCATAAGGGTGGATACGGGTTCTGTGGTTGGCACTGACCCCGGGTTCGACCCCAAGGAAGATACTACCGTTTGGGGCTAGGTCACCTCAGTGATCATATTCATCCCATTTAGGGCCTCCATATGCCCCCCCCCCCCAGACTTCATGAGTCCTCTTCAATGTATCTTTCATTCTTTCCTGGGCCGGCGAACCGGAATCTGTCGGGAAAGAGAGGGAGGGGGGCAGGTATAATGACCCCCTGCAAGCTGGTCGCACATGCACGCAGGTTATTAAGGAGCACGGGCCGGCAGGCCCTACTATCCCCTGACCCCTTAAGCGAGTTGGCCCTAGCGAACCAGTGGACCGCCTGTGTACTTCCTTAGGAGTCACCTTAGAAAGTAAAGGGGGGCTGCTGCTGGAGAAATGGAGTTGCTTAAGAGCGACTGCAGAGAAGGGGGTGAGGGGAAGTGCCCTGCACACGAAGGAATAGGAGAGGAGTAAGCCTCCTCTCCTGTCAGAGAAGTTTGGAGGGCCCCCTGCGAAAGCACAGGGGGGGGGACCTTCTTTTCTACTTTGGAGCTACTCGAGGGGAGCTGCGACGCTGGTAAAGGGCAGAGGAAGAGAGGTTTGTTTATAAGGCTTACATCATTTGGCATAGTGACCCTATAATAATCACGGGAGGCAAACGCTATTCTCCGCATGCAGTAGCCCGCTCTGCAAGGGCTGAACACGGGCCCGGCAAAACCAGCTGCCAACATTTGAGGCCACTCCTCCCCCCTAGTGACCTGGCAGCCCATCAGTATGACGTCTCCACCTTGGGCACGGCGTAAAATTGGTAGGCAGGGAAAGGAGGAAGAAATGGCTATGTGAGCAAGGTGTGAGGGGAGATGAAGCAAGTTGTTAAAAACCCACTACCCGAGGCTGAAGCTCAGAGGTGAGGGAACATTGTCCCCTCCTCCCTCAGCCCCAATCCAAGATAGTTGGATGAGAGGAAGCCGATCGGCGTCTACCCTGTGAAATTAGAGGCCGACCAGAGAAAGATGTGGGATATGTTGAAGGGAAAGTGAGGAAGTAGGGTAAAAACACAGGCTGTCAGAAAGAAGAGGGTAACCTGTGCCCAGATGGAGCGCTAAGTCCCATCAGCACGGCGGCCAGGAAAGCAAATTACCGCGCCCCGTACGGGGGCTACACCTGGTACCTCCCTGCAGGTGAATGGGAAGTTGTTTTTTTTTTAATTTTTTTTAATTAAGGCGCTATCTGGCGACTGCCGACTTAGGCATAAGTCGTCGTAAACAAACAGCCTAGTTCTAGGCTACATTAAAAAATTGAACAGGAAACAACAATAAAAAGAAATAACAATAACAATAACAAAGCAATAACAAAAACAACAACAACAATTGAACCTGGTTAAATGAAAGGGAGAAGGCCAGCCTCCCCCAAAAGGTCAACAAGTCAACCAGTCAAAGTGCACGCACTCGTCCCGAGTACAAGGGACAGGCGGTAGCGACCCCGCCCATCCCGGTACCGGGACAGGTGTCGTGCGCGAAGATCACGCAGACTGGCACATTCGACAAGAATGTGCCGAACAGTCTGGGGGACGACGCAGCCGTTGCAATAGGGCGCAGGCGAGCGCTCCATCAAATAGTGATGCGTCACACGAGTGTGCCCGATTCGGAGACGACAGAAAGCAACCTGAAGCCGCTGCGGCATTGGGGGATAGGTCCATGGGAACAGTAGCGGCGCAATGGCACGCAACTTCAAGTTCCCTTCGACCGTATCCCATCTTCTTTGCCAAGCAGTCCGAAGAGCTGCCCGTATTCCTGCCATGTAGTCGGTGTGAGGAAGAGCGAAACGCTGGTCCAGTCACAGAGTCCTCACGGACACTTTGGCGCGCTCATTCCCCGCAATTCATACATGTCCAGGAACCCAGCAGAAGATAATCTCGACATCTTCCCGGCTCACCAAAACCGTGGCGTCACGGATTTCGCGAATCAGGGGACAACAATAAAAAGAAATAACAATAACAAAGCAATAACAAAAACAACAAGAACAATTGAACCTGGTTAAATGAAAGGAGAAGGCCGGCCTCCCCCAAAAAGTCAACAAGTCCACCGGTCAAAGTGCACGCACTCGTCCCGAGTACAAGGGACAGGCGGTAGCGACCCCGCCCATCCCGGTACCGGGACAGGTGTCGTGCGCGAAGATCACCCAGACTGGGACATTCGACAAGAATGTGCCGAACAGTCTGGGAGACGACGCAGTCGTTGCAATAGGGCGCAGGCGAGCGCTCCATCAAATAGTGATGCGTCACACGAGTGTGCCGGATTCGGAGACGACTGAAAGCAACCTGAAGCCGCCGCGGCATTGGGGAATAGGTCCATGGGAACAGTCGCGGCGCAATGGCACGCAACTTTAAGTTCCTTTCGACCGTATCCCATCTTCTTTGTCAAGAAGTTCGAAGAGCTGCCCGTATTCCTGCCATGTAGTCGGTGTGAGGAAGAGCGAAACGCTAGTCCAGTCACAGAGTCCTCACGGAATCTTTAGCGCGCTCATTCCCCGCAATTCCTACATGTCCAGGAACCCAGCAGAAGATAATCTCGACATCTGCCCGGCTCGCCAAAACCGTGGCGTCACGGATTTCGCGAACCAGGGGATGCGGAGATTCCAATGCCCCGAGAGCACTCAGGGCGCTTTGTGAGTCGCTATAGATCACAATCCGGTCTCCGAACCGGGCACGTCGCGTAATCTCCGGTACCGAGTGGTGTATTGCCACCAGCTCGGCCGTGAAGACAGACGCAGCGCCTGGTAGAGCCCCGCTGACTTCAAACAGAGGGGATACGGCGTGGAAGCAGACCCCCTCTTCGGACTTAGAGCCATCCGTATACACTGGCACGGTACCAGCGTGACACGATGTGTGCTCCAAAGAGAACGAACGCAATACTCCCGGCGCAGTACAAGCTTTGGGAGCAGAGGCGTGGCGACAAATAGCGAAATGTGGTACCCTCCAGGGTGGCGTCCAAGGCAGAACCAGGGGCGCCATCGGCCCTAGAGCTATATCTAGCTCTCGAAGGAGTTTCCTGGCCCTAAACCCAAAGGGCTTAGGGTATGACTGGCGTCTCTCGGCGGCATAGGCACCATCGAGATCAGCTGCGGATGCAGTGAGAGCTGTTGGCGACTGAGGGAGGCGCCGGGCTCACGCGTACAGGCGAGTGATGCACTGCACGCGGCGCAGAGCGAGTGGCATCTCGCCAGCATCGACCAACAGGCTCTCAATGGGGGAAGTGCGGAAGGTACCGGTCGCAAGGCGAAGGCCGGTGTGGTGGATCGAATCCACCTTCCGCAATAAACGCTCGGCTGCGGATGCATAAAATTCGCATCCGTAGTCGAGCTTCGAGCGAACAAAGTATCGATAAAAAATAAGGCAGTAGCCCTATCAGCGCCCCAAGCGCTGAACGTCACGGAACGGAGAATGTCCATGGCGCGGGTATAAGAGACCCTAAGGCTGCGAATATGAGCCTCCCAGGTGAGGCGTCGGTCGAATACAAGACCAAGGAAACGGTGCGAATCAACCACATCCAGGCGCACCCCATTTAGAAACAAATCTGGGTCGGGGTGAAGCCGTGGATGGCGGCAGAAGTGCACCACCTTAGTCTTACCTAAAGAAAACCGAAACCTGTGCGCTTCGGCATAGCGAGAGACGCGGTTCAATGCCTGTTGGAGTCGACGCTTCAGAGTTGGCATCTGGGCCGCGCCAAAAGAGATCGAAAGGTCGTCCACGTAGAGCGTAGCGAGAACATCTTCCGGCAGCACCGAGGTGATGCCGTTGATGCTCAGGGAAAAGAGAGTGACACTGAGGATACTTCCCTGCGGGACACCCTCTGCCTGCTCCATTGGGCCGGAGAGGGCTACCCCCACCCGTACGCGGAATCGACGAACTCGCAAAAATTCAGATATAAACATTGGGAGGCGTCCCCTCGCCCCCATCGTGTGAAGAGTCTCCATGATACCGTATCGCCATGCGGTATCATAGGCCTTCTCCAGATCAAAAAACACCGTGGCGTAGTGCTGTCTACGAGGAAAAGCGTCACAGACGGCATTTTCCAGTCGGAGCAGAGCATCCGACATGGAGTGGAACTTACGGAAGCCGCACTCTGCAGAAGACAGATGGCCTCCGCTGTCCAGGAAATAGGCTAATCTAACATTTACCAATTTCTCCATCAACTTGCACACGCAAGAGGTTAGAGAGATTGGGCGGAAACCGGTCGGAGTAGAGTGATCTCTCTCCGGTTTGCGAAAGGCGAGCACAGTAGCGATTCGCCAGGAGTTTGGGAGAAGACCTTCCACCCAGATTCTGTTGAACAAATCTAACAGAAAGGCCATGCCTCGCTCACCCAGGTGTCGATGCATGGCGTACGGGACATCGTCCGGACCATGGGCGGTGTCCGCGCACGAAGCGAGAGCGGAACGCAACTCACTCACAGTAAACTTGTCGTTGAAGGGTTCTCCGCCTCTAGAGGTAAAGTCCAGCCGGCGGCCTTCCGCGACATCACGACGTGCATCGAATGCTGCGGAGCAGCATCATGGCTAGAGAATGCGGAAAAAGCGGTCGCTAAGGATTCCGACTCGGACGCGGGGTCCGAGATTGCGGTCCCATTCTCCTGGAGAACGGGAGGGGGGTCCTGCGAGAACTTGCCCCGAATCCTTTTGACTCGCTTTCACACCTCAGCTAAAGGGGTCTTCCCGTTAAGTGAAGACACGTATGCCCGCCAAGAAGAGCGGCGGGCGTGCTTCGAAATATACCGGAACCTAGCCCTAGCCCGACGAAATTCAGCGACAGTGAAATCGTTCGGGCGGCGCTTATAGCGCATGTAGGTATAACGCTTCTGTTTGAGGGCCGTCTCACACTCAGCCGACCACCATGGGAGTGGTCGGCGTGCAAAACGGCCAGACGTCCTAGGAATAGTAGTCAGGCCCACGGCGATGAGGTTGCCGGAGAACTCAACGGCCTCATCTACCGAACTAAACTCCTCGACTGAGATAGAGAATTCAGTCATTTCCTGAAATGCAGGCCCCCGCGCCCGCGCCAAGCACCACCGAGGTAGTCTCCCAGGCGGCAGTTGCCCTGAAAATGATATTTGAATGGGAAAGTGATCACTAACATGGAGGTCATCGACCACCCCCTAATCAAAATCAGGCTGTGCATCCAAAGAGCACAGAGATAGGTCAAGGCAAGAAAATAAAGCGGTTCTCGGACAGTGATGCGTAAACTCATCCACTTTAGGACACCCATCTCAAGCTCTTCGATCAGATCGGCAAGGACTTGTCCCCTGGGATTTATGGAGTAATCTCCCCAGAGCGGCTGCCTGCCGTTCAGATCTCCAAGCAAGAGATAGGGCCTCGGCAACCGTGCCACGACGCGGCGGTAGTCCCCCGCGTCGAAGTCAGATGACGGTGGAATGTACGCAGAAATGATAGTATACCTCCTATCAAGGTGCAGCTGCACAGCCACTGCCTGAAAGAAGGTATCTAAAGAGAAAGGAAGAACGGAGACATCATGCCGGGTGTAAACCGCGCATCCCCCAGCTCGGCCATACCGGGGTGGTGGGGTCGCAAGACCCTTGTACCCCGGGAGGGCGGGCCGGGGGCACGCGCCTAGCATGGTCTCCTGCAGAAAAATAGCTAATGGGGAACGGGACGAGACGAGCCTCCGCAGCTCCTCCCAGTTGGCCCGGAGTCCACGGCAATTCCATTGAAGGAATATGCCCTACAGGCCTAGCTCGGAGGAGACGCGGGGGCCCTCCTCGAACTGAAGACCCTCACGGGAATGGCCGTACGCTTCCCGGGGGCAGAATCCCGGGCGCTGTTGGCCGGACAAAGCGCTGGAGGCGCTGTCGCCTTCAAGGACTTATTGGGGGAGGTTGGACTCGCCATGCGAGTCTTTTCCTCCCTCCGCCTCGAAACCTTAGGCGGGCGCTGCGGCTTCGGAGGCGGGGGGGCCCTCTTTTCGAGGAACCACCGTCTCCAAGCCACTCGCTCCACCTCGGGGCGTGGGCGAAGGAGCCGAAGCTCCATTGTTGCTGTCCTCCTTTCGGGGGACAGCTTTAGGAACCCCCGAAGATGGCCTAGCGACCCTCTTCAGGGGTGTTGCCTCCTGTGAGTCTAACGACTCGGTGGAGGCGCGTGGCCGTTTCGCCTTGCGGGAAACGGTCACGCTGGGGGAAGAAGGGGGAGCCCTGGTTTTAGCCGGGGCTGGGTATGAACCCTTTTTGCCGCCAGCTTTACCAGGGGAGCGCCTGGGTTGGGTAGAGCCCGCAGAAGGGCTCCGAATGGGCGCGGAAACAACCGTGCTCGTTGGCCTGGATGGGCCAGGAGCAGAGGGTGCCTTTCTAACTACTGCGACATATGACGTCACAGGCAGAGCCGGGCGCGCCAGGACCAAGTCCTTAGCCTCGCGGAATGAGAGTCTATCCTGGGCCTGAACGGCCAGGATTTCTTTCTCAAGGAGATATGCACCACATTGCTTCGAAGAAGCAGGGTGCGGCCACACACGATTTGGCCTTATCGTGTGCGACCTTGCAGCAATTTACACAGACTTCGGGTGACCCCGACTTTGCACCTCTACATGAGCGATTCGTATGGCCGAAGCGGTGACAGTAATTTCACCGCCGCGGTAGTGGCACGAATGCCTTCACGCGGTAGCGGTACAACCGGCACGCACCGACTCATGGAGCTTGTCACAGTCGAACGTGACGAAGAGTGTAGGGGTGGGTTTCGAGGCCCCTCCCTGTTTTCTCATCACACGTTCGACCTTGACCGCCCCATGGTCGGCCAGCTCTAGGGTGATGTCCTCAATGGAGTAGTCAACGAGTTCCTTCGCATACACTACTCCTTTCACAAAGTTCATGGTAGAGTGCGGCGTCACACTCACCGGGGTGCCATGAAGTGTCCGAAGAGCACTTATCTTGGCGGCCTCGGCGGGATTCGCCGCGTTCGCCAGAAGGCTCCCGTCCGAGAAACGGGTCACCTTCGGCTCTCTACCAATTGCACTAGCTAATCCTCTCCTCTGATGGATCATGTTGCCCTTGGACAACATGGTGCCATCAGTGAAGTGAATAACGAGGAAGCTTATGAAGCCAGCGGGCTCGAGGCTCCGCCCTGTGCACTCTTGGTATTAGTCTTAGTCAGGGGCTCCGCAACCGGGGAGGGCAGAGGGGGCGGATGTGCCGATCTTGGCTTGGTCACTTGCCAGAGTGGCAGCAGACCCATCCGCCCCCGCAGCCCCCGCGGATGGAGAGGAGCCCCGAGTCTTTTTCTTTTTTGGAGAGGAGGGCGGGGCATGAACCCGCTTCTCACCTCCGCCGGAAGAAGCCCCCAGGCCAGATGGACCGGCCTCAGCCAGGTCATTCTCTGAAATGGAGAAGGTCCTGGCCGTCGTGGGGGCACCGGTCGGAGGAGATTCCTCCCCTCCTTGTACTGCTTCGGAAACCACAGCCGTTTGTGGAGGACCTTGCATCGGGGCGGATTCAGGTTCGGTGCTTGTGCCGAGCCAGGATTATCCCCCATGGAAGGCCCTACCGTCTGAGGCTGGGTTTCCTCAAGGACCATGTCTATTTCAGGGGGGGGGGCACCGGTTGGCCATCCCCTCCCAAGACATCGCAGGTCCCGTTGGCAGTATCGTCACTAGTCTTGTGTGGGGAGGCATGGGCCTTGACCCCGGCAAGTTTCAGTATTCTTGCCAGCAGGTCTTTCGAGGGAAGCGACCGAAGGGGCCTGGCTTCCCTCTCCCCCCTAAGGAGGTTTGCCCTAGCGAGCCGCTTCGATGTTGAGCGGCTGGCTAAGGGCTGCCTGCTGGCTTTCTTAGGCAGTCCCCTTGGAAAGAACAGAGGGGACTGCCGCTGGTAAAAGGAAGGCGCCCGAAAGCACCTCCAGAGAAGGGGGTGAGGGGGAGTCCCCTACACCCGTAAGCGAACGAGAGGAGTAAGCCTCCTTTCCGGTTAGAGATATATGGAGGGTCCCCTGAGCAAGCACAGGGGGGAACCTCCATTTTTTTGCTGGAGCTGCCCAAGGGCGGCTCCGTCGATGTTATAGGGGAAGTTGGGTTTCTTTTTTTTTATACTCAACATTGGGCATGGTGACCCTCTTTTTGACACGGGATGCAATCGCGCATCACCTCTCGCAGTAGCCCACACTGTGAGAGGTGCTTACAAGCCCGGCAGAGCCAGGCGCCGCCATTTAAGACCACCCCTCCCGCCTGGTGGCCTGGCAGTCTATCGGCATGGCGGCTCCACCTTGAACACGGCGTAAAAAATATATAGATTGTGAAGAGGAGAGGAAAAGGGATGTGAGGAAGGTATGGGTGGGGATAAAGCAGGTTGTTAAAAAACAACCACCCCAGACCGGAGCTCAGGGGTTAGGGAACATTGTCCCCTCCCCCCTCATCCCCAATCCGGGACGGTTGACTTAAGAACAAGGTCAGCATCTACCCTGTGAAATTAGAGGCTGACCATTGAAAGTTGTGAGAGAGGTTGTATGAAAAGCGAGGAAACAAGAGTTTTGAAGGAAGGAGAAGAGGCTAAGCTGGGCCATCTACTTTGAAATGCAGCTCTGAGGACTGACCTGATCCTTACTAGGTAGTCAGTGTAAAAGAATGAAACACCGATCTGGAAGCTGTCTATTGCAGATGGCCTGTCTTTTTTAAAAAAAAATTATTAAATTCTTCTAAAAGCTCTTTGAATACCCCTCATAACTAGTTTCTTAGGTATCGGACATTAATCTGTTAAAAGGCCCGTTTTAACTTGGTTTAAATGGATGGTATCATCGTTTGAAAGTGTTTTGATGTCAATGGAGCTTATGCTGAAAAGTAAAATTTATACTTTTTTGTTTTAATTTTATTTCATTTATCTACAAACTTATTTATACCCCTCGTATTTAGTTGCTAAATATGGGACATCAATCAGTTGATAGCAATGGGGCGGAAAAGAATGCAGGAGAAAGAAAATCTATTTGATGTAGCCTACTCATTGGCTGTGTTAATCTCAGGCTATTAAGGGTGAAGTACTGTAGTAGTAAACCTCATCAGGTTATCTACATACAGGGTGCAATGGATAATTCATCGCTGTTACTAACTCTGAATTCTGCACATGCGAGTTGTCTGTCGTCAGTTCTCTCTTCTTCCTATCATAGTAGGCTGAATTGAATCCTACTACAAAAATTTGGAAAAGGCAAGGTGTGCTACTGTGTATTCACGCCGGAAGCTCCAATGCGAATATCTTCAAGTGCTTGGGTGTCATTGTCAATCTTAGAACGGTGCCGAAGTTCAGAAAAGAATTGAACGAGTCAGGCTGTAATTACAAGAGTCCTGCTGCTCAAAAACATGAGGGCTGCCAAGTTATGCCTTGTTTATCTTCTTGGAGAGCCTTAGACTCAATACAGAGGGAAACATCAAATGCCTGGTTGAGTTGTTGTTGTTCTGGAGCCAGAAGGTGGCTGCTGCAAGGCCGTACAAGTGGCAAGCAAGACTCTGCAGCCACCATGCAACACCAGCACGAGGACCCAGTCTTGATTGTCAACAAATTTCTTTGACCACATCACTGAACATCTGGCCTCCCAACCCCCTGGACTATTATGTGTGGGGCATGGTTGAGAGAGAGACCAATGAGTTCCTGTGCAGCACCAAGGTGGAGCTTGGGTCTAGGATCACCACAGTGTTCACCCATTTAATCAGGGGGAGCATCGAGAGGGCCTGTAAGAGGTTCCACCGCCGTAGTTGAGGCCAACAGTCATTTCATTGAATAAAATGAATAGTACAGAAATTCTTCCAGTCGTCTCTCACATCTAATTTGGGTATGTTTGTTTTGGTGCATAAATAAAATTAAGCAACAAATTACCCATTGCACCCTGTAACATGTATTTTGGATAGGGGGTGGATGAGAAGAACAATTATTAGGATTGGACCCTGAGAAATGCCATCCTCCTGTGGAAAAAGCAACAAACTTGAAAGGATTGGTAACATAAGACCTGTGAAAGGAAAATAGGAATCAAACTGCTAAGGCTTAACTTTTGGAACCTTGAAGGTAGCATAACATAATTCAATGGATGAGAAAAGTCACAAGGGCCTATCAGAGGTGATCAAAGTCAACCACAACCCATAGACTGCATCTACAAGAATGTGTCTGAAGTACTTGTTAAAAAGGAATCACTATCATGGCTTGTCAAAAATTAAATCATCTAACTAAAAACTTAACAAGGAATCACCATCATGGCTTGTTAAAAAAAAAACAATCATGCAATACACATACATATTATTAATATTACAATATGTAATTTGCCCCAATACAACTTAAAAACTATGATAACCTACCCTTCCCATATACTCATCTAACCTGCAATTGAAAACATTTAAATTTCGATTGCTTATTGTCTCTGTAGTAAACCATTCCAGTAATTGACCACTCTGTTGATGAAAGATACTTTCTCATATCCAACTTACACCTCTGTTTTTTTTTAATTGCTGACCTCTAGTCTAATTACTACCTTTCAACTCAAAGAAATTGCTAAATTCCAACTTATTTATCCGAGAGCAAATTTTAAAAAGCTCAATCATATCAACTCTCACACACCTTTTAAATGAGAACATATTTAGCACCCTCAACCAATCTACATATTCAAGATGCTTCAGGGAAGGTATCATATTCGTTACCCGACTTTGCACTGACTCGCAGCAGGTTGATATCCTATTTAAAGTCTCGAGACCATGCTTGTATACAGTACTCAGGGCTGGGAGCGAAAAATGTTAATAGAAAAGTGAAAAAAGTGACAATAATGGTGCAAGTTCTTACAAATTAAATATTTATTAGCTATATAAAGAACTAAAAGTTTAGGTAATAGATATTAAAGTAAAGGTTCCTCAGCCTTCACATTTAATTATGGAAACATCATAAAGATTCAAGTTTTTTACTAAGTTTACACAAGAAAACAAAAATTTCTTATTTTTTAATGGCCGATTCCACTCATGTTCAGGACATAGTCCAATGGCCTTTATTAATACTTAGATACTAAACAAGTCCATATCACTGATTAAAAATTAAAATGAGTAAAAATATACAAATAGGCTAACTGACATACATAACATCACTATGTCTTATTCTTTTTATTTTTCTCAAAGTAGTCACTAATAAGGCTGTTCTTCCATTTTTCAAATTTTCAAATTATTTTTTCAGCTGCAGAACTCTCTGCTTCCTCCTTTTTAGCCTTATATGACTCTAGCATTGCATTAGCTATCTTGATTTCCATCAAGTCATTTTTCTGAATACATTTTTTCAGTTGTTCACTTGCTTCATCATAAATTGTGTAATTGAATGCTTTTTGACTTGATGATTCTTTTTGTAAGCATGAAAACTTTTTCTCCAAGTCTTTTATGCTCAGCTTTTTTTCTTCTATTTCTCTTTCAAACTTTTCAGCAGCCTGTTTTTCTTCTTCTGTTTCTTTCTTTTTTCTTTCCTCTTCTATTTTTCTCTTTTTTATTTCCTCTGGCATGAACTGAATGAGCCATATTCAAAAGCTCTCTAGTAATAGGGACCGGTTCAGGTTTATTACTATAAGTTTTTAGTCCATATTTTATATTCAGTTTTGCATTAAGCATTTCAACTGACATTGAAGCAATGGTTTCAACCAAAATATTGCCACTAATAGAGAAACCTCTTTCTACATCTGAATTCCATTGTGAAAAGGAAAGGGATGCCTTGGCAAATTTTTAAATGAAGGGGTATTTCATTTCATCACTGCTATTTTTTTTTTTTTTTTTTTTTTTAAGAGCTCATCTGGTGACTGCCTACTTGGGCATTAGTCGCCGTATTAAAACTGGCCTAGTTCTAGGCTACTTTAAAATGAAATTAAAGAGAGAAAACCCCCCCAAAAAAACAACACCCCAAAAGGGGGAAAGGAAGCAAGCTGGTGCGTCGGGGAGAGGTCCCCCCGGCGCAGGAGCGTGCAACTAAAGAAAAAAAACAAACAAACAAAAAACAAAACAAATGCAAAAAAACAAAAAAAACAAACAAACAAACCTTGCTTAAATAATAGGGAGAAGGCCGGCCTCCCCCAAGAAGTCAACAAGTCCACAAGTCAGTGTGCACGAATCTGTCCCAAGCACAAGGGACAGGCGGTAGCGACCCCGCCCATCCCGGTACTGGGACAGGTATCGTGCGCGAAGATCACCCAGACTGGCACATTCTTGTCGAATGTGCCGAACAGTCTGGGGGACGACGCAGTCGTTGCAATAGGGCGCAGGCGAGCGCTCCATCAGATAGCGATGCGTCACACGAGTGTGTCCGATTCGGAGACGACAGAAAGCAACCTGAAGCCGCCGCGGCATTGGGGGATAGGTCCATGGGAACAGTCGCGGCGCAATGGCACGCAACTTTAAGTTCCCTTCGACCGTCTCCCATCTTCTTTGCCAAGCAGTCCGAAGAGCTGCCCGTATTCCTGCCATGTAGTCGGTGTGAGGAAGAGCGAAACGCTGGTCCGGTCGCAGAGTCCTCGCGGACTCTTTGGCGCGCTCATTCCCCGCAATTCCTACATGTCCAGGAACCCAGCAGAAGATAATCTCGACATCTGCCCGGCTCGCCAAAACCGTGGCGTCACGGATATCGCGAACCAGGGGATGCGGAGATTCCAATGCCCCGAGAGCACTCAGGGCGCTTTGTGAGTCGCTATAGATCACAATCCGGTCTCCGAACCGGGCACGTCGCGTAATCTCCCGTACCGAGTGGTGTATTGCCACCAGCTCGGCCGTGAAGACAGACGCAGCGCCTGGTAGAGCCCCGCTGACTTCAAACAGAGGGGATACGGCGTGGAAGCCGACCCCCTCTTGGGACTTGGAGCCATCCGTATACACTGGCACGGTACCAGCGTGACACGATGTGTGCTCCAAAAAGGTCGAACGCAATACTCCCGGCGCAGTACAAGCTTTGGGAGCAGAGGCGTGGCGACAAATAGCGAAATGTGGTACCCTCCAGGGTGGCGTCCTGGGCAGAACCAGGGGCGCCACCGGCCCGAGAGCTATATCTACCTCTCGAAGGAGTTTCCTGGCCCTAAACCCAAAGGGCTTAGGGTATGACTGGCGTCTCTCGGCGGCATAGGCACCATCGAGATCAGCTGCGGATGCAGTGAGAGCTGTTGGCGACTGAGGGAGGCGCCGGGCTCGCGCGTACAGGCGAGTGATGCACTGCACGCGGCGCAGAGCGAGTGGCATCTCCCCAGCATCGACCAACAGGCTCTCAATGGGGGAAGTGCGGAAGGCACCGGTCGCAAGGCGAAGGCCGGTGTGGTGGATTGAATCCACCTTCCGCAATAAACGCTCGGCTGCGGATGCATAAAACTCGCATCCGTATTCGAGCTTCGAGCGAACAAAGGATCGATAAAAAAGTAAGGCGGTAGCCCTATCAGCGCCCCAAGCGCTGAACGTCACGGAACGGAGAATGTCCATGGCGCGGGTACAAGAGACCCTAAGGCTGCGAATATGAGCCTCCCAGGTGAGGCGTCGGTCGAATACAAGACCAAGGAAACGGTGCGACTCAACCACATCCAGGCGCACCCCATTAAGAAACAAATCTGGGTCGGGGTGAATCCGTGGATGGCGGCAGAAGTGCACCACCTTAGTCTTGGCCAAAGAAAACCGAAACCTGTGCGCTTCGGCATTGCGAGAGACGCGGTTCAATGCCTGTTGGAGTCGACGCTCCAGAGTTGGCATCTGGGCCGCGCCAAAAGAGATCGAAAGGTCGTCCACGTAGAGCGTAGCGAGAACATCTTCCGGCAGCACCGAGGTGATGCCGTTGATGCTCAGGGCAAAGAGTGTGACACTGAGGACACTTCCCTGCGGGACACCCTCTTCCTGCTCCTTTGGGGCAGAGAGGGCTCCACCCACCCGTACGCGGAATCGACGATCTCGCAAAAATTCAGATATAAACATTGGGAGGCGTCCCCTCGCCCCCATCGTGTGGAGAGTCTCCATGATACCGTATCGCCATGCGGTATCATAGGCCTTCTCCAGATCAAAAAACACCGTGGCGTAGTGCTGTCTACGAAGGAAAGCCTCGCAGACGGCATTTTCCAGTCGGAGCAGAGCATCCGACGTGGAGTGAAACTTACGGAAACCGCACTGTGCAGAAGACAGATGGCCTCCGCTGTCCAGGAAATAGGCTAATCTAACATTTACCAATTTCTCCATCAACTTGCACACGCAAGAGGTTAGAGAGATTGGGCGGAAACCGGTCGGAGTAGAGTGATCTCTCCCCGGCTTGCGAAAGGCGAGCACAGTAGCGATTCGCCAGGAGTCTGGGAGAAGACCTTCCACCCAGATCCTGTTGAACATATCTAACAGAAAGGCCATGCCTCGCTCACCCAGGTGTCGAAGCATGGCGTACGGGACATCGTCCGGACCATGGGCGGTGTCCGCGCACGAAGCGAGAGCGGAACGCAACTCACTCACAGTAAACTTGTCTGGAGGTAAAGTCCAGCCGGCGGCCTTCCGCGACATCACGACGTGCATTGAATGCTGGCGGAGCAGCATCACGGCTAGAGAATGCGGAGAAAGCGGTCGCTAAGGATTCCGCCACGGACGCGGGGTCCGAGATTGCGGTCCCATTCTCCTGGAGAACGGGAGGGGGGTCCTGCGAGAACTTGCCCCGAATCCTTTTGACTCGCTTCCACACCTCAGCTAAAGGGGTCTTCCCGTTAAGTGAAGACACGTATGCCCGCCAAGAAGAGCGGCGGGCGTGCTTCGAAATATACCGGAACCTAGCCCTAGCCCGACGAAATTCAGCGACAGTGAAATCGTTCGGGCGGCGCTTATAGCGCATGTAGGCATAACGCTTCTGTTTGAGGGCCGTCTCACACTCGGCCGACCACCATGGGAGTGGTCGGCGTGCAAAACGGCCAGACGTCCTAGGAATAGTAGTCAGGTCCACGGCGATGATGTTGCCGGAGAAGAACTCAACGGCCTCATCTACCGACCTAAACTCCTCGACTGAGATAGAGAATTCAATCATTTCCTGAAATGCAGGACACCGCGCCCGCGCCAAGCACCACCGAGGTGGTCTCTCAGGCGGCAGTTGCCCTCAAAATGATATTTGAATGGGAAAGTGATCACTACCATGGAGGTCATCGACCACCCCCCAATCAAAATCAGGCTGTGCATCCGAAGAGCACAAAGATAGGTCAAGGCAAGAAAATGAAGCGGTTCTCGGACAGTGATGCGTAAACTCATCCACATTTAGGACACCCATCTCAAGCTCTTCGATCAGATCGGCAAGGACTTGTCCCCTGGGATTTATGGAGTAATCTCCCCAGAGAGGATGCCTGCCGTTCAGATCTCCAAGCAAGAGATAGGGCCTCGGCAACCGTGCCACGACGCGGCGGAAGTCCCCCGCGTCGAAGTCAGCTGACGGTGGAATGTACGCAGAAATGATAGTATACCTCCTATCCAGGTGTAGCTGCACAGCCACTGCCTGAAAGGAGGTATCTAAAGAGAAAGGAAGAACGGAGACATCATGCCGGGTGTAAACCGCGCATTCCCCAGCCCGGCCATCCCGCGGTGGTGGGGTCGCAAGACCCTTATACCCCGGGAGGGCAGGCAGGGGGCACGCGCCTAGCATGGTCTCCTGCAAAAAAATAGCTAACGGGGAACGGGACGAGGCGAGCCTCCGCAGCTCCTCCCAGTTGGCCCGGAGTCCACGGCAATTCCATTGAAGGAATATATCCTCCAGGCCTAGCTCGGAGGAGACGTGGGGGCCCTCCTCGAATTGAAGACCCTCACGGGAATGGCCGTACGCTTCCCGGGGGCAGAACCTCGGGCGCTGTTGGCCGGACAAAGCGCTGGAGGCGCTGTCGCCTTCGAGGACTTATTGGGGGAGGTTGGGCTCGCCATGCGAGTCTTTTCTTCCCTCCGCCTCGAAACCTTAGGCGGGCGCTGCGGCTTCGGAGGCGGGGGGGCCTCTTTTCGAGGAACCACCGTCTCCGAGCCACTCGCTCCACCTCGGGGCGTGGGCGAAGGAGCCGAAGCTCCTTTGTTGCTGTCCTCCTTTCGGGGGACAGCTTTAGGAACCCCTGAAGATGGCCTAGCGACCATCTTCAGGGGTGTTGCCTCCTGTGAGTCTAACGACTCGGTGGAGGCGCGTGGCCGTTTCGCCTTGCGGGAAACGGTCACGCTGGGGGAAGAGGGGGGAGCCCTGGTTTTAGCCGGGGCTGGGTATGAACCCTTTTTGCCGCCAGCTTTACCAGGGGAGCGCCCGGGTTGGGTAGAGCCCGCAGAAGGGCTCCGAAACAACCGTGCTCGTTGGCCTGGATGGGCCAGGAGCAGAGGGTGCTTTTCGAACTACTGAGGCATATGACGTCCCAGGCAGAGCTGGGCGCGCCAGGACCAAGTCCTTAGCCTCGCGGAATGAGAGTCTATCCTGGGCCTGAACGGCCAGGATTTCTTTCTCCAGGAGATATGCACCACATTGCTTCGAAGAAGCAGGGTGCGGCTCTCCGCAATTGACACACTTGGCCACACACGATTTGGACTTATCGTGTGCGACCTTGGAGCAATTTACACAGACTTCGGGTGACCCCCACTTTGCACGTCTACATGAGCGATTCGTATGGCCGAAGCGGTGACAGTAATAGCACCGCTGCGGCAGTGGCACGAATGCCTTCACGCGGTAGCGGTACCAACCGGCACGCACCGACTCAGGGAGCTTGTCACAGTCGAACGTGACGAAGAGTGTAGGGGTGGGTCTCGAGGCCCCTCCCTGTTTTCTCATCACACGTTCGACCTTGACCGCCCCATGGTCGGCCAGCTCTAGGGTGATGTCCTCAATGGAGTAGTCAACGAGTTCCCTCGCATAAACTACTCCTTTCACAAAGTTCATGGTAGAGTGCGGCGTCACACTCACCGGGGTGCCATGAAGTGTCCGAAGAGCACTTATTTTGGCCGCCTCGGCGGGATTCGCCAGAAGGCTCCCGTCCGAGAAACGGGTCACCTTCGGCTCTCTACCAATTGCACTAGCTAATCCTCTCCTCTGATGGATCATGTTGCCCTTGGACAACATGGTGCCATCAGTGGAGCGAATAACGAGGAAGCGTTTGAAGCAGCGGGCTCGAAAACGCCAGGTAACCTCTGAATGAGGGGCCCCGATGTCATCGAGGCTCCGCCCTGTGCACTTTTGGTGTTAGTCTTGGTCAGGGGCTCTGCACACGAGGGGGTAGAGGGGCCGGATGTGCCGATCTTGGCTTGGTCGCCTACCAAAGTGGCAGCAGACCCATCCGTCCCCGCAGCCCCCGCGGATGGAGAGGAACCCTGAGTCTTTTTCGTCTTTTTCTTTTTTGGAGAGGAGGGTGGGGAATGAACCCGCTTTTCACCTCCGCCGGCAGAAGCCCCAGGCCAGATGGACCGGCCTCAGCCAGGTCCCTCTCCGAAATGGAGAAGGTCCTGGTTGTCGTGGGGGCACCTGTCAAAGGATATCCCTCCCCTCCTTTTACTGCCTCGGAGCCCTCACCCATTTGAGGAGGACCTTGCATAGGGGCGGATTCGGGTTCGGTGCTTGGCGCCGAGCCCGAATTCCCCCCCATGGAAGGCCCTACCGCCTGAGGCTGGGTCTCCTCAAGGACCATGTTTATCACAGGAGGGGCCTCCAGTTGGCCATCCCCTCCCAGGACATCGCAGGTCTCCTTGGCAGTGTCGCCAGTCTTGTGTGGGGAGGCACAGGCCTTGACCCCAGCAAGGTTTAAAATTCTTGCCAGCAGGTCTTTTGAGGGAAGCGACCGAAGGGGCCTGGCTTCCCTCTCCCCCCTAAGGGGGTTTGCCCTACCGAGCCGCTTTGATGGGGAGCGGCTGGCTAAGGGCTGCCTGCTGGCTTTCTTGGCAGTCCCCTTGGAAAGAAAAGAGGGGACTGCCGCTGGGAAAAGGGAGGTGCCCGAAAGCACCTCCAGAGAAGGGGGTGAGGGGGAGTCCCCTGCACCCGTAGGCGAAGGAGAGGAGTAAGCCTCCTCTCCGGTTAGAGAAATATGGAGGGTCCCCTGTGCAAGCACAGGGGGGGGAACCTCCATTTTTTTGCTGGAGCTGCCCGAGGGCGGCTCCGTCGATGGAACAGGGGAAGTTGAGGGTTGGGTTTGTTTTTTTTTTATCATCATGGGGCATGGTGACCCTTTTTTAAACACGGGATGCAATCGCGCACACCTCTCGCAGTAGCCCGCACTGCGAGAGGTGCTTACAAGCCCGGCAGAGCCAGGCGCCGCCATTTGGGACCACCCCTCCCGCCTGGTGGCCTGGCAGTCCATCGGCATGGCAGCTCCACCTTGGACACGGCGTAAAAATTAATATTTTTTTTTTTTTTTTTTTTTTTATAGAGCCCATCTGGCAACTACCCACTTGGGCATAAGTCGCCGAAAAACACGACAGCCTAGAATTAGGCTACTTTAAAGTTAAAATATGAAAACTTAACAATCAATATAAATTTGAAAAACTTAACAATCGAAGCAATCTCCGGCAGCGGGGGGAGGTCCCCCTCACCCCGGTGCAGGAGAGTGCAATCTAAAACAAAACAATAACAAAAAAAGGAACCTTAAATAAAGGGGAGAAGGCCGGCCTCCCCCAAAAAGTCAATAAGTCCACCAGTCATGGTGCACGCACTCGTCCCGAGTACAAGGGACAGGCGGTAGCGACCCCGCCCATCCCGGTACCGAGACAGGTATCGTGCGCGAAGATCACCCAGACTGGGACATTCGACAAGAATATGCCGAACAGTCTGGGGGACGACGCAGTCGTTGCAATAGGGCACATGCGAGCGCTCCACCAAGTAACGATGCGTCACACGAGTGTGTCCGATTCGAAGACGACAGAAAGCAACCTGAAGCCGCCGCGGCATTGGGGGATAGGTCCATGGGAACAGTCGCGGCGCAATGGCACGCAACTTTAAGTTCCCCTCGACCGTCTCCCATCTTCTTTGCCAAGCAGTCCGAAGAGCTGCCCGTATTCCTGCCATGTAGTCGGTGTGAGGAAGAGCGAAACGCTGGTCCGGTCGCAGAGTCCTCGCGGACTCTTTGGCGCCCTCATTCCCCGCAATTCCTACATGTCCAGGAACCCAGCAGAAGATAATCTCGACATCTGCCCGGCTCGCCAAAACCGTGGCGTCACGGATTTCGCGAACCAGGGGATGCGGAGATTCCAATGCCCCGAGAGCACTCAGGGCGCTTTGTGAGTCGCTATAAATCACAATCCGGTCTCCGAACCGGGCACGTCGCGTAATCTCCCGTACCGAGTGGTGTATTGCCACCAGCTCGGCCGTGAAGACAGACGCAGCGCCTGGTAGAGCCCCGCTGACTTCAAACAGAGGGGATATGGCGTGGAAGCCGACCCCCTCTTGGGACTTGGAGCCATCCGTATACACTGGCACGGTACCAGCGTGACACGATGTGTGCTCCAAAAAGATCGAACGCAATACTCCCGGCGCAGTACAAGCTTTGGGAGCAGAGGCGTGGCGACAAATAGCGAAATGTGGTACCCTCCAGGGTGGCGTCCTGGGCAGAACCAGGGGCGCCACCGGCCCGAGAGCTATATCTACCTCTCGAAGGAGTTTCCTGGCCCTAAACCCAAAGGGCTTAGGGTATGACTGGCGTCTCTCGGCGGCATAGGCACCATCGAGATCAGCTGCGGATGCAGTGAGAGCTGTTGGCGACTGGGGGAGGCGCCGGGCTCGCGCGTACAGGCGAGTGATGCACTGCACGCGGCGCAGAGCGAGTGGCATCTCCCCAGCATCGACCAACAGGCTCTCAATGGGGGAAGTGCGGAAGGCACCGGTCGCAAGGCGAAGGCCGGTGTGGTGGATCGAATCCACCTTCCGCAATAAACGCTCGGCTGCGGATGCATAAAACTCGCATCCGTAGTCGAGCTTCGAGCGAACAAAGGATCGATAAAAAAGTAAGGCGGTAGCCCTATCAGCGCCCCAAGCGCTGAACGTCACGGAACGGAGAATGTCCATGGCGCGGGTACAAGAGACCCTAAGGCTGCGAATGTGAGCCTCCCAGGTGAGGCGTCGGTCGAATACAAGACCAAGGAAACGGTGCGACTCAACCACATCCAGGCGCACCCCATTAAGAAACAAATCTGGGTCGGGGTGAAGCCGTGGATGGCGGCAGAAGTGCACCACCTTAGTCTTAGCCAAAGAAAACCGAAACCTGTGCGCTTCGGCATAGCGAGAGACGCGGTTCAATGCCTGTTGGAGTCGGCGCTCCAGAGTTGGCATCTGGGCTGCGCCAAAAGAGATCGAAAGGTCGTCCACGTAGAGCGTAGCGAGAACATCTTCCGGCAGCACCGAGGTGATGCCGTTGATGCTCAGGGCAAAGAGTGTGACACTGAGGACACTTCCCTGCGGGACACCCTCTTCCTGCTCCTTTGGGCCGGAGAGGGCTCCCCCCACCCGTACGCGGAATCGACGATCTCGCAAAAATTCAGATATAAACATTGGGAGGCGTCCCCTCGCCCCCATCGTGTGGAGAGTCTCCATGATACCGTATCGCCATGCGGTATCATAGGCTTTCTCCAGATCAAAAAACACCGTGGCGTAGTGCTGTCTACGAAGGAAAGCCTCGCAGACGGCATTTTCCAGTCGGAGCAGAGCATCCGACGTGGAGTGGAACTTACGGAAGCCGCACTGTGCAGAAGACAGATGGCCTCCGCTGTCCAGGAAATAGGCTAATCTAACATTTACCAATTTCTCCATCAACTTGCACACGCAAGAGGTTAGAGAGATTGGGCGGAAACCGGTCGGAGTAGAGTGATCTCTCCCCGGCTTGCGAAAGGCGAGCACAGTAGCGATTCGCCAGGAGTCTGGGAGGAGACCTTCCACCCAGATCCTGTTGAACAAATCTAATAGAAAGGCCATGCCTCGCTCACCCAGGTGTCGAAGCATGGCGTACGGGACATCGTCCGGACCATGGGCGGTGTCCGCGCACGAAGCGAGAGCGGAACGCAACTCACTCACAGTAAACTTGTCGTTGAAGGGTTCTCCGCCTCTGGAGGTAAAGTCCAGCCGGCGGCCTTCCGCGACATCACGACGTGCATTGAATGCTGGCGGAGCAGCATCACGGCTAGAGAATGCGGAAAAAGCGGTCGCTAAGGATTCCGCCACGGACGCGGGGTCCGAGATTGCGGTCCCATTCTCCTGGAGAACGGGAGGGGGGTCCTGCGAGAACTTGCCCCGAATCCTTTTGACTCGCTTCCACACCTCAGCTAAAGGGGTCTTCCCGTTAAGTGAAGACACGTATGCCCGCCAAGAAGAGCGGCGGGCGTGCTTCGAAATATACCGGAACCTAGCCCTAGCCCGACGAAATTCAGCGACGGTGAAATCGTTCGGGCGGCGCTTATAGCGCATGTAGGCATAACGCTTCTGTTTGAGGGCCGTCTCACACTCGGCCGACCACCATGGGAGTGGTCGGCGTGCAAAACGGCCAGACGTCCTAGGAATAGTAGTCAGGCCCACGGCGATGAGGTTGCCGGAGAAGAACTCGACGGCCTCATCTACCGACCTAAACTCCTTGACTGAGATAGAGAATTCAGTCATTTCCTGAAATGCAGGCCACCGCGCCCGCGCCAAGCACCACCGAGGTGGTCTCTCAGGCGGCAGTTGCCCTGAAAATGATATTTGAATGGGAAAGTGATCACTACCATGGAGGTCATCGACCACCCCCCAATCAAAATCAGGCTGTGCATCCGAAGAGCACAAAGATAGGTCAAGGCAAGAAAATGAAGCGGTTCTCGGACAGTGATGCGTAAACTCATCCACGTTTAGGACACCCATCTCAAGCTCTTCGATCAGATCGGCAAGGACTTGTCCCCTGGGATTTATGGTGTAATCTCCCCAGAGAGGATGCCTGCCGTTCAGATCTCCAAGCAAGAGATAGGGCCTCGGCAACCGTGCCACGACGCGGCGAAAGTCCCCCGCGTCGAAGTCAGCTGACGGTGGAATGTACGCAGAAATGATAGTATACCTCCTATCCAGGTGCAGCTGCACAGCCACTGCCTGAAAGGAGGTATCTAAAGAGAAAGGAAGAACGGAGACATCATGCCGGGTGTAAACCGCGCATCCCCCAGCCCGGCCGTCCCGCGGTGGTTGGGTCGCAAGACCCTTATACCCCGGGAGGGCAGGCAGGGGGCACGCGCCTAGCATGGTCTCCTGCAAAAAAATAGCTAACGGGGAACGGGATGAGGCGAGCCTCCGCAGCTCCTCCCAGTTGGCCCGGAGTCCACGGCAATTCCATTGAAGGAATATGCCCTCCAGGCCTAGCTCGGAGGAGACGCGGGGGCCCTCCTCGAATTGAAGACCCTCACGGGAATGGCCGTACGCTTCCCGGGGGCAGAACCCCGGGCGCTGTTGGCCGGACAAAGCGCTGAAGGCGCTGTCGCCTTCGAGGACTTATTGGGGGAGGTTGGGCTCGCCATGCGAGTCTTTTCCTCCCTCCGCCTCGAAACTTTAGGCGGGCGTTGCGGCTTCGGAGGCGGGGGGCCCTCTTTTCGAGGAACCACCGTCTCCGAGCCACTCGCTCCACCTCGGGGCGTGGGCAAAGGGGCCGAAGCTCCTTTGTTGCTGTCCTCCTTTCGGGGAACAGCTTTAGGAACCCCGGAAGATGGCCTAGCGACCATCTTCAGGGGTGTTGCCTCCTGTGAGTCTAACGACTCGGTGGAGGCGCGTGGCCGTTTCGCTTTACGCGAAACGGTCACGCTGGGGGAAGAGGGGGGAGCCCTGGTTTTAGCCGGGGCAGGGTATGAACCCTTTTTGCCGCCAGCTTTACCAGGGGAGCGCCCAGGTTGGGTAGAGCCCACAGAAGGGCTCCGAATGGGCGCGGAAACAACCGTGCTCGTTGGCCTGGATGGGCCAGGAGCAGAGGGTGCCTTTCTAACTATTGAGGCATATGACGTCCCAGGCAGAGCCGGGCGCGCCAGGACCAAGTCCTTTGCCTCGCGGAATGAGAGTCGATCCTGGGCCTGAACGGCCAGGATTTCTTTCTCAAGGAGATATGCACCACATTGCTTCGAAGAAGCAGGGTGCGGCTCTCCGCAATTGACACACTTGGCCACACACGATTTGGACTTATCGTGTGCGACCTTGGAGCAATTTACACAGACTTCGGGTGACCCCGATTTTGCACGTCTACATGATCGATTCGTATGGCCGAAGCGGTGGCAGTAATAGCACCGCCGCGGCAGTGGCACGAATGCCTTCACGCGGTAGCGGTACCAACCGGCACGCACCGACTCAGGGAGCTTGTCACAGTCGAACGTGACGAAGAGTGTAGGGGTGGGTCTCGAGGCCCCTCCCTGTTTTCTCATCACACGTTCGACCTTGACCGCCCCATGGTCGGCCAGCTCTAGGGTGATGTCCTCAATGGAGTAGTCAACGAGTTCCCTCGCATAAACTACTCCTTTCACAAAGTTCATGGTAGAGTGCGGCGTCACACTCACCGGGGTGCCATGAAGTGCCCGAAGAGCACTTATCTTGGCCGCCTCGGCGGGATTCGCCGCATTCGCCAGAAGGCTCCCGTCCGAGAAACGGGTTACCTTCGGCTCTCTACCAATTGCACTAGCTAATCCTCTCCTCTGATGGATCATGTTGCCCTTGGACAACATGGTGCCATCAGTGGAGCGAATAACGAGGAAGCGTTTGAAGCCAGCGGGCTCGATAACGCCAGGTAACCTCTGAATCAGGGGCCCCGATGTCATCGAGGCTCCGCCCTGCGCATTCTTGGTCTTAGTCGTAGTCATGGGCTCCGCACACGAGGGGGTAGAGGGGCCGGATGTGCCGATCTTGGCTTGGTCGCCTACCAAAGTGGCAGCAGACCCATCCGTCCCCGCGGATGGAGAGGAGCCCCGAGTCTTCTTCGTCTTTTGAGTCTTTTTCTTTTTAGGAGAGGAGGGCGGGGAATGAACCCGCTTTTCACCTCCGCTGGCAGAAGTCCCCAGGCCAGATGGACCAGCCTCAGCCAGGTCCCTCTCCGAAATGGAGAAGGTCCTGGTTGTCGTAGGGGCACCTGTCGGAGGAGATCCCTCCCCTCCTTCTACTGCCTCGGAGCCCTCAGCCATTTGAGGAGGACCTTGCATAGGGGCGGATTCGGGTTCGGTGCTTGGCGCCGAGCCCGAATTCCCCCCTATGGAAGGCCCTACCGTCTGGGGCTGGGTCTCCTCAAGGACCATGTCTATCACAGGAGGGGCCTCCAGTTGGCCATCCCCTCCCAGGACATCGCAGGTCCCCTTGGCAGTATTGTCACTAGTCAGGTGGTGTGGGGAGGCACAGGCCTTGACCCCAGCAAGGTTCAAAATTCTTGCCAGCAGGTCTTTTAAGGGAAGCGACCGAAGGGGCCTGGCTTCCCTCTCCCCCCTAAGGGGGTTTGCCCTACCGAGCCGCTTTGATGGGGAGCGGCTGGCTAAGGGCTGCCTGCTGGCTTTCTTGGCAGTCCCCTTGGAAAGAAAAGAGGGGACTGCCGCTGGGAAAAGGGAGGTGCCCGAAAGCACCTCCAGAGAAGGGGGTGAGGGGGAGTCCCCTACACCCGTAGGCGTAGGAGAGGAGTAAGCCTCCTCTCCGGTTAAAGAATTATGGAGGGTCCCTTGCGCAAGCACAAGGGGGGGGACCTCCATTTTCTCGGTGGAGCTGCCCGAGGGCGGCTCCGTAGATGTTTTTGGGGAAGTTGGGGGTTGGGGTTTTTGTTTTTTTTCATACATGGGCATGGTGACCCTCTTTTGATTACGGGACGCAATAGCTCATCACCTCTCGCAGTTGCCCGCACTGCGAGAGGTGCTTACAAGCCCGGCAGAGCCAGGCGCCGCCATTCGGGACCACCCCTCCCGCCTGGTGGCCTGGCAGTCCTTCGGCATGGCGGCTCCACCTTGGACACGGCGTAAAAAATATAGGTTGTGAAGAGGAGAGGAAAAGGGATGTGAGGAAGATGTGGGTGGGGATGAAGCAGGTTGTTAAAAAAACCCCATCCCGAACCGGAGCTGAGGGGTTAGGGAACAATGTCCCCTCCCCCCCTCAGCCCCGATCCGGGGTGGTTGGCTTGAGAAGAAGGTCAGCATTCTACCCTGTGAAATTAGAGGCTGACCAGAGAAAGTTGTGGGAGAGGTTGTATGAAAAGCGACGAGGTAGGGGAGAAATCGGGCTATCTGAAGGAAGGAAGAGAGGCTAAGCTGGGGCCGGACGGAGCGCTGGATCCCGTCAGCACGGCGGCCAGGATGGCAAATCGCCGCGCCCCTTACGGGGGTAAAAATTAATAGATTGTGAAGAGGAGAGGAAAAGGGATGTGAGGAAGGTATGGGTGGGGATGAAGCAGGTAGTTAAAAACCAGCCACCCCAGACCGGAGCTCAGGGGTTAGGGAACATTGTCCCCCACCCCCTCAGCCCCGATGCGGGACGGTTGGCTGAAAGGAAGGTCAGCATCTACCCTGTGAAATTAGAGGCTGACCAGAGAAAGTTCTGGGAGAGGTTGTGTGAAAAGAGAGGAAACAAGTGTTTTGAAGGAAGGAAGAGAGGCTAAGCTGGGGCCGGACGGAGCGCTGGATCCCGTCAGCACGGCGGCCAGAGTGGCAAATCGCCGCGCCCCTTACAGGGTCATCACTGCTAATTTTGAATTAAAAATCTTATTCCAAATAATGTGGACATCAATATCTTGGTCAATATTATTGGTGTCACTAATCTGTAAAAGTTTCCACTCATCTTGAAGGAGAACTATCTCAAAATCCATAGGGTAAAGTTTGCTAATAATCTTTATATCAGTCAAACAATGGTTATTTTTTATGTTAACAGGATTTAGGCATCTGAACAGTTTTACAAAATTGCATTTAATAAGCATTTATCCAGTAGGTAAAATAAACCCTCTTTATAAAAACCACAGGAATTTTTTTTAAAATCTCTTTTTTTCTTCAGGCAATACCACTAACACAAATCACATGATGTTTCAAAAGTAAGGGACTGGTTTACCATTCATTTCTATTTTTTTTTTTATATCTTTAGAGCCATTTGCTGAGGTAAGGGCAGAACTTTTGAATATCCTGCTTCATATTTTATTGGCAACATTCATTAACTCATCATGCATTTGATGAATTAATGGGCTGCATGTTTGAAATTTTTACTAAATATAGTAAAAATTGGACATGCATTTACAATAAATTCCATCTCTGATATAATTGTTGGCATTTTTAAACATTTCACAACTTCTTTAAAATAAAAATTGCTCAAGTGCTTAGTTTCTTTTTTTTCTGGAATATACGTTAAAAAATATTTTTGTATAGCACAAAACTGCTCCAAAAATCTGATTTGCTGCTGCTTCCAAAGATAGCTATCTACTGGACATTTGTTTCAAGATCTTGTGATCGGACAGTTGTAATTCACTTTGAATTTGTTTAAAATCTTGCCATCACCCTGCCCAACTATCAAAAAGTTATGTAATGCTTCCAATAATAGTGGACAGCATGAGCCATAAGTACCAAATGATTGAATAGCTTTTTTGAAGGCATTATTGACCACATGCAAATTGCACGTTCCTACATCAAGTAAGCTCTTGCCGCATGTCTGTTTTATGATTTCATTCATATTTCTAACATCAAGATGTTTTCATATTTTAAATTTGCACTGTTAAGTGTGTCAATTATAATTATTTTTTCAACAACAGTTTCTGCAAGAGCAGGCCCTAAAAAAATGTTTTCAAATGGCTTCTGACTATTTGCCCCTTAGTTTCAGAAAAATATTTTATACAAATTTATAATTCTTTAAAGTTTTCAGTATTTGTCGTCTCGTCATATAAAATGCTAAAAAATGAATTGGAGATATTCTCAATTAATTTGCCTTAGAAATATGGCCCTAAAGCGTAGGTGATTAAATAAGATAATTTCTTTTCAATGGAATTATAAACATTAAAAAAAAGAAGTATCAAAATTCACAGAAAATATGAATAAAATATTAAATTCTAAATTAAACAAAAAAAGTATAAA
Organism: Ceratothoa steindachneri; assembly: GCA_963969495.1. Classification (NCBI taxonomy): domain Eukaryota; kingdom Metazoa; phylum Arthropoda; class Malacostraca; order Isopoda; family Cymothoidae; genus Ceratothoa; species Ceratothoa steindachneri. The sequence goes on along the minus strand of OZ018322.1, from coordinate 15,700,584 downwards.
AACTTCATTTACTACAATTGTTAATTTTGTGTCATAAGCAAAAATTAACACTTTGCAATTTACACCCTCCAGAAGATCATTTATATAAACTATGAATAATAATGGGCCGAAAACTGATCTGTGAGGTACGCCAATGATAATGTTCCTCTACTGTTCACTCATCCCTTCAGTAACACCCCCTTTTTCATCTTTCAGCCATTCAGCTATCCAATTCAAAGTTTACCCACATATCCCACGCATTTTTAATTTGTGAACTAGTCTCTTATGTGGAACCTTATCAAAAGCTTTGCTAAAATCTAAGTAAATTACATCAACATTTTCTCCCTGATCTAGTTCTTTAGTTACATAATCTATAAATTCCACTAAATTTGTTAAACATCATCTATCATTTCTAAATGCATGCTGAGCATCCTTTATTAAACTACCGCTTTCTAGATGCCCAGAAATCAATTAATGCAATGGGTTGAAAAAAAAAATTGCCTAGAATCAGAAAACTATCCTGATCTTCCCTTATGTGCCTACTATTTAATGGATCAACCGTACAAATAAAAAAGGTAGAAGATATGAATGGACATAAATAAGAGACAGAAAATAGATGGGGTATTGAAGCATTTGGTACACCAAGATTTTTTCCTCTTATTTTTTTAAAGTAGCCCACCTGGTGCCTGCCACCGAAGGCATAACTTCCCGTAGTTAATTTTTAGCCTATTGTTAGTCTATATTAAAAACAAAGGAATGTATATAAACAACAACAAACAAGAAAATCAAGAAGAAGATGTACATTCCTGCATCGGGGGGCGAGCTGCCTCCCACAAGTGCAGAGAAAGGCGACCAACACCAAAGAGTCAAAATGTAGGAAGTGATACACTTGGAGAAAGGGCGTTAGGTTTCTGTGGGACAGGGAACAAACACATTCATTAATCAATTAAACTAATTCCCTAAAACACATTTACCGGATTTAAGGAGACTCCCTGCATTAACTGGCGCCTCTGCAGAAAAAATTCCCGCGTTTTTTTGGCACAGTCAGGGTGGTTGGTGTGCAAGTGGCGTCGCAGGCTACTCGGCTTCATGCTTGCATTAGCGAGGATTCGCAAGCACAGGACACACTGGGGTCTTGGACTCTCATCTTGTTTGTTAAAGCAAACGAAGCCCAAATCGATGTAATTTTCATCATATTTTCTCTTCTTACTTTTTATCAAGAGGGGCAGGCTTGGGGAAAGTGGGGCTTCCTTTTCTTTATCCACCCTGCAAGGAAGGCTAAATCAGTGGTATGGGATTCATTTATTTGAAAGATGAAGTCAACATGAAATTTGTTTATTCAAATTAAGTGAAAGCCAATCACGCTACAGCTTAATACTAGACTAGATTAAAAAAACAAAAAAACATGCTGTCAGGGTGGTCCCGGTAACCACCCACCACCAAGGTTCGCTTTCGCTCACTCACTTGTGAAATGACTGTTCGATCAGAAAGAGTCTTAAGGAAACGTGGATACTTATTTTCTTTATTAAAATATATATCCCCACCACCCAATCCTATTATCTACGATTAAATATTCACCAATATACAGCTAAAGTAAATACAAGTGAATAAAAAAAAATTCCATATACACGTAAGTAAATATATATCGCTACTAGAACACCCTTATATTGGTCTACAAACAGCACTAATTATGTGTGCTTCCCCTCTCTCACTGTAGTCATGAGTAGTGGTCCGCCTGCCTTCCCCAAATCGCACCTACCATTCATCTTTGTCTTCCCCACAGGTGAATTTTAAAATACAAAAAGTTAGAATTTTGTGATGAGAAAGAGACACTTGTGATTGTGGTTAAAACTAAGTGAAGAAGTTGTCCGAATTGGAAGTGTGAGAGAAGAGGAAGCTGCACAGTCATCCAGGTAAGAGTCAGTGTGGATGGGTGTGTGTGTTTAAGTATGTTGGCGTCAATGACAATTGAGTGTGGCAGTGAATCTGTGAGTGAAGATGCCTTCTTCTTTTCAGCTCTTTATGTGCATTGTATCTGGTTTGGGGAGCACCAAATAATTTATTGCGTATGTGTATATAGACATATTAATATTTGATTTGGGGCATTGGCCAATATAAATTTGTAAGGCCCTATACATATTTTTTTGCACTGGTATATATCCATATTTTTTTGGTGACTAAGTTCTATTTTTGCATTGGCTAGTAGTTAGGTTATAAAGCTGTATATATTTTGCATTTGATATAGATACTTGAGAAGGCCTGGGGTTGCCATTTATTTTCGTTATTTACTGTTTTTTGAAATAAAGTAAATATTAAACTAGCCCCTCAATATCCTTCCATCAAACACCAGAGTGGTTCTGTTGAAGCGGCAAGAATTGTGATGCAGGATCTAGAACCTGCCGCAACATAATTTTGGCGCCAAAACAGGGACTGCAAATGGTGATTAGATATTGCAGTACTTGCAAAGGCTTAGTTAAAATTTTCCATTAACAAATAAGGATTTAAGAAATTACCTAGAATTGGTTCTTTGTATTTGATGCTGATCTTTGTTTGCTGACTCATCAAAAGCAGCATGATTCCCACACATAGGATATGCTTTTGAGATTAATGAAGACTTTTTTGCACATTCGTTCTGAAGGCGTGAAGTCTGAAAGAGAACTTTAATGGTCTTAATGCATTGTTAACAGACCAATGATGAAAAAACATTCAATTTAGCATTATTAACATTTGAATCACTATAAGCACCTCTAATAAGGGCACTAAGTAAATATGCTCAAGATACAGGGATGTGGTTATTTTTATCTTCTTCACTTACGCAAATTGTACCAGAAATATTAATTAGTGTGCATCAATGACCCTCACAAAGAATAATGAAGATGGATGAAGTTATTGAGAGAGAGAGAGAGATTTAGATTTAAGATAAGTTACCGGTGGGTTGCTGCCCAATCCAAGTGGATTCTATATGGCCGCTAGGGTGAAATGAGAAATATCCTCTATAAAAGGTGGAGGAGACCACTTTGTGACAAAAATTTAAAAAACGACGGGTTAAAAGATTCCTCCGCCAATATGAATCGATGACGGGTGTGTTGAGGAATAGTTAAAAGGGTCGGGAAACAGGACAACCGGAGAATGGTAAAATAACTACAATCCAATAAAAGGTGGGCAACCGATTGGTCCCCACCGCAAAAATGACAGCAAGGGCTGATATGGGCATCACCCGAAACAAGATGGCCGTGAGTAAGTCTCAAGCGGCCAATGCGAACTCGGCAAAGGGCCACCTCCAACGACCGCATTCTATGACGACTCGAGGGCCAAGAGCGAATAGAATTGTATATTTTGTATAGTTTGGATGATGAACAGTCATCCCATTCATTCTGCCACAGTTGAAAAATATACTTTCTTATTGAAGGAAAGTAGTCCCTAAAAGGCAGAGCCGAGTTCTCCCGAGTTCTCAGGGGACACAGAATGTGCTGAGCGGGCCAGCTGATCAGCCTTCTCATTTTCCAGCACCCCCACATGCCCAGGGACCCAGCAAAAAATAATTCTATATCGGGATGCCATTTGGATCAGCCAGTTGCAAATTTCTGTGACCAGGGGATGGGACGCATTAAAAGATCTAATTGACTGTAAGACACTCCTTGAGTTGGAAAAAAATGACAAAATCACTAAAAGGTAAAATTTGGATGAGTCTAAAAGCTAAAAGGATTGCTGAAAGTTCAGCGGTAAAAATGGATGCTGCTGGTGGCAAAGATAGAGTTAGGAATTCTCCTTCTGGGTAGATGGCTGCGGCGCCCACGCCACCGTCCAACTTAGAGCCATCCGTGTATAGTGGGAGCTCAAATGCTCTAAGAACAGGCTTTTAATGATGCGAGGGTCCATGGAGGACTTCTCCAGGCTCCACATGTTGGTACATACTGTGGGGAGAGGAGCACGCCACCTAGGGGTCGGTAAGGATGGAAGGGTAAGGACCCTTGGAGCTCCCAGGTTAGAGAGATGATCTCCTATGCGAAGGTTCAAAGGGCGAGGTAAAGATGGCAACTTATCATATGCCGCCGTTGATTCGGCAGCATACAGGCGTCTGTAGACCTCTGATACAGGGGCTTGCTGTACTCGGCAGAGGTATCGCATGCAGATTTGAACTCTATGGTAGGGCAAAGGGAGTACCCCACTCTCGCAGTAAAGGATGTTGACAGGAGAAGTACGGAAGGCTCCACTAGAAAGGCGAACTCCAAGGTTTCGAATGGGGTTCAGCATTTTAAGGGCTGAAGGGGAAGCCGATGAGTAAATTTGACAGCCATAATCCAATTTGTATTGAACGAGGGCTGTGTATAATGTCCACAATGTTTGTCGGTCACTGCCCCACGAAGTGTGTGAGAGGACTTTCAAAATGTCTAGAGCCCGCAGACAGCCTGTTCGAAGTCGGCGTAGGTGTGGTAACCAGGATAACTTTAGATCGAGAGTTACGCCAAGGAACCGAAACTCGGAGACAAACTCTATATCTTCGCCTTGTAGGGAGATAGATGTCGGAACAAGAACCCCTCTGCCTCGGTGGAAATACATTGCTTTGGTTTTGGTTGTGGAAAAGCGGAATCCCTTAAGTTGTGCTCTTTTGGATACAGCATCGACCGCCAGTTGTAGCCGACGCGCTGCTGATGGAAGGCGAGGTGAGGAACAGTATAGTGCTAAATCATCGACAAACAGAGTTGCCGATACACCTTCTGGGAGAGACGAAATAATATCATTGATGGCAATTATAAAATATAGGACACTTAAAACACTGCCCTGAGGAACTCCCTCCTCTTGGGGTGGCAGGTCAGAGTATGCGTCTCCAACACGTACCTTGAAGGATCGAGATGCTAAAAAACTTTGAATAAATGAAGGTAAAAGGCCTCTCATCCCCCAGACGTATAACTACTTCAAGATGCCAAATCTCCATGTTGTGTCGTAGGCTTTCTCAATATCGAAAAATATGGCCAGGACTCGGTGCTTTAATGAGAAAGCTTTCCGGACTGATCCCTCGAAACGTACTAGTAGGTCAAGGGTACTATGACCTTTGCGGAAGCCCCATTAAAATGGAGAGAGAAGGTGATTGGCTTCTAGGAACCAGTTTAGGCGCTCCAATATCATTTTTTCCAGCAACTTACTCAAACAGCTGGTGAGAGCTATAGGGCGGTAGTGATCTGCATCCAACCCGTCCCTGCCCAGTTTGACAAAGGGAAGGATGATCCCAATGCGCCATGATGACGGGTAAAAACCCTTCACCTATATAAGGTTGTACAAATCAAGCAGGAAGAGAGTAGAGTGTGGATGTAGGTGCCGAATCATGTCGAAATGGATCTCATCAAGGCCAGGGGAAGTAGATCTGCAAAGGGACAAAGCGCTTTGCAGCTCATAGATGCTGAATAGAGCGTTATACGGAAGGTTAGATTTTGTTGTGAAGTTGAGAAAATGAGATTCTTCCTTTGATTTGTATGATTGAAAAGCCTTATCGTAACGGCTGACACTGCTGACGGCGCGGAAATGGTCAGCAAAAGCATTGCTGCCCGCCAGGCCGTCATTCTCCAAGGAACCATCTAAGTTGAGTGTGGGGGTATGATGATTAGCATAACGGCCCCTGATCTTATTAATCCTCTTGCAGATCTTAGCAGTAGGTGTCATTGAGGAAATCGATCAAACGTATCTGCGCCATGAATTTCGGCGAGCTTGACGAAGGGTTCTTTGGCGAAGCGCACGAGCTCGGTTTCGGTCGACCTTGTTGCACAAAGTTGGGTTCTTTCGGAATCGGGCATGGGCTAACTTGTAATTTTTGATAGCTGTTGCACACGTCGAGGTCCACCAGGGCACGGTTGGGCGGCCCGTGACAGGTCGCCTCCGTGGGATGGTCTGTGTTGCTGCATTGTAGATAGTCGATGTAAAGTATTCTACTGCCGCGTCCACTCCTTTGAAGGTCCCCAAAGATACCTTTGTGAAGGACGCCTCTTGGAAACCTTCCCAATCTGCATAACCTAAGTCCCACTTAAAGGCATGGTTGTATGAAGGCTAACTTGAAGGGCCGACAAGACAATAGGGAAGTGGTCACTCCCATGGAGATCGTCAAGAATTGACCATCGAAATTCCGTGAAGCAATCAGGGGAACAAACAGACAGGTCAACACAGCTAAAAGAGTCCGTCTGGACATGATAAGAGGTAAAATCACCAGTATTTAAAACACAAAGAAGGTCAGATAATAAGAGAGACTCTAAAACACTGCCTTTGGCATTTCGAGTGATGTCACGCCAGTATGGGTGACGGGCGTTAAAATCTCCTAGTAATAAGAATGGGGAGGGCAACTGATCTATAAGTTCTAAAAGGTCAGATCTTGACAATGATAAACAAGGGGGTATGTAAATAGAGCAAACGGTAAAAAGCTTAGTAAGAAAAACCCTCACAGCAACAGCTTGGAGGGTAGTATGTAGGGAGATGAGAGAAACATGGTAGGATGAAGATACCATGATTGACACCCCTCCATGAGAGGGGCTTCCAGCAGGAGCAATAGAGTTGAAAGTAAGAAAACCGGGTACCGGCGGAAAGAGCCGTATACCCAGTTTATTCTCCTGGAGACAAATAACAGTGGGGTGGATAGTCGTCAAAAGAATTTTGAGTTCTTCCCACTTTGCAAGAACTCCTTGACAATTCCATTGTAAAATGGAGAAGATATTATGTGTGACGATTAGATACCACTGTGGATATCTTTTTCTCTTTTGAGGCCGATATTGTATTTGAGGTTCGTCCCAAAGAGCTTGGGAGACGGAGAGCTGATTTTGAGGAGCTTGCTTTTGCAGGGGGAGAGATCCTAGATGGAGCAGTAACTGAGGTAGGTTTTTTTTCATGGGTTTTGGAGAACCGACCGAGGCCCTTGATTGTAATTCGGGCTCGCAACCTGGCGGAAAAGGAAGATCAAGAAGGGATTTTCGGCCGGTAGATCCGGATTCATGGGTCGAGGGTATTTTCGGTGTCTGAGGAGTTGGTCCAACCGCCGCAGTTCTGATGTTGGAGTATCAACTGCTTCCATCGGATCTTGGGTTGAAGGGTGAGCGGAACGAACAGGTGATCTGAGCGAGGTGTGTGGAGCTGGGTGTATATCTGCCATCGTTTTGATCAGGATGGGGCCTACGTCCTGTGAAGGGCGAGACGGACTTAAGGGCAGAGAATGTTCAACCATAGGGAAGGAGTCCATTGGAGATTCTCGGGGTTCGGCCGAGTCAGCTCCAGAGGCTGCCCGCTTATTGGTGGTCGATGACCCAGGTGAGGAATCCTTTTTCTTACCACTGGGCTTTGGGTCTCGTGGCCGGGTGGATGAACCTTCACTGGCCGGTGTTGAGGATTCTTTCAAATAGCGTCTGATGTCTTCAAGCGTCTCTCCCAGCTAGAGCTGCTGGAGAGAGGGGGGCTACATTGGTTATCTCGGTGTGAGAGCGATGCTTCGACTGCATATTCTGAATGTTTTCGACGCTGCGAGTAGATCTAGGGTGAAGTGCTTCAGGCTGGTCGGAATTCACGCGTGATGGTCAGTTTCGTCCAGCGTCACGTAAAACGTCAGAGAAGAGCCGGCCGAGTGGCGAGGTTTGTGCTCGGGCACGCTGGCGGGCCTCTCTTATATCTAGACGTAGGGAGTCGCGCAAAGCGAGAACTTCCTTTTCATATAAAAATATAGAGCAGAGTTTCGACGCAGCACTGTGGGTACCTCCGCAGTTGGCGCAGTTGGCACAGTGGGACGTTTTGGTGTATTCGGGGCCATGGTAGTCAGAGCTACAATTCACGCAGGAGCGAGGGTGCCGACAGGCTCGGCCAACATGTCCAAATTAATTGCAATTGAAGCAGCGTCTGGGTAGTTCGATGTAGGGACTTACCGGGACACGAAGGTACCCAGCTTTAATATACTGCGGCAGTTCTTGTCGTTCAAATGTTAAAATCAGTGTGGCGGTTGGGACTCTAGTGGAGCCTAATGTTTTAGTTACCCTGTGGACGTGTGTGACACGTTGGGTACTGAGCTTACTCTGAAGGCGGGTGGGGTCGTAGTCCTTTAGTTCGTTTGAACGGACGACACCTTTGACGAAATTCAGACGCGGATGGGGCGAGACAGTTATTGGAATTTCAGCTATCGAAGATAGATTTCGCACAAGGTTGTGTTGAGAGTGGGATGACACCTCCACTACGACATCACCACTTCCTCTTGACCACATCCGGCGGGGTTCACCACAGCGGGACTCAAAAGATTCATTGACGTCAAACACATCGATTTTTGCAAGTGGGATGTCAGATGATGAATTCAAGACAAGAAAGCGAGGATAATCAAGATCTGGGTCTACTTCGTTGGAATAGGGGTCCAACGAGCGAGGGAAGGCTGAAAGGGGAGCTAAGGAACGTTTGGCACGAGAACCCTTACGAGAAGGGGAGGTTTTTGGTTTATGGCTAGCCATTGCAAAAAGAAAAAACTTCGCATTCTCCCTCGGGGCTCCCCATCATGGAGGCCTACAAGGGCCCGGCACTACTGCAACTATACAATCAGTTACGTCCGGTATGTCCTCTTGGAGAATGGATACGGATCCACCACACCATCTATATAACTCTAAGAGGCTGCCCGAGTTCTCCTACGCACGGAGAAAAGGGGCCAACGATGGGTTTCTCCTTGGGCATTCGGTAGATGCCCAGCCTCTTTCACCTTCATGAAAAAACAATTCGGAATCAATCCATTAAACGAGCAGAGGTAGGGTATTGATAAGGACCACTAGATAGGTGAAGGAAGAGGAGGAAATAAAGGGCAGTGGAAGAGCGTAATAGAGGAGGAAAGAAAGCGGGGCATGTTAAAAGTCTTGTTGGCAGCACCATGGGTCCCCTAGGGGGCCCAGGGCTGACCCCCCTCGCCACGAGAAGGCCAGAGCCTCTCTGGGAACAACCCCTGAAGAAAAGATCCCAGAGAGGGAGGGGGAAGAGAGAGAGAGTAAGGGCTAAAATAGGCTCGCTTAAGGCAGCTTAGAAGCAGTGAATTCACTAAACATGATATAAAGTTAGATATTCATGGCTTCCATTCAATATTATACCCATTTCACACACCAGCCACCACAGGGTGGAGTGAGAAATCCAAGACAGTCATATTAGAGTTTATCTCTACAGTAACTCCCCAAAAGATCAGAATGTCTGTATTTTTATCAAAATATCTTTCATAACTTTTGCCAGAGAAAATCCAAGGTTTCCAAAAATTGGTTTATGTTAAACCTACAGGTATAATCTAACTATGGGTAAGGGTTATTGAAATTTGGATGAATAAAACGAAAGTTATGAGCAAATAAGCAATTTACTAGAAATGTTGAAGTGTCCAAAATAGTTCAGACAACAGTAGAAACAAAATTCTTTGGGAATATAATGGATTAAATTATTAGTGGAAGACATTTGTATGTTATGAATAATTGGCATTTAGTGTGGAGGCCTTTATTCTCTATGATGCTTTGAAATCTTATGCCACATGAATGAACCAATTGTTAATACTTTTACAGAGTAATCTTACTCCATTCACCTTGAAGAAATTCTTCTTGAGCTATTCAGGGTGTCTACTTTTTTGGTGATTTTGAATTCAAGGACTTTTCAAGGAGTTTTTAAAGATAATCAAGGACGGGTTTTAGCCATTGTTTTTTTTCTTTAAATTAAAAAAGTGCAATAAACATTATGGGACATTGATGAAGGTGGTGGTATTTAAGGGTAAAATGGGTTATAAGCAAAGCATAACCAAAATCAACTTACCAGTGCAAAAGAACAAGAACAAGAACAAGGTATCAAAGTGACAGTCGCATAAGTATAGTGAGCATCCATCATAAAATACAATGCATCCAAAGCATACATATGCTCACCACTCACATTAGTGAGTAGATTAACTTAAATATTACTATTTTCCTAATAGACATTAAAAAAAGTATAAAAATAGTGAATTTGAAATATCATTTGAACAATCACTCAATGATTTTTTTTAAAAAATTCAAGGACCATCTACCTTTTTCATAAAATTCAAGGATTTCAAGGATTTGAAGGGCAGTAGACACCCTGCTGTTTTCAGATTCGTCACCTTAGACCTCTCTGAGCATCTTTTAAGCTAGCATTTGGGGCAAAGCAAACTGGTGTGGCAATTTTTCCTGCTATTAAAATCATGACACTTCCTTTGACAAACTTAACTCTTTTTGGTGCAATAGACAATCACCTGCTCTGTGATGAAGAAACCTGCCATAAGATGCAAACAAATTAAACATAGATTCATCATTGAAGTGGACTCGGCTCCATTAGTCATCCATCCATATAACACACTCAATGCCGAATGTAAGACGAGCCTTCTTGTTCTTCATGGCTGTCTTCCTCCAGCTGATATGATAGTGTGCCGGGAGACATGGATAGCTAAAATCGCATTAATCTCTCAAGAAACTGGTGCAGCCATCTTGAAATGGTCCTTCACAATTTGGGTAATGGTTTGGTTTCCCCCTTTTTAGGTCTTCTTTGGCTCACTGGTAGATTAAACAGCCTTACATAAACCTATTTTGTCAAAGGTTGACAGAATATTATGGACTACACTTTACGCACTTGAGTCTTGCAATGGCTCCAATTGAAAGACCATCTTGGTAGTGCAGCTTTACAACCAGTTCATGGACAGATTTCTTAGGCATGTTACCTGATCTTGCAAGATCATTCAACTATGACTTCTGTTGCCATCAGTCATCATCGTGCTTTTCTTAAAAAAAGCGACTTAATACTGGCTGAAAAGACTGAGTACAGAGCTTTGATCGGACAACTGAACTGGATCGTAACACATACAAGACCAGACATTATTTTTTAAACGTGTCAGTTGTGTATCGCGTGTAATAAGGCAACTGTTGTTGATTTGCTCAGATTGAATAAGTTAATAGTTCAAGTGACAAGAGACAACATAAAATTAGACTTTCCTAAGCTTGAGCCACCTAAAAGAGCCTGTTCTCTAAAGTGTTATTCAGATGCAGCTTTTGCTAATTTGGCTGATGGCGGTGCTCAAGGAGCGTTTATTGTATTCCTGGAGGATGATAATGGTACTCATTGTCCAATCTACTGGCAGATTAGGAAAATCTGGTGTTTTGTCAAGTCATCATTGTCTGCTGAGGCCCTGGCTCTTCTCGAGTGTGCTGAAGCTGCAGTGTACATTGCCAGTATCATTGTTAAAATATCTCGCTGTGCTGGTGTTAACATTAATTGTTTTGTAGACATTAAGAGTTTGGTTGATGCTCTGTACTCTTCTCAAAAAAGGTGATTGAAGACTGAGAATTGATGTGGCTGTTCTATGTGATATGGTTGCTAGAAAGGATATAATATCGGTGACTTGGGTTGAGACGTCACAACAACTAGCAGAGAGTCTCACCAAGCATGGAGGGTCCACCCAGCGGCTACAGCCTGCTATCAGTAGAGAATGGTTATTTATGAAGCTACTTTCACTGCAAATGAGATCAGGCAGTGTAAATAAAAGACTAGTTGTGTTAATATTTGGGGAGTAATAATGGCGCACACTTGTACGCTGTGCAATTGTTTGTGGTGTGATGTCATAGCGATGCGGCCGGCGAGTGTGACGCCACAGTCAGTCGTGTAATGGCGGCTGGGTGCCCACTCCAAAGCAGTTGTTGATCAGAGGTAAGCGTGCACGGTCATACTCAACATGACCTGATTCCTGCCATGTAGTCAGTGTGAGGAAGAGCAAAGTTCTGGTCTGATTGCCCAGTCCTCACACTCTTTGGGATCCTCATTCCTACCAATCCCTACACTGAGGCATGGAAGTCAGCACTTCAAATAAATACTGTAAACTTCAGTATTCCCTATGATTCATGACTTGGACACCTTGTAGGTGTAACAGTCTACATAGGATAAACCCCCAACACCATGAAGAGCAGAGTGAATCAATGATAAAAGCTTGATCACAAAATGAAACGTAAACTTCCCACAAAATTTCAGGTTCAATCAAACCGATGAGCTTTACTATTTTATCCTCTAATTTTTATTGAACTTGTGGCTCTCTCATCCAGCTTACTTAGATGCCTTTACTTTCCCATTTTGTAATAATTAGTCACTGAGTACAAATGACTTCCAAATTATGATGCATTTTTCCAAACAAAACAAAAGTAAAAACAAATTATTTTAGTTACCTCATCTAAATCTTCCTCTTTGATAGTCACATGATATTTTGTTTGATCTTCCTTAGTTAAAGAAGAAGCCTGAAAGTAAGGCATTATGTTTTTATCTTTCCTGAATATTGTGTATTCTCCAAAGATAGATATTTCTTTAGGGGGGTGGGGGTAACTAGTGGATGTCCTCTTAGAAGCACAGTTAGATATTAACTTTAAAAAATCTAATCTAAATTTAAAGGCAAAAGAAATAAGAGTAGTGCACATTTTATTTTTTTACTTTTGCAGCTACAAAATAATAAAGAATAACAATACCTAACCAGGCAATGGCTTCGCCACTCCTACCGTAGGGAAGAGCTTGCACTTCGCTACTAAGATTAAAATTTTAAATCTAAAAAAAGCAGCAATGGTTAAATTTTTATAAATTTTCTGAACTTCGCCAATTATAATGATCTTAAAAAGGAACTCTAAACTAAATTTCCCCCCTTTCAAAATATCACATTGCTAAAATATAGAGTAATAGAAGAAGATATATAAAAATACATTTTCTGAACTTCACCATTTGTAATTGTTTGTGTTTTAAACAAAATCACAAAAACTTTGATACTTATATTTATTTCTGAACTTCACCATTTTGTTTTTTGATATTATCAAAGAATTATTAGAAATAATTTTGATAAAAAAACATAAGTCATAACCAAACTAAGATGAAATTATTATTCAAATACTCAAAAATATCCCCCTCTTAAATTATTGAGTTAGTGATGATTTAATAGAGAACTATAAATAAAGAAAACACATCTGACAATTTTTAAAAATTCAATATATATGTATGTCCCGCCTCCCCACGGCGCAAGAACATGAAACTTACAACAAAGAGAGCCAAATAAAATGGAGGAGGCCAGTCTAGTCCAAAAAGTCAGACCACAAGTCTGTGCACACAAAACCTGTCCGGAGTACAAGGGATAAGAGGGAGCGACCCTGCTTGTCCCGATACCGGGACAGGTAACATGCACGATGAATACAGAGACTGGGACATTAAATGAGAATGCGGCAAACAGTCTGGAAGATAATGCAATCGCCACAATAGAGTGGAGGCATGCGTCCAATGCGGGACGCACACTCATGGTGCGTCCTGCGAGTAAGCCCAATGTGAAGATGACAGAAAGCGACCTTAAGCCATTGCGGCATTGCGAGATAGGTACACGGGAGCAGTCGCAACACAATGGTACACAACTCCTATCTTCTTTGCCAAACAGCCAGGATTCTTGCCATGTAGTCAGTATGAGGAGAGCAAAACACTGGTCTTGTTGCAGAGTTCTCATGGACTCCTTGGCGCCCTAATTGGCGCGCTCATTCTCTGCAATCCCACATGTCCAGGAACTCAGAAAAAGATAATCTCGACTCCCTCCCGGTTCGCGGCAACTCTAGCGTCACGATACGTCAAACCAGGGGGTGTGGAAATTCCAATGCCCCGGGAGCACTCAGGGCGCTTTGAGAGTGGTAAAAAAATCACAATCCAGTCTCTGAACAGACCCACAACAAACAGTAAAATAAAGTTGAAGAGGCTTGACCCCTGGGATTAATTGAGTAGTCTCCCCAGAAAGGGTGTCTACCGTACAGATCTCCGAGCAAGAGAAAGGGCCTCGGCAACCGTGCCATGACGCCGCGGAAGTCCCCCACGTCGAAGTCGTCTGACGATGGAATGTACGCGGAAATAACAGTACACCTCCTATTCAGGTGCAGCTGCAGAACTACTGCTTGAAAGGAGGTATCTAAAGTGAAGAGAAGAACGGAGACATCATGCCCGGTGTAAATCGCAAATCCAACCCCCCCGGCCCCCATCCCGTGGTGGTGGAATCGTAAGACCATTATACCCCGTTGCATGCGCCGCGGGGGCCCTCTTTGAAGAGAAGACCCTCACGGGAATGGCCGTATGCTTCCTTTAGGCTGATGGCCGGACAATGCGCTGAAGGCCTGTCACCTTCGATGACTTATTGAGAGGGGTTGGGATCGCCATGCGAGTCTTTTCCTCCCTCCACCTCAAAACCTTAGGCGAGCGAAGCGGCTTCGGTCACGCTGGGGAAATGGAGGGGATCCCTGGTTTTAGCTGGGGCTGGGTATGAACCCTTTGTGCCAGCGGCTTTACCAGGGAAGCGCGCAGGGTGGGTAGATCCCGCAGAAGAGTTCAGAATGGGCGCGGAAACGACCGTGCTCTTAGGCCTTGAGGGGGCAGGAGCAGATGGTGTCTTTCTCAACATTAAGGCATAAGACAACCCGGGTAGCGCTGTGCGCACCAGGCTCAGGTCATTAGCCTCGGGAAATGAGAGACGATCCTGAGCCTGAAAGGCCAGGATTTCCTTCTCAAGTAGATACATACAACATTGCTTCGAAGAAGCGGGCTGCGGCTCTCCGCAATTGACATATTTGGCCACACACGATTTGTACTTATCGTGTGCGGCCTTGGAGCAACTTAGAGACTTCGGGTAAACCCGACTTTGCACGTAGGACAGGAGTGATTAGTATGGCCGAAGTAATAGCATCTCCGCGGCAGTGGCACGAATGCCTTCAAGCGGTAGCGATACCAACCGGCACGCACCGACTCAGGGAGCTTGTCCCGGTCGAACGTGACGAATAATGTAGAGGTGGGTTTTGAGGAGGCCCCTCCCTGTTTTCTCATCACACATTCGACCTTGACCGCCCCTTGGTCGGCCAGCTCTAAGGTGATGTCATCTATGTAGTCCACGAATTCCATCGCATAAACTACTCTTTTCACTAAGTTCATGGCAGAGTGCGGCATCACACTCACAGGCATGCCATCAAGTGTCCGAAGAGCATTAATCATGGCCGCTTCGGAGGGATTCGACGCATTCGCCAAAAGGCTCTTGTCCGAGAAACGGGTGATCTTCGACTCTCTACCAATCACACTAGCTAAAGCTCTCCTCTGATGGACCATGTTTCTCGTAGCCAACATGCTGCCATCAGTGGAGCGAATAACTAGGAAGCGTTTGAAGCCCGGGCTCGAAAACGCCGGGTACTCTGAATGAGGGGCTTTGATGTAATCGAGGCTCTGCTCTGCGCACTTGCACTTTTGGTCTTAGTCAGGGATTCCACACTGGGGGGCCGGACGTGCCAATCTTGGCTTGGTCGCTTACCAAAGTGGTAGCAGACCCATCCATCCCCACTGCCCCCGCGGATGGAGAGGATCCCCGAATCTTTTTAGTATTTTTCTTTTTAGGAGACAAGGGCGGGGAATGAACCTGCATCTCCTCTCCACTGGCAGTAGCCCCCAGGCCAGATGGACCGGCCTCACCAAGGTCCTTCTCCGAGATCGAGAAGGTCCTGGTTGTCACAGTGGCACTAGCCAGAGGAGGAGATCTCTCCCCTCCTTGTACTGCCTTTGAGACCCGAGTTGTTTGAGAAGGACCTTGCATAGGGGCGGACTCGGGTTCGGTGCTTGGCGCCGAGCCCGGATTCGCCCCCATGGAAGGTACTACCGTCTAAGGCTGGGTTGCCTCAAGGACCATGTCTATCTCATTCTCCATTTGGCCATCCCTCCCAGGACATCACAGGTTGCATTGGCAGTGGTGTCACGAGTCAGGTTGTATAGGGAGGCACAGGCCTTGACCCCGTTAATGTCAGTATCTGAGCGAGTAGGTTTCTGGAGGGGAGCGGCCGATGGGCCATGTCTTCCCTCTACCCCTAAGGGGGTTTGCCATACCGAGCCCCTTCAATGGGAAGCAGCTGGTTATGGGCTGCCTGCTGACTTTCTTGCCAGTCCCCTGGGAAAGTAGTTGGGGCTGCCACTGGTAAGATGAAGTTACATAAGGGTGACTCCAAAGAAGGAGGTGAGGGGGAGCCCCCTGCACCCGTAGGCAATGGAGAGGAGTAAGCTTCTTCTCCGGTTAAAGAGTTTTGGAGGCTCCCCTGTGAAAGACCTGGGGGGGAGGGGGACCTCCATTTTTACGTGGAGCCGCCCGAGGTCGACTGACAGTGGATGGTAGGAAAATTACGGGGAGATTTTAAAAAATTTCATCAGTAGGCATGGTGATCCTATTATTTTCACGGGATGTATACGCTATCACCACTCGCAGTAGCCCGCTCTGATAACCTGGCAGCCCTTCAGCATGGTGACTCAACCTTGGGCACGGCATAAAAAGATAGCTAGTGAAGTGAGAAAGAAAGGGGATGTTAGGAAGGTATGGGTGGGGATGAAGCAGGTTGTTAAAAAACCCACCATCTCAAATGGGAGCTTAGGGGTTAGGGAATACTGCCCCCTCCCCCCTTAGCCTTAATCCGGGATAGTTGGCTGAGAAGAAGGTCAGCATCTACCCTGTGAAAATAGAGGCCGACTAGAGAAAGTTGAGGGAGAGGTTGTAGGGAAAGTGAAGATGTAGGGTAAAAACACAGGCTGTCAGAAAGAATGATATGAGGCTAAGCTAGGTTCGGACGGGGCGCTGAGTCCTAACAGCACGTCAAATAGCCCTGCCCATTACGGAAGACGTGAAGACAAACAGCGTGTCAGGTAGAACCCTGCTGACATCAAACTAAGGTGATACGGCATGGAAACCATCTACCTCCTGGGACTTGGACTCATCTGTATACACTGGCACGGATCCAGCGTGAAACGAAGTGTAGTCCAAAAAGCTGAACGTATTACATCTGGTGCTGTAGAGACTATGTGAGCAGAGGCGTGGGGACAAATAGTCAAAGGTGGTACTCTACAGGGTACACCCAGCTAAATGGCCATAAGGAAAAGGACTAGAAAACACCTCTTCAGCATCCTGGGAAAAATCAGGTGGGCCACAGGCCCGAGAACTACACTGAGCTTTCAAATGAATTTCCTAACCCTAAACCATAGAGATTGGTTGCAGATGCAGTGATAGCTGTCAGTGACCGAGGGATGCACCGGGCTCATGCGTACAAGCACATAATACAGCGTCCATGGCGCAGAGTGAGTGGCATCTCCTGAGCATCGAGAAGTTGGCTCTCAAGTAGTCAAGATCTAAACAAACGGTATCAATTGAAGACCAATGGAGTAGCCCTAACACAACATCAAGTGCTGAAGTTCATGGAACAAAGAATGCCCATGGCGCAGGTACAAGAGGCCCTAAGGCTGCAGATATGAGCCTTCCAAGTGAGGTGTTGGTCAAAAACAAGACCAAGGAGACGGCGTGAATATACCACTCGCAGCCAAACCCTGTTTAGGATCAAGTCTGGGTCAGGGTGGAGCTGTGGATGGCGGCAGAAGTACACCACCTTAGTCTTGGCAAAGGAAAACAGAAACCTGTGTGCTTCGGCATAGCGAGAGATATGGTTCAATGCCTGTTGGAGTCGATGTTCCAGGGTTGGCATCTGGACTACACCAAAAGAGATTGAAAGGTCGTCCAAATAAAGTGTAGTGAGAAAATTTCCGGCAGCACCAAGGTGATAAGTAGATTCTCATGGCAAAGAGTGTGACAATTTCTACACCAGTACACAGAATGGACGCTCTCGCAAAAACTCCGAAATAAAGATTGGGATGCCTCCCCTCACCCCCATTGTGTGGAGAGTCTCCATGATACCATGCGATAAGGTACTTACATTCAAGGAATATGCCTTTCAGGGATAGCACAGAGGAGATGCTGGAGCCTTCTTCTAAGAGAAGACCTTCATGGAAATGGTCATACGCTTCCTGGAGGCAGAAATCGTTGTCGCCTTCGAGAATATATCGGGACAGGTTGGGCTCAATATGTGAATGTTTTCCTCCCTCCGCCTCGTAACCTTCGGCAGGCGGGTGCGGCTTCGGAGGCAGGGATCCATCCTATGGAGGATCCACCATGTCCGAGCCACCCAATACATCCTTGGGTGCAGGCATAGCGGTCAAAGCTCATTTGGTGCTATCCTACTTTCGGGGGCTGCTATAAGAACTCCGGACGACAACCTCACGACCACTTGTTTAGTATTACAGGAAGCCGTCACGCTGGAAGAGGGGTAGACCTGGTTTTACGCAAGGCTGGGTGCAAACCCTTTGTGCCGACAGCTGTACCAAGGAGCTGCCCAGGGTGAATAGAACATTCAGAAGGGTTCTGATTGGGCATGGAAACGGTAGTACTCGTAGGCCTGGAGGGGGCAGAAGCAGAGGGTGCCTTTATTTAAATTGAGGCATAAGACGTCCCAGGCAGCACCAGGGCACCAAGAACAAGTCCTTAGCCTCCCCGCAGTAGCGACACTAACTGGCATGCACTGACTCAGGGACCTTCTCACGGTCAAACTTAATGAAGAGTGGTGGAGTGGGTCTCGAGGCTCCTCCTGTCTTCTCAACACATGTTCGACCTAGACCGCTCTATGCTCAGCCAGCTATAAGGTAATGTTATTTGGATTAGCTCACGAGTTCCCTCGCATAAACCAGCCATTTAACTAAGTTCATGGCAGGGTGTGGCATCTTACTCACCGGGAGCCATTAAGTGTCCAATGGGCACTAATCATGGCCGCTGCAGAGGGATCTGACGCATTTGCATGAAGGCTCACGTCCTAGAAACAGGTGACCTTCGGCTCTCTACCAATCAAGTTAGGTAGTGCTCTCCTCTGGGGGATAATGTTGCTCCTGACCAATATGCTGTCATTAGTGGATTTTTTTTTTTAAGGGGTTATCTGGCGATGCCAATTTAGGCATAAGTCACCGTAAACAAACAGCCTAGTTCTAGGCTACTTTAAAAAATTGAAAAGAAAACAACAATAAAAAGAAATAACAATTAGGAAGCAATAACAATAACAAAAACAACAACTAAACCTAGTTAAATGAAAGGGAGAAGGCCGGCCTCCCCCCAAAAGTCAACAAGTCAATGTGCACGCACTCGTCCCGAGTACAAGGGACAGGCGGTAGCGACCTCGCCCATCCCGGTACCGGGACAGGTAACGTGCGCGAAGATCACCCAGACTGGGACATTCGACAAGAATGTGCCGAACAGTCTGGGGGACGACGCAGTCGTCATAATAAGGCGCAAGCGACCCCTCCATCAAATAGCGATGCGTCACACGAGTGTGTCCGATTCGGAGACGACAGAAAACAACCTGAAGGCGTCGCGGAATTAGGGGATAGGTCCATGGGAACAGTTGCGGCGCAATGGCACGCAACTTTAAGTTCCCTTCGACCGTCTCACATCTTCTTTGCCAAGCAGTCCGAAGAGCTGCCCGTATTCCTGCCATGTAGTCGGTGTGAGGAAGAGAGAAACGCTGGTCCCGTCGCAGAGTCCTCGCCGGCTCTTTGGCACCCTCATTCCACGCAATTCCTACATGTCCAGGAACCCAGCAGAAGATAATCTCAACATCCGCCCGGCTCGCCAAAACTGTGGCGTCACGGATATCGCGAACCAGGGGATGCGGATATTCCAATGCCCCGAGAGCACTCAGGGCGCTTTGTGAGTCACTGTAGATAACAATCCGGTCTCCGAACTGGGAACGTCGCGTAATCTCCCGTACCGAGTGGTGTATTGCCACCAGCTCGACCCTGAAGACAGACGCAGCGCCTGGCAGAGCCCCGCTGACTTCAAACAGAGGGAATATGGCGTGGAAGCCGACCCCCTCTTCGGACTTGGAGCCATCCGTATACACTGGCACGGTTCCAGCGTGACACAAGGTGTGCTCCAAAAAGGTCGAACGCAATACTCCCGGCGCAGTACAAGCTTTGGGAGCAGAGGCGTGGCGACAAATAGCCAAATGTGGTACCCTCCAGGGTGGCGTCCTGGGCAGAATCAGGGGCGCCACCAGCTCGAGAGCTATATCTACCTCTCGAAGGAGTTTCCTGGCCCTAAACCCAAAGGGCTTAGGGTATGACTGGCGTCTCTCGGCGGCATAGGAACCGTCGAGATATGCTGCGGATGCAGTGAAAGCTGTTGGCGACTGAGGGAGGCGGCGGGCTCGCGCGTACAGGCGAGTGATGCACTGCACGCGGTGCAGAGAGAGTGGCATCTCCCCAGCATCGACCAACAGGCTCTGAATGGAGGAAGTGCGGAAGGCACCGGTCGTAAGGCGAAGGCCGGTGTGGTGGATCGAATCCACCTTACGCAATAAACGCTCGGCTGCGGATGCATAAAACTCGCATCCGTAGTCGAGCTTCGAACGAGCAAAGGATCGATAAAAAAGTAGGGCAGTAGCCCTATCAGCGCCCCAAGCGATGAACGTCACGAAACGGAGAATGTCCATGGCGCGGGTACAAGAGACCCTAAGGCTGCGAATATGAGCCTCCCAGGTGAGGCGTCGGTCGAATACAAGACCAAGGAAACGGTGCGACTCAACCACATCCAGGCGCACCCCATTAAGAAACAAATCTGGGTCGGGGTGGAGCCGTGGATGGCGGCAGAAGCGCACCACCTTAGTCTTGGCCAAAGAAAACCGAAACCTGTGCGCTTCGGCATAGCGAAGGACGCGGTTCAATGCCTGTTGGAGTCGACGCTCCAGAGTTGGCATCTGGGCCGCGCCAAAAGAGATCGAAAGGTCGTCCACATAGAGCGTAGCGAGAACATCTTCCCGCAGCACCGAGGTGATGCCGTTGATGCTCACGGCAAAGTGTGTGACACTGAGGACACTTCCCTGCGGGACACCCTCTTCCTGCTCCTTTGGGCCGGAGAGCGCTCCCCCCACCCATACGCAGAATCGACGATCTCGCAAAAATTCAGATATAAAGACTGGGAGGCATCCCTTCGCCCACATCGTGTGGAGTCTCCATGATACCGTATCGCCATGCGGTATCATAGGCCTTCTCCAGATCAAAAAAGCCTCGTGTCATTAGTGGAGCGGATAACCAGAAAGTGTTTGAAGCCAGCGGACTCAGAAATGCCAGGTAGTCTCTCAATGATAGGACCCAGCATAATCGAGGCTCCGCTCAGCGCCCTTTTAACTTTGATGTTAATCTGGCCTTCAAACAACCAAGGATGCCTCTGTACCGGACGTGCCAATCTTGGCCTGGTTGCTTGCTGAAGTGGCAGTGGACCAGTCTGTTCCTGGGGCCCTCGCGAAGAAGAAGGAACCCTTAGTACTCTTTGCCTTCTTCTTACTGCCCTTTCTCTTTTTGGGAGAGATGGGTGGGGATTACTATGTGCTAGGTGATCTCAGGATGGCATGCAGTCCACCAACGCACCATGGCTACTGGACCAAACTATCTCCAGGTGGAATCAGTTGTCTTGGTATAAATTGAGGGTAGAAAAGGTTGAAATAATAAAAATAATAACATACTAATAATAATAATTAATGATCAGTAATAATAATATTAAATACTATTAATAAATAATCATAATAAATACCAACAACTTTGCCAGGCCCCATTAGAGTGTTCAAATCAATCGAGTGACAAGGCTCTCCTGATTTGCACTCATAGCCAGGAGAATGTGCAGCTCCTCCAGGTACCAAGTGCAACAGGCTACACTGGGTACCCCTCAGCAAGGCAGGGGCCCTGAGTTGTGAGGTTATGCAGGAGATGAGGATCTTGATATGGGGGTGCAAGCACTGAAACATGGCTGAGTTGGTACAGTGGGCATCCATCTTTTTTACAAAATTGACAGAGCAGAGTTGATGAATAAGATGGAGAGCATCCTTAATTTTATAGTTTTCCTGAGGATGAAGAATAGTTGGAGGAAGCGCTGGTGCATTATCTCTAGAGTGAAGATGGCTGTGTCCTGATAGTGTGTGGGAGCATGGTTCAGGAAGTCAACATAAGGATACTGCCTTGCTTCAAGAACTTATAAAACAGGTTAATTTTATCATGGCAGTTCTTTTGTGGATTGGCTCAAGGCAGTGTAACTTAAACCAAAGTTTTCATTGGAATAACAACTGAAAATGAGTAGTATATTATGGCATTTTATACTCTATATGGTGCGGAATAAATATTTTAGGAGGTAGAAAGTTTATTGGGCTTGAGCAACACCAGACATGCAAAGGGATAAGACATGAACCTGTTGGGAGCAATGGAGTGGAAAAGAAGAATGCACAAGAATTTCTAGGGGAAGGGAAGAACATCTCATTATTTTTTCCCCAGCTAGGGTCCATCCACTAGGCTGGCAGCCATAATGAATTCTAATTGGGATCTAATAGAGATCCCAAACTCTAGGAACTGGAGGCTTGCTCTCAGTTGCGCTTGTGTTGGGCAAGATGCAGATAGGTGTTGAACTGTGGCTGGATCCAGATGGCAGTAGGGAGAAGATATGTGTTGTCAGGATGGTACAGTATTCATGTGCATTTAGTTTTAGGTGGTGACCATATTGGAGCCTTTCTAAAGTTAACCATTTGTGGCAGTGGAAGGATCTTCCCTGCATTGTCTGGTGGAACAGCATTAAGGAAATGATTTGGACCCAGAGATTGTATGCCTTGCTGTGTTGTGTGTGGATAGATGTATGGGTGATGGGGGCAGATTTGAAAAGTGTCCATGCAGTATTTCCTTGGAGTTTTGCACATGTTGTTTAGAGGGTAGTAAGGGTCTTGAATGTAGTGGTGTCAAGCTATGGCAGAGTGATTTTATGTTTTAGCATCCATCTAGCGACTGCCTACAAGGGAATAAGTCGCAGTATTTAATTAATTACAAGCCTAATACCAGGCTACATTAAAAAAAAAGAAGTCAAACACCAAACCTCAAACCAAAAACAAGAAGGGAGCATCTCCAGCATTAGGGGCAGGCCCACCTTTCCCCAGCGTAGGAATGTGCAACATACAACAGAGTCAAATAAAATGGTGGAAGTCATGTGATAGCATGATGTATTGCAGTAATAAACCATTAATCAGGTTATGTACATAAGATATATTTTGGACAGAGGAAGGATGTTTTTGACACAGAGATGAATAAGAAGCAAATTAGGATTGAACCCTGAGAAATGACCTCCGGTGGATAAAAGAGAAGGAAAAAAACAACTTGAACTTGGAAGGATCGGTACCAGAGGAAAAGGAAAAGGAACATGGGAAGCAAAATCTTAAGGCTTATTAACTTTGGAACTTTGATGGGGCATACAAAAATATTAAAAGACATCCTCACCTGAGTGGCATATAGATGGATTAGCTCAAGCATTTGGTACACCTGCAGAAATGGTTGTTTCTTTGCTGAGAGAAATGCGCATGGCAAACACGTTCATTAATAAGTAAACTAATTCTCCAAAACATATTTACCGGATTCAAGGGAAACCCATGCATCAACTGGCACCTCTGCAGAAAAAATTCCCGTGGTTTTTTGGCGCAGTCAGGGTGATTGGTGTGCAAGTGGCGTCGCAGGCTACTCGGCTTCATGCTTGCATTAGCAAGGATTCGCAAGCAAAGGACACACTGGGGTCTTGGACTCTCATCTTGTTTGTTAAAGCAAACGAAGCCCAAATCGATGTAATTTTCATCATAATTTCTCTTCTTCCTTTTTATCACAAGGCTTTGGGAAAGTGGCGCTTCCTTTTCTTTCTCCACCCTGCAAGGAAGGCCAAATCAGTGGTATGGGAATCATTTGTTTGAAGGATGAAGTAAACATGAAATTTGTTTATTCAAATTAAGTGAAAGCCAACAGGGATGTACATTTCCCCAAAACAAATTCAAGAAGGGGTCATAAAAAACAGTGCAAATTGAACAAATTAAAGGAAATGACAATGTATGGTGAAAATGGAGGTTGAATGAAAGGGAAAAATACAAGAGTGATTGAGAGGGGAGAGTAAGTGCAAATATGGGGATAGAGTGAATATGGAATAAATTTAAGGAAATGACAATAGATAGTCAGCGATCCTGCAAATGTGCTTGGAAAGCTGATGGAGCATAATGTAAAGAAATAAATCACAATGGACTTCAAATGGGGACAGGGTCTGAGAGACATTCCAACCTTCTTGGAACACAGGAGGGGCATCCTATATGAACTTGCCATGAATCCTTTTGGCACAATTCAACACCTCTGAAAGAGGGGTCCTCACATTGAGTGAATGCAGCCTTGAACCAAAAAATTCCCACAGTGAAATGTTGCACATATAGGTATATTGTTTCTCTCTGAGGGCCTTCTTACTGGCCACCAAGCGAGGAAGTGGGTAGTGCACAAAATTTCCAGATTTTCAAAGAATAGAAACCAAGACCAAAGTAATAAGGGTATGAGAGAAAAATGGATAGCTTCAATGAGAGACCTAAACTACCTGATTACTATAGATACATCAGTCATTTCCTCAAATACTGATAACCATGTTTGAATCGTTTGATCCAAGCGCCAATGAAGTGGCATCTTAAGTGACAGTTGTCAGAAAAGGAAATTTGAATGGGGGAGCTGATCCCAACCATCGTGGTTGTTGAACATACCACTACAGGTTTGCATACGCATCAAAAGAGCGGAGCGACATGTGAGGACAGGATTTTTTTTAAAGGACCCCATCTCGGGCATAAGTCCCGTAATCATACTATAGCCTAATACTCTGCTAGATCACCCCCCTCCACCCCCAAAAAAAATATGCGAAGAAAAAATCACAAGGATACAAAAAACAAAAGCAAAGAAACAAGCAAAATAAAAAAAACAAAAGTAGAAACAAGCAAACTAAAAACCAAAAGCAAAAAAGCAAGAAGGAAGGAACATTTGGCTTTAACTACAACAGAGTAAAATAAAATAGAGGGTTCTGGGCAAAAAGTAAGATAGTCCGCACATGTGTACACGAACCTGACCTGAGTACAAGAGACAAACGGTAGTGACCACACTCATCCAAATACAGTGACAGGTAATGTGTGTGCGCGAAGATCACAGACTGGAACATTCAACAAGAGCAAGCAAAAAAGTCCGGAGGAGAACGCAGACATTGCAATAAGGTGCGGGTGAGCGCTACATCAAATGGTGGTGTATCCCCAATTCAAAGATGAAAGAAAGCGACCAGAAGCAGTCATGGCACAATAACACACAACTTTAAGTTCCCCTTGGACATCTCCCATCTCCTTTGCCAGACATCCGAGAGGCCTGCACTGATTCCTACCATGTATTGGGTGTGAGGGAGAGACGAGCGCTGCTCTAGGACCCATTGCTTGCAGAATCTTTGGTGCCCTAATTCCCCGCAATTCTTACAAGTCAGGGAACCAAGCAGAACATAATCTCCACATTGCTGGCAGCATCACAGAGAGGCGAACCAGAGGGTGCAGAGATTCCAATGCCCTGGAGAGCACTCAAGGCACTTTGTAAGTAGATAAAGATCACAATCTGATCTCAGAACTGGGCACAAGACGTCATCTCCTCTAGTGAGCAGTGTAGTGCAACCAGCTTGCCCGTGAAGACAGACGCAGGGCATGGTAGAGTCCCACTGATTTAAAACAGAGGGGATACAGTGTGGAAACCTACCCCCTCCTGGACTTGTAGCCATCTGTATAAAGCGTGACACGAAGTGTGCTCCAAAAAGGTAGAATGCAATACTCCCAGCACTGTGGAAGATTTGAGGACAGAGGCGTGGCAAAAAATCGTCAGAGGTGGTACCCTCCAGGGTAGTGTCCTTGGCAGAACCAGAGGCACCACCGGCAAGAGAGCTACACCAAACTCTCGAAAGAGTTTTCTAGCCTTAACCACAAAGGGCTTAGGGTATGAGTGGTGTCTCTAGGTGGCATAGGAACTGTAGAAATCAGCTATGGATGCAGGGAAAGACATTGGCTACTGAAGGAAGCGTCGGGCTCGGACGTAGAGGCGCATAATGCACTGTACATGGCACAGAGCGAGTGGTATCTCTCCAGCATCGACAAGTAGGCTCTCAATGGGGGTAGTGCGGAATGCACCGGTCGCCAGGCGAAGGCCGCTGTAGTGGATCGAATCCACCTTCCGCAATAAACGATCGGCTGCGGATGCATGAAACTCGCATCCGTAGTCGAGCTTCGAACGAACAAAGGATTGATGAAAAAGTAGGGCAGTAGCCCTATCAGCGGCCCAAGCGCTGAACGTCACGGAATGGAGAATATCCATGGCGCGGGTAAAACAGACCCTAAGGCTGCGAATATGAGCCTCCCAGGTGAGGCGTTTTTTTTTGTTTTGTTTTTTACTTAGCCCATCTGGCAACTGCCCACTTGGGCATAAGTCGCCGAAAAACACGACAGCCTAGAACTAGGCTACTTTAAAATAAAAATATGAAAACTTAACAATGATATAAATTCAAAAAACTTAACAACCAGGAAGCAATCTCCGGCAGCGGCGGGAGGTCCTCCTCACCCCAGTGCAGGAGAGTGCAACCTACAAAACAACAACAACAGAAGAAAAACAAAAAGAACCTTAAATAAAGGGGAGAAGCCCGGCCTCCCCCAGAAAGTCAAAAAGTCCACAAGTCAATGTGCACGAATCCGTCCCGAGTACAAGGGACAGGCGGTAGCGACCCCGCCCATCCCGGTACCTGGACAGGTATCGTGCGCGAAGATCACCCAGACTGGGACATTCAACAAGAATGTGCCGAACAATCTGGGAGACGACGCAGTCGTTGCAATAGGGCGCAGGCGAGCGCTCCATCAAATAGCGATGCGTCACACGAGTGTGCCCGATTCAGAGACGAAGGAAAGCAACCTGAAGCCGCCGCGACATTGGGGGATTGGTCCATGGGAACAGTCGCGGCGCAATGGCACGCAACTTTAAGTTCCCTTCGACCGTCTCACATCTTCTTTGCCAAGCAGTCCGAAGAGCTGCCCGTATTCCTGCCATATAGTTGGTGTGAGGAAGAGCGAAACGCTGGTCCCGTCGCAGAGACCCTTGCGGACTCTTTGGCGCGCTCATTCCCCGCAATTCCTACATGTCCAGGAACCCAGCAGAAGATAATCTCGACATCTGCCTGGCTCGCCAAAACCGTGGCGTCAGGGATATCGCGAACAGAGGGATGCGGAGATTCCAATGCCCCGAAGCACTCAGGGCGCTTTGTGAGTCGCTATAGATCACAATCCGGTTCCGAACCGGGCACGTCGTGTAATCTCCCGTACCGAGTGGTGTATTGCCACCAGCTCGGCCGTGAAGACAGACGCAGCGCCTGGTAGAGCCCCGCTGACTTCAAACAGAGGGGATATGGCGTGGAAGCCGACCCTCTCTTGGCACTTGGAGCCATCCGTATACACTGGTACGGTTCCAGCGTGACACGATGTGTGCTCCAAAAAGGTAGAACGCAATACTCCCGGCGCAGTACAAGCTTTGGGAGCAGAGGCGTGGCGACAAATAGCCAAATGTGGTAGCCTTCAGGGTGGCGTCCTGAGCAGAACCAGGGGCGCCACCGGCCCGAGAACTATATCTACCTCTCGAAGGAGTTTCCTGGCCCTAAACCCAAAGGGGTTAGGGTATGACGGGCGTCTCTCGGCGGCATAGGCACCATCGAGATTAGCTGCGGATGCAGTGAGAGCTGTTGGCGACTGAGAGAGGCGCCGGGCTCGCGCGTACAGGCGAGTGATGCACTGCACACGGCGCAGAGCGAGTGGCATCTCCCCAGCATCGACCAACAGGCTCTCAATGGGGAAAGTGCGGAAGGCACCGGTCGCAAGGCGAAGGCCGGTGTGGTGGATCGAATCCACCTTCCGCAATAAACGCTCGGCTGCGGATGCATAAAACTCGCATCCGTAGTCGAGCTTCGAACGAACAAAGGATCGATAAAAAAGTAGGGCAGTAGCCCTATCAGCGCCCCAAGCGCTGAACGTCACGGAACGGAGAATGTCCATGCGCGGGTACAAGAGAACCTAAGGCTGCGAATATGAGCCTCCCAGGTGAGGCGTCGGTCGAATACAAGACCGAGGAAACGGTGCGACTCAACCACATCCAGGCCCACCCCATTAAGAAACAAATCTGGGTCGGGGTGGAGCTGTGCATGGCGGCAGAAGTGCACCACCTTAGTCTTGGCCAAAGAAAACCGAAACCTGTGCGCTTCGGCATAGCGAAAGACGCGGTTCAATGCCTCTTGGAGTCGACGATCCAGAGTTGGCATCTGGGACACGCCAAAAGAGATCAAAAGGTCGTCCACGTAGAGCGTAGCGAGAACATCTTCTGGCAGCACTGAGGTGATGCCGTTGATGCTCAGGGCAAAGAGTGTGACACTGAGGACACTTTCCTGCGGGACACCCTCTTCCTGCTCCTATGGGCTGGAGAGGGCTCCCTCCTACCCGTTTGCGGAATCGACGATCTCGCAAAAATTCAGATATAAACATTGGGAGGCGACCCCTCGCCTGCATTGTGTGGAGAGTCTATATGATACCGTATCGCCATGCGGTATCATAGGCCTTCTCCAAATCGAAAAACACCGTGGCGTAGTGCTGTCTACGAAGGAAGGCCTCGCAGACGGCATTTTCCAGTAGGAGCAGAGCATGCGACGTGGAGTGGAACTTGCAGAAGCTGCACTGTGCAGAAGACAGATGGCCTCCGCTGTCCAGGAAAAATGCTAATCTAACATCTACCAATTTCTCCATCAACTTGCATGTGCAAGAGGTTAGAGAGATTGGGCGGAAACAGGCTGGAGTAGAGTGATCTCTCCCCAGTTTGCGAAAGGCGAGCACAGTAGCGATTCGCCAGAAATCTGGGAGGAGACCCTCCACCACAATCCTGTTGAACAAATCTAACAGAAAGGCCATGCCTCGCTCACCCAGGTGTCGAAGCATGGTGTACGAGGCTTGGTCCGGACCATGGGCGGTGTCCGCGCATGAAGCAAGGGCGGAACGCAACTCACTCACAGTAAACCTGTCGTTGAAAGGTTCTCCGCCTCTCGAGGTAAAGTCCAGTCAGCGGCTTTCCGTGCCATCACGACGTGCATTGAATGCTGGCAGAGCATCATCCCGACTAGAGAATGCGGAGAAAGTGGTCGCGAAGGATTCCGGCACGGACGTGTGATCCGAGATTGTGGTCCCATTCTCCTGATGAATTCGAGGGATGACCTGCGAGAACTTGCCCCTTAGAGACGTATGCCCGCCAAGAAGAGCGACGGGCGTGCTTCGAAATATACCAGAACTTAGCCCAACGAATATCACCGACAGTGAAATCGTTCGGGCGACGCTTATGGCGCATGTAGGCATAACGCTTCTGTTTGAGGGCCGTCTCACACTCGCCGACCAACACCTGAGTGGTCGGCGTGCAAAACGGCCAGACCTTTTAGGAATAGTAGTTAGGCCCGCGGCGATGAGGTTAAAGGTTGCCAGAGAACTCAATGGCCTCATCTACCGACCTAAATTCCTCAACTGAGATAGAGAATTCAGTCTTTTCCTGAAATGCAGGCCATTGCGCACGTGCAAAGCACCACCAGGGTGGGCTCTCAGGCGGCAGTTGCCCTGAAAATTATATTTGAATTGGAAAGGGATCACTACCATGGAGGTCATCGACCACCCTCCAATCAAAATCAGGTTGCGCATCCGAAAAGCACAGAGATAGATCAAGGCAAGAAAATGAAACGGTTCTCGGGCAGTAATACATAAACTCATCCACATTTAGGACACCTCTTCTCAAGCTCTTCTTGTCCCCTGGGATTTATTGAGTAATCTCCCCAGAGAGGATCTCTGCTGTTCAGATCTCCAAGCAAGAGAAAGGGCCTCGGCAACCGTGCAACGACGCAGCGGAAGTCCCCCGCGTCGAGGTCAGCTAACGTTGGAATGTTTGCAGAAATAATAGTATACCTCCTATCCAGGTGAAGCCGCACAGCCACTGCCTGAAAGGAGCTATCTAAAGCGAAGAGAAGAAGGAAGACATGATGCCGGGTGTAAACCGCACATCCCCCATCTCGTGGTGGTGGGGTCACAAAACCCTTATACCCTGGGAGGGCGGGCAGGGGGCACGCGCCTAGCATGGTCTCCTGCAGAAAAATAGCTAACGGGGAACGGGACGAGATGAGCCTCCACAGATCCTCCCAGTTGGCCCGGAGTCCATGGCAATTCCATTGAAGGAATATGCCCAGAAGCAGGGTGCAGCTGTCTACAAATGACACACTTGGCCTTATATGATAGGGATTTATCAAGTATGGCCTTAGAGCAACTTACACAGACTTAAGGTAAATTCGACATTGCATGTCTACAGGAGCAATTTGTAGGGCCGAAGTGGTGGCAGTAGTAGTACCTCTGCAGCAGTGGCACAAATGTATTCAGGCAGTATCAATACCAACCGCCATGCACCGACTCTGGAAGCCTATCACAGTCAAACATAATGAAGAGTGTATGGGTGAGTGTCGATGTTGCTAGTCATATTGGGTCAGCGGAACATAAGGTGATAGGGTAGTTCAAATGGTTTCTTGGTTGGAGTGTAAATCCAGCCAAAATGATAACTCAGGGAAGGAGTATTCAGAAAGGAAATAGGAAAAGAGATAATAGAAGAGTGAATAGGAAAAAGGACTTAAATAGCTCGATGTTCAAGGTTATGCAGGATGGAGAAATCAGGAAGCAAAGGGTAGATTTAAGAGAATGAACAATGAGGCAGAAGCTTAAGAATTTGAGCAATTCGGTTACTAATAAACAACAAGGTTATAAAAATCGATTTATTTAAGAACTAACTACTACACAAGGGACTATTTACAATTGTAGGAGAACCAGAGATTTTTCAGTCTTTAGACAAAAATAGACCCAAGATTCAAACCTAAAACAATAAAACAGTTTTAATAAGTTATGAACACAACAGAACTCTTCTAAAGAAAAATTTAATAATGAAACGGTTTTACAAAAAAAAATCACTTAATTTATTAATAGAATAATGTAAATCTATGGCTATAATATTTATAATAAACTTAAGTTGGCCTAAAGTACAATGACAGACAACTAACAGGAAAAATTACGAGAGGTGAGGAAACCTACGACCTACACACAAACATTTTGCTAACTGAATTGAATCCAAATTGGTTGTTATCATCAAACTGAATACATAGTATTTTAACAGGCAAATAATAAAATAGATAAGGAAGTTCAAAACTTTTTTATATATATAATAATACTTACACCTTTACTAGGGTCCTTTTTATTTCTTATTTAATCTTCTGAATTTAGAGAATTTAGTTTGTAAAAGTTAAATTTGAAAAATTTACAATTCAGAATGCTTAAATACAAACAATTAGAATTATTAGATATCTTCTCTGAAACTAAAGGAACTTACTTAAACTAGTGATGGGACGAGTACTCTGTATCGGTACTTGTATCAAAAAATTTTTGCCTTAATTTTTTATACCAGTGTTCGATCCAAGACCCTTAAAGGCCTCTTCACACTACAACAATACCAGCAACTTTCTGCCGATTTTTGCTGCGGGCAGCACGAAACCGGGAGAAAGTTGCCGATATTGGCAACTCCGATGTGTTAGTGTTTTGTTGCCAGTTTTGGCAGCATCCTTCCCACTATGAACGTGTTTGTGATATTATATAGTTCATCAAGTTGAGCCTTTTTTGGCCAATTGCCAAAAGCTGCTACTGTTGAACAATTGAGAACATCCATGAATAAAGGCGAGGTTATACAAGTGCTGCCACTACATGCATCCGTTTTTTCCAGTTCAACCGTTTATCCAGATAATTTAATGATGTAGATTAGTTGTGTTTACTAAATATGTGGTAAATCCTGGCAAAGAACAAAGGTGAAGATGAAAATATGAATATAATTTCAAGTGAAATCATTATTACTGATGGGCTGAGTACTCAATATCGGTAGTATTGGAACTCTTATCGGTATTAGGACTTTTATGTCTCATTTCTGATATCAAAATCAGATACTTGCCCATTAATTCCCAAGAAAAAGTATATTCATTGTATTTAATGATTATATTCTTCTGTCCGGTATGTGAAAAAATCACATAATATACACCTAATTTATATATACAAAATTTAACATTTTATAACCCTTAAGTTTTTCAAGAAACCAAAAGGAACAAGCACAGGCAAAACTACTAGTTTACGCATATGTGAAAAAATCACGTGATTGCACTCAATTAAATGACTGCAGTTAGTTTGGTATAAATAATATGATTTTATTTAAATGTTTAACTCAATATTCGTAAATTTTGATCATTTTATCCCATTCAAAAATATTTGAAAATAGTGTACACATGCCGTCATAAATGACTGAAAATTTTACATTATTTTCATCTCTATTATTATTGGCTAAATCCTGAACAAAACATTAGAATTCCTAAAGAGTCGCTTCCGTCACAATGAAAAGTATTATTACACAAAAAATACACGTAATTAGCTTGAAATCAAAGCAGTTCCATGTAGTCATATTGTATGTATTCTACCAAACCAATTAATTTTTATTTTTGTTCCATTGTTTTTTCCGACAAATTTTATTTAATTTAAAACAGCTGAAAATTAAGCTTTAAATAAACCCCTTAATCTTTATGTACAACTTTTATCTATAAATGTTATTTGTTTTATATTCCTTCGATATTCACATTCAATTTTCACCCATTGCAGAATGAAAATGAATAGTTACATGGAATAAACGGTAGTGTTAGAGAGTAACCATATTGAACATGTTCAAACAGCATTCAATCAAACGAACAAACACGAAACATATGACTCAAGATTTGTTATTGTATTACTATTCTTTCAATCTATAATCAAATGTGTAGAAATTTCTTTTAAAGGAAAAATTATTTAGAATATTGGGTTTGAAGTACGACTAATATTCAAGTTTACACCTATATTGTCTGTTGTTTTTATTTGGTTGCAAAAGGAATTAGTTGTATAATTGAATGCCTAAGTATTCTATTTTGGAATAGCTTGAAGAATTAAACAAAGCCCCATTGTTCAGTAGTATTATTCTTCAAGCAAATGAATAGAAACCTATATAAGTATTTACTAATACACAAACACGTACCTATATATATTATATATATAAGTACTCGATACTCGTATCGGAATTGGGAGTATACAGTGGTATTGGTACTTGCTTGAAAATCTGGTATCATCCCATCCCTAATTTAAACAGAATAATAAAAGTAAAAAAAAAGGAGAATAAGATATTACATCAAGGCCCCCTCCATTTTTTCATCATACATTCAACCTTGAGCACCTTGTAATAGGCCAATATGCTGCAATTTGTGGAGCGAGTAAGCTAGTGGGCAAAAAAATGCCAGGTAATGAGGGGGTCGAGTAATTGCAACTCCACTCAGCAAACTTGTGACTTTGGTCTTGGTCTGAACCTCCCTATGCCTCGGAGATGCATGTGACAATCTTGGCTTGGTCGCTTGATGAAGAAGCAGTGGACTTGTGCTTCCTGTGAGATCCTGTGGAGGAAGAACCCCTAGGCCTCTTTGAATTTTCTTCTTTTTTTTTTGAGATGGGCCCGAAGGCTGAACGTACGAGCCTCAGCAAGATCCTTCTCTGAAATGTAATGAAGAAGAATCTGGTGGTCAAAGGGGTACCAGTCGGTGAAGGAGGTCCCTCCTCTCTGTATGAGTCCTTTGGGGCAAGAGGAGAAGCTTGCACAAGGGTGGAGTCAGGTTCCGAGTTTGGCAGTGAGCGAAGGTTCACATCAATGCAAGATCCTGCCATCTGGGCCTGGGTCTCCTCTGGGATCATATCCAGCTCAGAGGGAGGACTCCAAGTGGCCACCCAGCCCCAAGATGTCATGGATCCCAATCAAGGGCTCTTCAGTCCTGACTTCTGTAGGCTCTAGGGCTAGAAAACTGACCTCCATCAAGGAAGAAAAGGGGGGGAGAGGCATGCAGGCCCTAGCAAGCTTAGGATGCATGCCTAAGCTTGTAGGGGGTACAGCCTGATGGGCCCAGCAATCCATTGCCTCTCTAAGGGGCTTGGTCCTATCGGCACACGCATCAGGTAGTGACCTCATGGTATCACTTGAGTAAGGCCATTAAGAGGAAAAAAGTGCGCAGAGCAGCCAGAACCTCTGTGGATAAAAGAGCAAGTTAGGAAAGGGGTAAAAACAACACCAAGGCAGCGAGGGGGATGCCATCAACAACTTTCCCAGGCCCCATCAGAGATTTCATGTAAACCCATTGACAGGGCTTCCTTAATTTTCACTCAAGCCAGGAGGATGTACAGCTCCTCCAGGTACCCAATGGGGATGGTAGGAGGGGAGCTTCTCCACTCGTTGAAAATGTGCCTTAATGCACCTCACCCTACCCAGCACCTAAGCAGTATGAGGTCAGACTTGGAGCACTTGGAGGTGGGTCTCCTTTCTCCCATGAGCTCATTCCATTCTTTTCTTCACTTGTGACCATGATGATAGCTTAAAAAAAAATAGATAGTATGACTCCCCCCAATGCCTTGGGAGGTAAAGATGAGTCAGGTGGGTGAGTGATCACCCATTATTAAATACCCCAGGAGTGGGAGACTGTGCCTGTCTTCCATGTATCCAGGTTACATTGAGTCTCCATTGATTGGGTGTTTGTTCAATGACAGAATTTTACAACACTTTGGGGAGGAAATATGAGATATAAGTCAGCAGCTTTATACATTTAAGAACAGATCCAGAATGTTTAGTGAGAAGGCTTTGTGATACTGTGTAGGATGGCAGAAGGGGTTTATCAACCATATAAGGTGGATGAACTAAGAACCTTTCTGCTTGGTGTATAGGAAGAGTAAGGGAGATTTCTCCATTCTACTTTCTAGCTTTTCTAGGCTCATTCTAAGGCAAAAGGGTGAAGATGACAAGCCATCACTTTTATGTTTACCTGATTTGAAAAACATTTATTTTATGATCCATAGGACCCCATAATGGGGGGAGGGGGGACTTCATAGCAATGGGGTGCTATGTGCAGTAGCATCTCACCTCTGAGGGTGCATCTCCGGGCAGAAGGATCATAAGTATGCTCTCCTCCCTTAAAGGCACACAATCAACCACACTTTACACCACAGTATTCCAACTCTACTCCTCATCAGTCTACCAGTCTCTTGATGAGTCAACTCTCAACCATTCTTCTTATATACAGGGGCCACCTCAGAACATTCTCAGTCCTAACTTCATTCAAATTCTTCCTCATACAATGCTCTAATATCACACCTCACCCAATCTTCACCTCAAAACACCTTTCTCACTCTTTTATGCATTTCCTTTCATCCTTTGACTTATGTCTTCTCTAGGTTCATAAATCCAGCACACAAATGTAAATACAGTGTGCCATTGCTATATCGAGTTTCACTGTTCACAGGTCTTTAAATTGAGGGTCCTACATCTTCTAAGTCTTCTGAACTTGAATCCAAGCGCTCAAGGAAGAATCTAACCATCGTTGAAAAGGTGAAACTTCTTAACATGCTTAAGGAAGGGAGAATGTATGGCACCACTTTGGCCTCAATGAATCTACTGTACATTATATTAAGAAGGACAAGAAGAATATAAGATGGATGGCAGTAGTTTCTTTCAATAAAATTGCCAAGAGGGTTGTAACGTCACCTAATAATGTGATGGTTAGGATGGAATCTGCATTGTCTCTCTGGATTAGTGATTGCAGAAAAAAGAATATCGCACTGGATAGTATCACAATCCGAACAATGGTGAAGTCTGTATGATACGTACACTAAACTTGCTTAAGATCGCGGCTCCAACAAACATGTTGAAGATGAGATGGACATCAACAATGAAGACGAAGTAGGTCCAAGTTCTCTCAAGAAAGCAACCATATTCACTGCCACAAGGGTTGGTTTGACAAATTCCAGAGGCGCTATGGAATTCAAAGCATTTTGTTGCATGGAGAAGCCGCCTCTGCCAACCATTATGTAAGCGAGACATTCAGACAAAAGCCACAAGGGCCTATCAAAGGTCATCCGCATCCATCAAAACCCACCCACAAAAAGCACCATCGCCAGGGGAAGACAAAATCAAAGTCCCCCACAATATAATATAACAGATGACAAAAGCCACAAGGGCCCTCATAGATCAACTATAAGCCAAAACAAGTCTTAAATAACTGATTAAATGTGTGTGGGGAAGGTTAATAAGAGTGTGTAGATGCTGTATAATAGTTTAAAATGTTGTTACAAATATTTAAATAATTAAATAAATATGTAGTTTCTAAATCTATTACCATGAGTTTGGAATGCATTAATGGCAATAGGTGAGGGAGCACTATACAGCAATAATTATTTAAAATTTTAGAAAACCAAATATGATCATTTGTAACCTGTTTTCACTCTGAGCAGTGGAGATATGTGGTAAAACCTTTACCATTTTTTTGTTACTCTCAACCTGCAAATAGTAATATGTATAAGTGGTGATTAGATATTGGAGCACCTGTAAAGGCTTAGCTGAACTTTTCAATAAACAAATAAGGATTTAAGAAATTACCTAGAATTGGTTCTTTGTATTTGATGCTGATCTTTGTTTGCTGACTCATCAAACGCAGAATGATTCCCACAGATAGGATAGGTTTTAGGGGAGAATGAAGACTTTTTTGCAGATTTCTTCTGAAGGCAAGAAGTCTGAAAGAGAACTTTAATGGTGTTAATGCATTGTTATCACAGTGATCCATATTCAATATATTATTATCATCATTTAATCCACTATAAACACCCACCAGGGCCAATCCAGACCCCTCAGACTTCCCCTGATCTTCGGGTTGGGTTTCACAGGTTCCTATCCTATCAATACACTTCGTTTCATTTCTCCCTCCATTTTTCTCTCGAAGAGAGAGGATGATGCAGCCATCCTCACTAGGACAGAACAATACACCACAAATTGGAAATGCAACACATGCACACACCAACTAACCACCACAAACAATACACCAGACCAACACACCCTGAATACGAGGGGCGGTCAATAAGTTTTGCAATTTGGATATAAGGAAGCGAGATATGAGGAAAAGTGTTTTAGTATTTTTCAATATAACTACTCTCGACTTTAATGCACTTGCGCCACTTGTCCCTGAGGCTTCGAATTCCAGACAACCAGAAATTTCGCGAGTGCTGTTCAATCCACTCCTGGACAGCGAGCTGGACATCTGCATCGTCCCCAAACCGGCGTCCACGCAGTGCAGCCTTAAGCTGGCAGAATAAAACCTAGTCGCCAGGGGCCAGATCTGAACTGTAGGGGAAATGGTTGAGCTCCTGGAATCCGCACTTGCGCAGGGCAGCTTGTGCAACTCTGGCCTTGTGGACTTTGACGACGTTGAAGTCGATCATGGGGCGTGAGGTTTCTAGGGACCCAATG
Source organism: Ceratothoa steindachneri (assembly GCA_963969495.1). NCBI lineage: Eukaryota > Metazoa > Arthropoda > Malacostraca > Isopoda > Cymothoidae > Ceratothoa > Ceratothoa steindachneri. The sequence continues at coordinate 15,663,423 of OZ018322.1, read as the reverse complement.
GGTAGAGAGACCTTGGTCATGGCCAAATTGTCGTGGATGATGTTGATAACACTTCCATGTGATATTCCAAGTTCTCGCTCGATTTCTTTGACCTTCACCTGTCGATTTTCGAGGATCATCCTATCCACATTGTCCTCGTTGGTCAGTCTGAAAGGCGTCCTGGACAGGGGTCATCTTCAAGGGACTCATGACCATGGCGGAACTCCCTATTCCAGTGAGCAATGGTTGCATAGGAAGGGGCGGTGTCGGTGTACACTGCAACCATGCGTTCATGGATCTCTTTTGCATTCTTGCCTTTCTTGGTCAAAAATTTGATCACTGCGCGGTGCTCAACCTTCTCCATTGTTGAAAAATTTGTGACTGGCGATCTGCGATCAGCTACTGCTTCTTAAATAGACGAGGCAGCAGCATGCGGCTACAGGTCCTGACTTGTCATAACTTGTTCTAACACCCCCACAAACAGCCAGCCCCCTTCCTCTGTTTTGCCCTACCAATTCGCAAAACTTATTGACCGCCCCTCGTATCTTACAAAAAAAAATCCATCTACCTTAAACGTACCGAACTACAGAACAAACACAAAATACACGCAGCAACCATCACCACAATAGAACCTACCCTTCCATTTCTACTGCCACATCACACTTATATGAGACAGCACACCCAGAAGGCACAGACTCATAACAATAGTTCAACTCTTATTCCATTCACCAACACCACCTGACACACCGAAATTCTCTTAAACATTGATGCCCACAGAAAACTACAATGCATCAAGAGCAACATCAAAGGCTCAGAATACAACCTTATAAACCTATTCATACTAGGGTGTTTTAAAAATTGAAATTTCAAATTTTGTCTCAGCTGTACGTTTCCCACTTTTATATCATATAATGCAATGTTCACACAAAATTTTTAGGTGATAGATCAATATTTAAGAGTCACTCAGCTTAGTTTGATTTATTTTTAATTCTCTATAAAAATGAAAGTAAAAAAAATGAAATTTAATAAAAGATTATTTTTAATTCTCTCTTCAACAAATAAAATAAAACTCATTAAATAAAAGCAATAAATCATGATCATTTGAAAGTTGATTTGGGGGGCACTAGAATCTTTTTCCAGTGCTGTTGCATAACTCTCAAAAGAAACTATCATTGAGCTTCATCTTTGCTAAAAACAGTGTTAAATTTTTGGATAAGAAAAATGACCCGCTCAGCACAGTCATTCACAACTTTCAGCTCATGTGCTGCCTTTTCAAAGCATGACAGGAAAAAAATTCTGAGAGGGAAGTCTGCTATGAAAAAGGTTTTCGATTGACCCTCTTCAATCCTTTTGGTTTCTCAGGATGAGTCATATTATTCACCATTTTCCGCTTTTTATCAGCAAGTTTTTCATTTGGAATTGCTTCTTGCAGGAGATTCATCATATTCATATCGTTCTTGGCAGCATAAGGACTGATTGGTGACTCATTCCAAAATGGCATATAGAACAGGTCTATGAAGAGGGAAAAATCTTGGACTGCTTTTAGATCACCCTCTGTCAGAGAAAACTATTGACGGAAGAGGAATATTTTGATACTATATATACCTTTCCCCATCCATCTTGCATGATGGAAAGAACCTGGGGCAGGAAAGAAAACTTCATCTGGTGGAGCACCTCCAAGGAAGAGGTAAGCAAGAGTAGTAAGTTCCTGATAATCATCTCCTGTTGCAGTTAACTTCAGGGTAACTTCAAGATGTCTCATCACTTCCTCATGAGGTATGGACCAAGTGGCGACAAAGTTTGCCAAGATATCATCATCATCTGCTGTATTTAAGTATCTTTTGTTGAGGAATTCCCAATGGTCTTGAAAACGTACAAATAATGGGATGCTTGATCTGGAAGAAGGACCGGAGGTGGAACGGAACACATTAGCAAGGATTACTTTGTACATGTGATGTCGACAGGCCAACCAAACAAGCTCCCTTTGCAGTTGTTCTTGAATTTTGATACAAGCACCTTGTTGCAAACTAGTGTTTGAGGCCCTTGCGACAAATACAAGAGCATTGATTTGCTTCAACAGGCTCCAGTCATTGATAACAGAAAAACATGAATTGGCTTGATCATTACCTGAACTAGATCCAATTTGGGGAACACCAAGGAGGAACTCAACACCATCTCTTCCTGAGGCAACAATTGTAATTCTGTCAGCCTTCTCCAGGACAGAGCTTGGTTCAGTTATGTTAGACAATAGCTTACCATTCCAATGCAGCACAAGAGGTGCAATGCATAGAAGACTTGTTGTGATGTGAGCTTTGATTCTGGTAGCTGCTTCTTCCGGTACCAGTAAATTGAACTCTGAGACAAAGTGATTTGTTCGATGTCAATGCCAATAGACTTTGTCTGAGCCCACAGCTGGTGCAGTGCCTTCCTGTGAGATACACCAGTATGATCCAGAGCCACCATGAGCTCAGGTTTCAAGAAAATGTTCTTGGGAATCAGTAGACATGCAGATGGAGCATTCAACTTCTTTCTTTTGGGATGGTTGTGATTTTGAAAGGCTCTGAAGGCTTTATCTTCTTCATTTTTTATCATAATTAGTGCATCGTTAAGAGCAATGTCAAAGAGTTCATCTAAGTCATCACAAAATATTTGTTACTTCATGCGCTGATTCTCTGAATCCCGCAAATGATTCTTCTTGTGACCTTTGTACTTTGTAATGAGGCCTGTTTCTTTTTGGTGTAAAGCATTGTTGTTGTAGGGATTGTGGCCATCATCCATAACAAAAAAACTGCTTCTACAATCTTCTTTGTACTCTCAGATTTCCTGCACTTTAAGTTGAGGTCATGGTAAAAAGAAGTGACGAAGGACTTGGCTGTTGGATGGGAGTTTGGAAGCAGTAATCTCTTCCTCAGAATGCCCAAGGAGCGAAACTGATGCTGCACTACATCTAGCCATATCAAAGTTTACCTGCAACAAAAACAGAAGAGAGAATTAGGTGAGTCATTGATGAGCTATTTTTCTGTATGAGCTAGCTTAAAAAGTGAACAATTTGAGCAACATTTAAATCTGCTCTGATCATTACAAAATTTTGCACAAATTTGACTTATATGATAGGAAAGGGGGCAACACGCAACATAATGTATATAAAACCTCCACAAGATTACACCCAAAATACAGGCCAAGGGGCGAACCACTCAAACATATTCTCAACCTCTTCATCTACAGTGACTTCAATACACACCACCCATCGTGGTTTAGCTCCCAAACAGCAGACAACAGAGGCACCAAAATAACACAACAATTACACACTCTACCCCCCCCCCCATCACACCCAATGGTGCATTTTTCAAACATAATGATCTGCTCACCTTATCTGCATACCAGAACCACATGGAAGACAATAACAGATGTCCCCCTCAGACCACTTTCCCAGCATCATAACCCCCCCCCCCCCCATCAACATCCTTCATAAACACATGCCTAAACTATAAGAAAGCAGATTGGCAAAACTACAAACACACACAGTCATGGCCAAAAGTTTTGAGACTAATATATATATATTTTAATTCATTTTTTAAATTTATGTGATATGAATAATTATTTTAATATTTAAGTTATTGCAAGCTTATTAAAAAGAGGGCATTTAAAAAATAATAAAAAAACAGTGCATTCATTCACTGAATCCAAAATCACATTCTTGACTTGTTCTTTTAAAAGGAAAGTTTCAGTCACTGGAAATTTGCTATACAATCAAAAGGGTAAAATGATGACACAAATGGGTTAAACGAATGCATGTGTAATTATAATCTATTTAGTAATATTTTTATTTGTAAAAATAAATGGTTGAGCCTTTTTCAATTCCAGAAATGTAAGGAGATAGTGTCCAAGGAGCATCATCTTTACGAACATTAATGACTCCTGTGAGAAGTCTTCTGGATGCCTATGAGCTTCAAAAATGAATGAATAGTGCCAAAAATAAATGCCCAAATGGACTAGCCTGCAGCCAAATTCAAGGACGGGCAATTTGCATGAAAATTCTCAATAAAAATATAGACATCTGGAGAATATACAAAAATATAGCTATGAAATTAAAATCAATAGAATGGAAGTACAGGAATTTGAAACCATCAAAAGATGTAAAAGGATATATAAAAATAAACTATCGAGAATTCAACAAAGGATAAAAACATAGACTATAGATGGATCAATAATAGATAAAACAGAGAATATAAAATCACGAAACAATATATTTAATTTTGGCTAAAAGATTAGATTCTTAAAAAAAAAATTAAATTCTATTCACACTAAAAGAGACACGAGTCTCAGACAAGATGCCCTGCAGAACCTGCTGGGGGGCCATCTACCCAGTAATGAAAGGGAAGACCCTCCTCCTAAGATTTCTCAAAAGGGGAGGACACTTGGCAAAGATGTGAAGGATGGACAGCTGCACCCCGCACAGGATGCACAAAGGTGGGGGCAGCCTATTCATCAAGTGCCCATGAGTGAGGTGGCAATAGTCCATCCTCAGTTGGCACAAGATAACCTCCAGTCCATGTGGTCTCATGATACGTGGCCATGGGAGGACTGAAGGTTTTATGGAATGGAGCTTGGTGGGAGGAAGCTCATCCCCAATCTTCTGCCATAAGTCGACTACATATTCAGTGATGAGAAGATAGACATCACAAAGTGGGACTGGGGCTAATGGGGGTGTCCCCAATGATACCATCTCCTTGGCTGCAGCATCTACCCTTTCATTACATGGGATGCCCACGTGACCAGGCACCAAGCAAAAAGAAATCTTATGAATAGAAGAAAGATAAAAAAGCCACCGGTGGATCTTGGAAACAAGTGGATGGCTAGAACCAAAAGCACCCAGTGCCTCCAGAGAACTAAGGGAGTCAGAGAAAATCGCAAGACAACCAGATGGCATAGGATCAATAACAAAAAGTGCAGCAAGAATGGCAACAAGTTCTGCTGTGAAAACAGAAGCTGCACTTGGTAGGTGAACCAATGCTGTCTGAGATGGGAAGACAGAAGCAGCTCCAACTCCGTACGATGACTTGGACCCATCGGTGAAGACAAAGGTGCTAGGCTGATGGTGGGAGGAGTATTGATCATACATGGTTCTCAAAACTACAGGCAAGAACTGATCCTTGGGCCTACCAGTAAGCCCCTTGTATACCGCTACAGGTGGTATGAGCCATGGGGAAATTTTTGGTAATGAAAACGGAATAACAGAAAACTCCCTTAGATGTGCTGTGTGCTCGGCCATTCGCAGAGCAAAGGGGCGAGTCAGAGATGGAAATCTTATCATATGAGGCCACTGTTCGCAAATTGAACGTGCACTCATATACTGCCAACCATGGTAATTGCTTAAGTCTAAATAGATATTTGAGGTTAGACTTGAGCCTGTGAAAAGGAAGGCTCCAGAAGCCAGGCACTGTGGTAGGTCTATTTTTGTTTGCCTCAGCTCACCAGTGCCCAATCTAATGCCCGCCTTTTGTTTCAAGTTTTGGTGAAGGAGGGAGGACAGAGCTGCCTGGAAGCAGTGTAGGTCCCCGTCTTTTGCTGAGGTCTGACGTTTCTTCCTCCCCCCACAGGCGAAATATATAAGTACAGGTTGATGAGCGATTGGAAATAGCCAATAGTGAATTCACGAAGGAAGTTCAGCTGGACGTAAAGCCAGGTACGGTATGAGTGAGTTAGGGAGGGAGGGGGGAAACGTAACACCTTCAAAACAGCAACAGGGGAGTAATTATGTTTCTCTTTTTTTAGCTCCTTTGGTCCCATTGCTCTTGTCCGTGAGTGAGAGGGAAGAAGTTGCACTAAGCCATCGGTGTAGGGCACAATTAAGGGCCACAGCCAACTGTACCCTTGGTCCCCCTTGAGAGAGATAGACCGACTGCTCAAGTGCACTTTCTTCCCTGCCCCACACTCAGGGAGAGCGAGAGAACTGTCCCATAATGTGCAAAAATGCCCCGGGGCAACCTTTAATAACCATTAAACTAACTGAGCCGGCTCAATTGGGGGTTTTGTGGTGGCCACGAGTGTTGGAGAGAGAGAAAGGTGGAGAAAAACATTGGTGCTTTTGCAAACCAGTTGTTTGGTAATTAATAATATTTATGGTGTTGAGCCTATATTGACCTGTATACATTTTGTGTTGCGCATATTGAGAGAGGTTGAAGTGGGGCACTATTTGTGTATAATTTTTGTTGTACATTTTTCTTATATATTTACATTGTTAGGTAATTAATTGTATTGGGTGATGGGTAAGTTTATGTTATTTGAATAAAAAAAAATAGGTATCTGTGTATTTTGTCTCCTTCCGATCTGACAGGTGTCTCACAAGTGAGTGAGTGGACCTTGTGGCGGGTAGTTTCCGGGACCAGCCGCTACACAGAGAGAGAGTATTAAATTTTTCAAGAATGGACGGCGAGGCAAAGGAGTACACCTGTGACCCAAGAAAGCCTTGAATCAAAGATCACCCCTAGAAATCTGAAATGGGGCTCAAAGGTGACAGGGAGGCCATAGAGTGACAAATGGTGAGGGTCCCATGTCACTGAGCTATGATTGTAAAAGTGGACAGCCTTGGTCTTTACTGTGGAAAAGCGGAAGCCCTTGGAAGAAGCATTATCAGCTACAGCATTTATAACCCACTGTAGCTTACGGATGACAAATGTAAGTCTAGGTGATGAACAGATAAGCGCTAAGTCATCCACTATAGAGTTGAGGAAATCTCAGCGGTGAGATTTGTGATAATGCTATTGATGGCCACAGAGAAGCAGGTGACAGTGAGGACACTTGCCTGTGGCACACCCTCAACTTGCTCTACAGGCTCTGATAGAGCATTTCCAACTTTTACACGTAGTGTGTGCCACATGAGGAATTGCTCAACAAACCTGGGGAGAAAACCTCACAGGCCCAAATCATGGAGTTACTTAAGAATACCATGCCTCCAAATGGTATCATATGCTTTTTTAATATCAAAGAAAACGGCAACAGAATGCTGCCTCTTTGAAAAAGCAGGCCAATGGTACTCTGTTTTTTTCTGAACCCTGATTGAGAGGGAGATATAAGATGGTTTGTCTCCAAAAGCCAGATGAGTCTTGTATTTATCATCCTCTCAAACAATTTTCATTGACAAATAGTAAGGGCAATGGGGAAGTAATGGGTGGGTTCCGTCCCATCCTTTCCTGGTTTTCGGAAAGGTAAAACCACAGCCGCCCTCCACATAGAAGGGAAGCAGCCCCTAATCACAATAAAGTTATAGATGTCCAGCAAATGTGAGAGGAGGGATGGATGCATATTCCTAATCATATTATAGGAAATGCTATCCGATCCGGGTGCAGTGGATCCACAGTGATTCAGTGCATTATGGAGCTCATGGATAGATAAGAGCCAGTTATAAGGCTCATTATCCATGTTAGGCTCCATAAAGTTGATAGGATGCTGCACCTGCTCAAGCCTAAAGCACTCAAATTGGATGGAATAGTTGTCTGGGCTTGAAATATTAGCAAACGATCTGGCCAAGACATCGGAAATATAAGACAAGTCTCCCAACAGTTCTCCGGCCGGAACAATGTTGGGAGCTGTAAAGCCATTGGATTTCCCCAATAGCCTTTTGACCCTCTTCCAGATTTTGACTATAGGGGTTTGCCAACATATCGACAATCCAATGAGGTCTTTCAAGCTCATCAAAGGGTGCATCAACGTGCTGCCCTTGCTCAGTTATGAGCAAGTTTCTTTACCATGGTAACGTCGGCAAGACTGTTTACATTCAGTGACAACTCACCAGGGCAATTGTGGTCCACAAGCAGTTGAGCCGGAGAGCGGGATGGAGGAATTAGCACCATGATTGACGTGGGCTAGATCATCAATAGCCACATCAATATCTTCATGAGGGAAGGACCCATCATGGCTCGAGAGGTGCCTGAACTTAGGCCAGTTTGCTTTTTTAGTATTCCATCTTTTGCTAGGTGGTGGAGGAGACCACCTGTACTTCTGCCGTCTTAAGGCAAAAAGCATTAACTGCAAAATTGTCAATTTTGGGAAAATGCAAAGAACGGATTTCGGCCTCAAATAAGGATCTGATAACATTAATCGTAATTTTTTTTTTTTTTTGGTAATTGTAAGCATTCATCTATATGAATCTTGAAATATAATTTGGTTTAATCAGTTAATAACTTCAATATATTCAAATTTGTCCAGTAAATTTTGACTAAATGCTTTTTACCTGAAAACAGTTATAATAATTGGGTCATCTTATAATAAAATGATTTTTGTGGAAAAATGGTATAGGTATACCTATATCTAAATAATTGATAGGTACCTATTATATCATTAGACTCTATTGGTAAATACATATTTTATCATTTTAACTTTTACCAGAAAAGTTTGGAAAGGAAAATAAAAAAGATACATTGTAAAGCAATATTATTACAGAAAACAGAAAGAAAACATTGTAGACAACATAACTAGGTAGGTAATTGAAAATATTTTTTCCTTAGTTAATGCAGGAAACCTAAATATAAAAAAAATCTTTGCTAAAACTTTACTTTTCCTACATACCTAATTGCAGCAAACAAAAGACAACACGATAATGAAAAAGAAATATTTGCAAAAATAATGAAAATTATGGCAAATCTTATAACTGGATAATAGAGCAAAAATAGTTCAAAAGTATACCTAGGTATATGAATAGAGCTACCTACCTATATGTAAGAATATCAATTTAATTTTTTTTCCAACAAACAAAATCTTGCAATTATTGAAACCTCATTGCTGCATACGTAATGTCAGCAATCAAAAGAAAAAAAATTGGGGTTTATACGCTTCCAAGAAGATCTGGGCTGTTCTTGCTTTCTGGTAAATTGATCCAAAAATTTTTCCTGTTTTCAGGCATTAAACTTACAAGCTTGTCTAAAATATTTTCTTTCTTTTTTGAAGATAAGCCTCTTGGGCAATCTGACATAGGTTTTTCCAATAATTTTTTGTGAAATTTAAACTAGCATGAACAAAGTCTGCAACTTTAAAGTCTCCTTTGTAGTTGGTTTTATATTTTAAGATACGGCTACCCTTTTCAAATTTTGCTTCCACAATCTCTGCTAACAATGAAGGTTTGTTTCTTTTATCCCTTCACGAAGCCGAGTTTTTCTCTTGACCGAAATATCCGGAATATCGTTAAAACAGGCACTAAAATTAATATCTAATACTTTCAAATTTTTAACGGATGCATCAATAACTGATTTCAAATCTTGATAGTCATAGATATTATCCTTTTTCCTAATATTTTTTTCTATGTGGCCGTGGATGCCATCGGCGGCCATGAAGGTGTGCCCAGGCACTAGATACTTAAAGGTGATGCTATTGACTTGTTCACTGGTGTTAACAAAGATTATCATTGCGCTGTAAAGTGCCCAATTCTTATTTTGGGCGGCGCAATTGTCAGCCCCAAAAATTAAATTAGCAGCATCTCTTTCTGTTCTTATTAAGTCTAAATAAGCATTGGCCACATGTTCCTTGTTTCGGCCAGCAATTGATTCTGTCCAGAGGACTGCATAATGATTATAAGTTGATTTTTCTTTTTGGCCGATACATGCAAATGTCTCATTAAAAATTATCAGGCGTGGAGTAAATACACAAGTTTTTAAATCTTTCATAATAGGTAAAAGAAGTATCTTTTGCATATCAACAGCAAAAACTTGGGTTGTAGAATCCCATTTTTGAGAGCAATCGTAATCATATGCTCTTCGTGCATCTTTTGCAAGTTCATTATGTATAGTCCATTTTGCTTTCAGTGATTCATCTAATATACCTGAATAATTTTTAAAATATAAACAGGTGTCGCAAAGATCAGTAGAGTCAGTTCCAAATCCAATATTTAGTTTGTTAAACACTCTTGAGTATGTAGCGTAGGAGCAAAAATCAGGGTTCTCTTCAATAAAGGTTTTATATAAATCCTTCACTGTTAATTCAGAGGATAAATATTTTCTATTTGGAGCGTGCTCCCTCCTATAATGCAAAATTTGGGGATTCATCTTTTCTATGTGATCAATAATGATTTCTTCATTTTTCTTGTTGCTAGGTTCATGTTTTCCCCTCATATCAAAAAACTCAAAATCACTTAAAGAATTAGATCCACCTAAACTAGTAGAAGCTTTTTTAAACACATCCAAAATAATGCGATTACTTGAAAAGCCTATTGTGTGTAAAAACATTGTCTGACACACTTTGAATTCTGACCCTGACTCATTTAAGAAAGTGTATACGAAGGTGCATGACTTTGTAAAGCATGAGGAATTGGAGCGTCTGCGCTCAGTCGTGGGTTTTTTCTTTATTCTTCCTAAAAGCCACTGCTTTTGAACAGATTTGTCCTTTTTCCAAAACTCACTATGTATGGTATTCCGCAATTCAGGAGAAGTGGATTTAGTACACTGTTGCTTACACGAATCTTTGCAGGGAGGAAGCAATGGATGTTTTTCTCTTTGAGCTTCTAATTGAGCTTTAGCTGTTCGTAATCTCTTTGATTTTTTTCTTTCATCAGCTGCTGCAGTTTCTTGACTATTTTGTTCAGGGGGAAGAAGTTGAATATTCTGAGAGGGTTCTTGAGGGCTTTGTTCCAGGAGAAGAAGTTGATTATTCTGAGAGGGTTCTTGGTGATTTTGTTCAAGGGGAATTTGAATGTTCTGAGAAACTTCTTGATGTTCATTTTCATCTATACTCCTATTTGATTCAGCATCATCATCATTTGGAATTACTCTACTGTAAATGCTAAAAAAAATTTATTAGCTTATTAATTATATAGAAAACGATATAGAAAATTGAGCTATATATATTATATATGTATATACTATGATATAAGTCTGATCTTATCTGTGTGTGTGTGTGTCACACTCTGCAAAGCCTAAATGGGGGCGTATTGGGAAAAAAAATATATATATCATCTTATGTAATTTGGGGCTGCGGGGTGCTTAAAACTATTTCCAAGTCTGTATGACCAATGGTTAAAAAGTTATGAACCAAAAACTTGATCTATATATAACTTTTACATGCACAGAAAGACATCCAAAACTCTATTTCACATAAATTTTAGTATATTAACCTCACTAATTTAAGAGAAATTGTACAAAGAATCATGTTGTGCTCAAACAAAGGAAATGATTTCTCGGAAAAGCACTGTCTTTTGTTAAACAGCTGTACAATTTTTATTTCTTTCATTCTTGAAAAATACAGGGTGGGCCAAAAAAAAGGGGTATTATTAAAAAATTTACTTAAAATTTATTTTTATATTTTTAAAACTAAACCGTAGATAATGTTTAGTTTAAAAATAGGTATAGAAAAATAAAGTTTTAGTCAGTCTTTTAATAATGGCCCCTTTTTTTGGCCCACCCTGTATATTTAAAAACAAACAAAAAAGTTAGGTTGACATTCAACATTAACATTAGCTATAGAATTTAAACATAATATCATCAGTTAAAAGAAGTTACTCACCTTTTCCTCAATTCCCTAAAAACGGCTTGTGCACTGGTAAACATTACGAAACAATTTATTCAGACCTTTCAATTAGAAGGACAGAAGTGAAATGAAATCCCTCTTTCAAATTATGATCGAGATATAGGTACCTGAAATTAATCATGTTTTGCTTTGTTCAAACAGATCAGAACCTGCAGAAACATGATGGAATTGCAGCTCAGGCTGAGTTCTCAATGCGAATCATATTGTATAATCTACTTAATGCATTTTGTCTGCAACTTGCTATGGGAATTCACATTGACATTTGCAGGCAAAACGCATTATCTAGCTAAAATTTTGTACTTAATGCTTTCTGCCTGAAGAATCCTTTTATTTTAGGTGGAGATAATGCTTTTTGAGCTCTCTTAAAATTTTAATGAATTAAATAGCATAACTGGCAACCTTCTAGTTAGATGCGTCTCGTCGAGACGAATCCAACGGTACCAAAATCTCAAAAATCGCATTTTTGCAGTTAATGCTTTTTGCCTTAAGACGGCAGACTTGGTGTTATTACAATGGGGAAGTGATCACTGCCTCACAAGTCAGGATCCACTGCCCAGTCAAAATCAGCTCTACTGCTTGGTGAACAGAGAGACAAGTCCACATATGAAAAGCTGTTCGTCTGGATGTGAAATGATGTGTGGCTGACATCATTAAGAAAGCAAACATCATTAGTGCCCAGAAATCTCTCAATCATATTTCCTCTAGGGTTGTTATCATGGTCTTCCCAAAGGGGGTGGGGTGTCGAGCATTAAAGTCACCAATCAATAAAAAGGGAGAAGGGAGTTGAGAAATTAAATTAGCTAACTTTGTAGCTAAAACAGCTATCTCTTTCCTCGACAGGAGGAAGATACCGCAAACAGACCGAATAATGGTGACTGGAAAACAGGCGGACAGCAAATGCCTGCAGGTCTGTGTTAAGAGAGAGTTGGTTGTGGGGAACCCTGTTGTTAACAAGAACAGCAGAACCATGAATTAGTTCTCCGGGGTTGTTATAATATCCCACAAAACCCGAAATGTTGGGTACTCTGCGAGTACCCAAGCAAGTCTCCTGTAAAGCAATACAATCAGGATTGTAATCTTTAAGCAGGAGCTTGAACTCTTCCCATTTAGGGAAGAGACCTTAGAGGTTCCAATGAATAATTGGAAACATTGTTACAGTTTAAGCATAATGGTAAATTTCTTGCTACCTTTAGGGGTAGGAGATTTTGGATTTGAACTATCAGTGGAAGTAGTTTGTGTCATACTAGCCTTAGGCTTGGAGTATGACAAAGGAGGCATCAGAAGCTTGAGTTTTGCCTTTGGTTTTTCTTTAAGAAACGGGTCACCTTCGGCTCTCTATCAATCACACTTGCTAGAGCTCTCCTCTGATGGATCATGTTGCCCTTAGCCAACATGCTGCCATCAGTGGAGCGAATAACAAGGTTTTTTTTTGTTTTTTTTTAAGAGCTCATCTGGCGACTGCCTACTTGGGCATTAGTCGCCGTATTAAAACTGGCCTAGTTCTAGGCTACTTTAAAATAAAATTAAAAAAAAACAAAAAACAAAACACCCCAAAATGGGGAAAGGAAGCAAGCTGGTGCGTCGGGGAGAGGTCCCCCCGGCGCAGGAGCGTGCAACTAAAGGAAAAAAAACAAAAAAACAAAACAAAACAAAACACAAACCTTGCTTAAATAATAGGGAGAAGGCCGGCCTCCCCCCAAAAGTCAGCAAGTCCACCAGTCAAAGTGCACGCACTCGTCCCGAGTACAAGGGACAGGCGGTAGCGACCCCGCCCATCCCGGTACCGGGACAGGTGTCGTGCGCGAAGATCACCCAGACTGGGACATTCGACAAGAATGTGCCGAACAGTCTGGGGGACGACGCAGTCGTTGCAATAGGGCGCAGGCGAGCGCTCCACCAGATAGCGATGCGTCACACGAGTGTGTCCGATTCGGAGACGTCAGAAAGCAACCTGAAGCCGCCGCGGCATTGGGGGATAGGTCCATGGAAACAGTCGCGGCGCAATGGCATGCAACTTTAAGTTCCCTTCGACCGTCTCCCAACTTCTTTGCCAAGCAGTCCGAAGAGCTGCCCGTATTCCTGCCATGTAGTCGGTGTGAGGAAGAGCGAAACGCTGGTCCGGGCGCAGAGTCCTCGCGGACTCTTTGGCGCCCTCATCGGCGCGCTCATTCCCCGCAATTCTACATGTCCAGGAACCCAGCAGAAGATAATCTCGACATCTGCCTGGCTCGCTAAAACCGTAGCGTCACGGATTTCGCGAACCAGGGGATGCGGAGATTCCAATGCCCTGAGAGCACTCAGGGCGCTTTGTGAGTCGCTATAGATCACAATCCGGTCTCCGAACCGGGCACGTCGCGTAATCTCCCGTACCGAGTGGTGTATTGCCACCAGCTCGGCCGTGAAGACAGACGCAGCGCCTGGTAGAGCCCCGCTGACTTCAAACAGAGGGGAAACGGCGTGGAAGCCGACCCCCTCTTGGGACTTGGAGCCATCCGTATACACTGGCACGGTACCAGCGTGACGCGATGTGTGCTCCAAAAAGGTCGAACGCAATACTCCCGGCGCAGTACAAGCTTTGGGAGCAGAGGCGTGGCGACAAATAGCCAAATGTGGTACCCTCCAGGGTGGCGTCCTGGGCAGAACCAGGGGCGCCACCGGCCCGAGAACTATATCTACCTCTCGAAGGAGTTTCCTGGCCCTAAACCCAAAGGGCTTAGGGTATGACTGGCGTCTCTCGGCGGCATAGGCACCATCGAGATCAGCTGCGGATGCAGTGAGAGCTGTTGGCGACTGAGGGAGGCGCCGGGCTCGCGCGTACAGGCGAGTAATGCACTGCACGCGGCGCAGAGCGAGTGGCATCTCCCCAGCATCGACCAACAGGCTCTCAATGGGGGAAGTGCGGAAGGCACCGGTCGCAAGGCGAAGGCCGGTGTGGTGGATCGAATCCACCTTCCGCAATAAACGCTCGGCTGCGGATGCATAAAACTCGCATCCGTAGTCGAGCTTCGAGCGAACAAAGGATCGATAAAAAAGTAAGGCGGTAGCCCTATCAGCGCCCCAAGCGCTGAACGTCACGGAACGGAGAATGTCCATGGCGCGGGTACAAGAGACCCTAAGGCTGCGAATATGAGCCTCCCAGGTGAGGCGTCGGTCGAATACAAGACCAAGGAAACGGTGCGACTCAACCACATCCAGGCGCACCCCATTAAGAAACAAATCTGGGTCGGGGTGAAGCCGTGGATGGCGGCAGAAGTGCACCACCTTAGTCTTGGCCAAAGAAAACCGAAACCTGTGCGCTTCGGCATAGCGAGAGACGCGGTTCAATGCCTGTTGGAGTCGACGCTCCAGAGTTGGCATCTGGGCCGCGCCAAAAGAGATCGAAAGGTCGTCCACGTAGAGCGTAGCGAGAACATCTTCCGGCAGCACCGAGGTGATGCCGTTGATGCTCAGGGCAAAGAGTGTGACACTGAGGACACTTCCCTGCGGGACACCCTCTTCCTGCTCCTTTGGGCCGGAGAGGGCTCCCCCCACCCGTACGCGGAATCGACGATCTCGCAAAAATTCAGATATAAACATTGGGAGGCGTCCCCTCGCCCCCATCGTGTGGAGAGTCTCCATGATACCCTATCGCCATGCGGTATCATAGGCCTTCTCTAGATCGAAAAACACCGTGGCGTAGTGCTGTCTACGAAGGAAAGCCTCGCAGACGGCGTTTTCCAGTCGGAGCAGAGCATCCGACGTGGAGTGGAACTTACGGAAGCCGCACTGCGCAGAAGACAGATGGCCTCCGCTGTCCAGGAAATAGGCTAATCTAACATTTACCAATTTCTCCATCAACTTGCACACGCAAGAGGTTAGAGAGATTGGGCGGAAACCGGTCGGAGTAGAGTGATCTCTCCCCGGCTTGCGAAAGGCGAGCACAGTAGCGATTCGCCAGGAGTCTGGGAGAAGACCTTCCACCCAGATCCTATTGAACAAATCTAATAGAAAGGCCATGCCTCGCTCACCCAGGTGTCGAAGCATGGCGTACGGGACATCGTCCGGACCATGGGCGGTGTCCGCGCACGAAGCGAGAGCGGAACGCAACTCACTCACAGTAAACTTGTCGTTGAAGGGTTCTCCGCCTCTGGAGGTAAAGTCCAGCCGGCGGCCTTCCGCGACATCACGACGTGCATTGAATGCTGGCGGAGCAGCATCACGGCTAGAGAATGCGGAAAAAGCGGTCGCTAAGGATTCCGCCACGGACGCGGGGTCCGAGATTGCGGTCCCATTCTCCTGGAGAACGGGAGGGGGGTCCTGCGAGAACTTGCCCCGAATCCTTTTGACTCGCTTCCACACCTCAGCTAAAGGGGTCTTCCCGTTAAGTGAAGACACGTATGCCCGCCAAGAAGAGCGGCGGGCGTGCTTCGAAATATACCGGAACCTAGCCCTAGCCCGACGAAATTCAGCGACAGTGAAATCGTTCGGGCGGCGCTTATAGCGCATGTAGGCATAACGCTTCTGTTTGAGGGCCGTCTCACACTCGGCCGACCACCATGGGAGTGGTCGGCGTGCAAAACGGCCAGACGTCCTAGGAATAGTAGTCAGGCCCACGGCGATGAGGTTGCCGGAGAAGAACTCAACGGCCTCATCTACCGACCTAAACTCCTCGACTGAGATAGAGAATTCAGTCATTTCCTGAAATGCAGGCCACCGCGCCCGCGCCAAGCACCACCGATGTGGTCTCTCAGGCGGCAGTTGCCCTGAAAATGATATTTGAATGGGAAAGTGATCACTACCATGGAGGTCATCGACCACCCCCCAATCAAAATCAGGCTGTGCATCCGAAGAGCACAAAGATAGGTCAAGGTAAGAAAATGAAGCGGTTCTCGGACAGTGATGCGTAAACTCATCCACGTTTAGGACACCCATCTCAAGCTCTTCGATCAGATCGGCAAGGATTGTCCCCTGGGATTTATGGAGTAATCTCCCCAGAGAGGATGCCTGCCGTTCAGATCTCCAAGCAAGAGATAGGGCCTCGGCAACCGTGCCACGACGCGGCGGAAGTCCCCCGCGTCGAAGTCAGCTGACGGTGGAATGTACGCAGAAATGATAGTATACCTCCTATCCAGGTGCAGCTGCACAGCCACTGCCTGAAAGGAGGTATCTAAAGAGAAAGGAAGAACGGAGACATCATGCCGGGTGTAAACCGCGCATCCCCCAGCCCGGCCATCCCGCGGTGGTGGGGTCGCAAGACCCTTATACCCCGGGAGGGCAGGCAGGGGGCACGCGCCTAGCATGGTCTCCTGCAAAAAAATAGCTAACGGGGAACGGGACGAGGCGAGCCTCCGCGGCTCCTCCCAGTTGGCCCGGAGTCCACGGCAATTCCATTGAAGGAATATGCCCTCCAGGCCTAGCTCGGAGGAGACGCGGGGGCCCTCCTCGAATTGAAGACCCTCACGGGAATGGCCGTACGCTTCCCGGGGGCAGAACCCCGGGCGCTGTTGGCCGGACAAAGCGCTGTCGCCTTCGAGGACTTATAGGGGAAGGTTGGGCTCGCCATGCGAGTCTTTTCCTCCCTCTGCCTCGAAACCTTAGGCGGGCGCTGCGGCTTCGGAGGCGGGGGGGCCTCTTTTCGAGGAACCACCGTCTCCGAGCCACTCTCTCCACCTCGGGGCGTGGGCGAAGGAGCCGAAGCTCCTTTGTTGCTGTCCTCCTTTCGGGGGACAGCTTTAGGAACCCCGGAAGATGGCCTAGCGACCATCTTCAGGGGTGTTGCCTCCTGTGAGTCTAACGACTCGGTGGAGGCGCGTGGCCGTTTCGCCTTGCGGGAAACGGTCACGCTGGGGGAAGAGGGGGGAGCCCTGGTTTTAGCCGGGGCTGGGTATGAACCCTTTTTGCCGCCAGCTTTACCAGGGGAGCGCCCGGGTTGGGTAGAGCCCGCAGAAGGGCTCCGAATGGGCGCGGAAACAACCATGCTCGTTGGCCTGGATGGGCCAGGAGCAGAGGGTGCCTTTCGAACTACTGAGGCATATGACGTCCCAGGCAGAGCTAGGCGCACCAGGACCAAGTCCTTAGCCTCGCGGAATGAGAGTCTATCCTGGGCCTGAACGGCCAGGATTTCTTTCTCCAGGAGATATGCACCACATTGCTTCGAAGAAGCAGGGTGCGGATCTCCGCAATTGACACACTTGGCCACACACGATTTGAACTTATCGTGTGCGACCTTGGAGCAATTTACACAGACTTCGGGTGACCCCCACTTTGCACGTCTACATGAGCGATTCGTATGGCCGAAGCGGTGACAGTAATAGCACCGCCGCGGCAGTGGCACGAATGCCTTCACGCGGTAGCGGTACCAACCGGCACGCACCGACTCAGGGAGCTTGTCACAGTCGAACGTGACGAAGAGTGTAGGGGTGGGTCTCGAAGCCCCTCCCTGTTTTCTCATCACACGTTCGACCTTGACCGCCCCATGGTCGGCCAGCTCTAGGGTGATGTCCTCAATGGAGTAGTCAACGAGTTCCCTCGCATAAACTACTCCTTTCACAAAGTTCATGGTAGAGTGCGGCGTCACACTCACCGGGGTGCCATGAAGTGTCCGAAGAGCACTTATCTTGGCCGCCTCAGTGGGATTCGCCGCATTTGCCAGAAGGCTGCCGTCCGAGAAACGGGTCACCTTCGGCTCTCTACCAATTGCACTAGCTAATCCTCTCCTCTGATGGATCATGTTGCCCTTGGACAACATGGTGCCATCAGTGGAGCGAATAACGAGGAAGCGTTTGAAGCCAGCGGGCTCGAAAACGCCAGGTAACCTCTGAATGAGGGGCCCCGATGTCATCGAGGCTCCGCCCTGTGCACTCTTGGTCTTAGTCAGGGGCTCCGCACACGAGGGGGTAGAGGGGCCGGATGTGCCGATCTTGGCTTGGTCGCCTACCAAAGTGGCAGCAGACCCATCCGTCCCCGCAGCCCCGGCGGATGGAGAGGAGCCCCGAGTCTTTTTCGTCCTTTTAGTCTTTTTCTTTTTTGGAGAGGAGGGCGGGGAATGAATCCGCTTTTCACCTCCGCCGGCAGAAGCCCCTAGGCCAGATGGACCGCGCGAATAACAAGGAAGCGTTTGAAGCCATCAGGCTCGAAAATGCCACGTAGCCTCTGAAGGAGGAGCCCCGATATAATCAAGGCTCCGCTCTGCCCCCTTTTGGTCTTAGTCTGGGACTCCCCACCCAGGGTAGCAATGGGACCGGATGTGCTGATCTTGGCTTGGTTGCTTACCGAAATGGCAGCAGACCCGGCCGACCTTGCAGCTCCGGCGGAAAATGAGCCCTGAGTCTTTTTAGTCTTCTTTTCCTTTTAGTTGATGTGGGTGGGGAATGAACCCACTTTTCTCCTCAGCTGGCTGGAGCCCCTAGGCCAGATCCTCCTCTGAAATGGAGAAGGTTTTGGCTGCCACAGGGGCACCAGCCAGCAGGGGGGAGATTCCTCCTTTTCTTGTAAGGCCTCAGAGGCACAAGCAGTCAGAGGAGGAATCTGCACAGGGCTGGACTCGGGTTCTGTGCTTAGCACTGAGCCTGTGTTCAACGCCGTGGAAGGTCCTACCATCTGGGGCTGGGTCACCTCAGGAACCATGTCTATCTCAAAGGAAGGGGGGGGGGCTCAATGTGGCCATTCCCCCCCCCCCCCCAACCTCACTGATCCCATTTGAGGAACCTTTTTTTCTTGTCTTGGCAGAAGGGGGCAAATATACTCACCCTTGAAAGTTACTTGCACACATATGCAGAACATCAGGGGGTGATGGGCCATCCAATCCCTCACCCCTCACTATGCAAGGAGTGAGTACAGGGCCGGCAAAGCCAGCTGCCACCATTTGAGGCCACTCCACCTGCCTAGTGGCCTGGCAGCCCATCAGCATGGGCTCGGCGTAAAATAGCTAGAGATTAAAAGGAGAAAGAGGATGTGAGGAAGGTGTGGGTTGGGATGAAGCAGGTTGTTAATAACCCACCACCCCAGATCAGAGCACTCAAGAGTGAGGGAACGCTGTTCCCTTCCCTCCTCAGCTCTGATCCAGGATAGTTGGGTGAGAAGAAGCTGGTCGGCATCTACCCTGTGAAATTAGAGGCCATCCAGAGAAAGTTGTGGGAGAGGTTGTAGGGAGAGTGAGGAAATAGGGTAAAAATGCAGGCTGTCAGAAAGAAGAGGCTAAGCTGGAGCTAGATGGGGCAATGGGTCCTGTCACCACAGTGACCAGGAAGGCAAATCACCGTGTTTCTTACAGGGAGCTCCTAAGTGAGCTAGAATAGTGTTTTAAAGTGCATTCAAAAGATAATTTGCCAAATTTAAATGAATATGATAGGATTGAATAGAGCAACTTGTAAGTTTATAGAATGCTTTGAGTATAATTTTTTGACTTGATTTGTTAATAAGCCAATTAGATCTGGTTCTTTCAAATGATGATGACTTGGTTCAGGAATTGACTATCTGGGAAGCATTTGGAAATTGTGATGATCAGATGGTTCATTTTAACTTGGGAATAATGAAAGGTACAACATCAACAAACTCCACAAAAACTCCAAATTTTTATAGGGAAAATTACAATAAATTAAGAAACTTGCTAAATCAGATTAGGTGGGATATAGAATTCAGGGGGAAGAATACTTGAGATGTGGGACACTTTTAAAACTATATATACTAAACAATGACCAAGAGCAGTGTATTCCAATGAAGGCTATTAGGAAGAAATGTAGGAAGCCATTGTGGTGGAATCAGAAGATAGATAGGAAAATTTCTGAAAAGAAAAGGGCATACCAGAGATTAGAGAGAGAAAGTACATTTGACAATTTAAGTCATTATAGGTCAATCAGAAATGAGCTAAATAAGATTATTAAGAAAAGCAAAAGGGCAGTAGAAACTAAATTAGCTCAAAATAATAATAAAGATCCAAGAAAATTCTTTAGCTATAAGAGAATTAATGACAAATCTAACAGTGATAAAATTGGGCCTATTAGATATGAAAGGATTTTGAAAGAATCTGATGAGGAAATAGTAGAGGTTCTTAATGATAATTTTTCTTCAGTATTTACACAAGAGAATCCAGATATATTAATTGATGATAATTCTAGGTCCAAGAAAGTAGTGTTGAATACCATTAATGTGAAAGTAGTGTTGAATACCATTAATGTTAACAGGGAAGTAATTAAAGGGCTTATATTGGAGTTAAATACTAGCGAGTCATCTGGCCCAGACAACACTCATTCTAGGTTACTCAAAGGTGTAGATACTATTGCAGTAGCTCTTGAGAAGACATTTTGTAGATCAATAGAGTTTGTAGAATTACCTTATTATTGGAAATTAGCGAATTTTGTGCCAATTTTTAAAAAGGGAAGTAAAGAGGACCAGAATACTTTAGGCCGGTAAGCTTAACTTTCATAGTTTGTAAAATTCTTGAGTGGATATTTAAGAAGGGGATTTCTGACCATCTAGAATGTGGTAGGTAAATAAATAATGCTCAGCATGGGTTTAGAAGAGATAGATTGTGTTTAACAAATTCAAAGGATTTTATGGATTATGTTACTAAACAATTAGATAAGGGAGAAAATGTTGATATAATTTACTTAAATTTTAGCAAAGCTTTTGATAAGGTTCCACATAGGAGACTAGTTTACAAATTAAAAATACATAGGATATGTGGTAAAGTTTTGAATTGGATAGCAGAATGGCTGAAAGACAGGAAACAGAGGTGCTGAATGGGGTGAGGTCACATTGGAGGGATGTTATCAGTGGCATACCTAAGAGATCCGTTGTAGACCCTTTATTATTCATATTTATATAGATGATCTTGGGGAGTCTGTAAATAGCATTGTCAATTTTTGCTGATGATACTAAATTGGCAGTTGTAGTCAAAGAAGTTGAGGGTAGCTTTAAAGTGCAGAGTGACTTAAATAAGTTATTAGTTTGGGCTTAGAAGTGGCAGATGACTTTTAACCTTAAAAAATGCAAAGTTCTTAACATGGGAAGGGATAATAGAGAATTTAGCAATGAAAAGGATGGGCATTGGCTGAATTCATTTGAGGATGAGGACTTAGGTGTAGTAGTAGATAGGTCACTGAAGTGTTTGAAGCAGTGTATTGAGGCAAAAAATAGAGCAAATAAGGTGCTAGGATACATTAAGAATGTTAGCAACAAGAGTAAAGAGGTTATCCTTAAACTCTACAACTTGTATGTCAGGCCTCATTTAGAGTACTGTATACAAGCATGGTCACTGCATTTTAGACATGACATCAACCTGCTAGAGTCAGTACAAAGGAGGGCAACAAAAATAATACCTTCCCTGAAGCACCTTGAATATGAAGATAGACTGAGCATATTAAATATGTTCTCATTTGAAAGATGTGTGAGGGGAGATATGATTGAGCTTTTTAAAATCTGTTCTGGGATAGATAAGTTAGATTTTAGCAAGTTATTTGAGTTGGAAGGTATTAATAGGACTAGGAGTCATCACTTAAAAATGAAAAAAACAGAGGTGTAGGTTGGATGTTGGAAAATATTTTTTTCACCAATAGTGACTGGTAGATTACTG
Organism: Ceratothoa steindachneri; assembly: GCA_963969495.1. Lineage (NCBI taxonomy): Eukaryota > Metazoa > Arthropoda > Malacostraca > Isopoda > Cymothoidae > Ceratothoa > Ceratothoa steindachneri. The sequence continues at coordinate 15,641,378 of OZ018322.1, read as the reverse complement.
GAATAGTTTGCCATCTGAGACAGTAGACAGTCCAAACTTGAATGTTTTCAGACACAAAATAGATGATTATATGGGGGAGGCAGGGTTAACTTTTTTGGGGGGGGGGGGGGATTCTGGACTTATTCCTTTGGATGCAGTTTTCTATTATTGTATATTAGGATTGATTTGGGTTTTGACGAGTCTTGATGATGATGCTTTTTGTTTTTAACACATTCCTGTGGATGGTTCTAATTGTATATTGTAGATGCATGATCTGACACAATCCTATGGATGCATTTTGTGGGTGGGTTTTGAGAGATCAGGATGACCTTTGATAGGCCCTTGTGACTTTTGTCATCTGTGAAATTATGTTATGTTATGTTACCTCTGCTGCTATCACAGAGGGCAAAATTATCATTTGTATGGATTCTGGTTTTGCCCAGGCAATTTTCATAATGCCAAGATACTTTTGAAGTATCAGCTTTTAATTTTATTTTAGGAAATAAAATTTTCTTTAACAAAAACTTATTTTGACCCTTTTCTGAAACTATATACATACAAAAAGCCATTGTAAAACTAATGGGTTTGAAATTGAAATGAAAATTCACAATACTTCAAGATGGTACAACAGCAGCAGAAAAACACATTTCCAGATCAGAGTTTCCAGATTTATGCATGTCTGCAATTTCATCAGTATTTTCTTTATGTTTATGGTAAATAAAATTTTCATTATCCACAAATTTATCTTCATGTTTTTCTCATCTAAAACTTTCAACTTTGTTGAAATGAAAATGAAATGAGTATAAACTTACAAATATTTATAAATCTGAGTTCCCAGACATGTGTTCATCCACAAATCAGTGCTGTCAGATAGATGTATACATGCATATATTTCAAGCTCAGAGTTGCCAGAAAAAATATTCCAATAGCAGTAATGAGTTATCCAGAGAGAGATAAAAGTGATGGCCAACCAGAAAAAAAGACTTTAAATAGACCTAATTTTAGGTTAAAGTTTACTGATATCAAATGCAAAATCTCTAACCATGAACATACAATAGGTTTGTGTGAAAATTAGTAACATCATATGTTGTTGTGACTGCGCAAATTTTTCAAGAACCTTATGCAGTAGAAAAATTAATTCTGTCAGAAGCATTAAGGAACCAATTACCTTGGAAGAAAGTAATTTCTTACAAGATGAAGATGATGAATGGCAATCAAAACCTCTCTGTTGATGCTTATTAATGGAGAGAATAGTTGGTGTTGAGCTAGCATTGTTTTCCCACTCTCGTCCCTCCACCTGCCAAACACAAACAAGCTTCAAAAGGGGTACATCCTAAAAAGTAGAAACACCATACCAACATTGAGCAAAATTAAGCAACATTCCATGCAGTTAGTCATCAGATGAAGACATGATTTGAACCAACATTGGTATAAAAACTTTATACCAAAAAAGAAATTTCCAAAACACATTCGGTTTTAGACAAATCTACCTGAGCTTTCAACTATTTTATCCTCTCATGTATGTATTGAAGATGCAGCTCTCTCATCCAGCTTTCTAAACAGAGATAAATACTCAATTTATATACCTTTTCTTATTTGCCTTTACTTCTATGAAGAGTTTCCTTTTCCATTTTATACTTATAAGTATAAGTTCAAATTTTTAGACATTTTTCCAACCAAAAGAAAAAACTTAAATTATTTTGTTACCTTATCCAAGTCTTCCTCTTTGATGGTGACTTTATATTCTGTTTGGTCTTCCTCAGTAGAAGGAGAAGCCTGAAAGTCAGTCATTAATTATGTTTTTATCTTTTCCAGAAATTGTATATCTTCCAGTCAGATGTATAGTTAAGAGAGCTATTTCTTTTATGGAAACTAACTAATATATGCATCCTATGTCTATATAAATTGGAAGAGGTCAACTTAACTTAGGAAGCAAACAAACATGGATTTCAACTTCACATACTCAAATCTAGATCTATTTGAAAAAGAAATTACAGGAATCTCTTTATGTCAAAGGAAAAACGATGCTCAATTGAATAAAAAAAGAAGGAAAAAGGAGAAGGAATATAAATGGAAAATTACAATGAGAAAAAGTCAAAGAATGAATGTACAACTAACTCCCCCCAAACAAAAAACTTTAAATATTATTTCCAATAAAAAAATACAACAAACAAAATCAACTAAAAAAAAAAAGCCCCAGAGGCACTCCACAGTAGCCCAAGGGAGGTCCACCTTCTCCCAAAATGCTACCACACCTTAATTGGGTATTTAGGAGCCAGCAAAAGGAACAAGCAGTAGTCACCCCACTGATCAAAGTACTGAGACAAGTATCAACCACGTACAAAACATACAAAGGCTAGGACAGTTACCCCAAAAGTGGCATAAAGTCTATATGAGCAAGTAGTCCAGGGGACCAAGCACTCATCAGGGTAAGGTTGGGAAAGAGTTCCAACAGATGGCACCAGGACATTGGGGGACAGGTCCAGTTGGGGTACAATGACAACTTTAAATTCTCCACCAGTGTCTCCAATGGATGCGGGGGGTGGGGGGGGAGGCAGTAGAAGGGAAAGAGGAGGATAGGAAGAAAGCAGTCACATTAAATGAAATGCCATCATCACCCAAGGATGGTGCCCAGAGAGAGGGGTGGGGTGAATGACAAATACACACACACATGCAGCTACCCTGACCACATAGGTATTCATGGATTTTCGGAAGCTGGTTGCTGACTAGCCAGCAAAATTAGCTGCAGCCAAAAAATCAGGTAAGGAGAAGATTGTAAAGAAAGGTGAGAAAAGGGTAAAGTGGATGTCTAGATGTTTAAAAAAATAAAACAGTAGTTTCAGACTACCATAGGTACTAAGGCTGTATTTTCCCCCATTCAAATTTAAAGTGCAATAACAGTGAGGCCAAATCACTCAGTAAGTTTGTAAGGAAAGATATGTAAAGAAAGTGATGTTAAAGGAAGTGAAAATGCATGGGAAATATATAGCTGCATATCCCCTGTGGCTTTGGTGTTGGGTGGGTAAACTAAAGATGCTGGAGCTAGGATTGCCCACAAGATTCCAATGTCACCTGGCATCCCCTTGTGGATGTGTAAATGGGATAAGGAAAATTTGACAAGACAGTTAGAAAGAGAAAAGGATGAGAAGAATGCAGAAATGTTCAAGCTCAAGAGTTCAACTGGAATCAACCAACCCCTGCTCCCTAATGGGGCATCTACCCTGTAAAATTAACTGTCAGCCACAAAAAATAAACGAGACGAGGCTTGGAAAGAAAGCTTAAAAAAAATAGTAAAATGGAATTGGCTAGAATGAATAAAGTCTAGGTAGACAAACTAACTTGAGACTGCCAGGGCACTGGAGCTGGGAGGGTGCCACTGAGAGCATATTGTTACTCCAGCTGTCAGGTTTAACAGTCTACATGTGCCAAGCCTTTGCAGGGTTATTATAAACAAAATAACATAGATCTTATATAGCTACACTGCAGTTTGTACTAGAAATATATAGGAGATCAGATATTTGCCTCATTACCCAACAGCTGTTTTGGAGTTATGGTACCAATGTAAATTTAGTAATTGATAATTGGCTCTAATCTTGGACGAGCCCCTCAAATATGGCTGAAGTAAAAATAACTTCTACAATAACTTACTGCCATATCCATATTACTATCATAGATTTCATCATCTTCAATGTCTTCTTTTTTGACATCACCAAAAGTGAGGTCTGGATTAACAAATATGGGAAGTTCTGACTTTGAACTGCTAAGAGAGCTTTCTGATCGTTCTGTAAAATAAATATTGGGGTTATAGCCTAGTAGGGTGGAAAGTACCATACCCTAGTTTAGATAAGTTTAGCCACAATGTGTACAGTTAGTCACTGGATGGTGGAGCTATTCAGGATGAATGAGGTGTGGCCGAGATATAATGTAGCATATGGTATATACTCGTAGCATACATACATTAAATTTACTGTATGCACCAAAAGAGAGAATAATTGGATAGTGGCAATAGGCAGTCAAAGATCACCTCCAGATTTTGCTGGAGTATTTACAGAAGAGAAATAAACAATTTAATTTATAATAATTATAGATCAGGGAAAGCAGTGTTTAAAACCATTAATGTATATAGGGAAACCATTAAAATATTTGTAATTGAGTTAAATATTAGCAAGGCATCAGCTTTGATATTTAATCTAGGTTCCCTACAGAAAAGGATAGAAAATATTGCACAAGGCTTAGGAAGATATATATTAGATCACTAGAGTTTGGAGAAATACCCAATGATTGGAAAAGAGAAAAAATCACATATTTTTTAGGTTGCGAAGATCCAAATAACTTTAGACCAGAAAGCTTAACTTCTATAGCCTGAAAAATTTATAGTAAATAGTTAACAAGGATTTCAGATCATCTAGAGAGTAGGGAGTTATTTAGTTATGTGCAAGTATATCATGTTTAACAAACTTAGAGGAATTTCTAGATTATACTTACTCTCCTTGATGGAGATATAATTCCATATAAAATTTGAACAATTTTATGCCTGCTTTATATTTAAGTAGATTTACTTAGTTGACAACCACCCCCCCACCTCTCTTCTGTGAGGTAGCAGTCCCTAGGAAGGCTACTACACTCCCTGGTTGGGTTCACAGGTCTCTAAGTTAGGAGATATTGTGTGTAGTGCATGCTTGTATGAGGTTTGGGCAGTCTATGTGTTTGCACCAGATGCTTTGGTTCCATCTGGTGCATGTTGGTGTCTGGGTAAGGTTTCTTTTGTGTTTGTATTGTTGGAGTATAGTGGAGTGGCCTGACCTGAGTTGAGATAAGATTACTCTATGTAATGATTACTCTGATAGGTTTATTGAGAGAGAGGGGCTCATTTAGGATGTTTGGTGGTAGTGTGTTCATTTACCTTATGGTGAAGGTAGTGTGGATGTGTTTGGTGAAGTTCAAGTAGGAAGTTGGGGAGAGAGGTTATTGTAGAGGTGTTGGAGGTAGTGTGCTGGGCCTTTTTTTAATGGTGTCTGGGTGGTGAGCACTATGGGGTCAAATAGTGGTTGGGGTGGGGAGGGGTTAGTGCTCTTCTGAAGTGTTGGGTTCCAATCATATCTAGGTGTATTTTGATTGGGAGTATTTTTATTTCAACATGTAGTCATGGCAAAAATTTTGAGACTGCAATGTATATTATTTCATAATGGAAATTAATAGAACTAATCAAACAGTGCCTTTTGTTTTAGTATGTTTGTATCATAATTTGAAGTGAAACATTAAAAGGTTTGAGCCCAAAACCATTTAATTAATAAATACTGTCCATTTAATTGATGAGGACAGTCAATATTTACAAATCTCTTCTTCTTCAGAAGTTCAATTCCATTTGTCACACTGATGACCAAATTTGTGATTATATCTAGATCGATATTGCTCCATTTTTGTTCAATAACACTTGCAACTTACTGCTCACAATTTGATGGCTTCTGTTTATCAACCTATAGTTTGATTATCATCCACAAATTCTCAATTGGGTTCAAATCTGGCTAAATCCTGTTATTGCTTTGTTAAATGTGTGCCATCATGCTGAAAAATACAGTTATCATCCCCAAATTTGAAGTGTTGGGAAAAGGTGCTGATGAAACAGGTTTTGGTACCATTTAATTCATGGTAGTATTCTTGGACAAAATTGTTAAATGCTGCCTCAATATGCACATTGAAGCATTCATACTTGTTTCTTTCCAATCAAGTTTGCCATTGGAGGTGATCCAATCCTTGAGCTAGATAGAACCTTACCAGGAGGTGAGCTTAAGATTCATTTGAAGCTCTTTGGCATCCAGAAGACTTCTTCACAGTAATGGACCTAGTCTTTTTAGGTCATTAATGATCCTAAAGATGGTGCTCTTTGATGTAATACCCTTATCTACTATCTCCTTGGATTTCAGGCCACTTTGGTGCAGAACAACAATAGCTGCAGCATTTCTGGAATTGAAAATGATTCAAGCTTTTATTTTTTTATGAACAAATATTACTAAATAGATTATTATTACACAACACCATTCATTCAACCCATATTTGTCATCATTTTACCCTTTGGATCACATAGAATAGGTCCAATTACTGAAACTCGCCTCTTAATGGAAAAAGACTAATGTGATTTTGGATTCAGGCAAGGAATGCAGTTTTTTTTTTGTATTATTATTTTTGAAATGCTGTCATTTTAATAAACCTGCAATAATTTGAAATATTATAATAAATATCCCTATCACATAAATTTTAAAAACAAATAAAGAAAAAATTATATATTACTATCAAAACATTTGGCCATGACTGTATGTGTTGGGTTGGTATGCTGTATGTACATCGTTTAATTGTTTTGTGAGCTTTGGAGTTTATTCGTGTGAGATTTGGCTGTGGTTGGGTACCATTCTGTTGCTGCATAGGAAGAGAATGTTAATGCCATTATTATTATTATTATTATATTAGGTGTTTTATCACTGTAGACACCATACGGTGATTCAAAGGTGAATCTATAGTAGAATTATATGGCTAAAATTTACGGAATATAAGAAGCAATCTGGAGTATACAAGGTGTCCGAGAAAAAAGTTAACCGTGCTTTGAATTAGTATAACTCAAAACCTATTAGAGATTTTTGAGTCCCTCAAAACGAATCAAATTTACCAACTATTTATTTGTCGATTCTGGAAATTTCATTAAATTCCCTTCTATGATATTGATACACTAATGGGTTTAGTGGAGGCTATCAAAATTATGTTTGCGCAAGGAAGTAAAATAATGAAACTTCAAAGTTTAAAATCAACAAATATATTTAAATCCATTTTTAGTGTTAAGGTGGAATTGAATGGAATTGAGTGTTTGGCTTTAATAGATTCTGGATGCAAGGCGAGCTTGGTGTATAAAGATGTGTATGACAAGGTTAGCGAGAAAGCCCTCCTGTCTGAGTGCAAGGGTAGTTTGGTAGGTATTGGTAATAGGAGAGTGCCTGTGATTGGAATGATAAGGTCAGCTGTTCGAATGCATGGTATGATGATGAATGAATGTGAATTTTCTGTGATTGATAAGGTGAGTAGTGAGTATGGTGTGATTTTGGGGCATGATTTTATGAAAATGAATCGTATGGTTGTGCATCCTGCGAGTGATCAGATTGAGAGATTGGTAAAAATGGGGTGTATAAGTTGTATGTAGGGAAAGATGGTAGCGTTTTGAGGAGTGTGTTTACTGGTATTGAGGTGACTGCTATGGAGAATGTAAGGCTCGTGAAGGGTGAAAGGGTGTCTGTTAGAGTGAGTTGGAGTAAGGATGTTAGTTTGAATGTGGGTGAGAACACTGTGATATTGGATGGAAAGGATGCATATTATAAGGTAAGGCGTGTTGCTTGTGTGTTTGATGGCTTGATGAGAATGAATGATCCTTTTGTATGTGTGCAGGCGGACCCCAGTGTGAAAGGGCAGGTGAGGGGAATCCAAGTCGGAGATGTACTGGGCCACTTCTCCACTGTCAATGAGGTAGGTATGGATGATAGTACGGATGTCAGGGTGAATGTTGCAGGTGAAGAGACGTGTGAATGGACGTATAATGATGTGAAGAGCATGGTGGAATTGGATTGATATTTAACTGAGTATGAAAGGGAGGATGTGTATCGAATGATATTTGAACGAAAGGGAGCCCTCAGTAAGGGTGATCTGGATTTTGGGGTTGCAAAGCTCCCGGAATTCAAGATTGTCCTGAAGGAGGACTCCCCAATCTATCAGCGGCCAAGGCATTTCCCACGTACGGTTGCTGATGAGATTGAGGAGCAGTGCTTGGAATTGGAGCAATTGGGGGTGATTGAAGAGAGCGAGAGTGCATGGAATAGTCCAATTGTACCTGTACGTAAGCCGGATGGAAGATTGCGTCTGTGTGTGGATTATCGAAAGGTGAATGAAAAGACTGTGAAAGAAAGGTTTCCGATGTGTGTGGTATCTGAGTGTGTGTATAGTATGCATGGGATGGAGTGGTTTACGAAGCTGGATCTGGTACGGGGGTATTACCAGATGCCCATTGCTGAGGAGAGCCAGCCAGTAAATGCCTTCTCTTCCTCAAAGAGGCATTACCAGTTCCAGAACCTCAGCTTTGGGTTGGCTAATGCTCCCGGAGTCTTCCAGCTGGCAATGAATGTTGTGTTGAGTAACTTTGCGAGTAAGAATGTGATTGCGTTTATAGATGATATTTTGATTATGACTGAGACTTTTGAGGAGCATATGAGATTGGTGAATGATGTGTTGAGAACGTTGGAGAGTGTTGGTGTGAATGGTTTGCCAAAGAAGTGGAATTCCTTGGGCATATGGTGAGTGAGAATGGGTTGCGAAAATCACCGAAGTATGTTGAGAAGGTGCGAATGTTTCCTAAACCGGTGACTGTGAAGCAACTGAAGTCGTTTTGGGGTTTGATTGAGTTCCAGCGAAAGTTTATACGTGATTGTTCTGGTGTGAGTAAGCCTCTGACTGAGTGGATGGGCAAGAAAGGTAGTACGGTTGTCAAGTGGAATGATAAGATGAATGAGGCGTATGAGAGACTGAAAGAGGCGGCGGCTGAAAATGTTGAATTGGCTTACCCAGATTATAGTGTAAATGCTAAAATGCTTGAATTGTATACAGATACGAGTGGGTATTGTATGGGAGGTTTTCTGATGCAAGAGCAGCGTTTGAATGGAGAGAATGTCAGGCGAATAATTGGGTATGTATCCAAGGCTATGAATGTTGCAGAACGAAAGTATTCGACTGTGGAGCGAGAGTTGGCTGCAATAAGGTATTGTTTGAAAGTGTTGCGTACGTTTTTGTATGGTGTGAGGTTTGTGATCAAAACAGATCATCAACCTCTTGTGTATCGGCAGCATATGAAGTGGGCTGATAGTAGGATTGCAAGGACTTTGGAAGATTTGAGTGACTTTGACTATGTGATTGAATATGTGCCTGGTGAACGGAATGGAGTGGCTGATTTGATGTCAAGGTATCCTGGTACGAATGATGAAAATGTGTGTGGAGTGAGTGATCCTGAGTATTTGCCAAAGGGATTATGAATGGAAAAGAGAGTAAGGGTGGTGGTGATTCCTTGTTTGAGAGTGTATGGAATGGTTTGCAAGATTTGAAGAGTGATGGAGTAGACGTGAGAGTGCCAGATAGTGTAGATGATTTAAGGAAGGAGGTAATGAATGAAGTGTGTAGGAAGCCTGAAAGCATTGGTATGGCAAAGGTGCGGAACTTCATGAAAGAATTGAGAGCGATGTGTATGCAAGGGGTCCCGCCATTTCAGGAAGTGTTGATTGTAGTGAGTCGTTTGTATGGAGTGATTGTTTATGTGCACTTTGGTGGTGAGAGGCCGATTGTGTACAAGGATGAGAAGATGAAGGGTTTGAATCCTAATGTGGTACATCTGCAATGTTTGAGCAGTGTGCAATATAATTGGGTGATTGAAAAGTGTTCATATATAAGAGAGAAGAATGATTGTCTGGATGAAGATGAGCATGTGGTGAGTGATGATATGGGAGTTAATGATAGTGTGGATATCAGTGCTGATGTTGGTGTGCTTGTTCCTTCTGTGTATTGCGAACATGGTGGACCTGATATGATGGAAGCGAGAGTGAAAGTTGGTGAAAGGTTGTTCTGTGGTTTGATTGATACTGGAGCGCAGGTGTCTTTAGTGAATGAGAGGATTCTGAGTAAGTATGATGAGTTTAAATGTCGCGGATAAGTGATGAGTTTAACTGTCGCGGATAAGTGGATTAGGGAATGGCATGATAGTGGCATGGGAACAGGTTTGTCTGAAAGTGAGTTTGGGTAATGGTGTGAATGTGAAGCATGACTTTGTGATTCTGAAGGATGAGCAAATGCCGTGTTGTTTCTTGCTTGATGTAGACTTTATGAGATTGAATGTGATAGTATGGATCTGTCTGGGAAAGAGCTAGTCTTAGTCTCGAGGAGTAGAAAGCGTACAAAGAAGAGTGAAAGGAAGAATGCAAGTACGAATGAAAGTAAGTCTGAGCAGAGTGTTTCTGGTATGGGGGATCTTGAAAGAGAGATTGAGTTTTTGCGTAAACAGGTGAGTGATTTGGCTGGTATAAGTAGACGAGTGAGTGAGCTGCCTGTGCCTGATTTTTCTGGTTTTGGGAACAGTATGAATGATAGTGTGTTTGGGCAGAATGAACCTAGTGTGGCTGATTTTTCGGGTTTTATGAATGGTAATAGTAGGGGTGAGTTTGATGTAGTGAATGATGAAGTGGCTGATTTTTCAGGTTTCTGGTGGGAACCAGTCGAAGAGGTTTCTGGTATGCCTGTTTCGAATACAGGGGATGTGAGTGACCTGTCTGTTTCGCAAGAATGTACTTTGAGTTGGATGAGAGCTGTGAGTGAGGAGCTGATGAATGGGGGTATGATGAGTGAAGGTTCTGAACGGAAGAGTATTAAAGAATTCTTTCGTGAGATGGGAGAACTCTTAATGAGGGCTAAAGATGTGGTGGACGATATGATAAATAGTGACGATGAGACTGACAGGATGACTGACGAACAAACCCGACCAATTGCTACGCGTAGCCAGGGACCAGTAGAAGAGTGTGAATGGGTGCAGAAGGGTGCGATTGAGCACAAGTGGTACCGTGAAGAGTGATTGAAAGGGTTTTGTGAGTGGCTGGTCGAATGGCTTAAGGAAGGAGGGGTGTGGTGGAGCGAATGTGAGTGTGTGTAAAAGGGCCATTCTCCCACCCCTTTTCTCAGTACCCTCTCCCTCCCTCTGTAAGAATGTGTGTGAATGGGAATGGGTTTGTTTTGTTTTTGTTTATTTTATGTATAAAATGATTACCATTTTTTTCTTTCTTTCCAGGCGCCATATTCTGGAAAGATAGTAGCTAGTTTTGATATATAATTAAAACAAAAAGGTACTTTGTTTAAAATAATCTTTTATCAAAGGATTGTATTTTGAGGCTTGTTTGGATTTACATTTAGAGGTAAGCTAGTCGATAAATTTACTCGGGTAATGCCCACTTATTAGTTTCCCTTCCATGTATAAGTAAATGGGTCATAAACGGAGGATATATCTCTTCTACAGAGAGTGGAAGCGTGGACTGACGGCAAGAGGGGTTCTCTAGACGAGTGCTCCGCCCAGCCCTGAGACGGAGGGCTTTCGTACCTCGCTAGACACCTGGACCACCATACCCGAATTGGTTGACAATCCTGCCTCCTTTTATGTTAGCCTACTACCACCCACCTCCAGCACACAAGTGATAGCGTGTGCCCCTTTTCGTTCGGTTGTTGCTGTGTTTTTTTATGTTTTGTGTAGATATATAAGTAAATTTGTTGTATTCACCTGTTAGAAAATTCTCTTTTGGTATCCCATTTGGATTGGGAAATTTGGCCTCATTTTGAAGTGTGCACACTTCCCTTGGAAATATAAATTGCTGTAAATATAACTGTATTCTTTTGTAAGTAAAGGGACTGTATATACAATCCGTTTCATTCTCCCTCGATTTCTCACGTCCAGACAGTGTAGGAAGCGGGTTGGATCGATTGGGATTAGAGATATATTTTCGGCCCGCTACAACGTCCCAGGAAGAGTCGGGCGCACCAGGACCAAGTCCTTAGCCTCGCAGAATAAGATTTGATCCTGTGCCTGAATGGCCAGGATTTCTTTCTTGAGGAGATATGCACCACATTGCTTCGAAGAAGCAGGGTGCGTCTCTCCGCAATTGACACACTTGGCTACACATGATTTAGACTTATCGTGTGTGGCCTTGGAGCAATTTACACAGACTTCGGGTGACCCAGACTTTGCACGTATACCAGAACGATTTGTATGGCCAAAGCGGTGACAGTTATAGCACCTCTGCAGCAGTGGCACAAATGCCTTCACGCGGTAGCGGTACCAACCAGCACACACCGACTCAGGGAGCTTGTCACAGTCTAACTTGATGAAGAGTGTAGGGGGTGGGTCTCGAGGCCCCTCGTTTTCTCATCACACGTTCAACCTTGACCAGCCCCATGGTCGGCCAGCTCTAAGGTGATGTCCTCAATGGAATAGTCAATGAGTTCTCTCGCATAAACTACACCTTTCACAAAGTTCATGGTAAAGTGCAGCATCACACTCACCGGGGTGCCATGAAGTGTCCGAAGAGCACTTATCTTGGCCGCCTCAGCGGGATTTGCAGCATTCGCCAGAAGTCTCCCATCCGAGAAACGGGTCATCTTCGGCTCTCTACCAATTGCACTAGCTAATCCTCTCCCCTGATGGATCATGTTGCCCTTGGCCAACATGGTGCCATCAGTGGATCAAATAATGAGGAAGCGTTTGAAGCCAGCGGGCTCGAAAATGGCAGGTAACCTCTGAATGAGGGGCCCAGATGTCATTGAGGCTCCGCCCTGTACACTTTTGGTCTTTGTCAGGGGCTCCGCAACCAGGGGGGCAGAGGGGCCGGATGTGCCGGTCTTGGCTTGGTCGCTTGCCATAATGGCAGCAGACCCATCCATCCCCGCAGATGGAGAGGAGCCCCGAGTCTTCTTTGTCTTTTTCGTCCTTTTCTTTTTTGGAGAGGAGGGCGGGGAATGAACCCACTTTCACCTCTGCCGGCAGAAGCCCCCAGGCCAGATGGACCGGCCTCAGCCAGGTCCTTCTCCGAAATGGAGAGGTCCTGGTAGTTGTAGGGGCACCTGTCGGAGGAGATCCCTCCCCTCCTTGCACTGCCTCAGAAACCCTAGCCGTTCAAGGAGGTCCTTGCATAGGGGCGGATTCGGGTTCGTTGTTTGACGCTGAGCCCGGATTCCCCCCCCCCCCCCAAGGAAGGCCCTACCATCTGACGCTGGGTTTCCTCAAGGACCATGTCTATCACAGGAGGGGCTTCCAGTTGGCCATCCCCTCCCAGGACATCGCAGGTCCCCTTGGCAGTGTCACCAGTCTTGTGGCACAGGCCTTGACCCCGGCAAGGTTTAATATTCTTACCAGCAGGTCTTTTGAAGGAAGCGACCGAAGGGGCCTGGCTTCCCTCTCCCCTCTAAGGGGGTTTGCCCTACTGAGCCGCTTCGATGGGGAGTGGCTGGCTATGGGCTGCCTGCTGGTTTTCTTGACAGTCCCCTTGGAAAAAAAGAGGGGACTGCCGCTGGAAAAAGGCAGGGGACTGAAAGCACCTCCAGAAAAGGGGGTGAGGGGAGTCCCCTGCACCCGTAGGTGAAGGAGTAAGCCTCCTATCCGGTTAGAGAAATATGGAGGGTCCCCTGCGCAAGCACAGGGGAGAAGACCTCCATTTTTTCGCTGGAGCTGCCCGAGGGTGGCTCCGTCGTTGTTTCAGGGGGAGTTAAAGGGGTTTGGTTTTTTAAAGATTCATCCATGGGCATGGTGACCCTATTTGTGCCACGGGACGCAATAGCTCATCACCTCTCACAGTTGCCCGCACTGCAAGAGGTGCTTACAGGCCTGGCAGAGCCAGGGACTGCAATTTGGGACCACTCCTCCCACTTGGTGGCCTGGCAGTCCATCGGCATGGCGGCTCCACCTTGGGCATGGCGTAAAATTGATAGAATGTGAAGAGGAGAGGAAAAGGGATGTGAGGAAGGTATGGGTAGGGATGAAGCAGGTTGTTAAAAACCAGCCACCCCAGACCGGAACACAGGGGTTAGGGAACATTGTCCCCTTCCCCCTCAGCCCTGATCCGGGATGGTTCGTTGAGAAGGAGGTCAGCATCTACCCTGTGAAATTAGAGGCTGACCAGAGAAAGTTGTGGGAGAGGTTGTATGAAAAGCGACGAAGTAGGGGAGAAATACAGGCTATGTGAAGGAAGGAAGAGAGGCTAAGCTGCGGCCGGACGGAGCGCAGGATCGCATCAGCACGGCGGCCAGGATGGCAAATCGCTGCGCCCCTTACGGGGAGCCTCTGCATGAGGGGCCCCGACATAATCTAGGCTCCGCTCTGTGCAGTTCTCGTCTTTGTCAGGGATTCTGCACCTGGGAAAACAACGGTGCCGGACGTGCCAATCTTGGCTTGGGTGGTTATCAAAGTGGCAGTAGATCCATCTGTCCCTGTAGCCCCTGCAAAGAGCCAGAGTTCTTTTTGTCCTTTTCCTTTTTTTTTAGGAGAGGAGAGCGGGGAATGAACCCTCTTCTCCCCTCAGCAAGATCCTTATCCGAGATGGAGAAGGTCTTTGGCTGTCACAGGGGATTCAGCCAGAGGAGGAGATCCCTCCTCTCCTTGTAAAGCCTTGGAGACTTAAGGTGTCTGGGGAGGAGCTTAAAACAGGGGCGGACTCGAGTTCAGTGCTTGGTCCTACCGACTGGGGCTGGGTTGCCTTACCTCAGGGACCATATCTATCTTGGAGGGGCTCCATGTGGCCATCCTCCCCAGGACATCACAGGTCCCATTGGTCAGGAAAGATAATGGGGGCACATGCATTGACCCACCCCCTCTAAACTCAATATGCGAGCCTGCAGGTTCTTTATAGGGAAGAGGGTGATGGCCCTTGTCTTCCCTCCTCCTCCAAGGGCTTGGCCCTATCATCCCGCTCCCATCAAGAGTGGTTAATTATGGGCCACCTGCCTATTTTGGCAGTCCCCTTAGAAGGTAAAGGGAAGACTGCTGCTAGAGAAAGGGAGTCGCCAAAGGGCACCTCCAGAGAAGGGGGCAAGAGAGAGTCCCCTACACCCATAGCCAAATGAAAGCAGTAAGCCTCCTTTCCTGTTTTAGAGTTTTGAAGGGTCCCCTGCGAAAGCACAGGGGATGGGAGAAGACCTACATTTCTTTCAATGGAGATGCCCAAGGGCAGCTCTGATGATTTTACAGGGGAAGGTAGAAGATTTCAATGTTTTTTATTCATCATTGGTCATGGTGACACTATCTATTTTACAGGATGCATATGCTAATCACCCCACCCAGTAGCCCACTCTGTGAGGGGTGAGTATGGGGCCAGCAGAACCAGCTACCACCATTTGAGGCCACTCCTCCTGCCTAGTGGCCTGGCAGCCCATCAGCATCGCAGCTCCACCTTAGGCATGGAGTAAAATAGATAGATTGAAATGAGTAAGAAAGGGGATGTGAGGAAAGTGTGGGTATCGATGAAGCAGGTATTAAAAATCCACCACCCCAGACCAGCGCTCTGGAGTGAGGGGATTGTGGTCCTTTCCCCCTCAGCCCTGATCCAGGATAGTTGGGTGAGAGGAGGCTAGTTGAAGTCTACCCTGTGAAATTATAGGTTGACCAGAGGAAGTTGTGGGAGAGGTTGTAGGGAGAGTGAGGAAGTAGGGTAGAAATGCATCTGTCTGAAAGGAGAAGAGGCTAAGCTGGAACTAGACAGGGCACTGAGTCCCATCAACATGGCGGAGAGGAAGGCAAATCACTGTGCCACTTATGAGGAAAAAATAAAGAATAAAGCAGGTTAACTGATCGGAGAAGGAATAACATACCTAAGAACATTAATTATAGGGAATGTGAAGATAATGAAAAGTTTTAAAGTAGTCAGAGAAAACAGAAACAGCCAATAAAACATATGCACAAAAAAACCTAGGTAATAGCAAGAACGAGTCACTAAAAAACTAGCCATCTCAAATGAAATGAGTCAAAATATTTTTTTTAAATGAAAACAATTAAAGACAAAATAAAAAAAAATGCATTAGGTTTTATTCAGTACAGCCAGAATTTGAGTCTGATGATTTAATATTGTAGATTAATCCTCTTGGTCCCGGTTCTGCAGGGTTGAATGATTGTAATTGTATGACTCTTGTCCACAGACTTCGGTCCTGTGCATTTTCCTCTGTAAGTCCCAGTACCCCTATATCTTCTACAACACAGTTTCCTTTTCTTTTGTGTAAATTTTGTAAATATTGTACAATTCCATCTGTGAATATGAAGTTTGGGTGATGGGTAAGTAATATATGTAATGTCATTTACATAGTTATAAGTATGGTGGGTCATTCATGATAAATAAGGCAGCCTAAGTGCTCTCATCTCATTACCTTATAAATCTTTCTGACTCACTCACTAAGTAACCAAATCATGAATGTGACAGCTACATTATATAATTAAATTTTTCCCTTCTATTCATCTTCACATAAGGGGATAAAAAGGAAACTTCTCATCCCATTTATGATTACAGGCTTATAATCATATTTAAGGTAGTTTGAAAGTTTTTTATATCAACCCACCATATGCTTTCTATATTATATAGTTAATTAATATACAACTAAGGCATAGGCAGGTGGAAACGCTGCATCCAATTTTAACAAAGTCAAACTACATCAAGTGTGTTTATACAATGGATGGAATCCTGAATCAGGCCAACTTCTGTATGACTGCTATATTCTATAAATACTTGTGGTTCAGATTCCACATTAAAATTAGTCCCCACAGAGAAGTAAAATGCAATGAAAGAGTGCAGGTCCATGGTAAGATTCCAGCCAAATGATATATTTATTTGATCAATATATACAAGTAAATTAGGCTGTAACAATTTAGTACTCACCAAAATCCATCAAAATTATTAGGGATCTTTTCTTTCACATTCGTGACTCGGGTTAGGGCTTTAAGTTAAATTAAAACTAGAAATTTTAATTTCTTTTCTCTCAAACAAGTTTTTGATCATTTTTTACATTAAAAAATTCTATTGAACTTTACGAAGCCTGAAAATATCACACAATAGTTAAGGATAAGGCTAGAACAAGTTCAACATGTATAAGAATGGAGTAAAATTTGATATGAGACTGGTTTCTTTAGATACAAATATTTAAATCTAGATGCACACTAACATTAAAATAATTGTATATTTTATCTAGACCATTTGATATCTGAGATGTATTAATAGGTTACAAATATAAATAGGTTATCAATAGGGTTATTATATAGGATTTATAAAGGAGATGAATATTAATAAAGCCATAGACTCGCCAATACTGGTATAATTAAGTGAAGTAGAGAGCATTTCCATAACTCACTAAGCCCGGGGAAACGTTTCACTTGAATTGCTTTGTATGCAAATAAAATGTTATTTGAAGAGAATGATTTTCTTTAACTCATTACAAATATAGGACTAATTTCAGAAATTCAGACCATCATTCATCTGTATTTTCGAAATACATGCCTTGCTATGTAGGTAAGGCATATATTTCAAGAACCAATCCAATGCATCTACATACATCAAATCTTCCTTCTAATATATTCATTAGGCCAAATTGCATGAGACATCAATTCTTGGAAGCATACCCAACACAACAAAGTTATTGAATGTTTCAAAGATAAATTTTTTAATCAATTAGTATATGAGCCAATATATTAGATCTAATATTTACAAACAATAATCATTTGGTTCAGGAACTGACTTCCAGAGAAGCATTGGGAAGTAGTGATCATTAGATAGTTCATTTTAACTTAGGAATAAGGCAAAGTGACATCAACAAACACTAATAAAACTCCAAATTTTCATAGAGTGGATTAAGATAAACTTTGAAACATGCTGAATCAGGTTAACTAGGATGTAGAATTCAGCAGTATGAATACTTATAAGATGTGGAATACTTTTAATAATATATTAAGCATAGTCCAGGAGCAGTCTATTCCAATGAAGCAATTATGGTGCATTCTGGGAATAGCTATAAAAATTTCTGAGAAGAAAAGGACATAGCAGAGTTTGAAGATGAAAGGTACTCTTGTGAATCTAAAGCATTATAAGAACATAAGAAAAGAAGGAGACTGCAAAAGACTAGGAATGAGCTAAATAATATTATTAAGAAAAGTAAAAGGATATTGGAAATTACCTAAAAACTCAGAACAACAATAAGGATCCAAGAAAAATCTTTAGCTATTATAAAATCAATAGTAAATCTGACTGGGATAATATAGGGCCTATTAAATAAGGGGAATCTGAACAACTTCAATTATGATATTCTAGTTCAGCGTAGGAGTTAAATACTATCAAAGCATCTGGCTCGAATGACATTCACTCTAAGTTGCTCAAATAAATTATTGCTGCAGCTCTGGAGAAAATATATACTAGATAGCTAGATTTTGGAGAAGTGCCAAATGATAGAAAATAATGAGTGTAGTGCCCATTATTAAGAAGGGAAGTAAAGAAGACCCAATTAAGTTGAGGATGAGAAGGACTTATGGTGTAGTAGTAGATAGGTCACTGAAGTTTTTAAAACAGTGTACTGAGGCAAATAATAGAGCAAATAGGGTGCTAGGATACATTAACAGGAATGTTAGCTACAAGAGTAAAGAGGTTATCTTTAAACTCTTTAACTTGTACATTAGGCCTCATTTAGATTACTGTATACAGGCATGGTCACCACATTTTAGACATGACATCAAATGCTAGTCAGTACAGAGGGCAACAAAAATAATACCTTCCCTGAAGAACCTTGAACTCACCATTTGAATTTCTGCGAGAATAAGAAATGTGCACTTTGTGTTTTAGAATCTCACCTTGCTAGTGATTATTTAATTCTCTTATATGTTTATCATATTTAATTTTAAAAAAGTTTACACTGGTGGAGTTCACAACATTGCCTGGACAATCATTACATAGGTCCACGATTCTTTGAGTGAAGAACTTCTGCCTTAGAGTTCTGTTGCATCTCTTCTTAGAGTTTTTTGTTATGACCTCTAGTAATCCCTTGTGCAAGTTGGAAAACACCTCGGGCTCAGACACAAAGTCATATCCTCCCATGAACTTGAAGACCTCTATCATATCTCCCTTCTTTCTTCTCTCCTCAAGGCTAGTCCACCCAAGTCTCTCCAATCTCTCCTTATAGGTCAATGCTCCAAATCCTGGTACCAGCTTAGAAGCTCTTCTCTCAACATCCTCCATTCTTTTTATATCCTTCTGCAGGTAAGGCGACCATGCCTGAATAGCATACTCAAGTTGTGGTCTAACATAAAAGGATATAATAAAGGGGATCTGGGTAAGGTTCTTATACTTAGTGAACATGACAGGACATGTAGCAATGGGTTTAAGCTTGATAAGTATAGGTTTAGGAAGGAGATTGGGAGGAATTGGTTTACCAATTGTGTGATAGATGAATAACATAACATAACATAACATAACATAATTACATGGATGACAAAAGCCACCAGGGCCTATCAAAGGTCATCCGCCTCCATCAAAACCCACCCACAAAAAGCACCATCACCAGGGGTAGACAAAATCAAAGTCCCCCACAATATAATATAACAGATGACAAAAGCCACAAGGGCTCATCATAGGTCATCCGAGTCAAACGGCCTCTTTTTTAAGGCACCCAAACTCCCAGGAAAACTACATCCAGAGGATTGCGTCCAGAAACAAGGGTATCACCAATCAAGGCTTGTCAAGAACTAAATCATGCAGCTATAGATATATACAAACAATATTAATATATACAAAACTTAGGAACCATCACAACCTTCCCTTCCCATAAACTCATCCAACCTACTCTCAAATACATTTAGATTTGGACTACCTACTACCCTCTGCGGCAATTTGTTCCAGAAGTCTACCACTCTATTGGTGAAAAAATATTTTCTTAAATCCAACCTACACCCTTGCTTTTTAATTTTCAAGTGGTGACCTCTAGTCCGATTTCCATCATCTAACTCAAAAAACTTGCTAACATCCAATTTATCTATCCCGGAAAAAATTTTAAAGAGCTCAATCATATCCCCTCTCACACACCTCCTTTCGAACGAGAACATATTTAATACCCTCAGTCTATCTATATATTCAAGGTGCCTCAGGGAAGGAATAATCTTTGTTGCCCTCCGTTGCACTGACTCAAGAAGGTTAATATCGTGTCTAAAATGTGGGGACCATGCCTATATACAGTACTCTAGATGTGGCCTAACATAAGAGTTATAGAGTTTAAGAATAACCTCCTTACTTTTGTAACTGACATTTCTCTTAATAAAACCCAGCACTCTATTTGCCCTATTTCTTGCTTCAATACACTGCTTAGAAAACCTTATAATGACTTATCTATTACTACTCCTAGATCTTTCTCATCCTCTACTGAGCTCAGCCAATGCCCATCCATTTCATAGTTAAATTCTCTATTATCTTTTCCCATGTTAATAACTTTGGAATAGGCTCAGTAGACATGTGATAGAAGCCTCCTCTCTGGGTAGTTTTAAGAATAGATTAGATAAATATATGGATGAAGCTGCTAGATGGGACTGACTTTTTTTTATGTACATATGTATATATTTTTCTAAGGAGTGGGAAGATTATATTTTGCGGTTGCATGAATGGACATAATCCTCTGGATGCATTTTATGTATATTGTAGATTCGATCTGACGAACTCCTGTAAAGGGTGACAATGTTGATGACTTTTCTCTGGTAAGAAATCTTTTGTGTGTTGACTGGAACAGGAGCTGCCAAGTGTAGGCCATGAATGGTCTTTTGCAGTCTCTTTCTTTTCTTATGTTCTCACTTCAGACACTAAATCGTTCAGTCTCAAGCATTCCACACGTAATCAACTCACCTCCTCAGTCAAAGCACATACATGGCACTCAGACACATTCACTCTCCTCTCTACACCACAGACATCGCACACTACATACACACTACTTTCAAAAGGCATACTCTCTACATCCAAACAGTCAGCCATACTTAAAAAAAAAACAATAATAGAAACAAAATCGAAAATAAATATAAATCACAATTATCGTAGAACAGCAGCTGTCAAACACATCCGAAAAATATAAGAACATAAGAAAAGAAGGAGACTGCAAAAGACCATTCATGGCCTACACTTGGCAGCTCCTGTTCCAGTCAACACACAAAAGATTTCTTACCAGAGAAAAGTCATCAACATTGTCACCCTTTACAGGAGTTCGTCAGATCTAATCTACAATATACATAAAATGCATCCAGAGGATTATGTCCATTCATGCAACCGCAAAATAATCTCCCCACTCCTTAGAAAAATATATACATATGTACATAAAAAAAGTCAGTCCCATCTAGCAGCTTCATTCATATATTTATCTAATCTATTCTTAAAACTACCCAGAGAGGAGGCTTCTATCACATGTCCAGTGAGCCTATTCCATTCATCTACCACACGATTTGTAAACCAATTCCTCCCAATCTCCTTCCTAAACCTATACTTATCAAGCTTAAACCCATTGCTACATGTCCTGTCATGTTCACTAAGTATAAGAACCTTACCCAGATCCCCTTTATTATATCCTTTTACCCATTTGAAGACTTCAATCAATTCCCTTCTGACTCTTCTCCTTTCCAATGTATGTAGATTTAGTTTTGTGAGCCTTTCACCATAGGGTAAGTTCCTTAGCCCACCAATCATCTTTGTCATCCTTCTCTGCACAGACTCAAGCAAATCAATATCCTTCCTATAATATGGTGACCAAAATTGTACTGCATAGTCTAGATGAGGCCTAACTAGCGCCAGATACAGTTTTAGAATGACTTCAGCACTCTTATTGCTTACACTCCTCCTAATGAATCCCAATATCCTATTAGCTTTATTCTTAGCATTTAGGCATTGCTTTCTAGGACGAAGGTCTGAACTTACCAAAATACCCAAGTCCCTCTCACAATCAGTCCTCCCTAAATTTCTCCCATTTAATTTATAACTATTCAGTGGATTATTTCTACCTATACTAAGTACACTACATTTGTCTATGTTAAACTTCATTTGCCATTTCTCAGCCCAATTGGACAGAATGGTCAATTCCTCCTGCATTACAACAGCATCAGAATCAGCCCTAATGGCCCTACCTAGCTTAGTATCATCAGCAAATTTACTCAGGTCACTACTTATACCTATGGCAAGATCATTAATATAAATTA
The DNA here is from genome assembly GCA_963969495.1 of Ceratothoa steindachneri. Classification (NCBI taxonomy): domain Eukaryota; kingdom Metazoa; phylum Arthropoda; class Malacostraca; order Isopoda; family Cymothoidae; genus Ceratothoa; species Ceratothoa steindachneri. Next base: position 15,619,606 of record OZ018322.1, on the reverse strand, counting down.
AGAATGGCAAGGGACCCAAAACAGATCCTTGCGGAACTCCACTGCTAACACACCCCCACTCAGATTTAACTCCATCTATACTAACTCTTTGCTGTCTGTCACCAAGCCATGAATGAATCCACCTAAATATACTGCCATCGATCCCGTGTGCTTTAACTTTGCTCAGAAGCCGTAAGTGTGGCACTCGATCAAAAGCATAACTAAAGTCCAGGTATAAAATATCATAGTTTTCATCCTTATCTGCTGCTTCATACACCTTACTATAAAAAGACAGCAAATTAGTCAGGCAGGATTTACCCTTACTAAAGCCATGCTGTGATTCTTTTATCAACTTATGCTTATCCACGTGATCCCTAATATTCCTTGCTATAATAGATTCCATCATTTTCCCTACCACTGATGTCAAACTTACTGGTCTGTAATTAGACATATTTGTTTTATCCCCTTTCTTAAATATAGGTATCACATTGGCTTTCTTCCATGCCACTGGCACAATGCCACTCTCCAATGATTTTCTAAAGATGCATGCTAGGGGCTCACTTAACACATCCTTACATTCTTTCAAAATTCTAGGAAAGACCTCATCAGGACCGGGTGCTTTACTATTTTTGATTGTATCAATTTCCTTTGTCACTATCTCCTTTGTGATCAAGATATCCTTTAATTTCTCTTCATCATTACCCCGAAAGATCATTGACACCTCAGGTATATTTAGAGTATCCTCCTGTGTAAATACTGAGAGAAAAAAGTCATTTAGCATTCCAGCCATTGAGTCCCTATCACTCACTAATTCTCCATTGGAATCTATAAGTGGGCCTATTTTATCTCTAACCTTAGTTTTGTATAATTGATAAAAACTTTTAGGATCTTCCTTTGCCCTATTTGCCACTTTAATTTCATAATTTCTCCTTGCTACTCTAACTAACTTTTTAACATTTCTTGCTAGTTCATTATATCTCTGCCTTAAGTGATCCTCTCCATTTTTTATTTTCCTATAAATGCCCTTTTTAATGCCAATATTATCCTTGTGACTGATGTTCGTGAAGATGAATGGTGGGGGAATATGGATAGAATAGATAGGTTTGGACAGGTTAGGTGCTAACTTCTAGGTTAGATAAGATCTTGCTGCTTGTAAAACTTTTGCTAGCAAAATAATAAGGTAAATGTGTAGACGATGGCCGGATCCTAGGTCGAGCTTTTTGGGGACTATTTTGGGCTACTTTTCGTTGTTACTTTTTTAGAGATGAAATTGAAAAATTTTATGGCGATTTTCGTTTTTATACTGGGGGGCTGTGCCCCCCAGACCCCCCCCTCCAAAGGATTGAAACTCAGGGTCATCGCAGTGTTATCCCCTCGGTGAGCCGTACCCAACAACGAGCCGACGCTCAAAATAATCGCATCCGGCCATCGTCTACACAATTACCAATAATAACACGTGTACATGTTAGACACAAATATTGTAATTGATGAAACACTGATGCCTTTTAGGGAAAGATTATTCTTTACGCGGTACATTCCCAACAAACACCATAAATATGGTGCTATAATATGTACATTAGTCAAAGGACAGGTAGGATTGGTGGAGGAATAATTATTTATATAAAAAACAACATTGTTTCAAGTTTAAATACTTCAATAAAGCAGGATGGAGTTGAGTCACTTTGGATAGATATTAGGTTCAGTAAAAATAGAATGGTGCATTTGGGAGCTTTTTACAGACCACCTGGGCAGACTGAAGATATGGATGAACTTATGATAAGGGAAATAAGTAAGGGATGTGAAACAAATGCAGTTATTATTGGGGACTTCAACTTAAACTGTGGACTGGGAAAATATGATAGGTAGGGATAGAACAAGTGGCAGGTTCATAGAATGCTTTGAGGATAATTTTTTGAATCAATTTGTTAATGAGCCAACGAGGGGGGACAATATATTAGATTTAGTACTTGCTAACGGTGATCATTTAGTTCAAGAATTGACTTGGGGAAGCATTGGGAAATAGTGACCATCGGATAGTTTGTTTTAACTTGGTAATTAAGAAGGGTAAAATAACCGAGAATGCTGTAAAAGTTCCAAATTTTTATAAGGGAGATTATGTAATACTTCGAAGCTTGCTAAATTTGGTACACTGGGATGTAGAATTCAGAGGTAAAAATGCTTATGGGATGTGGGATACTTTCGAGCATATAATAAATGTAGTCCAAGAGCAATGTATCCCAATGAAGGCTATTAGGAACAAAAGTAGGAAACCATTATGGTGGAATCAGGAGATAGCTAGAAAAATTTCAGAGAAGAAAAGGGCATACAAAAAATTACAGGTACAAAATAATATTCAAAATTTAAGTGATTATAGAATGGCTAGGAATTAGTCAAATAAGATTATAAAGAAGAACAAAAGGGTGTCAGAAATTAAATTAGCTCAGGATAGCAACAAAGATCCTAGAAAGTTCTTTAGTTACTATAAAATTAATAACAAATCTTGCAGAGTTAAAATAGGACCTATCAAATATGAAGGGGTTGTGAGAGAAACTGATGACAGCTTTGTCAGTTGGCTGTCTGGCTTTGTTCTGGAAGGTTGTCTTACAGGAGCTCCTGATTCTCATTGTAAGATTTGGATATAATACTGATTTGGGTGTGTAATTTTTCTTGTATTTATTTAATACATCAATCACTGTATAATAAATATATTAGTGATTAATACTTTTGGGGAAGATAACTAGCAGCAATCCTGAGCAAGAATTTTTTTTTTGGTGAGTGTTAACTTTTTCATTAGTAAATTTCTGAGAGTATGGCTTTTTGTATAGATGGTGAGAGCATGCCGTTTGAAAGTAGTGTGTATGTGGTGTGTGATGCATGTGGAGTTGAAAGGAGAGTGAATGTAACTGAATGCCGTGTGTGTTTTCTGGAAGGGGAGGTTAGGAGGTTGAGTGGGGAATGTAAGAGGTTGAATGATTTGGTGTTTGAGGTGAGAAGAGATGCAAGTGTGCGATTGAAGGGTGAGATTAGTGCTAAGAGGGTGGAAGATAGGGCTAGGACTGGGAACAGTGTGGAAGTTGTAAGTGATGATGAATGGTGGGTGAAAATGGATAGGATAGATAAGTTAGGACAGGTTAGGTGTGTGAATGAGAGGGACATAGAACCTGTTAGGTTGACTAACAGATTCAATGTCCTGAGAGAGGAAGAGTGTGAAAGTGATTTGCCTGGTGTGATTGTGGATGAAAGTAGGATGGGTGGTAGCGTGACTGAGAGCAGGAGGGATGGTAATGTTAGGCCAAGACAGAATAGGAGAATGACTGAGGTGCTAGTGATGGGTGACTCTCAGATTAGGTATTTAGATAGGAAGTTGAGTGATAGCAAGTGGAAGGGAATGAGAGTTTGTCTGCCGGGTGCTGGTGTAAGTGATGTTTGTGAGAGGTATGATAGGCTGGTTTCTGGGTGTGAGAGGGATGCAGTTGTGATTACGCATGTGGGAGTGAATGATGTAAAGAAGGTGGGTACATGTGAGTTACGTGAGCAGTATAAAAGGTTAGTTGAAAGGATGAGTAAAAGGTGTTGTTTCTGGTGTGCTTCCGAGATTGGATGTGGGGGTAGAATGGTTGTCGCGTGCAATTGGTTTGAATGAATTTGTGAAAGGACTGTGTGAGGAGCTAGGATTGGTGTTTGTAGATGTCTGGGGAGGGTTTTACGGGAATAGGAGGTTGTATGCGATGGATGGGCTCCATCTTAGTCGGGCAGGTGTTGAGGTTCTATGGGGGGAGCTGGATAGTGTGATTAGGTCCTTACGGGTGGGAAACTAGAAGCTGTTAGAGGTAAGGGAATAACAGGAATAAAGGGCAAGTGTAGGAAATGGAAGGGATGCAGTGATAGAGGAATAGCTAGGGGAGAGGGCATACTGATGCGTTATAGGGGGACTAATGCACAAGTGAATGAGCAGATAACTAGGAATAAAAAAGCACAATGCAATGAAGATGGGAATAATATAAAAAACTTAAAAATATACTACACAAATGGTCGGAGTATAAGGAATAAGATAGATCTCTTAAGAGCGTTAGCAAGTAAAGAGAATTTTGATATAATTGCGATAACAGAGTCATGGCTTGATTTGGCAGGTAATCACTTTAAACCTGAGGTTGAGATTGAGGGCTTTAACATGTTCCATACAGATAGGAATAGGAAGAGAGGAGGAGGGGTTATTATTTATATTAAAGATAATCTCCAGTGTTGTGTAAACAGTACAATTAAATTAGATGATAACACAGAGTCATTATGGCTAAATGTAAAGGAAGGTAAAAACAAGCTTGTCTTAGGATTATTATACAGACCACCAAATCTTAGTAAGGAAGCTTCAAATCTTCTGTGGCAGGAGATTGAACGGGCATGTAGAAGTAAGCATGTGTGTATAATGGGCGATTTTAATTACAGAAATATAGACTGGGAAGCTCTTGTGGGTGATCAGGAGGCTGAGGAATTTTTTAATGTTGTCCAAGATCATTTTCTGAGGCAGATTATTAACGAACCCACTAGAGGTAATAATATACTGGATTTAGTTCTGACAAATAGGGAAGAAGTTATTAAGGATACTGAGATTGGAGGAAATTTGGGTAATAGTGACCATTGTGAAATTAGATTCAAGATGAAATGGAATGGTATTGATAGTAGCATGAACAATGTTAAAATTCCTGACTTTAGAAGAGCAAATTATAATGGGCTCAGGACTTACCTGGAGGCAGTTGTACAGAAACCAGGCAATGAAATCAATTCAGGAATAGATTCAATGATATCAGTTAGTGGAGACAATAATCACCAGGAGGAAGAGATTACAATTGAAGAGGAGTATGAAAGAATAATTGAGCAATTAATTACAGGTCAGATGATTAACATTCCATATAAGGAGATTAGGACTAAAAATAATGACCCAAAATGGATGACAGATAAAATTAAGCATTATATTGGCATTAAAAAGGGCATTTATAGGAAAATAAAAAATGGGGAGGATCACTTAAGGCAGAGATATAATGAACTAGCAAGAGATGTTAAAAAGTTAGTTAGAGTAGCAAAGAGAAATTATGAAATTAAAGTGGCAAATAGGGCAAAGGAAGATCCTAAAAGTTTTTATCAATTATACAAAACTTAGGTTAGAGATAAAATAGGCCCACTTATAGATTCCAATGGAGAATTAGTGAGTGATAGGGACTCAATGGCTGGAATGCTAAATGACTTTTTTCTCTCAGTATTTACACAGGAGGATACTCTAAATATACCTGAGGTGTCAATGATCTTTCGGGGTAATGATGAAGAGAAATTAAAGGATATCTTGATCACAAAGGAGATAGTGACAAAGGAAATTGATACAATCAAAAATAGTAAAGCACCCGGTCCTGATGAGCTCTTTCCTAGAATTTTGAAAGAATGTAAGGATGTGTTAAGTGAGCCCCTAGCATGCATCTTTAGAAAATCATTGGAGAGTGGCATTGTGCCAGTGGCATGGAAGAAAGCCAATGTGATACCTATATTTAAGAAAGGGGATAAAACAAATATGTCTAACATAACATAACATAATTTAACGGATGACAAAAGCCACAAGGGCCTATCAAAGGTCATCCGTATCCATCAAATCCCACCCATATAATGCATCCATAGGATTTTGTCAGATCATGCAGCTACAATATACAATTTAACAATCCATAGGAATGTCCAACCATGCATCTACAATATATAATTTAAAGCCTCCATAGGAGTCTGTCAAAAACAAAATCAAAATCCCCCAAAATATACAATAAAAAGAAACTGCATCCACAGGAATGAGTCAAGAAACATTTCCACATACCAAAAAGTAAGAAATTAACCCTCCATCCCCATATAATCATCCAGTCTGCGCTTGAAAACATTCAAGTTTGGGCTGTCTACAGTCTCAGGTGGCAAACTATTCCAATAATCCACCACTCTGTTAGTGAAAAAATATTTTCTAACATCCAGTCTGCACCTCTGTTTTTTAATCTTTAAGTGGTGGCCTCTAGTTCTATTACTACCTTCTAACTCAAATAACTTGCTGAAATCTAATTTATCCATCCCAGAAAAGATTTTAAAAAGCTCAATCATATCTCCCCTCACACACCTTCTTTCAAATGAAAACATATTTAATACCCTCAGTCTATCTTCATATTGAAGGTGCTTCAGGGATGGTATTATTTTTTTGCCCTCCTTTGTACTGACTCTAATAAGTTTATATCATGTCTAAAATGTGGTGACCATGCCTGTATACAGTACTCTAAATGTGGCCTGACATAAGAGTTGTATAGTTTAAGGATGACCTCCTTACTCTTGTAGCTAACATTTCTTTTAATGTAACCTAGCACCCTATTTGCTCTATTTTTTGCCTCAATACACTGCTTTGAAAATTTCAGTGACCTATCTACTACCACTCCTAAGTCTTTCTCATCTTCAACTGAATTAAGCCAATATCCATCCATCTCATAGCTAAATTCCCTATTATCTCTCCCCATGTTAATAACTTTGCATTTATTAAGGTTAAAAGTCATCTGCCACTTCTGAGCCCAAGCTAACAGCTTATCTAAGTCACCCTGCACTTTAAAGCTACCCTCAACCTCTTTGACTACAGCTGCCAATTTAGTGTCATCAGCAAAAATTGACACTTTGCTATTTACACCTTGCCCAAGATCATTTACATAGATTATAAATAATAAAGGGCCTAAAACTGATCCCTGAGGTACGCCACTAATAACATTCCTCCACTCTGACCTCACTCCATTCAGTACAACTCTCTGTTTCCTATTTTTCAGCCATTCAGTTATCCAATTTAAAACGTTCCCACATATCCCATGCAGCTTTAATTTATGAACTAGTCTTCTATGTGGAACCTTATCAAAAGCTTTGCTGAAATCTAAGTAGATCACATCAACTTTCTCACCCCTATCTAATTCTTTAGTTACATAATCCATAAAATCCAGTAAATTAGTTAAACACGATCTATCTTTTCTAAAACCATGCTGAGCATCATTAATTAACCTGCTACTCTCTAGATGATCAGAAATTCCCTTCTTAACCATCTTCTCAAGAATTTTACAGACTATAGAAGTTAAGCTTACTGGTCTAAAGTTATTTGGGTCCTCTTTGCTTCCCTTTTTAAAAATTGGCACTACATTTGCTAATTTCCAATCATTTGGTATTTCTCCAGACTCTAGTGATCTAATAAATATCTTCTCGAGAGCTACTATAATACTTTCTACACCTTCTTTGAGTATCCTAGAATGAATGTTGTCAGGGCCAGATGCCTTACTAGTATTTAACTGAATTATAAGCCCTTTAATTTCTTCTCTGTCTATATTAATAGAATTTATCACTACTTCCCTTGACCTAGAATTATCATCAATTAATCTAACTGGTTTCTCTTCTGTGAATACTGAAGCAAAATGATCATTAAGGACCTCTACTATTTCCTCATCAGATTCTTTCAAAACCCCTTCATATTTAATAGGCCCTATTTTATCACTGTTAGATTGATTATTGATTCTATAATAGCTAAAGAATTTTTTAGGATCTTTATTATTATTTTTAGCTAAATTAATTTCTGCTGTCCTTTTGGTCTTCTTAATAATCTTATTTAGTTCATTTCTGGTTGACCTATAATGGTTTAAATTATCTAAACTACTCTCACTTTGTAATCTCTGGTATGCCCTTTTTTTCTCTGAAACTTTATTAGCTATTTCTTGGTTCCACCATAATGGTTTCCTACATTTCTTCCTAATAGACTTCATCGGAATACACTGTTCCTGAACCATGTTTAATATAGTCTTAAAAATATCCCACATCTCATAAGTATTCTTTCCATGGAATTCTATATCCCACCTAATCTGATTTAGCATGCTGCGTAATTTATCGTAATCTCCCCTATAAAAATTTGGAATTTTCGTGGAGTTTGTCGTTGTTCTACCCTTAACTATTTGCAAATTAAACCGAACCATCTGATGATCACTGTTTCCCAATGATTCCCCTACACTCAATCCTTGAACTAAGTGATCATCATTTGAAAGAATTAGATCTAATATATTGGCACCCCTTGTTGGCTTATTAACAAATTGGATCAAAAAGTTATCCTCAAAACACTCCATAAACTTACAACTTGCTCTATCTCTTCCTATCATATTTTCCCAGTCTACAGAAGTTAAATTAAAGTCACCAAAAATAACTGTATCTTCTTTGCATCCTTTACTTATTTCCCTAATCATTAACTCATCGATACAATCAGTCTGTCCTGGTGGTCTATAAAAAGCTCCCAAGTGTATTTTCCTATTTTTACCAACCTTAATATCTATCCATAATGATTCACCTTCTCCTTGCTTTATAGAGTTATTTAGATTTGAAGAAATGCTATTTCTGATATAAATAATCAACCCACCACCAGTCCTATCTCTCCTTTGACTAATGTACATAGTATAACCCTCTAGTTCAAATTCACTGACATTATCATTAAATATATTTTCATTAACCCATGATTCAACTATACATATTATATCTATATCTTCATGAATGATATAACTAAATAATTCATCCTTCTTATTTCTAAGACTACGAGCATTTGTGTAAAGACAACTCAGCCCACCTATCCCTGAAGCACCTGAGGGCCTATCTCCTCTGCATCTCCTTTCTCTCTTTCCCCGACCCTGTACTCTTGTATTTCCCTGACCACTATCACTACTCAAGTAGTTTAACCCTAAAGCACTTCCATTAGCCTGCCTACCTTCTACAAATTTGTGTTTGCTTCCTTTCCCTGCCTCACTTTGAGCCATTAAATTTCCCTGACCACTATCAAAACCTAGTTTCCCGCCTCTAAAGACCTAATAACACTATCTAATTCCCGCCACAAAACCTCAACCCCATCTCGGCTCAGATGGAGTCCATCCATCGCATACAAACCCTTATTCCCATAAAACCCACTCCAAACATCTAACATAACACATAACATAATTACACGGATGACAAAAGCCACAAGGGCCTATCAAAGGTCATCCGCCTCCGTCAAAACCCACCCACAAAAAGCACCATCACCAGGGGAAGACAAAAGCAAAGTCCCCCACAATATAATATAACGGATGACAAAAGCCACAAGGGCTCATCATAGGTCATCCGAGTCAAGCGGCCTCTTTTTCAAGGCACCCAAACTCCCAGGAAAACTACATCCAGAGGATTGCATCCAGAAACAAGGGTATCACCAATCAAGGCTTGTCAAGAACTAAATCATGCAGCTATAGATATATACAAACAATATTAATATATACAAAACTTAGGAACCATCACAACCTTCCCTTCCCATAAACTCATCCAACCTACTCTTAAATACATTTAGATTTGGACTACCTACTACCCTCTGCGGCAATTTGTTCCAGAAGTCTACCACTCTATTGGTGAAAAAATACTTTCTTAAATCCAACCTACACCCTTGCTTTTTAATTTTCAAGTGGTGACCTCTAGTCCGATTTCCATCATCTAACTCAAAAAACTTGCTAACATCCAATTTATCTATCCCGGAAAAAATTTTAAAGAGCTCAATCATATCCCCTCTCACACACCTCCTTTCGAACGAGAACATATTTAATACCCTCAGTCTATCTTCATATTCAAGGTGCCTCAGGGAAGGAATAATCTTTGTTGCCCTCCGTTGCACTGACTCAAGAAGGTTAATATCGTGTCTAAAATGTGGGGACCATGCCTGTATACAGTACTCTAGATGTGGCCTAACATAAGAGTTATAGAGTTTAAGAATAACCTCCTTACTTTTGTAACTGACATTTCTCTTAATAAAACCCAGCACTCTATTTGCCCTATTTCTTGCTTCAATACACTGCTTAGAAAACCTTAATGACTTATCTATTACTACTCCTAGATCTTTCTCGTCCTCTACTGAGCTCAGCCAATGCCCATCCATTTCATAGTTAAATTCTCTATTATCTTTTCCCATGTTAATAACTTTGCACTTATCAAGGTTGAAAGTCATTTGCCACTTATGTGCCCAGGATAACAATTTATTTAAGTCCCCCTGCACTTTAAAATTATCATCAATATCTTTAACTACAGCTGCTAATTTGGTATCATCCGCAAAAATTGACACTTTATTATTAACTGCCTCCCCAAGATCGTTTATATAGATGACAAATAATAATGGACCGAGAACTGATCCCTGAGGAACCCCACTGATAACATCCCTCCACTCTGACTTTACACCATTTAGCACTACCCTTTGCTTCCTGTCTTTCAGCCACTCAGCTATCCAATTTGAAACACCCCCACATATCCCAATCATTTTTAATTTATGAACTAGTCTCCTGTGTGGTACCTTATCAAATGCTTTACTAAAATCTAAGTAAATTATATCTACATTCTCTCCCTTATCTACTTGATCTGTTACAAACTCCAGAAAGTCTAGTAAGTTAGTCAAACATGATCTACCTGATCTAAACCCATGCTGAGCATCGCTGATTAACCCCTCCCTCTCTAGATGTTGGCAAATCCCTTTTTTAACTATTTTCTCAAGAATTTTACAGACTACAGGAGTTAGGCTAACCGGTCTAAAGTTATTTGGATCCTCTTTACTACCCTTCTTGAAAATGGGGACTACATTCGCTCTCTTCCAATCATCGGGTATTTCTCCATATTCCAATGACCTAGTATATAACTTGTCCAGAGCTATTGAGATACTTTCTACCCCTTCCTTAAGTATCCTAGAATACCAATCCTGACTCCTCGCACAAATCTTTCACATATTCATTCAACCCCATTGCACGAGACAACCATTCCATCCCCACATCCATTCTGGGAAGCACACCTGAAACAACGCCTTTTACTCTACTTTCACACATCCTTTCAATCAGCCTTTTATACTGCTGTCGTAACTCACAAGTACCCACCTTCTTTACATCGTTTACTCCGACATGTGTAATCACAACTGCTTCCCTCTCACACCCAGACACCAACCTATCATACCTCTCACACACATCATTTACACCAGCACCCGGCAGACAAACTCTCACTCCCTTCCATTTACTTTCATTCAACTTCCTATCTAAATACCTAATCTGAGAGTCACCAATCACAATCACCTCAGTCATTCTCCTATTCTCTCTAGGCCTAGTATTACCCTCCCTCCTGCTCTCACTCATTCGACCTCCTATTCTACTTTCAGGCACGGCCACACCAGACAAATCTCTTTCAAATTCTTTCTCTCTCAGGGCATCAAATCTGTTAGTTAGCCTAACAGGTTCCATGTCCCTCTCATTCACACACCTAACCTGTCCTAACTTATCTATTCTGTTCACTTTCACCCACCACTCATCATCACTTACTTCACTTACTGCTTTCTCTCCAGTCCCTGTTCTAGGCCTAACTTCCTCCCTCCTGGTCCCAATCTGACTCTTCAAACGTACACTTGCATCTCTTCTCACTTCAGACACTAAATCGTTCAGTCTCAAGCATTCCGCACGTAATCGACTCACCTCCTCAGTCAAAGCACATACACGGCACTCAGACACATTCACTCTCCTCTCTACACCACAGACATCGCACACTACATACACACTACTTTCAAAAGGCATACTCTCTACATCCAAACAGTCAGCCATACTTAAACAAGAACAATAATAGAAACAAAAACTTACAAACAACAAGAATTTGACCCCAATTTGTGCGCGCAAGTTTAAAACCTGCTAATCAAGATGGCCCCGAAGTAAACAAAAGTCACTTTCTCACCAAAACAAAATAACCACAATTTATACAAAATAACCACAATTTAACTTTGTTATATTAACCAAATATATGATCTTATAACTTAATATTTATGTTTATGTCACACACCAAAGTATATCAAATAATCAAAATATTCTGAGAGCTCTACGAAACACGTGCTACCTGTTCGAAGGTCAGTCGAAGACTGACATCAGTGGTAGGGAAAATGATGGAATCTATTATAGCAAGGAATATTAGAGATCACTTGGATAAGCATAAGTTGATAAAAGAATCACAGCATGGCTTTAGTAAGGGTAAATCCTGTCTGACTAATTTGCTGTCTTTTTATTGTAAGGTGTATGAAGCAGCAGATAATGATGAAAACTATGATATTTTATACTTGGACTTTAGTAAGGCTTTTGATCGAGTGCCATACTTACGACTTCTGAGCAAAGTTAAAGCACACGGGATCGATGGCAGTATATTTAGGTGGATTCAGTCATGGCTTGGTGACAGACAGCAAAGAGTTAGTATAGATGGAGTTAAATCTGAGTGGGGGTGTGTTAGCAGTGGAGTTCCTCAAGGATCTGTTTTGGGGCCCTTGCTATTCTTAATTTATATTAATGATCTTGACATAGGTATAAGTAGTGACCTGAGTAAATTTGCTGATGATACTAAGCTAGGTAGGGCCATTAGGGCTGATTCTGATGCTGTTGTAATGCAGGAGGAATTGACCATTCTGTCCAATTGGGCCGAGAAATGGCAAATGAAGTTTAACATAGACAAATGTAGTGTACTTAGTATAGGTAGAAATAATCCATTGAATAGTTATAAATTAAATGGCAGAATTTTAGGGAGGACTGATTGTGAGAGAGACTTGGGTATTTTGGTAAGTTCAGACCTTCGTCCTAGAAAGCAATGTCTAAATGCTAAGAATAAAGCTAATAGGATATTGGGATTCATTAGGAGGAGTGTAAGCAATAAGAGTGCTGAAGTCATTCTAAAACTGTATCTGGCGCTAGTTAGGCCTCATCTAGACTATGCAGTACAATTTTGGTCACCATATTATAGGAAGGATATTGATTTGCTTGAGTCTGTGCAGAGAAGGATGACAAAGATGATTGGTGGGCTAAGGAACTTACCCTATGGTGAAAGGCTCACAAAACTAAATCTACATACATTGGAAAGGAGAAGAGTCAGAGGGGAATTGATTGAAGTCTTCAAATGGGTAAAAGGATATAATAAAGGGGATCTGGGTAAGGTTCTTATACTTAGTGAACATGACAGGACACGTAGCAATGGGTTTAAGCTTGATAAGTATAGGTTTAGGAAGGAGATTGGGAGGAATTGGTTTACAAATCGTGTGGTAGATGAATGAAATAGGCTCACTAGGCATGTGATTGAAGCCTCCTCTCTGGGTAGTTTTAAGAATAGATTAGATAAATATATGGATGAAGCTGCTAGATGGGACTGACTTTTTTTTATGTACATATGTATATATTTTTCTAAGGAGTGGGAAGATTATATTTTGCGGTTGCATGAATGGACATAATCCTCTGGATGCATTTTATGTATATTGTAGATTAGATCTGACGAACTCCTGTTAAGGGTGACAATGTTGATGACTTTTCTCTGGTAAGAAATCTTTTGTGTGTTGAATGGAACAGGAGCTGCCAAGTGTAGGCCATGAATGGTCTTTTGCAGTCTCCTTCTTTTCTTATGTTCTTATGTTCTTATGTTCTAAATGGTCATTTTGCATCAGTATTTACAAAGGAGAAACTAAATAGTCTTATGTATAGTACTCATGGGTCAGGGAAAGAGGTGTTTACTACCATTAGTGTGGATTGGAGGAAGATAAAAGGACTAATAGGTGAGTTAGATGCTACCAAGGCCTCCGGTCCTGATAATATTCATTCTAGGATACTTAAAGAAGGGGTAGAAAGTATCTCAATAGCTCTGGAGAAGTTGTATACTAGGTCACTGGAATATTTACCTTGAATTTACCTTGAATCCCGGTCGATAGGTACCCTCTTGGGTAATGAGACCCTACTGTTGTTTTTAGTTGATGTATGCAGAACGGATTTTTCAATATGTGAATTTATAACTATGTAGGTCTTTGTGGTTTTTCCATTCTTTTTCTAATCTTGACTTAAAGATATTTACAGTTTTGCTGGTTACAGTTTCTGTTGAGAGTTTGTTCCACATTGAAGTGACTCTTGTCGGGAAGAAATTGGCTCTTGGACCAGACAAGCTCTGCACTTGGTACTTAAAGCAGTGTCCTCTTGTGTTAGTCGAGAGACCCGGAGCAAACATTGACCTGTCGCACAGCTTACAGTGGTTTCCTATTTGCAGTTCGTCATGTCCATGTGAAATCTAATATGGATTGGAAGAGAGCGAATGTAGTCCCCATTTTTAAGAAGGGTAGTAAAGAGGATCCAAATAACTTTAGACCAGTTAGCCTAACTCCTGTAGTCTGTAAAATTCTTGAGAAAATAGTTAAAAAAGGGATTTGCCAACATCTAGAGAGGGAGGGGTTAATCAGCGATGCTCAGCATGGATTTAGATCAGGTAGATCGTAATATAACATAATTTCACGCATGACAAAAGCCACAAGGGACTATCAAAGGTCAACCACATCTGTCAAAACCCACCCAGAAAAAGCAACATCACCAGGGGAAGACAAAATCAAAGTCCCCCACAATTTAATATAACAGATGACAAAAGCCACAAGGGCTCATCATAGATCATCCGAATCAAACAGCCTCTTTTTTAAGGCACCCAAACTCCCAGGAAAACTACATCCAGAGGATTGCGTCCAGAAACAAGGGTATCACCAATCAAGGCTTGTCAAGAACTAAATCATGCAGCTATAGATATATACAAACAATATTAATATATACAAAACTTAGGAACCATCACAACCTTCCCTCCCCATAAACGCATCCAACCTACTCTTAAATACATTTAAATTTGGACTACCTACTACCCTCCGCGGCAATTTGTTCCAGAAGTCTACTACAAGCCAGGGGCATATAACTCGCCTGTCATTACACTGAAGCCAGGACCTAGGGAAGCAGAGCAGAGAATGTTGAGTTTTAGCAATTTTGGAATGAGCCAACTTGCTCAGCTGAGAAGGAAGAAACTATGCTGGTTCCCCAGCATTCAGGTAAAAGTATGTTGATCGTGAGGTATCATTGTGGCAGGTCTTGAAGTTGGCTAAGAGGTTCTGATTTGCTCCAAGGTTGATTGAGGTGTGGGAAAAGCAGTGAGGATTGAAGTTGCCCGGTGTCAATCAATAGTCATTTAGGGGGAAAGGTTTGTTTACATTTATGCCTCTGATCGTCTTCAATGCTGAAACTAAAAGTGAGACTTTCTCCTGTGTAGTACTATCTAGGCCCCAACCATGGAAGGAAAGTTCAAAGTGTCATTGGATATGATAAAGCCATTCAGTGGAGAGGGTGATGTGATGGCATGTTTGAAGAAAGTAAAGTTGGTGGCCAAGCTGCAAAATATAACAACTTTCAAATTTCATGCCATTATATTTGGAAGGTGCTGCCTTAGTAATATATCTAGAGATGAAAGAAAGTGAGCAAGCAGATGTCAATAAGATTGAGACCAGGTTGAAGGGGACTAGTGAACAGGTGGTGTTTATGGCAATGAGATAAGGAGATTGGCTAGCGTGACAGGGTTTACCAGGAATAATCTTGAGCATATTGTAAGGCTGACATTTGTGAATGGGTTTCCTGACTAAATAGATATGGAGCTAAAGCAGACAGAAAAGGTAAATATGTAGATTATCGGCGCGAACGATGGGACGTACTATTTTGTCCGTGTTTCAAAATGTTTCATGTTTTTGGAGTACATTTAAGGGGACGGCTTGTATGGGGGTAAACACAATGGGGAGACTACACTATGATGATCCTGATTTTCATTAAATTGGGGGGGTCTGGGGGGCACAGCCCCCCAGTATATAATCCTAATTGTTTATAGAATAATAATTCGAAAAGGACTCAAACACGCATGAATATTCCGACACAAGTGAATGATAATATTTACACACAAATTTTTTTTCCGGCCGGGCCGTTAAACTACATATTTACCACAGAAAACATTACAAAAGTGTCAGTGAGTGATATTCTCTCCAAGGCCAGAGTCTTGACTGCTCATAGGACTAGTCAAGTAGCAGCAGTGGCTGTTAATCAAGTAAGTAGGCAGCAGAGTATGGGTAAAGAAGCTGTTAGAGCAAGTGAGATGCACTTTTAAAGACAGCGTTTCAAATGTGGAGGACCATACATGGCAGAGGCGATGATTGTCATTCAAGTCACCCAGAAGCAGGCATAACATAACATAACATAATTACACAGATGACAAAAGCCACAAGGGCCTATCAAAGGTCATCCGCATTCTTTGGAGTTGAGATTATATTTTTTTTAGATCTCTATACAGTATGTTTGTAGGGTTAGGGATATAAAAAGGGCAAAAATTGATGTATATTCCTTGAAAGAGTATTTGGGCACCCACAATATCTAGGTTGGTTTGAATTGTTAAGAGGTGACAGTCCTATGCACTAGGATAGCCACCCCTCCATCATGGTTGTCTCTGTCTTTATGGTAAATTACATAATTACAAAGATCGTAATTAAAGTTGTTATTGAGAAAAGTTTCTTGGAAAGCAGGTAAGAGGATTAATTTTTGAGAAAGATATGTTGAAGTGAAGTCATTCGAGAGAAAAGACCACATATTCTACTGTAAGATGACATTGGGGTTATTAAGAATGATTGAGTCCTTCTTTATTGGTGGTTCTTTTATTTACTAATTGGGTTGTATTGGCATATTGAACAATTTTGCTAGCTAATTATTGTGGTGTTGGGTTAGAGCCTATGATTTTTTGCATTTCTGTAACAAATTCCAAAACTGAACATTGTTGTCTAAATCCATTGATGGTTGTTTATTTTTGGCTGTAAGAGTAGTATGAGATGTGGTAGGGAGATGAGATGGTGGAGTATTTTTCTGTAGGGACATTGGATAGGTTAAACATAACATAATTTCACATGACAAAAGCCACAAGGTCCTATCAAAAGTCATCCGCATCCGTCAAATCCCACCCACATAATGCATCCATAGGATTTTGTCAGATCATGCATCTACAATATACAATTTAACAATATATAGGAATGTCCAACCATGCATCTACAATATATAATTTAAAGCCTCCATAGGAGTCTGTCAAAAAAAAAAATCAAAGTCCCCCAAAATATACAATAAAAAGAAACTGCATCCACAGGAATGAGTCAAGAAACATATCCACATACCAAAAAGTAAGAAATTAACCCTCCATCCCCATTTTATCATCCAATCTGCGCTTGAAAACATTCAAGTTTGGGCGGTCTACAATCTCAGGTGGCAAACTATTCCAATAATCCACCACTCTGTTAGTGAAAAAATATTTTCTAACATCCAGTCTGCACCTCTGTTTTTTAATCTTTAAGTGGTGGCCTCTAGTTCTATTACTACCTTCTAACTCAAATAACTTGCTGAAATCCAATTTATCCATCCCAGAAAAGATTTTAAAAAGCTCAATCATATCTCCCCTCACACACTTTCTTTCAAATGAAAACATATTTAATACCCTCAGTCTATCTTTTATATTATATTGTGGGGGACTTTATATTATATTGTGGGGGACTTTGTTTTTGTCTTCCCTGGTGATGGTGCTTTTTGTGGGTGGGTTTTGACAGAGGCGGATGACCTTTGATAGGCCCTTGTGGCTTTTGTCATCCGTGTAATTATGTTATGTTATGTTATGTTATCTTCATATTCAACGTGCTTCAGGGATGGGATCGACTCTCATTCCGCGAGGCTAAGGACTTGGTTCTGGCACGCCCGGCTCTGCCTGGGATGTCATATGCCTCAATAGTTAGAAAGGCACCTTCTGCTCCTGGCCCATCCAGGCCAACGAGCACAGTAGTTTCCGCGCCCATTCAGAGGCCTTCTGCTGGCTCTACTCAACCCAGGCATTCCTCTGGTAAAGCTTGCTGCAAAAAGGGTTCATACCCAGCCCCAGCTAAAACAAGTGACCATTTCCCGTAAGGCGAAACGGCCACGGGACTCCACCAAGTTGTTAGACTCACAGGAAGCAACACCTCTGAAGTTGGTCGCCAGGCCATCTTCCAGGGTTCCTAAAGCTGTCCCCCGAAAGGAGAACAGCAAGAAAGGAGCTTGGGCTCCTTCGCCCATGCCAAGTGGTGGACTGAGTGGCTCGGAGATGGTGGTTCCTGAAAAAGAGGGCCCCCCACCTCTAA
This sequence comes from Ceratothoa steindachneri, assembly GCA_963969495.1. Classification (NCBI taxonomy): domain Eukaryota; kingdom Metazoa; phylum Arthropoda; class Malacostraca; order Isopoda; family Cymothoidae; genus Ceratothoa; species Ceratothoa steindachneri. The sequence goes on along the minus strand of OZ018322.1, from coordinate 15,601,569 downwards.
AGCCGCAACGCCCGCCTAAGGTTTCAAGGTGGAGGGAGGAAAAGACTTGCATGGCGAGCCCAACCTCCCCCAATAAGTCCTCAAAGGCGACAGTGCCTTCAGCGCTTTGTCCGGTCAACAGCGTCCGGGGTTCGGCCTCCCAGAAGCGTACGCCCATTCACATGAAAGTCTTCTGTTCGAGGAGGGCACCCATGTCTCCTCCGAGCTAGGCCTGGAGGGCATATTCCTTCAATGGAATTGCAGTGGACTCCGGGCCAACTGGGAGGAGCTGTGGAGGCGAGGCTTGTCCCGTTCCCCATTAGCTATTTTTCTGCCGGAGACCGTGCTAGGCGCGTACCACCTGCCGGCCCTCCCATCGTATAAGGGTCTTGTGACCCCCCCCCCACACCGGATGGCCGGGCTGGGAGATGTGCGGCTTACTCCCTGCTTGATATCTCCGTTCTTCCTTCCACTTTAGATACGTCCTTTCAGGCAATGGCAGTGCAGCTGCACTTGGATAGGAGGTATACTATCATTGCATCCTTGGCCAAGACTAAGGTGGTGCACTTCTGCTGCCATCCACGGCTCCACCCATACCTAGACTTGTTTCTTAATGGGGTACACCTGGAAGTGGTTGAATTGCACCGTTTCCTTGGTCTTGTATTTGACCGACGCCTCACCTGGGAGGCTCATTCGCAGCTTTAGGGTCTCTTGTTCCCACGCTATGGATATTCTCAGTTTCGTGACATTCAGCGCTTGGGGTGCTGATAGAGCTACTGCCTTACTTTTTTATCGACCCTTTGTTCGCTCGTAGCTCGACTACGGATGCGAGTTTTATGCATCCGCAGCCGAGCGTATATTGTGGAAGGTGGACTCGAGTCACCACACCGGCCTTCGCCTGGTGCCTGCTGCCTTAAGGACTTCCCCCATTGAGAGCCTACTAGTCGATGCTGAGGAGATGCCACTTGCTCTATGCCGTCTACAGTGCATTATTCGCCTGTACGCGCGAGCCCAGTGCCTCCTTCATTTGCCAACTGCCCTCACTGTATCCGCAGCTGAGAGACGCCAATCATACCCTAAGTCCTAACCTTAAGCCCTTTGGGTTTAGGGCCAGGAAACTCCTTCGAGAACTAGGTATAGCTCTCGGGCCGGTGGCGCCCCTGGTTCTGTCCATGATGCCACCCTGGAGGGTACCACATTTGGCTATTTTTCGCCACGCATCTGCTTCCAAAGCTTGTACAACCCCAGGATTATTGCGTTCAACCTTTTTGGAGCACACCTCGTTTTACACCGGAACCGTGCCAGTGTATACGGATGGCTCCAAGTCCCAAGATGGGGTCGGCTTCCGTGCCATATCCCTTCTGTTTGAAGTCAGCGGGGCTTTGCCAGGCACCGCGCTGCGTCTGTCTTGATGGCCGAGCTGGTGGCAATACATCACTCGGTACAGGAGATTACGTGAAATGCCCGGTTCGGAGACCGAATTGTGATCTATAGTACTCATAAAGCGCCCTGAGTGCTCTCGGGCATTGAAATCTCCGCATCCTGGTTCGCGATATCCATGATGCCACGGTTTTGGTGAGCCAGGCGGATGTCGAGATTATCTTCTGCTGGCTTCCTGTACATGTAGGAATTTTCCAGAATGAGCACGCCAAAGAGTCTGCGAGAACTCTTTGACAGGACCAGCGTTTCGCTCTTCCTCACACTGACTACATGGCAGGAATCCGGGAAGCTCTTCGTACTGCTTGGCAAAGAAGATGGGAACTTAAATTTGCATTCCATTGCGCCGCCACTGTTTCCATGGACCTATTCACCAATGCCGCGGTGGCTTCAGGTCGCTTTCTGTCATCTCCGAATCGGGCATACTCTTGTGACGCATCGCCATTTGATGGAGCGCTCGCCAGCGCCCTATTGCGATGACTGCTTCGTCCCTTAGTCTGGGTGATGTTTGCTCATGTTACCTGTCCCGGTACCGGGATGGGGGGGGGGGCACTACCGCCTGTCCTTTTTTCTCGGGACGGATTTGGGCACACCGACTTGTGGACTTTTAGACTTTTGGGTGAGGCTTAGCCTTCTCTCCATTATTTAATATTTAACTATGGATCGCGGTCTTCTTCGGCGGGCGAGGGCGGGCCTTCCCCCATCGATGGAGCTCGCTCTATATTTTTCCGATTTGTTTGTTTTTCTTTCACTTTTTGTTTGTATTTGTTTTTTTTTCATTTGGCTTTTAATATAGCCTAATTTTAGGCTAGCTTGAGTACAGCGACCTATGCCCTAGAAGGCATTCGGCAGATGAGATAATAAAAAAATAAAATCATGTGGCGCACACTACATGTAAAAATTGGAAATGCCCATCAGAGCCCATACAGCAAATTGAGGGTGTTCCACAGGGAAGTGTCCTCAGTGTCACCTGCTTCTCTGTGACCATCAATAGCATTATCGCAAATCTCCCAGCTGAGATTTCCTCAACTCTATATGTGGATGAATTAGCGCTTATCTGTTCATTCCCTAGACTTCTATTTATCATCCATAAGCTACACTGGGTTATAAATACTGTAGCTGATAATACTTCTTCCAAGGGCTTCCACTTTTCTGCAGTAAAGACCAAGGCTGTCTACTTTTACAATCATGATCAGTGACATGGGCCCCCCTCCATTTGTCACTCTATGGTGTCCCTGTCACCTTTGAGCCCATTTCATATTTCATGGGGTGATCTTTGATTCGAGGCTTCCTTGGAGCCCTCATTTAGATGACTTGAAAAGGTCTTGTCTGAAGAGATTGGACATAATGAAATTACTGTCACATACTTCTTGGGGAAGTGATCAACGTACCCTGTGGCTTTTGTATTCAGCATTAGTTCAGTCAAAGCTGGACTATGGGTTACAGTTGTACTCCTCTGCCTCGCCGTCCAATCTTGAAAAATTGAATACTGTGCATAACCAGGGTGTGCACCTGGCTTCTGGAACCTTCAAGTCCTCCCCTGTGTGGACTCTATGCAAAGAACGGGGCTCTTCCTCTTCCTTTTCACAGGCTCAAGTCTAACCTCAAATATCTTTTTAGACTTGAGCTATTACCATGGTTTCCAGTATATGAGTGTACATTCAATTTACAAACAGTGGCCTCACATTATAGATTTCCATCTCTGGCTCGCCCCTTTGGTCTGCACATAGCTGAGCACACAGCACATCTAAGGGAGTTTTCTGTTATTCCCCCATGGCTCATACCACCTGTAGTGCTATGCAAGGGGCTTACTGGTAGGCCCAAGGATCAGTTCTTGCCTGTAGCTTTGAGAACCATGTATGATCAACACTCCTCCCACCATCAGCCTAGCACCTTTGTGTTATCGATGGGTCCAAGTCATCGTACGGAGTTGGAGCTACTACTGTCTTCCCATCTCAGACAGCATTGGTTCGCCTACCAAGTGCAGTTTCTGTTTTCACAGCAGAACTTGTTGCCATTCTTGTTGCACTCTTTGTTATTGCTCCTATGCCATCTGGTTGTCTTACGATTTTCTCTGGAGGCACTGGGTGCTTTTGGTTCTAGCCATCCGCTGGTTTCCAAGATCCAGCAGTGGCTTTTTTATCTTTCTTGTATTCACAAGATTTCTTTTTGCTTGGTGCCTAGTCACATGAGCATCCCAGGTAATGAAAGGGCTGATGCTGCAGCCAAGTAGGCGGCATCATTGGGGACACACTCATCAGCCGCAGTCCCACTTTGTGATGTCTATCTCCTCATCACCGAATATGTAGTCGGCTTATGGCAGAAGATGTAGGATGAGCTTCATCCCACCAAGCTCCATTCCATTAAACCTTGAGTCCTCCCATGGCCACTGTTGAGGTATTGGGTTTCCTTATTTTTCTGTCAGAGAACTATATATTTAATGACTTTAGCGTGCCAGTCTGATACTACTACTTTGTAAGGGAAACCATTCCTCTATTTGCTGAGTGGACTTTTTAACTACTGTATTTATGAGAATGCCACAGTGTCTAATCCATTTTAAGGAAAGAGCCAGTCAACACGTAAGGATCTAGTGAAACACCCAGAATTAACCAAAAATATATCTTTAATTTATCAATTAACTCAAAATATTTACAATAACATATTAGTTTAACATAGTTCGCACAAATTGATTAAGGGGCTATTCCAGATGAGAGTCATGAACAATGCAAAGTCGGCTCCACGTTGTTAATGTTGCTGCTTAGAGAATGCTCAGCGGAACATTCAAGGATAGGTAAGTTGTTCAAGTGGGTTCTCGACTGAGACATAAATCCAGTCCAAATGACAACTCGGAGAAGGTATATACAGAATTTTAGAAATCTGGAAAGAGGGCAGACTAAAAAGAAAGAGAGAGAGAGAACTGCTATAATGCAAGTAATTGGATTAGTAATGAATAACAGATTATAAAAATAGATTTATTTAAATATTAATGACTACAGATATTTACATATTTTACAGGTATTATGAGAGAAACATCACAAAGAAGTTTTTCTCCTCAGAAAAAAGTAGAATACACTCAGATAAAAGTAAATTATACTGGGATATCAGATTAGAATACCGGTACATATACAATTATACTTAATCCGACTGACAACTGGAGTATTGGAAACTCAGAATAGGAGGGACAGACATCAATAAGTGCCTGGATACAAAGTTCCAGTACAAGAAGTTACATCAATAAAGGCTCTAGTATATGGAATTTCAGTCCAGACAGCTCCGGCATACGCACCTAAAACAAAAAGATAACGTTTTTTGTTGGGTGGGTATTTAACAATTTAAACAATGTCTATATTTTAAATGCAAGATTAATTAGAAAAAGAATTATAGCGATACTATGCAACAATGAACAGAACAAAAATACAAGACAAAAATAATTTAAATCATAATCTAAGCTACTATCTTGATAGTTTAGCCTACACAATTCTATTAAATTAATCCTAATACTTACCTCTTCACTGGGGTTCTTTTAATGTCTTTAATTATTAAACAGAGTATATTACAATGTAAATAAACCAATTGCCAGTTAGTTAATTTATGGAGACCTTTTAGTATAGCGTTTAGCCACAATTTACATTCCACTAATCTTAACTAACAATATGACAGGAGTCACTAAATATTATCTCTCCTTTAGTTAGCTTGGGTACAGTATTAAAAATCCTACTTAATCAAAACAAATATAAATAGTTATTCAGACTTACATGACCTTGAAAGGATCAGGGGTTGACGGATGTTGCTATATTGGATTTTACACACTTTTTTTGAGTTGCACTGGGCGGATGGAGTATTTCCACAAGATGGAGAGTGGAGGGGACACGATGTCAAATCTTCTTATAATTTTAGCGCCAGTTATATGTTTAAAAGACGGAGAGAGGAGTTGTGTTCTCTGCCTCAAGAAGTACTCTTCTCGGTAGCTCTTGAAGTCTTTTAGTATCCTCATCTTCTTCGATGGGTTGCCCAACTTGGTTTTGGTATATGAGGTGATTTTGAAAGTACTTAAAAATGGAACTTCCCCAGGTATTAATTCTTCTTCTCTCAATTACTGAGATTGCAAGTTGAGAGTCACTCGAGATTGAACGGGTCTTCTTTTCTCTTGCTCCTGAAATTTCTGTTTGGCACTAGGAATTGTGATCCAGCCAGACTTCTTACTAAGTCTGTGAAGGATAACTCGGTATGCCACCGATACCAAAACGTGATGAACTTCTCAGTTTTAGAAGTCGATTTAGGAACTGGGTGAGGGACTGATCACCTTGATCTAGTCCTCTATCTTCTCACAGAATAATCATCTCATTTCTTTCCTTATGGGCTTATTTATAGATGAGAGACCGCCCTACCTAAGTGGGATGGGGCGAGGCCACTGAGGGGAGTGAGAGGGGTGCTGCCATGGAGCCCAGGTCTGCTTCTTAATGAGAGGCACCAACAACTGTCACAATATTTCTCCTCAGTGTTCTTTTTGATCTGGTACTGCTTTTTGGGCTGCTTTAACCACAGGCCTCCAGACCTCATAGGTAATCAGATCTTTTGAGAGCTGCTTAATGGCCTTTTGTGGTTACCTTGGTTGACCAGCTCGCCACCGACTACCTATTCAGTGGGGAGATCAAAGCTTCGGCGGTTTGGCTGTTAGTCAGATGACTAACGTTCTCACGCCCCTCCGCTTTTGGTACATTTCTCTCGCTGTCTCCGAAGAGTGACTTTAACATATATGTCCCATTGGCCTTCGGTATGGCGTTATGTTATAATTCCTCTACATTTACCTCCCTCCTAAAGAAATTAATGGGGGGGGGATATTCCTGTCCGATGCTTACAATATTTCACAAAGGGAACCTACTGAACACTATATTATACAATAAACCTCGAGTCCACCCCGGAATGTCTCGATAATGTCTGTACCTGACCCTACATTAATACTTACCTGACTGTCCCAGCTTAGGAAATTCTTATTTACAATTAGGGGGTCACTCGCCCCTTCTTAATTACAACTCTAACCATTAACATTACACTTATATACCTAACCTTACCTATCTTAGATCCATTACCATTATTATAATACATTAGTTGGCATACCTCTTAGTCTTCAACAGGATTCTGACTTAACAAGTCGGCCATACAATGGTTGGACCCTTTTATATAGGTAATATTAAAATGGTGCGCTATGACCAATACTTTACCGCGCCTGAGCCAGCCATTTGGGTTATTGAGTCTACCCAAGTATGTCACTAAATGGTAGTGGTATTTCAACCTACTCAAATTACCCTTCTTATGGTACTTGACTAATTTTAAACTTACCCTCATGGCTAGAGCGGCCTGTTGCATCGTGGCATAAATGATGGGAGCGTGAGTCCCATGGTCCTCCTTTAACAAGGTACACTGGCAGATCGTATCTGGGTTCGGAAACAATTTTGCTTACCGGATCATTAATGGGTGTGGAGCTCACTACGACTTGGAGTTTTAAAGGTAACTCCTTGGATGTTCCATTCTGGGGAAAGACTACTGGTGGTAGGAGATACTCATTATCCGCATCTACGATCTGACTTGGTTTACCCTGGTGTACCGCATTTACACTTCCATCTTCCTTCATTGTTACCCCATTTGGCTTGGTTTTCCTTGATGGTATCCTAGGTCCAGGCCGGGCTAAAACTTCCTGAACCTCCATCTGATTCTCATTAGATGCTCTTTCATGTGCGAGCATTCTTTCTTTCTCTTCTCTCTCTTATCTTTCTGTTTGGGTAAGTTCTCTTTCCCTCTGTATTCTTCTTTCTTTTACTTCTCTTTTATCTTTACTCTTCTTTCTTCTGCTTCTCTTTCCATCTTTATTCTTCTTTCTTCAGCTTCTATTGCCACTTTTGCTAGTTCTCTTTCCCATCATTTCTTCTTTCTTTGTCTTCTCTTTTATCTCTATTCATCTTTCTTCATCTTCTCTTTCTATCTTTATTCTTAATTCTTCTGCTTCTCTTTTCAACTCTATTATTCTTTCATTTATTTTACCGCCCCTCGGTATTCTTCTTTCTTCTGCTTCTATTTTCCACTCTATTCTGTCCATCAATATTTTCCTTTCTTTGTATTCTCTTTTCCACTCTCTTCTACTTTGTTCATTTTTCTATCAAACTGTATTATTTTTTCTCCATCTTCTCTTTCCAAATCTCTTGTTTCTTCTTCACATTCTATTCTCAGTTCTGACAGGGCGTAGGCATCCATATCTTCGCCTTCAAATCCCAGAATTTGGGATTGTTGGTATAATCTTTTGACCGGATCCATCTTGTGTTTGTCTGTTGACTTTTACTATGCTGATTGGAATACCACTCCACCAACAAATTTACCACTTTGCCTAACAATTACCTTCAGATTGTTTCTACCCCTAACTTTACCAATTTTCATCTTGTCAATTATTCTATTTTTCCTCGTATTCCTTTAACGTGTTGGCTCTTCCTTAATTAGACGCTGCTGGGTTCTTTCTAATAAAAATCTAAAGACCTGACACCTCTTTTGTTGAAGTATTGTTGTGTCCTTTTTGTGCAGGGGGACTTAAATAAGTTGTTATCCTGGGCACATAAGTGGCAAATGACTTTCAACCTTGATAAGTGCAAAGTTATTAACATGGGAAAAGATAATAGAGAATTTAACTATGAAATGGATGGGCATTGGCTGAGCTCAGTAGAGGATGAGAAAGATCTAGGAGTAGTAATAGATAAGTCATTAAGGTTTTCTAAGCAGTGTATTGAAGCAAGAAATAGGGCAAATAGAGTGCTGGGTTTTATTAAGAGAAATGTCAGTTACAAAAGTAAGGAGGTTATTCTTAAACTCTATAACTCTTATGTTAGGCCACATCTAGAGTACTGTATACAGGCATGGTCCCCACATTTTAGACACGATATTGACCTTCTTGAGTCAGTGCAACGGAGGGCAACAAAGATTATTCCTTCCCTGAGGCACCTTGAATATGAAGATAGACTGAGGGTATTAAATATGTTCTCGTTCGAAAGGAGATGTGTGAGAGGGGATATGATTGAGCTCTTTAAAAAATTTTCCGGGATAGATAAATTGGATGTTAGCAAGTTTTTTGAGTTAGATGATGGAAATCGGACTAGAGGTCACCACTTGAAAATTAAAAAGCAAGGGTGTAGGTTGGATTTAAGAAAATATTTTTTCACCAATAGAGTGGTAGACTTCTGGAACAAATTACCGCAGAGGGTAGTAGGTAGTCCAAATCTAAATGTATTTAAGAGTAGGTTGGATGAGTTTATGGGAAGGGAAGGTTGTGATGGTTCCTAAGTTTTGTATATATTAATATTGTTTGTATATATCTATAGCTGCATGATTTAGTTCTTGACAAGCCTTGATTGGTGATACCCTTGTTTCTGGATGCAATCCTCTGGATGTAGTTTTCCTGGGAGTTTGGGTGCCTTGAAAAAGAGGCCGCTTGACTCGGATGACCTATGATGAGCCCTTGTGGCTTTTGTCATCCGTTATATTATATTGTGGGGGACTTTGATTTTGTCTTCCCCTGGTGATGGTGCTTTTTGTGGGTGGGTTTTGACGGAGGCGGATGACCTTTGATAGGCCCTTGTGGCTTTTGTCATCCGTGTAATTATGTTATGTTATGTTATGTCATAGAATTATATACTTAATGACTCTAGCATGCCAGTCTGATACTACTACTCAGGAAGTGAAAGTATTCCTCTTTTGGCTGAATGGACTTTTTAACTACTGTATTTTTGAGAGTGCCACAGTGTTTAATCCGTTTTGAGGAAATAGCCAGTGCACACATAATGATCTAGTGAAACACCCAGAATTAACCAAAAATATATCTTTTTAATTTATCAATTAACTCAAAATATTTACAATAACATATAAGTTTAACATGGTTCGCACAAATTGATTAAGGGCCTATTCCAGATGAGAGTCATGAACACTGCAAAGTCGGCTCCACGTAAATAAACCAATTGCCAGTTAGTTAATTTATTGAGACCTTTTAGTATAGCATTTAGCCACAATTTACATTCCACTAATCTTGACTAACAGTATGACAAGAGTCACTAAATATTATCTCTCCTTTAGTTAGCTTGGGTGCTGTATTAAAAATCCTACTTAATCAAAACAAATATAAATAGTTATTCGGACTTACATGACCTTGAAAGGATCAGGGGTTGACGGATGTCGCTATATTGGATTTTTCACGCTTTTTCAAGTTGCAGCGGGCGGATGTTTTTTTTCCATGACATAACATAACATAATTTCATGGATGACAAAAGCCACAAGGGCCTATCAAAGGTCATCCATATCCATCAAATCCCACCCACATAATGCATCCATAGGATTTTGTCAGATCATGCATCTACAATATACAATTTAACAATCCATAGGAATGTCCAACCATGCATCTACAATATATAATTTAAAGCCTCATAACATAAAATAACATAATTTCACGGATGACAAAAGCCACAAGGGCCTATCAAAGGTCATCCGCATCCGTCAAAACCCACCCACAAAAAACATCCTCACCAGGGGTGGACAAAATCAAAGTCCCCCACAATATAATGTAACAGATGACAAAAGCCACAAGGGCTCATCATAGGTCATCCGAGTCAAATGGCCTCTTTTATAAGGCACCCAAACTCCTAGGAAAACTTCATCCAGAGGATTGCGTCCAGAAGTGGAGAGTGGAGTGGACACGATGTCAAATTCCTATCTATCCCATGATTCCACCATAATGGCTTTCTACATTTCTTCCCAATAACCTTTATTGAGATGCACTGCTCTTGGACATTTAATATAGTCCTTAAAGTATTCTTAAAACGGAGTGTGCTTCCTTCCTCCCTCTTTAGCCTTTGTAATTTTTATTACTTGTTCTTTGTTTTTTAATATAGCCTAGTTATATGCTGTAGTGAGTATGGCAACTTATGCCAAAGTAGGCAGTTGCCAGATTTGCTCCTAAAAAAAAATAAATGAAGTAGGATGTATATTGTTATTTTGGGGGGGAACAATGAATATTAATCGGTTATTTATTTTTTCTTCCCCAAGTTTTGCCTTGAGCCATTAACAGAAAATCTCATATTTTACTCACCATCTGCAATACAAGGGGTATGCTTCACCACCTCCTCTACCTTTTAATTGGGAATGAGAAAATGCATGCCTCCCTATTTATAGGTAGGATCCTTAAATAACGCAACAGCCTTTTTGCAATTAAATTATTTTTTTCAGATAAAAATAAGGTGATATGAAGTTGCATTGGAGAAATCTTGGATATAAATCAAAAATCATAATTTTATGCTCAATAGCCAATTTCATTAATGCTGCAGATAGAGTTTTAATGCCAATTGCTATTGTTTCAATAGCTAAAGAATATAGTTTAAGTCTTTCTCTACAAGGATGGATTTTGTCTGCATTTGCCTTTGGTTATTTTACTAGTCAGGTAAGATATTTAAATCCCCATAAGGGGCATGACGATTTTCCTTCCTGGTCGCCGTGCTGACGGGACTTAGTGCCCCGTCCGGTCCCAGCTTAGCCTCTTCTATTAAATAAAAAAAACACAGAAGATATTGAAATACCTACCCAGTTGCTTCATCATTTTGATTTCCCTCAAGTGATCCACAGATTTCTTGGATATATATTAGGTTGAGGAATAAGTTCTTGCAATTTTTTTAAGTTGTGTTGATTTAAGTTTTGTTGACGTGATTTGTGCACATGTTAAAAAACAATAATAAATAATGAGAGCAAAATTTGCAAAGGTTAGGCTATGTCTCTTAACTTAGTAGACTATTAGGCTTTTGCTTAGGCTAAGTCTTGAAGTTGAGTAATAAGTCATTGCGGTTTATTTAAAAGTTGTATTAATTTAATTTTTCTTCTATACCCTCAAAATGGAATGTCATTTTCAATCAAGATGGGAACAATGCAAATGCAGCCAAAGCTCATCGCAATATTTGTGCTGTGTACAGAGAAAATGCTTTATCAGAAAGGACAACTCAATGGTGGTTTTCACGTTTCAAAAACGGTCATTTCAATCTTAATGGCGAAGAACATTCTGGTCGCCCCATTAAGTTGGATGAAGATCGATTGAACGACCTTCATGAAAATCCTCATTAATCATCTAGAGAATTGGTGTGTGATCAGAAAACTGTAATGAATCACTTTCATTTGATGGGGAGAGTTCAAAAACTCAGTGCATGGGTTCCGCACGCTTTGAGCGAAAGCAACAAACTTCAACGCTCCACGTTTGCCGCAGGTTTGCTTGCTTGTCACAAGGCTACTTATGGATATAAGGACAGATTTCTTCACCGCATCATCACTAGCGATGAAAAGTGGTGTGTTTATGTCAACATGAACTTTTGAAAACAATGGCTTAGCCAAAATAAAAAAAACATTTCCGCGATTAAAGTACGGACATCATCCTTGAAAGACAATGCTGTGTGTGTGGTGGGATTGTGAAGGCATCATTCTTTATGAGCTTCTTGCAAATAAAATTGTCAATGTAGAACTCTACGTTCAACGAAGCTATTCGTGAAAAGCGACCTCATCGACGTTATGGAGTCCTTCTGCAACAAGACAATGCTCGTCCTCACATTGCCAATATGATAAAAGACGCCATCCAAACGCTTAATTGGGAAATCCTGCCGCATCCTCCATATTCGTCAGACTTGGCTCTATCGGATTTCCATCTGTTCCGATCGCTCTCCAACAATTTTCAGGCCGTTTCGTTCAATACTGATGTGGAATTAAGAACCTGGTTAGACGAATTCTTTGAGTCAAAATCCAGAGATTTTTATTGCAGAGGCATCAAAAAACTAGTTGAACGTTGGGTAGAAGTCGTAAATAACAACGGAGAATACATTATTGATTAAATTGCATATTGTTATCAATTAAAAATGAAGTTTTTCTAAAATTGTTAATGGTAATGAATAAATTCAATAAAACCGCAATAACTTATTCCTCAACCCATTAGATTAACTAATATAGTTTATATATTATTTGATCTGCTCTTAATCTGTATTTTCTCATGTTAAATAGATACAAATTAAAATTTAGTTTTCTGTCAGACCTCTGTTAGTGGGCTCCTTCATACCTGTCAATATAAAAATTTTGTGAGGGACAGTCGCATAAAAAAACACTTTTACTTGACTTTGATGATTTGCATATGACTTGTATATTTCTTGCATGCTAATAGATAAAAATATCTATTTTTGCAGCCAACATATTTGATATATTCATGATGTCCATTCAAAGTACTGATTGATCCCCTTTTTGTTTTCAGGTGTTTTGTGGAAATGCAGGAAACCGATATGGTGTAAAGCGAGTGTTATGTTTTGCAGTATTTTTGTGGTCTATATCTACAATTGCCACTCCATTGTGTGTGTCTAATATTCCACTTCTTATTGTATCCAGAATAGTTCTGGGACTAGGAGAAGGTCTTGGTAAGTTAGCTTTAGTTTTACTCAGGTTAATTTTGTGAATGAGTATTTGGGAGAGAGTGCTGACAGGCAAAGAACTTTAGGGTTGGATTAAATTTCTGAGTCTACAGAATTTTTCAGATAAATTGAGACCAATTTTAAACAGTTGATTTTGTGGGTTTAACAATTTATTTCTGACATAACCTTCCATGCATAAACATTAGCGTGTCCCAGAAAATTCAAGATGGTGGTACACACTCCAGCACATGATGCCCTGGTTGCCTCTTGTGTGAAAGTAAATACTGTAAAATTTTATTAAATTTTGGCAATATTTACTGGTAGCACAAATTATCTACTTTGTGTATTTTGAGGGATATTGACCACTTTAAGAAATTATGTTTTTTCTTCTCTTCCTCTGATAGCTGAAATGCAATGGCACGTGCTCAGCGATCACAAGTTAGCTTTTTGATGTGGACTCTTTTGAGAGCTTTCCCGGGAACAGGCTGCCCTCTCGGAAGGAGGTGTTGGACGTGTTCTTGTTCCACCATGCCAATAAGAAGGAGTTCGTCATAGCAGCTGCTGGCTCCACCACCACCACCAAGAGCCTCGATGTCTGGAAGAAGGCCAACATTCCAATCTCTGATCCTTCTTATGTCAAGAAGAAAGTCATGAAGCTTTTCAGCAACTTCAAAACCATCAAGAAGCTGAAGCATCACACAAAAGAGACGGAGGTAGCAAAGCGAGGGATTTTCAAGGACTCCTTGGAAGACATCTTTGACATTGCCTACACGGATGCCCTGTCCTCAAGAATACCAGAGGAGGACAAGGAGTTCTTGAGGTCCCGATGTGAAGACAGGATGAGCTCTTCAATGGCTGGGGTTGACCAAACTTTAGTGAAGAAGCAGGAATGGGCCTGGCTGAAGAGGAAGCGAGAAGACGACCGACAAGAGAGGGATGCCACAGCTTATTGTCACCATCCAGTGAACAAGTTAAACAAGGAGATGACCCTGTCCTGGGATCGGGACAACCTGTCAGTTCGGACTGCACCTCATCATTCACAGCGACTGTCATCGCTCTTGGCCACAACATCGACGAGTTGACCCTGTCCTGGGATCGGGACAACCTGTCAGTTCGGACTGCACCTCATCATTCACAGCGACTGTCATCGCTCTTGGCCACAACATCGACGAGTTGACCCTGTCCTGGGATCGGGACAACCTGTCAGTTCGGACTGCACCTCATCATTCACAGCGAATGTCATCGCTCTTGGCCACAACATCGACGAGTTGACCCTGTCCTGGGATCGGGACAACCTGTCAGTTCGGACTGCACCTCATCATTCACAGCGACTGTCATCGCTCTTGGCCACAACATCGACGAGTTGACCCTGTCCCGCCCCTCTGTTCACCGTGCTTGAGTGAAGAACAGAGAGGAGATCGCGGCTTCGCTGGCCTGGGGCATGGAAGTACCCTTGGTCCTCCACTGGGACAGTAAGCTCCTCCCTAATGTCACTGACGGCAAATCACTGGAGGAGAGGATCGCAGTCTTGATCACTGGGGAGGACACAGAGGAACTCCTGGGCGTCCCTGTTTCCGCTGATGGAACAGGAAGAACCGTGGCTGAGACAGTCTGGAAGCTTGTCCGGAAGAATGGCCTGGAAACCCACATCATCAGCATGGGGTTTGACACCACAGTGTCCAGTACTGGCCTCGTGCAAGGGGCCTGGTCGCAGAGCGAAACGGAGCTTCACAGTCTCCTGCTCTGGTTGTGCTGCAGGACATTTTCAAATGCTGCCATGGTTCTCCTTCTGGCCAAGACATTGCCCTCTTCAAGAAGCTGCAGACATGATGACCATTTATCGACCAGTCCAAGGCCGAGCCTTTGGACACTGACCCTCGTCTTTGAATACATTATCTTCTATTTTCTCCTTTTTTTTCTCTTTCATGATGTTTTCTCTAGAGAGACGATCATTTTGTGCTACCAGAAAATATGGACCGATTTTGATGAAACTTTCTCTGAATCATTTCCACACATGTACGAGCAAGGGCAAAGTTTACTGGTATTGATACTGCCAAGTTTGATTTTCACTTATATGGACTTTGGAACACCCTAATAAACACCTAATTCTCCTCTTTATTTTCAGATAAACAGTGAACTGATTCAACAGCACAAAGCCATGGAACAACAGAGTTAAGAAATGCAATGTGTCCTTTTCCACTGTGTTCAGAGCTGTGAACAGGAGCCTTGGCATGATGAACTATGTTCGATGACACTGTTACCTCCTAACAGCCAAGGCCAAAGCTTCTCTCATTCATCAACCATCAAGGTGCAGGAAAAGCTTTCATGTTTGTTGACAAGAAGAAGTTCACTGTGGACGATGAGGTGAATTGCAGAAATTCTCAGGTGATTGCATAGACCCTTCTGATGTCTGGCCTGTTTTTAAGACTAAGAATCCTGCCTCTGTGATGGTATTTGGTGCCGCGGCAAGTGATGGAAGTGACACGAATCCGCACTTAATTTAGGCTGGTTTGAGGATCAGCCCAAAGGAGTATCTGGACATCTTGAAGAACTCTGTTACCTTGGATGGAGCAGAATTTGGGGCTTGACAATGTGGTACTTACCCAGGACTCTGCACCATGCCATAGCTCAAAAGCAACACAAGCTTTCCTTGGTGAGAAGGTGCCATTTTTTGTGAGGACCGACATCTGGCCCAGTAATAGCTCAGATCTCAACCTTCTCTATTACTTTTTGGGGGGCATATTTCAAGCAAGGACCAATGCTTCACCACACTCAAGTGTCAACAGTTTGAACACCTGCATCGCACATGTGGTAGCTTGAAAAATTGTTTCATTCTTGTGTGGAGGCAGTAATTACCCAAAAGGGTGGCCACATTGAGCCATAAATGTTCTTGTGCTAATACATTTGTCATTCAAATTATATCTATGTACTACCATTATTTTAGTATTTATAACCTGTTTTATGCATCTCTAAAAGTGTCTCAATTTATCTGAAAGACCCTGTAAACAAGTTCTCTGGGTAAAAGGTAAACTCATATGCCTGGAGATAGGCAGTCAAAAGAAAAGGAAGTTCTTGCATTAACTGACCAAAACTTTACTGCTAAATGTGAAAGTTTCAATGTTTTCTGCACTTGCAATCACAGAGGTAACAAGGAGTAACAAGGAAAGTAAGTACCCTAGGAGACCTTACGGTCCATTCAAAGAGGGTACCTTTGGACTAGCAATTGAGCGGGCGCATGGCTGCTCAATTGTTTTGCGTCCCTAAAGGCCACTTTTCAAGACTTTGTCTAGTCTTGACTTGAACTGGTCAACAGATTCACTGTTGACAACTTCCACTGGAAGTGCGTTCCACATACCGCAGATACTGTAATATCATATAAAGAGCATAGGCAATTTAAAAAACTTTTAATTATTCAAGAAAAGAGGAAACCTCATGTATTTAGAGTTATTAGAATAGTCTATACTCCTCACTCCTCCTGTATACCCCTACCTAGGTGTCTTCAAGCTTGCTTTGAAGCTGGATCTTCTGTCAAGCTTTTTCTTATTCAGTAGACAAGGGGTCTATCAAACTGGTTCCTTGAAGAGTGGCAAGCAAAATAGTATATCATTATTATTACTTAGGGATACATTTTAAGCATTATTGATATGTAACTACTAGATGTATTTTAAGTATCTTTAATGGATATTGACATCTAAAAAACACTTCAAGGAGCTGCTGGTGTAGACTGTTAGACCTGGCATCTGAAGAGCAGTATCCCCACCCAAGTGATCCGGGTTAGTCTCAAAACTACCTGGGCTTTTTTCTTTCTAGATATCTTCCAAATTTATCCTTTCACCTCTTTTACTTGCTGACAGTTAATTTTGTAGGCTAGTCATTCACCAGCTTCCATCCACTTATTACTCATTGGGGCCAAGAGATATGCTCACTCTCTCTTGGCCCTATTTTGTTTTTTCATACTCTTTTCTCCTACTGCTCTTATAGCCAGGTCCAAGTGGCACACCACACTGAGGACTGTTTGGTTACCTGGTGGGAAAGGTGGTACTAGCTGGTCCAACTGGTATCCCCTATGTAGCCACTCTATATTAGGCTCACAAGGTGCATCTTTAGCACTTTTCCCCCAAAGGGTATCCTGTATAGCTTGTTACACTGGTAATTGAAGGAACTGCATCACCTCTCAGCCTGAGTGCAAATTGGGGAAGCCTTGTCACAGGGTTGTCTTGAACTTTCTGACAGGACTGTGGGAAGTTGGTGGAGTGTCAATTACTTCAGAACCCTTCATTGAGAGACTAGCTGGCAGTTTTTAGCCGACTGGCTTCAATCTCTCTAGTTATTCACTCCACAGATGGCAGTATGTTGGCCAAAGGCCACATGTTCCATCAAAGGATTACATTAGCTATGACTGGTAGAGAGTCATTATTAGTATTCTTTGGACACTCAATGGCTTGCCAGTGGTGACATTGCACTCTACCATGAATTTCATGAAATGGGTAGTTTATGCGAGGGAACTCATGATTACTCATTGGAAGACATCACTGAAGAGCTAGCTGACCAAGGAACACTCAAAGTTGACATGTGATGAAAAACAGGGGAGGGGGCTTGAGACCCACAGCAACATTCTTTGTCACATTTGATTGTCAAAGGCTCCCTGAGTTGGTGCATGCTGGTTGGTATCACTACCTCAAGTCATTTGTGCCATTGCTTTTGCCATATAAATCACTCTTGTAGATGTGCAAAGGTGGGTTTACCTGAAGTCTCTGTAAATTTTTCCAAGTGTTTCAAATGTGGAGAGCTGCACCCTGCTTCCTCCAAGCAATGTCATGTGTATCTCCTGGAGAAGGAGGTCCTGGCCATTCAGGCTGTGGACTGACTTTTTTTTTTGGCGAGGCTAAGTCGTTGGTCCTGTCACAACCTGGGACATCCTCCATAGTTAAGCAGGCATTCTCTGCTCCTGGCTCCTCCAGGCCTGCAAGCACTTCGCTTCCACACCCATTCAGAACCTTCCCCGAGCACTTCCCTGTTAGAAATGGCAGCACAAAAGCCTCACACCCAGCCTCTGCTAAAACCTGGGCTACTTCTCCCTCCTCCTGCATGACTGTTTCCCATAAGGCAAATTGCCTGTGTGGCAGATCCACCGTTTGTTAGACTCACAGGAGTCAAACCTCCCTGAAGTGGTTGTGAGACAGTCTTCGGGGACTCATAAAGCTGCCCCATGAAAGGAGTACATCACCAAGGTATCTCCTCTTGCATTCCTCCACCCAAGTTTTGACCGGGCCCTTAGAGCTGCGAGACCTTCTAAAAGAGGGAGCTCTGCTTTCAAAGCCTCCCTGTCCACTAAAGGTTTTGAGGCAGAGGGAGGTAAAGATTAAGTCCTCAAAGGCGACAGTGCTTTGTACGGCCAACTTCCCTCTGGAAAACATAAGGCCATTCCTGTGAGGATCTTCTATCTGAAGTGGGGCTGTGCATCTCTCAGATAGATCTGGAAGGCATATTCCTTCAATGGAATTCAAATCCTGGCCAACTCTAATGACCTGCGGAGGCTCCTATCCTCCCATTTCCTGTTAGCTATCTGTTTGCAGTAGAACATGCTGGGTGTGTAACCCCTGCCCACCCTCATGTGTATAAGGGTTTTGTGTGTCTGCCACCACAGGATGAGGATGTGTGATTTACACCCAGCATGATGTCATTGTTCTTCTATTGGCTATACAGTATATACTTCATCTTAGCCAGTGGCAGTGCAGCTATGCCTGGATAGGAGGATGTATAGTTATTTCTGAGTACATTTCACTGTTAACTGACTCTTACACAGGA
Source organism: Ceratothoa steindachneri (assembly GCA_963969495.1). Taxonomy (NCBI): domain Eukaryota; kingdom Metazoa; phylum Arthropoda; class Malacostraca; order Isopoda; family Cymothoidae; genus Ceratothoa; species Ceratothoa steindachneri. The sequence goes on along the minus strand of OZ018322.1, from coordinate 15,582,889 downwards.
GACTTCTTTTACATCATTTTCCCTTTGCTGAGGCACTTTCTCCTGCTCACGGGTCACCAGATAGCCCCTTAAAAAAAAAACTCCTGCTCAGAGATTTGAACAATAGGCAGCCCCTCTGGGGAGACTACATGATCAATCCCAGACATTGTGTCCTTTCCTATTTGACTGATGACCTGGATTTTATGACAAGATAATCAATATCTACTTTGATATGCCCTCTCCTTTATTCTTTGCTATTGGGTAAACTTCCCCTTTTCCTCCCACACCCAAACTTTCTCTCCTCCATTGCTGATGAGATTTTCAGTCTGGATTTAAAGCAGTTCACAGCAAGTGGTGAATGATCATTATATGTGCCATTCTCACCATTTTTATCTGGATTTATTTCTACTTGGCCTTACTCTCTCCTTATACAGGGATTTCATGGAAATTTATAAAATTATACACATGAAAAGAAAACCATTTGTCTACCAATTGAAGCAATATATTCTCATGAGGATTTACACATGAATTGACCTGAGTAGGTGGCATGGCCTGGTTAGGAAGTCCTTGTAAATGGATGATATTACTTGCACAATGGTGGCCCTCACATATCCTAGTGTTCTGAACAGCCTAGTTGACATCTTTCTCAACCATGCCCCACACAAAATAATCTAGCAGTGGCAGTTTGGAAAACTGGGTTGCCACAAGTATGGTGATGAGTAGTGCTGGATATTGTTGAACAACCACACCTGTCTTCCTTGCCTTGTGTGTGGGAGCTGAGTCCTGCTGCAAAATGTAAGCCATTCTCACAGCTCCTTGGTCCATCCAAGGCTTGACTACAGTCTCCAGCATCTCATTGAAACATGCTCATTAACTTTGAGGCCCTGAGGAAAGATATGAGTCTCATCATTTCTAAAACTAGTATCTTTGAAGTAGGATTTCTCTATTTATATACATACACATATTTAATTTTTTTTCTCTTTGAAAAGCTGGAATGGACAATGTATAAAGGACTGGGTCCTTGTCATACAAAAATTGTCAATTAAGGGCCACCTCTTAATGCAAAAGTAATGGCATCCTATTTCATTGTAAGAAGGAATTTGAAAGTAGCAGAATCTCATTAATACTTGATGAAATAATAATTGAAAATTAAATTAAGCCTATTTATTCCTCCTGGTAATTGGAGTTTTTAACCCATTTGCACTTGAATTTTTACTTCTTTGTCAGTGAGTACTGCAGTTGATTGTTAGATCTCAATCTTGTACATGATAGTGTATGGCACTGCCACAAAGTTCACCTCAATTGGAATTCCATATGGTAATTGACCATGTCCATTGTGGCTTAACTTTCCCTCAACTGGGAAAATGATGTTTTCCCTCAACTAAGTCATAGGGCAGCTAATAATTATCACTTTGTTTGCTTTCCTCATTAATATTCTTTTGATTAATTTCTAGGTTTTTAGACTCAATAAGACTAATATACCATTCTGAGGTTGGTTACAGCCTAGCTGACTTGAAACACCATTACAAAAAAGTTAAGCTACATTAGTTTTAGCAAGTTGTTAGATGGAGTGCTAATTTGAGTCACCTTCACAGCACCTGCCATACGCTCTAGTGGCTCCTATTTCAAATTCCACATTAAACTAAAAAGGTCTATTAGAGTATGGATTGATGGTTAAACTTCCACCATTATTTTTTTTACCATTTGGTTGCTTAGAACTATATTACTATAGTGGCCTTGATTACAGACTCCAGATGACCTCAGAACCATCCACAGGCCTTCATCACTATCTCCTGTTTTAGGCCCCTGAAGGCCCTTAGCTTTTCATTTGTGTTGCAGTTGGATTTGTTGGTCTTGTTCCACCACACCACACATAAAGACGTTGAGGGTGGGTTGCACTCAGGTGAGTTGGGGGACTAAACATCAGGTGTTGTGTGATTGAAGTAGTTCTCCAACAGCCACACCTAGGTCTTCCAGCTGGTGTGGCAAGGCACAGTCTTGCTGCCATATGTAAGGCCTCCCTTCAGCTACCTGGTTGACCCAGGGCTTCCACTTCACTCAGAACATGGATGTAGCTGTCAGTGTTTGCCAGAGGACCTCAGGTGATAAGTGGCGTGGCATAATGTCACACTCACTGCTGATGACACCAAAGACCATGATTGTCCCTGGAAATTTCATCTGCATGATTCTGGGCACATACTTGGTGCGACAGCGAGCCACCTGTTCTGGGAGTTTATCTTCTGGCCTTGGCAGAAATTTTTCTCATTAAAGAAGAACCACAGCATATCTGGTTCCAACTGGTCTCTCAACTTGTTGATCAGCTTCTTGGTGTATTTGAGTTGCCTTGGACAGAAATTGTCCCTCCCTCATCTTTTATGAAAAATAGCAAATGTCTCTATGTACAACCAGCATGATGAGCTTTTCATCCACACCATTCTCCCTTACAATGGCACGCATTACTTTCTGGCATCATTGTTGATGATCTCCTGGATTTTCATTGATGAATTCTGCCATTCTGATTGCGTTAAATCGTTGGCCATGAGTTTTCTTCTCTACTCTTGCCTTGTAGTTGAATCCTAAACCTTCTACCTCCTCTCTAACCTTTTCTACCATTTTTCTGCTTAAGTTGAAGTCTGAAATCTCCTTGATGGTGTTCTGATGTGGATTCCAAGGAGGACTCCATACCTCTCACAAATTGGGTGGTTAAAAAATTTCTATAGTCAATTATTCTGCAAAAAATGAAAAGCAAAAATAGTTAATTTTTTTAAGAATAAAAAGATTCATGAGAAGGCAAAAATATATCAGTAAAATTAGCAATTGAGAACTGTGGACGAATACTGTCTGCACTCTGTATATACTATACTATTCTCTTTAGGTTTACCCACCATATTTCAACTGTTTGCACAACATATTCCTCCTGATCAAAGAAGTCGGGCATTCGGATACATGATGGCTGCTGGGTCAGTTGGGCAAACAGTTGCTTCCCTTGTAAGTATCATCTTTAATTTTAATATTATTAATTGCACTATACTTTGGTTGAGCCCCCAGACCAGTGGATGAAATTCACATAATGATCTTTATAATATTTCTGGTAAGCCTATGGGGACCAGGGGTTGCTCCTTGTTGAAGGGAAACAGACAGACCTAAGGGTAGTTTACCTCAAGTTATTCAATTAAAATGGAATCAATTTTCATTGGCAGAAGGCCCCTAGCATGCCTTCACAGACCCCTTCCATACACACCCATCATAAACATCATCGACTTCTTCCTTGGCCAGCTGTTTCTCCTTCAAATACTCATTCACATTCCAACTCTTCTTTATCTGTGAGTGATCTTGTGGTCTTTTTTCAGTCTAGCTTCGCATGGTAATTGTAAGAATCTCAGAAAATTGCTGAGATTAATAGGAAAGTTACCCACAAAAAAAATGATTCCAAGTGCTTTTGCCTTTATTTACCAATGCCTTATTCATTGAATGGACAACTAGAGGGAAACATATTGCAGAGAAAAGTGGGAAGAGCCTAACTTAATGAGAGAAAGATTTTTCTGATTCTATATAATATTAAATGAGGTAATACAATCGCATTCAAGAAAGTTTCTGGCAAGGTAATTAGTAGAATGCCCATAAAACACCATGGAAGTGATTTCTCTATGATCCAAAAAATCTGAGAGCCATACCATCCTACACAAAACATGGAAAAACTCCAAGGACATACTAGACTGATATACTAAAAAGAATCCCTCCATCCTGTAACTAGATCACCATTACTCACAAATCCATCCACACCCACAGCACAGTAAGCCATCCAAGCTTGTTTCAAATCACCTCTTTTAATAACATCCCATTAGATATTGGCCTAGAAGAAACTCCCACATCACAAATGGGTCACCCCAGGAAGATTCTGGTGCCCTTACTTACCAAAACTAAATGCATCCAAATAGTGCACTGGCCTGACTAAGCCAGGCATCTGCTCCCGCTGCTACTGGGAACTAGAAAAAGTTCAATGCATTCACAATATACCTAACATAGAAAGATGTTGTATTATTTCAAACACTTGTTTTCCTGTCCCTCTTAGATACCTTTCTGAACACACTCTTCACTAGATATTATAACTATTGCATTTTGAGGGAATATTTACAAGTAGCCAGTACAAAGTAGTCATATTAAAGATAATAATGTTACGCTGTTGAAGAAGACTGGAGAGTATAACAAATATTTAATGAAGCTTGTTATAATCCCTCTATCCAGTTTTCCTCAAAACACCATAATCATATTAGTGTTTTTTCTTTGTTCTTCTAAGCTTTATGGATTGTTATTTCAGAATTTCTGGATAAGAGAACTTAATAGATTATGTTTCCCTTCATATTTGGGCAAAATTGTCAAAATCTTTGTAATAGCATTCAAGAGTAACATTTGTCCCCAATCCTCACAGTACTTTTGATTCCAGTTCGCTCCTCATGTGAGTTGGAAGCTGTCTTTTGAGTTGTTTGGCCTTGTGGGGCTCCTGTGGGTGATAAGTTGGTTGTTCACTTACCATGATCCACCAATGCAGTCTGATGAAGAGGAACAACTAATTCCCAAGGTGAGTTAATCCCATTTGTTTAAAGGGGCGAGTTGCCCTCTTAGGTTTTACTGCTCGCATTGCATAATTGTGAAAGGTTCAGGAGAGTTATGTCCCCTCCTGGTTTCTCACACTCCAGGTTGATGACTGAGGAAGCTGGTCTGCTTCCTCCTTGTCTCTTTAAACACCCACTTTTTCTTTGACTTTTCATTCTCTATTTCCTCTAGGCCTAAGAACCTGATCGGCTACTTCATGCTATGGCATAAGAGAGGCTTTGGAACCTTTATAATGCCCTTTAATGCCTGCTGGTTGCAAGACATCAGGATTTGAGGGGTCCTGGGGGTTAGGGCATGATTGAGATAGGTTTTGCACCATTCTCTGTATGTAATGTGCTGACTACCTCCTGGCAGCCATTCTCAGGTGCATAAGATTGTACTGCTCGTGGTGGGTGGGCTTTACTCACCTGTTGGTTGCCAGGCCTACTAAATGTTTTGGGTCCTTTCTCTGGTTCTTCCACAGCAGATCTTTTGATCATGACTATCTTGTTGACAATTAGTAAGACCTAAGGAAATCTATCCTGTTGCTCGGCCTTTCTGGCTGCTAAGCTGTGGTGTCCTTTCAGGAATGACTGTCTACTGGGCAACTTGTGTTTAGTGTGCATCACTGTAAGGTAGGGTGTCACAGGCTTGTATTAGTAGTACATCAAATTAATGATATCAAGTCTAACACATGCTGTTCTGGTTCCTTGTCAAATGAAAAAGATTCCACCAAATTTTCATGAAAGTTGGGCATTATTTAATGGTCACGGTTGCCGAGGCCCTTTCTCTTGCTCTAAAATCTAAATGGTAGACACCCCCTCTGGGGAGACTACTCTGTTAATCCCCGAGGTAAAGTCCTTTCCCGACCTGATTGACAAGCTTGAGATGGGTGTCCTAAATGTGGATAAGTTTACACTTCACTGCCCGAGAATTGCTTCATTTTCCTGCCTCTATCTATCTTTGTGCTCTCCGGATGGGATGCACAGCTTGATTTTGATTGGGGGGTGGTCGATGACCTCCATGGTAGTGATCACTTTCCCATTCAAATATCATTTTCCTCGCCATGGGCGCAGTGGTTGCATTTCAGGAAATACCTGAATTCTCTATCTCAGTCAAGGAGTTTAGGTCGATAGATGAGGCCGGTGAGTTTTTCTTTGGCAACCTCATCGCCGCGGGCCTAACTACTATTCCTAGAAGGTCTGGCTGTTTTGCACGCCGACCACTCCCGTGATGGTCAGCCGAGTGTGAGGTGCTCCTCAAGCAGAAGCGTTATGCGTAATGCGCCATAAGCGCCGCCCGAACGATTTCACTGTCGCTGAATTTCGTCTGGCGCGAGCTAGGTTCCAGTATATTTCGAAGCACGCCCGCCGCTCTTCTTGGCGGGCATACGTGTCTTCACTTAATGGGAAGACCCCTCAAGCAGAGGTGTGGAAGTGAGTCAAAAGGATTTGGGGCAAGTTCTCGCAGGACCCCTCTCATTCTCCAGGAGAATGGGACTGCAATCTCGGACCCCGCCTCCTTGGCAGAATCCTTTGTGACCGCTTTCTCCGCATTTTCTGGCTGGGATGCTGCTCCGCCAGCATTCAATGCACGTCGTGATGTCACGGAAGGCCGCCGGCTGGACTTTACCTCGAGAGGCGGAGAACCCTTCAATGACATGTTTACTCTGAGTGAGTTGCGTTCAGCTCATGCTTCATGCGCGGACACCGCCTATGGTCCGGACGATATCCCGTACGCCATGCTTCGACACCTGGGTGAGCGAGGCATGGCCTTTCTGTTAATTTGTTCAACAGGATCTGGGTGGAGGGTCTCCTCCCGGATTCCTGGTGAATTACTACTTTACTTGCCTTTTGCAAACCCGGGAGAGATCACTCTACTCCGGCCAGTTTCTGCCCAATCTCTCTAACCTCTTGTATGTGCAAGTTGATGGAGAAATTGGTAAATGTTAGATTAGCCTTTTATCTGGACAGCAGAGGCCATCTGTCTTCTGAGCAGTGCGGCTTCCGCAAGTTCCATTCCACATCGGATACTCTGCTTCGACTAGAAAATGCCATCTGCGAGGCCTTCCTTCGTTGTCGCCACTACGCCACAGTGTTATTCGATCTGGAGAAAGCCTATGATACCGCATGGCGATATGGTATCATGGAGACTCTCCACACGATGGGGGCGAGGGCACCCCTTCCAATCTTTATATCTGAATTTTTGCGAGATCATCGATTCCGCATACGGGTGGGGGCAGCCCTCTTCAGCCCAATGGAGAAGGAAGAGGGTGTCTCACAGGGAAGTGTCCTCAGTGTACACTCTTTGCCCTGAGGAATCAACGGCATCAGCTCGGTGCTGCCGGAAGATGTTCTCGCTACACTATATGTGGACGACCTTTCGATCTCTTTTGGCGCGGCCCAGATATTGACTCCAACAGGCATTGAACCGCGTCTCTCGCTATGCCGAAGGGCACAGATTTTGGTTTTCCTTGGCCAAGACTAACGTGGTGCACTTCTGCGGCTCTGCCGCCATCCACGGCTCCACCCTGACCCAGACTTGTTTCTTAATGTGGTAGGCCTGGAAGTGGTTGAATCGGACCGTTTCCTTGGTTTTGTATTTGACCAACGCCTCAGCTGGGAGGCTCATATCCACAGCCTTAGGGTCTCTTGTACCTACGCCGTGGATATTCTCCGTTCCCTGACGTTTACCGCTTGGGGCGCTGATAGGGCTACTGCCCTACTTTTTTATTGATCCTTTGTTTGTTTGAAGCTCGACTACGGATGCAAGTTTTATGCAGCTGAGCGTGTATTACGGAAGGTGTATTCCATCCACCACACCGGCCTTCGCCTGGCGACCGGTGCCTTCCACACTTCCCCCATTAAGAGCCTACTAGTCGATGCTAGGGAGATGCCACTCGCTCTACGCCGTGCACAGTGCATTATTCGCCTCTACGCGCGAACCCGGCGGCTCCCTTACTCGCCAACAGCTCTCACTGCATCCGCATCTGATTTCGACAGTGCCTATGCCCCCGAGAGACGCCAGTCATACCCTAAGCCCAAATGCGTTCGACCTTTTGGGAGCACACCTCGTGTTACGCTGGAACCGTGCCAGTGTATATGGATGGCTTCAAGCCCCAAGAGGGGGTCGGCTTCCATCCCGTATCCCCTCCGTTTGAAGTCAGCGGGCCTTTGCCAGGCGCTGCATCTGTCTTCACGGACGAGCTGGTGGCAATACACCACTCGGTACGGGAGATTACGATACGTGCCCGGTTCGGAGACCTGATTGTGATCTATATCGACTCACAAAGCTCCCTGAGTGCTCTCGGGGCATTGGAATCTCCGCATTCCATGGTTCGCAATATCCGTAATGCCACGGTTTTGGCAAGCCGGATTTATGTCGAGATTATCTTCTGCTGAGTTCCTGGACTGGACATGTAGGAATTGCGCGGAATGAGCGCGACGATGATGGCGCTAAAGAGTCCGTGAGGACTCGGTGACCGGACCAGCGTTTCGCTCTTCCTCACACCGACTACATGGTAGGAATACGGGCAGCTCTTCAAGCTGCCTGGCATAGAAGAATGGAGACTGTCGAAAGGAACTTAAAGTTGCGTGCCATTGCGCCGCGATTGTTCCCATGGACCTACCCTCTAATGCCGGAAGGATTCAGATTGCTTTCTGTCGTCTCCGAATTGGACACACTCGCGGGACGCATCGCCATTTGATAGAGCGCTCGACAGCGCCCTACTGTGAAGACTGTGTTGTCCCTCAGACTGTTCGGCACATTCTTGTTGAATGTCCCAGTCTGGGCGATCTCCGCGCATGTTACCTCTCCCGGTACTGGGATGGGCGGGGTTGCTACCGCCTGTCCCTTGTACTCGGGACGAATTCATGCACATTGCCTGCTGGACTTATAGACTTTGGCGGGGGGGAGGGGCTTCTCCCCTTTATTTAACTAGTTGTTTTTTTTTTTGTTATTTTAGTAGATCGCACATTCCTGTGCCAGGGAAAGGCGGACCTTCCCCTGATGCCAGAGCTTGCTTCCTGCTTATTGCCTTATTCCTTTCTTCTTTTTTTTTGCATCTTATTTTAAAGATGTCTAGTAATAGGCAGTGTTGAATATGCAGCGACTAATGCCCAAGTAGGCAGTCGCCAGATGAGCTCTTAAAAAATAAAATCTTGACAAATATGACTAAATATAATTATAATCTTGGATATATAATATATATATATATATATATATATATATATATATATATATATATATATATATATATATATATATTTATAAATTAAAAAAAAACACTCCTATCACCAAAAACAAATATATATACAAAAGCAACCAATCTGTGCATATACTACCAATCAAAAAACAATTCTCATTTAAAACCACACAACAAAAAAAATATTTACAAAAAAATACAAACAATAAGGCCTAAATCTTACGTGGTACCATGTTTTTTAGGGGTTTAGGGTTCCCTGGGAAAAAGTCTTGCTGTCTGCTACTCATTTGGGCACAATTTTTGCGCATGTCTTTTAAAGGCCTTGGCCTCTGAGCTCATACAATACATGATCCAGTCACAAATTGAGGCTATTAAAGCTCTTCCATCCAAACAGGACATTCAATAACTTTAGTTAAGTTACTACAAACCCTACAATCTCGGCCACTCTTTACAAATTGAAGGATTATCCTTTTGAAATTCCAACAAAATTATAGAGTGGCTTTTTGCTAGAAGATTATTTTAAACAAAGTACAGTGAAGACTCAATATTCAAATGTCTTGGAAGTCGAACGCAAAAATTTGACTTGGTACTCAAAAAAATATCTGGTACTTGAACATCTGCACACGTGGCTGTACAACAACAACAACATTTCCTTGCGTTCTGTCTGTGGTTTTTCATTTAGAAACTTACAATGGCACCAAAGAGGCTTATTAGTGGTGAAAATAAGCCTTAAAAGGAAGAATGTAGTGATGACCATTGAGCGGGAAAAGGAGATTATTTATAAATACGAGAAAGGAGCAGGAATCACCGATCTTGGAGCTGAGTATTGTATGGTGAAATCTACAGTAGCCACCATACTGAAGAACAAGGAGGCCATTAAGGGAGCTGATGTGGTGATGGGTGTGAAACAGCAACTTAAACGACCTGTGGCAGTGCAAGAAATGGAAAAATTGTGGATGGTGTGGATAAATGAAAAGCAGATGGCTGGTGATTCTATGTCAGAGGACATAATTTCTGCGAAGGCTAGGCGGCTCCATGGTGATCTTATTTGTGATACTACCTCTGACTCCCGTGAAGATTTTAAAGCTAGTAAGGGGTGGTTTGGAAATTTTAAGAAGAGAACTAGAATTCATTCTGTTGTGAGGTACGGCGAGGCCACAAGTGCTGACAAAGTTGCCGCCGAGAAGTTTGTGCTTGAATTTAAGAAATTTGTGGATAAGGAGCACTTGAGCCCACAACAGGTCTTAAATTGTGATGAGACAGGCCTGTTTTGGAAAAAAACTACCAAACAGGACCTATATAACAAAGGAAGAGAAGTGTTTGCCAGGACACAAGCCCATAAAAGATGGGCTAACCCTGCTTCTATGCACCAATGCTAGTGGCGACTGCAAAATTAAACCGCTGCTGTTGTACCATTCGGAAAACCCCAGGCCATTCAAGAAGAACGGTGTGCAAAAGAGCAAACTCAGTGTGATGTGGAGGGCAAACAAGAAAGCCTGGACAACCAGGCAGTTCTTCACAGAGTGATTTGTGGAGGTGTTTGCACCTGCAGTGAAGACATACCTAATAGAGAAGAATCTGCCACTCAAGGCCCTCCTGTTGATGGACAATGCCCCTGCACACCCTCCAGATGTGAAAGAAGAATTGGGTAAGGTTCCACCGATGAGACCCCAACTCAAGGAGCTGAAACTGCATTGGCAGTGCCACTTCAGCCATGCAGAGAAACTAAGAAGAGAAAGGAAAAGAAAAAAAAGAAGAAGGAAAACAACGACCTTAATGCAGCTCACTCCAGTGTACAGGATTCCACCGTTACTGTTGAGCAAGGAAAAGTGGAAAGAGAAGAAGAGAAAAGACAAATGAAGATCGGAAAAAAGAGAAGAAAATGAAAAAAAACAAGGGAAATATGGAGACGAAAGAGGAAAGAGAAGAGTCTAATGAAAGAAAAGAGTGCTGACAAATGTGCGAGGGTCGACCTTATTGGGGATTCTCAAGCATGGGCCTTGCAAGCCCTGCTAGCAGCATGCCTTCACATGAGTGTGAAGGTAAGTTGCCATCCAGGAAGGGGAAACCAGCAGTTCAGAGTAGAGGCGGAGAAATCTCAGATTTCCGAGAACTCAGTCATTGCCGTAATGGTAAGTGGCAACGACCTTTACCTCAGAGGAGGAAGGATAGGCCCCACAGAAAAGATTCTCAACACAGTGATGGGTGCTGTGGACGACTATGGGCTGAAAACACGCAGACCTGTAGTGGTCGGGATGGTCCAGAGAAGAGGTCCAACCCGGACCGCTCACTCAAGGAACGTCTCCCTTAATCGACGCCTGGGAGATTTGTGTACAGCGGAGGGGGTATTTTTTGTGGACCCTTACCGCACCTTCTATGGTAGAAACGATCTCTACCAAAGGGATGGAGTACATCTTCCCTTTAAAGGAAAGGCTGTACTCTGCAACATGATACAAGATGTCGTGGAACAGACCCCTAAGGAGTGTCAGGCCCAGAGTGAAGGCGGATGTACGACAGTACCCCCGTGTCACTCCTGGAACGACCTTTTCGGAGGTCGCAAAAAGGGAAGCCACCAAACAAATAAATAAACCGGAAAATGGAAGAGTGTAGGAAGTCCTACACTCGGGGACTCCCTGAAAATTCTTCTGTTCAATGCAAGGTCAATCAGGAACAAGTTTCTTGAGCTGCGTGGCTCATAGCAACAGAAGAACTTGAGATGGCGGCCATAACGGAGTCGTGGATAAAAACCTCAAGCCGAGATTTTGAAGGTGAATTCATGATTCCCGGTTACCAGCTCTTGCTGAAAGATAGGCCAGACAGAGAGGGTGGCAGTGTGATGTTGTATGTCAAGGATACTCTCAACTCGACGGATTGCAACATCGTATCCGACCATGAACTACTAGGTGTTGAGCTAGAGATAGGTCCTGCCAGATACAGGACCCTGTTGCTTTACAGACCCCCTTCCCAACTCTTAGAACAGGACAGGAGCCTGTACCAGCTGTTGGGTGAACTTGTAAAAGACAGTGTGTGTATCACCATGGGTGACTTCAATTCTCATGTTGACTGGGAAACCAGAGAACCCTGTGGCGAGAATGCACTACTCCTGGAGTTTGCGAACGAGTTCCTCACTCAATGAGTGAGAGAGCCAATGAGAGAAAACAATATCCTAGACTTGGTTTTCACCTCTGAGGATGACATCATTGAGGACCTCTCTGTTGGCGAAGAGCTCGGTGGCAGTGACTACCAACTAATTAGATTTGTGGTCAAAGTCCCCAAGGCAGGGCCTGCAATTAGTAAATCGAGGAAACTCGATTTGAGAAGAGCAGACTTGGCTGGTCTTCATGCTGGACTAACTGACGCGAGGCTGTTGAAGACTCATGGAACAGTTTCAAAACTACATTCATGAGTCTTCAATCGCGTTTCATCCCTCTGAAATGCTCCCGTCGGTCTTCTGTTCAACCAAAGTGGTTTAATCGAAAAATTGGCCAACTGATAGGAAGAAGAGAAATGTGTACCGGCAATCAAAGATTTCGGGTGACTTTGACGAATACCGGAGGCTAGCAAGGAGAGTGAAGTCCAGCATAAGGGCGGCTAAGTGGTCTGAGGAACTCCGAGTGGCGAGACTTGAATCCCAAGGAGTTCTTTGGATATGTAAACAGCCGTAAACCAATCCGTCGAACGATTGGCCCTTTGAGGAATGAGGAGGGGACATTAAAACACTCAGATGCAGAAAATGCTAACCTCCTCAATGACTACTTCTCTTCAGTGTTTACTGAAGAGTGTGGTCCCATGCCCCAGCCAACGGATTCCTACTCGGTGGAAAAGCTGGAGGATATGGACTTCACCAAAGGAGAAATAAAAAAGATCACTGACCTAGTAAACTCATGGAAAGCATCATGGTGGACAAAATGACGTCGCATTTAGTCAAACCTGCTACTGAGGAGTTCCCAGCATGGCTTCCAAAGGCAACGGTCATGCCTGACGAAGCTTGTGGAATTCTTCCACTTCGTCTTCAGTGAGCACGATCGGGACAAGGCGGTGGATGTGGTCAACTTAGAATTTCAGAAAGCCTTTGATAAGGTAACACACCGCTGCCTTCTCCGGAAATTGCGAGCGCTGGGCATAGTCGGAAAAGTAGCAGGCTGGATAGAGAACTGGCTAAATGGCAGACGGCAATGGGTAGTGCTGAATGGACAGGCTTCTGAGTGGGTGCCCGTTACTAGCGGGGTGCCTCAAGGTTCTGTCCTGGGCCCACTACTATTCATCATCTACGTCAACGACATAGGCGGTTACATGGTTGCCAAGATTTCTAAATTTGCCGACGATACCAAGCTTGGTATGAACGTTGCAAAGGATGGAAATACTGCCCGCCTGCAAGATGATCTTCGGAAGATTGGGGAGTGGTCAGATACGTGACAAATGCCTTTCAACGTGAACAAATTCAGAGTGATGCATATCGGCCACCGAAATCCCCAATCACCCTATATCCTTAAGGGCATTGCTCTTCAATCCACCGACACTGAGAATGACTTGGGTGTAACTATCACCAGTGACCTCAAGTTCTCGAAACAGTGTATTGAGGTGGAGAAGACCCAAAGGATGTTAGGGTATATAAGGTACAGTTTGGATATCGGAACAAGGAGATAGAACTCTGTCTATACAACTCCCTCGTCCAACCCCACCTGGAGTATGCCATACAATTTTGGAGTCTTTTGTTTCGAAAGGACATCGCGAGATTGGAATGCGTCCAAGCCAGGCCAACCAAACTGATTCCCTCTATCAGACATAAAAGTTATGAAGATAGATTAAGGGAATTAGATCTGTTCTTGTTGGAAACCCGTAGACTGCGTGGTCAGCTCATCGAAGCGTTACAACCTCGATCTGTTTGGGAATTTTTTCACATACACTATCTGCAGTAGCCGGAACGCACTTCCAATGGAGTTTGTCAACAGCAATTCCGTTGACTACTTCAAGACAAGACTAGACAAAGTCTTGAAAAGTGGCCATTTAGGGAGGATGTAAGGCAATTGAACGGGGATGTGCCCGCTCAACAGCTAGTCCAAAGGTACCCTCATTGAATGGACCGTAAAGTCTTCTAGGGTACTTATTTTCCTTGTTACTCCTTGTTACTTGTCTACTTACACCAGCCAAATCACTCACCTGCTTGGGCAAACACTCAAGCTCCCCCATACCAGAAAGACTCTGCTCAGACTTACTTTCATTCATACTTGCATTCTTCCTTTCACTCTTCTTTGTACGCTTTCTACTCCTCATGACCAAGACAAGCTCTTTCCCAAACAGATCCATACTATCACATTCCTTCTCATCATCTTGCACCTTATCTCTCTCTCTCTCTCTGCACAGTTCATACACCGGATGGCTCGCCAGTATTCAGAAGGTTCTCTCCACCTCCTCAACTGACTCTGATGAGTCCACACTCTCTCAGTTACACCTTCATTCAAACTCTTCAAAACATACATCACACCATTCTCAGACTCTCTCAACTCTATATGGTCCTTCAAACTTTTCACTCATCTTTGACATATTCAACCTACCTTTTCTTTTACCTTCAATACTTTTGCACCTATTTCAAACGAACAAAACCCTTCATGTGCATCATGCCATACACTGCTCACTTTCACTCAAATGAAACCTATCTTTCACTCGCCTTTCAAAATTCATAACAAACTGACACAGGGACACCCCAGTTGCACTATGCACCGTCGAATTATATTCCCATAACACTCTACCTAACCATGCATCCCAGTCATTCAAAGTCATACTCATCATTCTCAACATCTCACACAAGGTACTAATTGTACTTTCAGCCAATCCATTCAAAGATGGTACATACGGAGTCCGTCCTCACATGCTCCACACCATTCTCTGTCAACATTTGCTCAAACACTTCCTCATAAACTCAGGCCCATTATCACTCAGACATCTCCTAGGCTTCCATACACACATAGGAAAAAGCAACTGCTCAACCACATGCGCAACAGTCACACTCCTTTTATTATCTCTCACAGGCGCTGCACACACAAACTTACTTTTATGATCAACCATAACAACTATACCAACATTCCCAGCACTTCTATGTGGTAAAGACACACAATCAATTACTACTAATTCAAATGGTTCTTTTGCATCAACTTTCAACATCGGTGGCTTCACTTGCACACCTTGCACTTTTCGCTTCTGACAGCTTTCACACGTAGTCGCAACAACATTCACAACAGTTCTCAGAAATGGATGGAACACATGCTCCTTCATACCCTCCTACAACTTATACTTACTCATATGCCCATAATTATCATGCACAACCTTCACCAGACCAATTATACCAACCAAGGACATCACAGGTACATACATATCTTCCCCATCCTTAATATGCCTCACAAAATATACAACATCCATACAAATAACAAAATCCTTAGCATACCTTTTAAAATCACTCAAACACTCAGGCCATTCATTCAAATCAACACGCATCATTACACACCTCTTCAACTCACTGACAAAAGGACACAACTCTTGCATCTCTAGAATATTATCATCACTTAAAATCTCATTCTCATCATCCATGACCAATTCAATCATACCGCAAAATTTGACAACATTCTTTGCACATTCATTCAACCTCATCACCTCATATTCACCTTTCATAACACAATCCTTATCAGCACCCAAAGACAAATCATTCAATCTCATAAAGTCTACACCAAGCAAGAAACAACATGGCATGTGCTCATCTTTCAGAATCACAAACTCACTATCAGACTAACCTGTTTCCATGCCACTATCATTCCTTCCCCAATCCACTTATCCGTAATTTCACAGGCTTACGCTTGCAACATCTAAACTCATCATACTTACTCAGAATCCTCTCGTTCACTAACGACACTTGTGGACCAGTGTCAATCAAACCACAGAAGAACCTTTCACCAACTTTCACTCTTGCTTCCATCATATCAGGTCCACCATGTTCGCAATACAGAGAAAGAACAACCGCACCAACATCAGCACTGACATCCACACTATCATCAACTCCCACATCATCATTCACCGAACTCTTTTCAATCACCCAATTGTAATGCACACCACTCAAACACTGCAGATGCACACATTAGCATTCAAACCCTTCATCTTCTCATCTTTGTACACCGTCGGCTTCTCACCACCAGAGTGCTCATAAACAATCACTCCATACAAACGACTTACTACAATCAATACTTCCTGAAATGGCAGGACCCCTTGCATACACATCAATCTCAATTTTTTCAGAAAGTTTTGCACCCTCACCATACCAATACTTTCAGGCTTCCTACATACTTCATTCATTACCTCCTTCCTTAAGTCATCCACACTATCAGGCACTCTCACATTTACTCCATCACTCTTCAAATCTTGCAACCCATTCCATACACTCTCAAACAAGGAATCACCACCACCCTTACTCTCCTTTCCATTCATAATTCCTTTTGGCAAATACTCAGGAGCACCCACTCCACACACATTTTCATCATTCGAACCAGGATAACTTGACATCAAATCAGCCATTCCATTCCGTTCACCAGGCACGTATTCAATCACATATTAAAAATCACTAAAATCTTCCAAAGTCCTCGCAATCCTACTATCAGCCCATTTCCCACATTGCAAATACACAAGAGGTTGGTGATCTGTTTTGATCACAAACCTCACACCATACAAAAACGGATGCAACACTTTTAAACAATACCTTATCACAGCCAACTCTTGCTCCACAGTCAAATTTTTTCACTCTGCTGCATTCATAGCTTTGGATACATACCCAATTATTCACCTGACATTCTCTCTATTCAAACGCTGCTCTTGCATCATAAATCCTCCCATATAGTACCCACTTGCATCCATATACAATTGAAGCATCTTAGCATTCACACTATAGTCTGGGTATGCCAATTCAACATCTTCCGCCGCTGCCTCTTTCAGTCTCTCATATGCTTCATTCATCTTATCACTCCACCTAACAATCGTACTACCTTTCTTGCCCATCCACTCAGTCAGAGGCTTTCTCACATCCGAACAATCATGTATAAACTTTCGTTGAAACTATATCAAATCCAGAAACGACTTCAGCTGCTTCACAGTCACCTGTTTCGGAAACATTCGCACCTTCTCAACCTACTTTGGCGACTTTCGCAACCTATTCTTGCTCACCATATGTCCAAGGAATTCCACTTCTTTCACAAACCATTCACACTTCGCTACTTTCACCTTCACACCAACACTCTCCAACATTCTCAACACATCATTCACCAATCTCATATGCTCCTCAAAACTCTCAGTCATAATCAAAATATCATCTATAAACACAATCACATTCTTACTCGCAAACTTACTCAACACAACATTCATCACCCCCTGGAAGGCTCCGGGAGCATGCCAACCCAAAACTGAGGTTCCACAACTGATAATGCCTTTTTGTAGAAGAAAAAGCAGTCAACAGCCGGCTCTCCTCAGCAATGGGCATCTGGTAATACTCCCATACCAAATCCAGCTTTTTAAACTACTTTATCCCATGCATACTATATACACACTCAGATACCACACACATCGGAAACCTTTCTTTCACAGTCCTTTCATTCACCTTTCGATAATCCACACACAGGCACAATCTTCCATCTTGCTTACGTACAGGCACAATCGGACTTCCATGCACTCTCACTTTTTTAAATCACCCCCAATCATTCTAATTCTGCACATTGCTCCTCAATCTCATCAGCGACCGGATGAAGGAAATGTCTTGGCTGCTGATAGATTGGGGTGTCCTCCTTCAGGATAATCTTGAATTCCGGAAGCTTTGCAACCCCAAAATCCAGATTACCCTTACTGAGAACCCCCTTTCCCTTTCATTCAAACAACACTTGATACACATCCTTTTATATAGTCAATCGAATATTCATCCAATTTCACCATCCATTTCACTTCATCATACGTCCACTCACAAATTTTTTCATTCACAACATTCACCCTGACATCGGTACAATCATTCACACCTGCTTCGTTGACAATGGAGAGGTGACCCATCACATCACCAACTTGGATCCCTCTCACCTGCCCTTTCACTCTGGGTCCGCCTGCGCACCTACAAAAGGATCATTCATTCTCATCAAGCCATCAAACACACAAGCAACATGCCTTACCTTATAATACGCACCCTTCCATCCAATAACAGTGTTCTCACCCACATTCAAACTCAAATCCTTACTCCAACTCACTCTAACAGACACCCTTTCACCCTTCACAAGCCTTACACTCTCCATAGCAATCACCTCAATACCGCTAAACACACTCCTCAAAACACTACCATCTTTCCCTACATACAACTTCTATATCCCACTTGTACCAATCTTTCTCTTAATCTGATCACACGCAGGATGCACAACCATACGATTTACTTTCATAAAATCACACCATACTTACTACTCACCTTATCAACAACAGAGAATTCACACTCATTCATCAACATACCATGCATTCGAACAACTACTCTTATCGGACCAATCACAGGTACTCTCATACCACCAATCCCTACCAAACTACCTTTACACTCTTCCCCATGTGAACCTTCTCAAATTTATTCACCCTTTTATACTTCACACTCTCATTCGTTTCACCTGCCCAGTCAGTCTTTCCTTCACCACGTCATACTTCGGTTCACCCACACTCGTTAACAGTCAAAAAAATTCTTTAACACTTTTCCATCCAAACACCCCTAAAACATTTAACAGTACCCCTTATTCTCCGCGTACTTTAGCTTGCCTTAGCATTCAAACTCCCCAAAGAGCTCTCCTACACTCTTACTACCATGCAATTTAAATCTATTAACTTTCAGGACTTCCCTAATCAAAATACCTTTCCCCACATTCACTTCACTCTCACTTGAGCTACTCTTGCTCATGCCAATCATGGGCGACAATAACTCTTGATTGAAATTGCATAGCTCTTAAACAATCATGCCAATCATACATTCACTCTTCTTCATCCGAATAGAGAGAGTCCACACTCTTTCTTATCTCTCATCTTCCTATCCTTACCATTCAAACCATTCTTCCTTCCCTTCTTACCTTCCCTTCTTACCTTCCACTCTCTTTTCCATTCACCTTTCCTACCACTCACAATCATCCTGTCCTCTCTAGCCTCACACACACTCCCATTGATCCCATTAGTCTTATCCCCTTCAGTAAGAGCAGTGATCAGGGTCGAGAGTCCTGGTGCCACTCCTGACCCCTTCATCATGTCATAGAGGTCCTGCATTCTTCTCTCAACCTCCTTTTGCCTCTCATCCATCTCCAACTTCATCCGATCAGTTTTTTCATTCATACCCAATATATCACCTCTCAGTCCCTCAATCACTGTCCTCAACATTGTACATTCTTCCTCTTTCTTTCTCAATTCCAGCCTCAGTTGCACAATCTCATCATGGAGACCTTGCTCCACAGAAGCCATCCTCCCCGGTTAGTATGAAAGGACAGAAGAAGGGATAAAAAATCAACCTACTCATGCAGCCTAAACCCTTTACTAAGTGCAATCCGATGATGGACTGCAATCCAATCCTGTCACACTCCCAGTTTCGAGATCTCATGTCCCTATTGGGTGCCAAATATGGTGGGCTGGGAACCTACACTCTAACCTCAATCTATCCGACCCGCTTCCTACACTAAGTCATACATGAGAAATCGATGGAGGAATGAAACGGATTGTATATACAGTCCTTTATTTACAAAAGTATGGATAAATATATATATATATATATATATATATATATATATATATATATATATATATATATATATATATTTATATATATACAAAAAAAACTCATACATATACAAAAAAAACTCATACATGCAAAAAAAAAAACAATTCTCTTATTCGAAACCAAGCAAAAAATATTTAGAAAACAAACAAAGAGAGGCTTTTAGTTCTCATGGTACCATGCTTTTAGATTTAGGGTCTCCCAGGGGAAAGTCTTGCCGCCAATCACTCCTTGTGGCCAAAATTGTTGCGTGGGTTAAAGGCCTGGCACCTCCGAGCTCAGCACAACAAATAAGCGATCCGGTCACAGTCTCAAGGTTATTAAAGCCCTTCCATCCAAATGAATTACTAATTATGGATGTAGAGCAAATTTAATTAAATTACTCCCAAATTTTGTTATACCAGCCACTCTCTACAAATTGAAGGAACACCTTTAAAAAATTTAACAGATCAATAAATAGAGTGGCTTCTGGAAAGAGAGAAATTTTTTTTAAAAAAAAAGAACATGAAATCCAATATATATATTAAAACATCTTGCCATTCACACACACATTTTTACAGAGGGAGAGAGAGTTCCGCTAGAAAGGGGGTGGGAGATTGGCCCTACAAACACTCTCACATTCGCTCCACCACAGCCTTAAACACTGCGATTAAAAAATTAATATTTTAACTATTGTTATGAGTGCGTGCACATCGACTGGTGGACTTGTTGACTTTTTGGGGGAGGCGGGCCTTCTCCCTATTATTTAAGCAGGGTTGGTTTTGTTTTGTTTTTTGCATTTGTTTTTGGTTTTTTGTTGTTTTTTTCCTTTAGGTTGCACGCTCCTGGGCCGGGGGGACCTCCCCCCGATGCAGGAGCTTGCTTCCTTTCCCCCCATTTGGGGTGTTTTTGTCGTTTCTTTAATTTTATTTTAAAGTAGCCTAGAACTAGGCCAGTTTTAATACGGCGACTAATGTCCATCTAGGCAGTCGCCAGATGAGCTCTTAAAAAAAACAAAAAAAAACTATTGTTGGTTACCATTTCAACAAAGTTGAATCACATCAGGTACAGTTAGTCACCTGTTTAGATCTGTGGTTCAGATCCCACATTAAACTAGGTCCCCAGTAAGAAATAACAGGCATCATTAATGAGTGCAATTTGGTAGTAAAATCTTTACCCTTTTTATTTCATCTGAAGCCATTGACACGTGACAATACTTAATTATATTGGACACTGGTTATAAGATAAGCGGAAGAATTACCCTACAAGTACTGGATCTGTTGTAAAGTGTATAACACTACTTTTGTTGCTCATAATTCTATAGTGTGAAGAAGGCAATCACATCACTTATTTGAAGGGATCTTAATTCATGTTTTGTTTTTTTTCTCTTGTACTTAGAGTGAAGATGTCTCACTGTGCATCGCTCATCTGGAATGGGTTAGTCATTGGTGCTTGTGGGCAGCCTACATTGCTCACTTTGCCATGAATTGGAGTAATTATATTATAATGCAGTGGTTGCCTACTTATCTCTCACGGACACTCGGTGCTAATACCCAGAGCATGAGTCTCACTGCTATTCCGTATATCGTCAGCTCACTCTGTGGGATTGGTAAGGTTCTTGCACTTTCTTGATCTTAGGATATCCAACCCTGTAGTATTGAGAAACATTTTAAATATTAATGGATAAGATTTGGTATAATTGAAGTCTATGAGGTGCAATTGTAAAAGATTTTTGATAAGCCATGTAAAGGTATTTCAAAGCCCCCCCCCTCCCCCAGCACACTTAAAAATGGACTTGGCCAGACATAACACTACATACCAGAACCACATCACAGACCTAATCTCAAAATAACTCTGAAAACGGGACACAATAAACCACAAGCAAACTCAGTGTTAACATGTCACTTTGTTTGATGCTGGAGTTTTGTATTGGAAGTGAGTGCAGCAGGTTATGGTGCATATATGCTGCTCATGCATTAGCATATCATAAGTTTACAGTGGCCCTAGGACTCTCAACCCTGAACCCTGCTCTTACTGAAGGGGATAAGACTAATGGGATCAATGGGAGTGTGTGTGTGTTCATTAAAGTGGCCCCCTAAACTGCATAATGAGGCATGCTACGAAGTTTGGAAAAAAGATCTCTAGATTTGGCGTGAACTTACTGACCTGGCTAAAACTAAGTAGGCCTTGGCTATTCATTTTTCTTTAACTGGTAGGGCTAAAATTGAATCATCTGAAATTAGTGTTGATGATCTAAAGAAAGATACTGGTGTGGAACTCTTACTTAAGAAACTTGATACCTAGTCTTTTTTTTACCTGACAAAGGCCGGCGACAGTTTACAGCATTTCACAATTTGTATATTGTCAAGCAATGATGTGAAGCAATTATGAACAGAGTTTAGTGAAGGAAGGTGTTTCTGAACTAATGTTTACTTTCATTGATGGTACGCCTGTGTAGTCTTTGAAAAAGTTAACCTTACCTTTCTACATTGGTGGCTTCAAATCTGAGATTACTATGGATGTAGTTAATTGTAATATACCATTGTTATTAAGTAAAACTTCTATGAAGAAAGCGAACATGATTTTGAACTTTGAAGATGACGGCTTGTTGGTTGAAAGAGACGTGTGCAGCTGCTGCATGCTGCTTCTGGTCATTAAAGGGTGCCACTTTCTAGATGACTAGATGTCGGTTTGGTGATCTGCCGATGCTCACCTCCAGCTGTTGTGATGCAAAGAAAATGGTAAGTAAGTTACATTGACAGTTTGACCATCCAAGCTCTGAAAAGTTCATTAATTTTCTCTGTCATGCTAATATACAGAATGATGAGCTTGAACAAGAAATTAAGTCTGTGACTGAGAAGTGTGAGATCTGTATTAGATTTATGAAGCTATGTACCAAACCCATTGTTTGTCTTCCATTGGCGAATAAATTTAATGGAGCAGTGATGAGGGATCTTAAGGTTTGGGGCAAGGCTTATTTTCTTGTCATTGTCGATGCAGCTACACATTTTTGTTCTGCCTCTGTCATAAATAATAAGCTGGCTCCCACAATTATCAAGGCTTTCTTGAAAAATTGGATTTTTTTCTGTTTTTGGAGTGCTGAAAAGGTTTTGACTGATAACGGTTGTGAATTTAACAATGCTCAGATGAGAGAGCTTGGAGAGGCATTCAATATGAAAGTGATGACAACAGCAGTGGAATTGCCTTGGAGTAATTGAGTTGTGGAAAGATTGAGCTGTGCTCGGAGACATGGTTAGCAAGAGTCTTGCAGACTGTGGATGTGATTTGGAGATTGCGCTTGTTTGGGCAGTTTCAGCAAGAAATGCACTCAATAACAACTCAGGGGTTTTCCTTGAGCTGGTCTTTGGTTTCAACCCAGCTCTTCCTGATATCTTTTGAAGTAGTATCCCATCACTGGAAGGTGTAAACCCTCTAGTATTGTAAGAGAAAACTTGAATTCCTTGCACTTGGTGCAGCAGGAATTTCTTAAATTTTAGTCCAATGAGAGAATCAAGAGAGTCCTAAGACACAATGTTAGAGACATAGATGTTGAAGATCTAGTTAATGGAGATGGGGTGTTTTACAAAAGGAATAATGACAGGTATCGTAATTGGACAAGATGGTAAGCAAATACTCGTACATCATGGTGGTGTCTATGTACAGGTCCATGTATGTCACCTGACTTAGAGTGCCTGGTATGCAATGCGAAGATTCACAACCTCAAGAAATAGTGCAGGTTGATTCCCAATGTGGACAGAGTGACAACCAATACCCTCAGGTAGAAGACAAAGGTAGTGTAGGTGAAGTGGTGAGTGGCATTGTCATAGTGAGATAAGAAGAGTTCAACACTGATGATAATGCAGCTGTTGATCATGGCGCTGCTGGTGCTTCTGCTTTTGAGTATGGTGCAGCCGTTGAACCTTTGCATACAGAGCAGCTTGCTGGGTATAGGAATAAAGCTAGTCTGGTTTCCATACAGCCTTTGAGAGGTACTAAGTATGCAATTGGACAGCATTTTCAGGAGATCAACTATGAAACAGGTGAATATATTTCTAGCAAAATATTTAGCAGAGCTGGCAAAGCTACCAGTAAATTTAAAAACTGTTACAACATTGTGCATGATTCTGATGGTGGTGTAGAATGGTTGGATTTTGACAAACTGAGCGAATGTTCAATAGTTGAAGATGACATAGAGGTGCCTATCATGTTCACCAATGATGAGGTTAAAGCTGCAAAACAAAGTGAGATAGAGAACTGGAATCATAATGACATATATGAAGAAGTAGAAGATGTTGGCCAGAGTTTCATCTCTACTAGATGGGTGATCACCGAAAAGTGGAAAAGTAACAAAATCTTAATGAAGGCGAGATTGGTAGCTTGTGAATTTGAGAAAGATTCAGTTGGACTACAGAAAGATTCCCCAACATGTTCTAAGGAGTCTGTCTGACTTGCTTTGTCTGTTGTATCTTCAAAGCGATGGATGTGCCATAGTGTAGACATCAAGGCAGCCTATTTGCAAGGTAATAACATAAAGTGAGATGTCTACTTGAAACCGCCTCCTGAATTTTTCAAAGTCAAGTTGTGGAAATTTAAAAAAGACTATATGGTTTATGTGATGCTGCCTGAGCTTGGTACATTCGTGTCAGAAATGAACTATCCTTATCTGCTGTGATGTGTTCACTGGATAATTCTTTGTTCTACTGATACCTTGGCAATCAGCTTGAAGGGATTATGTGTGTTTATGTTGATGATTTTCTTTGGGCCTGAACAAAAGCATTTCAGAACTGTGTCATTATCATATTGAAGACAAAGTTTTTGATTGGGAATTCAGCATGTACCTCATTTAAATATGTTGGCCTTAACATCATATCAATTTGTGATGGCATAGTTGTTGATCAAATTCAGTATGCTTCAACATTATCTCCAGTGCCTATTAGTCGCCAACGTGCTGTGCAAAAAAAACCTGAACTATCCGATTTTGAAAAGTGTAACTATCGGGCCTTAGTTGGACAATTTAATTGGATCGCTACCCACTCAAGACTGGATATCACTTTTGAAACCTGTAAACTAGGTGTTGCATATAACAAAGCTACTGTTGATGAGTTACTGAAATTGAATAAGTAATAGCTCTAGTTACTCATGATCATGTTAAACTATTTTTCCCTAACCTCGCTCCACTTGAAAGTTGTACACTTAAGTACTTTTTGGATGCATTTTCACCAGCTTCCCTGACAGTTACTCACAGGGAGCCTTCATTATATTTCTTACTGATGTGAAAGGCCGGCGTTGCCCAGTCTACTGGCAAACAAGGAAGATAAGGAGAGTGGTAAAGCCCACTCTGTCAGTGGAAACCATGGCCTTACTCGAGTGTGCAGAGGCTGCAGTTTATCTTGCACTAGCCAACAAATTTTAACTTTGTCTCTGCTACTTGAGTAAATGTTGTTGTAACTAACTAATTTTGGTGTGCTGATTCCAAATCTGTGCTTAGATTTGTCCCAGCATGTAAGGTTACTGAGTTATGCAAGTAGGCTATATCGCTCACTTTGTCACCTTAGATCAATTAAGGATATAATTATTTGAGTTTGAGAAGAATGAGACATTTCTGGGCAAAGGTTTGGAATCGGGGCACCCTATTTGGCATTATGTACATCCTTTTGTACATGGATATAGGAACCAGCAGTAGTCACCCATCATGTTTACATTGAAGTGGCCTTGAAACCTGCTTTCCATCATTGCAATATCTCGGTGGAACCTTTCCCTATGTTCATCACTAATATTACCCATATTAGATGGAAAGACCCTGTAAGGGGCGCGGTGATTTGCCTTCCTGGCTGCTGTGCTGATGGGACTCAGCGCCCCACATCCATCCCCAGCTTAGCCTCTTCTCCTTCTTTCAGACAGCCTGTATTTCTCCCCTACTTCCTTCCTTCCCCTACAACCTCTCCCACAATTTCTCTGGCTGGCCTGTATTTTCTCAGGGTAGATGCTGACTTCAGCCAACTAAATATCTTGGATCAGGGCTGAGGGGGGAGGGGACAATGTTCCCTAACCCCTGAGCTCCGGTTTGGGATGGTGGGTTTTTTAACAATCTGCTTCCTCCTCACCCATACCTTGCTCATATCCCTCTTATTCTCACTTCACTATCGATTTTTTTACACCGTGCCTTAGGTGGAGCCACCAGGTCACCAAGCAGGAGGGGTGGCCATAAAAGGTGGCACCTGGCTCTGCCAGCCACATACGCACCCCTCACAGAGCGAGCCACTGCGAGGGGTGATTAGTGTTTGCTTCCTGTAAGAAAAATAGGGTCACCATGCCCAATGATGATAAAATAAAAATTCTCGCCTCAATTTTCCCTCCTCCATCATCGGAGCCATCCTCAGGCAGCTCCACAGAAAAAATAGAGGTCCCCTCCCCCTGTGCTCTCACAGGGGACCCTCCAAATCTCTCTAACTGGAGAGGAGGCTTACTCCTCTCCTTCACTTACAGGTGTAGGGGACTTCTCTGGAGGTGCCTTCGGGCACTTCCCTCTTTCCAGCAGCAGTCCCCCTTTACTTTCCAAGGGAACTGCCAAGAAAGCCGACCGCTCCCCATTCAAGCGGCTCGGTAGGGCAAACCCCCTTAGGGGGAGGGGGAAGCCAGGCTCCATTGGTCGCTTCCCTCAAAAGTCCTGCTGGCTAGAATATTAAACCTAGCGGGAGTCAAGGCCTGTGCCTCTGCAGACTCGACTTGTGACACTGCTGCCAATGGGACCTGTGATGTCCTATTAGGGGATGACCAACTGGAGCACCCCCCCCTCCCCTAGATAGACATGGCCCTGAGGTAATCCAGCCTCAGACAGTAGGGCCTTCCATGTGAGCGAATTCGGGCTTAGCGCCAATCACCGAACCCGAGTCCGCCCCTATGCAAGGTCCTCCTCAAATGGCTTGGGTTTCCAAGGCAGTACAAGGAAGGGAGGGATCTCCGACGGGTGCCCCTCTGACTGCCAGGACCTTATCCATCTTGGAGAAGGACCTTGCTGAGGCTGGTCCATCCACCTTGGGGGCTCCTGCTGATGGAGGGGAAAAGCGGGTTCATTCCCCGCCTTCCTCTCCTAAAAAAAAATAAAAAGACTGGGCTCCTCTCCATTTGCAGGGGTTGCAGGGACGGATGAGTCTGCTGCCACTTCGGTAAGCGATCAAACCAAGATCGGCACATCTGGCCCCTCTGCCTCCCCGGGTGCAGAGCTTCTGACTAAGACCAAAAGTGCTAGTGCACGGAGCGGAGCCTCGATTACTTTGGGGCCTCACATTTAGAGATTACCCGGCGTTTTCGAGCCCACTGGCTTCATTTGCTTACTGGTTATTTGCTCCACTGATGGCAGCATGTTGGCTAAGGGAAACATGATCCATTAATGGAGAGGATTAGCTAGTGCAATTGGTAGAGAGCCGAAGGTGACCCATTTCTCCGAAGGAAGCCTTTTGCCGAATGCGTCGAATCCCTCCGAGGCGGTCATGATTAGTGTCCTTCGCACGCTTGATGGCATGCCTGTGAGTGTGACACCGCACTCTACCATGAACTTTATGAAAGGAGTAGTTTATGCAAGGGAACTCGTGGACTACTCCATAGAGGACATCACCTTAGAGCTGGCTGACCATGGGGCGGTCAAGGTCGAACGTGTGATGAGGAAACAGGGAGGGACCTCGAGACCCACCCCTATACCCTTCGGCACATTCAACCGTGACAAGCTCCCTGAGTCGGTGCGTGCTGATTGGTATCGCTACCGCGTGAAGGCATTCGGGCCACTGCCGTGGAGGTGCTATTACTGCCACCGCTTCAGCCATACTAATCAATCCTGATGACGTACAAAGTCGGGGTCACCCGAAGTCTGTGTAAGTTGCTCCAAGGCCACACACGATAAGTCCAAATCGTGTGTGGCCAAGTGTGTCAATTGCACAGAGTCGCACCCAGCTTCTTCGAAGCAATGGTGCATATCTCCTTGAGAATGAAATCCTGGCCATTCAGGCTTAGGATCGTCTCTCATTTCGCCTGGCTCGCCCGGCGCTACCTGGGACATCCTATGCCTCAATATTGAAAAAGACACCCTCTGCTCCTAGCCCCTCCCGACCTATGAGTATGGTCGGTTCCCGCCCATTCGTAAACCTTCTGCTGGTTCTACCCACCCAAGGCGCTTCCCTGGTAAAGCTGGCTGCCTAAAGAGTCCACAACCAGCCCCAGCTAAAACCAGGGCTCCTCACCTTCCCTCAGCGTGACCGTTACCCGTAAGGCGAAACGGCCATGCGCCTCCACCGAGTCGTTAGACTCACAGGAGGCAACACCCTGAAGTTGGTTGCCAGGACATCGTCAGTGGTGGATGTGCGATTTACACCCGGCATGATGTCGCCGTTGTTCTCTTCGCTTTAGATACCTCCTTTCAGGCAGTAGCTGTGCAGCGGCACCTTGAAAGGAGGTATACGGTTATTTCCGCGTACATTCCACCGTCAACCGACTTCGATGCTGGGGACTTCCGCCGCCTCTTGGCACGGTTACCGAGGTCCTTTCTCTTGCTCCGAGATCGAAACAGTAGACACCCCCTCTGGTAAGACTACTCTATCAATCCCCGGGATCAAGTCCTTGCCGACCTGATCGACGAGCTTGAGATGGGTGTCCTAAATGTGGATGAGTTTACGTATCACTGCCCGAGAACCGATTCATTTTCCTGTCTCCATCTATCTTTGTGCTCTCCGGATGCACAGCCCGATTTTGATTCAAATATTATTTTCTGGGCCGCTGCCGCCCGAGAGCCCGCCCCGGTAGTGCTTGTCGCGGGCGCGGTGGTTTGCATTTCAGAAAATGACTGAATTCTCTATCTCAGTCAGAGTTTAGGTCGGTAGATGAGGCCGTTGAGTTCTTCTCTGGCAACATCATCGCCGCTGGCCTAGGTACTATTCCTAGAAGTTCTGGCCGTTTTGCACGCCGACCACTACCCTGGTGGTCAGCCGAGTGTGAGAGGGCCCTCAAGCAGAAGCGCTATGCCTACATGCGCTATAAGCGCCGCCCAAACGATTTCACTGTCGCTGAATTTCGTCGGGCTAGGGCTAAGTTCTGGTATATTTCGAAGCACACCCGCCGCTCTTCTTGGCGGGCATACGTGTCTTCACTAAACGGGAAGACCCCTCTAGCAGCGGTATGGAAGCGAGTCGAAAGGATTCGGAGCAAGTTCTCGCAGGAGCCCCCTCATGTCTCCAGGAGAATGGGACCCCAATCTCAGACCCCGCGTCCGTGGCGGAATCCTTTGCGACCGCTTCCTCCTCATTCTCTAGCTGGGATGCTGCTCGGCCAGCATTCAATGCACGTCGTCATGTCGCGGAAGGCCGCCGGCTAGACTTTACCTCCAGAGGCGGAGAACCCTTCAACGAAAGGTTTACTGGGAGCGAGTTGCGCTCCGCTCTCGCTTCGTGCGTGGACACCCCCCATGGTCCGGACGATGTCCCGTACGCCATGCTTCGACACCTAGGTGAGCGAGGCATGGCCTTTCTCTTAGATTTGTTCAACAGGATCTGGATGGAGGGTCTTCTCCCAGATTCCTGGCGAATCGCTACTGTGCTCGCTTTTCGCAAACCGGGGAAAGATCACTCTACTTTTGCCGGTTTCTGCCCAATCTCTCTAACCTCTTGCGTGTGCACGTTGATAGAGAAATTGGTAAATGTTAGATTAGCCTTGTTTCTGGACAGCGGAGGCCATCTGTTTTCTGCGCAGTGTGGCTTTCGCAAGTTCCACTCCACGTCGTATGCTCTGCTCCTACTGGAAAATGCCATCTGCGATGCCTTCCTTTGTGGACAGCACTACGCCACGGTATTTTTCGATCTAGAAATGCCTATGATACCGCATGGCGATACGGTATCATGGAGACTCTCCACACGATGAGTGTGAGGGGACGCCTCCCAATGTTTATATCTGAATTTTTGCGGGATCAGGTAGAGGGTGTTCCGCAGGGAAGTGTCCTCAGTTTTACACTCTGTGCCCTGAGCATCAAGGGCATCACCTCGGTGCTGCCGGAAGATGTTCTCGTTACGCTCTACGTGGTCGACCTTTCGATCTCTTTTGGCACGGCCCAGATGCCAAATCTGGAGCATTGACTCCAACAGGCATTGAACCGCGTCCTCCATTGAGAGCCTACTAGTCGATGCTGGGGAGATGCCACTCGCCCTACGCCCTGCACAGTGCATTATTCGCGAGTACGCGCGAGCCTTTCGCCTCTCTCAGTCGCCAACAGCTATCTATCAATGCATCCACAGCTGACTTCGACGGTGCCTATGCCGCCAGGAGACGACAGTCATACCTTAAGCCCTTTCGGTTTAGGGATGGGAAACTCCTAGCCCAAAGCTTGTACATCGCCGGGAGTATTGTGTTCGACCTTTTTGGAGCACACCTCGTGTCACGCTGGAACCGTGCCAGTGTATACAGATGGCTCCAAGTCCAAAGAGAGGGTCGGATTCCACGCCTTATCCCCTCTGTTCGAAGTCAGCAGGCCTCTGCCAGGCGCTGCGTCTTTCTTCACGGCCGAGCTGGTGGCAATACACCACTCGATACGGGAGATTATGTGACATGTCCGGTTCGGAGACCGGATTGAGATCTATAGCGACTCACAAAACGCCCTGAGTGTTGTTGGGGCATTGGAATCTCTGCATCCCCTGGTTTACGATATCCGTGACGCCCGGGTTTTAGCAAGCTGGGCAGATGTCGAGATTATCTTCTGCTGGCTTCCTGGTCATGTAGCAATTGTGGGGAATGAGGGCGCCAAAGAGTCGACGAGGACTCGGCGGCCGGACCAGCGTTTCGCTCTTCCTCACACTGACTACATAGCAGGAATACTGGCAGCTCTTCGGGCTGCTTGTCAAAGAAAATGGGAGACAGTCGAAGGAAACTTAAAATTGCGTGCCATCGCGCCGCGACTGTCTCCCCAATGCCGCAAAGGCCTTAGGTTGCTTTCTGTCCTCTCTGAATTGGAACACACTCACGTGACGACCTGCCATTTGATGGACCGCTCGCTAGCGCCCTACTGTGAAGACTGCGTTGTCCCCCAGACTGTTCGGCATATTCTTGTTGAATGTCCCAGTCTGAGCAATCTATGTACACGTTACCTCTCCTGGTACCGGGATGGGCGGGGTCACTACCGCCTGTTCCTTGTACTCAGGACGAGTTCGTGCACATTGACTGGTGGACTTATAGACTTTTGGGTGGAGGCTGGCCTTCTCCCCTTTATTTAACTAGTTGTTGTTTTTTTTGAGGGGGGGGTTGTTATTTTAGTAGGTTGCATGTTTCTGAACTGGGGGGGGAGGCAGATCTCCCCCGACACTGGCGCTTGCTTCTTGCTTATTGCCTTTTTTCTTTGTTTATTTTTATTGTTTTTTTTGTTTGGTTTGTTTTTTCCTCCTCTTTTAAAGATGCCTAATATTAGGCAGTGTAAAATATGGCAACTAATTCCCAAGTAGGCTTTCGCCAGATGACCTTAATTTTTTTTTTAAAATGGAAAGAAATCTAGATGTGACTGCAACAAATGCATCTTAAGAGACATCCAACACCCCATTCATTGATAGGCCTTTAGCATGTTGTCCACTAGTTCTTCATAGTTTTCATCCCTATGATTACCAAGGAAGTTCTGCACTACATGGCCAAATGAATTCCATGCTGCCAAATCAAGTGGAGTTAGTTTATTTCTAACCTCCCTGTCACCTATCAATTCTATGATCTCCAGCCCTACAAAAATGCCAGCTTTAAGTTTAGCATCGGTTTTCTTTGCATCATTTTCTCTTTGAGATACTGGAATCCATCAGAATCATGGGCCATTCATTGTTTTAACAAAATTCATAATGAGGCCAAGTTTGATATGAAGTGGTGGAAGGTAGATCTGTGGATGTACCAAAGGCATGTGCTTCACATTGTATCTGCTAAATATGTGTTCTTCTCTTTAGAGCCACTTTTTGACAATATAATGATTCCTGTTGTCACAGCTGTTCCATAGGCATAAGAAGCACATATTCTTTGTATATCGTAGCTGCAGTCCAAGAAGTAAAGAAATTACTTTTAGATCACAAATATTCCATTTATGATGTGAGTAATGAACACCTTCCAAAATAAATTTCATTGAGTCATATGACTCTATCATCCCAACAATAAGTGTGACAGGAATTGAAGATTTTTGTTACCATTGTGTAGCAACACAACTTTGAGGCTAGCAGTGCTTGCATCAATGAATAGTCTCCATTCATCAGGTAAATGCTTGTTTCCTGGTTGATTCATGAGGCCATTAACATCAGTACAGAAACAAGCACCATCTTCTTCTTTATAGAAAGCAGTTAAGGCCTCATGGCATTTACAGAAAGTAGATATTTTGGCACCGTCCTCTAGAAGATTCCATTGCTGTAGTCTGGAGCCCAACAGTTATGTGTTCTCCTTAAACAATGACAAATCCCTCACCAAATCATTAAATCTTTCTTGATTTATTAACTCGATCTTCTTTTCCTTAGAATCATCTTCATACATTTTATTGTCATTGTTATCCTCCTCTTCAGGCAATGAATCATCTTCTTTAACTGCACTAGCTGATGGAGGAAGTGGGATTGGTTTTATAGCTGACTTACAATCTAGATTTGTTTGCTTACGCCACAGCATTGGTACAGCAAAAGGCATACCCTTCCATTTGCCATTTAACCACTGTGTGAGCCCTGTATAGCACACGGTACAAGATTTGTGAGGTGTCCAGGGCTTGTCTTAGTCACCAACTTTACAACCAAAATAATAATTGTATGCCGTTTTCACTCTTTTAGCTAAATTTTCCGCTGGTTGCTTGGGGTATATCTTCCACAAATATATTAAAGATTGTCTAGGCTATTTATACATCCTCGCCAATTCATGTTTTCGACTTAGTTTGTATATATCCTGTTATATACTTTTGTACAATCTTATTTCATTTATAAATTAATTGATAGGTAAATCTGAAAAAAAATGCAATTACTCACTACATGTAAATATCGTTTCAACACCACTACTATAAGGGTAAATTTGATAACATGACAAAGCAGGAGTGTAATGCATAAATCAAACACACACAACACATCCTCTCACTACAGTAGCCGAAGCAACACTGCCCATGTGTGTAACTCAGGAACCTTACGTGCTAGAACTATTCTGATTACAGATTCAGAATCAACATACTCGATTTAGTATAAATCACAAGCTAATACCCAAGTAGCAAAACATTGTTGACTAGTTTTATTTGTGAAATAACTAATCCCCAGGACCATTGCATTGTGGACAACAAGAGTTTGGTGGAAGCACTGTACTCCATACACAGTTTTGAGGACCGGAAATTAAGAATAGATGTTGCTGTCCTCCGTGATATGTTGTATAAAAGGAAATAAGCAAGGTTTCCTGTGTTGATGCATTTCACCAACTCACTGACTGCCTCACGTAAAGTGGAGCATCAACAGAGCTCCTCAGTGTTGTTCGTTTTTAATTTATTTGTGTGGGTCAAATGGATATCCAAATTGCATTTTGATGCAGTGCTTTGTTTGTTTCTTGAACCTTGTATACATACACAAGTTATGTAATTGAAAATTGAATGTTTGGGCTAACTTATAAAAGAAGAGAAGATGAGAGGTGTTAACATACCACTTTGTTCACATGAATGCAGTGCTGTCTGCCACCCCATTCTGTATGTGATGTCATTAGCCAGCATGATGTCATCGATTCCCTTAGCTGGCTGAAGCCAGTTGACTGATAGCAACCTATATATATATATGGTGTGGAAGAATTAGAAGAAAGATAAGGAATCCTGACTTTCCCAGTTTGCCATTGACCACTCTAAATTCGTCTGCCATATATACTGCAAAAATTAGAACAATGGAAATACTCATCACACTATACAAGCAATTCATCTGTACTACCCTTAACTATGCAGCACCAGCATAGCACCCAACCCTCGCCAAATAAGCTCCAAACCTCTCATGGAGAAGTGGTGGTCTTCCAGGGGCTGCCCGCCTCACAGAAGAGAGGTAAGGAAGCTGGAAAGTAAGTTTTGATTCCTTGATATACCAGGTTAAAGTATTTTAAAGTTTGCTTCTTCTTCACTATATGAGTTGATATTAGTTTTTATCCCTTTTCATCATTTGTGAATGACAATTTTATTTATTTATTTTTGGTTTGTTAATATTTACCTCAATCATTAAGGACTTTGAAATGTTTTTCCTTAACTTTGTTTCGAGTAACATCTAATTTTTTACTACCATTCTGAGAAAGCTTTCCTCTTTAACATATAGAAAGAAAATATAACAAATTTTTTTCCTATAAAGAGTCAAGTAGTGAATTGTGAACCTCTTCTCTTAGACATGCTGTAGTGGCGGGATCGCGAGTCCCCAGCCAAAATTCCCGCCGCCCTGACAAGGTCCGCTCGGTAGTTCAAGGAGAGGGTATTGAGGAGAGAGAGTATTTTCTATTTTATTACACACAAAAAAATAATGGCGATCAACCACAACCCCAGAAAACAAAAATGCAAATTTACCCAATTGCCAAAATATTTACTATTTCTAACCACAAATTAAAGATATATATATATATATATATATATATATATATATATATATATATACAGTTGGCCTTACAAATTTACCTCGGCCACACACACGCAAACAAGGAAATGTTTAGGGCTTCACAAACACATTGCCCAATGCCAACATGTGAGTCTGTCCAACTTTTATCAGATCTGGGAGCGCTATTACTGGTATGGGAGAGGAGGGGGGGAGGAAAAGGTAGGCAGGCCTGCTTTCTTGAGGGAAGGAAGGTTCCTTTTTCTTAAGGGACTGGGAGTCCAGCTCCAGCCATGGTGAAATGATCCACACTCTAGGACGGGGAAGTGGTGGTTCCAGTCAAAGCGGAAAGTGGGAGGGCTCAGGCTCCAATTGATGCGCAAGCGACTTGGAGGCAGTCTCGAGACTCACGCTTCAAAAAACCGTCCCCTTACTGCCACACGAGAGTCAAGATTGGCTTCAGCCGTCTCTGAAAGCCAGATGTCAGCGACAATCAGTACCACAGAACTGGAAAAGAAAAGGCACATTCAGTCACCTATTCACTGCCACACTCAACATCTTTACTCCTAACACATTCAACCATATCCACTCTCACACAATTTTCACTCACCTATTTTCTGTCCAGGCGGCTCTTGTTTCCTCAGTCACAAAGTTCCAAACTATTACTAAATACAAAGCTATAGTTACGCAGAAAGAATCTGCCTAAAAAGAAAATAGGAGATGAATGGGGGAGCACGGTAGAGATCCATCGAGTCCCCCCACACAAAGCAAGATGGTGATCACACACACATTCTGCAAAAGAAGAAAGAGATTAAACATAGGGGAGGGGAGGTGGACAACCAAACTACTACAATGCAACCCTGCAAAAAGGGCCCCATGTGGACTGTTATACCTGGTACCTGGAGGGGCGGTAAGCCTTCTCAGCTCAAGTGCCCCTGGTTAGTCTCAAAACTACCTTGGCTTTTTTTTAGCTCTTCCTTTACTCTCCCTTACAAGCCCTTCTCACCTATTTTGTTCCCCATTGGCTTATTTTGCAAGCTAGTCTCCCACCAGCTTTCATTCACTCATTCCTGAAAGGACTCCGGCTTGACTCCCTCCCTCATCGCTCAGGTTTGGACATAATGTCTGTACCCTAGGGCCCTTTCCCCAACCTTTACTATTTTCTATCATTTTTGCCCAATTCACAGTAGCCTAGCAGTGTGTAATATTTGGTCATTGGAAAGATGAGGTGACCCTGAGAAATACCAGCCTGTCAAACCGATACCTTGTGCCCCCACTCTGGATTAGGCTCCCGCAGTGGGCATTTAGGGTGCCTCCTATGGAAATAAGTCATCATGCCCAATAATATTAAAGGAAAATAAAATAAACAAAAAAGATGGATACACTGGCATTGGGGAGATTTCTCCAATGAATAAGGATACCATGGTTTACAGTATAGGCGTGTTCCCCTACTACCCTTTTTTTCCATTTCAGAGCCATCCCCTAGTGTAAATGTTCCCCTCCATCTCAGGGCCCCTTAGAAAAAATGAAAAGAATGGGCAATGGTATCCCTGCTCTCAAATCGAGGCTAAGACCAAGTCAGACTCTGAGGGATAAGCCCCTTTTGGGCTGTCTGCAAAATATTGACCCCAGACCTTTTCATTTTTGGGGAGCTGATGCCCCCAGGTGCTTCTCTTTGACAATAGTAGTGGCCTGGTAGTAGTCTTGTGCACCCCCCTCCCCCCACATGAATTCATGATATCTGGAGGCAGGATTTTTAGATGCAGGAAGCCCCCCCCTCCCCCCACACACACAAAGTGAGTGGGGACTGTGATAGTGGAGTCAAAGCAGCCATGCCCTCCAGAAGGTGAGGTCTACCCTGGAAGGGGATTATGGTGCAACGAGACCAACTCCCACTCCTGAGAATCGCCCTCAAGAGGGACTGAGGTCCTCAAAGGAAAATGAGAAAATAAAAATCAAAAGAAGGAGAGGGGCTCCAGAGACACCTGGGTCCTTCATCATTTCGGCAAAGGAACAGGCTAAGATGGAGGTAGGAAAAGTCTTGCATAGTGAGCCCAACCTTCCCCGATAAGTCCTCAAAGGCGACAGCGCCTTGTTCGGCCAACATCGCCCGGTGTTCAACCTCGAAAAAACGTACGGCCATTCCCATGAGGTTCTTCTCTTCGAATAGGGCTCCCTGCATATTCAATGGAATTCTGCGGATTCTAGGCCAACTGGGAGAAGGGCGAAGGCTTGTCCTCTCCCGTTTCCAGTTAGCTATCTTTTTTTAGGAGACCATGCTGGACGCATGCCCTCTGCTCACCTTCCCGGGGTATAAGGGTTTTGCGACCTCACTACCACGAGATGGGGTGCTGGCAGATGGATGCGCAATTTACACCTTACATGATGTCTACATTCTTGTCTTTGCTTTAAATACCTCCTTCCATGCAGTAGCAGTGCAGCTCTACAAGAGAGGAGGGGTACTGTAATTTCTGTGTACATTCCACTGTCAGCCGACTTCAACGCTGGGGTTTCAGCCACGTCGTGGCCCGGTTGCTGAGGCTCTTTTTTTTTTCTCAAGGATTTTAACGGAAGACACTCCTCTGACACCCCTCCCTGATCCATTCCAGGGTCATGTCCTGGCCGATTTGATCGACGAGCTGGAGATAGGTATCCTAAATGGGAATGAGTTTACGCATCACTGTGCTCTCCAGATGCACAGCCTGAATTTAGGTGGGAGGTGGTCGATGACATCCATGGTAGTAATCACTTTCCCATTCAAATATCCTTTTCTGGATCGCTGCCGCCAGAAAAAAAAAACCTCCGCTGGTGCTTTGTGCTTGCGCGGTCGTCTGCTTTTCGACAAATAACTGATTTCTCTGTCCCAGTATAGGAGTTTAAATCGATGGATGAGGCCGCTGAGTTTTCTGGCAACCTCATTGCTGTGGGTTTAACTACTATTCCTTGAATGTCTGATCGTTTTGCACACCAACACCTCCCTTTGTGGTCAGCCGAGTGTGAGACGGTCCTGAAACAGATCCGTTATGCCTACCTGCGATATAAGTACTGTCCGAACGATTTCACTGTTGGTGAATTTCGTTGACCTAAGGCTCTGTTCCGGTATCTTTCGAAGCACCCCGCTGCTCTTCCAGAAAAATGGGATCGTAATCTCGGACTCAAGTTTCTGTCGCTTAGTCCTTCGTGACCGTTTTCTGCACATTCTCTAGCCGGGATTCTGCTCCGCCAGCATTCAATGCACGTCCCCATCTCGCTGAAGGCTGCCAACTGGACTTTAGCTGCAGAGGTGAATCTTTCAACGACAGGATTACATTGAGTTGGTTGCGTTCCGCTCTCTCTTCGTGTGCGGATATCGCCCCGGGTCTTGACCTAAGTCCCGTAAGCCATGCATCGACACGTAGGTGAGCGAGGCTTGGCGTTTTGTTATATTCGTTCAATAAGATCTAGGTAGAGGGTATTCTCCCAGACTCGTGGCGAATCGCTACTGTGCTCGTTTTTGCAAAGTGGGAAGAGATCACTCTATTCCGGCCGGTTTCCGCCAAATTTCTCTATCCTCTTAGTGTGCAAGTTGATGGAGAAATTGGTAAATGTTAGTTAACCATCTTTATGGACAGCGGAGGCCACCTGTCTTCCGCGCAGTGTGGCTTGCTTCCACAATTTCCACTCTACATCTGATTCTTTGCTCCGACT
The DNA here is from genome assembly GCA_963969495.1 of Ceratothoa steindachneri. Taxonomy (NCBI): domain Eukaryota; kingdom Metazoa; phylum Arthropoda; class Malacostraca; order Isopoda; family Cymothoidae; genus Ceratothoa; species Ceratothoa steindachneri. The sequence goes on along the minus strand of OZ018322.1, from coordinate 15,545,079 downwards.
GTATAATGCCGTTTGCGAAGCCTTCCTTCTGAGACATCACGACGCCACCTTTTTTTTCCGATCTAGAGAAAGCCTAGGATACTGCATGGCGATACGCACAGTGCGGGGTCGCCTCCCAATCTTTATTTTGTGAGTTTCTGTGTACGGGTGGGTGGACCCCTCTCCGGCCCAATGGAATAGGAAGAGGGTGTCCTGCAGGTATGTATCCTCAGTGTTGCTCTCTTTACCCTAAACATCAATTCTATCACCTCGGTGTTTCTGGTAGATGTTCTCGCAACGCTCTACGTGGACGACGTTATCGCCTGCCCGCACCCTGGTCTCCGTCTGGTTACCAATTCCTTTCCTTCTACATTTCTCCCATTTAGAGCCGCCTACTTGTCTATCCTGGAAAGATGCCACTCGCTCTTTTCATGTATGCGTGAGGCCGTCGCTTCCCTCAATCGCTCATAGCTCTGATGCATCCACCGCTGATCTCGACGGTGCCTATCATCCTGTCCTACCCTAAGCCCATTAGCTTTAGGGTTAGGAAACTCATTTGAGAGCTCAGTGTAGCTCTTGGGGTGGTGGTGGTGCCTCTGGTTCGGCCCAAGAAGCCAAACTTTGACTATTTGTTGCTACCCTTCTGCTCCCAAAGCTTCCACAGCGCTGGGAATAATGCGTTCGGTATTTTTGGAGCACACTTGGTCTCATGCTGGATCCGTGTCAGTGTATACGGATGGCTACAAGTAAGAGGAAAGGATCGGTCTCCACGCCGCAGCCCTTCTGTTTGAAGTCACCGGGGCTTTACCAGGCACTGTGTCTGTCTTCACTGTCGAGCTGGCTGCAATACATCGCTCACTACGTGAGAGAGCCTGTCGTGCCCGTTTTGGAGACCGGATTGTGATCTCTAGCGACTCACAAAGCACCACAAGTGCTCTCGGGACATTACCCAGTAAGGGGCGCGGCGATTTGCCATCCTGGCCGCCGTGCTGACGGGATCCAGCGCCCCGTCCGGCCCCAGCTTAGCCTCTCTTCCTTCCTTCAGATAGCCTGTATTCCTATCCTACCTCGTCGCTTTTCATACAACCTCTCCCACAACTTTCTCTGGTCAGCCTCTAATTTCACAGGGTAGAAGCTGACCTTCTTCTCAGCCAATCGTCCCGGATCGGGGCTGAGGGGGAAGGGGACAATGTTCCCTAACCCCTGAGCTCCGGTCTGGGGTGGTTGGCTTTTAACAACCTGCTTCATCCCCACCCATACCTTCCTCACATCCCTTTTCCTCTCGTCTTCAAAATCTATCTTTTTTACGCCGTTGTTCAAGGTGGAGCCGCCATGCCGAAAGACTGCCAGGCCACCAGGCGGGAGGGGTGGTCCCAAATGGCGGCGCCTGGCTTTGCCAGATCTGTAAGCACCTCTTGCAGTGCGGGCTACTGCAAGAGGCGGTGAGCAATTGCGTCCTGTAAAACAAAGAGGGTCACCATGCCCAATGATGCAAAAAAAACAAGATGGAGGTCCCCCCCCACCCTGTGCTTGTGCAGGGGACCCTCCATATTTCTCTAACCGGAGAGGAGGCTTATTCCTCTCCTTCGCTTACAGGTGCAGGGGACTCCCCCTCATCCCCTTCTCTGGAGGTGCTTTCGGGCACCTCCCCTTTTCCAGCTGCAGTCCCCTCTTTTCTTTCCAAGGGGACTGCCAAGAAAGCCAGCAGGCAGACAACTGCCGACCGCCCCTCAGGTAAGCGGCTCGGTAGGGCAAACTGCCTTAGGGGGGAGAGGGAAGCCAGGCCCCTTCGGTCGCTCCCCTCAAAAGACCTGCTGGCAAGAATATTAAACCTTGCCGCGGTCAAGGACTGTTCCTCCCAACACAAGACTAGTGACAATACAGCCAACAGGACCTGGGATGTCTTGGGAGGGGATGGCCAACTGGAGGCACCTGTGACACACATGGTCCTTGAGGAACCCCAGCCTCAGATGGTAGGGCATTCCATGTGGGGGAATCCGGGCTCGGCGCCAAGCACCGAATCCGCCCCGATGCAAGGTCCTCCTCAAACGGCTGTGGTTTCTGAAGCATTACAAGGAGGGGAGGGATCTCCTCCGACCGGTGCCACCACGACTACCAGGACCTTCTCCATTTCGGAGAGGGACCTGGCTGAGGCTGGTCCATCTGGCATGGGGGCTTTTGTCGGCGGAGGTGAGAAGCGGGTTCATTCCCCGCCCTCCTCTCCTAAAAAGAAGAATAAAAAGACAAGAAAGACCAAAAAAACTCGGGGCTCCTCTCCATCCGCGGGGACGGCTGGGTCTGCTGCCACTTTGGTAGGTGACTAAGCCAAGATCGGCACATCTGGCCCCTCTACCCCCCCGTGTGCGGAGCCCCTGACTAAGACTAAGAGTGCACAGGGCGGAGCCTCGATGACATCGGGGCCCCTGATTCAAAGGTTACCTGGCGTTTTCGAGCCCGCTGGCTTCAGACGCTTCCTCGTTATTCGCTCCACTGATGGCACCATGTTATCCAAGGGCAACATGGTCCATGAGAGGAGAGGATTAGCTAGTGCAATTGGTAGAGAGCCGAAGGTGACCCGTTTCTTGGACGGGAGCCTTCTGGCGAATGCGGTGAATCCAGCCGAGGCGGCCAAGATAAGTGCTCTTCGGATACTTCATGGCACCCCGTTGAGTGTGACGCCGCACTCTACCATGAACTTTGTGAAAGGAGTAGTTTATGCGAGGGAACTCGTTGACTATTCCATTGAGGACATCACCCTAGAGCTGGCCGACCATGGGGCGGTCAAGGTCGAACGTGTGATGAGAAAACAGGGAGGGGCCTCGAGACCCACCCCTACACTCTTCGTCACGTTCGACTGTGACAAGCTCCCTGAGTCGGTGCGTGTCGGTTGGTACCGCTACCGCGTGAAGGCATTCGTGCCACTGCCGCGGCGGTGCTATTACTGTCACCGCTTCGGCCATACGAATCGCTCATGTAGACGTGCAAAGTCGGGGTCACCCGAAGTCTGTGTAAATTGCTCCAAGGTCGCACACGATAAGTCCAAATCGTGTGTGGCCAAGTGTGTCAATTGCGGAGAGCCGCACCCTGCTTCTTCGAAGCAATGTGGTGCATATCTCCTTGAGAAAGAAATCCTGGCCGTTCAGGCCCAGGATCGACTCATTCCGCGAGGCTAAGGATTTGGTCCTGGCGCGCCTGGCTCTGCCTGGGACGTCATATGCCTCAATAGTTAGAAAGGCAGCCTCTGCTCCTGTCCCATCCAGGCCAACGAGCACGGTTGTTTCCGCGCCCATTCGGAGCCCTTCTGCGGGCTCTACCCAACCCGGGTGCTCCCCTGGTAAAGCTGGCAGCAAAAAGGGTTCATACCCAGCCCCAGCTAAAACCAGGGCTCCCCCCTCTTCCCCCAGCGTGACCGTTTCCCGTAAGGCGAAACGGCCACGCGCCTCCACCGAGTCATTAGACTCACAGGAGGTAACACCCCTGAAGATGGTCGCTAGGCCATCTTCCGGGGTTCCTAAAGCTGTTCCCCGAAAGGCCGACATCAACAAAGGAGCTTGGGCTCCTTCGCCCACGCCCCGAGGTGGAGAGAGTGGCTCGGAGACGGTGGTTCCTCGAAAAGAGCGCCCCCCGCCTCCGAAGCCGCAACGCCCGCCTAAGGTTTCGAGGCGGAGGGAGGAAAAGACTCGCATGGCGAGCCCACCCTTCCCCAATAAGTTCTCGAAGGCGACAGCGCCTTCAGAACTTTGTCTGACCAACAGCGCCCGGGGTTCTGCCCCCGGGAAGCGTACGGCCATTCCCGTGAGGGTCTTCAGTTCGAGGAGGGCCCCCTGCGTCTCCGAGCTAGGCCTTGAGGGCATATTCCTTTAATGGAATTGCCGTGGATTCCGGGCCAACTGGGAGGAGCTACGGAGGCTCGTCTCGTCCCGTTCCCCGTTAGCTGTCGTTTTGCAGGAGACCATGCTAGGCGCGTGCCCCCTGCCCGCCCTTCCGGGGTATAAGGGTCTTGCGACCCCACCACCGCGGGATGGCCGGGCTGGGGTATGCGCGATTTACACCCGGCATGTCTCCGTTCTTCCTTTCTCTTTAGATACCTCCTTTCAGGCAGTGGCTGTGCAGCTGCACCTGGATAGGAGGTATACTATCATTTCTGCGTACATTCCATCGTCAGTTGACTTCGACGCGGGGGACTTCCGCCGCGTCGTGGCACGGTTGCCGAGGCCCTATCTCTTGCTTGGAGACCTGAACGGCAGGCATCCTCTCTGGGGAGATTACTCCATAAATCCCAGGGGACAAGTCCTTGCCGATCTAATCGAAGAGCTTGAGATGGGTGTCCTAAACGTAGATGAGTTTACGCATCACTGTCCGAGAACCGCTTCATTTTCCTGCCTTGACCTATCTTTGTGGTCTTCGGATGCGCAGCCTGATTTCTATTGGGGGCGGGTCGATGACCTCCATGGTAGTGATCACTTTCCCATTTAAATATCATTTTCAGGGCAACTGCCGCCTGAGAGACCACCTCGGTGGTGCTTGGCGTGGGTGCGGTGGCCTGCATTTCAGAAAATGACTGAATTCTCTATCTCAGTCGAGTAGTTTAGGTCGGTAGATGAGGCCGTTGAGTTCTTCTCCGGCAACCTCATCGCTGTGGGCCTGACTACTATTCCTAGGACGTCTGGCCGTTTTGCACGCCGACCACTCCCATGGTGGTCGGCCGAGTGTGAGACGGCCCTCAAACAGAAACGTTATGCCTACATGCGCTATAAGCGCCGCCCGGACGATTTCACTGTCGCTGAATTTCGTCGGGCTAGGGCTAGGTTCCGGTATATTTCGAAGCACGCCCGCCGCTCTTCTTGGCGGGCATACGTGTCATCACTTAACGGGAAGCCTCCTTTAGCTGAGGTGTGGAAGCGAGTCAAAAGGATTCGGGGCAAGTTCTCGCAGGACCCCTCTCCCGTTCTCCAGGAGAATGGGACCGCAATCTCGGACCCCGCGTCCGTGGCGGAATCCTTAGCGACCGCTTTTTCCGCATTCTCTAGACGTGATGCTGCTCCGCCAGCATTCAATGCACGTCGTGATGTCGCGGAAGGCCGCCGGCTGGACTTTACCTCGAGAGGCGGAGAACCCTTCAATGACAAGTTTACTGTGAGTGAGTTGCGTTCTGCTCTCGCTTCCTGCGCGGACACCGCCCATGGTCCGGACGATGTTGTGTACGCCATGCTTCGACACCTGGGTGAGCGAGGCATGGCCTTTCTGTTAGATTTATCAACAGGATCTGGGTGGCAGGTGCTCTCCCAGACTCTTGGCGAATCGCTACTGTGCCTGCCTTTCGCAAACCGGGGAGAGATCACTCTACTCCGACCGGTTTCCGCCCAATCTCTCTAACCTCTTGCGTGTGCAAGTTGATGGAGAAATTGGTAAATGTTAGATTAGCCTTTTTCCTGGACAGTGGAGGCCATCTGTCTTCCGCACAGTGCGGCTTCCGCAAGTTCCACTCCACGTTGGATGCTCTGCTCCGACTGGAAAATGCCGTCTGCGTGGCTTTCCTTCGTAGACAGCACTACGCCACGGTCTTTTTTGATCTGGAGAAAGCCTATGATACCGCATGGCGATACGGTATCATGGAGACTCTCCACACGATGGGGGCGAGGGGACGCCTCCCAATGTTTATATCTGAATTTTTGCGAGATCGTCGATTCCGCGTATGGGTGGGGGTGAGCCCTCTCCGGCCCAAAGGAGCAGGAAGAGGGTGTCCCGCAGGGAAGTGTGCTCAGTGTCACACTTTGCCCTGGGCATCAACGGCATCACCTCGGTGCTACCGGAAGATGTTCTCGCTACGCTCTACGCTGACGACCTTTCGATATCTTTTGGCGCGGCCCAGATCCCAACTCTGGAGCGTCGACTCCAACAGGCATTGAACCGCGTCTCTCGCTATGCCGAAGCGCACAGGTTTCGGTTTTCTTTGGCCAAGACTAAGGTGGTGCACTTCTGCCGCCATCCACGGCTTCACCCCGACCCAGATTTATTTCTTAATGGGATTGCGCCGGGATGTGGTTGAGTCGCACCGTTTCCTTGGTCTTGTATTCGACCGACGCCTCACCTGGGAGGCTCATATTCGCAGCCTTAGGGTCTCTTGTACCCGCGCCATGGACATTCTCCGTTCCGTGACGTTCAGCGCTTGGGGCACTAATAGGGCTACTGCCTTACTTTTTTATCGATCCTTTGTTCGCTCGAAGCTCGACTACGGATGCGAGTTTTATGTATACGGATGGCTCCAAGTCCCAAGAGGGGGTCGGCTTCCACGCCGTATGAAGTCAGCGGGGCTCTAACAGGCGCTGCGTCTGTCTTCACGGCCGAGCTGGTGGCAATACAACACTCGGTACGGGAGATTACGCGACTTGCCCGGTTCCAAGACCGGATTGTGATCTATAACGACTCACAAAGCGCCCTGAGTGCTCTCGGGGCATTGGAATCTCCGCCTTCCCTGGTTCGCGATATCCGTGACGCCACGGTTCTGGCGAGCCGGGCCGATGTCGAGATTATCTTCTGCTGGGTTCCTGGACATGTAGGAATTGCGGGGAATGAGCGCGCCAAAGAGTCCGCGAGGACTCTGCGACCGGACCAGCGTTTCGCTCTTCCTCACACCAACTACATGGCAGGAATACGGGCAGCTCTTCGGACTGCTTGGCAAAGAAGATGGGAGACGGTCGAAGGGAACTTAAAGTTGCGTGCCATTGCTCCGGGACTGTTCCCATGGACCTACCCCCCAATTCCGCGAGGGCTTCAGATTGCTTTCTGTCATCTCCGAATTGAACACGCTCGCGAGACGCACCGCCATTTTATGGTGCTCTCGCCAGCGCCCTACTGTGAAGACTGCGTAGTCCCCCAGACTGTTCGGCACATTCTTGTCGAATGTCCCATTCTGGGTGATCTTCGCGCACGATACTTGTTCCGGTACCGGGATGGGCGGGGTCGCTACCGCCTGTCCCTTGTGCTCGGGACGAGTTCGTGCACATTAACTTGTTGACTTTTGGGGGGAGGCTGGGCTTCTCCCCTTTATTTAAGGTTCCTTTTGTTTTTCGTTTGATATTGTTGTTTTGTAGGTTGCACACTCCTGCACCGGGGTGAGGGGGACCTCCCCCCGCTGCCGGAGATTCCTTCCTGATTGTTAAGTTTTTCCAATTTATATCATTGTTAAGTTTTCATATTTTTATTTTAAAGTAGCCTAGTTCTAGGCTGTCGTGTTTTTCGGCGACTTATGCCCAAGTGGGTAGTTGCCAGATGGGCTCTATAAAATAATTAAAAAAAAAAATCTCGGGACATTAGAATCTCCACCCACCCTGGTTCACGAGGACTGAATGACCAGACCTGCGTTTCGCTCTTCCTCAACCCCACTACGGGGTAGGAATAGGCTGCTTGGCTAAGAAGATTGGAGATGCCCCAGGGAAACTTAAAGTTGCTTGTCATTGCGCCGCGACTGTTTCCATGCACCTAGTCCCCAATGTCGCAACGACTTCAGTTCATTTTCTGTAGTTTTTGAATTGGGCTCACTCGTGGGGTGCACCCCCATTTGATGGAGCGCTCGCCTGCGTTGTTCAGCACATTCCTGTTGAATGTCCCATTCCGGGTGATATTTATGCACTTTACCCGTCCCAGTATCTGGCTGAGCGGGGGTCGCTACCGTTTGGCCTTTGTACTCGGGATGGGTTTGTTTACTCAAACGTGTGGACTATTTGACTTTTTGGAGAAGGCTGGCCTCTTCCACTTTGTGTCTTTGTTGTAGGTCTCATGTTAGTGCACTGCCCTATGCCTGAGCATGCTCCCTTCTTGTTTTTGCTTTGTTTGTTTCAGTTTTGGGGTTTTAGTTTTGCTCTTGGACTTATTTTATTTTTTACTATAGCCTAGTATTAGGCATGCAATTAATTAATTACTGCGACTTATGCCCTTGTAGGCAATCACCAGATGGGTTAAAATAAAAGTCCATTTACACCACCAAGGTGGTTCAGGAATACCAGTTTTCATCCAGTTAAATAGGAAGATGGTAAGAAGGCCTGCAGCAGGTTCTGACTCCTCCTGGAGGCTGACGGTGATTTCATTGAATAAAATGAATAGTACAGCAATCCTTTACATGTAACTTTGGTAAATATATCTATATAAATATACTTTTATATTGAAGTTAGGTGACAAATTAAGCACTGCACCCTGTAAATAATATTGTGTGAGGAGGTAACAGTGGAAAGTTTTTTTACCTCATTAAAGATAACGTATTTTCATTTGAGCACTAATTAAGTGTACAAATTGAGCAGTAATGCTTATAGAACCCACTTGTGTAGTAATCCCTTGAATGCCAGCCCCCAACTGCCTCAATGGGTGTTTATTCTTTTAGCTCTCAATATTCTATTTGATTTAAAAAAAAATTTTTTGTATCTTACTGCTTTGAAATGTGCAATTTCCCAATTATTGGGCAAAATGTAGCTAAAATAGGCAATATTTTTGTAATCATTTATATGGTAGTTAAAATTGATTAGAGTATCTTTTTAATTTTCAGCCTGGGGCCACTTGGCTGACCAATTGATTGTGACTGGTTGGCCTTTGTTGAAAGTGCGGAAAATGATGACTCTCCTGGGCTTAGTAGGGCCTGGGTTATGCCTTATTCTGTTTCCCGAAGTTTCAAATTTGTTGGTCGCTGTTTTGTAAGTATATTTTGTGTAAAAGTTCACTTCAATACATTCAATGGCTACAGTGTGGCAGCAGGCTCTAGACTGCTGCTCTGGTAGGGCCACCTGGGTGTTTGAGAGGAGGATAATGAGGGGCTAGTCTGATAGTTACTTATTTAAAAATGACGGTAACAAAAAAACATAGCAACCCCAAACCTTTGCATTACAAATAGCAAATGTAAAATATATAAGCCTTATAAATAAATCTTAATATTTACCAACACCAAAATATAGATCACCAAAAATAAATAAATATGTATATACACTACGGAAAATTCTTAGCTAATATATAAAGGGCCTTATGAATATATTGGCCAATACAACGATATAAATGAGTCACCCAAGATATATATATATATAGGGCCTTGCAAAATATAGTGTCAACAGTAAAGCATGGTGGCCATTCTATAATAGTATGAGGCTGCATGTCAAGTTCAAGGGTGGGTAATCTTACCATTTGTGATAGCACCATGAATTCAGAGAAGTTCCAAGCCTTCCTGACTCCTGAGAGATTACATGCTGCCTTCAACCCAAGACCTCTCCAGAAATGCCTGGAATGTGATTTTCCTGCAGAACAATACCCCATGTCACAAGTCTGTATCCACCATACAGTGGTTCAGCAATATCAATATCACAGTGATGGACTGGCCACTTCAGTCTTCGGATATGAATCCACTTGTAAACCTCCAATAGGTCCTGAAAGATGCCGCAAGGCATCATTGTTGAGGGACCCTATGATCAGGACAACCTCAGATAACCCTATCCCCTGTGCTGGTTGCTGGTCGTGATGGACAATGAATGGATATCCCCAACACCGTCAGCTAAAATGCTCCCCCAAGAGGAAAGTATCCCAATCCACAACCCCAAGCACAGAAGCAGGATGTCAAGCTGCAGATGATAGAGAGCAAGGAGTAGACTGAATAGAGCAGAAATAGGAGAGTAATGAGAATTAGCCTGAATAAGGGAAAAGAGGTATGGAAGAGAGATGAATTAGACTGAATAACTAAGCACAATAGAGTTACGCACTGGTAAGTTGCAGTATGGTACCGCACCTATGGCCCATGAGCGATAAATCGCATGATGACATACATGAAATTTAATGCGAGGAATGGTAATAAAAGGATTAATTACTTAAATTAATATACTTCACAACAGTATCTTAGAAGATAATACAGCTCAAGTGTATGGACAAAAATAATATACAAATAAATTATTAATCAAACTCAAACAGGAGAAACGGAAAGAAATCTCAACCCACCCACCCCTTAATATCAGTAAATATACAAGAATCAAATAGTGCACTAGTCAATCCATAATAAATCTAGCTGAATTCAACACAATAAGGTTGAGAGGGGTAAGGATGAGGAAAGGATATGTTAGTCTGGTGCTGGGAATAGGATAGGGTAGGTCGAAGAGTTGACAATGGTATGGTAGCGGGGACACAATAAGTTGGTGAGGCGACCTTGAGCTTTACACGTATCGAGTACCGTCCTTAGACTGTCCCCACACTGGGGTACTGGTGTCAAGGAAGCGTGGTAGGAGTGAACCAGGGAGTGCAGAACGGAAGCAGTCAAGCAAAGAAACACATCAAGGCTCACACACCAGGCAGCGACAGGAGGGGTGATGTATGGACACCTGGGTGAAACGAAAGAGTGGATGCATCATGAGTATGGCATCCTTACAGTGCAGCTCAACAAGGTGGTTCAGTAAACAAGATTAAAGGGTAAAGCTAATAATGATAACAATAGTAATGCAAACAAAACTGAATTATTATAAGCAAAGGGATGTAAGGAATTATTATCAGACTATAATAATAATAATAAATATGGACCAAAGATAAATAAGAGATAACAACGTTAATATCAAGCACAAAACACATCAGGTTTAATAAAAAATATACCAGGTTTAAAATTAAGATTATAAAGTAGGATTAATATGTGCTAAGCTGCTCACCTCAGTCATCCGTGCTCAAAACAGGTATGAATCAAACGTGCACGATAGAAATTATGTTAGAATTTGAGGCATATAAAATATTAGTGTGCAATCAAAGACAATCCGTGCTAGGAGAGCTTAATATATAGCTAAAACATCTGAAAGAAAGAGTAGAGTTAAATAACATGATCAGAATAAGTTGGAGGGAAATCATTTCCCAGCAATACCAATTCCCAACCCAGAAAACTAGATCAGAACACTCTCCCCCCAAAGGTACACCCAACTAAATGGCCATAAGGAAAAGGACAAGAAAACACCTCAAACAGAACACGCGCCTCTTCATCATCAGCCAGCCTCCAATGAGATCCACATTTTGGACACGATATTAACCTTCTCAAGTCAGTGCAACGGAGGGCAACAAAGATTATTCCTTCCCTGAGGCACCTTGAATATAGAGAGAGACTGAGGGTATTAAATATGTTCTCGTTCAAAAGGAGCTCTTTAAAAAAATTTCCGGGATAGATAAATTGGATGTTAGCAAGTTTTTTTAGTTAGATGATGGAAATCGGACTAGAGGTCACCACTTGAAAATTAAAAAGCAAGGGTGTAGGTTGGATTTAAGAAAATATTTTTTCACCAATAGAGTGGTAGACTTCTGGAACAAATTGCCGCCGAGGGTAGTAGGTAGTCCAAATTTAAATGTATTTAAGAATAGGTTGGATGAGTTTATGGGGAGGGAAGGTTGTGATGGTTCCTAAGTTTTGTATATATTAATATTGTTTGTATATATCTATAGCTTCATGATTTAGTTCTTGACAAGCCTTGATTGGTGATACCCTTGTTTCTGGACGCAATCCTCTGGATGTAGTTTTCTTGGGAGTTTGGGTGCCTTAAAAAAGAGGCTGTTTGACTCGGATGACCTATGATGGGCCCTTGTGGCTTTTGTCATCTGTTATATTATATTGTGGGGGACTTTGATTTTGTCTTCCCCTGGTGATGGTGCTTTTTGTGGGTGGGTTTTGTCGGAGGCGGATGACCTTTGATAGGCCCTTGTGGATTTTGTCATCCGTGAAATTATGTTATGTTATGAGAACTGAAGGCAGTCATCACTGAGGAGTGGTCTAGCATCACACCTGTCTCAGATGCCACACCTTCATTTTGAGCAAGTCTCAAAGAATAAATGTTCTCATCACTGCCAAGGACTCCTGACATGCTACTGAGTTTCCTCTTATCAGTTTGCTGTTACTGTAATTTTCACAGATCCTTATCTGTTATACATATGTTACTTATGATCCCATGTGTCACCAATTTTTAATTTTGTAAATTCTTGTTGACTGTTTAGAGGATGTATAACATTGATATTTATTCCTCTTTATTTTACTCTTCATCATCATCACTTCATCACTAACTCTATAATTTAAGAAGGGGATTTTTTTGAGTATTTGAATAATAATTTCATCTTAGTTTGGTTATGACTTATGTTTTTTTATCAAAGTTATTTCTAATAATTCTTTTATAATATCAAGAAACAAAATGGTGAAGTTCAGAAATAAATATAAGTATCAAAATTTTGTGATTTTTTTTAAAACCCAAACAATTATAAATGGTCAACTTCAGAAAATTTATCACTAACTATAATTTAAGAAGGGGATTTTTTGGAGTATTTGAATAATAATTTCATCTTAGTTTGGTTATGATGACTTAGGTTTTTTTTATCAAAGTTATTTCTAATAATTCTTTTATAATATCAAAAGACAAAATGGTGAAGTTCAGAAATAAATATAAGTATTGAAATTTTGTACATTTTTTAAAACCTAAAGAATTACAAATGGTGAACTTCAGAAAATTTATTTTTATATATCTTCTATAACTCTATATTTTAGCAACGTGATATTTTGAAAGGGAAAAATTTAGTTTAGAGTTCCATTTTAAAATTATTATAATTGGTGAAGTTCAGAAAATTTATAAAAATTTAACCATGGCTGCTTTTTTAAAATTTTAAATTTTAATCTTGTAGCGAAGCGCAAGTTCTTCCTGTAAGGGGGTATGGTGAAGCCATTGCCTGTTATATTCATATAGATTTTTTTCAAAATAAAAACTCCGCCCCTGCATTTATCTAATTTCCTAAAATTTCAGAAGTGTCCAAAACCCCCAATCTTTTGTCTACCAGCACTTGGTACAAGGAGGAACTATTCTTACTCAGACAGGGTGCAAATTAGCAACGCCTTACCATTGACTTGAATTGAACTTTTGACCTGGCTGGGGTTAGTTGTTGGTATGGTTTCTCCTCACTCCCTCTCAGCATTCCTCTTTCTCTACAACTATTCTGTCAATTCGGGAGGGTGTGCAGTCCTATGGGTTATCGTGTTTGGTTTGCTAAACATGGTGCCTAGGTTGACTGCGTGCCATCCCAAGATAGCCTAGCACTAGGGTATGAATAATTAATAAAATAATAGTTGATAACCCACCCTACTTGCTAGTGGACACACCTATCTCTTTATTACATAGCCGTCCACCGTACCTTTCCAAACTTGCTTTACTATCCACAGAGCTTCTGGCTGCTCAGTGTACTGTTCTCTCACCAGACCTTTTATATGTAGCAGTGTATACCTTGAAGTCCCTACCTGCTGCGAGCATCAAAAGCCCGGGGGCTCAGGGAAGTATTAAGCACAGGGTGTGCTGAGCCGTCAACTATGCTCACAGCCTTCCAGTACACATATAAGGTAGCTACAATGACACCATAATTTGTGGTCAAAGATCCAGGACAAATTGCCTGAATGGCAGGCTGGGTTGACAAGGCCCATCTTAGCTCGAAACTGTGGGCTGAGTATATGTAAAAGATCACATTCTGGAATTTTATGATCTTATGGAGACTTTTTTCTTAATCTCCCACAGTATTGGTAGGTCATAGTATCTATCATGTAGCTAATATTTTTTGAGACCATGGCTACAAGAGAACTAAATGGTAGGGAGAATGCCAGCGCATGGAGATGTGCTTCCAAGCACAGCCTCGCCCTCCCACATGTCCAGAAGAGATAGGTAGCATGAGAAACTGCTTTGACCGGTGTGGGAGCTCTCCTCCCACCATTTCCATCAGACAAAGTTGCTTCCCCTGCCATCTTGGGTCCACTCTCACACAGCTCCACCTCAGAAAAGGAGAGGTGACCTTCCTCATGTTTTCTCAGGGGCCCCTAAAATCTACTTCGAGCAGAGAGTAGGTTTACTCCTCTCTTAAGTCAAGGGTGAGGTGACTTCCCTCTCATGCCCCCCTCCCTGTGCAAGCTAGTATGGAGGCTGGGGGCCCCGAGGACTCACAAGGTGAGAAAGGACCTCCTCCCCCAACTGGTGTCGCTTTGACATCCAAGCACTTCTTCATTTCGGAGAAAGGGATCTTTCTGAGGCTGCTCTGTCCTCCCTTGGGTCCCCTTCCGAGCCCCGGCTAAAACCACGGCTCCCCACCTTCCTCCAGCGTGACCGTTTCCCGTAAGGCGAAACGGCCACGCGCTTCCACCGGGTCGTTAGACTGACTGGAGGCAACACCCCTGAAGTTGGTCGCCAGGCCATCTTCCGGGGTTCTTAAAGCTTACCCCTGAAAGTAGGTCAGCACCAAAAGAGCTTTGACTCCTTCTCCCACGCTCAGTGGTGGGCTGGGTGGCTCCGAGACGGTGGACCCTCGAAAAGAAGTCTCCCCCCCCCCCCCCGTCTCCGAAGCTCCCCCGCCCACCTAAGGTTCCGAGGCAGAGGGAGAAAATACTTGCATTGTGAGCCAAACCTCACCCAGTAAGTCCTCGAAGGCGACAGCGCCCGGAGTTCTGCCTCCGGAAAGCTACGACCATTCCCGTGAGGGTCTTCAGTTCGAGGAGGGCCCCCGCGTCTCCTCCGAGCTAGGCCTGGAGGGCATATTCCTTCAATGGAATTGCCGTGGACTCCAGGCCAACTGGGAGGAACTGCGGAGGCTCGTCTCCTCCCGTTTCCCGTTAGCTATCTTTTTTTAGGAGACCATGCTGGGCGCATGCCTCCTGTCCACCCTCCCGGGGGTATAAGGGTTTTGCGACCCGGGTCCTCCACCACGGGATGGGGGGGCCGAGCGGGAGGATGTGCGATTTACACCCGGCATGATGTCTGTTCTTCTCTTCGCTTTAGATACCCCCTTTCAGGCAGTAGCTGTGCAGCTGCACCTGGATAGAAGGTATACTGTTATTTCCGCGTACATTCCACCGTAAGCCGACTTCGACGCCGGGGACTTCCGCCGCGTCGTGGCACGGTTGCCGAGATCATTTCTCTTGCTCAGAAATCTGAATGGTAGACACCCCCTCTGGGGACACTACTCGATTAATCCCAGGGGGTTGAGTCCTTGCCGACCTGATCGAGGAACTTGAGATGGGTGTCCTAAATCTGGATTTTAGGCTATGCCTCGCTCACCAAGGTGTCGAAGCATGACGTACAGTACATCGTCTGGACCAGGGGCGGTGTTCGCGCACGAAGCGACAGCGAAACGCAACTCACCCAAAGTAAACCTGGAGGTAAAGTCCAGTCGGTGTCCTCTGCAACATCACGACCAGCATTAAATGCTGCCGGTGCAGCATCCCGGCTAGAGAATGCGGAGAAAGCGTTCGCAAAGGATTCCGCCACAGACGTGGTGTCCCATTCTCCTGGAGAATGTGAAGGGGGTCCTGCGAGAACTTGTTTCGAATCCTTTTGACTCGCTTCCACACTGCTGCTAGAGAGGTCTTTCCCGTTAAGTGAAGACACGTATGCCCGCCAAGAAGAGCGGCGGGTGTTCTTCGATATATACCTGAACCTAGCCCTAGCTCAACGAAATTCACCGACAGTGAAGTCGTTTGGGCGGCGTTTTTAACGCATGTAGGCATAACGCTTTTGTTTGAGCACTGCCTCACACTCAACTGACCACCACGGCCAGACGTTCTAGGAATAGTAGTTAGGCCCACGGCGATGATGTTCCTGGAGAATAACTCAACGGCCACATCTACTGACCTAAACCCCTCGACTAAGATAGATAAATGAGTTATTTCCTGATATGAAGAACACCGCGCCCACGCCAAGCACCACCTTGGCTGCCCTACGGGCGGCAGCGGCGCCGAAAATATTTGAATAGGAAAGTGATCACTACCATAAAGGTCATCCTCCACCCCTCACCCACAATCAGGCTGTGCATCCTGAGAGCACAAAGATAGATCAAGGCAGGAAAATTAAGCGCTTTTCGAGCAGTGATGCATAAACTTTCTGTCGTCTCTTGAATTGGATGGAGCGCTTTCCTGCGCCATACTGTGAAGACTGCATTCTTCCTCTGACTGTTCAGTATATTCTTATTGAATCTCCCAGTCTGGATGATATCCGCGCACATTACCTGTCCCTTGTACTCGGGATGGTTTTGTGCACACCGACTGGTGGACTTTAGGACTTTTTGGAGGAGGATGGTCTCCTCCGCTTTATTTGACCTTTTTGTGTATTTCTTTTTGTAGGTCGCAGGTTCCTGCGCTGCTTGAGTCTTGCCTACTCCTGACCCTGGAGCATGCCTTTTCTCATTGTTATTTTTTTTTACTATTTGTTCTTTTTTATTGTTGTGTTATTTAGATATTATTTGTTTTTTAATATAGCCTAATAGTAGTCTTGTTGTGTATGCCAACCTATGTCCAATTAGACAGTTGCCAGATGGGCTACCACAATGACAAAAACAAATCTTCCTTGGGGGTGAATCTGAGCTTGGTGCTAGATACTGAATCCGAGTCTGACCCGGTACCAAGTCCTCCTCAACTGGCACTGGCCCCAGAGGACTCACAAGAAGAGGAGGCACCCCATTCCCGCGTGTTGCTCCTTTGCTGGCAAAGATCTTAATTTTGGAGAAGGATCTGGCCTTTGGGCCCCTTTTTGGGCTGAAGAGAATTGGGTTCACTCTCCGCCCTCCTCTCCCCAAAAGAAAAGATGTAAGAAGAAATCGTAGAAAACTAATGGTTCCTCTCCCTCTGTGGTGTCTTTAGGGACAAAGTGGTTCATTGCTGTTTCAACAAGGGACCAGGCACCCAGCCCCGAGCTGCCCACAGGTGGGTAAGTTTAGACAAATGCAAAAGTCTTATTGAGAGACAGCCTGACCTTTTTTTAAGCCTGCTAGCTTCAAGGGCTCTTTTGTTATTTGCTCCACCGATTGCAGCATGTTGGCCAAAGGTCCACATGTCCATCGGAGGATAGCATTAGCTAAATTGACTTATAGAAAGCCGAAGATCATTCATTTTTGAACAAAAGCTTCCTTGCGAATGCAGCATACCCTTACGATGCAGCCATATTAGTGCTCTATGGACACTCAATGGCTTGCCAGTGAAGGTGATACCCCATTCTACCCCATCTTAGGGAAAGGGGGGGGTATATGCGATAGGAACTCTTGGACTACAACTTGGTTAGATTCATGGCAAGAGCAGGCATAAATAATTTTCATGCTCATAGGGAGCTTGTAACCTATTGCCTGCACACTGAATCTAACATATGGATGCAGGCAGCTCTATCACCACTCATCATCATATATATAGCCAATCACAACAGTGCTGTATCTTCCTCCTTTTTTCTCTTTGCACATAAAACATATCACTCTTCCATTTTGGAACCTGCTAAATGGATCTCCATATTTACAATCCCCTGATGCATGAACAGGCAGTTCTAATTAGGTCATGAATGCTTTGTGGCTAGCTGATCAAATTCAAAACACAGTACTAACGCTCTTCCTGCAACTTCACTACCAAATGATGACTAGCCCCTGCCTCTCCCTGGATTGCCAGTGATTTTATTCTGATATTGATGTGAATTTCATTATCTAGTTGGTGGCTCTTGTCCGATTGGAAAGGGTCAGGTGGCACAATTGACTCTGTCGGCGATCTAGTTTCGCACTGACTGAGCATATTTTATTGTTTTGTTTTTTAACTTTGGAGTAACTGGGCACCGTAGTGGTTTCATGATTAGCATATGTGAGTGATTTAGGTGCTTATGGTACTTTGATTTGAGGGCTGGGATGGACAGTTATTTCTAATAAAGGGCATGTTTCAACTTACATACAAAATTTGGTTACAATATGTTGTAGAAAAAACTCCATTGTGAGTCAAGGAAGCCCTATAACATGTTTATCCTACAGGATTATCTCATTGGCAATGGGACTGTGTGCTGCAAATTCTTCCGGCCATCTCAGTAATCATGCAGATTTTGCCCCAAATCACGCAGGAATAACATTTGCCATTTCAAATACCATCGTAAGCACTATTTTCTCACATTCATTTTGGTGGAGGGGGCTTATTGAAAAGCTTTGAATGTTTTTGTGTGTGAATGCTCTTCAACCATGAAGATAACTAATGGCAGGGCCTTAGTTTAATGTGGGATCTGAACCACTGGTTGATGCATCTAACCACTAATCACCCCTGATATGGCATAACTTTACCTAAATAAATTGGGGAGGTTCCCTTAGCTAGGTTATACCTGAAAAATGCCATTACTGGAACTGGAAGGTTATGACTGCAGGTCTTGCAGGTAAGGATTTTGTGTAAAATGTTACAACTTGTACTTGGAGGAATGGCACAAGTACCCACAGTTAAGCACCCTCTGGCACAGCCGACAAGCTCAAGTGCCTACCATTTTGCCTCATCTCTTTCCCACTGTTGCACAACCTAAATCTTTTTATCTTCCTTTATTTCACCATCTATGTACATTCACCACTTTACTTTCAGATCTATCCTTATTGACTTTTGATCCACAAAGGGGTGGATGGTTTAACAGGGATATTGCCCTTGATGCAACTGAAACCTTAAAGACAAGCACTCCTTTTTTCCAATGCTGAAGTATGGGTGGGTCCTCTGCTGATTCAGCTGATGGCCAGGCCAACGATAGTTTATGTGGTCTCAGGTAGCTCTTGGGGAAGGGGAGGAGTGAAATCCACTGTCAAACCAAGTACTAAGATGAGTGGAGCCTCAGTGACTTTGTTTAGAGCTCATCATCGAGACGCTACCAGGTGTTTTTGAGCCCACTGGCTTCAAATGCTTTCTTATTATTTTTTCTACTGAGGTTCTCAGTAGTGAACAGAAAGTCACCTGTTTCTTGGGTGACCTGGTAACTGTTGTAGCAGATGTTCCTGGCAACCACCCACCACAAGGTTATGCTCACTCACTCACGAGATGCCCGCTAGATCAGAAGGAGGCTAAGGAAACACTGATATTTATTGTTTTTGTTTC
The DNA here is from genome assembly GCA_963969495.1 of Ceratothoa steindachneri. Lineage (NCBI taxonomy): Eukaryota > Metazoa > Arthropoda > Malacostraca > Isopoda > Cymothoidae > Ceratothoa > Ceratothoa steindachneri. The sequence continues at coordinate 15,526,235 of OZ018322.1, read as the reverse complement.
TTTTTTATTAATATATATATATATATATATATATATATATATATATATATATATATATATATATATATATATATATATATATACACACACACATATAGTGCCTGCCAAAAATTATCCAATCACCTTCAAAATTTGTATTTTTAACATAAAAAATATGTTTAATATTGACTAACCTTATATTAGTATTTTGTCATTTTTCCTTTGGATTTGATGACTTGTTGTAGACACTTCAGCATGGATTTGATCAAGTTTTGGCAAACTTACACTGATATTTCATTGCACCATACCTCTATGATGGCCTCGTTTAATTTTTTGACAGCACCAGTATCTTGGCCTTCAAACTTATTTTTCATTATTAGCCATAAATTTTCTATGTGATTGAGATCTAGGCCAATCCAAAATATTAAATTTGTCAGTAAGCCATTTTGTCATAATTTTAGCCTTGTGACAAGGTGCCCCATCATGCATGAATGTTTCTGTCTCATGGATTGTCATTACCTCTGAAAGTTTCTCCTGTAACATTGCTAAATACTGTGCTCCATTAATAGTTGTGTTCTTAGGAAGGAAATATATGCTTGCTCTTCCTTGGAAACTAAAACAACCTCAAATCATCACACTTAGAGGGTGTTTCATTGTCTTTTGGGTGTATTTAGGGTCCATTCTATTTGAGCCAATGGGCTGATCAACCTTTTTAGGACAGCTTCTGAATGTTAAGTGTTGACTCATCACTGAATAAAACTTTTTTCCACTCCTCAACACTCCAATAAATGTATTTTTTTACCAAATTTGACACATTTGTTTTGTATTTTTTCATTAATGAATGTTTTTTTTGTAGCATGGTGAGATGGTAATCCTCCTTTTTGTAGCTGCTCCTAGATAGTTTGTTCAAAAACATTAGATAATAAATTATTCCTATTAAATTTTTAGTTCTTGCACAGTTATTGTTGGATTATTCACTATTAAACATTTCATAAGCATGTCTATTCGCAAATTTGTTTTTCTAGGTCTGCCAGATCGTTTTTTAGGTACTGGTGTAGATAGGATAACATTGTTTTTAGCATGTGAAACCTATAAATTAACAGTACGTGGGCTATGTTAAATTCATTAGCTATCTGCCTCTGAGATTTCTCACATTTATGAAGAGCAACATTAGCACCTTGACAATCACTCGAGTTGTTTCTTAGCACAAATTAGAAATAAATTTTATTTAGACCACTTTCTGTAAAAAAAATCACAAAATAATAACAAAATAGAAAAAAGACATGAAATTATACAAATTTGATGCATGCCTACACAATGAACGCTACCACAATGCTAACTTAACAAATAGAAAGTGAATTCTGTGTCTGTGAATATCATTGAAAATAATAATACAAATTTTGAAGGTGATCGGATACTTTTCGGATATATATATATATATATATATATATATATATATATATATATATATAATACCACTTAATCTTATCACCTCCCTGTAAGGGGCATGGCGATTTGCCTTCCTGGCCGCCGTGCTGATAGTACTCAGGGAAGGGGGCATCTGGCCCCAGCTTAGCCTCGTCTCCTTCTTTCAGACAGCCTGAGTTTCTACCCGATTTCGTCACTCTTCCTACAACCTCTCCCACAACTTTCTCTGGTTGGCCTCTAATTTCACCGGGTAGATGACCACTAGCCTCCTCTCACCCAACCATCCTGGATCGGGGCTGAGGAGGGAGGGGACACGATCCCTTTACTCCTGATTTCCAGTTTAAGGTGGTGGGTTTTTAACACCTGCTTCAACCCCACCAACACCTTACTCGCATCCCCTTTTTTTCTCATTTTAATCTCTATGCCAATGGGCATCCAGGCCACTAGGTGGGAGGAGTGGCCCCAAATGGTAGCAACTGGTTCTGTCAACCCCATACTCACCCCTTGCAGAGTGGGCTACTGCGTGATCTGATTAGCGTATGCATTCCATAGAATAAATAGGGTCACCATGCCCAATGATAAAAATAAAAAATAATAATCTCGCTCTACTTTCCCCTGTAAAATCATCATCACAGCCGTTGGGCAGTTCCACCAAAAAAATAGACGATCCCCCTCCCCCGTGCTTTCACAGGGGACCCTCCAAAACTCTTCAACCTTTGCCTATGGGTGCATTTGACTCTCCCTCACCCCTTTCTTTGCAGACCCTCCTGGGCGACTCCCTTTCTCCAGCGACAGTCCCCCCTTTACTTTTTAAGGAGACTGCCAAAAAAGGCAGGTGGCTCATAATTGACCACTCCCGGTTATAGCAGCATGATAGGGCCAACGCCCTTAAGAGAATGAAAAAAGACAAGGCCCATGGGCCCCTTCCCTCTAAAGACCTGCTGGCTCGCATATTGAGTTTAGAGTTTATGTCCCCCCTCTTCTTTCCCGACCAAAGAGGTTCAGACCAATGGGACCTATGATCTCCTGAGGGGTGGGGATGGCCACATCCCCCCTCCCCTACAGTGGATATGGTCCCTGAGACAACCCAGCTCCAAAAGCACCTGGGCTTGTTGCCAAGCATTGAATCCGAGCCTGCCCCTGTGCAATGTCCTCCTCAAACAGCTTGGGTCTCCAAAGCTTTACAAGGAGATGAGGGATCTCCTCCTCTGGCTGATGCCCATGTGACACCCAAGACCTTCTCCATCTAGGAGAAGGATCTTACTGAGGCCAGTCCATCTGGCCTGGGGGCTCCTGCCAGGGTAGAAGAGGGTTCACTCCTCTCCTAAATAGAAAAAAAGACTGGGCTCCTCACCATCTAAGGGGGCTGCAGGGACGGATGGGTCTGCTGCCACTTCGGTAAGCGACCAAGCCAAGATTGGCTCGTCCAGCCCCACTGCTCCCCCGGATGCGGATTCCCTGACAAAGACCAAAAGTGGAAGTGCGCAGAGCGGAGCCTCGATTACATTGAGGCCCCCCATTCAGAGACTACCTGCGTTTTCGAGCCCGCTAGCTTCAAACGCTTCCTTGTTATTTGCTGCAATGATGGCAGCATGTTGGCTAAGGGCAACATGATGCATCAGATGAGAACTTTAGCTAGTGTGATTGGTAGAGAATCCAAGATGACCCGTTTCTCGGACTGTAGCCTTCTGGCGAATGCGTCGAATCCCTCCCAGGCAGCCATGATTAGTGCCCTTCGGACACTTGAAGGCACGCACGCCTGTGAGCGTGACGCCGCATTCCATCATGAACTTCGTGAAAGGAGTAGTTTATGCGAGGGAACTCGTGTGCTACTCCATAGATGACATCACTTAATAGCTGGCCGCCCATGGGGCGGTCAAGGTCGAACATGTGATGAGAAAACAGGGAGAGGCCTCGAGACGCACCCTTAAACTCTTCATCACGTTCGACTGTAACAAGCTCCCTGAGTTGGTACGTTCCGACTTGTATCGCTACCGTGTGAAGGCATTCGTGCCACTGCCGCGGAGACGCTACTACTGTCACCTTTTTGGCCATGTTAATGGCTCGTGTAGATGTGCAAAGTCGGCGTTACCTGAAGTCTGTGTAAGTTGCTCCATGACCGCACACGATAAGTCCAAATCGTGTCTGGCCAAGTGTGTCAATTGCTGAGAGCCGCACCCCGCTTCTTTGAAGCAATGTGGTGAGTATCTTCTTGAGAATGAAATCCTGGCCGTTCAGGCACAGGATCGTCTCTCATTTCACAAGGCTAAGGATTTGGTTCTGAGGCGCCCGGTGCTTCCTGGTACATTCTATGCCTCAATATTAAGAAAGACACCCTCTGCTCCTGGCCCCTCCAGGCCTACGAGCACGGTCGTTTCGGGTCCCATTCAAAACCCTTCTGCTGGTTCTACCCACCCCGAGCGCTTCCCTGGTAAAGCTGGCGGCACAAAGAGTTCACACCCATTCCCGACTAAAACCCTTTATTTTCCCGTAACGTTACCGTTTCCCGTAAGGCTAAACGGCCGTGCGCCTCCACCGAGTCGCTAGGCTCACATGAGTCAACACCCCTGAATTGGTCCCGAGGCCATCTTCCTGGGTTCCTAAAGCTGCCCCCGAAAGGAGGACAGCACTAAAGGAGCTTCGGCTCCTTCACCCACACCCTGTGGTGGGCTGGGTTGCTCGGAGACGGTGGATCCTCCAAAAGAGGGACCCGGGCCTTCGAAGCCGCCCCGCTCACTTAAGGTTTCGAGGCAGAGGCAAGAAAAGACTTGCATGGTGAGCACAACCTCCCTTAATAAGTCCTCGAAGGCGACAGCTTCCAGATTTCGAACCCCTACGGCCATTTCCGTGAGGGTCTTCTCTTTGAAGAGGGCCTCCCGCATCTCCTCCGAGCTAGGCCTGGAGGGCATATTCCTTCAATGAAATTGCCGCGGATTCCGGGCTAACTGCGAGGAGCTGCGGAGGCTCGTCCCGTTCCCTGTTAGCTATCTTTTTGCAGGACACCATGCTGGCCGTGTGCCCATTTTCCTCCTTCCCGGGGTATAAGGGCTTTACGACCCCATCACCACGGCTTGGTGGCTGGGCAGGAGGATGCGCGATTTACACCTGCAATGATGTCTCCCTTCTTCTATTCGCTCTAGATACCTCCGTTCAGGCAGTAGCTGTGCAGCTGCACCTGGATAGGAGGTATACTGTTATTTCTGCGTACATTCCACCGTCAGCTGACTTCGACGTGGAGAAGTTCCGCCGCGTCGTTGCACGGTTGCCGAGGCCCTTTCTCTTGCTCGGATAATTGAACGGTAACTTACTCGATTAATCTCACGGGTCAAGTCATTGCCGAGCTGGAGATATGTGTCCTAAATGTGGATGAGATTACCCATCACTGCCCGAGAAGCGCTTCATTTTCCTACCTTGATCTATCTTTGTGCTTTCTGGATGCACATCCTGATTTTGTGTAGGGGGTGGTTGATGACCTCCATGGTAGTAATCACTTTCCCATTTAAATATCAATTTCTGTGACGCTGCCCCAGTGGTGCTTCCCGCTGGCGCGGTGGTCTTCATTTCAGGAAATGCCTGATTTCTCTATCTCAGTAGAGAAGTTTAGGTCGGTTGATGAGGCCGTTGAGTTTTTCTCCGGCGACCTCATCGCCGCGGGCCTATCTACTATTCCTACAATGTCTGACCGTTTTGCACGCTAACCACTTCCGTGGTAGTCAGCGGAGTGCTAGACGCCCCTCAAACCAAAGCGTTATGCCTACATGCGCTATAAGCGCCGCCCGAACGATTTCACTGTCGATGAATTTCGTCAGGCTAGAGCTAGGTTCCGGTATATTTCGAAGCAATCCCGCCGCTCTTCATGGTGGGCATACATGTCTTCACCTAACGGAAAAACACTTCTAGAAGAGGTGTGGAAGCGAGTCAAAAGGATTCGGGGCAAGTTCTTGCAGGACCCTTTTCCATTCTCCAGGAGAATGAGCCCACAATCTCGGACCTCACATCTGTGGCGGAATCCTTCGCGACCGCTTTCTCCGCATTCTATAACCGTGATGCCGCACCGCCAGCATTCAATGCGCGTCGTGATCTCGCGGAAGCCCGCCCATTGGACTTTACCTCTAGAGGCGGAGAACCCTTCAACGACTCTTTTGCTCTGAGTGAGTTTCATTCCGCTCTCGCTCTGTTCGCGGACACTGCCCTTGGTCCGGACGATGTCCCGTAAGCCATGTTTCGACACCTGCATGAGCGAGGCATGGCCTTTCTGTTAGATTTGTTCAACAAGATCTGGGTAGAGGGTATCCTCCCAGATTCAGGCATCCCAGCGAGGAACCATTGGAACCTTTTTGTAACCTTTCTGCTTTTTCTAACCATATATTTTATTAATTTATATACAAATTGTTTAATTTTCATTTTTTTTTAGATTAGATACCTACATTCTTATGTACATTAATTCTTTATAAAGTAGTCAAGTGCCATAAGGCAAGGATTTCTTTCTATATATACCTCTTCTATCATTCTGTTTTTCTTGTTTGTTTTTTTGCTTAGCTGTCTGTCCCACATCTATTACTTTCTTTTTATCTTGCTTTGATAAACCACAATTAGTGGTGAAAATTTCAAGTAAACTATACCTTAAAACAAAGTAATTATACTTCATATGATAATAAACCATTACATTTTTATTTATTAATTATTAAATCAAGCTTTATTTTCAGATACTAAATATTATTTATAAACTAACCCTAAATTTTATTAGCTTAAACTATGTCATCAAATTAAAGGCAAGTTAAATTTAACCCCTTGTGGCTTGAAAAACAGGATCACAACAATGAATTAGTGAAGAACTGGTCTGAAAAAAAGTGATTAGGAAGTATTGTGCAATTACTGTCAGAGTATCATTAATATAGAGAAAAAAGAATAAAAGGATTACAGGGATTGTATAAGCATGCCAAAATGGAAAAACATGTTAAGAATTTTCACTTAGACAAGGACAAATGTCAGGCTGTTATTGAAAATACCACTAATGCAACTTCAAGCTCGCTTAAAGTGGTTTCAAGAAGAGAGGCTGCTACAAGAGCAGAACTAATTTAGATGCTCAAGAGTGTCTTCAGTAATTTTTCTCTAAATTTGAATGATGACATCGCAGAAACATTTCATGCAATGTTTCCAGGGAAAATTCCAGAAGATTTTTCTCTTGTAGCAACCAAGTCTGGCTATATCCTCACAGAAGATTTAATTTTAGAAGATATAGGTGACTCCTTCTATGGATCATTATATGATTAAATCACCAACAACGAAGATCAAAAAGAACTTGTGGTAATGGTCAGATATTGGTCCATAAAGTTAAATGAAATTGCTGCATTTCATTTGCAAACCTTATTTTTCTGCCATGCAATAGGCCAGAAGATTGCTGATGCCATAATTTCTGTCTTAGATACAAACAATTTGAAATTAGACAAACTCGTATTTCTTTTTAATGATGGTCCAATGTTAATAAAAAGGTGTTTTGAATTATTAATGAAAACATTAAAGCCTTTCGAAGCAAGCCTTTGTTAAACATTGGGACATGTCAACTGCACATAGTACACACATCATTTTTAAAGGGCTAAATAGTCTAGATAATGACATTAACTTTCTGCACAAACATCTACAGATTTTTTAAAGGATGGCCTGCAAGAAAAGAAGATTTAAAAGAAATTCAAGAAAAACTTTCCTACCCTGTGAAAACAATGCTAAAACATGTTGACAGTAGATGGTTGACTTTAGGAATATTTTATTAATTATGTACAAAAATGTTTTTCATCTCTTTGTTCAAATTTTTATTACAAAGCAATTGTTTGGATTTTGAAAAAAGAAACTATAAGAGTTGAATTATACTACCTGAAATCAGTTGTTAAAATCTTTGAAAAATTTAATTCAAAATTTCAATCTTCTGAACCATTGATTCATCTTGTCCATGATGAAATTTGTAATTTAACTTCACTTTTAGTGAACTCTGGAAAAGCCTTCATAAATGCACAGCACCTACAATGTGTAGAGGAATTTAAGGAAGAAATTGCTAAATAAAAAACACAGCCATAAAATTAATGTACTTGGTAACTGTATGGCTTTTTTCAAAGATTCATGCCTGTATTTGTTAAAAAAAGTCTTTCTGATGAGCAAAATATCATCAAGTATTTCAGAAGCTTGGTTCCAAAAAGCAGGCAGGAAACATCCTCAATTCATGGTATGAAAATTATTTTACAGCTGCTGCCAGTTGACATTCCTTCAGATATATTTTTTGATGAGGGGAAGTGTCTGCAGGCGGAAGAAATATCGAAGGAATGTATCAATCTTCATCTTGACCATTACTGGCGTTTTTTAATGGATAAAAATAAATATCCAAATATTTCTGGATTTATAAAAGCTGCCTTGTGCATCTGGCACGGTAATGCCAATATTGAAAGATCATTTTCTGTGTCAAAAAAAATACTTACTGAATACAAAGCAAGAATGTCTATACGATCTTTAAATGCCAGATTGACAGAGAAAAGTGGCCTTATCCTTTTAATAATAAGCCATATTCTGTCCCAATTGATAAAAAGCTTCTGTCTTTTGGACTTCAGCATACAAAAGCTATAAGTCTTATTTAGAAGAAGAAAAGCAGAAAGAGTTGAAGAAGAAAACTGAGAAAGAAGAAGAAAGTAGAAAAAGTAAATGAAATTTTAAAGGTAAAAAAGTTAAAATTAGATGAAATAGAAAAAGAATGTGAGGAGAAAATGGCTGAATTTACAACCATACAAAAAGTCACTGACGATTTTTTGGTAGCGGCAAAAAATAGACTTGACTGTACCATAGAATCAAAAGATATGGTTGCTATCCAGACAGCACAATCTTTGTTGCAGGCAGCCATACAAAAGAGAAATGAAGAAGTCTTGTGTCAGAAAGTAAATAAGCTTAATGTTTCAGTAAACAAGAAAAAATCTGGATTGATAAGCAGTTTATTCAAGAAATTGTAAACCTTAAATTTAACTTTTTGTTAACTGTCTGCCTACATAATATTTCCATATAAAAAATTCACAAAATTTTGATACTTATATTTATTTCTGAACTTCACCATTTTGTCTTTTGATATTATAAAAGAATTATTAGAAATAACTTTGCTAAAAAAAACCTTAGTCATCATAACCAAACTAAGATGAAATTATTATTCAAATACTAAAAAAAAATCCCCCTTTTTAAATTATAGTTAGTGAAGTGATGATGATGATATATCAATTGTGACATGTATATAAAATAATGAAATTCAATAAAAATGATAAATTATAGTTGGAACCTTTTTACAACCTTTTTCTCTCAAAATGGAACCTTTGGAACGTAAACTGACCTCTTGCATTGCTGGGATGTCTGCAGATTCCTGGTGAATCGTGTTTGTGCTCGCTTTTCGTAAGTGTTTGTGCTCGCTTTTCGTAAACCGGGGAGAGATCAGTCTACCCTGCCGTTTTCAGGCCAATCTCCCTTTCTGTGTTTTAAAATTGATGGAGAAATTAGTAAATGTTAGATTAGCCTTTTTTCTGGACACCAGAAGCCATCTAACTTCTGCACAGTGCGGCTTCCATACGTTCCGCTCCACGTCGGACGCTCTTCTCCGACTCGAAGATGCTGTCTGAGAGGCTTTCCTTCTTATACAGCATTACGTCACGGTGTTTTTCGATCTATAGAAGGCCTATGATACCACATGGCGATACATTATCATGGAGACACTCCACACGATGGGGGCGAGGGGATGCCACCCAATCTTTATATCTGAATTTTTGCGAGATCCTACGTCGATTCCGCGTATGGATGGGGGGGGGGGGTCCCAAACGATCAGGAAGAAGGTGTCCCGCAGAGAAGGGTCCTCGGTGTCACGCTGTTTGCCCTGAGCATCAACAGCATCACCTCGGTACCTCCGGAAGATGTTCTCGCTACGCTCTACGTGGACGACCTTTCGATCTCTTTTGGCGCGGCCCAGATGCCAACTCTGGAGCGTCGACTCCAACAGGCATTGAACCACGTCTCTCGCTATGCCGAATCGCACAGGTTTCGGTTTTCCTTGGCCAAGACTAATGGTGCACTTCTGCCGCGATCCACGACTCCACCCTGAACCAGACTTGTTTCTTAATGGGGTACGCCTGGAAGTGGTTGAATCGCACCGTTTCCTTGGTCTTGTATTTGACCGACGCCTCACCTGGGAGGCTCATATTCGCAGCCTTAGGGTCTCTTGTACCCGCGCTATGAAATATTCTTCGTTCCGTAACGCGCAGCGCGTGCTACTGCCTTACTTTTTTATCGATCCTTTGTTCTTTCAGGGCGCCGCCCTAGATGTTACCACCACTGACTATTTGTCGCTATGCCTCTGCTCCCAAAGCTTCCACAGCTCCGGCAGTATTGCGTTCGGCCTTTTTTGCACACATTTTATGCCAGTGCACATGAAAGACTCCAAGTACCAGTAGGGGGGTGTTTTTCGCTCATTTCCTCCTCTGTTTCAATTCAACAGGGCTCTTAACAGGTGCTGCGTCCGTCTTCACGGCCGAGCTGGTTGGAATTCACCACTCGGTACGGGAGATAGCGCGTCTTGCCCTGAGTGCTCTCGGGGCATTGGTATGTCAACAGCTCCTGCTTCGCGGTATCCGACAGAGCTGGGCGTTGCGACTTTGCCGCACTATGAATTTCTAAGTCGCAAACGTTTTGAAAAAGTTCGACTAAGAAAAGTCGCACCTCCAATTTTCCGCGACTTTGAACAGGAACAAAGACAACTTTTTTTTAAGAAATACTCCCGTTCTCAGCTCCGCAGCTGTGGAGAGACTATTCAGCACGGCCTGGGACGTCCTCAGGGCCAAGAGGTCCTCCCTAGATGAGGTCAACTTTGAAGAGCTTGTGTTCCTCAAAGGGAACATGGACCTCCTGGAGGAGAAGTTGGGCCAGGAGGACATGGAGGAGGAAGAGGAGGCAGATGTCCTGTAGATATTAGTTTAGGCTGTGTTTTAAATAAAAATAATGTTTTTTCTGCCTTATAAAAGCATGTTTCTGTTATCGGGCTAAAGATTTGTGGAGAAATAGCTACATTAAGCCTCCTGGAGGAGTATAGATACATTCAAGCCCCCCTCCCTTCATGAGGAGAAGCGTGGGAAAGGTAGCCGGCGAAAATGCTTACCATGTGTGATCTCCTCGCCGCTGTGGGCAGCTGGAGCTAACATATGTTTGAAGGCGACCACCTAAGGTCCTTAAACGACGCTCTAACGATCGCATGACCTACGAGACCCATAAACCCGTGGTTAGGAAAAAAAACACGGTGCGAGTCAGAAGGCACGCCAAGTAGCGGTGCGGTTACGAGCCTATAATTTGCGAGCTGACTTGTGCACCCCAGTGCCACCTCAGGAATTCTCGCTCTCCCCAGATGCTAACTCACCATTCGCTCCCCCCCCCCTTTTGCATCTGTGGCCTGGTCACTTCCCCCTTTAGATGGGGCGGCAATCCGCCTATATATAAGCCCCGCAAAGAAAGAGAAGAAGATTATCTGAAGTCGATACGCCAGAGTAGGATTAGGTCGTGAAGATCGATCCATCGGCTAGACAAGAAGATTTTTAGAAGTCGATTCGCCAGAAGAAAGATTAGTTCGTAAAGATCGATCCTTCAGCCATACAAGACTATTTCCGTGAGAAACGATAGGATCAGATTGAGAAAATCGATCCCCCCCTTTCAGGGCCGTATTAACCTAATTAGTCAAGTTTTATATCGGTGCCATACCGAAGAAGCCTTTTCCGTCTGCAAAGAAGCCCGACTGAAGAAAAGCAAAGCCGCTCACACTCGAGTGAATCTCACATCTCAAGCACCGAAAGAGTGAGAGGAGAAGAACCCTGCCCCAACGAGCTCCCGTTCTTTAATTACGTTGAAGAATCATCACCCGGCACAGGCGACAAGCAATCCCTCCTCGAAAATTCAAGCAGCGACGAAGCAACACTTCAAAGCGAGAGATAAGTCCTCCAGCGACATCCGGCAATCCCTAATACCTACCTGTAAGTTAACAATAACATTTATATCTCTATTACGATAGTAGAAGTTTAGTACGTCCCACGTTTTAAAGGAGAGTAGAAACCATTATTCTTGAACCTAGGTCATATGTGTTTGTAGATGACAGTACATCAATTTAATGTTTTAGGCTAAACAAATAGGGTCGTGATAAAAATACTAATTGGCAATTGGTTTGTTTATCGGAAGCCTACTTGTTTATATTTTTGTCATTTGAGGCCAAATATAGAAATGTTTTTACTGTTGGTTTGTAATATTTAATTTAAAATACATGTTTATTTTTGGTAGATTCTGGTGTTTCCTCTTATCCTTATGTGTTTAAAAATAGCTCTTCCTTAAGGACTAAACCACAAAAATAGCACTCTTAGAACAAAGCCTACTTCATCATAGAAGTAACTCACGCCCCTTAAAGCATACCGCTACTAAAAGGGTGTCAAAGCGTAGAGTGATCAAAGCCAAGGGTCATTCTACGACATATTATAAAAGTGGTGTCAGGTGTGGGGTTTTATATTAGAAAGAACCCAGCAGTGTCTATTTAAGGAAGAGCTAACACATAAAAGGAACACCAGGAATAATAGAATATTTGACGAGTGGGAAATTGGTAAAGTTAGAGGGGGATACCATCTAAAGGTAATTGTTAGGCCAAGTGGTAAGTTTCGGTGGTGGAATAGGTAAGGCTTGATTAAAAACAAGGTAGATGACTGACATAAGCGCGATGGCATTGTTTGACCTTTATCGGAAGCAAGGTCAAAGCCTCGGACTAGGAGGAGCCGATCTGAGCTCGTTTATTCAGGAGAAAGAGAGAAACGGAAGAGAAGAAAGGAGAGAGGAACGTAAAATGAAAATGGAAGCTGATTAAAGAGAGAAGATAAGGGCCCACGAAAGAGCTCTTAGTAAAGACCAGTTAGAGGTGCAGTCAGTGTCATCCAGAACAGGAGTGTCACCAGCAGCCAGCATGAAACTCCCGGAGTACAAGGACGAAGAAGATTTATGCTCATATCTCTCCCATTTTGAGAAAATATTTGAAGTCAATAATTGGGACCAAGAAGAAGATGGGGTCGCCAGACTGTTACCGCTACTCAATCGTAGGATGAGATAGATATTCTTATCTTTACCCTGAGAAGCGACTGTGGACTATTCCACTCTCAAAGCCGAACTTCTCTCAGCAACAAACCTTAACCCGGAAGAATATAGGATGAAGTTCAGGCAGTCTCGTATAAGACCTGGACAAACATACAAACATTTTGGCTTTGAGCTTCGTCGAAGCCTACAGTTTTGGATGGAGTCCGAAGGGGTAGAGAACGAAGTCGCTGCGGTCGTCGACTTCATGCTTAGAGATCAGTTACTAAGTACACTACCCCAGGAAATCCGCGCATTCGTTAAGGACCGAAAAGCTTCTACCTTCAACGAGTGCCTGGACGAGGCTGACCTCCACGCGGTAAATCATCGGTTATATCCTAGGGAGTACAAGAAAGAGAAGGCTCCCTCCCCAAAGAAAAATGGGCCGCCACCCAGGCATTTACAGAAGAAGCCCTTTAAGTTCTCAGCCGCAAAAGGAACTTATAAACCAAATTTTGGAGGAGAAAAAAATCAAAAAGAAGTTAGGATTCCACAAGGATCATACCCTAATACCGGCACGTATCCCAGGAAGCCCGTCACTTGTTATACCTGCGGGATAATAGGTCACCTGAGTTTCCAGTGCCCACAGAACTCCCGACTGAGGGAGACCTCGAGACAACAGGTGCAAAACCTGACTGCCGCGATCCCAGCAGGACAAGCTGATGCGTCCTACGTCCCCGCGCCAACATCCGAAGGGCCCCAGCAACAGGTAAACTTTCTATTCAACAAAAGTTCGCCAGGCGGCCTACAATTTGAAGAGGGCACTGTTAATGGGTGCCGAGTATCCACTTTAGTCAGAGACACCGGATGCACGTGCATAGTGGTATCCGACAAGTTGCTGCCCCCAGTAAACCCTGCCCATAAGAAATTCGCAATCGTCCACGACTTTTTAGGACGCGACAATCGATTCCCCGTCGTGAGATGTCATATACAATGCAGATATTTCACCGGTTGGACGGACGTGGTAGTAGCCCCGATTAAGTTCTGCGCAGTACTAATCGGACAAAACCCCCTAATTCCCCAGCAAGAAGTGGCCCAACAAGTAGTCACCCGGGCACAAGAAGCCCAGAGGAAAGAGCAACCTGCTAAGTTGACCCCGAGGATTACCCTCGAAGACAATGGGTTCAAATTGACTTCCTTCGCCAGTGCTCAGAAGGAATGCCCCACTCTTAAACCTCTATGGAAGAAAGCTATTAAAGGTGAAATTCTCCAAGTGAAAGGAAAGAAGCCTATCCAGTATATCGTAGAAGACTCACTTCTCTACCGTACTATCAGCGAGGAGGATAAGGAGAACAAGAAAGCACTGTGTGTACCTCAAGAATACACGCAAAGAATTTTGAATACCGCGCATGATGGAATATTAGCCGGACACTTTGGGCACAACAAAACGGCGCAGCAGATATTCCGACACTTTTATTGGCCCCAGGCCGCCAGGGAAATTGTGGCCTATTGCCGATCATGCGACGTGTGTCAGAAGGATCCCTCCAGAGGACGGGTACCTCCCGCTCCCTTACAAAAGGTGCCCGTTATAACCGAACCATTCTTTCGAGTGGCAATTGATTTGGTGGGACCAATTCACCCCCCTTCAAGTTGAGGACACTCCTACATCCTCACCCTAGTGGATTGTGCCACCCGGTTCCCAGATGCCGTGGCCCTACGGAAGATTGACACTATTTCCTGCGCGGAAGCATTAATTTCAATTTTTGCACGAGTAGGCCTGCCTAAAGAAATTCTATCTGATAGAGGGCGCCAATTCACCTCAGAATTGATGGAGTATTTTAACAAACTTCTGTTAGTCAAGCCAATTTTTACGAGTCCATTTCATCCAGCCGCTAACGGAATCTGCGAGAAATTAAACGGGACTCTCAAAAATATATTGAAGAAGTTGTGTCAAAACAACCCTACACAGTGGCACAGATACCTGCCTGCTGCCCTTTTCGCCTGCCGAGAAATACCTCATCGGACGTTGGGATTCTCGCCCTTTGAGCTATTATACGGGAGAAATGTGCGAGGTCCTATGAGTATTCTTAAGGAATTATTTTCCAACGCGAAGCTCGAGCAAGAAATCAAATCGTCTTACGCCTACGTGATGGATTTTCGCGAGCGCCTAGAATACTGCTCTGGCTTAGCTCGAGAGAACGCCGAGAAAAATTTAGCCAAATACCGGGACTATTTCGATATGAAAGCAAAGGCTCGAAAATTAAAGGCAGGAGATGAAGTCTTATTATTACTCCCGACCGAAAATAATAAGTTATGGGCCCAGTGGAAGGGACCGTTTGAAGTAATCGAGGCACGGGGCCCAGTCGATTACTTGATAGATACCCCAACAGGGCGAAGAACCTATCACATAAACATGCTAAAAAAATATCACCGCCGCGCGTGCATAAAGAATATTACCCTTCTAGACGAAGAAGAACCGATGGATGCCGTTTACCCGGGTACGCCCCTGCAAGTCATACACACCGTGTGTGTGGAACAAGACGAGGAATACGAACTTCCCTCGCTCTCACCTACTCCGGAAGACCCTCGGGTGGATTTAAAGATAAATCCCCACTTAGAAATTCAACAAAAAGCGGAAATGTTGAACTTGCTCATGGAATTCCCAGAAGTCATTTCTGAAAACCCCGGATGTGCCAAGGATTTTATCCATGAAATAAAACTAAAAACTAATTCAGTGGTTCGGAGCAAACCATATCCTTTACCAATCCACCTACGAGAAGCCTTCAATAAGGAAGTCCGGAATTTACTAAAATTGGGAATTTTAGAGCCATCGGAGTCCGATTATTGCTCCCCCATAGTAATGGTTAAGAAACCGGGTCAATCATTTCGGATGTGCGTGGATTTCCGAAAATTGAATTCAGTTACCGTTTTCGACGCCGAGCCCATCCCACTAATAGATCAAAATCTCCATTTATTTGAAGACGCTAAATTCATCACCGAATTGGATTTGTGTAAAGCGTACTATCAAATACCTCTCGCTAAGGAGTCCAAAAAACTGACGGCTTTTGCGACCGAGAGAGGTCTGTTACAGTTTACCAGGCTACCCTTCGGACTACTTACAGCCGGTAGCAATTATAATAGGATGATGAGGCGAATTATCGCTGGACTAAGCGACGTGTCGTTTTACTTCGACAACGTGTACGTAGCTACCCGTACATGGGAGTCACACTTACACGCCCTACGCTCATTGCTGGAGAAATTGAAGGAGCAAGGTCTAACCGCCGGGCCGACCAAGTGTTATTTTGCCTACGAATCCATTGACTACCTGGGATTCAAAATAGGACAAAAACACTTGACTACCCAGCAAGAAAAAGTGGACGCCATAGTCAAGATGCCCCGGCCGAAAACAAAGAAACAACTCCGATCGTTTATGGGAGCGGCCTCGTTCTATAGGCGTTTTGTACCACACTTCGCTTCCATTGCGGCCCCACTGAATGATTTGTTAAAAAAGACAGCGTCAGACCCTGTCACGTGGAACCCCCATGCAATAACTCAGTTGGAGATTCTAAAAGGAAAACTCGTAACTGCGCCCATTCTTCGCTTACCAAATCCCAACAAGATCTTCGGTCTTCGCACGGACGCTAGTCGGGACGGGCTAGGCGGAGTATTGCTTCAATACGAAGATGACGAAACAGCCTATCCCATAGCTTATGTCAGTAGGAAACTGTTGAGTAGAGAAAAAGCCTACGCTACTATCGAAATCGAAGCTTTGGCCATAATATGGTCCATAGGTAAATTCGAATATTATCTAATAGGGCGCGAGTTCAAGTTGGAATGCGACCATAAACCGTTGTCATACTTAGGTAAAAATAAGTGTAAGAATGGAAGACTCCTGAGATGGAGTTTACTCTTGATGGAGTACCAGTACTCCATTCACTACATAAAAGGGTCCAACAATTGTATGGCCGACTCGTTAAGTCGGAACCCTGTCGACGATTAAGGAGCAGCCCAACTATTGTATTATAGCAAAGTTAAGTGTAAATCAGTAGAATTGTAAGTAAGTAGGGGCGAGTAACCCCCGAGTGGTAGTTAAGAAAATCCTAAGTTGGCGCAGTAATATAGGAATTATTGTAAGGTCAGGTGAAATGTTATCGAGGCATTCCCGAGTGAACTAGAATTTATTGTATAATATAATGTTCCGTAAGTTACCCATGTATATTATTGTAAGCGTCGGATTGGAACCCCCCCCCCCTCCCGTTATTTTCCTAAGAATGGAGGTAGATGTGGAGAAATAGCTACATTAAGCCTCCTGGAGGAGTATAGATACATTCAAGCCCCCCTCCCTTCATGAGGAGAAGCGTGGGAAAGGTAGCCGGCGAAAATGCTTACCATGTGTGATCTCCTCGCCGCTGTGGGCAGCTGGAGCTAACATATGTTTGAAGGCGACCACCTAAGGTCCTTAAACGACGCTCTAACGATCGCATGACCTACGAGACCCATAAACCCGTGGTTAGGAAAAAAAAACGGTGCGAGTCAGAAGGCACGCCAAGTAGCGGTGCGGTTACGAGCCTATAATTTGCGAGCTGACTTGGGCACCCCAGTGCCACCTCAGGAATTCTCGCTCTCCCCAGATGCTAACTCACCATTCGCTCCCCCCACCCCTTTTGCATCTGTGGCCTGGTCACTTCCCCCTTTAGATGGGGCGGCAATCCGCCTATATATAAGCCCCGCAAAGAAAGAGAAGAAGATTATCTGAAGTCGATACGCCAGAGTAGGATTAGGTCGTGAAGATCGATCCATCGGCTAGACAAGAAGATTTTTAGAAGTCGATTCGCCAGAAGAAAGATTAGTTCGTAAAGATCGATCCTTCAGCCATACAAGACTATTTCCGTGAGAAACGATAGGATCAGATTGAGAAAATCGATCCCCCCCTTTCAGGGCCGTATTAACCTAATTAGTCAAGTTTTATATCGGTGCCATACCGAAGAAGCCTTTTCCGTCTGCAAAGAAGCCCGACTGAAGAAAAGCAAAGCCGCTCACACTCGAGTGAATCTCACATCTCAAGCACCGAAAGAGTGAGAGGAGAAGAACCCTGCCCCAACGAGCTCCCGTTCTTTAATTACGTTGAAGAATCATCACCCGGCACAGGCGACAAGCAATCCCTCCTCGAAAATTCAAGCAGCGACGAAGCAACACTTCAAAGCGAGAGATAAGTCCTCCAGCGACATCCGGCAATCCCTAATACCTACCTGTAAGTTAACAATAACATTTATATCTCTATTACGATAGTAGAAGTTTAGTACGTCCCACGTTTTAAAGGAGAGTAGAAACCATTATTCTTGAACCTAGGTCATATGTGTTTGTAGATGACAGTACATCAATTTAATGTTTTAGGCTAAACAAATAGGGTCGTGATAAAAATACTAATTGGCAATTGGTTTGTTTATCGGAAGCCTACTTGTTTATATTTTGTCATTTGAGGCCAAATATAGAAATGTTTTTACTGTTGGTTTGTAATATTTAATTTAAAATACATGTTTATTTTGGTAGATTCTGGTGTTTCCTCTTATCCTTATGTGTTTAAAAATAGCTCTTCCTTAAGGACTAAACCACTAAAATAGCACTCTTAGAACAAAGCCTACTTCATCATAGAAGTAACTCACGCCCCTTAAAGCATACCGCTACTAAAAGGGTGTCAAAGCGTAGTGATCAAAGCCAAGGGTCATTCTACGACAAGATTACTTTGTAATTTAGCGGAGTTGCACCGCGAAAAAAAAGTCAAAGTCGCAACTCACACTGTGGGGGCCAAAAATGCAGTCGCAAAGTCGCAGTCGCACCAGATCCGGCGGCAAAGTCGCACCTGAAAAAATTAAAGTTGCGCCCAGCTATGGTATCCCATAGGATACACCCGCGTGCCGGGTGGATGTCGAGATTATCTTCTGCTGGGTTCCTGGAAATGTTGGAATTTAGGGGAATGAAAGCGCCAAAGATTCCGCGACGACTGGGCGACCAGATCATCGTTTTGATTATCCTCTCACCGAATTACATGGCAGAAATGGGCTGTTTGGCAAAGAAGATGGGAGACCGCGGAGTGGTACTTAAAGTTGCGTGCCATTGTGCCGTCACTGTTCCCATGGATCTAACCCACAATGTTGCGCCGGCTTCAGCTCGCTTTCTGTCGTCTTCGAATTTGACACACTCGCATCTTACTGCGACGATTGCATTGTCACCCTGACTGTTGGGCACATTCTCTTTGAATGTCCCACTCTAGGCGATTTTAGCGTACGTTGCCTGGCCTGGTACAGGGACGAGCTGGGTCACTACTTCTTCGTTTACACATACTTGTTGACTGTAACTTTTTTGCAGCCTCTATTTTATTTGAATTTTCTTTATTGTTGGTCGTATGTTCCTCCGCAGGGTGCGGGCCTCTCCCTGAGGCCCGAGAGGGCTTTCTAATTCTTCCTTTTTGCCAGATCAAAATAAATGCACACTGGTTTGAAACAAGCTGGCCATACAGGCTGAATATATCTTCGATATGGTAGCTGCTGACTTAAAGGTGACAAGATAATACATTTATAACCTCAAACAGCATTGGCATTACCACCTGGGGTTATACCCAAGATGTAATTGCATTCTGGTAGCGAAACGAAGACTACACCAAGGACAGATAGCATTCTTAAGTATAGGGATGTCTTTCCTCGCTATAAGAAAATTTTCGCTGAAGAAGAAGCACCCCAAAATCTTGGTTGTGTCATTCAGGACATTACAGCATCATCTTCACAAGGCTTCTTGTTTACTGACTTGGCATGCTTCTAAGAAGAATTGATTTCTGTCTGAAATACCAGCACTATACATCAGAAGACTGGAAGAATGGAATGTTCAGTGATAAAAGTATCTTTAGGTTGGTGAGGTGACCTCAGTCATGCATTATCCCAGGAGTATGTCACGCTACCCCGTAAGGGGCACGGCGATTTGCTTTCCTGGCCGCCGTGCTGACGGGACTCAGCGCCCCGTCCAGCTCCCAGTCTGGGTGATCTTCGCGCACGATACCTGTCCCAGTACCGGGATGGGCGGAGTCGCTACCGCCTGTCCCTTGTGCTCGGGACAGATTCGTGCACATTGACTTGTGGACTTGTTGACTTCTTGGGGGAGGCCGGCCTTCTCCCTATTATTTAAGCAAGGTTTGTTTGTTGTTTTTTTTCGTTTTGTTTTTTGTTTGTTTTTCTCCTTTAGTTGCACGCTCCTGCGCCGGGGGGACCTCTCCCCGACGCACCAGCTTGCTTCCTTTCCCCCTTTTGGGGTGTTGGTTTTTTTTCTCTCTTTAATTTTATTTTAAAGTAGCCTAGAACTAGGCCAGTTTTAATACGGCGACTAATGCCCAAGTAGGCAGTCGCCAGATCAGCTCTTAAAAGAAAAAAAACAAAAACGCCCCGTCCAGCCCCAGCTTGGCATTCTTTTTCTAATTCTACTAACACCTACCTCGTTTTCTGTACCAATTCTCTTTCACCCTGCATCGTCCTTCCATCTACGTTTGTTTGTTGATCTCGGTGTATCAGAGCTGTCCGTCAGGAGGCACGACACCATAGCTGGTCCTGCCTGTGTTGGTTGGTGGGTGCCTGAGCCGGAGTCTTTGCTTTCCCAACCGGTAAATTTCCGAGGCTGGCCGGTCATTTTTAAAACGATGGTTGGGTCAGGGGTCGAAGGGCTTACCCTCCTGGTTGGGCCGGCGCTCCGAGTAGGTGTCTCGACGATAGACAGTGACCGCGCTGCGTGAGTTCGCACCCCCTTTTATACTCTACTTTATATGGGTAATAATAAAAATTTCTCTCCCGGTTCTCGCAAGTTGTCTACTGCCCTTGAAATCCTTGAATTTGATGAAAAAGGTAGATGGTCCTTGAATAAAAAAAAATTAATCATTTAGTGATTGTTCAAATGATTTTTCAAATTCACTATTTATATACTTTTTAATGTCTATTAGGAAAATAGTAATATTTAAGTTAATCTAATCACTAATGTGAGTGAACATATGTATGCTTTGTCATCATGGCGCATTGGGATCATCCTTCCCTTTGTCAAACCGGGCTAGGACGGGTTGGATGCAGATCGCTTCCGCCCTGTAGCTCTCACCAGCTGTTTGAGTAAGTTGCTGGAAAAAATTATATTGGAGCGCCTCAACTGGTTCCTAGAAACCGATCACCTCTCTCCATTTCAATGTGGCTTCTGCAAAGTTCATAGTACCCTTGACCTACTAGTACGTTTCG
Organism: Ceratothoa steindachneri; assembly: GCA_963969495.1. NCBI lineage: Eukaryota > Metazoa > Arthropoda > Malacostraca > Isopoda > Cymothoidae > Ceratothoa > Ceratothoa steindachneri. Next base: position 15,505,467 of record OZ018322.1, on the reverse strand, counting down.
AGGGATCGGTCCGGAAAGCTTTCTCATTAAAGCACCGAGTCCTGGCCATATTTTTCGATATTGAGAAAGCCCACGACACAACATGGAGATACGGCATCTTGAAGCAGCTATACGTCTGGTGTATGAGAGGCCTTTTACCGTCACTAATTCAAAGTTTTTTAGCATCTCGATCCTTCAAGGTACGTGTTGGAGACGCATACTGTGACCTGCAACCCCAAGAGGAGGGAGTTCCTCAGGGCAGTGTTTTAAGTGTCTTATGTTTTATAATTGCTATCAATGATATTATTTCGTCTCTCCCAGAGGGTGTATCGGCAACTCTTTTTGTCGTTTGGATACCTTGTTCTTGTTTTTTTTGCTCTGGTGAGTTTATTTTTGTTATGCTTTGCTTATAACCCTATTTTTCCCTTAAATACCTCACCTTCATCAATGTCTCATAATGTTTATTGCACTTTTTTAATTTAAAGAAAAAGATAACAATGGCTAAAACCTGTCCTTGATTATTTTTTAAAAAGTCCGTGAAAACCTTGAAAAGTCCTTGAATTCAAAATCACCAAACAAGTAGACACCCTGTCTCGTACTACGCCTGTCAATAAGTCCTCTTTTCCGCGCTTGTTAGATCCCTTCGCAGAAGAGAGAGATCCTGATTTGGATTATCCTCGTTTTCTGATGCTGAATTCCAGTTCCGGGTCTCCGCTTTCTAAATTGGACGTGTTTGATTTGAATGAAGAGTTTGAGTCCCGCTGTGGTGCGCCCCCCCGTATGTGGGCCCGTGGTAGTGGCAATTTAGTAGTTGAGGTTTCTTTGTGAGAGCAGTGTAGTTCCGTGCGGTATTTGTCCTCCTTTCGGAGGTCTCGGTTTTGGTTGTGCTACCCCGGTCCCTTTTTCCTTGCCCCTTACCTCTGTGCAGTCTTCTATGTCTCCTACCCCAGTTTCGTCTCCCTTGCCTTCTACCCCTGTTCCTTCATCTCCTTTTGACCCTGTTCCCTCCTCACCCTCTGACCCTGTTTTTTCCTTTCCATCTGATCCAATTCCCTCCTTAGCCTCTGATCCTGTTTCCTTCTCGCCCTCTGTCCATGTTCCGCCTTCTGTTCCATTTTCTTCGCATCTCTGTTCTCGTCCGTCTCTACTCGATCTCCCTTTCCCTCCGGGCCATGAGCCATCCACGTTTGCGGTTCGGTCTGGCCCTCAGCTGTCGCCTTCCGCCGTTCACGCTGCCAAACCTGTACCGGGTGCGTCCCAGGCTCATCGCGATTTGTCCCTTGTTCCCTCTGTGTCTTCTAGTCGTCGGGAACCTTCGACGGTTTCCGTCACTAGAATCCCGACATTGGTGTCGAGACGACAGTAATGTCTGTCATCCTACAGGGGAATTGTCAAGGGGTTCTCTCCAAGTGGGAGGAATTCCAGCTCTTGCTTTCTAGCGTTCCGCCCTTGGTAGTTTCTTTGCAAGAAAATAAGCTTGGGACTCGGTACTTCCGACTTCCGGGTGTTTAATTCCATCCCCCCGACCGGGAGCGTGTCCCATGGTGGTGCTTCTCTTTTAATTTCCTCTTCACTATTCTCTGCGCCACTTCCTCTCCGTACTACCGTGCAGGCTGTTGCTGAGAGGGTTTTTATTTCCAAGCTTTTAACTGTTTGTTCTGTGTACATCCCCCCAAATTTTAATTTGAGCCGGTCTGACCTTTTAGAGCTCACAAGTCAGTTACCTACCCCGTTTTTATTACTTGGTGATTTTAATGCTCGCCACCCATCTCGGGGTGATACTGCCGGTAATCCCCGGGGTGGAGTGGTTGAGTCCCTCTTATTATTCGATTCCCTTTGTCTTTTAAATTCAGGCGATTTTACTTCTTACCATGTTCAAACGGATTCTTTTAGTGCTCTAGACTTGTCCTTATTTTCGCCCGACTGTTTCCTCGATTTCCGGTGGTCTATTCGAGATGACCTTTCCGGGAGTGATCACTTCCCGATCGTCTGTCGGCTGCCCTTCCTGGCCCGTGCCTTTCCCTCCCTCCTCGTTGGGATCTGCGGCAAGCAAATTGGGTTGGGTTCCGGGAGGCTTCCTTTATTGATGCCTCCCGGGTTTCCTTCGATACCGTAGATTCAGCGGTCTCATATTTTAGAGGCTGCTGAGCGCTTTGTTCCGCGGAGGGGCCTTGTTGCCGGGCGCTCCACCGTCCCCTGGTGGTCGAAGGATTGCACGTCGGCTATTTATGCCTATCAGTTGGCCCATTCCCGTTATAGGCAGAACCCGACCATCTCGAATAGGGTCGATCGGAACCGGGCTCGTGCCATCCGCCAAAGGACCCTCCATCGTGTCCGCCGTGAGTCTTGGCGCCGGTACGTATCTTCCATTTCTTCGTCCACGCCGCTGACTCCGGTTTGGAAGCTGGTCAATAAGATCCGTGGTCGCTACGCTGGTCATGCCATCCCCACTCTGGACATCGGAGGCTCGCTTGTGTCCGATGTCCGGTTGGTCATCAAGGCTTTGGCTGACTATTTTGCTTCTGTGAGTAGCGCTGGTAGCTATCCTCGAAGGTCTCTCTATCATAAGGTCACCATAGAGTTTCGCCTTTTAGATTTTACGACGTCCGCCACCTACTCTTATAATGATCTCTTTTCTGTCTATGAGCTGCGAGATGTTTGTCTCGATGTGGCTCCACCTCTGCCGGTGATGATTGCATCCACTACGACTTTCTCCGTCGTCTCCATCCCCACTCGGAGTTATTTTTGGTTGACCTCTACAATCTGCTTTGAGTCAAAGGAATCTATCCGTCCTCCTCGCGTGTGGCGGTTGTTCTACCCTTTCTCAAGCCCGATAGGGACGGTTTTGACCCCAGTCACTATCGCCCGATTGCTCTTACGAGCTGCCTTAGTAAGTTATTCGAGAAGATGGTTCAAGTTCGCCTCACTTGGTTTTTGGAGTCCAACTCGCTCCTCTCTTCATTTCAGTGTGGTTTTCGCAGCGGTCGTAGTACTCTTGACCACTTCATTCGTTTGGAAGACTCCGTTTTACGGGCCTTTTCCCCCATGCATCAGGTGTTAGCGGTGTTCTTCGACATTCAGAAGGCCTACGATACCACCTGGAGATATGGTGTTTTACGTCAGTTATATGATTGGGTTATGAGGGGCTTTTTACCGATTTTTATCGTCCTGTAATTTTAAGGTCCGTATTGGGGATGCTTTATCAGGCTTGCGGATTCAAGAGTGTGTTCCCCAAGGGTGTGTTTTAAGTGTGACATGTTTCGTCGTTGCCATTAATAGTCTGATGTCCACTCTTCCGGAGGGGGTTTTTGCTTCCCTCTTTGTGGATGACTTGGCGTTGTTTTGTTCATCTGCCCGCTTGCCTTCTGCTGCCCGTCGACTACAGCTGGCAATTGATAGCGTGTCGGGTCGTGCTGTCTCAAGGGGTTTCCGTTTTTCGGTCACCAAAACGAAGGCCATGCATTTTTATCGGGGTCGTGGTATCCTTGGTCCCCCTCCCCTCTTGGATGGCATGGCAATTGAATATGTCCCCGTTTTTAAGTTCTTGGGTTTAACGCTTGATAGCAAGCTCACTTGGGTACCCCATTTGCGTCGCTTGAGGGCGTCCTGTTCGAAGGCTATGAATTTGTTTAGGGTTTTATCCCACACCACTTGGGGTGGTGTTAGGCGCACCTTGTGGTCGCTTTATTCGGCATTGGTCCAATCCCGGCTGGACTACGGTTGCCAGGTGTACTCTTCAGCGTCTCCTTCAGCCTTGAAGATACTTGACTCGGTTCGTTCGCTTGTGGCCCGTCTTAGTATTGGAGCCTTTCGCACCTCGCCTATCCCTAGCCTCTTTGTTGAGGGTAGCGTGCTTCCCTTGCGATACCACGGGCTGCAGGTGTGCCTACTATTCCTGTTTCGTGTTCAGCAATACCCTTCATCCCCAGTCCATGAGTGCCTTTTTGCCCCATCCTCTTTGGCATCTTTTGATCGGCGGCCATCTCTACCCCGGCCTCTGGGGCTCCGGGTTGGGGACCATCCTTGGGTGTTTCCGGGATGTTGGTCCTCCCATTCCCGCCGGTTCCATGTTGGAGCGTTCGCCCTCCTGAGGTCTGTACTGCTTTTTGGCATTTCGAGAAAGGGTCTACTGACCCTCATCTATTAAAGTGCCTGTTTCTTGAACATGCGTGTTCTCATGCTTATCAGCGTCCCGTCTCTACTGACGGCTCGAAGTCGGACCTCGGTGCTGGGGCAGCCGCAGTGTCCTCTACCGTGTCTCTTCGATCCTCCCTCCCTCCTGTAGCGTTTTGTTTTTACCGCAGAGTTGACGGCCATTCTTCTGGCTTTTAATTTGATTTTATCCCTCAATTCTTCAGATTTTATTGTTTTTAGCGATTCTCGGCCTGCTTTGGAGGTGGTTCGTTCTTTTACACCCACACACCCTTTGGTTTTACGGATTCGCTCCTGGCTGGTTAGAAATGCCTCCCGTTACAGGGTAGCGTTCTGTTGGGGTGACGGGCAACGAGGCGGCTGATCGGCTGGCCCGCTCGGCTGCCCTTGCGGTGCGGGATGCAGCCCCTCTGCTCTTTAGGGATTCCTACCCCGTAATCAGGGCGTATGTCTTTTGTTTGTGGCAGAGAGAGTGGGATTCGTTCCCCTCTTCTAAGCTGTACCTTATTAAACGTTCTGTCCGTTCCTGGTCCTCTAGCTCTCAGCGACTCCGGTCTTGGGAGGTTTTTCTTTGCCAGTTACGAATTGGGCACACACGACTCACCCATGCCTATTTACTTTCGGGAGGAGGCCGAGTTTCCCCTGGTTGTCAATTTGCGGTGGCAAGCTGTCTGTGGCTCACATTTTAGTAGTTTGTCCCCACCTTGCTTCTCTTCTAAATTCTTGCCTGCCTACCCTTTCTGGCGTCGCCTTCCCTGCTCGACTTCGCTTTATTTTAACAGAGGACTCCTTTTGGTCGTCCTCCCTCCTTACATTTCTATCACGAAGTGGCGTTTTATCCTTTTTATAAATTCTTTCAATTTTTGTGTTTAGGTTTATTGTTTTATTTTTTATCCTGTGCCCTCCATTGCGGCTGCTGCATGTCATTTGTTTATTGCCCCAGCCGCCCTTGTTTTTAGAATGTGTGCTGTATGCCCGTAATTTAAGTGTGCGTCTCTGTGTGTTGTATTCTTTTCTTCTAATCCTTTGCTTTTCCCCATTTTTATTGAGTGTCTCCCTCGCCTCTTCTGACTTTTTTCGGGCGACCCCGTTTTAACAGTGCTGCCATTAAGAATCCATTAGGATTGGGCAGCTGCCACTTTGTTTTCCCTTAAACTAAATTAAACTATGTCACACTATGATCCAAAGTATACAATGTAGAATGTGAAACATCCTGATTGTGTGATAGTGTTGGGTGCTTTTAGTTGATGTAGGGATGGAAGTTTTATATTTCCTTTAAAAAATATTACTATTGTAGTGTTTTTGGACTATTTGTTAACATTTTGGGAAATCCATGGGTGTGAATATTTGGTTTTCCTGCCTATACGTCTAAAGTAGTTAAATAATTACTGTGACAATGGAAATCAAATATGAGAGTGGCCCTTTAACTCTCCAGACCTGAACCCTTGTGAAAACTCCTGTATTTTATGAAAAATAAGTGCAAGAGACCATGCCCACTAAAAGTGACCTGCAGGAAACAAGAAGTTGTGGATCACTGCAAATGGTGATTAAGCTAAAAGGCGACTTCAGTAAATAATAAATGTCACAAAATAATTGCAATGCCAAGGTTTTGTTTTATTGTCCTCAAAATGTCGAATGTGTACATTTCCATTGTGTCCACTGTTTTTTTTCTCTCAAGTCATTGAAAGTACTTCAATCGACCTGTTTACAAATAGAATTGATAAACATTACTTTATCATATTCTATTAAAAATCAATACTCCATAACTTGGATCTAATGCCAGTGTGATCATACTTAATCTCCCATCTTAAGAGACGGGGAGAGCACAAATAAGAGGTTTCGGACGGAGTGCACTAGGGGCCACGGCCCCCTTATCAGCTCTGGACGTGTTTCTGCCCCCTGACCTTTTGGAGGAGTCTGTCCTCCTCCTCAAAACATTTTATTTGACTTGTCTTAACGTTGGGTGCCTGCTCGCGCTCCTAGGGGATGTGGGTCTCCCTCAGACGCTGGGGCTTGACTTCTGCTGCTTCTTTTCAGTTTGGTCTTTGTTTTGATTTTTATTTTCTTTCTGTTTTACTTTGTCCTTTTGATTTAGCCAATAATTAATAGGCTATTTATGATGGCGACTAGTGCCCATGAAGGTTGTTGCCATGATAGCCTTAAAAAACCCTAACACCCTTGCCATTCAGAGCTGCGTTGATGGCAACAGTTTTCAAGACCAGCATCCGAGCTTACTTGCCATTCACAGCCATTGGAGAGGTAGAATGTAAGAGTATGATTGATCTGCTACTGGTGAGAAAGAATGTGCCGCTCGATGTGGAAGGTATGAGCTTGGGACTCACCTCATGTTTGTGCTGTGTATGATTAAATTGGTGGTGTGAGGAAGCTTGAAAGGAATTGAGAATAAAAAGTGGGAGGACGTTGAATGAGAGAAATTCAGAGGGAAGGGTAAGTGCAAGAGTATGAGAAAGGAAGTAAGTGTAAATGTGGGGATGGAGCAAATGCCACACAAACTTAATAAATTGATAGTGAGTAGTGAAATGACTGGATGTGGGTGTGCTAGAATATACGAGTGTGTGAAAGGGTGTGCAAGGCGTGTAGTGTAAAAGGTAAGTTGATTATGTAAATTAATGGTTGAGAGAGAAAGGGGTGATCGAAGGACTATTTTGAGTACATTCTTTGACATCTATGCATAAAGGTGGATTGGAGGGGCATACTTGGGGCCTTCTGCCCAGACTGAACCCTTCATGGACCGGGGAGAATGATTTGTTTTCCGCTTAATTAGGCCACACAAGGGTTGGGGTGGGGTGGGAGTATAATGGCATTAATTCACGCTGACTCTGCCCTGTTGGTAAGTTGTTGATGGTGATGATAATTTATGGAAGAAATCGGCCTTTATTTAGGTTTATTTGATTTTCATTTTGCTTTATTAATTTAGGCCACTGTTCCGGGCATCCTGTGCGGCCCCCTGACTGCTGAGCTGGTGACTGCGTCTCACGGCAGATGGTTTCCCGTCTTCCTCCTGGCAGGAACGATTAATTTCACTTCCTCCATTATTTATTATACCCAAAGTTCCGCTAAACCCATTTTGTGATAACTTGAATCTTCATTTATTCGTTTTTGTTTTTTTCATGAAGCCATAAAGACAAAGTATGTAAGAAAAGAATGTAATGAGTTTCTGGTGTGTGAAAAGTTATTTTCTTCAGTGCTAGGAGCTGTTGTTGACCCCATTATAACTGACTTAGACTAGGCCCGAAGTTGGTACTGAGTGCAAGTGATGAGCTATGTCTTGTACTCATACTTAACATTACAAGGAACAAAGGTCAGTTTGGTTGCGCAAAAGGGCCTTTCTGGTTAAATGTTTGTTAAATCGTGTTAAGTGTGTGGTACTCAGAACCGACGTGGACAAGTTTCTGCGGAACTGTGTTTGATTTAAATTTTAAGAAGTTACATAATTATTTTGCTTTTTATTGGACTTTATAGTCGCCAAATAACCAAAGGTTTGTCAGTATTTTGTAGACATTTGACCACTATTTTCTTCTTTGATGGTTTCTCAAAATGATTTAGCTTCTATAAGATGTAGCCAAATATTGAATATTTTTTTTGTCATTTTTTAAAGGTTTATCCATGATGGGCATGAATTTCATCAGTTTAGTGCTAGCTGCCCTCGTAGAAGGGGACGTGTAATAGAAGAAGACGTGGGTTAGGACGCCGCTCTCTACACTACTTTGTTGTCCCTTTACTGGTTTCAAAGCTACCTCAAGAAGGCCTCTACCCATGAGTCTGTGACTGATGAAATGGCTTTGTCGAGGGTTTCTAGTTTGGGGGTTGTTTCAGTATTTTTATCGGGATATGTCAGCAGATTTGTGGCTGCCTGTTCGCTTTGTAAGTTGATTGTTGTAAGTATTGGTATTGGCAAGATATGAGCATGGAAGGGGTGATTGTAGTTAGATTCTTTTGCTAAGTTTGTGATTTGCGCATAAGAGCTAAGGTTGATTGGGAAGCTGTGTAAGAAGTGGTTGGTAGTGGGAATATGTGATTGGTTTACTTTCGATGTGGGGATAGGTTTAGATTCTACCTAAGTGCGATGATGTTTTATTGCGTTTCAGACTGGTAGGGGTTGTGATGGGAAGAGTTTTGTACAAAATTGTGTCTATTATGTTGAGGTGTATTTGTAGATGGATTATGTGGTCGTGAAAAGGTTTGAACCCGGTGATTATTCTGAAGGTTATATTGTGCACTTTTGAGGTGCCAGGTAGGGGATGGATAATTAAGTCTAGTGCGGATGAATAGCTCATATGGTGATAAGTGATGGTGTTGTCCAAATGTGGTTGTTTCTGTCAGGAGGACTTATAAGGTTTTTAATTTTCTGGCGGGTTTCTTGTTGATGCTTGTAACCTGATTTGAGAGGGACAGTTTGGTAGGGGGTTTTAACACCCATTTGCATTCATTTAAGATATCTTTTATCTCTCACTGGCAACTTACAGTTTAACGTGGAATCAGAACTACGGGATGTCGTAGGTGAGGCATAATATTGTGGAAGTTATGTCTAGTGGGAGTGCGCATAAAAATCACTATGAATCGCTGGTAAGTCCGAAGGCATCAGGAGCCAGTCTTAATAGAGTGCTGAATTCTCGGTGTAGCATTGTGATTTGAAAATCACCCACCAGTGATCATAGTACACTTAGTGGGTCTGCATCAGGAGTGTGTTGATATGAGTTCCGTCATAACGGATATTAGTACTCCATCGGAAGGGTTTCAGAGTAGAGGATTGGGTATGTTGTACTGTGGAGCTGGAGAGGAAGGACAATGGTGTTTTGCTTTGCTATTTGAGTAAGAACTACCTACCCCTACTGGCCGAAGAAGCGCGTCTACTATTGATCAGAATACATTCATTGATGTTTGTGTCAGCTCTCGCTTGGGTTTGAACCCGATACCTGGACGTTAGAAAACCAAGCCCGTATCCTCTAGGCTGACTAGATGTTTAGAAGAGTTCAGTTGATGCAAGCCTGTCTGTGTGAGGTGAGTAGTGTTACATAATTTTTGTCAGGGTGAATCTTATTCTTTTGGGAGCCAATATTCTAGTTGTGTAAAGTTTTATTTTACACTTTTGGTTACATTGTAGTGTTAAGAAGTTATGGAGGGTTATCTGCCAAAAATTGGGACGAGTAGGGGTGGGGTCTGAGGTTTGGATTTTGTGCCTAAATAGATTGAACAGTCATGGGGAGGGAATAGCACCCTGGGAGAAACCATGGTTAAACTGTTGGTATTTTGAAGGTTTGATTAAGTTGAGTATAGTTGGCCTTTCTGCTTGAGAGGAAGTCAGCTATTTCTTGTTTTGGTGGCGCTCTCTATTTAGTATTTTCTTGTTTTGGAGGTGCTGTTTTTAATATTTTATTGCTTTGTTAGCATTTTGGGGGGGGGTGCTCTTTATTATTCATTTGTTTTCCTGGTGCTGTCTTTAGTATTTTCTTGTTTTGGTGATGTTCTGTCTTTAGTATTTTCTTGATTTGGTGGCGCTGTTTTTAATACTTCCTTGTTTTGGGTGGCCCTCTGTCTTTAGTATTTTATTGTTATGGTGGCACTCAGACTATTGTATTGTATTGTTTTTCTGACACTTTGTCTTTAGTATTTTTTTTTGTTTTGGTAGCGCTGTCGTTAGTATTTTTGGGGGGGTTTGGTGGCACTGTCTTTAGTATTTTTCTGTTTGGTGGTGGTATTTAATATTTACTTGCATTGATGGCACTCAACCTTAGTATTTTCTTGTTTTGGTGGTGCTGTCTTTACTAGCTTCATATTTTGGTGGCGCAATCTTTAGTATTTTCTTGCTTTGATGTTCGGTCCAGTATTTTCTTGTTTGGGGGCACTGTCTTTAGTATTTTCTTGTTTTGTTGGCGCTCTGTCTTTTTTTATTTTCTGTTAAATAATGTGGCGATGAACGGGTTTGTTATGTTTTGTCGATATGTCTATGGATGCCAAAATGGTTCTTTTGTGTAGTGCTTTTTGGTTGAAACTTTGTAGTCTGTCTGATTTTGTCTGAATCAGTGTTGTCGAATCGCTGCTGGGATAAGAGTTGGACTTCTAGCTTTGAGGCACAGGTTCGATCCCCGGTGAGTGCGGAGACAACTTTCATTTTTTTGCTTCACCACGCACATAGCCAATCACCGCTATCATTCTCCCATTTTCACAAAACAACATACAATTTCTTTTCTGGACCCTGTCAATGGATTATTTTTATCCCCTATGGGGGAGCAAATTAAGAGAACGATTTTCCTTTATTAAAATATTTTCGAAAATATGGTGAGTAGTTAAATAAAATTTCCATAGTAGATAAAGACGGATTTGATCTATTTTATAAAGATTTCCTATAATACAATCGTATATACAAGAAATTATACTGAATAAACTAACAAAATAAAATATTGACACATGCAAAATAAGATAACAATTTTTTCTGGAACACTGTAGAAGTTCCTTGAAATTATCTAGCAATTTTGCTAAATAGGTAAGAACTGTACAACCGTCATTGTTGTCGTACTCACTCTGCCAGAAATGCCACCACACGTGAAAGCGACTCCTGAGCACCGTCAGAGAATTGCGCCTTTTAAGACTTCGGGAAGGACTCTTTCTGCGAATTCAAGAGTGGTAGGAAGGTCCAAGAGTGTGATTTGGCGCGCTCTAAAGTTAAACAATGGAAACAAAGCCTATAAATCTCCTGCAAACGTAGGTTGACCCTGCATAACCCCCTCCGAGGAAACGACTATTAGACGCTTCTCTGAAAGATCCCTTCAAGATTTCAGCTGGAATTTCTCGAAAAATTAAGACCTAGCATGGGCGAGACAGCGTCATGGTATGAGGGATATTTTCGTCTGAAAGAGTTGGTCCGATAGTGCGAATGTGTACCTAAACCTCGTACAACATGTTATACCTTCACTCCGAGCATCTCTGAACCAGCCAGTAGTATTTAGATAGGACAACGCGTCATACCATACTGCAAAGCAAGTAAAATACTATTTCGAACAAGAAGATATTGAAGTAATGAAGTGTCCTACTCAGATCCTGGACCTGAACCCAAATGAGAAAGTTCGAGACGAACACCCTTCGACTATGACGGATTTATGGACGAAAATTGAGCGAGAATGGAACAAAATAACCAGAATTGTGCAAGAAACTGGTGAGATCCTGTGCTCGTCATTGCGCCGAAGTAATTAAAAAAAAAAGAGGCTCAAACAGCTTTTGAGTGTTTTAAGTTTCATCGTTGTCAAATCTTGCCTTATTTCTAATGTTTCTGAATGCTAAGCAATTGTGTGAATGATCGTTCTCTTATTTTTTACGTGTCAATATTTTATTTTGTTACTTTATTTACTATACTTTCTTGAATATAAGACTGTATTATATGAAATCTTCATATAATATTTTAAATGCATACTTTTATGTACCATGGAATTGTCATTTACCTACTCCCATCATATTTTCGAAAATATTTTAATAAAGGAAAAGCCTTCCCTTATCTTGCTCGGTAGGTTATATCCACATACCGCGATATGCAGTACTTCTACCCTATAAGGGTACTCATCCACTGAACCACTAAGGGTTCTAGTATCGCAGGTTTGTGTCAAAATACAATACTGACCGACATCTATACCTCCTGTCGTGGTATTGTTGTTGCTTTAGAGCGCCAGTCTGATCCTATTAATTATGAAAGACAACAATACTTCAATATTGGCTTAGTGAACTTTTTAATTACATTATTGTTGAGAGAGTGTCATAGCGTTTAATCCGTTTTAAGGAGAGAGCCCGTTAAACACGTAAAGGCTCCATTTAAACACCAGAATTATCCGAAAATAAGTATATATTTCCAATTTATCAATTAACTACAAAAAAAATATATATTTACAATCACCTAATAAGTTTAACCCAGCTAACCATACTTGAAACTGGGCCTATTTCAGAAGCTATTCATTCATGTCCAAATTGAAATAGGCTCCAAGTAAACAAACTAATTGCCGATTAGTTTTTTTTTATAGTGACACTTTTAGATTAACATTAAACTTCAAATTGAATTTCACTCTTCTAACTGTAAATATGACGGGGTTCACTAACAATTGTTTCTACTTCAGTTGATTTGAGTACCGTAATAACTCATACTAAAGCAATACGAATATAAATGGTCATTCTAACTTACATGAAAGAAAGGATAGGGTGTTGCCGTATGTCACTAGATGGATTTTCTCGCGTTTCGTTGTGTTGGAGCGGCCGATTGTAGATTTTCCTCGAGATTAGAGGTGGGTAGGGAAATCCGATGTCCAATTCTTCGGTTCTACGTAAAAACGCGGAGGGAGGAGTTGTACTCTCTGGCTCAAGGAGTGCTCTTCTGGATGCTCCATTTGAGAGTCACTCGAGAGTGACTGGTTCTTCTATTATCTAGTTGCGAAATTCCTGTTTGGCACTAGGAATGTTGGTCCAGTCAAGCTTCTTACTAAACCTGTGCAGGATACTTCGGTCTGGCATCGATACAAAACGTAACGTTCTAAGTTATTTCGAAATTTGGGCGAGAGTCCGATCTTCTCGAACTGGTCCTCTATCGTCTCTCACCGAATAATATTTTCTCTTTCCTTCAGGGGGTTATTTATAGCCTGGCGATCCCCCCATCAAAGGGGGAAGGGGTGAGGAGGGTGGCACCGCTTTTTGTGGCCATTTAACCACGGACCTCCAGATCTCGTAGGTAATTGGATCTTTTGAGCGATGCGTAATGGCCTTTGGTGGTCACCTTGGCACAGTGGCTCGCTCCCGACTACTTATACGGCGGGGAGATCAAAAAGGGTAGGCCATTTGACTACTCTTCCGCCGGTTAACGTTCCCACTACTCTCATGTGGCTCGATTCTCTTGTTTTCTCCGCAGGGGGGGGCACTTTAACGTATATGTCCGCCTAGCCTTCCGGGAGGCTTTATGTTGTAATTCCTCACACCTCCTTTGAACTTGTTATTGTCATTCTGGTTTTTATGTGCATTTCATTATCCGGTCTTGTATCTCTTCCACGATACAAGAGACGAGACGAGGGTTTTTGGGGGGTTAGATTTTTTATTTGAGTGAAGTGAGTCGGTGTGATCATGGTGGGTTTGATTACGAGTGAGTATTATGTGGGCGTGTATGAAAAGGCTGGTTAGGGCACGGAATGATGTAGGCTCCTAGTATTTCAGATGGTAGTCTGAGATTGGTGTTTTGCTCTGTGGCCGTTGAGGTTTTCAGTGATTTGTTGTATATCTGTCAGGAGAAAGGGTGAAATAGCTGCAACGATTCTACGAGTTTTACGGATTCCTTTTATTATTGTTTTTTCGTGTGATTGGTTTATGCCTCATTCCCGAATCGTCTGTTATCAGAGATTATTGAGTATGTTCAGTTGCCGTGGCTTAGGTGAGGAACTCGCACAATTAAGACAAAGTGCAGATCTACGGAGTGTTGTTGTGGTTCCACGGCCCCTGTTATTCCTGGGAGTCCGCATCACGTAGGTAGGCCACTACATCCACTGTACTTGACGAAAGCCAAGCTAATGCTCTCTTCAATGCGTTGCGTTACGGTGTAGGGGTTAGCTTTACAGAGAGGGCAAAGGTCTGTTTGGGTTGTTTTTATGCGTCTACGGAGTGTTGGATCTCCTAGAGAACCTCGTTTAGTCTGCGGAGTTCTTCGAGGCTGCCGGCTTAAAGGGTCGTCGGTCTTAGCTGAGGACAACTTAAAGAATTCGATGACGCCTATCTGCCTATTTTTTCTTCTGTCCTTTTCCAAAATCAATCCCTACGTCATGTAAGCATACAAATGCCGTGGCTTTTGTACCCGATAATCATTTTTATATTGCTTCATTCTAAAGTTGGCTTCTAAAGCCAGACCAATGATAAGGGTTTTATCGATCAGACCATGAAGAAGGAATGGAAAATATTACATTCTTGGGCCTACAATTTGAGGGTAGCGCGGTCTTTCTTCAACAAGCGTTTTCTCACAAGGTGGGGTTGGCGTTCAACGCGAGTACTAGCATAATTGTGATCTGCCACTGCCCTGCCCATTACCACAATTGCTTATTGCGCTCACAATTGTCTTAAGATTGCCAATTATTTTTTCACTAACACTGGTTTTTTTTCACCTCTGATCTGTCATTGTTTGTACATTATTGATGGCAAATTGCAACCTGCACTTCTGAGTGACGGTTTAATCCAACAAGGGAACTCCTAGGTTGTAGCTTCTCGTCGTTAAAGGGAGAAATAAAGACCCCCTTGGACCAAATACGTGATAAATTATCATTGTGGAAAATGATCTGGGAACTAGTTCCTTAGCTCAGTAAATGTAGGGTGTCCGTAAATATGTACCTCGAAAGAAAATGATTTGTAAAGAGTTACCCCAACAGAAAAAAATACATATTAGAAAGATGATTTTAGATTCGATAGGATTTATCTGTATTTATACTGCATGACTGTATAAACTCGATGGACGATGATTGCTAGCCTCATTCAAAAATGCTCCCATTCAACCTCTGTCTAATTCCACGGGAAGCTCACGAGATGACCTGTGTTCTAGGCGTGTTGGGGGTCACTGAAAATATCTAATTTTACATCCCCAACCTGTACAGTGAGGTCGGCACGCATCGTCTCTATTGAACTACCTAACCTCTTCCACACCCTTATGCTCTATTAAACACCCATTTTTTTCATGCCAATTTAGCCCTTGGTAGAAATGGGGTGCTACGCACTGTAGCATCTCGACCATCAATGGTTTTTTCCTGGATAGGAACCCCACCCCATCCACACACACACACACACATATATACATCATCCACTTGATCCTCCGTCAGACCTTTCTCTCTCAAACATTCACATAATCCGCATTTGCACATCCTAACAACTACACATATCCTCCTCCGCCATTCCCATCCATTCTCGCGTGCTCATACCACTTTCTTTATTCATCTCTCCCAACCAACTTTCTAATTAACTTCATCATTATCCAACGCTTTCCCACAATGAGGTCGACGTATTTCGTCAGCTTAAATCTACAGATTTTTACCTTTTTTGAGTCCCATATTTAGTAGACACCCTGTACAATGCTGACGATAAAGTTGATAACTATTTAGGTTCTTGATATCTTTGTGTACCTTGATTAATGAAATTAATCTTTGGATGAGTAAGGGTTATTATTATATAACTTCTAATTTAAATAAAGAATATTTTTGTCCTTGTATTCATTTTTCGTTGCGCCGATTTAGATTTTGTGAACCGGGTAATGCTATCAAAGAAGTCTCCAACTGCTGTTTTCAGTTAGTCATCATTTGCGAACGTTTTGTCATTCAAAAAGTTCTGCAGTGCCCGGAATTGATGCTAGTCTGTCAAGGCAAACGCGTAACCCAGTTCACATGGCACTATAATACTTTCACAAAATAACAAAGTCGCCAGAATATTTATTCAGAAAGAAACCAAGTTCACTTCGAGATAGCCAAAAGGTCGCGCCACTAGGCTAGACCTTTTGGTTACCAGGTGGATCCTAGAGTATCAGCGAGAGAAAAACGAAACGAGAAAAATTAAAATCTTATAATTTAAAGAGAGGAAATTCTTGATTACAAATACGAAATATATCTATTAAATAACAAAAATAAGATTTATAACAAATCAATGTCACATCGGCCACAAACAACCCAAGTCGTTATATAAAAGGGGAGGACGCTTACAAAGAATTTACGTCGTATAAAGAAAGCGGGAAATAATAGGCTTCACTCCTCGGCTACGAGGTACACACGGAATAACCTCCACGTCTTACTCCCTTTCCTACGTTGCGGGGGGAGACTCGAGACTTACTCGGAGGCCTAGTAAGGGCGCAAGATAAAAGAACTATTCACAAGTACCTGATACTGAAGCAGTGGAGGGACACCTCGGATAATGGTAATCCAACGGAAGGCGACGGCGGAGGTGATGGTGGAACCAATGAAATTGAAGATGATCCCGGTGTCTAGGGATTTCAAAGGTGGCACGCCAGAGGAACCGGCGTACCCCACGGGGATAATCTTGAGTGACGAAACTCCAAAAGCGGAAGGTGGTGGCGTGACAAAAAGGGTAGGAGGGGGGGGGGCAAAACGAGCCCACGGTTTTCAGACTTCCCAATGGAGAACTGTTAAACGTCCAAGATTAGCAGCACACGTACAGCAGGTTTGAAGATCAGCGTCAAAACTGGCAGGAGATAAGGCAAGGGTCCTCGCAGTACGGACTTTAACGGGTTCTTCCTTTTCGAGAGAAGAAAACGTCCTTTTATACGGGTGGACGTGACCAGCGTGACGTAATAGCCTCATGCGCGCGCTACTTTTCTGGGATGACTATCGAGGGCGCGGGCGGGGCATCGACCAACGGTGCAAGGCTCAGAGGCGAGAAAATGACTTCATATGGGGGCGCTGAACTTTGTTGGCGCAAGGCCTTTCGAAAACGGTGGTTGGGGGAGAACTTTCCACCCAGACGCCCAGGAGTTTATCGCAGATATGATTTGCACGTGTAGTCGAGCGTTATTATGAAGAAACATGACATCAGTCAATTCTGGTCGCTTCTGCAAAATTGCATCTGCCACCTTTTGCCGTTATTGACTATAGTTGAACGTCGATAGATTGTGTTCCAACATTTCTGAGTAAATCACTCCCTTCACATCCTACCAGACACTAATTATAAGCTTCTTTTGATGTCGGTCAGCCTTTGCCTGAAGTTGTGCAGGTGAAACATTTTATGTTCAGCTTCTTTTGCGTCACATGTTCGAGTGTAAACACCTTTTCTCATCTGCACTAACACCTATGATCAGCCATTCAAAACGACGTTTCTTGGACAGTAATGTTATGTAGACGTCTACGCGGCGCTGACGGTCGGAGTCGGTCAGTTTACGTGGAATCCATATTTCCAGTTTGTTGACTTTGCCCATTTCCTCTAAATGATGCAAACCTGGCTGCATGGCTGGCGTTAAACTTTTCAGCCACCTCGCGTGATGTTAGATGTGTATCACCTTTGACACTGACGCAAGAAGTCATTGTTATAAGTGAGGGTCGACCACATCTTGGCTGGTCTTGGCACGCTGAAACTTCTTAAACGAATCGTCGGTTGTGCGACAACTTATTGTCTTCTTTAAATGCTTGGTAGATACGACATTCGGATTGGACAGCATTTAAGCCGGACTTGTAATCACACGGTAAAAGAGTACGTTGCTGTTCACGAGAAAGTCATTTGAGGTGTAATGTTTGAGAATTTAGATATATTAGGTGTCTGACTACTTACTGTCTAGTTGCCTAGGTTTTCCTAGGCCTCGCTGTAAGTGCATGGTGATCGAGGCTCTAGGTCACTGTGGGGCCTAGGAAAAACCAGACTCTATTACTACATCTTGTATAAATCTAAATAAATAGACTTTTAAAAAAAGGTTGTGCTAGAATTTTGTTTACAACCTAATATTTTCCTCATTTCTGCCTTTACCCCTTTACACCACCTTCTGGCCACTCATTGAACTATCCTAGGACCAAGGTATTGTTTTGGCGGAGGACGTGCGGTAGTTGGCGGCATCCCGAGCAGTTTTGCATTCAACAGTACTTTACCAGGTGAAGCAAGCTAGTTAGCTATACTCATTCCCGTCGTGGTCTTACGAGAGAATAAAAAAAAAACGTTCGTGAGCAGTTGCATTCGTTGAGGTACATAACAATCAACGCAAGGAAAGAAGAGCATCCGGGAGGGCATGTTTCCAATGGTTAATTCTCAGGTTTCTAGACTCCAACACCAAGGAAACAGTTTTCCATACAATTCCTACATAGCCTCGCATTTTCCATTTCCGGTAGTATGGTAAGGTGTTGAACAACTCTTCAGAATTCCTTGTGCAAAAGTGATTTTATTTGAGCAGACATGAAAGAAGTACCTCGATCTGGATGCACGTACCCTGGCAACCCCAAAGAAGAAAACAACGTTGTAAGACACTGTATAACAGTTGACTAATAAATATCCTTACAAGTAAAAGCTAAGAGAAAACGCGAGTATTCGTCTAACAGAATTAATAAATACTTATTTGGAGAAGAAGAGGGTAGTGGCTCGTAAAAGTCCAGGCTGTTTCGATCAAAAGGGCGCATTGCACGGATAAGCTCTTGCCTCTCTGGACGATAATATCGAGGTTCTAACCTTTGACACGTTTTGCAACCTGACAACACTCGCTTAACGTTATCTACAGAATAAGGCAAGTTTTGTACTCGAACAAAATCGTGAAATTGTGTAATTCCTGGATGACAGGGATTACAAGATTGTTGTGGGTCATGATTGAGTAGAAAGTGCGTGATAGGGAGTAGGCAGCTCTGTTGAGCAAACAGGACGATGTATATCCTCTATATGGTATAGAAGTGCGTATGCATAAAACTGTAGACTAGATAGCGCAATACACACTAACTTATACTCTATAAATGTAAATGAGAGAATTATTGAATAAAATTATTCTGAAGAAAATTCTAGCACTGGTAAATGGTGAGTTTAGGCTTAACGACTTTTACGGGAAATAGTTTAGGAATAAATAAAGAAAGCAAGGATTTATAACAAAATATATATTATTATTATAGATTACAATGTTTTATTTATGTAGAATATTTTGATTAATTTGGATAAGTTACAATTACATATAGTTCGTCGTAAATGAAAGTACGGAGGTAATTAATCGATATTCCAAAGATGGGAATAATAACAATGGGCAATAACAAGAACAATTAGTTAAATGGTAACCATAATAATATTTTGCTAGACCTCTTGTGTGAGTGGTAATGATGTAAATGTAATTTGTAGCTAATTAGAATCGGGAATCACGAAATAAATAATTTCTATGAAAGTATAATTTGGGTGTAATCGTAATGGTAGCTATTAGAATGACGAATTGTGGGTAAATGTAATTGTAACTAATTAAAATGTAATTGTAACTAATTAAAATCACGATGGTTAAAGGGGGAAATGTATGAGAGTCTGGAAAGGAAATATAAGGAATTAGACAGTGTTTTTATTTGTAATACTTAAGCATTAAATGGAGAAAGAATTCAACTGACCTTGATGCATGGTGCTGGCGAGAGAACAATTGAAAATTTTTGTCTCCTTTGCGGAATATTTGGAAGCGTTAGTACGTGCGTGTAAATGTTACCAAGAATGTTGCCAATTGATTTTGAAGACTTTTCACAAATATATAATAATTAAGAAAAATTATATAAATTTTTATTGATATATATATATATATATATATATATATATATATATATATATATATATATATATATATATATATATATATATATATATATATATCTAAACATGGACTTTAAATTTTGAATTCAGATACCGACAAGGGCTCCTAACAACGCGGCCAGAACGTGTCACGGTGACGTGTGGCTGATTTTGAAAATGGGGACATAATTGACTGGCAGTGCCAGTCATTTGCGGCGGAACACTGTCGTGTGCGAGGGCAGGCGGGGTGAAGGACATCCATTCTGTTCCCACCAAACGGGTGTCTGACGGGACCTGGCAGTTGTGAGACTGGCTCTCTGCTGCTGACGAGGGCTCCTACAACAAAAGGGAAGGCGGCAGCAATCGGGAAGGAGAATTGGGTGTTGGAGAATGGTTTATAGGAGGGTTTTAAAGAACAGTATGAGAAACCACTGGATCACTAACAGTCATATTGGGACGAGAAGAAAGTGGCTGTTCAAGGTGAACGGCCTCTATAAAGTCAAGTTTCCGGCGATCGAAGGAGACAGTATTGTGCTTGGTGCCAAACTGTAGTACAAAGAATTTCGGCTTCCTGGAGATGACGAGAAAGGGGCCGTCATAGACTGGTTGGAGTGAAGAGCGAGTTGAATCGCAACAGACAAAAACGGGAGAACAGGTTGCCATCTCATTTTGCATAAAAGGCTTTGATGAGCAGGCACTCTTGGGGCGGTCGGGTTTACTTCAGACATCGCCCGTATTAAATTACTTACGTATGAAGCAGGATGAACATAAGATGAAAAGACGGTCAGAAGAAGAAGAAAAAAAGACGAAGTTGAGTACCATAGACAAGTTTCGCTGCAGAGCAGGCCAAATCCTCTTTCAAGGATGCACAAATACCCAGGAGAATCAAGGGTAGCCTGTCCACCCAAGTGATGTTGAGATCAGTGGAGCGTAAGTTGACTTGAGAGTCCTGTGCGACCGTTCGACCGTGGCGTTGCTTTGGGGATGATAGCTAGTGGTACGAAGACGAAAAGAGCCAAGCACCGACATTAGTGCATCCCATTGGTGGGATTCAAATTGGCTACCACAATCAGTCATGATTGTTGAGAGAACACCAAAACGAGCAACCCATAGTGAGACGAAAGCTCGAGTTTCAGTGGAAGCTCTGATGTCCGAGATAGATAGAAACTACCTCTGGCTAACGAGTAAAACGGTCGATCATGGTGAGAAGATATGTGCAACCACGCGAAAAGGGCAGAGGGTCTACCAGATCGATGTGAACGGCATCAAAACGTGCCGATGGAAGAGAAAAAGCAGCCAGAAAGTTCTTTGTGTAGCGTTGAACCTTTGCGCGTTGATACGGCAAACATGCGCGGGTCCATTTAGCCACGTTGGCGTTCATACCTGGCCACCAATAAGGTTGTGTAATGAGCTTGCGAGTTGCTCGAATGCTAAGATGAGAGATACCGTAAGTTTGGGAAAAAATGTGCCGAAGGTAAGCGAGAGGAATGAGTGGACGAGGACAGTCAGGCAATGAATAGTCAACCAGGATGTGCCTAGAAGGATTTGTCCGGCAAGTCAATTTCGCGAACGACGAGTTGAGAAGAGTGACGCTGTGTTTGCGTATCTTCATCTTGTTCTTGGGCCAGCGCTATTGTCGCATGATCGATGGGCACAGTGTCGGAGAGTTGCGTGTTCGAAATCGATGAAATGCGCGAGAGCGCGTCCGGAACGACGTTTGATGAACCAGGAACGTAGCGAATATCGTTCGTCATTTGCAGGATGAAATCAAGATGACGGGAATCAACGGCGGAGTGCACAGGAGAGCGGAAGCCAGAGCCTCTTTCGTGCAAGAGAAAGCCACGCACGCTACGGAGGACTAGGATTTTGAAAACAGATCGTAGAGAGGTTGCATGATGTTAGAAATGTTGAGAATGAATCTGTAGTAAAAGTTTACCATACCACAAAGTCTACGAAGTTGCTTGAGTGAAGAAGGTCGGGGAAAAGCACGAATAATTGCAACTTTATCCTCGAGAGGATGAATTCCGTCAAGGAAAAATGTGATGTCCCCAAAATAGAGACTTGCGTGACACCAAAAAGACACTTAGAAGTGTTGAGTACGATACCATACTCTTCTAAACGAGCGAAAACCTGACGAAGGTGAGAGAGATGTTCCTTAAAGACGAAGAGGCTATCAGGAGGTCGTCTATGTAGCAAAATACGAAGGGGAGATCTCTCAGAACCTGATCCATAAATCGTTGGAAGGTCTGACCACTGTTACGAAGTTCGTAAGGAATTTGCTTCATGACGAAGGAACCGAATGGCCTGGTGATAGGCGTCTTTGGGACGTCATCTAGGTGAATAGGAATTTGGTTGAAAGCACGAAGCAAATCGAGTCGAGAAAAGACTGAACAACCAAAAAGAGCAGAATTAAAATCAGACAGGTAAGGAAGAGGATATCTATCTGGATTGGTACATTTATTGAGTCGCCTGTAATCACCGACAGCCCTGAATTCACCTGACGTAGACTTTGGCACTACGTGAAGCGGTGAAGCCCAGGGAGAAGTAGATGGAAAAGCTATTTGTATGAAAGTATAATTTGGGTGTAATCGTAATGGTAGCTATTAGAATGACGAATTGTGGGTAAATGTAATTGTAACTAATTAAAATGTAATTGTAACTAATTAAAATCACGATGGTTAAAGGGGGAAATGTATGAGAGTCTGGAAAGGAAATATAAGGAATTAGACAGTGTTTTTATTTGTAATACTTAAGCATTAAATGGAGAAAGAATTCAACTGACCTTGATGCATGGTGCTGGCGAGAGAACAATTGAAAATTTTTGTCTCCCATGCGGAATATTTGGTAGCATTAGTACGTGGGTGTAAATGTTGCCAATTGTTTTTGAAGACTTTTACAAATATATAATAATTAAGAAAAATGATATAAATTTTTATTGTTATATATACGAATATATATATATATATATATATATATATATATATATATCGTACCAAAGGGCATCAATTCTAAACGCCATCTTGCAATCTTTTCATTCTTTATTTTACTCATATGACGTGAATTAAACATGCAAGATACAGATTTTTTTATCTGTAATTAAGGTAAACTTATGATCGAGAAGAAAATGACGCCACCTTTTGATCGCCTCAACAATAGCATAGGCCTCATTTTCAACAGATCAGTGACTTCTCTAGGACGAATTTAAGGATCTCGAAAAAGAGGCAACGGGTTGCCCATTCTTGTTCAAAGTGGACCCCAATGGCGCTATTTGAGGCATCAGTTTCAGATGTAAACGGTAAATTTTCATCTATTTTCGCCCTAACAGCGTTAATAATAGCTGATTTTAATTCCTCGACTGCACTTGTTGCTTCTTCAGAAAGTGGAAACTGACAATTAATTAAGAGACGAATTCGTTGAGAAAATCTTGGAAGCCACCGCGAGTAGTATGCAAGCAATCCGACTAATCGAAATAATGATTCTTGGTCGGTCGGTAAAAGCATATCCTTGAGATTTGCAGCCCAGCGGGGCGTGAAGGATCTGGGCGAAGTTCATTCTGACGAACCTGATAACCTAGAATACAAATAGTATTAGTTGAAAAGGTGCATTTGTTTTATTTACGGTAATTTTATGTTTCTCATCAGCTTCGGGAAACTTAGTTTTTTTATCATGTTCCGCTTGCGTGCGGCTACAAATTGTAACATCCTCTAGGCAAGCATACGTGTCCTTAAGATTATTTTTACGAATGAAATCGTCCATAATTCTATGGAAGCAGGCAACGCCGTTCGTTATAGCAAAAGTTAATCGTTTAAATCGAAAAAGCCACCCATCCCCCTCAAAAGCAGTGTAAATTTTATCCTTAGGGTAAAGGGGAACAAAATGATAACCACTACTTAGGTCGATGGTGCTAAATATCTGATAAGGTTGGTATCTTATTTGCCAATTCTTCAACATTTGGTAATTGTGATAGAATTGCCTAAGGCAGCCGCGCATCGCTTCTATCACATATTGAAACTCATGCTTCCCACGTATATCCTGCGAGAGAGAGTAGAATGGCGTTCTTATCACCCACCATTCCCGAGTATAATCTTCCTTCGCTCTAAGTTTAATCAAGGAGGTTCAATCCCCCGTTTGCCTCTAGGCGTCGATCTAGCCAGATTGAATTAGGCTTATGAGAAGATAAAATCTTTCCAAGCGCTACCGGGACATTCCATGGGAGTCTCCCATTGTCAACTACCCTGAAGGGCTGGCTCCAGCTATTTATGCGATAGAATTTTGCGTTTGAATCAGATCCCGATTATCTTCGCGAGGCATCACGCCGATCCGGTCTTCCTTATACACCTAGGAACTCTACCCCGAGAACCGCCTTATTGCCTAGAAGAGGACAATATCCTTGAGTGCCAAGATTCATGCCTCTCGGGACGCCAAATCAACAGGGTCCTCCTGTTGTTCAGAAGAGAACAACTTTAGAACAGTCATTGTTCTTCGAGCCCGTTCGACAAGATTTTTTTTTTTTAATTAAGGGGCTCGTTCGACAAGAAACGGTTCTTGCTCCCCTGATATCATGTCAGTGATAATTTACAAGTGTTCAGAAGATAACAACTTTAGAACAGTCCTTGTTCTTCGAGCCCGTTCGACAAGAAACGGTTCTCTTTCCCCTGATATCACGTCAGTGGTAATTTAATCCCTCCTTTTAACATTCTTTAAGAGAACGCTTGGTTACACGACTAACTTCAATTTTTCATCCATAAATAACATCTTCGGTATCCTGCCTCAAGGATCGCTCGTACTTCCGAGCCCCAATTCACTCTCACTCCTCGAAGTCAGTCCTTCTTCCCTCGTTAAGGACAACCCCCCTAATAACCCCTCCTCCTAGGAAGGAAATCGCCAGTCAGACCGAAGCCATTCCTTCAAATCGCCTTCCTCTGCACGACGACCTTATAAATACGTAAGCTACGAATTTCATTTAACTATTTAACTTTGTGCCAACGTAATTCCGTGTTTTAACACGGATTTAGCCGCCCCTTTACCTTCTTGTTTGTTTTGTCATTTTAAATCCCTCCAAATCTTAATTCTCCGCTCAGTCAAATTTATCCCATGACCTTTTTTTCATTCCATGTGTATCTCCCATTTTAATCCCCGGTCATGTAAATATTTTCCATGTGTTGTTTTGTTAGATTAATTAATAAAATTCTATTTTATTAATGCTTGCAATATTATTTATCCTTGGGCTCCGTTCCATTTCTTAAGTATATTGAAGATAAATAAGCCCTCTCCAGGCCGATTTATTAACGTAGAGTTATTCTCGGCCATTTGCTCACCCCGCACTCGAATATAGAATAATCCCCACAAAGAATAGATATATAGTATATTGTCGGGAGCCCTTTCTACGACAGTAATGGATACGCATCCAAGTAAGTAAATTTGTTAATCGTCCTAGAATAGTCAGCTACTAAACTTTTCTTTGATTGATTCGGCACAGAATGAACTTGTGCTCGCCAGGGAGAGGTACTCGGTTCGATGATGTCTTCCTTGAGCATGCGTGCTACTTCATAACGAATAAATTCAGAGTCAAACGTTTTAAATTTGCGTGACTTGGTAATTACTGGTCTGCAATCACATGATAAGTTGGTGATGCCAGAGAGCACACTTCGATGTCAAGTTGGGGACCTCCAAAGTTTAGCTTAAAGAAGGTATGTTTACTTAGGAAGGGGAATTCCTAAAGTAATGTCAGCGCAACATTCTGATAAAACAAGCAAACGTACTTTTATGATAATCTCACAACATTTCTTGATAGATGTCAAATTTGTAGAGGCCATAGATATACTGCATTCATAATGTTTAATATGGAAATTATAGGAGTTCGCAACATCTTTTGAAATGAAGTTCTCGGAACTGCCGGTATCTAAAAGAGCCGTGAGAACACGCCATTCACCTCCACTTCTAAAGATGACCTTTTCAAAATTTATGGCACACTAGTGAGAACGGAACTGGAGGTTAATGCTGAGACTTCATTTTTAGATGACTTGCATACTTTCGATAAATGTCCTCTCTTCTTGCATTTAAAGCAAGTAACGTCACTTGCTGGAAGCGAGCACGGTTCTGGTGCAAGGAATTTCCGCAGTAATAACATTTTATGTTTTCGAGGCGAAGGAGCTGCAGTACAATTCGAACCCTCAGGATTAGGATTAGAACTGTCGACTTCAGCCTCCAGCTCATGCGATTCTACTGAAGCTACAGGACCAGAAATGAATGATGCATAGGCTTCTGAATCCATTGTGGAAATCTATAACGCTCTTCTTTGATCAACAGCTGAAGATAATGTAAGAGTTTTGTTTTCTAGAAGTCTCGTTCGGATTTTTATATGATGAAAGCCCAGTAATAAATGCATCTCGAATATACTCGTTTCCATACGTTTCGGCTTTCACAGCCTGGAAATTGCAATTCAAACTGAGTGTCTGAAGAACACATACATATTCATGAATTGTTTTACCATCTGATTGTTTACGAGTCGCAAGCTTGTGTTGCGCCATGACCTCGTTCGCAGGTTGAATGAAGGCGCTTTTAAGAACAGCAAAGCATCGTCGAAAGTAGTAAATTCGGAAATTATCTCAAAATTTTCAGGAGAAATTGAATTAGCTAGGAGGCCCAAATACGAATAGTTTGTACTATACATTGACGCTTTGTACCTCGAAGAGACAAAAAACCAGTGTTTAAATACACGCACTTTTGGTGCATTTGGAAGAACATCCAAACGATCGGGACGAAGACCACGTTCCATTCTTGTTAGTAAAATAAATTGAAGTAGCCCAAAGGTTAATGAAAGTTCCAAAGTTCGGTTTTATTTCACTGATATAAACAATAACAGAACATAAGTATACAAAAATCATATATGTAATGAACACACTCTCACATCTCTCACATAAGCATACACAAATATAGGCACACGTGTAGCGACCGGCTTGTACGTCCCCAATAGGACACTCACGACAGTCGCTACACACATAAAATACAGAGAGAGAGAAAAGTAAAGTTAGCGCCTTTACTAGAATGTCACACGGTAGTAAACGGAGCACAGTTATCTCTGCTGGAGTGCGTCGAGGCAATCTTAGGCAAATATTATAATCAAAGCAGAATCCAGGCCAAACCGGTTAGCTATCACTGTTAAACAAATAGAAGCAGGTCAGAAAGCTGTCTCCATAGCAACATGCACCACCTACAGATAATTTTACACAAGAATCGGAGTGCCTTCTTTATCAATATGTTCGGCAGTAGCCTTTAAAGGTCGAGTTATGTTAATACCAACAAATCAACAGGCTGGTACATAAGAGGGAGGTGTGGCTTAGTTTGACGAGGAACTTGTAGGACGTGTCTTAAATTGAATATATAACTGTATGAAGCCTGAACAAAGAGGTTAATTAGATTACTGTTTTATATAGCAATATATCGCGTTATATATCGTTCAGTCCGATCTCTCGGATTCGCGTAATTTATCTTTGTATATAGTCGTGTACATAACGCAGACATTAAGGTGTAACTCTTAAAGGCTTTATTCGTCCGGCCTCGTTTAGACTTTGCCCGCACTTGACCTCGAACTTAATTTATGTCCTCAATCTTCCTGCTTCAAGGCCTTATTAATCGGGAAAATACCCGTCGCGCATTATACTCGTTAATCGCAATTCCTCGCAATTACATAACCCCCGAAATACTGGTGTTCTACCCTGGTGTGGTATATCCTCATCCTCTGGGCTATTTGAACCCGTCGCTAGAATAAGACCCCACCTGGGCTTAGGGCACCCCATAGCAATCAACAAATAACTCTCGTAGGAAATAAGGAAGGGCAACGAAAACCAACCGAGCATCTGTATCAACCGGAGTCTTTGCCAAAAGATTACGCGATAACTCGGTAATCTATCACCATTACTGGCAACCAGCGTCCCCCTTCCAAGGCTCTTGGATCGTCTTCACCATTACTGGCAACCAGCGTCCCCCTTCCAAGGCTTTTGGATCGTCGTCACCATTACCTTCAAGGTTCCCCCATAATTAGAGAGGACCTTCAACAGCCCCACCATGCATATACATTTCACAAACAAACAATTAATATAAGTGGCATAATGTTGGTTTCACAAACCTAGGAGTCCAATTAGTAGAGGAACTGCAAGATCTTCATCTTCATACATTATGCACACCATCGCAAGTTACGACACATTTCATATCTGTTTTAATTTTATTTAGTATTTAACCTGAAAAAGGAAACATTAATTATGAACTTAATTAATTACCTATAATTTAATAAATTATAGCAACAACCTGAGAATAGCTAGTTACAGTCACCATATATACTGTATGTAGAAGTCTAAATACCGCGTACATAAGTGTAGGCAGAAACGCTCCGACACAAAGCTGCGCACCTTCTCGTATCCCTAAAATGCACCTCTCGCCTCGAATTCTCCGTCGCCCTTTTTCGCACCGCCGTAAAATCCGAGATGATTCGAAGCCGTGAATGACATATCGTCAGCCCAAAGATACAAAAAAGGTCTTTCGCGCGACGATACGGATTTTACGAGAATTCGATTCTTTCTCTCTCGATTCTGCTCGTGAGAGAAATAAAAGGATGACTTCTCCCTGGTATCAAGGCAGAAGCCCTTGGAGCTACGTCGAGTTTGTATGAAACTCGATCCACATACGAAACCGTTCGCCCGCTGCAAGGAAGGAACTTCTCTGGGAATTGGTTGTTGCCGTCACAGTACTTGTAGGTGCAAAACTTCTCGCAGCCCCCCCCCCCCCCTCCCCTTCAGAGTCTGAGGTTACACAGGACCTACCTCTGCAGATTACCCCAGACGTAGCTAGGTAACCACTTTTGGTTACCCACTCCAGGAGCCGAATAATCGGACAGGTACTTCGAGGAAGAAGTCCGATTGAGCCAACGCTTGGCTCACCTTCGTGATCGTGCATAGGATCAGTATATCACTTGTCTAGGATTACCCTCTCATTCGGTAACCTTGGATAGCCGGACTAGGTGCGATCATCGTCACTAGAAGAAGATATTCACCGACCCCCCTTCAAAAATACTTACGAACTCAAAGGTATCGTTAATTGAATTATCACATCCCCTAACTCCCCAGTTATTTGTGAACTAGAATTCTCATCCCAAGCCCATGACCTCAAATATTAGAAGTGCTTACTTTATTCAGTGTTTAACTCAATAATAATATTCCATTCGTTCTGGTGGGTGCCATTAAGACGCAAGCACCCTAGTGAGTAATTTTCAAGTAATCCCCACGACATTTTGTAGACTTATTTATTCAGTGCAAGATTAATCTTATTTATATTTATATACGCTGTTGCTTATTTCAAATTCATGTACATTAAAGATTATTTTTGTATATGTGTGTTTAACTAATTTGGTCTCTCCTTTGGCAATTACTAAACAATCCACTCGGCCTAAATCTCAATATTCCACCGACCCATCCATGGTTGGCTTTTACTTAGTGGAGAACACAGTCAAGAGATCATCATCTTAGTTTTGATCAAAAGGGTACGCACCGGGGTTATTCTTATTCACCGGGAGTGGCTAAGGTAGGTGTATTGGATACGCTTCACCTCCGCTTCACCTCGGTGAGGTAATAAAATATATGTCCAGGAAGTGGGACTAGGATTACCTACTCACTCAAACCTCGACACTGTAGGGTGTGTCCTATTTGTGGTCTAAAAATGAATTTTTTCTAGTTCCTTAACTTAGGGGTTTTAAAAATATGTGTTTGAATTTGAAGAACTCACATCTGCTATTATTTTTTTGATTGCTCAACATTTAGCTCAGATAATCTTTGTTTGATAAAAAAACGACTCATAAATTGCTCTAGAAAAATAAGTTATTAATTTTAGCTCTTCAAAATGGCAGGTAATGCTAGAGACAATTAATTCCTTTGAATAAAAAATATCCCAGTGATCATAGAACATTAGAAAGTAATGACATCAGTAAAAAATGAACAACCTTGATCAATTCTTGCTTTTTGCATTAATTCGTTCTTGGACATCAACCACCGACTTGCTTCTTGGCTTCTGATACAGCCCTCACGTTCTCATGTGTATACACCCTGGCTGCTGCCTCTATGACTTGTTTCACACACCTCTCTATTGACTGGGCATGGCAGGGCCACTGTGGAAATTGTATGGGTGGGAAGGCATTTTATTATAGGTTTTCCTATTTATCAATAACATCCTTCATCTTGATATTTTCTATATTCGAATCTATTTATTTCTTCTAGACTGAAGTTGCCCCTTGAAACATTTGTCTTCTATTTATCTGACTCTTGGTTTCTTAGCTGAGATTCCTTCTTCTTTAAGTTGTCTGTGTTAATTCTTGATCTTCGTATCCTTCCTTTCTTGATGCATCTTCCATATTAACTTGACGTGATGATTTCTTCTTGCTTCTTGATGATTTTATGAGTTCTTCTGGCTTCTTGATGAGTTGATTTTTTCTTGGATTCTTGATGAGTTAGCCCTTGAAGTCATTTCCCTTGAGTTCCGTTTTCTTCGTGATTTTTCTTTGTAAAAATTGTGGACTATGAGTTTCGAACGCGGTATCTTTAGATCTAAAGGCCAATACTCTAGCCATCACGCTATGGCGTAGTCCGTCCTGAGTTAGTAATTTAATGGGCTATTTATATTATCGATTTGGAAGGAATTTTTCTCTGATACATCTTCGCACCCCTACACTTGCATAGGCTTGTCAAGGAACTTATTTACGTCCGCTGTAGTTATTTTAGATATCAAAAGAGGTTCGAATACCCCATCAGACCATTCTGTCAGCTCTAGCAGGGAAGAAGCACTAGCGTTGATGGAACGTGTCTTTCTGGAACGTACAGAAAGATATCTAAGTGTGTGATCATCTCCAACCTTCATGTCAAAAATCATTTGGACAGCAGCTTTCCTCTTTTCACTGCCATCTGAGCACAAGAGTGTCTGGATCATCATTTCGCTGAATGAATAACATGCTAAGCGCTTGATAGTTGGCAAAACAGTATCCACTACATCCTTCTTTTGTAACTTAAGTAGCTGCAGCTGAAACAAGATATGGTGCGGGCCTTCTACCAAAGAATGTTTTAATTTGCTGCTGAACCAACAATGTATTCCAATATCAGTCTTAAGTTGTTTGGGATATGGATGAATGGTCAATGATACCGGTGGGTGTTACCCGTTTATATGGTGGTATAGGTTACCCGTTTGTGGGTGCGTGGTCGATAATTATAAGGGCTTGTATTGAGAGTTCCTCGTTGCTATTGCGCACGGCGGGTGACGAAGACTTTAGGCAGTGGGCCTACTTTCCGCCTCTTTCGAACTGGTTCTAACTCCTTATAATTTGTCACGAAGGTTATGCGTTCGGCTGGTCTTACCGATGGTGTCTCGGTAATCGGGGTAAGTAAAGTACCTTGAAAGGACGCGGCAAAGAAAATATAACTTTATTCTTGAATTGGCCTACAAAAGTGGCAAGCGGAAACGTCTCGAGTTCTTTGCGGTGAATGTGTAAGCTTACTGTTTTACGTGAAGTATCGAGTCTAAAGGCAGCAGGTCTTAGGCGAGTAAACGGGAATCCGTTAATGAATCAGGAATAATGATTCTTCTGAATAATGAGAGTCTGTCTCTCTCTCTCTATATATATATATGTTTCGTCTCAAAGGGACGTGACCTTGACCTCTCCGTGGGGAGGACCCAGTCGTCTAGTTTGCTCGCTATTTCCATCCCTTGGGCGGAGTTTACGATAGCTCTCTGTACCTGTTGTGCCTATATATTTCCCATAGATTAAGCTTTATTATATGAAATCGCTTGTTGCAGGTCAATGTGAAACTTCTCTGTTCAGAGCCTATATTTGTTCAGCTGCTGATAAATCTCCCCAACACGCGCATGTTTGTTTGTTTCGGCAGTTCGAATCTCCGTCCGGATTCTTTTAAATAGCTGCCACTATTTACTAGGGAGGTTACCTCTGTGACTGGGCATCACGGTAGGGACTGGCAGGTGGAGCTCGTAGCCATCACAGGCAGTCCACCTAAAAGAAGGATAACTCTAATTTCAAAACCGTGGAGGCTCAGGGTATATCTTAAAACTGCATCCGGTGGTGAGGCCCTGATTGGTGACTTTCAGATTTTTAGAGATAGTGGAGTTACCCTTTAATCTTCCATTGCTCCCAGGTCCACTCTGACTCGGAGTGATAGCACCTGCCTAAGGTACCTGCTGCCTTGTAGGGTTAGCCTATTTATTGTTATTGACGTTTTACAATTTATAATAAATTGTAAAACGTCAATAACAATAAATAACTTTAAAATCATAGCCAGTAATAAATGTCCGACCACACTCAGGATCGCAGAATAAATATATATTAAATCTTTAAAACCTACTCTTAATTCAGATAATTCGTTAGTTCCTCTACATGTTCTGTAAAAACCACAACATACCAAACCATACTCAATAATATTGTTCAAATATTCGTCAGTCTGAAATATTTCACCGCTTAGTGTTAAGGTGTGTTCTTCATTATAGTTACTAAAAGCCTTTGGCGTATCATAACTTTGCAGTATTATTTATTTAAATTGCATAGAGTGAATTAAGCATTCACCCTAATTTTCACAGTTATTACAATCAATTTATGTAAGTAATCTAAAGCTATATTTCTTCTTATTGTTAAATTGCTAATGAATTATCATATATTCTTAGGGACCAGAAGATGAGCGCACAAGCTCGAAACGTTGTTTTGAATAAATGGATTTTAGAAATTAATATATATATATATATATATATATATATATATATATATATATATATATATATATATATATATATATATATATATATATATATATATATATATATATATATATATATTTGTACAGTATATGGGAACACCACTTCCAATTTTAGCGAAACTAATGCGCACCAGTTTTGCTAGTCACAGGATGGAGTTACAATTCAGGTTGCCTTCTCAGTGGCTGCAATATGCTCAAAATACCACTAGTACGGATTGCTCCTTAATCACTAGATCTCCAGTGAGAAATAAAGGAAACTTACTTGAGTACAGTTTTGTGATAAAACCCTTACCTAGGTAAAAACATAGAAGTACTGTGGGTATTTTATCTCCGTTGGCAACTT
The DNA here is from genome assembly GCA_963969495.1 of Ceratothoa steindachneri. Taxonomy (NCBI): domain Eukaryota; kingdom Metazoa; phylum Arthropoda; class Malacostraca; order Isopoda; family Cymothoidae; genus Ceratothoa; species Ceratothoa steindachneri. Next base: position 15,472,953 of record OZ018322.1, on the reverse strand, counting down.
TGAATTCTGTGCATGATTGTTGTATGACGACGAGTTTCTGTATTCTTTTTATAATACTAGACTCAGTTGTGTATCTTTTTTGAAGGAATCAGTAAAATAATCAATTAAATCCTCGAAGATTTTCAAAAACGCAACCTGCGCTGCTTGTGATTCACGCCTCGAACTCCAATGGGAAGCTGTCCGATTGCATGGATGACAATCAGAGGACGGTGCATAGGAATAGGAAAGAGTTGAATGAGTTAGGTGGGGATTAAGAAGGTACCCTCGATCTGAAACCTCACTCTACTCGCTCTGATATCAAAAGAACATGCTGTAAAGCTTATGCACAAATAAAGCATCACCTCAGGTCTGGCATTCGTTCATTCTTCTAAGAAGAGAAGAATTTCTGCCATGACCAGGTGGTGAATTCGTAAAACATTCGCTAAGTTACCGAGTTCAGCAAAAATGTACTGAAACTCGTGACGACCAAACTTACGCTCTATATTATGGTGTTATAGATGGTCAGTAGCGATGACTACGGTATTCCTACGTTTATTTTTTCGTAGGGCTACATCATCTGTTGCTCGGGATCCAGGAGATTGCCGTTTGCAGGCCGTACGTGTGGAACTTGTCTTGGTTCTCAGACAATTTTTATGACCACATCACTCAGAACATCTGGTCTCCTAATTCCTCCGACTGCACCCCCTAGGCTATTATGCGTGGGGCGTGGTTGAGAGAGAACACAAAGTCCTCGTGCACTACCAAGATAGAGCTTAGGTAAAGAAGCAACACAATTTACACCCAGATATACAGAGGGACTGCTAGATTGCCAGCCATAGGTTCCGATGCCGTCTATAGGCCGTGATTGAGGCAGAAAAGCTATTTCGTTGAATAAAATTAATAGTACACCAGCGTGTGCTTGCTCATTGACAATCGATTATGTCCCTCTAAATTCCCCCAAATTTCTTTTGGCCAATCAGGTATCAATAGGCTTCACAAACCAATCCCTATTTTTTTCTGAACAATTATTAAAATGTGGGAGTCGTGACTAGGATAGGATTTGTTTCCTGATTGGTTGTCCACCTGGAAACCGCCCTTAGGAGATACAAAAAACAGGTTGCATAAAATTCAATTACCGGGAAATAAATCTATACATGTCATTATCCTATTTTCTTTTAATTAGAGGTTTAGTTAGAATAAGTTGTTATTATTTGACATTGGTAAATGAATGAATATTCTTGCAACGGGGGTTTTCTCCCATGCCCTTTTTGTCAAGACATAAATTTAGAAGGGACTAATTTTCTCCCAGAAATTTTTACGATAATAATAATAACCGCTTTTTTCACTACTTTTTAATTCGAAAGGAATTGATTAATAAGAAGAAATAAATAGTTAAAAAAGGAAAATTGATGGATATAACCAACGAGTGAATTTTTACTCGGTGAAAACGTATGAGGAGATATATTTCTTTCTCTACCAAGGTGGTCCCAAGAATACCCCAGTTAGCCTTGCCTTAACTAACTTACCTGTGGTGATTGGGAAAGATTTCCTGTCCGATGCAGAGGCCACGTCAGTTGCAGCACCTCTTTATTTTTTCTTCTATCTTTTCTTCTACGCGTGATCAAAATATACTTGATTTAATTATCTCCACAGAGGAGACTGGTAGAAAACATTTGCGTGGGTGAGATTGTGCCGAAGAGTGACGATAATGTAAGTAGGTTCAAAATTAATACAAGCATAAAGGTAAAGGAGAGTATAAAACTAATTCCATGATTTGGGCGTTGCAACTTTGAAACCTTTCGTGACCGGATAAGAAGGATAAACTGGGAAAGTAGTTTTTATAATAGTACTGGGAGCTACAGCAAAGTGTACTCACTGTGGATTCCGAGTTCTTTAAGTACATACGCCGAAAGAATGGGAAATCAACGAGGGTACCGTGGGTTAGCCCTTTAATACTCAACTTAATTCGAGTGTGTTACAAAGACAATCAAAGTTAAAAAAACCGAAACGGTAGCAAATCAAGAAATATACGTACACTCTCGAAGGCTAGTAAAGCTTGCCGTTTCCGATACTAAGCTGAAATATGAAAAAGATCTTGCCTTAAATTCGAAGCACAAACCGAAACGGTTTTATAGTTATGTAAACAGTAGAAACCCCATAAAGCGTTCAATAGGGCTGATCAGAAGTCAAGATGGCGTTATGACAAACGACCCAGAACAAATTGCCAAACTATTGAAGGATCACTTCACAAGTGTTTTTAATGTGGAGGAGATGACACAATTAGCAACACTAGGTGAGAAAATAAATCCTGAAAGACAAAATATTCTATCCACCATATGTATAAATGAAGGGGAGATTATCACATAGAGTAATAACATGAAAAAATCGAAGTCACCCGGCCCGATGGGGTGTACCCAACCTATCTTAAAGAACTAAAGAATGAATTAGTAAGACCGCTCTGCACGATTTTCAATCGATCAATCGAGGAAGGTCTAGTTCCCATAAATTTCAAACGTACAAATGTTACGCCGATATTAAAAAAAAAGAGGAGAAATTTGAGCCTACTAATTTCCGTCCCATCAGTCTAACTTCTGTAATTACGAAGCTCTTGGATTAGATAATTAGAGATAGTTTAGTGAGTCATCTTGAGGCGAATAATTTAATTATAGACACTCAGCATGGATTCAGACGAGGGCGATCGTGCCTATCCAGTTTACTCGATTTTTTCCTAAGATCATTTGCATCAACAATGAAACTAAAGCGGTGGATATAATTTTCCTTGCATTTAAAAAGTCCTTTGATACAGTCCCATACGAAAAGCTATTGATGAAAATTAGAGCGATTGGAGTGAAGGCTATTATACTCAAATGGATTAAAAACTGGCTCTCGAATAGTTCGCAGCGAGTTGTTGTTAATGGAGCGTGCTCAGATGGGCCCCCAATCACTAGCGGGGTTCCAGAGGGCTCAGTCCTGGGCCCATTATTATTTATTGTTTACATTAACTACCTGGATAATAGAGTGATTAGTAGGATCTCTAAATTTGTTGATGATACGAAGCTAGGAAGCCGAGCCCTTTCTAGATCCGATGTAAAGCAAATGCAGATAGACCTTGATGAAACTGTCGAATGGGCGGACAAATGACGGATGGGCTGCATTTAGGATGTCATAACTTAAAAGTAGAATACCATATGAAAGGCAAAATCCGCGACTCGATTAAATTAGAAAAAGACCTGGGGATTTTAATCTCAGAGGACCTTAAATTATCGAAACAATACGCAAAAGCTTGTTAGAAAGCAAACTGAATGCTAGAATAGATCGCTTTGAATTTCTCTTTCAAATCGAAAGATATAATCCTGCCACTATACAAAGCGCTCGTCCGCCCACACCTCGAATATGCGGTACAATTTTGTGCGTCCTATCTAAACAAGGATATAGCTCGGTTAGAAAGAGTACAAGGTAGGGCTACTAAACTACTTCGTTCCTGGAATTCGAAATAAACCGTACGAAGAGAGACTCCGCTCATTAAATCTACTATCCCTTCAAAGTAGACGATTACGTGGGTAGTTGATCGAGGTATTCGAAATCTTTAAAGGATTTACTACTATTAATTATAGAATATTGTTTAAGATTGACGAAAGGGCCAACACAAGCCAAAACGGTTTCAAATTAGTGAACAAGTGCTTTAACTCTACTATAGCTCAATAGTACTTCACTTTTAAGATCAGGCACGTCAGTAAATATGTTCAAAAACCGACTTGATGAGTACGTCAATAGTGTAAATATAACATAGTGGGAGCATAGATGAAAACATCATACATAATAAGGACTTAAGGAATAAAATGAAATGATCAATTAAAAGATGCCAGCGACGTCCCCTTGCATGACATGGAGTGAATGTGAATTCCCTCTTTTCTTTTCTCTCTGTCTTATACGTATATTATTTTCATCACTAACAGTCGAAGCCTGATGGAGAAGAGAGTACTGTCGTATCACCCACCTTCCCCGTTTGAAAGAGAGTGTACGTGTATTTGAGGAATAACTGAACCGGCATGTCAATGGGTACACATGTAAATAAGTGTGTACCTTAGAATTGAAATAGTTATAAAAACAACATGTTCAAAAAAAGGGGGAAAAAAACATGATACACTAACATTTGATAGTGGTAGTTTAACACTGATTGTGTAAGCTGACTGGCTTTGAGCGGACCTCAGGGTCTCTGCTGGTCTTGTTTCTGTAAATATTTTTAATCATAAAACAATTCATATGATAGCTTTATTTTATTTCTGCTGAAATTAAAATATCTTTAATAAAAACAACCCATAAGCAATAAACTAGAATTCTAAAAGCTGTGTTTAAATCTATGAAACTCTATAGTTATGTACCGAATTTTTAAAGAAATACTAAGGAAAACGACCTTATTAAATACTTATGTATAATTAAAAAACAATTGTAGAGTAAGATTCTATAATAATGAAAGACATTGAAGAAAAGTTAATATAAGTAGGATGTAAAAATTTAATGTTATTTGAAACTTATATTGAATGTATAGGTGTGTGTTTGTCACCAGTTATGAGGGTGAGTTAGCGGTCTTACAGTCGAGTTTGATCTGACTCCAAAGTGTTATTTTGGCTAATCCGTTTGTAGGCTGGGTTCGAATGGTACCTAATTGTTTCTTGGCAGAAGGAAGGACTCGGAAGAAAAATGGCGGTTTTGTAGGTTTTAATCTTGGCTTAGTGCTACCTCAGTTCAGGCAAGTGAAATTGTTGAGTTCTCCGTGGTTCGTGTATGTACTCCCGTATTTGGCTCTCTATCAGTGTTAATACTCAGTGTTTCTTGCAAGTCTCCTGCTGCGTCAGATTGCTGGGACTAGGAATGGATAGATTGAGAATGGGGCACGGACTAATAATAATAACGCTAATAATATACTAATCAGAATGGGAATAATGAATCAGAATGGTTCTGCCCACTTATTTATACTAACACCATTAAGGGGGCGTGGCTTCTCTTCTCTTAATGTGAACGCGGGGCGGAGCTTATCGGATCAAAGGTATGTGCTTGTGTTCTCTACTAAGACTGCCGGGCGGATCTTGTTTGGTTAAGGGGGAGGACGACGATATCAGGACAGTATCTGACTTTGGGAACCTAACCGTGCTTATCCACCAAACATTTATATCAAGATTGATTTTGTCTTTCATGGGTTCATGTAAAATCTGGCTGGTCAGATCAGATTCTGTTTTATGTGTACACAGCTTTATACACCGACATGTTATCTCGCATCTGTTTCCTAATATATTTGTCTCTGTACGTTCTTACAAAAATACTCTGCTCTATATTGATACATATTAAATTTTAACTTTACATTATCTACAAGTATTTGTTTTGTCTTACATTAATTCATTATTACAGGATGGTATATTATTTTAATGTTCGATTTGTGTGCCCAATTTTAAGATTTTTTGTACAAATGTACAAAAAATAATTCCATTTGTAATTCATATATGTCGCGGGATAGGCGGTCCATTGATATAAATGGGGCATTGGAAAGTGTCTCAAGATGGAGAAAGCAACAACTGAAGACTTTCCAAGTTACCGCTCTGTAAAGAATATTTAATCCAGCGCTGAAGATTTCTTTACTCTTGAAGAATTCCTCATCACCTTTACCCATCCTGCAATTAAGAAAGAAGTGAAATATAACATCTGGAGTCAGTGGCTCATACAAACGGCACTCCTCGAAGAATCGAATCGAGAGCCACCAAACCGAACCAAGAACCTTATCTGGCTACCCAGTAGTGGTCCTAAAAACTTGGCGACAACAGCCTTGGTAACCAAACCACTCATTACGTGCACAACCCCTTATACTTTTACCGTCTTGCTCTCAATACTCAAGTAATTTATACTATTTTATTCAGAAGTATCCAATGTAAGACCGATGCCCTCGCATGAGTTCAAATGGCATAATATCATCAGCTTGCATCGGGATTCGTATCCCTGATCATAAGCGTGCTAACCTTAAGTGTTGACTAACCAGCCACGATGCATAAAGGGAAATGCAACTTAAACTATTTTAAGAGTTACGAGGAAAGCCTTTCAATACAAATTGATAGAGGCCATTTACACATTTCCCCGTCCACATTTGGGTAGAGGATTACATTCACATAATTAGAAAGTATTGGGTGCAACACTGAGGCTCTCGAATAAGTTCAATAAATCATAATTACACACCTTGCCAATAAATGAAAAATCTCCTACACAACGATTTGAAGCAGCGACGTCACGCGAGTGAAGGGCGGGCGTTAACCACTAAGTCTTAATATATGTACATAAGGAAACGTAACTTGAATTCTTTGAAAAGTTTTCAGGAAAAAACTGCTGATACATTTGGCCATAGGTATTTTACACGTCTCCCTTTACACATTAGGGTAATTGGTAACATTGAAAATCGAAAGTATCCATTAGGGTTTCGCGTCCATATGAATTATGAAAAAATAGCCATTTCCGGAATTCGAATCTGTGACTCATCGTGAGAAATACGGTTTTTAACTACCAAATTGCAATGGTTAAAAGAAAATGCAACCCAAACCCTTTAAGAATTATGTGGAGAGAGATGCTAATACAAATGGCCGAAGGGCTTTTACACGTGTCACAATCTCCTATAGATACTAGGTAGAGATTATTCCGAATGTATCCAGTGTAACACATAGGTCTTTGTATGAGATTAATAAGGCATATTTACCCATAAAATTGGACATACGTCTTTTATAACACTTCCAGTCTATACTTGGGTAGTGGGCGACATTTAAATGGAAAGTACAGGGTGGCTCATAAGTCTCAGGACACTACAGTTACAGTTACATAAAAAGAATTTCATTTGTTTTCCGTTAATAACATATTTACACACAAAGTTGTACGTGGAATGTCTTGGGACGGACTTACGTGCCACCCTATATATTATAAAACTATGGCCTTCGTATGAGTTTAATAAGGCATAATAGAGCGCTCCCGAATGATGAAAAATCAGTTTCCATCAGAACTCGAACAGTGGAACTCACTCGTGGGAAGCGTGGCGTTAACTACTGAGCCACGATTGGCAACCTGAATTCTTTTTAAGAGTTCAGAGGAAAGACTTGGCAATAGAATTGGTCAAAGAACTTTTACACGTGTCTTTGTCTACACTTGATTAGTGGGTAACATTCAATTCGAAAGTATCCAGTATAACACAGGGTATGAATTCAATAATGTAGAATATCGCGCCTCGCCATTGATGAAAAATCGCATACATGAAGTAGTAGCTTTGAATCCCGATGGAGGGGCTAAGGAAGCATGATGCTACATACTCGTACCTCTTTTGAAAGGAAACAGCTTGCATGAGCCAGCAAGTGATGCTACCTAGCCTCTGACATTATATTTAATGTTGAGACTATACCGAAAATATACCCGTTTATAGAAGTACATTTGGCTATAGCATCTTATTATATTGATCCAGGCGCGTGCGTGTGTGTCCGTCTGTGCATTAAAAAGAAAAGTGAAATTATTTTTTTCTTGCACACCAATTTTGAATGTGTTGTGAAATAAAACCCCCTTTTCTCTCGCACACTCTTAATTTTATAAGTGCAGCGAACAAGCCCCGCAGGCCTAGTAAAAACCGCATCTAGGTTGGATTTTTGCTAGTTAACTTAATGACAGGTATATTAAATAGCTCGCCAGCCATGTTGGCTATACGTTAGATAGCTGCCAAATGAGCTTGTAGTTTACTATCAAAGCTCTCTACTAAACTTGGTAGATATTAAGATAGCAAGATAGCTTGGATTGTAGGCAAAAACAATAGTAATGTAACCTATCAATGATAACAACCAATTTTACACTTAAAACAGCTGATTTTGGGTTACATAAAAACGTGTATTTATATTTTTTTACCGAAGATATTGACTCCCAACTTCCGTGATGAATTAAACCACCGAGTACATCAAGAATGTCTTACCTTCGAGCTGATTGACGCACAATAATTAATAGACATGGATTTGGGAGAGGTAACCAGCGCAGCTAATCAAATATCTAGGGCCCTCCCCCCCTACCTCTCTAGCACTGTTCCTATAGGGAATACAGAGCAAGTTTACTTTACTGATTAAAAATCTTGGCATCAAGTAGAAATTTAAAACTATTCATGCACCTTTATAAACTAATAAAATTTTTATGAAAATCCTCTATGTGTGCACGTTAGGTGATTGCAAATTTGTATTTGATTTCGTTAACATAATAATAACGTTTTATGGCTATTAATACCGTGATAGCTAAAAGCCCCCTCCCCCACCTAATTCTCTATATTACTCTTAAAGAAGAATCCTCACTACATATATTAGGTTGGAATAAAAGTAATGTCCGATAATAAAATTTTAGATGGTATTTATTAAAGTATTGCATTTGTTATCATTTAGAAATGCTACAATGAGTAATTTCTACCTTTTTCTTTCAGATTAAAAAATATTGTTCATAATATTCTTCGGTATTCACCCTTATGTTCCATCTAAAGATCACATTAGATATGTTTTACTCTATGAGTTTCATAAATGTGTCAATGAAATACAGTGGTAAAATCAATTCAGATGATCCAGTAAATGAATAAAGTTGCAGGAGGATTTCTTTTTAAAAAGCGTACCCAAGGAAGGTCGTCTAAGGAAGTTGATTCCGATAAGCTGGAAGCTGTTGTCACAGCAAATACCGCTACAACTTATAAGCAACTCACATAACTATTTAACGTAACCCATACTACTTTCCAACCCTAACTAAAAAGGATTGGAAAGGTTCCAATGATTGGAAAATGGGTCCCGCGCGAACTCTCTATGAGAAATCGGCAACAGCGTGTTGCTTGCTGTGAGCCATTGCTTTCATGACACCTTCCAGCACCCTTTTTGAGCAGGTTTATTACTGGTGATGAGAAGTGGATCCTTTATTGTAACGTTAGATGCCGCCCTTCGTGGATCAGTCGAGGAAGCAGAATTCTCAACAACCGAGAAGAGGACTTCATCTAAAAATATCTTGTTAAATGTATGGTGGAATATTGAAGGAATTGTCCATTACGAAATGTTAGACAACTATTAATGCTAATCTGTATTGCAGTCAAGTTTGTTGTTAGAAAGCCACCTTAGGCCAAAGGCACCAGACCCTTCGTAGTCAACAGTACAGGTGTCATCCTTCATTACGATTATGCCAGTCCTCACACAGGTCAAATGATCATAGATCTCTTGGAGGAGCTAGGTTGGAAAATATTGCTTCATCTTCCTATTCTTCTGAGCTTGAAACTTCTGATTATCCCTTGTTTAGAGGATTACACAACCATTTAGATCGTAAAAAACGAGTTGGATTCCTATTTTGCATCAAAACCTAAAGTATTTTACAAGCGTAGCATTGATAAGATTGTTGAGAGATGGAATGAGGTTCTAGGAAGCAATGGAGGTTATGTTTTTGATTAAATAGGTTATCTTTATAATTAATTACTTCTATCGTGATATGTTTTTACATTTTTAATATATATACTCTAAAATAGGAGATTACTTTTATTCCTCCCTATTATTATTACCCTAAAAGAAAGATCCTAACCATACATTTACCAGTGGTGGGTGCGATAACAAAAAAATGTATCACGATAACCGATAAATAGATAACGATAACCTTATCGGCGATAACAGATAATCGATAACTGGCGCTAAATTTATCGCCGGATAAGTTGATAACTGATCAATAGATAAATCCAAAATTTCGATACTAGCGATAACGATATTGATATTTTAAATAAAAAAATCGATAAATCCAAATCTTTATTTTTATCTTTATCTTAGAAAACTTAGAAAAATCTTAGAAAAAACTTAAAATTCAATGTTTATCCTGTCTCTTCACTAATCAAAAGTACTGTTTTAAGTAAAATAACTAAATTTGCACAGCAATAGTCTAGACCAGGTTCTGCAACATGTTCTCCTTCGTAAACATGAGCATGTTGAAGTTTTCATCAGACAGTGTGCTCCTCTTAGCCCTGATGATATCTTTGTCAAGGGAGAACAAACGCTCCACCGCAGCGCTGCTCGGCATCGCCGTGTTGTACCTCAAGAAGAGGTTAATGAGGACCTTCTCACTGTTAAAGGCTGGGTGGCCTGCAGCCACACATTCACAATTTGAGCAGCCTTGGACTTGGTTGACTTGTGATGAATCCCAGTGTCATCCTCCTCATCACAAATACTGGCGTAGTAGTCCTCCGTCTTCATGCCCTTGCTGATGCTGCTGCTGCTGTCGGCATCCAGGTCAGCACGCCATCATCAACTTGTTTTGCCTTGTCAGGATGAATCCTGTTGAAGTGGCTCTTCAGGTTGGCCTTGGTGCCCTTGTTCACCTTCACCTCAGTAATCTCAGGGAGGCAGGATAAGCACTGGAAGATGTAGCTGTGGCCAATCATCTTCTTGTACTTCACCCACTTGCCAAGGAATGGCCAGTATGACTGAGGCTCAGTCTCAGCGAACTCAGACTCAATCGACTCTCCTGAGTCTATTTGGCTTGATGCAGGCACAGTCTCTTGCGACGCCATCACTAATTTAATACTGTAAAATAGCAAAGCACTGCACTACTAAATTACAATAAAATTAGGATCAGTTTAGAATAGGGGCGTAACTTTGTAAGTGTTCAAAACGTTAATAAACGGATGTTAAAGAATAACACCGAATAGTACATGCATTCATATACACGTGCACACAAAATTAGAACGGAAAAAGCAAGGGAACATAGGGAAAAAATCATCAAATAACTAGTAAAACCGGCAGCGCCCTTGAGCAACACCTCGTAACCTCTCGTTCGACAGCTGGTGAAAGACTGAAGCTGAGCGAACGTTTTGAGAAGACGTCAAGACCGGCCGTCCCGCTCTCCGTTCAGTATACGTTAGGTTCCCAGCTCGGACCTACCTATTTCTGCCTCTAAGGCACGCGAGGCTCGCCCCTGTGCTAAACTGGAACCAAAAACTGAAATTATTGATTATCGCTAGTTTGGAACCAAAAGTATCGGCGATACCGATGAATCGATAACGCGGGGGAAAAATATCGGATATCGATAACCCGATATCGTTATCGCGATAGCACCCAGCTATACATATTACCGTTAAGAAATTATAACAACCTTATACTAATTTAGAATAGCTTGCACACTAGTCAATTTCCTAAGTATTTTGTTTGAGAAAAATAGAAAATTTTGGTTGCAGAGAGACGTAAGTAAAGAGATAAAACAGAAATTTGTGCAGATTTCTGAAAATAAAGCACCCTGCACTAATAAAAAAAAGAGAATAATCTTCAACTAACTTTTTAAATTAAAAATGTGTCGTTTAATAAATTGAGTTTTAGATATAATGAAACTTTATTTGTATTTGGCTGGATTACATGTGTAGCGTTTGAGCTTTATTTGCATATTTCATCAGCTTTAGAAGAAATAATTTTTCTCCATGCTATTAAACTTTCCAAGGATTTGTCATTTTATATTAATAAAAATAATCTTACATTTGTTTAATAATTCATAAAAATAGTGGAGAAAAGCATTTTTATGTTTTATTATTTCACGATAGGATTAAATTTATTATTTTTTGTACTTGCAAAGTTATGATGAAAATAAAATTTATTCAGTTATAAAATGGAAATATGGAGTAGTCAAATTAAAAAAAATACAAATTGTGAGGACAATAAAAACTTATCTCTCAGCAAAACCTAGATTAAAATAAGGTTGCCACATGCCGAAATATGAGTTGGAGTAAATTTAAAAAAACTGCCAAGCAGATTGAGATCAAATTTTTATCTTAGTGAGCGGGGATGATTCCCCCTCCCCAAATAAAAAAAAAGGAAATTCACATCCGAAAATGTTTTTTTTTTCTTAAGAAGTAGATGACCTCTGCGCCCTTCCATTGTTATTGTGAACCAGAGAAAGATAAATAAAAACAAAACAAAACTATATTTACTTACCCAGCGTTGCACGGGCGAAAAGTAGGTTTGAAATGTATAATTCGGTATTTTTTTCAAATGGGATTGGGTAGACTAAGCAGTGGATACAAAGGGTGACTAAGTTATGCGTGATCTTTGGAGATGCGAACAGAATAAGTTTATTTGAAGAGGAATATATCGCTTTGCGTGTTGGTCCCGTTATCTTTGTGGTAGAGCACAAATATAACGTTGATAATTTTATAAACAGAGGTCTGAGATTCGGTGCGATGTGTTTTTTCTCATATATATATATATATATATATATATATATATATATATATATATATATATATATATATATATATATATATATATATATATATATATATTCTATGTGTGTTTTCCTTTCACTGTTGAGAGAAGCCCTTTCTCATTTCTGTGAATTTTGTCGGTCTTGTGCAATTTGTTTGCAATTTTTTCATTATTTTGAAGATCATCTTTCCATCGTGTTTTTGGTCTTCTTTGATTTAGTGGAGTCCATCGGTAATTTTTATGGTCTATCTATCGCCCTGGAATATTGTTACTTGGCCGTCCCAGTTCCATTTCATATTTCTTATAGCTTCCACTATATCCTCATGTTTGTTTTGTCCACGTATCCAAATGGCTGATTTTCTGTCACGCCAAGTTATCCCCATCATAATGCGTTCATAGGCTCTTTGTGTTTTTCTAAGTTGTATTGTAAGTGTTTTGGTCATGTTCCAAGTTTCTACTCCATAGGTCATAGTTGGGATTATGCATGGGTTGTATACTTTTCTTTTGAGGCAGATGGGAATTTTGATTTTGAAGTCGATACTTGCCTTTCCAGCTGCTTTCCAGCCTAAAGTGATTCTGTGTTGGATTTCTTGATCTTTTCGTGGTGATTTTTTTAATCGGTTAACCCAAAGATTCCAAGATTTATTCTTATTCCCAGATTTTTGCTTCTATGGTTAAGTTCTTCCGTCACCGTTTAGGTTATCAGCTCTGGGTAGAATATCATTTGCGAATCTCAGGTGATAGAGGTATTCCCCATCATCTTATTGCCTTTATTTTGCCAGTTTAACCTCCTGAAGATTTTTTCTTGACAAGACGTGAATGAATTCAGTGAGATAGTATCTCCTTGTCTTACACATTTCTCTAATTGAAAGATGTCTGAATCCATATGAAATCTAATGTAGGATCTGCAATTTTGGTATATGTGTTCTATGATATTTATGTAGATCGGATCTATGTATATGTTAATGATTCAAGGCCGTTATGACGCTGGTATTTCTATTCAATCAAATGTTTTCTGATAGTTTACAAATGTCAATTATAGAGGTATACTGTGCCCTGAGGTTTTACAGTCTGTTAGTAATGACTCTTGCGAAGAATTTATGGACACAAGAGATAAAGCTAATTGGTCTGTAGTTGGTAAGGTCTGTTTGATCCTTTTTTTGTGTAGAATGATTATTATGGTATTAAGCCTGTTATCCGGAATATTACCTTGTTTTAGACATTCATTGAATAGGTACACTAGTTTATCCACAATGACTTTGCCAGAATCTTTCAGCAAGTCCGAAGTGATGTTGTCCTGACCTGGTGCTCTCTGGTTCTTCATTTGATTGATTGCAATTTTAATTTCTGATTTGAGAGTGGCCGGAACTTTATTCGGTATTGTTGGTTGGTTGTGGTTCGGGAAGGTAGTGTTGCTTGAATACAACTTTTCATAGAATTCCTTAGTTCTTTTAATTATTCCTTCTCGATCCTGGATGATTGTACCATCTTTTCTTTTATAGCTAATATGTGATATTTTCTTTTTTTCTATTCTCTTGCTAGCCATTTTTTATCCACTTCCTTCTTTGATGGTGTCTTAACAATAGTCGTAATATATTTTCTGATGTCCGCTCTCTGTTTCTTTTTAATGAGATTGTGTGGTGTTCACATATCGCTAGTAAGTAATTTGACGGTTGAATCCCTGTTCGTACCAACGAGCGTGCTTCACTCGTACGAACAGTGTAATGGAGAATAAAAGACTCAAAGAAATCTCAAAAATGAGCACCTTGATATATTTTATGATATATTATAATGGGTTCATGTCAAACCCGTATAACATTTAACCTCTAAGAGTGTCCGAATGGACAATATTGGTCTAAAGACCACTTGTTCCCGAATCTGTCTCATTTCTCTTTTGAAAATATCCGAAAGGACAATATGGTAAAATGACCAGGTTTTACTGTTTCTTATTCTGGTGCGATCAGTGCAAGCGTTGCAACTATTGTTAATAACATGCAAATACTACAAAAGGAAAGACGAGCGCCAATAACTAATGCTAGACTCTTTAAAAATGTGAGGAAAGTTCATGCTTAGTATTGTAAACGAGATTTATATGGAGCAAAACTTCGCTTTTCTAAAGATTCCATATTCGGCCTGATGAGTAATTAGCAAATTTTATATAAATAAACACCATCAACATTATAATCTATCCTTTTCTCTAACGTAAAATAATGAACAGCATCATTCATCCAATTTAATGTTATTTTGTAAGCAGTTCATTATATTGTCCGTAACTATTTCATTTTGCATGTTAACTCAAGTAGGCTTTTGACTCGTTTAAACAAAACAAAACAAAATAAAACGTAAGAATATAATATTATTTTGGTTTGCTTAATTATAAAATATCTATGTATGGTCAAATTTCTGAAAATGTCCGCCCTTTATTTTTGTGGGCAATTTGTTATAAATATCTCTATTAAAGAAAAACCGCAAATGCGAATTTTTTTATAACACATAACACTTTCACTAATTAAGGCAAGAAAATTTGAAATTATGATGTTATGACGAAGAACAGATTGGCAGCCACATTGTGAATTGGAATTGCATCATATTGTATTATATATCATTTTGAAGGGATTTTTTGGGGGGAATTAAAATATGCTATATGGACATTTTATATTAATCAATTTTAAAAATTATGATTGATTTAAATAGCTTTCGGTGGGGCGGGTTTATATGTCTGAAGTCAAGAAACATGGCATAAAAGCAATAAACATTAGAGCGTCTAACGACTTATGGCAATCGCCTTTGAATTGAAATCTAATGCTAGTCTTTCGACTTTGTGAATACTACTAGATTATTTAAAAATAACGAAGGGAGGGGTATGAAGCGATTACAATAACCTAACAAAAAAAAACATAAAATGAACTTTTGGGGGAATTTGTCCAAGAAAAAAACAGTCTCTAAATTTTTAAAATCTACTTGTTTTAAGCACAAATATATATGAATTATCCAAAAATAGAGGGCGAACATTTTCCGAAATTTAACCATCTGTATATGAATTTATATTAATTAAAATACAATAGCGACTGCATATTTTATTACAATCAAATAAATGGTCGATTTGATAACAGAAAAATAGGCCCAAGGCGCTAAATAAGAAATATGGTGACCTTTGGCACCTATTAAATGATAGTTCCCAGATATCACTATTCTAATTATTCAAGTATGTTTAAACTTATTCCAACTTAAATATATTCACCAATATAAAATAAAAACTTGTAAAATGAAGTTTTTAATATTATTGGAAAACTGATACGATATTATAAGAGAAAATTAGGGCTCAGATCGATTAATGTCTATGTTAATAATCAAGTTTAATGAAGAGAATACTAATAAAGACAAACCACCTGTGCTAATTAAATAAAGATTGTAAAGTTCTAGAGTAATGTAAACCATTGGTGTGTAGAGAAATAATGTAAGTTGAGTGTACAAATTTAATTTCATTTGATACTCCTGGTTGCCGCGAGGTGTGTGACGCCTTAGTATAATTTGGCAATTGGAAGGTGTCTCACGATAGAGATCACGACTTCTGAAGACTTTCCAAGTTTCTACCGAATAAATAATATTGAATCCAATGCCGAAGAGTTATTTTATTCATTAAGAATCCCTTTACCCAGCTTGCAATCAAGAAAGACAGCATTCAACCAAGAAAGAAGAAACTCTACCTCTTGTAGTGCTTCACGCAAAAGGCACTACCAAAAGAAGAGAATCGGTCGCTACCAGACAAACCAAGAACCACAACTTGCTAGCCAGGAGTGATACCATAACTATGTAGCAAAAAAAACACTTATAACTAATAACCTATGCTTGTTGAGCTCTGATAATTCAGTTGGTTGGTTGGTGTTTGTTGCTTTAAGGTCTTTGCGCTTTTTCATTAGGTTTAGGGTTTCTCCTGAGAATTGTTGTTGTTCTTATTCTGTGTTTCCTTATATTTTTCAGCAGTCTGTCATATGCCTCATCAAGTTGTTGCTCATCGCTTCTTAAATTCCTGGTGTATCTAGAGAATGAAATTAACAAATCTATTTCTTTACTAGATATTTTGATCAATTGTAGCGCCTAATTGCAATGTGGAGTAGAGCCGACAAGGAACCTCACAAATAAGCATTACGTTAGCACTATGAAATTCAGAAATTGGGCACACAAATCGAACAGTAAAATAATATATCATCCTGTAATAATTAATTAATTGTAAGACAAAACAAATACTTGTAAATAATGTAAAAAATACAATTTAATAAACTATGTATTAATACAAAGCAGAATATTTTGTAATGAGGCAAGTGAAATCGTTGTGTTCTTACGCAAACGTACAAACATACGAGGGGCCGTCAATTAGTTTTGCGAATCCGTCGGGAAAAACAGAGGAAGGGGGATGGCTGTTTGTGGGGGTGTTAAAACAACTTATGTCAAGTCAGGACCTGCAGTCGCACGCTCTTGCCTCGCCTATTTAAGAAGCAGTAGCTGATCGCATATCGTCAGTCACAAAATTTTCAACAATGGAGAAGGTTGAGCACCGCGCACTGATCAAACTTTTGACCAAGGAAGGCAAGAATGCAAAAGAGATCCATCCATGAACGCATGGTTGCAGTGTACACCGACACTGCCCCTTCCTATGCAACCATTGCTTGCTGGAATAGAGAGTTCCGCCATGGTCGTGAGTCCCTTGAAGATAACCCCCGTGCAGAATGCCCGTCAGACGTGACCAACGAGAACAATGTGGCCCCTGTGCAGAGGATGATCCTCGAAAATCGAAGGGTGAAGGTCGAAGAAATCGAGCGAATATCACATGGAAGTGTTATCAACATCATCCACGACAATTTGGCCATGACCAAGGTCTCTGCCCGTTGGGTCCCTAGAAACCTCACGCCCCATGATCGACTTCAACGTCGTCAAAGTCCACAAGGCCAGAGTTGCACAAGCTGCCCTGCGCAAGTATGGATTCGAAGAGCTCAACCATCCTCCCTACATTCCAGATCTGGCCCCTAGCGACTGCCTCCTATTCCGCCAGCTCAAGGCTGCATTGTGTGGATGCCGGTTTGGGGACGATGAAGATGTCCAGCTCGCCGTCCAGGAGTCGATTGGACAGCATTCAGGAGATTTCTGGTTGTCGGAAATTCGAAGCCTCAGGGCCAAGTGGCGCAAGTGCATTGAAGTCGAGGGTAGTTATATTAAAAAATGATAAAACACTTTTCCTCATATCTCTTTTCCTTTTATCCGAATTGCAAAACTTATTGACCGCCCCTCGTACATACATTAGGAAACAGATGCGAGCCGAAGGTCTGGCCACAGAGATAACAAAGACGGTGGAAAAAAGCTGTGTACACATAAAACAGAATCTGATCTGAGCTAAGATTAAAGCCTACAAAGCCATCATTTTTCTTCCACGTCCTTCCTTTTGCCTTACCTTATCTACCAAAATAAATCGGATCATCAACCGAAACCTCTTTAACAAGGGATCTACCATAAACTGGTGATGACACACACCAATAAACTAGTGACGTTACCATCCATATAATAAAACATCTAAAGAATTGTGTGCATTAATGTTGACGTGCTGTATACGTGGTTCGAATCCATATAACACGTTACACGGAAAATAGAAATGAAGAGATAGGACAAAAAATTATGAGTTTGCGAACGATATATTTTCTGAAACGCAGACACCAAAAAACAAAATAAAAAAAGAAAAAGAACAATGAATTTGATAATTAGATTGGTTGAGCTTGAATTTGCTAAAAATTAATTAAATATATAAAAAAATAATTACAATGGAAATATTATAAATTTGAAGTACAAAAGGTTAGAAAGTATTATAGAAATGAACGGGAATAAAAAAATTGCGGTGCTTGTCAACACAAGAGAGAGAGAGAGAGAGAGAGAGAGAGAGAGAGAGAGAGAGAGAGAGAGAGAGAGAGAGAGAGAGAGAGAGAGAGAGAGAGAGAGAGAGAGAGAGAGAGTAACAACAAGGAGTAACAACATGGAAAGAAGGTACCCTAGGAGACCTTACGGTCCATTCAAGGAGGGTACCTTTGGACTAGCAATCGAACGGTCACATGGCTGCTCAATTGTTTTGCGTCCCTAAACGGCCACTTTTCAAGACTATGTCTAGTCTTGACTTGAACTGGTCAACAGATTCACTGTTGACAAATTCCACTGGAAGTGCGTTTCACTTACCGCAGATACTGTAAGTGAAAAAATTTCCACACAGATTGCGGTTGTAACGCTTCAGTTCAAGTTTGAATCCGTGATTGCGCGTTCTGTTCTCACTCAGTGTGAAAATATCCCGGTAGTCAACATTTTCGAACCCTCGAAGTATTTTGAAAACTTCGATGAGCTGACCACGCAAACTACGGGTTTCCAGCGAGAATAGATTTAATTCCCTTAGTCTATCCTCATAACTTTTATGTCGGATAGAGGGAATCAGCTTGGTTGCCCTGGCTTGTACGCGTTCCAACCTTGCGATATCCTTTCGAAACGAAGGACTCCAAAATTGTACGGCATACTCCAGGTGCGGCCGAACCAGGGAGTTGTACAGACAAAGAACTATCTCCTTGTTATGGTATTTAAACTGGCGCTTTATGTAGCCTAACATCCTTTGGGCTTTCTTCTCTGCATCGATGAACTGTTTCAAGAACTTGAGGTCGCTAGTGATAGTAACATCCAAGTCCTTCTTAGTGTCAGTGGATTCAAGAGCAGTGCCCTTAAGGATGTACTGAAATTTGTGGTTTTGGTGGCCGATATGCATTACTTTGCATTTCCCCACGTTGAAAGGCATTTGCCACGTGTCCGACCACTCCCCAATCTTCACAAGATCTTCGTGCAGGCGGGCAGTATTTACATCCTTTGCAACGTTCATACCAAGCTTGGTATCGTCGGCAAATTTGGAAATCTTGGCAACCATGTCACCGTCCATGTCGTTGACGTAGATGATGAATAGTAGTGGTCCCAGGACAGAACCTTGAGGCACCCCGCTAGTAACGGGCACCCACTTAGAAGCCTGTCCATTCACCACCACCCGTTGCCGTCTGCCACTTAGCCAGTTCTCGATCCAGCCGTCTACTTTTCCGTCTATGCCCAGCGCTCGCATTTTCCGGAGAAGGCGGCGGTGTGGTACCTTATCAAAGGCTTTCTGAAAGTCTAAGTACACCACATCCACCGCCTTGTGCCGATCGTACTCCCTGAACACGAAGTGGAAGAATTCCACAAGGTTCGTCAGGCATGACCGTTGCCTTCGGAAGGGGTGCTGGGAACTCCTCAGTAGCAGGTTTGACTCTAAATACGACGTCATATTGTCCACCATAATGCTTTCCATGAGTTTACCGACTATCGAAGTCAGACTGATAGGTCGGTAGTTCGACGGTTGGCTTCGGTCTCCTTTCTTGAAGATAGGAGTCACCTCCGCTTCACGCCAGTCTCTAGGAACGCATTCGGTCCTGATTGAAATGTTAAAGATTGCGCTCAGGTGTCGTGACACTTGATCGCGCACTTCTTTCAACACTTTAGGTAGAAACCCATCCGGGCCAGGTGCCCTTTTCGTCATTAGGTCACTGATCTTCTTTTTTATTTCCCCTTCGGTGAAGTCCATATCCTCCAGCTTTTCCCCCGAGTAGGAATCCATTGGCTGGGGGATGGGACCACACTCTTCAGTAAACACTGAAGAGAAGTATTCGTTGAGGAGGTTCGGGGGAATCATGAAGAATAGGTAAAAATAATAGATAACGAATGAAGAATAGATAATAACTATTAACCAACTTGATTATATGATATATTATAATTATAAAATTGCAATTTGATAAATTATATATAAGAACTTGGACGACAAATAGTTAATGCAAGAATGAGATGAATTAATATTTTTAATATACGAACTTAGGAATGACATTTTTTTTATTTCGATTAAACATTTAGTTAAGACACGAACAATGAATGTGTGAAAACTCGAATAAAGATTAAATTGAGGTAATGGAATAATAGTTGGGGTGTTTTGTTATAGGTAGGTATAATGCGTAATTTGGGTAAACCTGGTTGCTAAATATATTCAATTTGGTCAAAGATTTGAGATAATTAGAACTAGCAAAAAATGGGTAAAAGTTCGAGATAATAGAATTATGAAAAGTTATGCATTAAGGCACTATGTACAAACCAGCTGTCTAATAAAAAATTAATTAAGGTACTTACGTTTGGATATCGGCATAACTACAAAGATAATTTTTTTTTACAGGAAATTGAAAACAAACCTAATATTAACGGAATTTTGAGCGAGAGAGTAAAATATATTTCGTTAGGAGGAAGCGAACAAAGAATGTTACCAGATTTAAGATTTGGAGAAAAATTATTTTTCACAATTTTATATATGTGAGGGAACGAACCCTAAGGTCTACCTTGAGCCCCGTCCTCTTTCAAGCAGAGACCACGTGGGCCTAAGCTAGATCTCTAAACACAATGAAAGAACTATTCTCACGTGGAAAAACTTCAAAGCTACTGGTAACACCTGTGTTTGATTAGTCGGCCTATCCCCCGCTGAGGCGCATTCTTCCGACCCTTCCCTGCATGGAGGCCAGGGTCGACGCGAGAAGAAGCTTCCTCGGTTGTCTTATCTTGTCTGGGCCTAAAGAGACTGGCGCCAATGGTTACTCCCAAGAGATTGCAATGCCTGGAGGCTTTCTAGCGAGGATAATCCCCCCGTTTGTCCTCGCCACCTGATATCCTCCCCCCGACCCTTTAATTGGAGTCCCCAGTGTTTACCAACATTTTTCCTGTGTGACCAAGTCCCTTATTTTGATCCTCGTTAAACTGATTAGTATTTGTTTTATTATTTCATTGGGAGCTACATTATTCTCCCATTCATTTGCCTTTGTAGACATTTCCATAATTAGCATTATTAGTGTAATTAGAGTTTATTTTGGTTTTTGATCTTTCAATAACCTTGAATGAAACCTGGTATTTAAATCTTCTCCTTGGCCAACCACTAATCTCCTCACGCACTCACCGTTTATTAGCCCTGTGCAACTGGTCTATCTATCTGGTTGCCTACAACGTAAGTAGACTGTATTCTCTGCAGCGAAGGTATCCGCTAACGAATACCAGGATAATATACATATGAAATTAGGAATTTGGTCACAAAGATGTATATGATTCCTTTGTAAGGATTACATGGGGATTGATGAAATAAGGTAATCCACTACAACATCTATATTAATAAAGTCCACCTTTTCTGGGTTAGGTTTGTATTCCTTTAGTTTTTTGTTCTCTCAAATTAAAAAAAAATAGCCTGTATGTTTTAATATGACGAGCAGTTTAACTTTGTTCTTCGTATGCATTGAAAATTCAACCTCCCAAGACACTTTTTGTACGCAATTCTTTTCACTTGATTTAGTTAACCGATTTATAAATAGAATTTTGAATTCAAATTTTCATCTAAGGACAGCATTCACAACTGTTCCCAAGGAGTCAAGTTAGTTCTCGTTCCAGATCTTGCTCCCCTCAACCAAAAGGCTTCTAGGCCTTACCGGAAGATTCTAGAAAATGTTCTTCTCAAAAATGAACTTTCCAGCAATCTTCATAAATTATTTGAAAATTGGTAAGCGTGACTCCAGTTTGTTGGCGGTCTGGTATTGTATACAAATTTTCTGGATCTGACCGCTCCAAGGAAGTATATATAGGTAGTACCATTCGTTCCTTCATTAGATGGTCAGTGTTGACCTTGGCATTAGCTGTAGAACTTGGAAGCCTCAATCCAAGAAGGAAGTTTCACCCATCACATATCATATGATAAAATGCAAGGTTGATGCAGGTATATAAAATTTTGAGATCCATGGTTCTCATCCGAATAAGTTACCTTAGGAATTTAGATTCAATTTTTATTCAATCCCACACACCTACATTAAATACTGAATTAACTTGTCATCCTTTGTCATTAATTAATATAACCAACCATCTTCAAATTTGTAATAAGTACTACAACCATCTTACCTATAATTCTGTCCCTGTCATATTCTTTTGTCAGTTCTTTTTTCAGCTCACCGATAATAGGCGGCTTGTTCAAGTCGCTCTTTCAGTTTTTTATTTTTTTCAATTTTGTGTGTGGTTATCATAACTTTAACCTTATTTTTATTGTGTTTATCAATATTTTAAATCCAACTCTTGTGATTAGAAACTCAGTAACTTTCATTCCTGTTATTCTTTCTGTTTAACCTTTATGGAAAACTCGTAACTCAGGAGATATGACGGGATTTGAGGCACAACTGATCAAAAATAGTTTTATTCACTAAGCTTTGTAACTTAGGCTAAAGTTAATCATCAGAGCAACACGAGAAAAACAAATCGATGTCCAGTTACCAACATATATATATATATATATATATATATATATATATATATAAATGAACACAACACAGGGAGGGGGGATATCCTCAGCGACAGCGAGGGAAAAGGGGAGTGGGAAGTCGAGAGTCGAGTCTCAGAGGTCATGTAGGCATAGTTTAGCCGTGACTTTCATGCTCTCCGAATATTTTAGTCGATAATATTCTGTCAAACTGTGACGCACTAAGTTTATGTAAGACTTGTAAGTCAACCTGTATGCCAAAGAAGATCTCAAATTGGGAAGACTGATCAATTACCACAATTGTGAAGACGGACCGTTTTAAGACTGCTGCCACATGTTCTCAGGGGGTTAATGAGATTTTGGCTATTAAGGTTTCCAAGCAGTCTTCGTCACGTCGGCTAAAGGAAGACATTATTCATGCTCACACAACCGCATTCCAGCCATTATATCAATCTGAAGGAGGTTCGTTCGTTGCAGAATATGTGAAAGATTGATTGTTAATTGCACCGCCAAGAGTGTGAAGTTTGGTAGAGGAAGTGCGATAATATGTGGCGTGATTTTGGTAGAAGGCACATGGCCACTTGTGTGCTAACGGGGTACAGTCAATATACAAATGTACAAGGAGTTGTCACGACAGCATGCTTTGCCTCATCTGAGATCCTCTAGAGCTCAACCTGCAATTTAGAGGCAGGATAACGTCCTCTTTTACACGGCCAAGTCGGTGAATACCTTCCTGAACGAAGAAAATATCATTGATATAAACTGGCCTACACAGATTCTGGACCTGACTTCTATTGGAAATGTTTGGAAGATACTCGGAGAGAATTATACAGCGAGGAATTGGAAAACAGTTTAAGCACTCTGCTAAATTCTTCCAAATGAATGGAGTAAGATTTCTTCGCAAGAGTATCATCAGTTGGTTCGTTCCTGTGGTAGGAGATGACAAAGCATCATCGAGAATAAAGACCTCTACAATAAATGATAATTACTTATAACTTGTACAAATGTTTTCGAATGAGAATTTAATCGTTATATTTCAATAGAAATTTGTTACAGATAATTTTGGACACCACTTTTTCTAGTAAAGTGCTTATCTGCTGATCATTTTCGTTTTAGTAAAACAAATTTACGTAACTTTTACTCATATGTAGTCCAAATCCATAGGTTATCTTACACAAATTTAGGAAACCTTTGATTTTTTCTAGTAAAAGTTATAGAATATATTCCGATAGAAATAAAGGCATTCAGATCGTTTTTGACGGTATTTTATATATACAGACATCTCAAAAGTAAATAGATAATAACATTTTTGGAAGATTAATTTCTAGAAACAAAATAATGTCATTTGGTGTATTTTACTGCTTAATCTAGTATTTAGTAGACATTTTCTGTAGTTTTTAAAGCATTAACCCTTTTAAACATCTACTTATGAGTTCAGAAATTGTCTCCTGCGGAATTTACCCCCAGACTACGCATAACATGTTGAACAAATCTGCCTTTGCTGTTGGTTTTCGTGGCTTTTTTCGTACTACTTTGTCTAGTATTCCCCAAAGATGCCCAATGAGGTTCACATCAGGAGACTGTCTTAAGAATGAAGTTTTCTGATCCCGTTTTTGTCCGGCCAGTCCTTGATATTTTTGGCTATGTGGCATGAAACACAATTCTCTATAAATAAAATTTCATTTTTTAACATATGCTTACTGAATACAAACATAGAGTAGTCCATTCACAAGGATGGAAATGTATTTTTTCTAGTTTATGTTGCCAATATGCTTCACCAGTTTTGAACGACCAGTGATCCCGATTTTCTCCCACACGATCACTGAAAAACCACCTTGTTTTATAGTTGGGTGCAGCCGATTTAAATAAAACTCAGGCTTATGCAGTTTCCAAACCAACACACGTCTACTATTAGAAAGTTGTGCAAATCTTCATTCGTCCGAGAATATAGCAGTCTGCCAGAACCCCATGGCTCTCTCTACCATCTCATTGGCCTACTTCTTTCTTCTTTGAATATTTGGTAGTCGAAGAAGAAGTTTCCTTCCAGATGCTCTGTCATAGTAGCCAGGTTAATGGAGATACCTCACAGCACTGCTGCAACTCGCTTAGAGTTGTTCTGCAACTTTAGCTGCCATACAACAACGATTATTTTCAACAATTCGCTTGCCAACTAGAAGACACCCGTCAGAGCGCCCAGATTAACTTAAGTGATGCTGTTAATTTCGTGCCTTTGCTGGCGAATTGTAATCACGCTGTTGACTACGTTAAGAGGAATCTCAAAGTTTTGTTCAATCTGACGCTAGCATAGTTCACCCTTAAATTAATCCAAAATACCCACTCTGAAAATCAAACAACTCTTGTTCATCTGGTGTTCGTGGCATGACCTGGTTGTTATAAACAATTAATATACTATAATATGAAATAAAAAATAATAATATATAAACAAGTTTGATCAGATTGAAGGAGTTTCACATAAAATGGTGTATTGAGGGATGCCGTTTACTTTTGAGATGTATATAACGGTACCAGTTGACGGAAAGTGGGTTTATGTATTCTGTCTGGTTAGAATACAGAAAGGTATATTTAATGAGTCGTATAAAAAGAATCGTTATTTCTAAAAGGTGCAAGTAATATATTCTTCACATAGAACATGTGAATTTCAGGATGCATATTGAATTTCTCTTCCATTTGTATTCCATTTATATTGTGAAAAAGAGTACACACGTGAATCGTCTTAAATGTTTGTTTGGTTGTATATCGAACTACAGAATTTTGGATCAGCAAAGACGATAAGTTCCACTCTAGTCGTTCAAAAGAAGAAAGAAGAGATGGGGAAGGATCAGAGTTGATGAAAAATATATATAAATTGGTTATCAATTTTACCCATTTAAGATTTTTATATATTGAATTAATATTTACCGATTATATTCTTAAATATATTAACTGATGAGCTTTCAAATACTTATGACAAGTTATTCCATATTTGAGTAAACCTAAATGAGAAAATAATCTGTGCTATCGCAGTGTTAAATCTGTTATTATCAAGTTTTAGTACTTTATATATATTTGCCTCTCGATTGTATAACTGAAAAGGCATCTATTACTGTATATTAGTAAAGCCGTTTAGTATATTAAATAGTTCGATTAGTTAATTGTCCTCGTTAACGACGATTTTCCAATGAAAGCAGGTTAAAATCCTTCAGTCTTCATATGATTTATTTCTAACCTTAAGGATTAATTTTCTGGCTTAGTAATCGGGACTCTCTTTGCTTTTTACGATGCTACAATGCATTAGGGATTTTGGGGTCAATCGAAATGAAGCCACTATAAATCTTTTAAAAACAGTAATGCCTGGGTTTTACTTGTTGTCCTTCTATCCAAATCGCATTATAGATTTTAGAAGTCACATTGATATTTTACTCTATTACTCAATTTTATATCCGGAAACTTTAAAATTCTGACTGGATTGTAAGTAATTGTTGAGGCCATTGACATATATTATAAACACGGTGCAAGAACGAATTCCTGAGGGTCGTCACTAGTGACCGATGCCTCCCTCGAGATAATTCCATTAATCACCAATCTGTTTGTGGTCAGCTAGCAGTTTTCAATCCATTTAAGTCTATTAACCCTCAATAAAGGTATTTTATTCAATACATTATCAAATTATCAAAATAAAATCTCTATATACTATATAAACAGTTTTATATCGGTCGAAGTTTGTGCGGATAACGTGAAAAAAAGCAAACAAATTAAACAGACACGAGTGCTTACGACTATAGTGATGCTGGGTATCGTTTATGATGTTTTGCGACTTTAAATCTTCCACAATTCGCTCTATAAAAATAGATTCAAGGAGGTTTCTCACAACAAAAGGTAATAAAATTAACTAATAATTCTTGAGATTAGTTATAATCCCTTGTTTGAAAATGATGGTCACATTAGTATCTTTAAACTTCATAGGAATTATACCTTCATTAATTGGTCGATTATAAAAAGGGCTACGGGGTTTCTAATTCGGTTTCCTTAAGATGAATTTTATATTTTTTATCGGTTTCTTGCGCTTTAGATATTCTCATTTTATTTGTATAGTGGCTTATTTCGTTTTCGGCTACACTAATATTTGAAATAACTCTGCCATTATGAAAGTGAATTACCTCCCGAAGAGAAGTTAAATTTCTCTTTAATTTAACCTTGAAGACAAACTTTTCATTAAATGCTCTAACTATATGGACCGAGTCATCACTAAGCTGACTATCAGAATCTTCATTGGGTCGGATATATTTATGGGTTTTAGGGGGTTATCGGTTATTGTTGGTTATGCTGTAGAATTGTATCTGAGTCCACTTGAATGTTCGAGATGCCCGCTGGTTATCCACTTATAGGCTGACCTAACGCTAACCGACCCTTTACTTGGCGGAGGTAAGGAAATTAGAAAATGTCAGGTTTGTAGGTTTATTCTTGGTTTTATGGCCGTCTCTGGTTTTTGGCAAGTGAAATAATCACTGAGATACTATTTGTTTTGCCGTATGCTCACGTCCTTGTATCTGGCTTTTGGTGTTGAGTGTCTTTATGTCCTTGTACGAGTGACTGCCCCCTTGATATTAATGTTGATTTCAATCTTGTTACTGACTATTCTCCCCTGTGTGCCTTTTACAAACCCTTTTATCCAATTAAAAGTTTAGATAAAAGTGAACAGCTGTTTCACTTCTCTTCCTTATCACCGCGAGGACAAAACCGCCGTCTCGCACCTGTTTTCTAATGTGTGAATGTTTGTCTGTTTATCATGAGATTACAGCAATTTCATTGCCTAACGTTTTGGCATTATTTACAAGAATACAGTTTGCTTCGCATTAATGCATTAATTATTAACTAGGGTGTTTGTATTATTTACTAGTCTACAGTTTGCTTTACATTAATACATTAATTATTAACGAGTGAGTTTGCATTATTACAAGTATACAGTTTGCTTTGTATGAATACATTAATTATAATTAACAATTGGCATATTTTTTAGTGTTTGGTTATTGTGTCCATTTCAAGAATTCATAGGGCCAATGGAGTGTTCAATTTGTGAGGTTGTTCTTTGGCTTTAGTCCGCCTTGTAATTGGGTACTACACATTTTCTAATATATTTGCGAATCTATAAGACACCATTGCTAACTCCTTCTAATATTTTTTTTTTAGCTCGCCTCATATTATGTTTCAAAAGCTTACTTTAACAATTATAACGCTCCCGGTTGTCAACGGTATTATTATTTTATAGAATTCGATAATATCGTTACGTTCACATAGACATTCCTTAATTTCACTATTTAACCATGGCACCTCCTTAGATTTAGTAAAATCTCTTTATTACACATGAGCTCATTGCTAATCGCAAAAAATGGATGGCGAAATAAAACATTTCCTTGGCGTTTTCAGAGCGAAAAATCTCATCCCAATGGCGTTTAAAGCGACCACCAAAAAGATTGAAGATACAATTTTCAAAGTCAGGAATAATATGATCGCTGCTTCCCAATTTTTACCACCGTATAGATACGTGTTTTGCTCCCATTGGTCATCAATATTATGTTCACGAGGCGGCTCATCTATTTCCGCAAGATGCTTCCTTCACTGTACGTCACTTCAGTCTCGAAATTTACGTTAGAAAAATTAAAATCTACTCACAAAACGGTTATTAATAATCGTATACCTTCACACTTGTGACAACGAATTCTTAAGTTATTTGTGGGGGAATTTATAGCTCCCGGCCAGAGCCAGAACAAACCTTTATGGTGGTCTCTGGCTTAGACGGCGAGACTAATAGGGGCGTGGTTAAAGAGCAAAAGAGTATAGACATGGTATTCACGCAAAAGAGTTCAGTAACCCGCTCACGGAGCACCTGCGAGATGAAGAGCACCACATCAACTTGGGGGCAGCAACCAACAGACAGATGAGGAAAGCAAAGAAAACAACCTTCATTCTTACGTCAGAATGTTTGAAAACCAATTCTGGTTTCTTTAACATAAGTCAGAAAGTGGAAGGGCAGGTAGTATTGTTGATTTAATGCTCCCTTCTGGCCTTGTAACTATTGTATCAATGACCTTCAGTCGGTAAATGGGGCACAAAGTCAAGGTGATCAGGCAGTCGGAGCAACGGAATCCTTCTTGATGAGAAAGGACTGCCTTGTAGTTTGGTACACGATGCAATCTAACGTTAAAGGATGATCCTTGCAGGGTGTTCGATCGTGGAAGAAAGGCGGTGATCCTTAGTGATCACAGCAATTCAACGTAATTTGCTTGCGCGCCTTCAAAACTAGGTACGACGCAGTGGTGGAGAGCATAAGGAGCAGTATGGCTTAGCTTTATTCAAAGTACAATAATTGCTCAGAATGCCTCTGATCTCAAGTTTACAAGGGGTTTATATGAGAAGACTTGTTGCTCACCTGCAAAGAGATTTGTTTACCAATAGGTTACTACTTGGGAGGAGCTATGGGCTAGTTTAATGGAAGTCTTCCAATCCTATATTAGAAGTTGTTTGCTTGCGATGACTTGTACCCTGAGTTGAATTTTTTGTACGTCCTTCGTAGTAGCAGTTCCGAATAGTACTTTTATGATTTTTTCACCTAAGTCGATTAAAGCTGATTTTTTCAAGTCTTCCCATAAGCATTTTTAATCCAGGATTCTTGTGCTATGTGGAGGATTTCGTTTTCCACGAGTCGGAGGTATTCCAAGGTGTGTGTCATATGTTAATGATCTAGGTAATCCAAGCCGAATGATAAGTTGTAAAATATAAATTTATAGGAGTAGTTGTCTCTAGAGTGTAAATTCATTCCTGGGTAAGAACGTCTGGATGAGTCTCCTTGATCGCTTTAGTTAGAGTGTGGATGTTCTTGAGGAAGTGTATAAGTTGACTTCCAATAATTTAGGGGGTTCTAAGATCTACAAAAACATTGGTAAACCCTTTGATTAATTTTCCATCTGCTAGTTTTTCAATTATCACACCAGTTGAGAGCATTGGCGGGGGTGAAACTTTAAAAAATCAACAATTAAATAGTGAAAGTTATCTTAATAGAGTTTATGCCCTCAGAGAACATAGTTTTGGAGAATTTTAACAGTCTTAGCGTGTAATGAAGGTTTGTATGTGGGGTCAGCTTTTCAATCGTCAATCGGAGATGGAGGTAATGGGGGAGACATATCTCGTACTTCGGGAGGTTCCGGCGTTCTTGGACCTATCTCAGTTCGCGGTAAACCTACTGCTCCGAGTTCTACCTGCAAAGGTGAAGGTGGTTTTACTATCTCCGGAGCGAGTGGCTGGACTGGGGGTGTATTGTTATCAAGTGATTTGAGGTAGCAAGATTTTGACGTGTCAGTTGGGTCAACAGGTAGGTTCTATTCTGAGGGGCGAGTTCCTTAGCGGGTTGTTTTACTGGAGCTGAATCTCGATGGGGATGTAGGGGTGCGAAGATGTATCAGAGAGAGAGAAAAATTCCTTCCAACGCGAGAATATAAATAGCCCATTAAATTACCGAAGACAGAACGGACTACGCAGTGGCGTAATAGTAGAGTGCTTGTCTCGGGGCGCAAAAGACCCAAGATCGAACCCCAATGTCCACAATTTTTACAAAGAAAATTCTCGAAGAAAACGGAGAATCCTTCAAGGACTAACTAATCCAGAATACCGCGCTCAAAGAAAGCGACTTTCAAGGGCTAACTCTTCTCAACTCATCACGTCATCAAGAATTCATCACCTCTTTAAGAATCAAGGAGAAATCATCACATCGTCGTTTAAAGGAAGACACTCAAGAAATAGAAGATCAAGAATTAACCCAGCCAACGTAAATAAGAAAGAATCTCAGCTTACCAGAATACTAAGAGTCAGATAACTGGAAGAAATGTTTCAAGGGGCAACTTCAGTCAAGAAATAAATATAATAGAGCCTCCCCCTCCCCCATAGGGATATGCGGATCGAGCATTAGGGCATACCCTTTTGGAAATGGTCGCTTCGGGGGCTATTTTTAGATGCTAGACTTTTGCGTTTTAGGTCTCTTAAATCGAGGATTTCAAACCTATTTCTGCCGAAGTCTTTCATTATGCTATAGGGTCCATCCCATCTGGGGTATAGTTTCGCATTAGTTTTTGTGGGTACGATGCTTTTAATATAGCATCACGACAGGTTTGCAATGTGTACGACTACATAAGGCGTACCTACTTTACTGGCTGAGCTGTTCTTATTGTTCAGAGTCTCAAGGTTTCTTCACCCCCTGCGGCCCAACCCGTATTCGCCCGCTCACAAGCGAAGGCGGCTTCAGGTCGCTTTCTGTCGTCTCCAAATCGGACACACTCGTGTGACGCATCGCTATTTGATCGAGTGCTCGCCTGCGTTCTATTGCGACGACTGCGTTGTCCCCAAGACTGTTCGGCACATTCTTCGCGCACGTTGCCTGTCCTGGTACCGTGATGGGGTGGGGTCGCTACCGCCTGTCCTTTGTACTCGTGACGAGTGCGTGCACATTGACTGGTGGACTTGTTGACTATTTGGGGGAGGCCGTCTCTCTCCCTTTCATTTAAATAGGGTTAGTTGTTGTTTTTGTTATTGTTTTGTTATTGTTATTGTTATTTCTTTTTATTGTTGTTTCCTGTTCAAATTTTTTAAAGTAGCCTAGAACTAGGCTTTTTGTTTACGACGACTTATGCCTAAGTAAGCAGTCGCCAGATAGCCCCTTAAAAAAAAAATCACAAGCGAAGGAAAATTTGAAATCGACCGCACCCCTCGGAACTCCCGGCGCTTCATTATGTATTCCCCACTCCCATGTTCAACTTATTTTGCAAACCGCACATCACAGTCTCTTCTTGGGTCATTTTAGCCACACGAAGACTGCCCACCTAATTTTCAAGTATTTTTATTGACCCGGAGCTTCGGATGAAATTCTGCGCTATTGTTGATCATGTGACATATGCCAGAAAACTGCGATTAAGGGACGGGTTAAGCTGGCCCCATTGCAAAAGGGCCCAGTAATTTCAGAACCCTTCTCCCGCGTAGCAATTGATCTGATTGGACCGATCCACCCATCGTCCAATGAGGGCCATAGCTAAGTACTCAGTCTGGTTGATTTTGCCACCAGATTCCCCGAGGCTGTACCGCTCAAGAAGATCGACAGCATCTCGTGTGCCGAAGCCCTTATTATCATTTTCTCCCGTGTCGGATTACCAAAGGAAGTATTGTCGAATCGCGGCCGTCAATTTGCATCCCATTTGATAGAGCAGGTGGGCAAATTGCTTATGGTAAAGCCTTTATTTACCACTCCGTTTCACCCTGCCGGAAGTGGTATGTGTGAGAGGCTTAATAGTAATCTCAAGACCTCCTTGCGGAAGGTATGTGCTCAGCAGCCAAGAGAGTGGCATCGTTATCTTTCGGTGCCTCTTTGCTTACAGAGAGATAACACATCGCACATTGGGGTTCGCTCCATCTGAATTGTTATACGGTAGAAACGTACGAGGCCCTTTAAGTATTCTTAAAATCTTTTTACCAACCCGAAATTGTATCAGGAGTCCAATCTTCGTATTTATTCCGTGATCGAACTCAGTCAGAGGTTGAAAGAATGTGCAGAAATAGCATACCAAAATGCAGACATTAACATGGACGAATACAAAACTTATTTCGATTGCAAGTCCAAAGACAAAAGGTTTACACCCGGCGAAGAAGTTTTATTATTACTCCCGACCGACAATAACA
Organism: Ceratothoa steindachneri; assembly: GCA_963969495.1. Lineage (NCBI taxonomy): Eukaryota > Metazoa > Arthropoda > Malacostraca > Isopoda > Cymothoidae > Ceratothoa > Ceratothoa steindachneri. The sequence goes on along the minus strand of OZ018322.1, from coordinate 15,440,640 downwards.
AATTAATAAGCCGATGGAAGGGACCCTATCAAATAATCGAGAAAAGCGGGCCCGTCGATTTATTTGGTTGAAACAACATCCAAAAGGAAGTTTTTCCTATAAACCTCCTTAAGAAGTATCACCGGTGCGCAGAGGGTAACCAAATTGTGGTGATAGACGAAGAATCGCTCGTGGAATCGAGTTACCCCCTGGACCCCCTAAGCGTAGTGCAAATTACTGGCGTAGAGCAAGAAAGTGAATACCCCTTGCTCGTTTTGCCAAAAGTAATGGAATCCTCGTCAAGCGAGCTCTTAAGATAAACGACCAGCTATCGTCTACTCAGAGGAACCAGCTATAATCGCTTTTAAATCGATTCGGCGACATCATTTCGGAAATTCCAAGTTGTGCTACCCAATTTGAACACAACATTCAGCTGACCACCCAAGAAGCTATTAGGTCCAAGCCGTATCCGTTACCTATAGTCGGGATGCTCCCGAGGAGAGGTCCAACACGGACCGCTCCCTCGATGAATGTCTCTTTAAACCGGCGCCTGGCAGATTTGTGTACGGCAGAGGGGGTCTTTTTTGTGGACCTGTACCGCACCTTTTATGGTAGAAATGATCTCTACCAAAAGGATGGAATACATCTTTCCTTTAAAGGAGAGGCCTTTCTGTCGAACATGATCCAGGATGTCGTAGAGAGGACCGGAAGGAGTTCGGGCCCAGAGTGAGGGCGGACGTACGCCAGTACGCCCGTGTAACTCCAGGAACGACCTTCTCAGAGGTCGCAAAAAGGGGTGCCTCGCCAACGAACAAGCCGGGAAACGGAAGAGCGTAGTGAGTCCTACAGTCGCGGACTCACTGAAAGTTCTTCTGTTCAATGCGAGGTCAATCAGGAACAAGTTTCCTGAGCTCCGTGGCCTCGTAGCGACGGAAGAACCCGAAATGGTAGCCATAACAGAATCGTGGATAAAAAACCTCAAACCGAGACTTTGAAGGCGAATTCACGGTTCCTGGCTACCAACTCTTCCACAAAGATAGGCCAGACAGAGAGGGTAGCGGTGTAATGTTGTATGTCAATGATACAATCAAATCTACGAACTCCAACATTATATCCGATCACGAGCTCCTAGGCGTTGACCTAGAGATAGGTCCTGTCAGATACAGGACCCTGGTGCTTCAAAGACCCCCTTCTCAACCCGTTGAGAAGGACAGGGAACTGTACCAGCTGCTGAATGAGCTTGTTCAAGGCAGAGTGTGCATCGTCAAGGCGGTGGATGTGGTTTACTTAGACTTTCAGAAAGCTTTTGATAAGGTACTACACCACCGCCTTCTCCGGAAAGTGCGAGCGCTGGGCATAGACGGAAAAGTAGCCGGCTGGATCGAGAACTGGCTAAGTGGCCGACGGCAACGGGTGGTGGTAAATGGACAGGCTTCTGAGTGGGTGCCCGTTACTAGCGGGGTGCCTCAAGGTTCTGTCCTGGGACCACTGCTATTTATCATCTACGTCAACGACATGGACGGTGACATGGTTGCCAAGATTTCCAAATTTGCCGACGATACCAAGCTTGGTATGAACGTTGCAAAGGATGGAAATACTGCCCGCCTGCAGGAAGATCTTGTGAAGATTGGGGAGTGGTCGGACACGTGGCAAATGCCTTTTAACGTGAACAAATGCAAAGTAATGCATATCGGCCACAGAAACCCCCAATCTCAGTATATCCTTAAGGGCACTGCTCTTGAATCGAGTGACACTGATAAGGACTTGGGTGTAACTATCACTAGCGACCTCAAGTTCTCTAAACAGTGCATCGAGGCAGAGGAGAAAACCCAAAGGATGTTAGGCTACATAAAGCGCCAGTTTGGATACCGTAACAAGGAGATAGTACTTTGTCTGTACAACTCCCTCGTTAGGCCGCACCTGAAGTATGCCGTACAATTTTATAGTCCATCGTTTCGAAAGGACATCGCAAGGTTGGAACGCGTACAAGCTAGGGCAACCAAACTGATTCCCTCTATCCGACATAAAAGTTATGAGGATAGACTAGGGAAATTAGATCTGTTCTCACTGGAAACCCGTAGACTGCGTGGTCAGCTCATCGAAGTTTTCAAAATACTTCGAGGGTTCGACAATGTTCACTACCGGGATATTTTCACACTGAGTGAGAACAGAACGCGCAATCACGGCTTCAAACTTGAACTGAAGCGTTACAACCGCAATATGTGTGGAAATTTCTTCACCTACAGTATCTGCGGTAAGTGTAACGCACTTTCAGTGGAAGTTGTCAACAGTGAATCTGTTGACCAGTTCAAGTCAAGACTAGACAAAGTCTTGAAAAGTGGCCGTTTAGGGACGCAAAACAATTGAGCAGTCATGTGCCTGCTCGATTAATAGTCCAAAGGTACCCTCTTTGAATGGACCGTAAGATCTCCTAGGGTGCTTACTTTCCTTGTTACTCCTTGTATACATTTGAGAGGAGTCTTTAATACCGACGTCGTTAAATTGTTAAATTTAAAAATAATTGAACCCTCATTATCCGACTATTGCCTCCCTGTCGTTATAGTCAAGAAACCCGATAATTCTTATCTGATGTGCATCGACTTTATGGATCTAAATGCTGTTACTGTCTTCGATGCACAGCCGATTCCCCTTATTGATCAAAATCTCCATCTTTTGAGAAAGCAAAGTTTATAACCGAACTGGACTTGTCTAAGGCCTATTACCAGATCCCATTACGGGAAGAGGTTAAAAAGTACACCGCTTTCCCAGCCGAAAAGGGGTGAAAGCAATTTCGTCGGCTCCCATTTTGTCTCGTCACCGCATGCAGCAACTGTAATCAATGATGAGACAAATACTAGATGGGCTATTGCTCAATTTTGTTAACATTTACGTGTCAACAAACGAATGAGACCAGCACCTGACCGCCCTCCAAGAGCTGTTGCAAAGGCTCAGGGAACATAATTTAACAATTGGTCAGAGTAAATGCCACTTTGCATCTAGAAACTTTGGCTTCCACATATGGAATAACAAACTAGCTCCTCAGGAAGAAAATATCTAAACCATCGTCAAAATGCCACTGCTCATGACCAAGAAACAGTTGAGGTTATTCATCCTGAATTTTGCCACCTTTTCCGCTCTCCTGTGCGAACTCCTGAAAAAGAAGGCCCCAGAACAACTCTCGTTGATTCCGCTGCCAATAAACAGTTTCAACCAACTGATAGGTAAATTAGCGTCGGCCCCGATATTACGGGTGCCCAATCCCTCCGAACCATTTGGCATCCGGACGGACGCCAGCAATAATAGTATAGATTGCGTGTTAATCCAGTACGGGTACAATAACGAGAGTTTTCCTATTGCTTACGCCAGTCGGAAGTTGTTACCCTGCGAGAAGAACCATGCTGTGATTAAGCGAGAAGCCCTCGCAGTAATTTGGGGAATTCAAAAATCCAAAATGTTTTATTAGGTAAAGAGCTTATAATAAAGGCAGAACAAAAACCTTTGTCTTATCTCAGAAACATTAAAAATAATAATGGCCGATTAATGCACTGGAGTTGTTCCTTCAAGAATTACAATTCAGAATATTGTATATCAAAGGCTCTGAAAACTGTATGGCTTACAGTTTAAGCTGGAATCTGTTGGATTTCTTCCCTAACGAATCTTGGGCTTACTATTTTTTTAATTTTCGGTATATATGTTCAGTCTGAATTTCTGTTAGGTTAAGGAAACATGTACCCCTTTTGTATTTATCTTTCTGTTAAACTAACTTTAAATTATTATGGAACAGAGGCAGCTGTGCCTCCTTCCCGAAATTAATTGTTAATAATTGTAGTTATTGTAAATTAGTTCTAATCTTTATGACAATGATTGACCCATATATATTTTCCCAGTCCCTATTGGAATTTATTTTGTGTTTTCTTTTTCTTTTTTTAAATTTTGTACCATATATTCTTTTTTCTCTTTTTATTTTATGATGCGAAAATATTATGCACAACCCTTTTTTTAACCCGGGATGTCACTTCTTTCAGAAGTTCCATCTTAAGGGGGGAGGAGATGTCAGAGAGAGAGAGAGAGAGAGAGAGAGAGAGAGAGAGAGAGAGAGAGAGAGAGAGAGAGAGAGAGAGAGAGAGAGAGAGAGAGAGAGAGAGAGAGAGAGAGAGAGAGAGAGAGAGAGAGAGAGAGAGAGAGAGAGAGAGAGAGAGAGAGAGAGAGAGAGAGAGAGACACTCACGCGGACGCAGACCTAGGGGGTATCTCAAAGAGGAGAAGACCTTTAATCGGCGTCTTTGGGTAAACTTCCCCTGGCGAAAAGACGAGCTGAGACGAGCCAAACTGGATTCCGGGAAAATATCAGCGTGAAGGTGCGAAGTTCACGCCCACTGAGCCCCTCCAGATGGAGTGGGACCCGCTTCCGTTGGCCAGCGAAATCGCTTCCGGTGATCCCGTATATAATTCCCAGCACGGGCATGATAAAATCAGTATTAGCCAGAATCAGCCAATGACACGATGCGCAAATTCTCAAGCGACTCCCACACCTCAAGGGCTCGCAGGCAAGAAACATTTATTAAGAATTAACGACAGTCAAGCAACGGGAGGACTCGTCCTTATGCAATAACTAGCTCAGCTCCTTCCGGCGAGAATACTCCCTCGATCCAATCCATCGAGGCTCACTACGGAAATTGTATGACAATTACGTTTTCTCTCTATCAACTTCGAAGAGGCGCGACGCTATTTGACCTCGAAGATTCACCCATGATCCCCTGTTCCCATTTTCTTTCGGTTAGTCGTTTGCACATGCTCGTGGCACGTGCTGAAGCATCAATTTAAATCAATTTTGCTTTCCAATTAGTCTGGTGTTTGTATAGTAGTAAAAATAATTTTGGTTTTCCTTGTTTGATTCCAAGAACAGCATAGACTTTTGACTGAAATCGGTTAAAGGTAGAATAAGCACTCATATATAATTTCGTTGTGACCCACACCAAAAAGGGGCATTCTCCCGCGCGTTTTTTGTCGCCTCATTTCCCCGCATCCAAGGAGCCAATCGAAGGTCACGGAACTCATACCTCACCTACGACACCCTCTGTTACCCTTAATAAATGTTGTGGAATAATTTCACCGATTTAAGCATAACATGAAATGTACCAATCAGCGACGAGCTTAGAGTTGACAGTTTATGTGTACCATGAGAAGCATTCAAACTAGAAGTTTTGCTCGATCCTCAACGAAAGACTAAAAAAATCTCCTCGAAGAAAACAATCTGTATAATAATTACCAGTTCGGAATTAAAAAAAGAAGAGACCATGATGACACTTGTCTTAATAACGAAGAAAATGTCTAAGGAAAAAGCAGAGAAAAAGTATATCGATCAAGCCCTGAGAGATGCAGAAACAGCTTTTAAAATTTATGGGTCAAAGGCATGCAAATGCAATAAAAAAATTTAAATCTCCTGATGAGCAACAATCTGGAGAGAATTCTCAGCAATTACACCACAAACATAAGAGCATATATGGTGATAAATTTTATTTAAAGGACCGGGATTCAAATTGGTAACTGGACTTACACTGTAGGGCGGGTCATACTCAAGAATTTTATGAAACTGGTAATGAGGGGGATTCAAATGATAAATATTGGTGAAAAGAACATACTTTTGGCAGAAAAGTTAAATTCTGATTGATCTAACGTACATCAATATGAAGTTGAAATATTGTTAGTTCTGGGTCATTTACTATATTTTACTGTTATTTTAGTTACCCATAAAAGATCAAATTTACCGTTTCCTATCATCAATACATTTATGTAGTCTGAAACATATTTGTCTAAAAAAATTTCAAAATGTATTAGAGAATCATGAGAAGTAGGAAACCTGTTAAAAATGACCCTTAATTTACTTTGGTCTAACTCCAAAATTGCAAGTAGCCAGTGCTCATTACTCAGGGGAAGGCAATATTACAGTAGTGCTGTCAGTTCTGGTAACTATTGTAACTGGTAACTGTTTATAGAGAATTTACATTTTATTTGAATACTAGTAAAGGCTGTGATTCATTTTAGAATAACATACTTATTTGGTAGAGAATATTTCTTAAACTATGTGCCATCATTTTATTTGCAGATATACCTGCGATTAGTGTGACATTGACGAACATCAAGACAAGATCCAAATCAAGTTCTCATTTGACTAATTTTGTTGGGACTGAGCAAGAACTAATGGTGTCTGAGTTACCAACAATAAGAGATATTTTGAGGTACGGCATCTACCTGAGGGAGCAAAGTGAAGATGACCGGAGAAATTATGAAGTTGACCAGCTGGTAAAAGACATGTATCAGGGTTTGATTAATCAGTGAACCAAAGCTAATTCTCTCTTCAAACTACCTGTTGTAAATCAAAAGGTCACAATAATATCAAGGCTTAAGGAGATGTGGAAGGGGGCAATAAAAGTTTCCTTTGGTAAAAGACAAACTAGATAAGTTATTTGACATATTGACAGGCCTATGTCAAATTTCCAGTTGTGGAGAAGTAGGTTGTAATGGCTGTGAGACTGAAACCCACACTAACTGCTGTTGAAGTAAAGAGGAAAAAATACCTACTAGGGAACTGGCCTTTATTAAAGGACAAAAGGAGTAGGTTGGAAGTAAAGTTACCTTTCAAATTGGAGGTCCTGATATTCCAGAGCATAATAGACAATTAAGAGCTTCAGAAAGGAAAGTAAAAGAAAGGATAGCAGAAAGAAAGAGAAAAAGTAAGGAGGAAAGCGCCATTTTAGCAAGAAAAGCAGCAAAAAAAGAAATCGAGCGTTTTTGGCAGAAGGTGAAGATCTAGAGGCAGAAAATTCTGATGGTGACAACAGTTTGGGTGATGAAGTAACTTTTGAAGCTGTCCAAGAGCCGGAATCTTCCACCAAGAATAGAAAAAATTATGATGAAATTCCAAATATTGCTCTTGCTAGTAAAAGGTATGGTGTCGGATTGAGACCAACTGCAGCTATAGCAACAGCATCTTTAATATATGCTGGATTCATTACTAAGGAAGATACAAGTAGAGTAATTGATAAGAATAAAGTTAAGAGAGCACAAGAAAAGCTAATAACAGTTATTGAACATGTGTTTGAGGAAAATTTAAGGAAGGATGGGGCAATTTCTTGTGTTCTCTTTGATGGAGGAATTGATGTGACAAATTTTATGATGTAGGCAGAGAGAAGTGAAATATTGTTTCCAGCAAAAACAAAAGAGGAGCATTACACTTTCATCAGTCAGCTTGGGAGCAATTACCTCTTCTACTTTGTCCCAGAAAAGGCTACAAAAGAAGAATCACATGCAGAGAAGATCGCTATGGCTATGTTTGGATGGCTGAGGGAAAGGGGTTTGAATAAAAGCTTAATGGCTATTGGAGGAGATTCTAGGAATGTAAACAAAGATGTAAATGCTGTAGTAATGCAAAAAATGGAGCTCCATCCATTTGGGTAGAATGCTTGTTTTGTTGGTCTGTAACCTGCACACTGGGGAACTCCCTCTCCGTCATCTAATTATCAACCTGGATGGCCCAACACTATCTGACAACAGATATTCCGGACCGATAGGAAAGCTCCTTGACTCTGTTGCAGACTTGGATATCAACCCTAATTTCACTCAAATATCTTTAGGTCCTCCTCTTACCAAGATACATCAAGAAGTGATGCAAGATCTTTCCACTGATCAACACTACGGCTATAGATTTGTATCGGCAATCAGAGATGGAATGCTTCCTACAGGGCTTTCTCTATTGTAAATACGTAGGACGAGTAAACTAAAGTCGCTGGCTAACCACAGCTAACAGACTTCTTCGGCTGTGGGTGTCAAAGCATGAGCTCAAAGAAAAAGCCTTTAAGAATCTACGACTGATTGTTGAGTTCATCATTGGTGTATATTAGCCATGCTGGTTTAACGTTAAGTTTAAGTACTCTTGTGCCGAGGGACCTAGGCACATTCTTTATCAACTTTACTGCTTAAGTCTCTGATGAAGGAGGTGTTGGATATTGTTATGCCAACTGTCAAGAGATCAGCTTGATATGCATACAGTGAAGCCATCCTCCAAATCCTCCTATGCTCTGAAGATCAGGCAGAGAGAACTGAAGGGGTGAAAAGAATCCAGACCATCAGGAAGGAGGCGACCCAGATACTCAACTGGGAAACTCTTTTGTAGTGCTTAGAAGGACACCAGGCATCAATTGTGATGTTACTAGGATTGGAGATCTGATCAATTGATCAGAGGATGTCTCTGAGCCACCTCTCACTTGCTCTTTAAGTATTTCTGAATTGAAAAACTTCATTGACTCTCCTATGAAAGTACCTGACTGGCCTTGCCACACACAGAGCATTGAGAGGGTTGTAAGAATGGCGACTGAGGATTCTTTTAAGTATTTCTCACATGAAAAGAGGGATGGAGGAATCAGGGCACAAGAGACAAATAGACGTTTGATGTCCAAGAATGAGTCAAAGCAAGATTTGTGTGCTCGGCTGAAGTTAACCCTAAGAATATGACCCAAAGTGACCCAAACAGCTATATGTGGAGTTTTGCATACACTTTTCTCACTCAATAAACATATAAATTTGAGGTTACTTTGTGTTTGTGTTTCCTTGGATTTAATAAAAAATATGTTACATAAGATCGTGACGAAAGAGAAGTATTTACCTTTATTTAAATGGAAATTAATGTAGGGAGGAGCAATTGTATAACAAAATAAAGTCCTTTTTCAAAATCTACGCCGAAAAATCTATCATTTAAACACCCCACATTAAAGGATTTAATGAAAATATATGGTTTCCCAAAGGTATGACCCGCCCTACTTCCACAGGGTGGCTGCATCAGTCCCACGTTGTGCAGGACCTGCCAACCACGAGAATAACAGATTGTTAAACGTGTAATTCGTAGGTGAGATAAGACAGCTCATTGTCTGCCCTTCTCGCAACGAACGCTTTCAGGCATGGGTGACGACATTAGAAATCAGCAACGTCAGTAACTACGAATGGGATTTGAAAATAAGAACTAACAGAAAAAGTTCAATGTTGTCCCAATCTCCCAAAACTAGGTACCGGGTAATGAAGTAGTCAACCAGCACTACAGATACCATTTTGAAGGAAAAATTATGGGACTAAAAGTAACATCTACTGGCTATAAAAATCCCATAAACGAGAGGAATAAAAAAAAGCATTACTAATGAATAAACCTCTATACAGCCTAAAGGGTTTAAGCATGAAAACCAAAGAGAAAATCTACTTGGCCCTTGAAAGGGAGGTACTCATTTGCTCCGCCCCACCAGTATCTACAAAAAAGCGAAATGAAACCTCCAAAACTAGAACTACAAAGAACTCAACAAAATACCGGAGAAAATAGGTAGGAATATAAACGTTATTCTCACAATACTTGCAGAGATAATTGCCATCGGAGTAGAAACCCTCACAATGCTTAATTTCCAGGCGGAAGACATCAGTTATGAGTTGAGGAAGCACCGTTGTTTATTTAATGAAGCCATAAAAGATGCAACTGACCCAAAATAAGTCAGTTCCAAAAGGAGCATTAAACCAAAAACGAACCAAAACCGACACGGACAATACCCCAATTGAGACCATAATCATCCACCACGACATCCTACTACGATTAATCGATAAAACTAGAATAAACCAGTCGGAAGTGACCTAATCTAAACACTAAACTAAACGTTATAGGTGATGTAAGGGGAAGTAACCAGTAAAAAGTGCCAAAATAAAGAGAGGGAAAACAAGTGTAAATAGTGATAAAAAGCTAGGAGCAGCTTTCGCTCACTGACCATCCTTTAAAAAAAACCGTCTACAACGACTTACATTATAGAATAAAAAAATGAATAAACATAACAAAAAACATAACATACTAGAAACCAAAAACAATCAAAACAAGCTCAGCCATGTAAAATACGCATATCGGCATGAGAGCAACAATAAACACATGAATGAAAGTGGAAATACAGAAGCGAGCTGAGTTTAATCGGCTCTCCTGCGATATGTATGAAGTTGGGTTAACGCGGAATAAAAAAGCAAAGGCAATGAAAAGGAAACGATAAATGGAGGGAGGCGTGGTTCGGATTACACAAAAAATAATAGGTCCACAAAATGGAGTTTTTCCATTGTAACCATATATCCACTAGCAGTACGTAAACTCAGATCAACTTCTATTCTCTTTCTATCTTCTCTAATTTCAAATCTTTTACTCTCCTTCGCAGGCTCCCATCCCCCTTCTCCACCTCGGGAAGTGGGGAGAGGCAAGGAAGTTTTGATCGCGGACTCCTTCCGGTGATGAATGTTTCTCACCTCTCCCCTAATAATAATAAATTTCATGTCATTTCGAAGTAGCTCGGAGCGAGCGAAACGTCATTAAAAATGACATCATACCAGTGAGGGTTTTCTTCCATTATTACATCTCCAACTTAATACTAGCAAAGACGCTAAGGTCCACTTATAGGCTAACCTCTTTCATGCACAAAATGAAGTGAATTGAAATTATATTTATTCTACAAAAACTGATGGTTTTCCAATGATAAAAAACGAGTCTTTTAAGTCTTTTTTCGTACGGAAGATTTCTTCTTCTGGGAACATGTTTTTTTAGCCCTTTTGAACCCTAAAGTATTTATATTTATGAAAGAAATGCAAGAAAATTTGTACGGCGTATTCAAAGAGTGATTTATAGAGTGGAAGAATGATTTAATCAACGTATTATACATAAAAATAAAGATTTTAAGAAATGATCATTTTTTAAACTATTCCTTTTGCAGCGCTATCTATAGGCACTTTCCTCGTGGTCAAGTCTTCTCTATGGTTATAACTGCTAATTTGATCAACCTTGCATCTCTGAGGTTAAAGTACAGTTGTTATTCAACAAATCACTAAGTAATCATATCTAAGCCATATCGCAGTTGTTTTAATATATATATATATATATATATATATATATATATATATATATATATATATATATATATATATATATATATATATATATATATATATATGAGGAATTAAACCACATTCTCCGAAGACAATTTAATTCAGAACAGTTTCGGTGTATCTCACACCCTTTTTCAACTGACACTGGATAGAAAATATAAGAAGAAAATGCATACAACCATAACAGGTCGTGAAATATCCCCTCTTTTATCCCCAATCCCCTACTTGTGGCTAATCTGGGGGGGGGGGGTTAGGCCTAAACATATTGAAGGGCTGACATTTTACTATTTTATTTACTTGCTTTCTTATTACAGGATTAAAGAAAATTGACCCTCAGATAGATTTAAATTAGGAACTGACGATATCAAGCTCGATTCTACGATTCTTCTCTTAACATAGTTAGCCGATTTAAATACCATTTTACTTTCATTGAAATCGATCGTATGATTCTTGTCTCTAACATGGCAAAATATTCCACTGCTTTCTTTGCCCACTCTAATATCTCTTTTGTGTTCGTTCAATCTCTTGTCTAGATTTCTCTCCGTTTCCCCTTTATAAACTTTATGGCAATTGTTGCATGGTATTGCATATACTCCTATGTTATGATGTTCTTTGGGTTTCCTGGCAATCATCAATTGGTTTGAGGAATTGTTATATTTAAAGGCTAGATTAATACCCGCTTTTCCAAATATGTCCTTTAAACTATTTAATTTATTATTAAATGGCAATGTTATACATTTGTTGAAGTCATTAGTGCGGGAAGGCTTATTACCATAGAATGTTTTCCTATCTGCGAAATGGTTAGACGATATGAACCAATCGGGGTAATACAAATTAGAAAAAATGGTCCTGATAATGACAATTTCTTCATCTCAATAGGAAGGATGACATATTTTGTATGCTCTAAGGAAAAGGTTAGAAATTACCGATTTTTTAACAGTATTATCGTGAAGCGAAAAATAATGTATATAGGCATTCGACTGGGTTGGTTTCCTATACACGTCAAGCTTTAATTCATGGTGATCTTTATTAATGAGGACATCTAAAAAGGGTAATCTATTATCATATTCCCATTCATATTTAAATTTGATGGAGACATGCAAATTATTCAAATTATTAAAAAAGGTATCAAAATCATGGCCATTAGGCCATACAGAAAATACATCGTCAATGTACCTTAACCATATAAAGTTAGGGGAAGAAATTGTGGGAAGGAGTTCAGTCTCAAAATATTCCATGAAAAGACATGCCAATATCGGAGATAAACTATTTCCCATGCTAAGGCCAAATATTTGTCTATAAAACTCATTATTTACTCGAAACAATCTGTTTGATAAGTGCGGTGAACTTTTAGGGCATCATGCAGTTTCTGTGATTGAATCAAGTGTTCAGGATAAAATCTTTCATCATAGCAATTATGTGAAGTGGAAACTTAACCGAATTTTTATGAACAGTCTTTGGATTAAAGGTTCAAACCCCAATAAAAATATTCTGAATTTATCATCTCATGTACTGACTGATGATAAAAAATTTGCATTAGGATACGGTTTAAGCTTTTCAATTAAGTCATGCGATGAGTTCTCACTAGACCATTTAGTATCCATAGCCAAATCCTCACATGAGCAAATAAGTGGTGAATTTCTTAGTGGTTGTATGCTTAGTGCCCTAAATTCTGAAAAATCTGACCAAATTGGTTTTCCCAAAAGATTTCAGATTGCGTTAAATAAACTTAAATTTAATAACAACATTGTTATAACCAAATCCAAAAAAACGAATCAGTTAGTCATTTTGGACAAACATAGTTATAATGATAAACTAAATGAACTTCTTAACGATGTGAACACATATGAAAAGCTACAAAGTGACCCGCTCAATAACAAAAAAAGCAATTTCAACAACAAATTGAAGAGAATATTGAAAAGCGCAGATTTAATCAAACAATTCAGGAGTACGAACCCTTCATTTCCCCATATGTATGGGCTCCCAAAAACCCACAAAGAGGGATGTCCCTTACGCCCAATCATTTCCAATAGTAATTCTCCCACTTATAAGCTCTCCAAATGGCTCGCCAAGCATTTATCTCCAGCAGTTGGAAGAATCTCATCGTCACACATTATGAACACTCAAGATTTCGTTGACCGCCTGAACCACCTGCAATTACCGGATATAAAACTTGTGCGCTTTGATGTAAACTCTTTGTTTACCAAAGTTCCGGTTGACCAAACCATGGGCCTTCTGCGGGAAATCATGCCTAGACTTAATTTGGATCTTGCCATTTCTACGAGTAAATTTATCGATTTAGTTGAATTATGTCTCTCTGACAATGTGTTTTGAGTAAATAATTAGTTTTATAGACAAATATTTGGCCTTAGCATGGAAAATAGTTTATCTCCGATATTGGCATGTCTCTTCATGGAATATTTTGAGACTGAACTCCTTCCCACAATTTCTTCCCCTAACTTTATATGGTTAAGGTACATTGACGATGTATTTTCTGTATGGCCTAATGGCCATGATTTTGATACCTTTTTTAATAATTTGAATAATCTGCATGTCTCCATCAAATTTAAATATGAATGGGAATATGATAATAGATTACCCTTTTTAGATGTCCTCATTAATAAAGATCACCATGAATTAAAGCTTGACGTGTATAGGAAACCAACCCAGTCGAATGCCTATATACATTATTTTTCGCTTCACGATAATACTGTTAAAAAATCGGTAATTTCTAACCTTTTCCTTAGAGCATACAAAATATGTCATCCTTCCTATTGAGATGAAGAAATTGTCATTATCAGGACCATTTTTTCTAATTTGTATTACCCCGATTGGTTCATATCGTCTAACCATTTTGCAACTAGGAAAACATTCTATGGTAATAAGCCTTCCCGCACTAATGACTATAAAAAATGTATAACATTGCCATTTAATAATAAATTAAATAGTTTAAAGGACACATTTGGAAAAGCGGGTATTAATCTAGCCTTTAAATATAATAATTCCTTGAACCAATTGATGATTGCCAGGAAACCCAAAGAACATATTAACATAGGAGTATATGCAATACCATGCAGCGATTGCCATACAGTTTATATAGGGGAAACGGGGAGAAATCTAGACAAGAGATTGTATGAACACAAAAGAGATATTAGAGTGGGCAGCGAAAGCAGTGGAATATTTTGCCATGTTAGAGACAAGAATCATACGATCGATTTCAATGGAAATAAAATGTTATTCAAATCGGCTAACTATGTTAAGAAAAGAATCGTAGAAACGAGCTTGATATCGTCAGTTCCTAATTTAAATCTATCTGAGGGTCAATTTTCTTTTAATCCTGTGATAAGAAAGCAAATAAATAAAATAGTAAAATGTCAGCCCTTCAATATGTTTAGGCCTAACCCCCCCCCCAGATTAGCCACAAGTAGGGGATTGGGGATAAAAGAGGGGATATTTCACGACCTGTTATGGTTGTATGCATTTTCTTCTTATATTTTCTATCCAGTGTCAGTTGAAAAAGGGTGTGAGATACACCGAAACTGTTCTGAATTAAATTGTCTTCGGAGAATGTGGTTTAATTCCTCATCTTTTCTTGCGATATTGCATTAATTTTCATCATATATATATATATATATATATATATATATATATATATATATATATATATATATATATATATATATATATATATATATTCTACTTACCACCTAGTGTCCAATTTCCATATCATCAACAAATTGAACAAATATGCAATATAAACCATCGACGATGTCATTTACAAGTACAATAGAGAGTATGAATTCCCAAACTGAACCATAGTAGGCACATTCTGGTATATGAGACCCAATTAATGATCGTCGTTTAACTACTTTTTTTCATTCATCTTTATCAATACTCGATCCATTTCAAAATATATCCTCTAATTCTGTGACCATTCAGTTTTATTGAGAATTTACTGTGGGTAGTAAAACGCAAGACTAAAATCGAGTAAGATTAAGTTAAAGGGCTTTATAGAGTTCCTAGGTGCTTATCATAAAGTGGAAAATTCAATAACAAAAATGTTGGATATATTAAATTAAGGTTTATCTTGAAGTAATCTAAATTTTTGTTCAGCAAAGAATGACTGTTATTATTTTGTAGGAATGATGTTAAGCTGATAGTCTTATACTACACTGGGTTTTTTTTTCTCCCCCTTCAAATTATAGGTGTCACGTTGGCCAATTTAAAATCATTCGAAAAGCTCCGTCATTAAGGGATTTATCTAATATTTTGGGGGCAAGAGGAACGTAATCTTGCACTTTAATATTTTAAGGTGACCAGCTTTATTTTATCTATATGCAGTATCAAGGCAATTTCCTTAATGACTAGTTGTTCTGAACTTGGGGTTCATTAAAATTCATTAGCCATGACTGAAAGGTAAGCGTTTCAAAATTATCTATCCAATATATTCGCCTTGTTTGTTGCATTTTTAAACATCTGATCTGCTTCATTTCGTAATGGACTAATTCTCTCTCGGAGTGGCTTTAAACGTATACAAAAAAAGGAGGGTTTCTTAGGCCGTCTACGAAATCTTTATTCCAAAGTCACGTGTAATCACCCACAGTAGGAAATCATTTGTTCATAATTTTAGTAAATTTACATTTAAATTCCGAGTACATCTTGGTTCAGAAGCCTCTTCCATCACGCAACACTCTGAGTATCACCATCATTCTCTTAATTCTGACTCATTTACCATCTTATCTTCAGCCTTAACTTCTCCCGATTTGAAAATCTTAGAGTCACTCTACATCAATAAAATAAATCCAAACCTAAATAATTACTCCTCCTCAATTAAACTATTCACTATATAACCAACCAACACTTCAATACATTAACTAGCCAAACGACCAACCAAACAAATCTCGTTAGTAGTTTTTAAATTTTTAGTTAGTTGATTTCACATTGGTTTTCGGCTTTTTGTATATATGTTTATAATTTAATATAATAGATTATTTTATTGTTTACTCCAGTTACCTTTAATTTTTGATATTTAAGTCAGTTTATGTTAAAACTTCACTTCTTTCTATTATTTTTCAAAATTACACTGGATAGTATAAATTAATTCTATATATTGTTATTTGTGTTTTACTTTGATCTCAATAATTGTCAATTATATTATTTTTTTAACTTGTCTTCACCCACTTTTCTAGCCATTATATAATACGTTCTTTTAACTGTTATCGTTAATATTCCTTTCCCTTCTCATTAGTGGATACAGTCGCTGAAGATGGTCCTAGTGAAGGTCCGACAAGTCCGGCCAATAAATGATTAGTGTGATCACCTGGGTCTTCATATTCATACTACATATCAGATTCCCAAAGAACAAATCAATTACAAGTATTATATATATATATATATATATATATATATATATATATATATATATATATATATATATATATATATATATATATATATATATGTACCAGGTGTCCCCCCAAAATGTATACACAGTTTAAATAATTGTAAATTAGGTATTTACTTAAATGATTTTCTTTTCTTTGCATAATTAATGATGACAGTCACACTAAACTTTGAAGAAAGGAAGTTCATTCTAAAATGCTACTGGAAATGTGAAAACGCAGTTGAAGTACAATGACAATTTAGGAGGGAGTTTCAAAAAGAACCACCAACGCGCCTTATCATCAGTCGAATTAGAGATAAGTTTGAAGCCGATGGAACTGTTCAGAACGTCCACGAGAAGCGTTTCGGTAGATCACGATCATCGTCATCCCCTACAAAGTTAAAAAGAATGTTGGAAACGTATCACCGAAGTCCAAGAAAATCTTTGCGGCAAACCAGTCGTGAGGTAAGCATTTCAAAATCGTCTATCCATCGCATTATGAAGCGTTTTCAATGGAAAAGTTACATTCCAAGATTAGTCCATGATCTTAATGACGATGATCCAGACCGAAGAGTACAGTATTACGAGTGGTACTTGGATCGATGTGTCGAAAATGCACACTTTCAAACAAAGATTGTGTGAAGTGATGAGGCCACATTCAAATTAAATGGTTCAATTAACTGCCACAATTGTACCTACTGGGGATCTGAGAATCCGCATGTTATGGTCGAAAACCATGTTAATTTACCAGGAATCAGAGTGTGGTTTGGCGTATCATCAAGAGGATTAATTCGACCATTCGTTTTTGATGCTCCTGTGAGTGGTCCCGTTTACTTGAACTTGCTGCAACAATCTGTCATGCCAAGTATTAGGGATAACTTTGAAGATGAGGAGTTGTATTTTCAGCATCATGATGTCACTACCATCACGATGTCAGATCCTTCCTTCATGAAAACTTGCCAAACAAGTGAATTAGACGGAGGGGTTTCGTTGAATACACTCCGCGTTCACCAGACCTCAAACCAATAGACTTTTTTATGGGGATACCTAAAAGACAAAGTCTACGCTCTAAAACCTGCAACACTCACTGAATTGAACGCAGCCATTAAATGTGAATGCACGCAAATACCAAACGAATTGTTTCGTGTGTTTGCGATTCCATTGCTTCGCGTTGTCAGCAGTGTCTGGATCAGAACGGACGTAAGTTTGAGAACAGGCGTTGAATAAAACAATAAAATAATGTTTGTAGATTCTATTAAATTTTGAAAATGAAATGTATTTTAATAAACACCTACTTTACAATTATTTAAAGTGTGTGTACATTTTTGGGGGACACCCGGTATATATATATATATATATATATATATATATATATATATATATATATATATATATATATATATATATTATTCGTATATCTAGGCAGAAGATTCTCTTCGTGACATATTTTATTGAAGGCGACTGCGAATTCAGCATTAATAATTTCCTTTTCGAGTCTTTCGATTTCTCTAATATTCCGCTTTTGGTCGTTGGTTAACCCGTGTATAAGCTCGCCAAAATTCATTACAAAAGCACTAAAGAACGAGGGAAGTAAAATAATTCACTGGATAAAACGAAACATTTATTGGCCTAACGCGTTTCGATACACTCCTGTATCATTATCAAAGGAAGGTAGAAATAATATAAGGAAATAAAAACATGGCTATATATATCGGGGTTTGAAGGTTAAAAATTATACGAACATATTTATATGGAATGGAAATTCTTAAAAACAAAGGATTAAGACGGCTTAAAGAGGCTAGTTAAAAATGGGCACAAAATTAAGATAGGCGGGGATTATTACTTGGCGCACGAGGACGCGAGTAAGGCAGGGTGAACTGTATGTTTGTTTGTGTATTTAATTTTGGCTGTTTTTCTTTTATATAGAGAGCTTCTAATATGAGTAATTGTTGGCGATTTGGAGCATATGCAAGAATTTCGGTGTTATCTTCGAGTGACTTCCTGTCCCATTGTCTTCCATGTTTTTCAAATGTATGTGTTTTGGGTGCACCGTTGTTTAAATAGTAGCTCATTCTTCGTGTTAATTTTGTTTCTGTCATTCAGATATATGAATGAGGTAGGAGTTCACAGTCTCACATTTTGAAAGTGTATTCATATATTAAATGATTTCTTTGTTTAGGTGTTAAGGTGGGTGTGTGGTTGTTTTTTAGTATAAGGTTGGATGTCCGTTTATTATTATAATAGATTGTGAGTGATACGTTGTTTTCGTTTTGGGTAGGTTTCACTCCCCTGTTTATGATTTCCTTGATTACTCTTTCGTCCATTTCGTTCACTGTACTCATAATATTCTTGTAAAATAGTTTAAGAGTATTTCCTTTTCCTTCCTGATTGGTGCTGACTGTTGGTGACGTGTACCATTTTCCATCTTCTTCCGTATAGATGTTTGTAAATCCATTATTTACGAGTACTTGTGTAGCCCTCTCGAGCTCTTCGTGTGTATCTTTCCATGTGGAGCAGTGGGTGAAAGCGCGGTTGATATATGTATTAATTTCACTTCTTTTATAACGGTTGGTACATTCGCTTTTAGCGTTCATACAAAGGCCTGGATTTGTCTTTTTCACGTGAACTTTGGTAGTTATTTTGCCGTCGTGCTTAATGGTTAAGGTGTCTAAGAACGGGAGTTTGTTATCTTGGCTATTTTCTACGCTATAGTTAAGTGAGGAGAAGTTCTTGAGTTCTCTTAATAATTCCTGGATTTCTTCATCGGTTTGTATATTTATATATATGTTGTCTATATATCTGCAGTAAATATGTGGTTTTGGCAGATTTACAAAAACTCGTTCTTCCACGCTTTCCATGTAAAGGTTTGCGAAGAGTACTCCGAGGGGAAACCCATTGCAATCCCGTCGGTTTGCACGTATAGGTCGCCTCTAGGTCCATAAAAGGCGGCTTCCGTAGTGCAGAGCATGAGAAGGTCTCTTAAGTCGTCTCTTGGTATGCTAAGAGGGGCTATCACTTTGGTTATATACTCCTTCTATGATTAGGTCTATAGTTTCAGAAACAGGAATTTCTCGAACATCATTGCAACGCATCCTAACAAAAGAATTGAGACTTCATCAATACAAAATTCAAATAAGTCAACAATTAAATATTGCAGACTATCAAAGAAGAATAAACTTTGCACGCGCATTTTTGGGACTAACAAATGATCCGACTTTTACCTCGCACCTAATCATGTCCGATGAAGCCCATTTTCACATTACTAGATACGTTAATAAACAAAATTGCAGATTATGGTGTGCTGAAAACCCCATGATAATTCACGAGCAGCCTCTTCATGCATAGAAAGTTTCGGTCTGGTGCGGCATAACCAGTTCGAGAATCATTGGTCCCTACTTCTTCGAGGATGCTGACAGAAAAACAGTGACATTAAAAGGGGACACTTACAGAGAAATGATACGAGATTATTTATTGCCAGAACTGAAAGATTTGGATATGCACGATATGAAGTTTCAACAAGATGGGGCGACACCACACAGCGAGAGAAACCATGGCAACACTAAGAGCAGCCTTCCCTGGTCGGTTAATTTTACGTTTAGGTGACGTCTCTTGGCCATCACGATTACTTGGTTTTACCCCTCCAGATTTTTTTCTCTGGGGATACCTTAAAGAAAAGGTATAGGTAAATAAACCTAATAATATTCAAGAATTGAATCAAAACATCATTGAGAAATCGACAAAATCACTCCTGATGTTTTGGAAAATGTCATGGAAAATATGGTGCAAAGAATCCGCCTTTGTTTTAACAATAATGGAGAACATTTGAAGGATATTATACGAGTATTTAAATAATAAATATCCAAGATCTTTCATTTTATATATCACCCACTTTTATAACTTAATTAGTTTGTGTATTATTAATTTTTAAAAATGTGTAGTAACTTTTGGGCCATTCGTTATATATATATATAAATATATATATATATATATATATATATATATGGCTACTCGTTGTTCTCTTCTAAAATGTCGATTGGTCAGTGGGGGGGGACGGGGGGAAAGTCTTCCCATGTGTTCAGCTTTTCAAACCATAGAAGATTTAAAATTCCGGAATGCTGACATTACATAAAACATCTCGAGTCATAGACTGATGACAAGTTTCAAAGAGCGTAATTAAATGAAGTTTTTGACGAGTAAGAGAGAGAAGTGCGGTTATCTATTTGATTTCTAAGGCCACACACTTTAAAACCCATGTATCAAAACTTACTATTTTAAGAATGTGTTATCAGCTAAGATGGTACTAAATAATTCCCCTGTCCTAAGAAAATCTCCCCCAGATCTTTTCTGTCCCTTGACAATCTTTCTGGATCGTTCCCTACAAGTAGTGACGTTACCTAGTAAAAGTGGCTTGTATCTTAGCTCATCCACATGGAGTTTGTGAAAACTATTCAACTGAGTACTCAATAGCTAAAATTGTTTAAATTGCTATGCAATATAAAATCTTTGAAATATAACTGTTTTTCTAATATTTTTTTGTAAGAAAATCACGGGAAGAAAACTTTGTAGTTTAAAAAGTAAACAAAAAAGAGAAGAAAATTATTCAAAGTAAACAATCATATATGTTTATGTGATAAGGGGTAAGGCAATAACTAGTAGTAGTAGTAGCGGTTTGCAAACTTGCCTTAATCCAGGTGGATCTCGACCGGATAATGAAAGGGATATAAAGGCCAGTATGACAATAGCTGGTGAGCCCGAGGGCACCAGAGATCGGTTCTCTTTGGGGAGAGGTGCCAGGAAGTAATATGTTTTGACACCAAACAGCGTTCTAGGGCAACCTTCTCCGCCCTGGGGCAAATGGACCTGTTCCGCATCAGAGGTATGTGGATATAGATACCCATCGGCAGGATTCCTTGGAACAGACAACAGCAAGTAAAAAATATAATAGTATTTTAACAATGATATTTCTCATATATTTATTTTAAATATTGTAGATTTATATATTCTGTTTTTCCAAATAATTATTTATATTTTATTAATTCCTGTACCTGTATATACAATAGAGCTAGATGCCAAAGAATTCAGGTAGAATTCTTTCGGGCTCACATATGTTGTAGTGCTTCGTGGTTTGGATATGATAGTAAAATCCACCTGCCCAATGAAATATACACCTGTGTGAATAATGGATAGAAAAGGTAGAATGGAGGCTTATTGGTTGACTAGTACTAATCGAGTCTACCTTACCATCATAGCCATTTATCATCTGTGATCAAATGGGTCTTTGTTTGTTCACAAGAAAATCTCTCGCTCCTCAAATCTTGACAGGGCCGATATATTCATGCCATTCCTTTGCCCAACAAAGAATCAGGAAGGGAGATTTATCTTTCCGTGTGTAATTTATTCTTGTGCGAAATTTATTCATTCATAAAGGACAAGTCAGGGGATGGGAATGGACGAATGGTGCTAATCCATAATCACACGTTTGAGAGATGATTCATTTTGTTCGATGGACAGGTCGATTCCGGTCTTCACATCTATGAAAGCAAGAGCCCTAACAATATAAATGAGGGAATTTGCGACGCGTGCCCCAAAGAGACAAAATCCTTTGTCAATGTTATTATTATTTTCTTTTTTGGTTCTTTTATGGATCTACGAGTAATGGATTTTTGTAATTCCTCAAAGAGACTCGTTCTTCTCCAAATGGATTTGTCATTTCATCGCTACTCTGCTGATATATTGGCGAAATCGAGGAGAACATTGATCAGAATAATCGCACACACAAACACACACACGCAAACCCACATACAAACACACACACACACATATATATATATATATATATATATATATATATATATATATATATATATATATATATATATATATATATATATATATGATGCGATGTGTAATTTGTCGTTTAACTTCAACATAAAAGAAAAAAAATACAGAGTTCATTTATATAGATATAACCAAACCTAAATGGTTATGACTCGAGAAATTGCTGTAATATTCATTTTTGGCGATGGAATCGCCGTCGGCCTCAACCAATGCCTCAAGGCGGCATCAGAACCTGTTTAACTGGAAGAAAACTGTGGTGATCCCAGACCAAAGTTCCACCTTGGTTGCAAACGGGGACTTGTTGGCCTCTCTTTCAACCACGCCCCACATAAAATAGTGCAGGGGGTTACAGGTTGGATAGTTCGGAGGCAAGAGATTTGGATAATGTGGTCAAGTAAATTGCTTGAGAGACAACAAATTTGGAAAATTATAGCAGATGTTGCGCTTAGTGGAGAGCACCAACCGCACCATCTATTATAATTTTCTAAATTTGTCAAAAAAAGTTTGGCAGAGATAGCCAAAGAAATTATGTTAAATTTCCCGTTTTCTCTTAAAACAACGAGAGATGTAAAGTATAAGGTATCTGTTTTGAATGGACTTTTTTGGGTCCGCTAGAAACGGGGGACTGAAACTAGATCTTCCTTGGTAGTGTATAGGGCGTCCGCCAGGGTGCGATAGGATGCGGGTGGTATCATTCTGTGCTCTCCACCACTAACCACACCATATGTTATAATTTTACAAATATATATATATATATATATATATATATATATATATATATATATATATATATATATATATATATATATATATATATATATATATATATTAGTGTAGTCGGATAACAGTATTTCTTGAATGCAAATTTTGTTGAAGACGAAGAGAAAGTTGCCAAAGGGAATTAATTAAGGCAAAATACACAATGGTCTTCAACAAAATTTGCATATATATATATATATATATATATATATATATATAATACAAGAGAAAGAAGAATTGGACGCGAATGAGCAAATGAGACAAAAAACCGGAGTTTTTTTACAGGCAAGAGAAAGGGACATTAGAAGAATCCAGAATCAAAGGGAGCAGAGGGCAGCACAGTGAAGGCGATCCTTTACCGAGAAGACAGAAATAACGCCAGGAGAAAAAAGTTTTTGAAAATTCCTGGCCAGGACTCGAACCCGAGTCTGCTTAGGAAGATACTGGGTTTGATGGGGTAATACTTTGGGCGAAATATACTTAATGTGCCTGGTAGCTTAGCAGTGAAGCATCCAACCGGCAATCAGCAGACCCGGGTTCGAGTCCCGGCCAGGATTTTTCAAACACTTTTTCCCCTGGCGTTATTTCTGTCTTCTCGGTAAAGGATCGCCTTCATTGTACCGCCCTCTGCTCCCTTTGATTCTGGATTCTTTTAATGTCCCTTTCTCTTGCCTGTAAAAAAACTCCTGTTTCTTGTCTCATTTGCTCATTCACGTCCAACTCTTATTCCTCTCGTACTATATGTATTTATAGTCAGCTACACCAGGCATCTGCATCTTTTTTTCTGTCTTAAAATCTATTTGAAAGGCAGAAAATAAAAATGGCGTAGCCTTGTGGTGGTTGCATTATCACCCGCAGAACCTGTAGTTACTCTTTCTTTATATATATATATATATATCATCACTAACTATAATTTAAGAAGATGATATTTAATTTCATCTTAGTTTGGTTAGGACTTATGTTTTATGTATCAAAGTTATTTCTAATATTTATTTTATTATGTGAAAAAACAAAATGGTGAAGTCCAGAAATAAATATAAGTATCGAAATTTTGTGAATTTATTAAAACCCAAATAATTACAAATGGTGAAGTTCAGAATATTTATTTTTATATATCTTCTATAACTCTATATTTTAGCAACGTGATATTTTGAAAGCGGGGAAATTTATTTTAGAGTTCCTCACTAAAATTATTATAATTGGCGAAGTTCAGTAAATGTTTAAAAGTTTAACCATGGCTGCTTTTTATTAGATATTAAATTTTAATCTTAGTAGCGAAGCGCAAGCTTCTCCCGTAGGGGGGAGTGGCGAACCCATTGCCTGGTAATTTAATTAAAAAGATACAAACTACTGGCTCGATAAATCGAAATAAAGGTAGTGGTGGTAATAATAACACTGCTACGACAGAGAATAAAATGATTTAAGTAGAAAAACGTGTTTTATCTCAGAAGGAAAACCCCAAAACTCATCTATCCCAAAGAAAGATCTTCATTGAATTAGGTATTTCCCGTTCTTCTGTGCAACGGATTTTAAAATGACAAAAATTTAAAGCTTATAAAAGAATGCGCATTTCCTGTCGTGATATTAATGTAAGACAACGTAGAAAAACACGTTGTTAGTTGCTCTACGATCGCTATTCATCTCAAGATACAAAAAAATTTTATGTTTACCGACGAAAAAGATTTCACCATGAAAGTTGCAAAATTTAGTCAATAACAGGGTTTTTTGTTCACAGAAAACAACTCCCATCCCCCCTTTACATGGATCTTTGAGATGTAGCAAAAAGCAATGGTAAAACGAGGATCCATTTTATCGATACCCGAAAATCCAGGGTTAATTGAGAAAATTACATCGAATTACTATCTATCGGCCTTCTTCCTGATTGCTATCAGCTATATCTTAAATGAGATTTATTTTTTCATCAAGATGGTGCGCCCTCTCATATAGGCAAAACAACCCATAAATCTTTAGAAGAAAATTTTCCTTATTTTATTAAAAAGGATGAATGGCCTCCTCAATCAATCGCTGACTGTAATCCTATGGACCTTTACATATGGAATTAACTTCAAGAAAAAGGTTACAGCAATAGAAAAAATAATTTAATGAATCTGGGATAAAACATGGCTATCTGATATCAGAAAATGTATTTTTTCCTTTAAAATGCGATTAAGGGCTTTATGTGACCAAGAAGGTGGACAAATTGAATATTTATTTAGATAAAGATATATTGATTTTGATGTTTTTTTTAACTTTATCCTCTGTCGCGAGGACTCATCAAGCAAATTTATGAGTGACTATATTATTTTAATTGTAGCAATAGTATTATTGTTATTGAAATTTCAGTAATAATAAAAAAATATATATGTTTGTTGTATACGAATTTTAATTTATATTCCACTCAATGCAGTAAATATATATATATATATATATATATATATATATATATATATATATATATATATATATATGAATAACGTTACAGCCACGAGGAAAATGAAACAACGGAGAACTGCGAGGCCTTTCGAATAATGGTCCTTTACTGAGCAGACCATTAGTCGAAAGGCCTCGCAGTTCTCCGTTGTTTCATTTTCCTCGTGGCTGTAAAGTTATTCATAAATTCCTCACGTTCCTTATTTTCGTGATTCAGTTATACATATATATATATATATATATATATATATATATATATATATATATATATATATATATATATATATATATATATATATATCACTGTTTCTAAAATCCGACTTATCTGATAGCATTAAATTTTGACCTCATAGAGAACGTGCTTTCGATAAATCCTGGGTGTCTTATTTTTCTTACCATTGAGTTTGAAAATGTCGAATAGACGAAAGTACTTACTCCAATCTGCTTTTCATTCAGTTTCATTCCGTGGTACATATTCGTATTTATAGTTATCACGGGCTAACTTTCGAGATATTTACCATATATATATATATATATATATATATATATATATATATATATATATATATATATATATAGTGTCATAGTGTTACCGGTAAATCAATACAAATTTTACATGGGAAAAGAAAACAAATAGAACGATATATACTTGCGAAATCATTCGAAATGGCCATCATCTGCCTTCAAGACCTTCTACTGGTTACATGATCTTGTTAGGGAGTCCTTTTCAATGGATGATATTATCTCCACCATGGGGGCTCTCACAGATTCTAAAGTGGTGTAAACAGCATTGTTGATATCTTTCTCAACAACGCCCTACACGAAATAATATATCAGTTGCAGCTAGAGTTGAAAAAAAACATGAAAAAAGGCGTTTTTTTTCAAAATATTATCAAAATAACATATTTTTATATACTATTTTGAAGTAAATGAAAAGCATTAATCATTTACTAGATAAATAATACCATATTTTTATATTTATAAGTATCTTTAGCTCTATCAGAGTTGTAAAAAGCATTTTAAACGATATCTATATAAAGATTAGTATGACTAAACTGCCAACTCACCAATTCCTCAGGAAAAAATTTCCCCAATGACCAAATTTAATGGAATCTTGTATAGAGGAATATTAAATGCCAGTAGCCTCCTTTTGTCTTTACACTACTTAATAGTTATTACTGACACATTACAAACAATTTTTGATCTATGATTAAAAATTTTTCTGGCTCTCTCTAATTTGAAAGTTAAGGATTTCGAATATGTAATAAAATGTAATACAACTAGAAACTACTTATCCAAAATTTGGATCTAATTTTTAAATTAGTTGGAGCTCTTTAGGATGATAAATAAACTCATTAATTAAATTCAATGTATATATATTATTTAAACAATTAGTAAACTGTTATTATAATTCTTATTATTCCTTTGACTAGACTTAAAGGAAGAGTAGGTATGCAATAAGATAACACCCTTTATCTATATAAATGAATTAATTGCAGTTTACTAACAAGAAAGAAATCCTCCAATAAGAATGGGATGAACTAAAGATATTTTGTAGGTAATATAATAAAGGTAATATAACACTTGTCTGTTGATTCTTAATAATATGCAATATAATTTAATTTCTAAACTAATTATTTTAAAGGATCTTTTAGAACACACTGTGAAAGATAACTATCCATTTAAACATTGAAACAAATATAAACATATAATAATCATATAACATAAAAATAAGCTGTTATACCTTTCCTTTCACTACAGTCTACTCTCATTGTTTGAACCTATCTATTTTGAAAGATATTTGCAAGCATATTTAATAATTTTGAAAAAAATATATGTTTATATATTTGAAAAAACTATGTATATACTTATTACTTATATTATAGAATAAAAAAAATAGAATATCACAAGTTTTTTTCTACTAAAGTCGATGGTCTACATTAGAAAATTGACAGTAACTCATTTGAAAGATCTTTGTGAGCACATAATAAAATTATAAACGATACCTATATATATATATATATATATATATATATATATATATATATATATATATATATATATATATATATATATATATATATATATATGTTATCATAAGATTAAGTTTAACCACTAGAACTAAATTAAATGCATTATCCTAAAATAATATCTGTGGACTGTGACTAGCAATATTTTCCTTTGGCAAACAAAGTTAATATAAGTACATAGAGTTATTCTAAATCTGTTGAGTGACAAAGTTAAGACTAAGTACTGATTCTCTAACTTGAGCTACCATCTAATTCAGAGATATTCTCATCGCTACTGTCATGTAGGCTACATGAATCTGATAAATCATTTGAGGATAATTCAACCATTTAATCATCATCTGCTGTTAGAATGGAACTTAAATTTAAATCCGTTTGATTCTCAATTTGATTAATACTGAAACCACTAAAGGATCGTTGTGGTTGTAGAGATTCTGACATTATCTCTTCATTTTCTACATTTTATCTTTCTTCAAGATCGGCTTGCTTAGAGGATCCTCCACTAATGTTGTTAGAAAATTTGTAGTTATGTGAAATAAACACTAATTTTTCAACTCTAACATTTGTAGACGATTGCGTCGTGTGGGATGAATCCAGGCTTGTTTGCTGAAACTTCTTGCTACTGCTGCACTTGTTGGTGAGGTTTCATTTTGTTCAAAGGTGTCTATAGAAATGGTTTTAAAAAGTAGCCTCTTTAAGCCTATATTCAGCTAGATTACATGAAATTGAAGCTTCTTCGATGGTTGGGTCACTCTCAGCTGCCTTAAAAATAATTTCTGTTGCATCCACCTACAGAATTATATATAATTATGCTTTAAAGGGAAAATTGTGAGCATGGAAGTTTTTAACACTGTTTTTTCAAAATAAAATAGCCTATATGATCAATAACTTAAAATTACATCAATTAATTTTATTTTGTCTATTAGTTTTTTTAAGTGGAAATGTGCTAAAAACAAAAAATGATATTTTTGTAGGGTGGTTTTGGTATTTAAAAATCAGAAAACCTTATTCCTTCATAAAAAAATGAATGCATATTAATGAATAAAAAACCTTTGATAACAATCAAATTATAGGAAGGTATTAAATTTAGTATATAGGTACTCACTTTTTCACTTTCAGTGATGTGACAGCCTTTGTAGCGTGGGTCGAGTAAGTTAGCTGCAAAATGAACTGATTTCAGAACAAAATTCTTCTCTTATCAAAAGCTGTAATCAATTCTTTTTCCATTTGTTCTGAAACAGCCGTTTCAAGAGAAATTTTTGCGACAGTTTCTTTGAGATCGAAAAAGATTTTTGGTCCTATAGATAGTTCAACTATATCTCCTTCGCACAACAATATTGCATCCTTTATTGGGCACAGTGACTTTAAAAGCATTTCTACTTTATCCACCAAAGAGTTGGATTAAATTAAGGACCTCAGATTATTGGTATCAATCAAGTGAGCTGCTTCCTCAGCCACTAAGAGTCTTTTGAGAGCTGCTTTATTCTAAATTATGCTTTCTAAGCTAGTAACATCCTAAGTTCACCTGAAGATAAATATAAATTAAAATATTTTGGGGGTTTAAATTATAATGCATAATCATAAATCATGATCATTCTTGACCATAATAAATTAACAATATTTTGCTCTTTCAACAATTTTTTAAAGTTTGAAAATAACTACTAAGAAAATATATTTGTCTTTATTATCACTTATTTCAGTTAAAAGCTAAATATGATTTATCAACTATAACATTGACAATATCTGTATGGTTTAGCTTACCTGGTTGTTACTGGCAGTTTTAGGGAAACTTTATTATTATTTTCTTCTTTGAGATACGCACATAGCCTATGAGACTGTTTAATTGTTTTTGCAATTGGTATTGCTGTCTTGAGGGTTTTAACGAGTGTCTCATTTTCTTTGACATCAGAAAATAGTAAGTGCAAAGTATGAGCTAAGCACCCATATGCATGAATGTTACCGAATTTTAACTTTTTCCCATGCAGATCTCATGTTTGAAGCATTATCTGTTACTAAAGCTGCTACTTTGGTTGAACCTATATCCTCTATCACCTCGAAAATTAACTGGCTTATGTATTCACCTGTATGTCGTTCTGTTCCTGTATAGAAAGTACGATAAATATTCTATATTTTCAATCAAGCTAAAGTCCACTTTGGAATACCTATAGTCAGAATTTCACAAATCCTAATTATTTGAAAAAATGTATTGCCTTTTAATTAATTGGAGGAGAAAAACGTTTTCATTATATCAAATAGCATATGTCCGAACTTCAAAAGAATGATCATGCTTATGTTATGCCTAGGCAGTAGGCAACCTATCACACAATGGAAAGAATGTTCTCATTCTTAGATATCAAAGAGTTAATTTGTAAAAAGTAATAAAACTTTTAAATTTTGTTTATTTTTAAGTGAAAGTACTTACCAGTTTCAATTCCTTTCCAAAATATGGGCTTTGGAGTTGTAACAATGAAATTGATTATACCCTTCATTTCTCTTATAAAATAGAGCCATAATTAAACTAATTTGTCATAATATATCAGAATCTATTTAAAAAATTAAATCAAAATTAATTAGAGAAATGTTTCTTTTAAATACATACCTTACATTGCTCCATCCATCGCAAATCAAGCCAACACTTGATTTGGAACTGATGATCTCTCTTATATCAGATGCATATTCATTATATTGGTCATCTTGTTAGAAATTTTGTTACAGGTTCGAAGTTTAAACTTTGGTCTTAACATTTTGAAGAGTTTTACCCACTCTGGATGCTCAGTCATCCTGAGTGAACATCCACTAACATATACTGCTTTTGAAAGTTGTTTTTCACACTTTTCCTGTAATTGAATTTAAATATTTATCAACTAAAAAAACTGAATAGTTAGGTATATAATATATTCAATAGCGAAAATAGTGTTATTTGCATTTTTAAGTTCAGTATGGTTTACTTTACTGAAATAATTTTTTATTTTGTATTTAATTGAGTTTTTTTATTAAATATATTCAGGTTATTTCAAGAAGGAGTTGTGAAATTGAAATATTACTTTTAATTATATGGTTACCTAAATTTTAGATACTTACATTATCATTATCATTCATTTGATCCATGAAAGCACGGAATTTTTTTTATTGAGGTGCCAATTTTTTCAAGACCAGATTCCTTGATGTCTTTGCACAAGGGGTTGAGGAACAACTTGGCTTTAGAAAAATTGGGGCAATCCTTTGTGGGCTTCTATTATGTTCTTCAAAGGTATCAGTTTCAAATGATACATTAGAATGTGAATCAAGTGAAGCACTTGCGTTATCTTCCACACTAATAGATTCAACATAGCCACCAGTATCAGACAATTTTCCACTTGGTAAATATTTTATCTTCACTGATTCATGGCACTTTTTGCATTCCTTGATAGGGTTTATCATTCGTCAGTCATTTTTGGGTACTTCTTTAAAACAAAAAATACACTTTGCTCTTGGACCTTTAAATTTACTGGTCATCGAGTCCTTAAATAGCTTATTTATTTTAGATTTTTTGCGTCCTGAGCCTTGAACTTTACCCATATTGAATAAAATTAATACCTATATCTGATAGGAAAATTATTAAAAATTAAATGCAACAATAAACGGTACACTATTAGCTTGGGTAGGTCTTTGTCAAAAAATATCTGTTTTTGAGGTAAAAACACTATTTAATCTAATTAAACCTAATCTAACATTTCCTTGATAATTTTAAAGTTGAACCATTAATTATTACCTTATTTGTCATTCTTTTAATTTGAATGGGTCCTTAAAAAAAAAAAGAAAGGAATTCTAATAAAATAATTTTATAATCAACGATTTAACTTTAAAATCATCAAGAATAGGTTAGTTAAAGATAGGTTAGGTTAGATTAGTTTAGGTTTGGATAGATTTAAATAGTTTTTTTGCTTAAAGACATACATGTTTTGACGAGGACCTACCCAAGCTAATAGTGTATCCAATAGAATTATACCCTCAGTTAAATGAAACCTTCCAAATTAAGTACCTATATGGTATACATAAATATACGTAAACATACAAAAGGAAAAAAATTGGGTAAAAAAAATCAATATTTGCTTATTTTGATCCCATTAGCAAAAAAAAAAAAAAATCATTTCTTGTGTTTACATTCTTTTATTTCCTTAATCTTAAATTGTTGACTATAATTGCATAATACTCATGGATTTATGAGAAAAATAAAAACTTTCGGGGAAAATATATTGAATTTTTAAAAAAGAAATATATATATATATATATATATATATATATATATATATATATATATATATATATCTTGCCACTAAGGGGCCAAGCAACATTCTTATATTATTAAAAATGAACAGAATAAAGAAAATAAAATGCTGAAAGAAAGATAAAATACATTGGGAAAAATATTAATTTAACTAAGTTTGTGATGTACATCATCTGCTAAAATTATTTATGTCAAATTTTATGCTGCATTTCGTTCAGAGATGACAATTTAAAATATTATTGTTTGATGTCATTTACCAATAAAATGAATTAAGTTTAGTGAAATCTCTTACTTTATTGCTGTATTTAAATCGTGCTGTCGAAACATTTTGAAAAGTATTTTTTTCAAACCAGAGATGCCAAATTTATCCAAATTGTTATTTTTCCCAGCTAATTAACTATATTTATTTATTTAATTTTTACTCATGGATATCAGAATAATATTTGCATTAACATTGAGCTATTTTTATTTTTATCCCTATAATTAATTGTCTGTGTCATGAAAAATTTGATTAATTGGCAACACAGGAAATTCTAGCAGCAAGTAATCGCCCCCAAAGTGATCGAAAAGGCGTTTTCATAGACGTGACGACCATATCTTCTAATAGCAGCTGGAAGATATCGTCGATGGTGGCGGCAAAAAGTGTGCGTTGAGTTAATTTTCCTGCAAGACGCCACTCCCGGTTACTCGGAATCGCTGATTTGGTAAGGATTCAGAAAGAAAAATATGAGCTGGACATTACTTCGCCTCCTTAGATTGTCTCCATGATAAAATATCGCTACGCACAAATTCGCGTTTTCAGATAAAAAAAATACAAGAGCGGAATAATGCCTGCGAATGAGTCTCTAAAATGACACTTTCCATGTGCAGAAGAGAATCTGAAGTGTACTTGAAGCCGTACTGTGGCGGCTGTTTGGGCAGGTAAGGAAAGCAGTTCTTCAAGTGTTAAAAGCAGCACGGTTGTTCATGGTGCACTTAACGGAAAAGAAAATGAGACCTCGCAAAAAAGTATTGATAAAGAATGAAAGAGTCATGTGAACAAGGAAATATTTCCGGGTCGCTGTCTGGAATGCTTGTCTGGGCCGGGAATGCTTGTCAATCTTCTTAGAGGGTGAAAGCTGTAGCTGAGCTCATTAATTTGAAATGCTAGGGTCGGATGCATTTAATACACTGTAGAACAGGTAATTGAAGGAGTAAATTTGACTTGGCATACGAGGCGAATAAAGCAATAAATCGTTCACGTTTTAAGGATCTAGTTTGAAAAAAAAGTTCTATCACAGATAGAAGATAGTGGTCTGAAAACATGCAGACCGCTACCTTGGGTTAGTCAATATCTTAAATATTGTTAATTTCAACCAACTTGGTCATTTGCGGAGTGGCTGTGGAGAGATGTGCGAGATAGATTCTTCTCAAAGTTTAAAAAGGACGGGTAAAGTAATTTCATGGCGTGAAGTATTTTTAACAAATGGATCACTTGCGGAGTGACTTTGGAGGTTGTGCACCAGAGATGATTCTCAAAGGTTAAAAATGATGGGTAAAAGAATTTCATGCCCTGATTCATTTATTTCTGCAACGTTAAATCTGCAAAAAAAGACTTTTATATCTTTGTTTAACATTTCATGATCGATTATTTCAACCACGAAAAAGATCCTCAGTTATTGAAACATTTGTGCCACCCAGCGGGTAATATGCATATTTCAGGCCATCATTTGCATATTTATTTACGATTGGGTGGGCGATTTACATTTTACAACAAAAATACAAAATTTTGGAGTTAAGTCCCTACACAGATATGCGTAGATATGTATTACATCTCAATATACTAAAATATGTACATATTTAATATTAGTGTGTGTTTATGTATTATATACTTATTAAAAAACACGGCAACTTTATTTTCTGAACATTTGAAAGGTATTCCATTATTCTGACAACTTCAAACTTTAATTTTTAGAATTCCAATTAGAAAACTCAAATCAAAGTTAAGACTTGGACAAAAAGAAAAAAAATACGATTAATTTTTAACATGGCCTTCCATCACCCATCCATCCACCCACAAAGATTTATGTATGAAACTGAAGTAACAACTGACTATTTGGGGAGTTTCGTGTTTTATTCATGAAGTTGTGTTGATTTTTATTTCCTAAATTTCTTGTTTTGGCGAATTAGGCTAAACTTTAAGGAGGGAAATGTAATGAAAAATTCAAGCGAGTTGGATACAAACATTGATACAAACACTAACGTTAAAGGATGTTCTTCATTTAGTATAAGTAGTCATTTAGAGGAGAAAATAGGTTGTGATCTGGTTTTGGTAAGGGTTATTTGGATGCGAGAAAAATCTTTTGGTAATTTTAATTTATATATGTACAAAAACCCGTCAAATGAAACGTATGTTAAACATTGTGGTCGTGGTGTGTAATATTAGTTAGCCAGTCAAGAGATGAGGGGAAATTGACAAGGAGTGGATAAAAAGTAGATACAACGCTGGATATAATCGGACTATCTTATTTAAACAAATCTGAATGATAGCAAAAATTTAAGTACTAGTGATCCTCCGGCACGAGGACATAAAGTGGCAACCTGTATTATTTTTCAGTAAGCAACCCTGATGGAAAATTTAAGGAATTAGAATAAATATTCATATAAGAATTATTATTTCACTTTAATCAAATTAATTTTGATTAGGGCGAGATACCTACATCACTAAAATATGCTAAAAAAAACAACCAATATGCAAGTTGAACAGGAATACTAAATTACAGCACCTGCATTATATTATAATTATTTATCATACCTTTGTCAGGTGAAATTTATAAAATATTTTCAATATTTTATTCACTATTTTCTTCAAGATAACGATGGGAATAGGGCAAATCAAGAGGTTGGTATCAATAAAATCAGCCTCACCATCCAACAATCATGTCCAGAGAGCGCAAGAACGATTTGAAAGACTAGTCCAAAACATTGGTGCGAAGTCCCCCAACAGTAGCTAGTAGTAGTTTTTGAACTTCTATACTTTTAGATTTTGATCCAAGGCTAAAGATAATTTAGTCACGTTTTTATGGATTAGTTACATAGAAATAAGAATGAAACGGAGAAAAATGAATTACAAAAAGAATAAGGAGAAAAATAGATTAGGTAATTAGTACAGAATTAAAATAACCACGGGCTATAGTGGTTCAATTGTGAGGTAGAGATTGAATTAGTGCAATGAAGAGTAGCGGATTAGAAATGCAAGGAAGAGTAATGAATGCAATTGACCTCAATGAAAAGAAGTGAATGCAATTGGCTCCAATGAATATTGTTTGAGAGAGAATTCCTTTGAGAACAATTGGACCTCTTATAATTATGTCATTTAACCTTCAATATTATTAATATATCACAAGTATTCAAGTAGTTTCTTTTCGGCGGATGAATATTCCTTCTTTGTAACCGTCATTGTTTTACTAGAGTCGCCATTTTGGGCGTATGTTTAGTATCGTTTCGTACTTTGGAGATGGTCAGTCGTTGTTTATCCAAATTCTAAGTCGTTAATATTTTTGTATTTTCTGGGGATTTTTGTAATTATATATATATATATATATATATATATATATATATATATATATATATATATATATATATATATAATATATGTGTGTGTGTGTGTAAATAGAACAACTGTGGAGGAGCGTAGTATTTATTTTCTCGAGACCAGTTTCGGCATGGAGTTTGTCATGCCAGCATCAGTCGAACACTAGGAATACCTGCAGTCACACCCTTATAGATGAAATCCTCAACTTTAACCTTTCGGATGGGCAATTTAAATGCAGCTCCTACGTCAAAGATCTAATCATAAAAAATATCCTTAATGAACTTAAATTCACACCTGATTACTCCAATTGGATCTATTTAAACTATATATATATATATATATATATATATATATATATATATATATATATATATATATATATATATATATATATATATATATATATATATATATATATATATATATATATATATATATATATATATATATATATATATATATATATATATATATATATATATATATATATATATATATATATATATATATATATATATATATATATACACACACACACACTTGAAATATCCCAAAGGAAAATAATACACGGAATAATCCCAAGTGCTTTCGTGTTTCATCATCAGGGGCAGAAGAACAATGAAATGGAGAAACAGTTAATAAACAGAGGAATATGACGTCATTCAAACGTACCGACGAACAAAGACAATCGTTTAGGAGAAAAGAAACAACGGACGAACAAATGAATAGCCCATCTGCGGAACTATAATATACAAATCATTTCAACAAATTAAATTGATATTCCAAACAAATATTATTCATGATCTAATTATCTAATTTAAATAAACCCTCACTTAGATTGAAATTAATCTTATGGGAGAATTTGATCATGGCTGATTCCATTAAATTTCTTCCAATAAAATTGGCCACAAAAATAATGTATTTCGCATTAGACCAATCTATTTAATGGTTCAAAGTAGATTGATGAATAAACAGTGCATTTGAAGTTTGCCCCGTTCGACAACACTACTTATGTTGTTTAATTCTCACATGTAGGCTTTTTGTTGACGGGCCTACGTAAAAACTAAGACAAGATTTGCACGGAATTATATAAATGCAGTCCATTTTATTAGGGGGATAATTTTCAATTACTATTTTTTTCAACGTGGAATCATTAGAGAATACAATATTAACATTAAAATATTTTAATAATTTCAGAACATAAGACAAAATTATTTCGCGTGAATGAGTATTTAATTTTAATTCCATAAAAGGACTGCTTAGCTCTGCGCAGGCAATCATTTAGAAAATAAGACGGGTAATTTAACATTTTACTAATGATTTTGATTGATTCTAACTCTTCATCGATAAATTCTGGGTCACTTACTCTGAAAGCACGCAAATATAAACAAAGAAAATCCAATTTTTTAGTTTTTTGCGGACGATTAAAATAAAAATGGATGTAAGACGAAACATGAGTTGGCTTCCGGAAAACCGAGAACTTAAAATCTTGCGGAGTACGCTGTACCATGGTGTCTAAAAAGATAATTCTCCGGCTTCTTCTAATTCATAAGTGAAATTAATAGAGGGTACGAGGTTATTTAGGGCACCAAGAAAATTAGTTACGTTACACTCAATAGGGCAAATACAAAATACATCATCTACATAACGGTACTAGATAGCATTTTGGGGGAGTATGAGGGCTAGTAACTTAGA
Source organism: Ceratothoa steindachneri (assembly GCA_963969495.1). Lineage (NCBI taxonomy): Eukaryota > Metazoa > Arthropoda > Malacostraca > Isopoda > Cymothoidae > Ceratothoa > Ceratothoa steindachneri. Next base: position 15,403,742 of record OZ018322.1, on the reverse strand, counting down.
CTCAAAAAATTCCATATACAAACAACTCAACAACGGGGAGAGAGGGATTCCCATAGCCATGCCAAACCGTTGGAGATACCATTTATCATTACAACTAAACCAAGAGTTTAGGATGCAAAGTTTAAGAGGAGAGGGAATAGACCCTCTTCCTCCTCTCTCAGTTGAGACACGGGTCGTTGACCGCAAAACAACCGGGCCGTGTAGGCACTTGAGTCAATCTCGTAACCACAGCCCCTCTCCCCTCGTCACTATGAAAACCAGAACGGTTGAAACTGCAAGATCTCCCCTACGAGTGTGTATTCAATTTCACCTCAAGTACGAAATTGGATACGCGTTTCTCTCAAGCTCGAAGGCCCAGTGGGACCAGAGGTAAGACTTGTTGAGTAAAACCGTTGGAGTAAGAACCCTCATGCGCCCCGTCCACAACCCCCCATCCTTTCTACCTTTACCCCGGTTGGGTGACGGTATATATACGGAAAACTTGGGAAAAACGTTGTAGAATACGTGAATCAGCCAGGCTACGAAGAAAAAGGACTAAGAAGCATCTCATCCTCGAGCTAGTTCCTGGTGATGACACAGAACTCTAAGTTAACTTGTTCAAGTTCAACTTATTCTCGTCAGAGTACCCCCTTCCTTCTATCCTGGTGTATCCCAAAGCACCGAGATAGTCCTCGCCCTTGAGGAAGACTGAAACTAAGAAGAAGCTCATCCTCGAGCTAGTTCCTGGTTACCAAACCGAACTTTAAGTTAACTTGTCCAAGTTTAACTTAGTCTCGTCAGAGAACCCATTCCCCCTATCCTGGTGTAGCACAGAGCACTGAGTTAGTCCTCACCCTTGAGGAAATCTGAAACGAGGAAGAAAAAGCTCCTCCTCGAGCCCGTTCCCCGGTGGTCACACCGAACGTCAAGTTAACTTGGTTTAAGAAACAAGTTCAACTTATTCTCGTCAGAGAGACCCCTCCTATCCTGGTGCATCCTAAAGCAGAGGGATAGTCCTCGCCGTTGAAGAAGACCCCTCCTTCCCGAGTCGCGGGTGGCTCCCTATCTGCCACACTTGCCAAGGTCCCTTGTGGCTTTCAAGTTATTCGTCCGCATCAACCATCTGGCCGAGGCACGCGTCAACGAGACCACAGGATTCCTGAAGTGTCTGGGCTCATTGAGTTCAAGGTCAGACTCAAATCCGTCGCAGGAGGGACAAAGGTATTTAAACTCCAGTAGGGACAGTTAGCAATTTTTTTATATTGAAGTGAGTGGTGGGTTAACCATCACTCTAATGTCAAGTAGGTCAAGTTAGAAAGCCTTACTTAAAAATTATTAAAGTCCTTACTGTGTATTTAATTTGCAATATTTCTGTGGTTCAGTTTTATTTTATTTTTTTGCTTTAATTAAAATTTTAGTTTGTTTTAACAATTTTTTTATTCTATCCTCGAATCGCTAAGTATGGTACACGGAACCTTTAAAGTTTAAAGAAGTCAAGACTCAATTTAATAATAATTAAACATATATAGCACTCTTTGAGAGAGTTAACGTTAATCAAGGAGTCCTTTTTTGGGGGGTAGTAATTAAACAGCCCGTAAGTACCAACTACTTCCATCACTCGGTCCTACCTCTACCACGACACTATGAAAACATGTATAGGAATGGGCAAAGAAATTTGTTCAAGTGCTTCCGGTAGCCACTTGAGCAAATCATTCACGGGGACTTTTGTAAATAAGGAGACAACATCGAAGCTAATCATTTTAAATTTAAATTTAAGAGTATGCGACTTAAGTTTACCAATAAAATCACAATGATTTTTAATATGAGCGGAGGAGAGGCTGCCTAAAAGAGGGCTCAGTAAAGAAACTAACCATTTTGATAATTTATAACCAGCAGAACCTACAGAACTGATAATCGGACATATGGGGATATTTTCTCTGTGAGTCTTGGCTAACCCATATAAATAAAGTAATATAGGGGCAGTCATAGCTAAATTCCGTGATATTTCCTTATCTTTAATGCAACTTTTTAGCTTCTTGTTAAAAACTGCTATATTAGAGGCTAAGAGCATAAACACTGTCGTCAAACGGGGCAAACTTCAAATGCACGTTTATTCATCAATCTACTTTCAACCATCAAATAGATTGTCTAATGCAAAATCCATTATTTTTGTGGCCCATTTTATTTTAAGAAATATAATGGAATCAGCCATGATCAAATTCTCCCATAACATTAATTTCAATCTAAGTGATGGTTTATTTAAATTAGATAATTAGATAATGAATAATATTTGTTTGGAATATAAATTTAATTTGTTGAATTGATTTGTATATTGTAGTTCGTCAGTTGTTTTTTTCTTCCATAAACGATTGTCTTTGTTCGTCGGTACGTTTGAATGACGTCACATTTCTCTGTTTATTAACTGTTTCTCTATTTCATTGTTCTTCTGCTCCTTATGATGTAAACATGAAAGCGCTTGGGCTTATGCTGTGTATTATTTTTCTTTGGAATATTTCAAGCATCTTAGATCACGTGTTTTTTGGTGATTATTTGAAGAGGTCCTCAAAATTATTTTGGATAAAGCTTTTCCTTCTGACTCCACATCCGCGGTGTTTCATGGGTTCAATCCCCAGCAATTTTCACATTTGTTACTCCTTGCCTCTAAAGGAAATATATTTAATTTCAATGGCTCCGTCAATCGTCAAGGGGATGGTGTTTCGATGGGGAGTCTCCTGGGACCAACCTTGGCTAATGCCTTTATGATATCCCTGGAGAATAAACTCTTTAAAGAATGTCCCTCCTCCTTTAGGCCGCTTTTTTATAGGCGTTTTGTTGACGACACCGATGCACTATTTAAATGTGAAAATGAGGCTTTAAGGTTTTCCATTTTTTTAATACACTTCATCTTAATATAAATTTCACAATGGAGAGTGAACATGAAAACTCTATTTCTTTTCTGGACATTCTAATTAAAAAAAAACGCCTACTGGTTTCCAAACCTCCATCTTTAGAAAACCAACGTATTCTGGATTAGGTCTAAATTTCTTTAGCTTTTGTGACAAAAGATTTAAAATGAACAGTTTGTATATTTTGATACAAAGAGCCATACGGCTTTGCTCCTCCTACGCTTTAATGCACCTTGAATTTGACGTTCTAAGAAATTTTTCGTGTCCAACTCATTTCCCCTAGATTTGGTTAACAGAGTCATAGGTAAAATATTAAATGACTTCTTCCATCCAAAGGTTGCAAAGATATATGTCCCTAAGGACTTGCGATATTTTCTCCTACCTGATGTTGGTCCTCTGAATCAAGAGGCTTCGAGATGGTACCGAAAGGTTTTTCAGAGTTTATTTTCCGCAAATACATTTCCGAATAACCTTCATTAACAATTTAAAAATAGGTAATTTCTTCCGCACCAAGGATTTAATCCAGGCTTATTTGCGCAATAATATTGTATACCGATTTTCTTACCCTGGATGTTCCCAGGGAACATATATTGGTAGTACTATTCGTTCACTACCCTCGAGGGTTTGCGCACACCTTGGTATTAATTGCCGAACAGGAAAGTCTCTCGATGGTAAGGATGTCTCGCCAATCAGAGATCACATTATAAAGTGTAAGGTTGATGCAAACCTCAATAATTTTAAGATTCTGGCCTCTAATCCTAACATCATCCAGTTCAGAATTCTGGAATCTCTCTTCATAAAAACTCATTCGCCCACGTTAAATTCAAACTTGACCTACCACCCATTGTCGGTTATGGCCACAACCAACCATCTTCAAACCTGTTAATATTCTACCGACAACAAACTACCGATAATCGTATCCGATTTTGGTAAATTCCTTAGTCATTCCCCTTACTCGCTGACAGCAGGTATGAATTTGTTCCTCTCCTTTCCTTTGAGCTTATCTGTATATGTACTTGTAATTATTAATACTTTTAATTTTAAAGGTTTACTATCTTAATTATTTGCTTTTAATTTGTATAGGATTTAAAATGTCTCTATCCTGGTAACTCAGGATAGAAACCACACTCAATAATAAAAACGTAAAACACTTCTTTACACTATAAAATATAAATAAAACCACTAATAATAGCAGGAAATTGCGGAAAAAAAACAGAGACATGTCTTCTAAACATCTACAAACACTAATCCCGACTCCTCACACAAGCCTTTCACATACTCATTCAGTCCAATTGCACGAGATGACCATTCCATCCCCAAATCCAATCTCGGAAGCACACCTGAAACAACGTCTTTCACTCTACTTTCGCTCATCCTTTCAACTAACCTTTTGTCCCTCTCTCGTAACTTACATGAACCCACCTTCTCTATATCATTTACTCCCACATGCGTAATGACAACTGCATCCCTCTCACACCCAGACACTAGACTATCATAACTCTCAGAGACATCATTTACACCAGCAACGGCAAAATGTTCTCACTCTCTTCCATTTGCTTGCACTCAACTTCCTATCTAAATGTCTAATCTGAGAGTCACCGATCACAAGCACTTCAGTCATCCCCTAGTCCCCCTAGGCCTCGCATTACCCTTCCCCCTGTTCTTATTCAAACTACCACTTATTTCACTTTCTGCCACAACTACATAAGACAAATCACTTTCAATCTCTTCCTCTCTCAGGGCATCGAATCTGTTAGTCAACCTAACAGGTCCCATGTCCCTCTTACTCCCACACCTAAGCTGTCCTAACTTATCTATTCTATCCATATTCACCCACCATTCATCTTCACTCACATCAGTCACTTTCTCTCCAGTCCCTAGTCTAGGCCTACCTTCCATCATCCTGGTCCCAACCACATTCTTCATGCGTAGATGAAGGCTCTCCTCGCACACCTCTCCCGCCAGCCGGGCCAAAAAGCTGTAACGATACCTGAATGTGCTGAAAAAAAGAACACAAACAGGAAATTTTTATAAAAAAGTTGAAACCTATCTACTTTACTCAGATCTAGGTCAGGGTGTGGATTATCTTGTAAAGTCGAGATTTAAACTGTTCGACTGACGAACTGTTCACTACTTCTAGCGGTAGATGGTTCCTCGTTCCGCAGATTTTGTATGAGAAGTTTTCGTAAATGCTAGTATGGAATTGTGGAAGTTCCAGTTTGTAACCGTGATTATGTGTAGCATTTGTGTTCAACGTGAACAGCCTCCTGTGATCTACGTTTTCAACTCTTCGCATTATCTTAAAAGTTTCAATCATCTGGCCTCTTAACCTGTGCGTCTCCAAGGAGAACATCCCCAGTTCTCGTAGCCTATGCTGATAACTTTATGTCTAAGGGAGGGGATCAATTTTGTGGCTCTGGCCTGTACCCTTTTCAGCCATTCAATGTCCTTCCTCAGGGTTGGGGACCAGAATTGTACGGCGTATTCAAGGTGTGACCGGACTAGTGAGCTGCACAAGGCGAGAGCAATTATGCCTATTTCGGAAGCGAAAATGCCTCTTTATGTACCCCAGTATTCGCTAGGCCCTCTTTTCAACCTGGAGAACTTTAGATCACTGCTGATTAGCACACCCGAATCTTTCTCAAGGCAGTGGTATCTAGTTGTTTGCCTAGCAAGGAGTAGTTTTCTCGAGAGTTAGCAAGACCGATGTGGATTACCTTGCACTCGTCAAGCTTAAATGGCATCTGCTACCTCTCTGAACACTCGCCTATCCTGGGAAGAGATAGAGATAGAGAGAGAGAGAGAGAGAGAGAGAGAGAGAGAGAGAGAGAGAGAGAGAGAGAGAGAGAGAGTGTGTGTTACAAGAAAAAGGAGTCCTCTAGTAGACTTTATGATCCAATCAAAGGGGGTACCTTTGGCGTGACAGTTGAGCAAGCGCAGTCCTCGAAAGTGTCAATTGACACCCTCAAAGAACACTCGCACAACGGTTTAAGTACCCAAACGGCGATCTTTCAAGACTTTGTCTAGTCTCGACTTGAACTGCTCAACGAAGGACTCCAAAGTTGTACGGCATAGTCCATCTGCGGTCGGACAAGAGAGTTATACAAACACAGTACTATCTCCTTGTCCCGATATCTAAACCGTCGCTTTAATACACTGCATTGAAAACTTGGGATCGTAATGATAGTTACACCCAAGTCCTTCTCAGTGTCGGTGGATTCAAGAGCAGTGTGTCGTAGAATGGACTCCCGACGATATACCATATATCACTATTCGTTGAGGGAACTTCTTTAATTATCTCTAGAGTGCGTTAATGTCTGGTGGCCGATATTATGTATCTTCGATATGCTTAAGAAGTGGAACTGAGCTCAAGGATAATAATATTGCTATCATTAATAAAATAGAGTTTTATTAATAATAACTATCAACAAACACAAGACGGAAAATATTGACATAAACAGAGAATGGAAAGGGTCGTGGGGGCTCGGCTAATCCGAGGATTTAAAGGATTTAAAAAGGTAAAACAAATATAGAGTTAAAGAGATGGGATGGTTCGATAAACCATTTAAAGCACAGGATAGAATTGACAAAAGGGTTAAGTACTCAAAGGTGACGTTTAGCTTACGTAACTTTACACTAGTGGTGCAGTGGTAGGTGGCGCGAAGGAATTTTCGGTCCGCTGGCGAGTTCCAGCCGAAGGAGGGGGATAAGATGATCCTGACGTGGCGTCTTGGGAATGAGAACCGTTTCTCGGCGAACGGCTTGAAGAACAATCGCTGTTCTACGTTGTTCTCTTCTGAACGAAGGGGTGGTGGTGAGAACCGTCTCTTGTCTACGGGCTCAAGAACAATGGCTGTTCTAATGTTGTTCTCCTCTGAACAACAAGGGGGGGGGGGTGAGAACCGTCTCTTGTCTACGGGCTCAAGAACAATGGCTGTTCTAATGCTGTTCTCCTCTGAACAACAAGGGTGAAGGGTGAGAACCGTTTCTTGGCGAAGGCCTCAAAAGAACAATGGCTGTTCTAGTGCTGTTCTCCTCTGAACACGAGGGGGAAGGGTAAGAACCGTTTCTTGGTGAAGGGCTCAAAAGAACAATGGCTGTTCTACGTTGTTCTCTTCTGAACACGAGGGAGAAGCCTTGGGGACTTGGCGTCACGAAAGGCTCGAACCTTTGGCACTCAAGGAATATTGTCCTCCTTCTGGGCAAGTGATGGTGAATCTCAAGGTCAAGGTCCCTTGGCGCACAAAGGGAGAGAGGGTCGTGGTGATGTTTCGCGACGAAAATCTGGATCTCCAATCTGATCTTAGTGGTAAAGTTTCCATATAAATAGCCAGGAAATCTCCTTGGCGTGGGGGACAATGGAGTGGGAGCTTCGAGGGAACGCACAGCCGAGCCGGAGAACAATGCCTTATCTGCCCATAAGCCTAACACAATCTGGCGAGGTCGGCGTATGGGGGAGAACGGGGGGACGATAACCTCCTTGTTTAAACATTGACATCCGGTGGCTGCGATAAGGTGCCAAGCTTCGAATCGAAGATGCACGTAGGCAACATCGTGGTTTTAAATAATATGTGATAGAAGTTGGAATTAACGCAGCTTCAACTCATTTTATCACACAGTGCCCTTAAGGATAAACTGAGATTGGGGTTTCCGTGGCCGATATGCATCACTTTGCATTTGTTCACGTTAAAAGGCATTTGCCACGTGTCCGACCACTCCCCAATCTTCCCAAGATCATCTTGCAGGTGGGCAATATTTTCATCCTTTGCAACGTTCATACCAAGCTTGGTCTCATCGGCAAATTTAACAATACTCGTTACCATGTCACCGTTCATGTCGTTGACGTAGATGATGAAGAATAGTGGTCCAGGGCAAAACCTTGAGGAATACCGCTAGTAATAGGCACCCACTCAGAAGCCTTTCTATTAACCACCACCCGTTGCCGTCTGCCACCTAGCCAGTTCTCTATCCAGCTGGATACTTTTCCGTCTATGCCTAGCGCACACAATTTCCGGGGGAGGCAGCGGCGTGGAACCTAATCGAAGGCTTTTTAACAGTCTAAGTAGATAACATATACCGCCTTATCCCAGTCATGCTCACTGAAAACAAAATGGAATAATTCTACAAGATTCGTTAGGCATGACCGTTGCCTACGGAATCCGTGCTGGAAACTCCTCAATCGCAAGTTGAACTCTAAATATGGCGTTATTTTGTTAACCATGATGCTTTCCATGAGTTTACCGACTCTTGAGGTTAGGCTCATAAGTCGGTAGTTCGACGGCTGGCTAGGGTTTCCTTTCTTGCAGATAAGGGTCACCTCCACTTCACGCCAGTCTCGAGGAACGCATCCGGTCTGAATTGACATGTTGATTTTTTGTGCTCAGATATCGTAACACTTCATAGCGCACTTCTTAAACACTTTAGGTAGAAACCAGTCTGGGCCAGGGGACTTATTCGTCTTTAGATCAGTGATCTTTTTTTTCTATTTCTGCTTGGGTGAAGTCCATTTCCTCGAGCTTTTCCCCCAAGTAAGAATCCGTGTGTTGGGGATGGGACTACACTCTTCAGTAAACACTAAAGAGAAGTAGTCGTTGAGGAGGTTAGCATTTTCGGAATCTGAGTGCAGAAAGAGAGAGAGAGAGAGAGAGAGAGAGAGAGAGAGAGAGAGAGAGAGAGAGAGAGAGAGAGAGAGAGAGAGAGAGAGAGAGAGAGAGGTAGAAAGAGGGAGAGTAACAAGGAAAATAAATACCCTAGAAGACCTTACGGTCCATTCAATGAGGGTACTTTTGGACTAGCTCTCGAGCATGCACATCCACGCTCAATTGTCTTACGTCCTCTCTAAACGGCCACTTTTCAAGACTTTTAGTCTTGTCTTGAACTGGTCAACAGAATTGCTGTTGACAACCTCCATCGGAAGTGCGTTCCACACAGATCGCGGTTGTAACGCTTCAGTTCAAGTTTAAAGCTGTGATTTCTTGTTCTGTTCTCATTAAGGCTGAAAATATCCCTGTAGTCAACATTGTCGAACCCTGGAAGTATTTTAAAAACTTCGATGAGCTGACCTCGCAGTCGACGGTTTTCCAACAAGAACAGATCTAATTCCCTTAATCTATCTTCATAACTTTTATGTCTGATAAAGAAAATCAGTTTGGTTGGCCTGGCTTGCACGTGTTCAATCTCGCGATGTCCTTCCGAAATGAAGGACTCCAGAATTGTACGGCATACTCCAGGTGCGGTCGGACAAGTGAATTGTACAAACAGAGTACAATCTCATTGTTAAGATATACAAACTGTTGCTTTATGTAGCCAAACATCCTTTGGGCTTTCTTCTCCGCCTCAATACACTGTCTCAAGAACTTGAGATCACTAGTTCTTCTCAGTGTCAGTGGATTCTAGAGCAGTGCCCTTAAGGATATAATAAGATTGGGGGTTTTGGTGGCCGAAAGGAGAGAGAGGAGAGGTAGCGGAAAGAGAAGGGGAGCGATATAGAGAAGAGGTAGGGAAAAGAGAGAGGACATATCAGAGTGGGAGAAAGGGGGAGAGAGATAGGGGAGAGAGAGGGAAAGTGACACGGGGAGAGGAGAGGGATTGAGGAGAGAGAGGGAAAGTGACAGGTGGAGAGAAGGAGAGAGAGGGAGAGGCAAAAGAAAGAGAGGGAGGTGATAGAGAGAAGAGGGGGAGCGATATAGGGGAGAGATGGAGCGATATAGGTTAGAAAGAGAGAGAAGGAGAGATATAGCGGTGAGAAATGAGAGAAATGTAGAGGTATAGAAGGAGAGATAGGTAGATATAGAGGAGGAAGAGAGAGGAGAGAGAGAGAGATAGAGGAAGAGATGATGAGTTACAAGGAGTTACAAGGAAAGAAAGTACCCTTGGAGACCTTACGGTCCATTCAAAGAAGGTACCTTTGGACTAACAATCGAGCGGTTACATGGCTGTTCAATTGTTTTGCGTATCTAAATGGCCACTTTTCAAGACTTTGTCTAGTCTTGACTTGAACTGGTCAACAGATTCACTGTCGACAACTTCCACTGAAAGTGCGTTCCACTTACCGCAGATACTGTAGGTGAAATAAATTCCACACAGATTGCGGTTGTAACGCTTCAGTTCAAGTTTAAAGCCGTGATTGCGCGTTCGGTTCTCACTCAGTGTGAAAATATCCCGGTAGTCAACATTGTCGAACCCTCGAAGTATTTTGAAAACTTCGATGAGCTGACCACGCAGTCTACGGGTTTCCAGCGAGAACAGATTTAATTCCCTTAGTCTATCCTCATAACTTTTATGTCGGATAGAGGCAATCAGCTTGGTTGCCCTGGCTTGTACGCGTTCCAGCCTTGCGATATCCTTTCAAAACGAAGGACTCCAAAATTGTACGGCATACTCCAGGTGCGGCTAACCCAGGGAGTTGTACAGACAAAGTACTATCTCCCTGTTACGGTATCTAAACTGGCGCTTTATGTAGCCTAACATCCTTAGGGCTATCTTCTCTGCCTCGATGCACTGTTTCGAGAACTTGAGGTCGCTAGTGATAGTTACACCCAAGTCCTTCTCAGTGTCAGTGGATTCAAGAGCAGTGCCCTTAAGGATATACTGAGATCGAGGGTTTCGGTGGCCGATATGCATTACTTTGCATTTGTTCACGTTAAAAGGCATTTGCCACGTGTCCGACCACTCCCCAATCTTCACAAGATCTTCCTGCAGGCGGGCAGTATTTCCATCCTTTGCAACGTTCATACCAAGCTTGGTATCGTCGGCAAATTTGGAAATCTTGGCAACCATGTCACCGTCCATGTCGTTGACGTAGATGATGAATAGTAGTGGTCCCTGGACAGAACCTTGAGGCACCCTGCTAGTAACGGGAACCCACTTAGAAGCCTGTCCATTCACCACCCCTCGTTGCCGTCTGCCACTTAGCCAGTTCTCAATCCAGCCGGCTACTTTTCCGTCTATGCCTAGCACTCACAATTTTCAGGGAAGGTGGCGGTGTGGTACCTTATCAAAGGCTTTCTGAAAGTCTAAGTACACCACATCCACCGCCTTGTCCCGATCGTGCTCACTGAACACGAAGTGGAAGAATTCCACAAGGTTCGTCATGCATGACCGTTTCATTCGGAAGCCGTGCTGGGAACTCCTCAGTAGCAGGTTTGACTCTAAATACGACGTCATTTTGTCCACCATGATGCTTTCCATGATTTTACCGACTATTGAAGTCAGACTGATAGGTAGGTAGTTCGACGGTTAGCTTCGGTCTCCTTTCTTGAAGATAGGAGTCACCTCCGCTTCACGCCAGTCTCTAGGAACGCATTCGGTCCGGATTGACATGTTAAAGATTGCGCTCAGTTGTCGTGACACTTGATCGCGCACTTCTTTCAACACTTTCGGTAGAAAACCGTCCGGTCCAGGGGACTTATTCGTCTTTAGGTCAGTGATCTTTTTCTTTATTTCTTCTTCGGTGAAGTCCATATCCTCCAGCTTTTCCCCCGAGTAGGAATCAATTGGCTGTGGGATGGGACCACACTCTTCAGTACACACTGAAGAGAAGTAGTCGTTGAGGAGGTTAGCATTTTCTGCATCTAATTGCTTTAATGTCCCCTCCTTATTTATCAAAGGGCCAATCTTTTGACGGATTGCTTTAAGGCAGTTCACATATACCAAAAACCTTTTTGGGATTCTCTTCACAGAGTCTTGCCACTCAGAGTTCCTCAGAACGCTTAGCCGCCCTTATGCTGGACTTCACTCTCCTGGCTAGCCTCCAGGATTCGTCAAAGTCACCCGAGATCTTCAATTGTCGGTACACAGTTCTCTTCTTCCTAAGCAATTGGCCGAGTTCTCGATTAAACCACTGTGGTTGAACAAAAGACCGACGGGGACATTTCAGAGGGATGAAACGCGATTGAAGACTCATGAATATGGTTTTGAAACTGTTCCACGAGTCTTCAACAACATCACACACTTCTAGCCTTGCGTCAGTCAGTCCAGCACGAAGACCTGCAAAGTCTGCTCTTTTCAAATCGAGTTTCTTCGATTTACTAGTTGCAGGCTCTGCCTTGGGGACTTTGACTACAAATCTAATTAGTCGGTGGTCACTGCTACTGAGCTATTCGCCAACAGAGAGGTCCTCAACGATGTCATCCTAAAAGGTGAAAACTAAGTCGAGGATATTGTTTCCTCTCGTTGGCTCTGGACGGAGGGAGGAAAGGAATGAGGGAAACAAAGAGGAAGAGAGGATAGGAAAGTGAGAAGGAAAGAGGGAGGGAAATAAGAAGGGAGAGAGGATAGAAAAGAGGGAAGGGGAGAGGAAGGGGATGCGGAGGAGAGTTAGGGATAAAGGGAGAGAGCGAAAGAGACAGGGATAGAGATCGGGAGTGAGAGAGAGAGAGTGAGAGGGAAGGAGGGCATGAGTGAGTGAGGGCATACGGGAGGAAGGGAATGAGGGGGGGAGGGAGAGAGGGAGGGAGAGGGAGAGAGAGAGGGAAAGAGATGAAGAGAGAGAGATAGAGAGAGTATTTAAGAGACTGGTCAAGTAATGTTGTCGCTTAGCCTTTTTATGAGTTGATTCAATTCATTTGGCATCGATTTCCACCCATTTAATGCCAGGTTTGGCGCATAATATTAACGTGCGGTTGTGCTTTTGTACCTACAATGGCATATGGCATGACCTAAAAATAAATAGCAAATATTCAAGTGTATTTGCATGACGTCAAGATTTGGTTCGATTTCACAGCGGCTGCCATACGCTGTTGATTACCGTGTTTCGGATCCTACGTTAAAAAAAATTTAGGACCTTGTTAGGTTTCTTAAAATAATGGACTGTCTGATTCGACCTTATGAGATGTACGAGTCTGATAATGCTCTTAAAGAACTAAAGAAGTTCATGCCGCATCGCCTTAACATTCCACTTTGGCAGCCACCTTCAAGCGGCTTCCTCCCTAGCGTTCGGCGCTATCCTCACTCTAAGGAAGGTCGCCTCAGGATTAACCACAAGTTTTTGACGAATGTGTTTTTCATTTATTAACATAAGAAAAGAAAGAGTGAGCCAAAGGCCTATACGAGGCAGCTCTTGTGATTTCTTGGGAGACGCTCTGCCTGTTTCCCTGTTGACCCCCTTGGTAATTCAATCGTTTTTGCTGTAAAAAAAATTCTTTCAATCTATTTAATAGGTCTATGTACATTCTCTGTTTCAATTTATTCGACGTAGGAAACACTCTTTTTCTAGTTATTACCATTGAAAGTAGTATTTTCCGAGTTAGAAACGCACCATCAGAACCAAAGTCAGAAGTGCGCGAACACTTTTCGAATCGCAACCGTCACGAAGATATTTCCTAGAATAAACTTTTGGGGCTCGTTTTCAGCTATTACGAGAAACATTCTAAAACTGTAAATTAATTCCGGGAATCTTTGTGTTTGAAAACTTTGGTGCGTGCAAAGTCTATATCAGCTCAATGCTGTTTTGTTTTTGTTTACTTATCGAAACGTGGAATTTTAAAACGGGGAAGCCAGAGCCATTTAAATAAAATATCTATAAAATAAACCTGTTTAACTACCCTCCTACCCTTACCTCATTGTGATGCTATTCATCTTCGTCGCGAATGAGTTTTGTTGCAAAGGATGCGATCAATCTCTCTTTTCCAGAGGGTTATGACGTCATATGGACAAGTCAAGCAACGAAAAATAATAGCAGCTATAAATAACAAGATGGCTGCAAATCTATTTTTCTTATAACAGCAGAAGTATAGATTTCCGCAGAATAGCTAAAGTCATATATTATATAAATTCAATATATCTTATTTAGTATTTGTGTATTGTTTCAAAATACAAATATTTTAACAAAGGATCACCTTCAATCGCGATGGAGTCATTAATTTTTCCACTTAACCTCACTTTCAGCGCCGCTGCGCCTGTTTTCCCAGTACGCCCCTCTGACAATGGGAATGGATTGCCAGTGTCTGCTACTCCGAAATTCAGAACACCGAGCCACGCGAGTTCCAAGATCGAAACCCTATGGGGATGTACATATGAAGCCCCTCCATCGATGATGTGTATGGACCTTAATAATAGTGGCAAGGCGACCTTGTGGTAGAAGGGGGGAACATGAAGCGTGGATACGACCCCAAAGGCTGACTAAGGTCGCGCAGGGCCCTCTCATGCGAATCGGGAAAACACAAAAAAACAAACCAAAGAAAGAAACGGGTTCCAAAGATGGGCTGGCCTTCGTTATTTCGGTCAAGTACCAGGCTGAGGCGGTTTGTTCGGTGTCGGGGCACTCTTGTAAGGGGGAGATAAAAGGCTAAAAATCAAACCCTTCCCACTTAAAAATAAAACTAAAGGAAGACCAGCCCCTCGAAGATGTCGGACCCTATTAAAAAAAAGTAACAATTACACTAGCCAACAAATTTTAACTTTGTCTCTGCTACTTGAGTAAATGTTGTAACTAACTAATTTTGATGCGCTGATTCCACATCTGTACTCAGATATGCATTAGCACATAAGGTTCCTGAGTTATGCAACTAGGCTATATGGCTCACTTTGTCACCTTGGATCAATTAATGATATAATTATTTCGAGTTTGAGAAGAATGAGACGTTTCTGGGCAAAGGTTGGGAATTGGGGCACCGTATTTGGCATTATGTACGTCCTTTTGCAGACCCAGACAAGATATTTATTACATATAAAAGAGGTAGTACTCACCTAACTATATGTATTACATATAAAAGAGGTAGTACTCACCTAAATATAGAAGATAATCTTGACATCCACCCGGTTGGCGATAACCATAGCATCACGGATACCGCCAACCAGGATGTAACAAGATTCCAATGCCCCGTGAACAAAAATAACGCTGGTATATTTTATTTAACAAATATCTAGTTTTCTATGACGGTAAAAGAGACTAGCATAAAGGAGGGCTTTTAAAGTGTACTTTGGGGGCACATTAGAAGGGCCCCTTAAGTGCCATCTTCCTGTTCGAAGACTAGGGCGTCACACTGGAACTGAAGTAGGGTCAGTTGTCTAATAATGCAATACATTAACCGTACCAATTTGTTTTGGAATCCTCTCTAGCTTTCAAATGTATTTAGCAAAGATAACGCTGGTATATTTAAAAAATATCCAGTTTTTTATGACGGTAAACGAGACTAACATTAAGAGGGTCTTTTGAAATGTGCTTTTGGGAGGCAGATTAGAAGGGCTTCTTAAGTGCTATCTTCCAGTTCGGAGACTAGGGCATCTAGCTGGACCTGGACTAGAGTCAATTGTCTAATAACGCAATACATTAACCGTACCAATTAGTGTTGAAATTTTTCCCAATATTCATTATCCTTATTTTCGCTGACTACGTTTCGAGCGAAGACCTTCATCTTCTGGCCTAATAAGTTGAACATGAATTATATTTGTATGAAAATCGATTAACATTGATATTAATTAAAACGGGTAGGTACAATTATATATATATATATATATATATATATATATATATATGATGAAAATTAATGCAATATCGCAAGAAAAGATGAGGAATTAAAACACATTCTCCGAAGACAATTTGATTCAGAACAGTTTCAGTGTATCTCACACACTTTTTCAACTGACACTGCGTAGAAAATATAAGAGAAATGCATATAAGCATAACACAAGATCCCCTTTTTTTTCCCCCAATCCCCTACTTGTGGCTAATCTGAGGGGAAGAGTTAGACCTAAACATATTGAAGGGCTGACATTTAACTATTTTGTTTATATGCTTTCTTATCACAGGATTAAAAGAAAATTGACCTTCAGATAGATTTAAATTAGGAACTGACGATATCAAGCTCCATTCTACGATTCTTCTCTTAACATAGTTAGCCGATTTAAATACCATTTTACTTCCATTGAAATCGATCGTATGATTCTTGTCTCTAACATGGAAAATATTCCACTGCTTTCGCTGCCACACTAATATCTCTTTTGTGTTGGTACAATCTCTTGTCTAGATTTCTCCCCGTTTCTCCTATATAAACTTTATGGCAATCGTTGCATGGTATTGCATATACTCCTATATTATGATGCTCTTTGGGTTTCCTGGCCATCATCAATTGGTTTAAGGAATTATTATATTTAAAGGCTAGATTAATACCCGCTTTTCCAACTATGTCCTTTAAACTATTTAATTTATTATTAAATGGCAATGTTATACATTTATTGAAGTTGTTAGTGCGGGAAGGCTTATTACCATAGAATGTTTTCCTAGCTACAAAATGGGCAGACGATATGAACCAATCGGGGTAATACAAATTAGAAAAAATGGTCCTGATAATGACAATTTCTTCATCTAAATAGGAAGGATGACATATTTTGTATGCTCTAAGGAAAAGGTTAGAAATTAACGATTTTTTAACAGTATTATCGTGAAACGAAAAATAATGTATATAGGCATTCGACTGGGTTGGTTTCCTATACACGTCAAGTTTTAATTCATGGTGATCTTTATTAATGAGGACATATAAAAAGGGTAATCTATTATCATTACCCATTCATATTTAAATTTGATGGAGACATGCAAATTATTCAAATTATTAAAAAAGGTATCAAAATCATGGCCATTACGCCATACAGAAAATACATAGTCAATGTAACTTAACCATATAAAGTTAAGGGGAGAAATTGTGGGAAGGAGTTCAGTCTCAAAATATTCCATGAAGAGACATGCCAATATCGGAGATAAACTATTTCCCATGCTAAGGCCAAATATTTGTCTATAAAACTAATTATTTACTCGAAACACATTGTCAGAGAGACATAATTCAACTAAATCGATAAATTTACTCGTAGAAATGGCAAGATCCAAATTAAGTCTAGGCATGATTTCCGGCAGAAGGCCCATGGTTTGGTCAACCGGAACTTTGGTAAACAAAGAGTTTACATCAGAGCTCACAAGTTTTCCATCTGGTAATTGCAAGTGGTTGAGGCGGTCAACGAAATCTTGAGTGTTCATAATGTGTGCAGATGAGATTCTTCCTACTGCTGGAGATAAATGCTTAGCGAGCCATTTGGAGAGCTTATAAGTGGGAGAATTAATATTGGAAATGATTGGGCGTAAGGGACATCCCTCTTTGTGGGTCTTTGGGAGCCCATATATATAGGGAAGTGAAGGGTTCATACTCCTGAGTTTTTAATTAAATCTGCGCTTTTCAATATTCTCTTCAATTTGTTGTTGAAATTGCTTGTTTTGTTATTGAGCGGATCACTTTGTAGCTTTGATCCGCTCAATAACAAAACAAGCAATTTCAACAACAAATGCTTATATGCATTTCTCTTATATTTTTTACGCAGTGTCAGTGGAAAAAGGGTGTGAGATACACTGAAACTGTTCTGAATTAAATTGTCTTCGGAGAATGTGGTTTAATTCCTCATATATATATATATATATATATATATATATATATATATATATATATATATATATATATACATATGGAGGAAATGCAATAGGGTCGGTTGAGAGGGCAATTCGTTCCAGTTGGGTTAATTGAAAACGTTTCTAAATGATATATAAAGCAAACCCCGAAAAATCTCGGCTGTTTAATAGGGCGGAACCTGGAAGCTAAAGATGGAAGAAAAGGAAAAGGAGAAATGGCCGAAGTTCCTTCAATCATATTTGATTGTCCTTTATCCATTTTATGTAAATTTATCCCCGTTCCAAGTTTCGAAATGAATTTGCTTTCATACAACGTAAAATGATCGTTTGCGTATGTAATCAACCGCTTATTCCATCGCTTGGAAATTGAACTGATCTATAAGGGAAGGGTGGTGTTGAGGTAACGGGTTTCTCCGGCAATGGACAGGGGTCCCATTAGGGGAGAGGGCTAATTTATTCCTAGAAACGGAAGATGAGTTTCAACAACTTGAGTATAGGAGTTCATGAAGAGGGATGATAGATTAAGCTACGAAAAGATAGAATAAAAGATCAGAATCAGAGTAAGAAGGAAGCGATTTTCTATGGAGTTTTAAAGATTATAAAACCGAGATAGAAGATAGACGAAAATTGTGAATTTCTTTGAAAATCTGTTATCAAGTAGTATGAGTAATCTTACCTGATGCAAGTACCATCCGGTTATCGACAGTATTTATATCAGAGCACTTCTTACCTATACAAACTGAGCTGAGACAAGCACAGGATACGAATCAACACGCCACGCCAGCTGGCAATCGACACCTTTGAACGAGAACAACGCACAACATTCCATCACCAAGCTCGCTAACCAACTTTCCCTGCATCACAAGCGTACCCGCACCATGGCAGTTATTCCAGAATGCTCCATCAAATTACCCCATAAAGACCAATTCCCCTAAATCCCAATTACAAAAACTGTGCTAAAATGGTAAACAGAAGAGCCATGAAGGGCAAATTAACTAATTCTCTTATCATTAATCCACTTTCTAGTCAGATATTTTTTTAATTACGGAATAGTTTTCCTCATAAAAGCTTGGTACTAAAAATTCTCACATCACCTCTAAATATCTTTCAAGAGATACAAGAAATATCTTGTGATTTTGAGATAGTATTTTTCCATTACATGTACTAATCTTACGGGTGCGCTAACAAACAACCAGTTGCAAAGCATCAGCACTCAATATAGGATCTCCATTAAGTCGAAAATGCAAAATAAGCTAAGAATAACTTAAAAAAGTGTATTTTTACGTGGTTGTTACTATTCAGTCATTATACCAAAATCAATTATCCAATGCATAAAAATTTGTTCACTAAACTAATATTTTCCCACACCTATTTTAGTTTTATTCTATTGATGTTGTATGAATGAATGAGAGTGAAAAACTCGATTGCCATTTTCCTTTTTATCAGTTCCTAATATTTTTTAGTGCCATGAAGGAGACAAACCTTGCTATATTAGCTGTCAACGTAAAGGGCGTAACCCTATAATCAAAAAGAATAAAATAACAAAATAAAACAACTTAAAGTTTCATGTGTAGAAAGAGTTCACCTCAAGAGCTAGCGGACGGGTTCGTTCTGCCATTTTCCTTTTTATCAGTTCCTAATATTTTTTAGTGCCATGAAGGAGACAAACCTTGCTATATTAGCTGTCAACGTAAAGGGCGTAACCCTATAATCAAAAATAATAAAACAACAAAATAAAACAACTTAAAGTTTCATGTGTAGAAAGAGTTCACCTCAAGAGCTAGCGGGCGGGTTCGGTCTGACCGCAGGGTAAAGTAACGCTATGTTGAGACTGAATGAAATTTCCCTAATATGCAGTTCATCATTGCTAAAGAAGTTTCGTCATATTAGCACAACCAAACACTCTTAAAATAGTCCAAACTTGGCTATATAAGGGTACTATAGCTTCGAGGTTAAATTTGAGCAACCGTTCCTAAGTATGCGAATTTCAGCTGCTTTCTATTCATTTTGGTAAACCGAACAATTTTTTAAAGTCATGAACACCAATGAGATCTGCATTCAGAAAAGATATTATACAACTGACGCAGTTTTACGAGTCCTAAACCTACATATTTCCTGTACTTTGGTGTTTTGGGAGATAATGAGTTTTTGACAAGCATTACGAGATCATTTTTGTCCTTGTTGCAGAGGGAGACTTGATATGCCGGAAGAAGAGCTGAAAGTTCCCCACAGAAAGGAAGAGAATGAATGAAAGGTAAGGATTATATTAACGAATATTAGCACAAGAGAATTAAGTAAAAACTTGACTCTTTTTAATCTCTCGAATGAGGTATTTGTGTTGAGACTAACGACTATACAAACTCCTTTTCCATAGAGAGGCTTTAGTATGCTCCCTCTCAATCTATAAGAAAAACATTGTGTCGTTTCTGTTGCCATTAATTTTCGTTTTATTTCATTTGTTTTTTTTGTTATTTTTTATAGACTTAGATCATAGGCTTCTCAATTTTTAAATAGGCTTGATTCATTTAGTTGAAAAAAATCGGTATTGTTTTATCTTTTTTATTTCTCTACGAAATTAACAAAAATACCATCTCGATTTTTCGTTTCGAACCGCTAAAATATTCGGAGGCCAAACGCTTCTTTGTCCTCATAGATCCAATGTTTAAATATAAGATTTATTTCTAGTCGAACTAAAAGGAATAATACAGGGTGTCCACTGAATACGGGACCTAAAAGAAGATTCAGTAATTGGTAAAGTCATAATCTTAATAAATAAATACATTTATTAATGAAAAAAATAGTTTAATATAATTTATTATTATATTATCATATCTTTTAAACGACTCTCAGGATGTTTCAAACATTGACGTTTCTCGTGAATTTCGCTTCAGAATGGAAGCCAGATCCAATCAATTTTGAATACGGATGGAAATTGATCTCCATTGTTTTCTCGTATTCATGTTCTAGCATAAATATACAAATTATATAAAACTTAAAACCATCCTTTCTCAATTGATATATTTATGTATTTTTGAAGTTTGTTTCGAGATTTGTGAACACCCTAGAGAATGAGAAGAAGGATATCGTACCAGACTGAGTACAATTAATTTCGAAATAGATGAGAAACCAATTGACCCTAAATGCCTACGTTGTACTTTTAAAATGGGCAAAAATAAGAATTTAAAAAAACTCTAGGCCAAAAAGTCTTTTATCAGCAACAACTAAATTACTTACTGCTATATCCGACAACATAGTTGGAATTATTTTAAGCTATCAATGTATAGTACCGTCCAAAATGATCAGAACGCCTGTATTTCTATCACATTTTCCATAACTTTTGTCAGAGAAAATTCAATCTTTCAAAAATTGCTGTATGATAAAGTACAGGTATAAACTACATATAGTAAAGATTATACAAATATAATAAGTAAAACGAAAGTTATCAGCAGATAAGCAATTTACTAGAATTATTTTCGTATTAATAATGATCTTAACGACAGAGGCAAAATACTACTTTGAAATATAACGAATAAATTATCAGTGGAGAAAATTTGTAAAGTTATAAGTAATCAGTATTTATTGTGGGATCTTTATTCCTGATGATGCTTTGATGTTTCTTGTCACAGGAACAAACCAAGTGTTGCCACTCTTTCGCAGCAATCTTGCTCTCTTCATCTTGAAGAATTTGCCACACTTTTAAATTTTGTTCGCATTCTTCGCTATAGAACTCTCTCCGACTGCCTTCCAAACATCTTTAATGGGACTCAGAACCGGACTTTGTGCAGGCCATTTCATAATAGTGATGTGCTCGTTGCCCAGGAAGGTCTTCACAGACTTAGCTATGTGGCAGGGGACGTTATCCAGCATTATAATTGCAGGTTGGTCTTCGGAGACTCATAGATGGGGCAAAGTATACTGTCGCAGAAATTTCTTGTACACTTGCTTATTCACTGCGCCCACTAAGCGGGCAAATGATCAAGTGCCTTCTATTGAAATCGCGCCCCAGACAATGACACTTCCTGTGGCAAACTTCTTTTGGGGGCAAACGACAGACAATCTTTTGCCTGTTCTGTGACGAACGAATTTCTTGGCATCGGATCTGAAAAAATTGAGCTTAGATTCGACCCTGAGGTGGACCTGGCTCCCTTGCCTTCCCCCGCTCTTGTAGCGTCCTAAGTGGTCTTCGGACTAATTAATGGCTGACCGTAGGTGTGCGACCGTGAAGATTGCCTTCCTACAGCCGACGTGGCACATCCTACGTGGAGACATTGATGACCAAAGTCTCACCCATCTCTCGAGAGACTGCGACAGCCGTCTTGAAACGGCCCTTATTTACAATTCGGGTAATGGCTCCGTCTTTCCTTTTTGAAATCTTCCTTGGCCTAGCGGTTAATTTTCCAGCCATTTTTTATTTTTTTCTTGGACTACCGGTAGATTTCGAGCCTTTTGTAAAATCTTCCTTGGCCTACTGGTTGATTTTCCCAATTTTAAAAAACTTCCTTGGCCTACCGGTTAAATTTCAGCCTTTTTGAAGTATTCCTTGGCCTACCGGTTTAATTTCCAGCCTGTTTTGAAATCTTCATTGGCTTTCCAGTTGATTTTCAAGCTTTTTTAAAAAATCCTCCTTGGCCTAATGGTTGATTTTCCAGCATTTAAAAAAAAATCTTGGTTGGACTACCGGTTAATTTTCCAACTTCTTAAAAATTTCTTCTTGGCTTACTGGTTGATTTTCCAGTCTCTATTAAAATACTCCTTGGACTTACCGGTTGATTTTACAGCCTTTTTGAAATCTTACTTGGCCTACCGGTTGAATTTCAGCCTATTTTGAAATCTTCCTTGGCCTACCGGTTGATTTTCCAGCTTAAAAAATTCCTTGGCCTACTGGTTGATTTTCCAGTGTTTTTGAAAGCTTCCTTTAGCCTAACCGTTGAATTCCATCCTTTTTTAAATCTTCCATGGCAAAACGGTTGAATTCCAGACTTTTTGAAATCTATATTGACCAACTGGTTGAATTTCCACAGTTTTTTGAAATCTTCCTTGGCCAACCGGTTGATTTTTCCAGCGGTTTAATAATCCTGCTTGGCCTACCAGTTGATTTTCCAGCTTTTTAGTCGCGTGTGAGTCTAGTCTTGGGAGAAACTACATCTCACTATGTTGTCGGTCGGTCGGGGACCGTATTTTTGTTTTTGTTTTTGTAATAACATTGTAAATATTCGGACAATTCTAACGAAATGTGAAACCCTTATGTTATACATTCCCTTTCGAATGATATAATTGCTAAAGTCCCAATAAGTTTAGCCAGGGAAGTATTTGGTTTTTGCATAACATCATAAATATTCTGAAGATTGTAACGAAATTTGAAACCCTTATGTTGTTTTACATTATATTTCGAATGATATAATTGCCAAAATCCTCCCAAGGTTAGCCGGGAAATTATTTTGTTTTGGCAATAACATCATAACTATTCGGCCGATTCTAACAAAGTTTTAAACTCTTATGTTGTTTTACATTCTCTTTGGAATGATATAATTGCCAAACTGGTACCAAGGTTAGCGCGAGAATTATTTTGTTTGGGCAAAAACAACTATTCGGCCGATTCTAAAGAAATTTAAAACCTTACGTTGTTAAATTCTCTTTGACTGGATATAATTGCCAAAGTCCTCTATCGTTAGCCGGAGATTGTTTTGTTTGAAAAATAACATCATAACTATTCGGCCCATCCTAGCGAAATTTAAAAGCCTTATGTTGTTGCACATTCACTTTCGAATGATATAATTGACAAGGTACTCGCAAGGTTAGCCCGGGAATGATTTTATTTTGGCATTAACATCATAACTATTCGGTCGATTCTAATGAAATTCGAAACACTTATGTTGTTTTACATTCTCTTCCGAAAGATATAATTGACAAATTCCTCCCAAGGTTAGCCCTGAAATTATTTTGTTTTGGGAATAACAACATAACTATTAGGCCAATTCTAACGAAATTTGTACATTGTCCTTCGAATGATAGAATTGCAAGGTCCTCCTATTGTTAGTCCGGAAATTATTTATAATTTCGAAGTTCGTAAGGTCATAAATAAGTATAAATGAGAGAACGAAACTTTTTGGTCTGTAGAACTTGTTAAAAATTTCCTTGGCCAAGCTGTTGATTTTCTAGCCTTTTTAAATATCCTCCTTGGACTACTGATTGATTTTCCAGCGTTTTAAAAAATCTTTCTTGGTCTAACGATCGATTTTGAAGTCTTTTATAAAACCTTCTTTCCTATACAGTTGATTTTTAATCCTATTTTGAAATCTTCCTTGGCCTACCGGTTAATTTTCCACTCTTTTGTTAAATCTTTCTTGGCCTAGCGGTTGATTTTTTTAGCCTTTTTTGAAGTGTTCCTGGCTACGGGTTTATTTTTTACATTTTTTAAAAAATCTTCCTAGGCTTACCTGTTAATTTTACAGCCTTTTTTTGAAATATTCCTTGGCCTACCGGTCGATTTTTCAGCCTTTATGAAATCTTCCTTGGCCACCTGGTTGATTTTCCAGCTTTTTAAAAAATCCTCCTTTGCCTACCAGTTTATTTTCCAGCCTTTTAGTCGAGTGCGACTTTAGTCGCGGGCGACTCTAGATCTCACTATGTTAGTCGGTGGGTTGGTCCCCGTTTTGCTCTTTTTTTATTTAGGTAATTTGAACCCTTATGTTGTTTTACACTTTCTTTTAAATGATATAATTGACAAGCAAATTCCAAGGTTAGCACGAGATTTGTTTTGTTTTGGCAATAACATCATAACTATTTGGCCGATTCCAACGAAATTTGAAACCCTTATATTGTTTTATAGTCAGTCCCTTTCGAATGATATAATTGCCAGAGTCCTCCCAAGGGTAGCCCAGGAATTATTTTGTTTTGGCAATAACATCATAAATATTCGGCTTATTCAAACGAATATTGAAACCCTTATGTTGTTTTGCATTCTCCTTCGAATGATAGAATTACCAAGGTTCTCCTCAGGTTATTCCGGGAATTATTCAAAGTTTTGAAGATGGTAAGGCCATAAATCATATTAAGTAATAGCAGGCGACCTTTTGGTCAGCATACCTTGTTAAAAATCTTCCTTGACCTACTAGTTGATTTTTCAGGTTTTTATAAATCCTACCCCACCTACTGGTTGATTTTCCAGCTTTTTTAAAATCATCCTTGGCCTAGCAGTTAATTTTCCATTCTTTTTAAAATATTCCTTGGGCCTACCGGTTTATTTTTCAGCCTTTTTGTTTGAAATCTTCTTTGGCCTTCCGGTTGATTATCTAGTCTTTTTTTGAAATGTTCATTGGGCCCACTGGTTAAATTCCAGCCATTCTGAAATCTGCCTTTGCCAACTGGTTGACCTTTTGCAGTTTTGAAATCTTCCTTGGCCTATAGGTTGAATTTCAGCCCTTTGTTAAATCTTCCTTTGCCACTCGGTTGATTTTCTAGCTTTTTTAAAAGTACTCCTTTGTTTTTTATTTGATCTTCCAGCTTTTTTATAATCTTTCTTGGCATACCAGTTGATCTTCCAGTCTCTTTGAAATCCTCCTTGGCTTTCCAGTTAATTTTCCAGCTTTTACAAAATCTTCCTTGGCCTACCAGTTAATTTTCCAGTCTATTTAAAATCCTCATTGGTCTAGTAGATAATTTTTAGTCTCT
Source organism: Ceratothoa steindachneri (assembly GCA_963969495.1). NCBI lineage: Eukaryota > Metazoa > Arthropoda > Malacostraca > Isopoda > Cymothoidae > Ceratothoa > Ceratothoa steindachneri. The sequence goes on along the minus strand of OZ018322.1, from coordinate 15,378,794 downwards.
TTGAAATCTTCCTGCCTAACGGTTTATTTTAAACCCTTTTTTAAAAATCTTCCTTTGGCCACCGGTTGATTTTTCACCTTTTTTGAAATCTTCCTTGGCTTACCGGTTGATTTCCCTTCGTTTTAAAAATCTTACTTCGCCTAGCCGGTTGCTTTTCTAGTCTTTTTGGAAACTTTCTTTGCCCTACCGGTTGAATTTCAGCCTTTTATAAATCTTTCTTGGGCTACCGGTTGATTTGCCAGCTTTTTAAAATTTACCTTTACCTACTGATAGATTTTCAACTTTTTAAAAAATCTTGCTTGGCCTACCGGATTATTATGGTCTTTTTAAAAATCTTACTTGGGCCTACCGGTTGATTTTCGAGGATTTTAAAAATTTTCCAGGGTATACGGGCTGAATTTCAGCATTTTTTAAAATCTTTCTTGGCCTACCGTTTGATTTCCAGGCATTTAAAAGAATCCTCTCAGGCCTAGTAGTTGATTTTCAAGCCTTTTAAAAAACCTTCCTTTACCTACCGGTTTATTTCCCAGTCCTTTTGAAATCTTTCTTCGCCTACTGGTTGAATTAAAACCTTTTTTGAAATCTTCCTTCTCCTTCCGGTTAATTATCTAGTCTTTTTGGAAATGTTCCTTGGGCCTACTGGTTGAATTCCAGCCTCTTTGAAACCTTCCTTGGCCGGCTGGTTGAAGTTCAGCCGTTTTGAAATCGTCCTTGGCCTACAAGTTGAATCTTAAGAATTTATTTTAATCCTCCTGGCCTACCGGTTGATTTTTCAGCTGTTTTGAAATCGTCCTTGGCCTACAAGTTGAATCTTAAGAATTTATTTTAATCCTCTTGGCCTACCGGTTGATTTTTCAGCCTTTTCTGAAATGTTCCTTTCCCTACCATTTATTTTCCAGTCGTTCTGAAATCTTCCTTGGTCTACCGGTGGATTTTTTAGCCTTTTATAAAATCTTCCTTGGCTTACCTGTTGATTTTGCAGCTCTTAATAAATCTTCATTGGCCTACTGGTTGATATTCCAGCTTTTTAAAAATCTTCCTAGGCCTCCCGTTGATTTTTGAAGCTCCCTTGGCCTATTGCTCTATTTTCAACCCATTTTGAAATCTTCCTTGGCCTACCATTTGTATTTCAGTCTTTCTGAGATTTTCTTTGGCCTACCAAGGTAATTTTCCAGTCTTTTTTAAATCTCCCTTGGACGACCTGTTGATTGTTTAGCATTTTTTTATCTTCATTGGCATACCGTTTTATTTTTTAGCCTTTTTGAAATCTTCCTCTCCTACCAGTGAATTTCTAGTCTTTTTTGAAATCTTTCATGGGCCTATCGGTTGAATCTCAGCCGTTTAAAAAAATCTTCCTTTTCCTACCGGTTGATTTGCCAGCTTTTAAAAAAATCCTTCTCGGCCTACTCGTTGATTTTCCTATTTAAAAAAAATCTTCCTTAGCCTACCGGTTGATTTTCCACCCTTTTAAAAATCTTCTTTCGGCCTACCCCTTGATTTTCCAGCCTTTTAAAAATCTTCCTTGTTCTACCGGTTGAATTTTAGGCTTTATAGAAATCTCCCTTTGCCTACCGGTTGATTTTTCAGCTTTCTACAAAATCTTCCTTGCTTACCGGTTAATTTTCCAGTCTCTTTTGAATTCTTCCTCAGTTTTACCTGTTGATTTTTTAGCCTTTTTTGAAATCTGCCTGGGCCGACCAGTTTATTTTTCAGCATTAAAAAAAAATCTTCATTGGCCTACCGGTTGATTTTCTAGCCTTTTTGGAAATCTTCGTTGGCTACCGGTTATTTTCCAGTCTTCTTGGAAGTTTTACTTGGACTGCCGGTTTATTTTTCAGCCTTATTGAAATCTTCCTTAACCCACTGTTTGATTTTCCAGCTTTTAAAAAAATCCCCCTCGGCCAACAAGTTGATTTACATATTTTTAAAAAAAATCTTTCTTGGCCTACCGGTTAATTTGCCAGCTTTTTAGAAAAATCCTCCTCGGTCAACTGGTTGATTTTCCAGCTTTCTAAAATTTTTCCTTGGCCTACCGATTGATTTTCGAGTCTCTTAAAAATCCTCCTTGGCCTACCGGTTTATTTTCTAGCCTTTATAAAATCTTCCTTGTCCTACCAGTTGAATTTCAGCCTCTTTTGAAATCTTCTTGGCCTACCGGTTGAATTTCCCAGCTTTTTCCAAAATTATTTTGGGCTTACCGGTTGAATTTCCAACTTTGAAAAAATCTTTCTTGGCATACAAGTCAAATTTTAAGTCTGTTTTGAGATTTTCCTTATCCTACCACCTAATTTTCCATCTTTTTTATATCTTCCTTAGATTACCGCTTGATTTTTTAGCCTTTTTTTAAATCTTTCTTGGACAACCGCTTGATTTTTTAGCCTTTTTTGAAATCTTTCTTGGACTACCGCTTGATTTTTCAGCCTTTTTGAAATCTTCCTTGTCTTACCGATTGAATTTCCGGCCTTTTTAAAAATTTCCTCAGCCTGCCGGTTGAATTTTTAGCCTGTTTTGAAATCTTCCTTTGCATACCGGTTAAATTTCCAGTCTTTTAAAGTTTTACTCCTAGGTAGTTTATACCTGGAGGTTGTCGTACATCATCACCGTGTAAAGTGGTATATAATGTTGGACCGGTAATCAATTTCCCTCCTACAACTGGAATCTGGAGGGGCCGCACGCCCTTCCGACCTGCGTGCCCCAAGAGAAATGAATTCTCTCTCTTGAGTCGTCTTTTCCCCCTCATTTAAATCACTTACTCTATATTTTCCACGCCTGTATAGACCTTACAATGGGTGAAGAAGGACGTTAAATGTTCTAAAATATAAATATCTTATAGCATTTTCTCTGTCAAAAGTTATGGAAGATGTGGTGATAGTAATATAACCATCATGATTTTTTTGAAAACTATTGTACCACATATGGCTTAATTTGTAGTCAATGCGTTTAAAATAATTTGAAATACCAATGAAGGCTTACAAGGAATGCATTTTCAAGCATGCCAACGGAAAATTCATGCAGTTTTCCTTTATAAACTTCTACGAATTTTGTTTTGTTTTCACTTTCTGTCCCTTTATCGCGTTCGTTACAAAGCTCTTCTTAAAAAACTTCCTCTCGCAAATACCTCGTTGGTTACTCCTTTTTAAAAGCAACAAAAAACAAAACAAACAAACAAAACCGCATCTCCGCCGCATCAAATATCCCTCCGTGCGACCCGCCAATTAAAAGCTCCTTTTGCCTTCCTCGCGAAATGCATCGTGCGGTGAATGGAAAATAAACTCCCGAGAAATGGAAACCAATAAAGAATTCACAGACTGGAGACGAACTCGGAAAAGCCCCACAAATACAAGCAAATCGCTCGGTTCGGCAAAGCCCAAACTAATCCATTGCACTTCACTTGATGGGAATTTAATCTAAGGGATGAACATTGACTTCAATTAATTTTATTTGGCCCTACACATCCGCGCGACGAACTGCCATAACGAGCGCAATTTCCATACCGCCCGTGGTAGCGTTGCGCAAGGCAAAGGGGAATTTAACATTGCTTACATAGAAACAAGGACAATGGCTATAAAGGGAAGCAATTAGAATGAAAGGAAGGGGAGCAATTTCTAGCCTATTGGAACCGGCACTAGAAGAATAACTAGGGTGGCTTGGCTCAAGAGGAATGAGAGAGGGGCTGCTTTTGTTGGAATGGGTTCATGAGTTTAATGTATACGAGAGTAACTATGGCCAGTTAATTCAAAGGTTTAGGGAGAACAATGAATGGGTATTTGGTCTCTAACAAAGAGGAGGAACAAATAAATGACGAATGTGAGAAACGTTAATAAAATCTAAAAATTTGAGGGATAAAATTTGTCTTAGGAGTCGTCCCAAAGGAAGAAAAACTAACAAAGGAATCACTTAAAGAGTTTGGGAAGGAGATGGAAAAGAAAGTGTAGATATAGAGGGAAGTTAAAAGATGTGGTAGCGTCATCGAGAGGGGGGGAGGGGGATTCGAACATGGCAGCTAAACCTACTCAAAGTTGTGATTTCAACGGCCACAAACCACCCTGAGAGACTCCGCCCTCTCCCCTCTCTAAGAGAAACCCTTTCTTTAAGAGATAATGGCAATGACGATCACAATAAAAATATCGTTGCGAATGAAAATAACGCTGAAAATGACATTGGCAATAACAATAACGTTGAAAATGACAATAATATTGACAATGGCAATAACGTTGACAATGGCAATAGCATTTACAATTGCATTGAAACTGAAAATAACGTTGACAATGACAATAACACTCACCATGACATTGACAATGACAATAGCGTTGACAATGACATTGACAATGACAATCACGTTGACGGTGGCAATAACGTTGACAATGACAATAACGTTGACAATGACATTGAAAATTATGATAACGTTGACAATATCAATAACATTGACAATGACAATATCAGTGACGATGAAAATGACATTGACAAAGATAATAATGTTGAAAATGACAATAATATTGATAATGATGTTGACAATGGCAGTAACATTGACAATAGCGTTGACAATGACAATAACATTGAAAATTGCAATAATGATAACGTTGACGATGACATTGACAGTAACAAGAACGTTGATAATGACAATGACAATAAGAATGACAATGACATTGACAATGACAATGACGTTGATAATGACAATAACGTTGACAATGACAATAAGAATGACAATGACATTGACAATGACAATAACGTTGATAACGACAATGACGATGACAATGACATTGACGTCGATAAGGATTATGCTTATAATTATGACTATGAAAATTATAGTGATATTGATAGTGATAATGACAATGACAGGTAATCTCTTGCAAGATCTCTGTTCTGTGTAACATTTGGTACACATTTTCTTTATCAGGCAGGGTAAGTCTGAACTTGCTAGATGCTCGCTAGTTTGCCAGCAAACCACAACTGGCCAATAGCTTTCAGTCGTACAGAGTAGAGATACCTTGATGCCTTCCGTCCCAGTATATATATATATATATATATATATATATATATATATATATATATATATATATATATATATATATATATATATATATATATATAATGCTAACAAAGGAGCAATGCCAGAAGACCAAAACACAGGGTTTAACACTACCACGTTTTTATGAAACAATCCCCTTGAGACCTATAGTTTCCTTTAGGGGGCCACCCGCGTATGGCCTATCCAATTGGCTGGTACAAAAATTCAGACCCCTGAACCTAGCTTCTGCACACCTATTAAACAACGCGGTTGACTTCCTCAGCAGGATTAAGGGGATAACAGTAAATGAGGAAGAAATCCTGCTCTCATTTGATGTAACTTCTCTGTTCACATCTATACCCTTGGACCTCGCGGGAGAGATGGTCTCAATTGCCATGGAAGAGAACTGGAGGTTCTTCCAACACAAAAGACTCAATAAAGGCGAATACCTGCACCTACTTGAATTCTGTCTAGATTCGACGGTTTTCATATACAATAATATCACCTACCAACAAAAGAAAGACACACCGATGGGATCTCCGATTTCAGGCATAGTGGGAGAACTCGTAATGCGGAGGTGCCGAGGAATAAGCCGAGGGGTGGTTGGAGTTTTCGCGACTCTTATATATATATATATATATATATATATATATATATATATATATATATATATATCCTATTATCTCAAATGCAGGGAGTCGTCGTACTACTCCTTATACTTCGTTCGGCTCGTGCACTGACTGGGTTTATTGACTCAGAGTGCTTAGAGGTTGGCTACGGAGAGATTGGAATGAACTTTGCCAGCAAGCAACCCTACGGAAGTTAGATACACAACAATATCAAAATAAAGTTTTAATGAACGCTAAACAAGAAAATATATATATATATATATATATATATATATATATATATATATATATATATATATATATATATATATATAAATAATGTGCTTTGAGAGATAAAACAATAAGTGAATCTCGGATATCTCACTTGGCTTGTAAATAACTATTCACTATGTCAATCCCTATACACTTGTAATGTTGGTAAGCTTCGCGATGAAGTTGGGGAATGTGAAAGGGAAGAGTTACCTTAGGACCGGATGTTCGGGTGGCGCTGGTGAGTGAAGGTGGTGATATAAGGGGTGGAGACGATGAGGTAGGTTCTCCAGGGACCGATCTGATCCCACAATTCCGTCACGATTCTGCTGGAAGAGGGAGGTGACGGGAGCTTCCTGTTAAAGAGGGCCCCATGCTCGTGAACTCCGAGAAATCCTGGGTGTCTCTGTGAGGGGGAGGAGGGCAAAGTGACCTATCGACCCGTAGGGTCACGGAGAAAAACCAAGATGTAGTTTTCTCGCTTAGGGAACCAGCGTGAGGCCGTTTGTAGCTTCGGCTCTGAAAACGTGAGTACGAGCCTGGATCCGCACAGACTTGCAGACCAATGGGATAAGGAGCCTCCCTAACTGGGACCGATCTCCTATCTGAAGACTTGGTGCTTCGAAGATTTACCACTACACCGAGATAGATAGCAATTCTTGCCCCGCCAGACGCTGTGTAAGCTCTACTACTGAGGATTAAAATAATTCCTCTTTTATACTCGAAACTTGGAAGAGGTTCACATGGCTCCGGAAGTAGATTTGATATCAAGCGCCCTTCTTTGGGTAAGAGAGAGAGAAAGTGCCTTGATTATCTCCTCCATTTCGTCCTTTGCAAACTTCCGGCAACCACCGGAAACCAAGATGGACTCCCATCTATCGATAACCAGTCCAGGACGAAATTCGGTGGTTAGCTGAAATGGTTGGCGGGTTCCTCCGGCGGAAGACCATTAGATATCGAGCCGGAAGGGGAGAGTTTGGTAACCGACCCGCCTGGAAGGGAGGTGGGCAAAACTTGGGAGCATTATGCTATTCTCCTACATCCATATCCATCCCGGGGGAACATTATTCTGAAGTGGAACGAGGGATAATGTCACAAGATATAACCTTGTACTCGTCCTTTGGCGGTGACCTTTTGAAATATATCACAGGTCCTGCAAAACTCAGCGATTTCCTTGGCTGCACCAGGCACCCCAAAATACTTAAATACGCGTTGCGAGGTATTATTATGGCTGAAGTGTCCTGCAAACACACCTTCGTGTGCTATTTGTAAAATCTTCGTAACGTAGGCCTTAAGCACTCATAGGGCCTTGAACGGGGACCCTACTGGATCCGGGGAAGTAGGAAATAGCAAAGCGTCTTTTATCGCATACCTCACTTTTCGGTCTCCACGAACCGATTCTGTCTCTCCTCGTTTGGCCTTTTTCCATAAGGGTTGGAAGGAAAAGTAGTCATTTTGGGCACTGAGGAATTGGGCGTTATTGAGTCCCTCGTAATCAGGGGTGCATGGGGGCTTGAGAGACGCGGTGGGGAAGATGTCTCTATCAGCCTGAGCCCGGGTGATGACAGCTTGCGACACAGCAGTTGGGGAGAGCTGCGCGTTCTGGCTCACCAACACTACACAAAACTTAATCAAGGTAGCTACGACGTCGTTCCATCTCGTAAAATAGCGGCATTTTACGTGACAAAAGACCACTGGGAATTTATTAACTCTTCCCAGGAAATCTTGTACGACAGCGAATTTCTTATGTTGTGGGTCCACGATGGAAAGCAGCTTGTCCGATACCACTATTCACGTACACCCGGTATCTCTCACCAGACTGGATACTGGTGAGTGAAGGTGGTGAGATAAGGGGTGGAGACGATGAGGTAGGTTCTCCAGGGACCAATCTGATCCCACAATTCCGTCACGATTCTGCTGGAAGAGGAAGGTGACGGAAGCTTCTTGTTAAAGAGGGCCCCATGCTCGTGAACTCCGACGAATCTTGGATTCCTCTGTGAGGGGGAGGAGGGTGAAGTGACCTATCGACCCGTAGGGTCACGGAGAAAAAACGAGATTTAGTTTTCTCGCTTAGGGAACCAGCGTGAGGCCGTTTGTAGCTTCGGCTCTGAAAACGTGAGTACAAGCCTGGATCCGCACAGACTTGCAGACTAATGGGATAAGGAGCCTCCCTAACTGGGACCGATCTCCTATCTGAAGACTTGGTGCTTCGAAGATTTACCACTACACCGAGATAGATGGCAATTCTTGCTCCGCCAGACGCTGTGCAAGCTCTACTACTCAGGGTTAAAAGAATTCATCTTTTATACTTGAAACTCGGAAGAGGTTCACATGGCCCCGGAAGTAAATTTGATATGAGCGCCCTTCTTCGGTTTAGAGAGAGAGTCTTGATTATCTCCTCCATTTCGTCCTTTGCAAACTTCCGGGAACCATCGGAAGCCAAAATGGGCTCCCATCTATCGATAACCAGTCCAGGACAGAATTCGGTGGTTAGCTGAAATGGTTGGCGGGTTCTTCCGGCAGGAGACCATCAGATATTGGGCCGGAAGGGAAAGGTTTGATAACCGGCATGCCCGGAAGGGAAGTGGGGAAATGTGGGCGCATTATGCTATTCTTCTATAAGAGATTTGAAAGACTCGCTCTCACCTGCCCTCTCACACCAAAACTATAGCAAAGAATTTCCGTAACCACATCAACAGCATGTTTCCTGAAAAACAGTTCACTATCGATTTAGAGCAAGACGCCTAACTGCAATTCTTGGATGTTTTTTTTAATGCGATCTAACGATGAGACTCTGCATACAACGGTATACTAAGAGAAGAATCACACAGACCGTGTTTTGGACTTTAACAGTGTTCACCCCCTCATACACAAAAAAACACGGTCAACACTTTGTATAAAAAGGTCAGAACACACTGCAGCAACCAGCAGCTACGGAAACAAGAATAAGTAAATCTCAGGGAAGACTTCCTCGCCAACAATTACCTTGACCGATTTATTAAGTTAACACGGAGACCAATATCCAGAAACGACGATCGAACCGAATGCAAAAGGATCACACTCCCGTACATACAATATCGACGTAGCACACAAAGCCACGAATACCATACGCCAGAAAGTGACAAGGGTGAAAGACAAACAAACTGTTGAAGAACAAGCTAGTGTTGTGAATAGAGTTGAATGCCACGATTTGCGGCGATATACATAGGACAAACGGGAAAACAACTACGAGCAAGGATAAAGAAACACCAGAGGGCACTCTGGAGGAATGACCTACTCTCTGCAATCTCATTACATTAGAGAAACCAACAACACCACATGAATTGGGAGAGAACCAGAATATTCGGACGCTCCACAAACAAGAAGAGCAGAGAGTTCTTCGAAGCATGTCTCTCCAACGAAACTTGCGTCAATCGACACATTGATATTCCAAGCTGCTACAACAGTCTGGAATAACACTACGATTTATTGCTTTCATTTACCTTGCAATAGGTCTTATAATCACTCTTACCTTCTAAATATTTTTATGTTTATAACGACGTTATTGTGTAAACTGAGAAAAGTCTGGAGATGATAGGAGTAGATAGCATGAGAGCTTCTTTGGGCGGGGGGGGGGAATGTGTGTTTGTGTGTAGTTTAATAATTGCCAGGTTACTGGCTGATCTCTTTCTTTTGACGTTCTTCTATCTTCCGCTCTTCTAATTGCATATGTGTTTGTGTTGTACGGTTGGTTCTAAATTTTTATTCGTTTTCCTTTTTATTTCCTATATCCTATTGGTAATTTTGCTTAGGGTACCTTTCGGTAACGTTCTTCTAATTCAAATTCAGTTTTTGTACTGTATATATTTACTCTATATGTTTAAATCGGGTTGTTCTAAATTTCTTTGTTTTGTATAGTTACCTTTCTTTGTTTTCAGGCGTTCATTCCTTTTTGATGGGTTTTGGTGTTCGGCTTATTTTGTTGTTATTATTGAGTCTTCCTCACGTCGCCGGAGGAAACTACTGGTGGGGAAGATTTTTCAGTCATGATTTTTGTTCTCTATTTCTAGAGCCCTTTTAGTCTCCTGATTATTTTCTTCTTTTGATTTCATTAAGCCAGTCTTTAAATTATGTATTTTCAGTTTAGTTTTCTCGTTATCCTCTATGTCTTATAATCTTGTTCTTTTTAATTCTTCGATTTGGGATTTTTCCAATTGCCATTTGATATTTTCTCGAAGGTATCCTTCTTGATAATTCTGACGTCGTTTTGGGTTGATCCTTATTTTGTTTTCTTCTAGTAGTTTATGGATAATCCTTTCATCATGGTCTGTGATGTAGTTCCATTTACAAGCACCGTTTTCTATACCTTTATTTATATCCTTCAATTTAGTACCTTTGGGTAGGGGATAGTCCTCTTAACGAAGATCTTAAGTTTAAAGTCTCTTGCTTCGTAACGACAGCCTTCCTCTCTTTCCGTTTCGCTTCCCGTGTCAGTTTGTGTGTCCCATTCGGTTTGGTTCTTTTCAAATGGGTGTTTTTTTTCTTTGTTTTCTTATGGCTTTTCTTTTCCTCTTTTTGTTCATTCTCTGAAGTTTCCATTTCTTTTTCCATTTAATCGAGTTCGTCGGTTTCGATTGTTTCTTCGTTTGCTTCCATCTTTGATCCTATGTCCAGCATATCTTTTATTTGTAGAGTTTTTCCGCCGTTACCCCGTATACGAGAGCCGAGTGGGGATTTAGTGGGAAGCACATCTGCCTTTGTCGATTTTCTCTAAGAAAAGATTGAGCGTGCTGAAAATATCTCTGATTAGACATTGTTTTGTACGTGCGCGTACATGCTAGAATGTCCAGCCCTGTTTCTTCATTAACATTAATATTGATTTTTGGCTCTTGTGTTTCCTTACTTTCTTTTACCGTAGCTTGTGGTACGCTGTCGTATGTCTGATTATTCTTTAATTATTTTTCTTTCTTCTGCCTTTTTTCTTTCTTGTTTATTATTTCTCTTCTCTTTGGATAGTTCACTGCCATTGTTCTATGTAGACCTTAGCAGTCAACGCATCTCTTTGTAGTCTCTGTGCATTCCCCGATTGAGAGATTGTTATTTCCGCATTCTGAGCATACTCTTTTGTCCTTATTTGGGCATTTCTTTGTCACGTGCTCCTCAATGGCATAACATTGGAAGCAGGTATGTATGTTTACGAATTTTTCCTTTTCCCTATTTTCAGGGGGTATTCTCATTCCGAAGACTAGGATCCCGTTGTTGGTTGCCTTATTTGCCTTGGTGTCCAAATTTGATGATTTCTGCGATCTTTAGATGTTGGTTTTCCCTTTCGATCTCCTCTTTCAGTTCCTCTTTTGTGTAGGATCCCAAATATAGGTCTACATTTCGACGGACAAAGGAGCGGTTTGCAAGGAGTTGTGGTGGCAGTTTTGGGGCAAGTCCGATCTTCCTTAGAGCCGTTAGTCCTTAAGGAGCCACCAGGCGTTCTATGTCATTCTGTTTATGACATAGGGCAACGTAGCCGTTGGGGACCTCTATTAATTTAGTAAGTGCAACTTCACTTCAGTGTAAAGAGTCCTTATTAATACTCCTCTTTCGAGTTTTTGTTCTCCGGGTTCGGTTCTCAGTAGGAGTCTTCTATACTCCATATTGTTATCCATGTTGGTGGTGTGTTTTGGACCATCCCCCTTCCTTTTTCCCCCGCCTTCACTAGTTTGGCTGTCAAGAATAAGATGATGATGGATGAAATGATAAATGCGGGTGGGCCCCTGTCTAGGGGTAAAATGTGACGGACTTTTTGTTGGTTAGAGTGGGATCAACTAGCGCTAACCGGGAGTGCCGCCTCCTCGAGGGAGTTAAAACCGCCGTTGCATCAGGCATACGCTGAGATGGTTGTCTCTCCCTTAGCGATTCTGGTGGCCCCCTCACAGTCGGAGTGTTTAAGCCCCCCCCCTGCGAATGTTGCAGCCCGGCCCATTATCCGGGGCTCCTCTGATACGGGTATCTGGCAGCGGGCTATTCCTCAGACCTTCCTCCACCTGTGCCCCCAATTATGCAATCGCAAGTGCACTGCATAGATGAGACGAGGTTGAAATAACAGCATCCACTAGTCAAGGAATAGCGCCCAGGTTGAGGCAGTCATGATGAGTATGCTGCGCCTAATGAAAAAATATTAATTCTCTTTTTTAGTACCTCCCAAATGAGAGGATTTTGAGTGTAGTAGAGAAAAGGTGTAGGAGACTATATGAAATTAAAATGAAAAATGAGAATGAGGATGTGAGTGAGGTTGAGATGTTCTTTGATCTTGAAATCTTCTTTTAACGAGTGTGAATTTTCTTCCAGAATTATCGATGTAGTTCTTCATAACTTCCTTCGTATTTAAACTTCCAACCTCAGCGGCGAAAATTAGCTTCGAAAGAAAGGGTGGAGATGCTTCATGTGATTGCTTTACCAAGCGTGCAGGATTCAGGGAGAGGGCGATCCAAGCGGTGAATTCTAGTGATTGTGTAATAGGTAAGAGAAGAAGAGGGAGATAGTTAGAATATAGCCTGAGAGTTGTTTTTTATTATTAAGGGGGGTGGGCGGGTGAGTGTTAGTGTGTGTGAGAGTATAGAAAATTAAATTTGCCAGGATGCTGGCTGATCTCTTTCCTCTGATGTTTCTTTTTTTTATGCTATTCTAATTGCTTTTAAGATTGTGTTTTTTTATTGGTTGCTTCTATGATTTTTGTTCTTTGGCTTCTCTCTTATAGTTGTCAAAATCTTAATTTTGTTGCTTGGACTACATTTCGTTAACGTACGAGGGGCAGTGAATAAGTTTTGCAATTCGGATATAAGGAAACGAGATATGAAGAAAAGTGTTTTATTATTTTTCAATATAACTACCCTCGACTTCGAGGTACTTGCGTCACTTGTCCCTGAGGCTTCGAATTCCCGACAACCAGAAATCTCCCGACTGCTGTTCAATCCACTTCTGGACGGTGAGCTGGACATCTTTATCCTTCCCAAACCGGCGTCCACGCAGTGCAGCCTTGAGCTGGCGGAATAAGATGTAGTCGCTAGGGGCGATGGTTAAGCTCCTTGAATCCGCACTCACGCAGGGCAGCTTTTGCAACTCTGGCCTTGTGGACTTTGACGACGTTTAAGTCGATCATGGGGCGTAAGGTTTCTAGGGACCCAACGGGCAGAGACCTTGGTCATGGTCAAATTGTCGTGGATGATGTTGATAACACTTCCATGTGATATTCACTCGATTTCTTCGACCTTCACCATTCGATTTTCGAGGATCATCCTCTGCACAGGGGCCACATTGTTCTCGTCGGTCACGTCTGACGGGCGTCCTGGACGGGGGTCATCTTCAAGGGACTCACGACCATGGCGGACCTCCCTATTCCAGCGAGAAATGGTTGCATAGGAAGAGGCGGTGTCGGTGTACATTGCAACCATGCGTTCATGGATCTCTTTTGCATTCTTGCCTTCCTTGGTCAAAAATTTGATCCCTGCGCGGTGCTCAACCTTTTTCATTGTTGAAAATTTGTAAGTGACAATCTGCGATCAGCTACTGCTTCTTAAATAGAGGAGGCAGGAGCGTGCGGCTGCAGGTCCTGTCTTAACATAACTTGTCCTAACACCTCCACAAACAGCCATCCCCCTTCCTCTGTTTTCCCCTACCGATTTGCAAAACTTATTGACCGCCCCTCTTCTAATTAGATTACAAATTTGGGATTATTACTGTTCATTTTATGCTTTCCTTCCATATTTATGTTAGGTTGTTCTAATTTCCTTTAATTCATGCAGTTATGTCCCTGTTCTTTCTTTCCGGGCATTCATGACTTTGTGGTAGTATTTATTTGTTGCCGATATATATTTTCGTATTGTATTGCTTTAGTTCTCCATCCGGCTGTATTCAGGTGTAGTATTTTTGGTTTGGTTATCTCGTTTTTTATTTATTCTATATTATCTTGTTTCTAATTATTTTTTTGCTTTGGGGGTTTTCCACTTGCCATTTGTTATTTTCTCAAAGATATCCTTCTTGATAATTTTGACGTCGTTGGGTAAGATCCTTATTTTGTTTTGTTCTAGTAGTTTTGGGATAATTCTTTCTTCATGGCCTATCATGTAATTCCATGTACAGGCACCTTTTTTTGATACCTTTATATATATTGTTTAATTTAGAACCTTTGGGTAGTGGATAGTCCTCGTTTACGAAGATCTCAAGTTTAAAATCTCTTCGTGAGAGAATGCCCTCGAATGACCACCGTGAGAAGAAGCCCTCTCGGAAATACCCCTCTCTTCTTTCAAGACCATGTGCACCCAGCGGGAGAATTTTAGAAAGTTCAAGAAAGAATCTGTCCTTCACTTGATCACCCGTCACAGTTGTGTTTGCTTTGGGACGCCACTCACCCCCTTCCTTCCCTGCGATAACACCGTGCGCAGCCACATTAACCCTACCACCATATCATGAGGCAAGTTTCATCATCTGGAACGACTCGTTTTCATGTAATTTGTTTGTTTAGACTGGCGCCAAGAATCTCTTAGGGACCACAAGGCTCTGAGGGGTCTATCAGATTAGCCACCTGGGTATTTAACCCGAAGCTCACTATCTCTCGAGGAGATTGAAAGCCCACCGTCCACTTCGTTCAGACTGCCGTCTGTTTCCCGTGAACCCATGTAACCCATCATCGTGCTTCGTCGAAGATCCCATCAGAAGATCTACCTTCATTATGCTTTAACCCCTGTTCAGAGGAAAGCTATCGATCCATCTTATTCCCAGGGAGTTGTGCGGCCCTCTCATCTTCACCACCCCTTCAAGATTACCTCGTTAATCTTCACTTAATTCATTTAACTACCATAAGAATTTGTCCTCCTTTTGTATATATATATATATATATATATATATATATGTATATATATATATATATATATATATATATATATATATATATATATATATATATATATATATATATATATTGCCCCCTTTTATTATATATATTAAAATTATATTTTGGGGTATTTTCTTTATATATCTTTTGAACTGCAACTTGGCTAGCCATTAGTCTAAACCCAGTCAACCGTAAATCGCACTCTTTATCAATCGCCCTAGAACTATCTCAAGCGGCCTGTGGTCAGCTGTCTGCCCGTGTTTGTGTACGACTCGGTGCGCCGAGTTAGCCTACACAGGCATACCTCGACACTCTTGCTTCGTATCGACAGCCTTCCTTTCTCTCTGTTTCGCTTTCTGTGTCACTTTGTGTGTCCCATTCGGTTTAGTTCTTTTTAATTGGGTGTTTTCTAGTTTTCTCATGGCTCTTCTTTCCCTCTTTTTGTTCATTCTCAGAAGTTTCCGTTTCCTTTTCCTCTTCATTTAGTTCGTCGGTTTTGATTGTTTCCTTGTTTTCGTCCATCTTTGCTCCTATGTTCAGCACATCCTTTACCTGAAGAGTTTTGTCCGCCTTTACTCCGTACACTAGTGCCGGGGGGGGGGGGAAACCACATCTTTCTAACTCCGTTATTTTCATGAAGAAGATTGAGCGTTTTTGAGGTAGTCCCCAGTTGTGAAATATTTTGGACGTGGGCGTACATAATACAGGCTAGAATGTCTAGGCCCGTTCCCTCGTTCACATTGATGTTGATCTTTGGTTCTTGGGTCTCCTTTATTTCTTTTACCGTAGCTTTTGCTACGCTAGCGTAAGTCTGGTTTTGTTTCGATTATCTTTCTTTCTTTTGTTCCTGCTCTTTCTTGTTTATGATTTTTTTTATTTTTGGACAGTTTATTGCCATAGTCCTGTGTGGACCCTGGCAGTTCACGCACCTTTTTATGGTTTCCGTGCATTCTCTGAAGGTGTGATTAATGCCTCCGCATTCTGAACATATCTTTTTGTACTTATTCGGGCAGTTTTAGTTACGTGCTCTTCTATGGCGTAGCACTGGAAGCAAGTCTGTACATGGATGAATTTTTCTATCTCCATGTTTTCGGGAGGAATTCTCATTCCAAAGCTGAGATCCCGTTGGTGGTATCCTTGTTCGCCATTTCAACCATAGCGCAGATAACTTTGAACACGTGCGTGTGGTGTCCGAATTTAATGAGTTCTGTTATTTTCAGGTGTTGGTTTTCTCTTTCAATTTTTTCTGTCGTGGTATGACATTACATAACAACAATACCATATTATATCTATGAGGGAGGGACCAATAACTTAAAGGCGAACCGACAAAGGGACGGAACACCACGAGTTTCGACGGGCGGAATAGCGAGATAAGAGTGCAATGAGGCCAGGTAAAATATGGGCAATGGCAAAGCTCAAGGTTATTTAAAGAGGCATGTACAAAAATATAATTTTATTTACATAAAAAATGAGAGAATTAATGGGAAAAATTACATCAGAGAATTACTGGGCAAAATTACATCAGAGAATTACTGGGCAAAATTACATCAGAGAATTAATGGGAAAAAATACATCGGTAAACTAGGAGGGAAATTGTAGTTATGCATAAAACTATGAAGTTAAAATTTAATGTATTACAGGAGGAGACTATTCAAATGGGTTGCTGAAGGGAGGAGAGGGGTTGGCTTACGCAGGATTCCGGGTGAGACGTCAGGGTAAGGCTTCACGGATATCTTCTGCAGGCAATAAACGTGAGGCGAGCGGTAAGTTAGTGAATGATTGTTTTCCAAAGGAGAGGGGGGGCGGTAAAGTCCGGTCCAGGGGAGAGTATTTCGGCCACCCGAAAACGAGGGGCGAACGAGGAGGGCTTCGACAGGAGTTTGTAAGGGGAGTCGAAAAAATCGCTCGGTGGCGATCGTCAAATGGAATCACCACACTGGCTGGGTTAATTCCAAGACAAAAAACTTCAGCCTTTCACTTTGCTTTGTCGTTAGCACCTGACTTGGAACTAGAGAAACTTCCTTGGTCCGAGGCGAGACTCCTCAACTCTGTGTCTGCCACATGGGAGACGAGCCCTCTAAATATCCGAGGCTCTCTCCACGGGGGTGGGTGGGGGAAACAGCGCTAATCTCGAATGGCCTCGAATCTTCTTGCCAAGGCGACTCTAATCCGTGTAAACGTGGTCCGTGGTGGACACGGTTCGGGGCTACCGCTTGTGGAAGGGATGGGGGGGGGGGGGGTAGGCTTACAAATTTAAGCCTAACATAACCTTCTCCAGCGCATGGAACTTCCGTGCTGGAAAAGAAATTCCACGTGGAATTCCCCCACATCTTCCTTCAGTTCCTCTTTTGTGTGGGACCCAACCTAGAGGTCTACCTTGCGGAAGACGAAGAATCCGATGTAGAAAGAGTCTTTGGTGTCATGAACATCGTTCTTTCAAAATTGCGCAACCGTATGAATTTAAAAACATGAGAGAAATTTTATCCATAAAATATGGTCTAAAGCGTAGTGATAAATGCTGCTTCAATTATAAATTGCCAAATGACATCTTTTGGAAAATTGGAACGATGAAATGAACATGACGCCTCGACCTCCGAAGAAAAAGTTGACGAAGACTCTCCCGATTTGGAAGAGACCAGTGATTTATAAATCTTGGATTTAGGGTAAATCAAAGGTAAATTGCTTTACTTTTATTTGTTTAAAACTGTTTCTACGTTTTAACATAATGCTTTAACTTTCCTATTTTAGCGCGTTTTGGACCAAAATCTAACGCGTTTACCTTTGAAACATTTGGCAACACTGTTCCTAGTTTTGATTCCACTCTGCTCAATACTTCTCTGAAAAAGGACCCTAGTTTGGGTCTGAAAGCTTCGAAATAAACCCACAAAGCTCAGTCGTGTATATCATTTCCCTCATTCATATATATATATATATATATATATATATATATATATATATATATATATATATATATATATATATATATATATATATATATATATATATATATATATATATATATATATATATATATATATATATATATATAGAGAGAGAGAGAGAGAGAGAGAGAGAGAGAGAGATAAAATGAATAATTCACAAAGAAGCTCGTGAGGTTCGCAATGAATGCAATGTCCAGCAGGAAAAAATGAAAAAGGTGCTTCCGAGTACCTTCAAACTTTATTCAATTCAAAAGTACTTGGAAGCACCTTTTCATTTTTCCTGCGGGACATTGCATATATATATATATATATATAGTTTTCGAAACGTAGTGAAAAATTAAAAGATGCTACATCCGTTTCTCGTGGCTCTGGGAGAAACGGATATATCTATATGGATATATCTATACCAAGTATTGGCAGCAAGTTATCACAGTTATTCGCCATCTTGAGAAGGAAACTATGAAGATGATTAAGGCCAGACAGGACATCGTCTTCCTTGAAGTTTGTATTAATTCAAAAACTTATCCTAAATTTCTTTATTTTAAGCTACATCGCAAATCTCTGTATAACTCGTATTTCTATAAGGATTCCTTGGATCAACTTATCAACCTAGAAATAACTTCTAAATCAAAAAGGTTTACTCTTCATCAACATAATATAACCGAAAGATTTACCAATTTGAAGACGCATTTGTCTCTTTTAGACATTCTCCTCATAAGGTATTTTTTGCATAAAACCAAAATATTTCACCAAAATGTATGTATACAAAGACACACCAGAAAGTTGTCGAATTTGGGATTTTCCTTTCCAACCTTTATGGATCCGGAAAAAGTAGTTATCAACTTGTCATGTACTGCTTTAAGCTTTCGTGAAAAATTTCTGCTTACCTTGGGACTTGAATTTAAACTCCCTTTTTACAAAATAGCTAAACCTAAATTCATGCTGAATTTTGAAAATATGGCACGCAAGGTTAAGGATCTACCTCTTAAAGGAAACTTTACTGACTTTTGTTCTGAGTTATCTTCTCTCTCCAGCGAATTTTATTCTAAAATACATTAATCTAGAAGTTCGAATTTCATAATTAAGCCTAAAGATAGAAAGGTATTACGGACACTTGCGGGCAATAAGGATATAATAGCTACTAAACCTGATAAGGGGAAGGGTGTAGTGATCCTTGATAGGGAGGACTATGTACAAAAAGCCCATAGTATATTGAACCTATCAATGATTTACCTAAAACTATTCTTCTACGATTCGAAGATAAAGTTAATCGTTTCTTAACACAACTTAAGCAGGCTTCAATTATTCCTAAAGATACTTATAATGAATTATTTGTATCTCCCAGTTATTTAGCATCCATGTATTTTCTACCTAAAATTCACACAGAAGGAGTCCCTTTGAGACCCATACTTGCCTCTTATTCTTTATCATCATACAAACTGGCCAAATATCTAGTTAAAATACTTTCACCTTTATCTAAAAATCAGTTCTCCATACAAAACTCCTATAAGTTTAAAGATGAATTACTCAACAAAGTTAACGATGGATATATTGTGAGTTATGATGTTGAATCTTTATTTACTAACATTCCCCTAAACTATACAATCAGTTTAATATTAAATATGGTATTCCATTCCCAAAATACTTTTCATGGATTTTCACGAAGCCAATTAAAAAAAGCGCTGGAATTAAGTCTTTCTGAATCTTGGTTCACGTTTAATAATTAAGTTTACTGCCAGATCGATGGTGTTGCAATGGGTTCTCCAATGGGACCACTTGCAGCTGACTTTTTTATAACGCATCTCGAAGATCAAATGTTTTCCACTAATTTAGATTACAAACCCTCTTCTACCGCCGTTTTGTTGATGATTCCTTGGCAGTTTTTAATAATCCTGCACATAGCCAACTTTTCTTTAATTTTTTGAACACTTTACACCCTAACATCAAATTCACCATGGAATTGGAGTCAAATGATAAGATGCCCTTTCTTGACCTTTTAATCAACCGAGATAATGACCAACGAAAAATTCAAACAACCATTTACCGAAAAAAAACTTTCAAAGGACTAGGTTTGAACTACTTTAGTTTTTGTGATTTCGGATATAAAATATCCACAGTAAAAACTTTAATACATAGAAGTTTCTCACTATCATCCACTTACCAATCAATCCATAATGAATATATATATATATATATATATATATATATATATATATGTGTGTGTGTGTGTACGTATATACGTTTGTATGTATGTATCGCATTTCTTTCCATAGTTACAAGGATGAAGCAAGGACTACTTGTTCCACTCAAAGGCCAGTCCCATTCTATAGTAGTATGGTAGTAGTTCTCCTTTGGATATTGTTACCACGATACTCACTCCCGCGACATTCAATCCATGACAAGGCTCCGTATTTAAACACTATCATTATTCGTAAAATAACTCAATTCACGACCAAAACAGGCACATATGGTTTAGTTATCATTTGAAATCAGTTTTCTTTAGTTCCATCAAAATTTGTGTTAATGATGGACTAAAACATATATTTTTCGGACAAGGTCTACTATAGGTTTTGTTCTCAGGTGGAAAAGTGAGTGTTAGGTGAATAGAAATGGTGTTCTGAATGCCCTGGAATTTATTCAATCTATATACAAATGATGCTAAAAATATAAACAAGTTCTTAGAGGCCTTTTCTTTTAGCAAATATTTAAAATCGCATGCTATACTTTTGGGTTTTGTTCAGAAATCAACTTTAAAAGTCTACGGAGAATTTCCACCAATGTATAAAACTTTGCATTATCATAATTTTTACTATGTTTTATTCATGTTGCTAAAACAAATCATATACTATAAAGAGTGCATCAAATTTGCAATAAACTGATATAAAAATCAATGGTGTAGTTTTGTTTGTTTTTTTCACAAATTAACTTTAAATATCTAGGAAATATTTCCACGAATGAATACAATTTTGCATTATCTTAATTTTGACTATGTTTTACTCATGTTGCTAAAAAAATAATTATACCACAAAAAGTGTATAAAACTTGCAATAAAATGATATACAAATCTAAAAAATGCGAATTTTGAACGAAAGAATTTGAAAAGTGACTAATGAACAAATGTGCTATCCCCTTAAAACCCCTATTACATGTGATACCATGGTCGTACTTAAAAAAGTTCCTAATTTACGTTGTCAAATTTATTTAAAAATTTGAATATTTAGATAAGTTCACTTCACAATCGCCTAGTTTCGAGAGTCAGTAGTTAGTATATTTAATCTTTCGATATACGACTTATTTCTAATCGATCGAATTAGTTTAGTTGTTCATCGTTGAACTCTTTCCATTTTTTTGATGTTTACATGTGTATAAGGTGACCACAATCGTATCGCGTATTCTAGGTGTGGCCTTACTAAACTTTTGTATAGAGGTATGATTTATCTTGGTGTTTATAGGAAAAACTTCTCACAATAAATCTAAGCATTCGGTTCGCCTTCTTACACGCTTCGTCACACTGTTTGTTAAACTTAGGACCCTTTGAAACTCGCACCCCTAAAACTTTTCTTTGTCCACGGAGATAAGATTTTTACCACCCATTTTATAGTTAAAACTTTGGTTATTTTGTCCTACGTGCAAAACTCTACACTTGTCTAAATTGAATTTCATGTTCCATTTATTAGACCATTTGAAGATTTTATCTAGATCCCGCTGAATTAATTTGCTCTCGTTCTCATTTAAAATTTCACCCCCAATTTTTGTGTCGTCCACAAATTTGGATAATCTACAAAGTAGGCCAGTGTCAATATCGTTTACATAAATAAGAGATAACAATGGTCCCAACACAGACCCCTGGGGCATGCCACTAGTTACATTTTTCCACTCCGAAAATTGACCATTTAAAACTACTCTCTGCTTACGAATACTTATCCCACGACTATTCTTCCCTAATTTTATGAGCAAAAAGTTTAAATAGTAATCGCCAATAAAGAACGGTGTAAAATGCTTTAGCGAAGTTTAAGTAAACTATGTCCAAAGATCGACTTTCGTCATAGCCTTTAATCACGCTGTCGTAAAATTCTTAAAGATTATTCAAACCTGAACGTTTCTGTCTAAAGCCGTGTTGACTATAATTAATGAGATTATGCACTTCCAAATGATCTATCACCGTATCACAATTGACAGATTCCATTAATTTACCTACGATGGATGTTAAACTTATAGGTCGATTATAATTGGTCGGAACTTCTTTTTTTCCTTTCTTAATAATAGGAGTTATATTTGCTAGCTTAAAATCTAATGGCACGACACCTTCTTTTAAACATTTGTTAAAACTTTCGTTAGCGGTCCCACTAACACGTTTCGAATTTATTTTAAATGCGTCGTTTAAATTAAATCAGGACCTACAGGCTTACTGTATTTTAACCTTCTGATATAAAAATCTATTTCTGCTTCGAAGAATTCGATATTAGTTATAAGGTTATGCTCGTTATAGTTTATCACGTCGTTCGTTCGTGGTATATTATGCTCGTCTTCCAAAAGGATTATTCAATATATTGGCCATCTTTTCTGTATCCGTAACTAATTCGTTATTGTCATTTTTGATAGGTCATATTGTTTCCTTTATCGGGTTTCTATTGGATACATAATCGAAAAACTTCTTAGAGTTATGTTTACTTTCTTGGCAAGTTGAATTTCATATTTTCTTTTAGCGCTTCGTACGAATATTTCCCCTTTGGCATTTCCTTCGGCGGGATAAGTAAATTTGATTATTTTCTTTTGATAGGTTACGCTTGTATGCACAGTTTCTATCCTTCCATTTGGTTTCAGTATCATGTTTCCACTATTTTGGTTTACTTGAGGCGTTTCGTTTGTTTTTTCGCGGAATGAATTGTTCATCTAATTCTCTAAAATGCTCTGTGAAAGCGGACCCTCACTGATTAACATTTCCTAACTTTTGATCCCATTTGATCTTTCTACATTTTGGGTTGAAGCTATTAATTAAAGTCCACACGTTAAAAATTTGGCACGTTAATATCATTATTTTCCTTGTTACGATTTATATTAATATCGAACTCTATTGATTTGTGATCGCTGGAACCTATACCTTCCCCAATACTAATACCCGAGATAAGCTTAACGTTGTTAGTTAGAATTACGTCAAGGATATTTTTCCCTCAGGTTGGTTCATTGATTAATTGTGTTAAGTAGTTTTCTTCTATAAACTCCTATAGCCTATGCCCCTTCCCTTCCTCAGAAAGCATTTCATAGTTAATATTTCTACAATTTAAATCCCCACTTAATAAAGTGCAATTATTTTTATTGTCACTTCCAATAATGATATATATAATTCAGTGTTAATCTCAATCTGTTGTGGTGAGGATCTATACACTACAAATATATTTATTCGAAAACCATTCGATTTTATTTTGGTGAATATTACTTCAACTTCTTTGGGAGAGTCAATTTTTAGTTCGGTTAAACCTATATCATTTTTGGTTCACAGTAGTACTCCTCTGCCTCGTTTATCCGTACGGTCTTTATTGATTAGCTTATACCGTAGTAGGTGCAATTCACCGATATAGTCTCTCCTAAATGCCTCTGCCCATGATTCCGTTATTGCTATAATATCGAATCTGCTTAAGTGCGTGAAACATTTAAATTCGTCGAGCTTATTTCGAATACTACGCGCATTAAAGTAGTAGGCGTGTAAATTTGTTTTTCGAAAGAGTATGTACATTATTATTACGGCGTGGCGAGCCACTCACCCTCATGTGCTCTCTACTCTCTGATACTGTTTTGTCTCAAAATTTACGAGAGAATTATTAATTATTCTTCCCAGCCTAGTCACGCCAACCCCGTTTAGATGAAGGCCATACCGCCAGAGTAGCTCCATTTGTTCGTAAATATCTTGGCAAAGAACTTAAGAGAGTTGTTAATATACGATGCTCTTCCACAGAAAAAATTCGCCGCACCTATTCTTAGAAGGATACCTGTAAGCGCTACGTTCTCACTCCTTTATCTCACTTTCTTCCTCAGTAGATGGCACCTTACTAGAAGTTCCTCGGACCTTGTAGATAAAACATTAGTACCGATATGTATTATATAAACTGTGTCTTGTGTGTCTCCGCTTGTAAAATCTTCCATTGAATCAACAAGATCCTCAACTATTCCTCTAAGATAACAGTACAGCAATACCCCGATTACTGCGGTTTTCGATTTAGTGCGATTGGTAGTTTGACACCAAAAGTTCAAATACAGCGTGTAGAATTCGATTTAATGCGGTACCCGAGAATTTTGCTTGTTTGTTCGTCGAAAAATATTGCAAGTCTATTAATGTAGACTTTAAAATTCTATTAATTTTGGACAATGCTCCGGGTCACCCAACGGCACTTAGGGACTTATGCGAAAATGTTAAAGTTGTATTTTTACCACCCAACACAACATCTCTGTTGCAACCGATGGATCAGGGCGTGATAGCAACTTTCAAGGACTATTATTTGCGAAAAACATTTGCCCAGGCAATTGAAAAAACAACGGGAGAAAATGCTATGAACCTTACGGAATTTTGGAAAAACTTTAACATAAAGAACGCTGTGGAAAACATTAATGATGCATGGCGTGAGGTCACAGCTAGCAATATGAGGGCAGTGTGGAAAAATATAATTCCTCACTGTGCAAATGATTTTGCAAGCTTCGAGGCGGAAGTTACAGGGGCTGTAACGGAAATTATGCAACTTGGGCTAGAAATGGGAATGTCGGATATGGACGATGGCAACGTTAGGGAATTGCTTGACTCGCATAATGGAGATCTCAATGACGACGAACTTCTAGATTTAGAGCAAGAACGTGCATACGATGACGAAGACAATGACGAAACGGAAGAAATGGCAAAAACGAAGGAATTCACGATAAAAGAACTCGATTCTATTTTTCGGACATTTGAAGATGGAAAGCAAATGATAATGGATGCAGACCCGAATGTAGAAAGGGCAATACAAGTAAGAAGACAGATAGAAAATGCGCTAAGTTGTTATCGGGTGATGTACAAAGAGAAGAAGAAGGCATCGAGAACGCAAACAACCCTTTTACAATATTTTCATAAAAAATGACATTTACTGTATCTTTTTTTCATATGCTCATGAAACTTAATAAACAGTAATACTGTACATTATATGGTGTCCAATTTATTTGTTTCCTTATTTATTTACGTCGCATCTATATCGCATTTACACGCATTTTTCAAAAGTCTAGACATCAATCTACGATTTTACATGTATTTATATCTTCGATTAATGCGGTTTCGCTTACTGCGGTGTTTTTACCGCACGAATTAACCGCAGTAACCGGGGTATTGCTGTACCTCCTCCGTTTGGTTGGTTTTCTGCTGCAGAATTCCACAAGTTGGCCCTTAATAATAGAGTCCCATACAAGTCGAACTTCGGATTCATCGTCTTGCTCGGGTACCGAAAACGGAAAATTTGTTAGTTACGATTATCGGCAGTCTCGGCCTAGGACGACTTAAGGAGGGAGGCGGGGACTCCTCGACCCATAACGAGCCCATACCGAACCCATAATCCCTGGTTCCAGAAAGCCGGCCAGGCAGGCTATCTCGAGGGGCTGGATTACCCGCGGTTGAAGGTCATTGTTCATCTCACTGTGCACCTTCCGTTACCTGAATATCTGAATTAACCAAGGCTGAGGGTCGCTGCTTATCCGCTCGGTCATCTGCAGACGAATCCTCCCCTACCTGAGTGTCGAGCTGCCTCTTCAAGGACTGCACATCAAATCACAACACCTTCATTTCCTGTTCGAAAGACATAATTTTAACTTCCAAATCCCTTTTCATTTCGCAGCATCTGCAGCTTCCTCTCTCTCTGACGAAGTGAGCACCAGGAAAACGCATTACAGGCAGATCATGTCCGCTTTTTTGGCGGCATATTCATGCAAGAAGTACACGTCAGAAGAGCGAGAAGAACGATGGGGATGATCCGTTAATCAACACGCTAAGAGTGATGATAAATTGATTAGTAACTATTCCTGAAGAATTTGGGGAGCGGAATTAGGCTATTACTTGCTTGCTTATGGCAGTCCTTCGGTAACAAAAATGACATGAAGAGGATAAGAAAAAAGTGAAAAGTAAGGAGATAAAAAGTAAAGAGCAAAGAAGATAAGGAAACCTGTGCAAGAGAGAGATTTAGCTGCATAAACGGCTACGCTCTCCAGCAGCTGCACATACTTGACCACACCAACTAGCACCTGATGGCAAGGGTAGCCCAAGACAATTCAGTAGTTGTGTGTGGCTGCAGTGTCATGTCATGGCTCTGGTCACTAGATAGAGCCTGCCTACGGTGTTGGCACACCACGAGCAAGGAAAGGCTTAGTTATAAAGGTGGCTTCGACTCGCTTGATGCCCTTTTTAGAGAGCTTTAGGGAAAGATTTAGTGACTCGGTACTGCCAGTGCCCAGCCCTTTCCACTCAACAGAGCTACCGCCAGTTTGTCTGCGACTGCTTATTTGCAATAGCCAAATGGGTCTCAGTCTTATTCACAGCTAGCCATACTATCGTATGGCCGATCCCCTATCCACAACCGTGGGGGCGTTCCCGATGGCGGATGGTCGAACCACATTGGATTTAGGCTATTTACACGATCAAAGAAACTGGAGGCTTCGTCAGATTATCAAGAGAAATGACCTAAAATTTATGTGTGTGTGTGTACAACAAGAATACAGAGGAGGAATTGGATATAAATTTCACGCTGGAATGCCAAGTAAAGAGGAATGAGATTGTAAAACTGTATACAATTAGAATGGGAGCAAACTTAATTCAATTAAATAAGGAACGAGGTAAAAGAAAAAAATAAGAGAAAAAAAGAAGAGATCCACTTAGCTTTTCAAATAAACTCAGCCGTGAACAGCACTGACGTTTTTTCTAACTACTTAAAAAAATAACCACCTAAAAAAACACAGCTTTATTCAGCAGTGTATGACAATTTGACTAACCACCTTCAAACTACTTCAAACACTAATTAACCACTTTAAAAATACTCAGCCGTTTTGAGCACTGTATGACTGTAACTACCACTTTAAAAACACTTGGCGGGTCAGTAGAAACTAATATTTAAGAATATATATATATATATATATATATATATATATATATATATATATATATATATATATATATATATATATATATATATATATATATATAGGGGCATAATGAACTGCTGAATATATTTCGGAGCGGAGAACGACAGGTAAACACGACGACTGTTCGCCACGAAGGTACTGGCCTTGAGATGAAGGTACTAGCTTGAAGATTTATATTTTTATTTATAATGGACAGTAATCTAAATTCTTATTCTCCCTTGTTAATTATTTATTTTAATTAATTGCTGGTTATTCTGAAATTATTTATTGATTATTATTTACTATGCTCTTATCCCCAACACTATATTTTAAGAACAAGATTTTTTGAATGGGTTTAATAATACTAATGTTTTTTTATCTTAATTTGTATGTACAAATTGACTAAGAGCAAATGGTAAAGTTCATAATGAATAAATATATTTTGGATATTTTAAAACAAAAATAATTACAAATGGTGGTTAAAAAAATGTATTAAAATTAAGGCATGATGGATTAAAAACAATTAGTATAGAAACGCACCTTTAAATGGGGGAAAAAAAACCTCTGAGGATTGCTTATTCTGTATATCCAAATAATTCCGATAAATGTTTTTTTCTGTGCCCTTGGGCCTATAAAATAAGGATGGATATGAAAAAACCAATACTAAGAGTAAATTATTAGTAGATATGTACTGGAAACTTTATATATTTTTTTAGACCAAACCAATGGTTACTAGAGCTCGATAAGCTGTAGGGATGAATGGATTTTATAGTATATTGAATGGTTTTAACAAAGTTGTTTCTAAGAGTTTATTCGAAACTTTTATCAAAGTCATTTCAAAGAGTTGCCTTCGAGTTTTTAAAAAAAACATTTATTAGGTATGTTTTTTTCGTATATTTGACGCTTTTGTCCAAGTAATTTATAAGAGCTACCATTTTTAGTTGTAACTATTCGGCCGATTCTGACGAAATTTGAAACTCTTATGTTGTTTTACATTCTCTTTCGAATCATATAATTGTCAAAGTCCTTCTAAGGTTATCCGAGGAATTATTTGGAAATAACATCATAAGTATTCGGCCGATTCTAACGAAATTTTAAACCTTTATGTTGTTCTCTTTCGAATGATAAAATTGCCAAGGACCTCTCAAGGTTAGCCGGGGAATTATTGAAAGTTTTAAAGGTCGTAAGGCTATAAATCAGAATAAGTGAGAGCACGCGACTTTTTGGTCAGTAGACCTTGTTTTTATCACCTTATACTTTTTACTACCTGAATATAAGAATGAATTTAAGAATGATTGAACAAAATAACTTTTACAAATATTATATACAAAGAAGTAATTAAAGATGAGATTATGAATGAAATTTTGGAAAAAAATAAATATTACAAAAGGGAAGATTAAAAAGTTATTCAAAAGGATATTGAAAGTTTTCTGGTGAGCGAAGAAAAAGAAAAAGAAGAAAGTAATAAATATATTTCAGAAGAAATAGAAACGAATACCTTTACCTTGGCCGTTGATCACATACTGAAGGTCTTCCTGCGAAGCGTAAGCTCCTCTTGTAAGGAGGAACAACTCCTCCTATTTGTTATTATGCCTTTTATTATGTTATTATGCTATTATTTATATATCACTATTTATTGTTATGATGGTATTATTTATTTATTATTAATTATTATTTTATTACATCTTATCATGCTATTATTTCTATATTATTTATTAATCTAATTTATTATTTAAGAGCAATTTGTGTGAGAAGTTTTAAGAAGTTCAAAATACAACTTGTGATCTGACACCCTTTATAAAACCTGATTTCCCGACTGATAGTTAACAAAGTTTCCAGAAATTGAAATTACCCACGCACGCACATACTCACGCGGAGCCGCCTCGATAGAAAGAGGGAAAACTTTTTCCAATGTTGCTTTTTAATGAAATCGGTCCAACTTAAATTTCTTGTATCGTTTCACCCCTCCAGAATCCCAATTGGGCCAACGGATTTTGTGGGGGTTTAAAAATGACAGTTCTTTTGAAGAACCTCAAAGGATTTGGTTGAGTTTGAAAACCGGTTCAATAAGATTGGAGCCGATGATGCAGAATTTTTAGAGGGCCGAAGTTATGGGCATGATAATCTTTCCTCCTAGGAATACCCAAATTACAGCGTGACATTAATGCGCACCGTGTGTGGTAGAATGTGAAAGCTTGTATAGTCTTTTTTTTGGCTATTCAACGATGTATCTCGAATACATATTTTCACTTGAACCTTTCACAACCTTACGTTTTGCAAAACCGACTGGCGGTTTGCTGTTTACCGAATAACGATAATAATATTACTAATACTAATTATATATATGAATGTATACATTTTTATCTACCCCTTTGTTTCAACGATCTCTTCTTCCCAGCATTCTTCCCCCAGTGAAGGTTAATATTCTCGAAAGTTATTGTTTCCTCGATTTTTCCCCTCGTAATAAACATTTTGCCATAATCGGAACCATTTTATGAAAGCGGTGGCGATTTATGAGTCTCCCGAGTGACCAAAATTAAACCTGCACCTTAGAATAATGGGTTTCTTGAGTTTCATATCAATTAATTTCCCATGTTGTACTCATTATAGTAACATGGGATCATTAATGCTATTTTCCGTAATCGTACACTGCGTTTGAAGTTTACTCATGTTGCGCTTTCTTACAATCTACTGTACATGCAATCTGAGTATGAAATCCCGATTAATCACAGGGAAACAGCAATTTACTTGATTGAATCTATCCATCAATGGGCTGAGAAAGAATCTCGTCTGCTGCTAAGGAAACACCATTAATTGTCGAGATGAGCCATTTCATACACAGGTCACCTATATACTCTAGTCTCTTTCTCTATGTTCTGCCTTCACTTCAATCGCCGGTGGCCAGTACCCAGCCTGTCTTCTGTGGAATAAACTTCTTCCTCGTAATTAAACCTTGACCAGTGTAGCTGCATTTCAATTAAGACGGCCACACCGAGTAGTGTAGCAATATGATTTCAGACTACACAAGAAAGCAGGAGAGTAGTGGTAATACCAAATGAGGGAAAAGAATGAAGTTACATAGATGACCAGGCCACAACAGACCTCGCGGTCCAAACTAGGTTGCCTGAGATAAAAGATAATGAGGAAGATAGTAACTACTTTTAGAGACCGTTCGGTCCATTAAAATGGAAGTACCTTTATTTTTATCCTAAATTCTAACTATATGCAATACTTCGTGTAAGGCATAGGATAGCAAAGATGAAGTCTCTCCCCAACAACCTCTCCCACCCGTTTCCGGGCTTGGAATAGTGATAATATATACCTGGTAGTGTTAGGAAATAGACGCAACTAGAAAATTTTAACAGGAGGGCAGGAACACATTAATATATATAAAAAATTTAAGAAAATATGTCTTATCTTAATAATCTTATATTAGAACATGCTCTTTTTTTTACTTCTTTTTGTAACATGCAATTTTTTATATTTTTGACGCTTATCTATTAGATCCATCTACTACTTCCTTCTTATTTTAAAACTTTTTGACTTAATGGACACTGCTAGTAACGTTTGGAGATTTTCTGTAGGATATTTTTAAATGTATTTATTCATGTACATATCTAGGATTTATGTGTTCTGAAAAAGACGACAGAAACGTATTTACATTTTATATAGATGTAGAACCAAATTATCTTACTCATCTAGGCTTCGAACATGCTCTTTCTTTTTCTTTTTGTGTCTTGTCAGAGAGAGAGAGAGAGAGAGAGAGAGAGAGAGAGAGAGAGAGAGAGAGAGAGAGAGAGAGAGAGAGAGAGAGAGAGAGAGAGAGAGTTACATAGAGTTACATAGATACACAGATCACACGGGCCTTACGGCCCAGACTAAGGTGATCTGGCCTTCAATCCACTGCCACTTACACATAGAATAGTAAAAGTAAAGGATAAAAAAGTTGTAGGCTCTCCCCAACCTCCACTCCCACCGGCAAAAGCCGTACATGAAATAACTTGGGAAAAGTACCTTGCAGGTGTTAAAAGACAGTACCTGAAGGAAATTTGCATTGAATAGTAATTAAATGAAATGAATATGAAAACCACTTACATACACCTGAAAGAGTTATATTTTTTGTAATATTATTTTATTTTGTAGCTTATGCTAAACAATTCCAATATTTGTTAAGTGTTTGTCTAATCTCATTTTAAATGAGTCTATAGTTCTGCTGTCCACTACCTCGTTTGGCAAATTATTCCAATCATTAATAATCGAGTAAGTGAAGAAGTTTTTTATTACATCCATAGTGGCTCTTTTACCCTGAAGTTTTGAATCATGTCCGCGGGTGGGACACTTCCCTGTCAGTGTGAACAAGTTATTGGCATTAAGGTTGTTAAATCCTTTAAGTATTTTGAAGCACTCTATAAGCTGCCCTCTTAGTCTTCGTTTTCTGACGGAAAATAGATTGAGTTTTTTTTAGCCTCTCGTGGTAAGGTTTGTTACGTACTGACGGGATAAGTTTTGTCGCTCTGTGTTGTACAGCTTCTAATTTATCTATGTCTTTTATTAAGTAAGGGGCCCAGAACTGTACAGCGTATTCGAGATGGGGCCTGACAATACTTTTATATAGTGGCATAATTATCTCCTCGCTTTTATAAGTAAAGTTTCTTTTTATAAATCCTAGTGATGTGTTAGCTTTGTTTGCAGCAGCTGCGCTTTGGTTTGATGTTTTTAAGTTTTCTGTAATTATTACTCCTAAATATTTAACCTGCGAGGTTGTGTTTATTAATCCTCCTTGCATTGTATAGTTGTATTTTTTGTTTTTTTGTTCCAAAGGATTTGGCATTTGTCGATATTAAATGGCATTTGCCATTTCTCAGACCATTCGGTAATTTTATTTATATCAGCTTGCAGGCTAGCCCTGTCCTCTTCGCATAATACTGAGTTACCTATTTTCGTGTCATCTGCAAATTTAGATATGATATTATTTATTCCAACGTCTATGTCATTGATGTATATAGTAAATAAAATAGGCCCCGGGACTGATCCCTGGGGAACACCGCTGGTAACAGATACCGAGTCCGATTCCACGCCATTTATTATCACTCTCTGCTTCCTGTTTTTTAACCAGCTACTAATCCATCCGTATATAATACCGTTAATTCCTAGCGTACGCACTTTGTTCATGAGTTTCTGATGAGGAATTTTGTCAAATGCCTTTTTAAAATCTAGGTAAATTATATCTAATGATTTAGTATCGTTATATAGGTTGAAAAGGTTATGGTAAAAGTCAATTAGGTTTGTTAAGCACAATCTCCTAGACCTAAAACCATGCTGGCTATCTCGTATAAGGTTATTGTTTTCGAGGAACTCTACTAGCTTGTCTCTAATGATGGTTTCGAGCAACTTCCCAACTATTCAGGTTAAGCTTATGGATCTGTAATTACTGGCCTGGTTTTTACATCCCTTCTTAAAGATAGGTGTGACGTTAGCTTCCCTCCAATCATCAGGGACGACCCCGTGCTCGAGAGATTTGTTAAAAATGAGAGCAAGTGACTCTGCTAACTCGTTATGGACATGTTTTAAGATTTTCGGGTAAAATTTATCAGGACCAGGAGTCTTGTACGAGTTCATTTTCTTTAATTTATCAATTACTAGTTGCGGATTTACTTCCAGGCTCCTTAGTGATGGGTGTCTGACCTGTATAGACTCGTTGTTATCGTTATTAGTATATCCTAAGGTGAAGACTGAACTAAAAAACTTGTTTAAGATATTAGCCATACCCATATCATCTGAAATAATTTCACCCAACTGGTTTTTCAAGGGGCCAATCCCGCTTCTTGTTTGCCTATTTCTATTGATATAAGTATAGAAGTGTTTGGGATTAGTGGTGCTTGCTTTCGCTATCTCGATTTCGTATTGACGTTTCGTTGATCTTATGAGTGTTTTAACCTTTCTTCTGCTAGTGTTATATTGTTGGTTAACTTGATAGCTTCTATTGTGTTTTAATAATGTGTGGAGACGGTTCCTATCTCTAATTGCTCGTTTGATGTCATTATTAAACCACGGTGGCTTGCCTCTATTCGCGTTACTATTCCTTGTCTTAAGAGGAACATGGTTTTCTTGGGCTAAAAAATAGTTCTTTAAATTTTTTCCAAATTTGATTTACATCTTCTATTTCTATCAGCTGCTGGTGAATATTTCCCAGGGCTTCTATGAGGCCCTCTTAGTTAGCTTTACTGTAGTCTGGTACTTTTGAATAGTGAGAGAGAGAGAGAGAGAGAGAGCTGTACAGGAAACATGGGAGAGATCCCCAAATGAAATTTATTTAGGGGAAATTGGGTTAACCTGACACCTGAATGGTGGTGAGTCAGTTAATCGTTATAAAAACGCTGTTACTCGGGGATTTGATTCAAAGTACTTATCTATACGGCGTTTAAAAGTATCTACGGTGTTGCAGTCTATTACTTTACGAGGAAGCCCATTCCATAAGTTCACGATTTGGTTAAAAAAGAAGTTCTTAGATTCGTGCGAGTTAAAATGATTACCTATAATTTTACAACCGTTTCCTCACGTGTAATTTGACTTGTCGATAGTGAAATATTTATTGCGGTCCATATTGTCTATGCCTTTGATAATTTTAAAGACCTGAACTAAGTGCCCTTTTAATTTACGGTGATTTAACGGAAAAAACTTCAGTTCTCTAAGTCGCTCCTCGTAGTTTTTTTTTCTTTAGACTTGGTATCATTTTAGTGAGCCTTCGTTGGACTCATTCTAATTTCACTATATCTTTCTGATAGTACGGGCATCAGGCTTGGTCGCAGTATTCCATAATGGGACGGACCAAGGAATTATAGAGAGTAAGGATTGTATTTTAGGACTTATACTCGAACGCTCTACCAATGAATCAAATGATACTATTCGCTTTTTTAATGACGTCTGAGCATTGTTGAGTGCGCTTTAGATCGCTCGATATTGTTACTCCTAGGTCTGTATCTCTGTCTACGCTTAAGAGTTGAGTACCATTTAGTGAGTAAATTGCTTTGACATTTCGGTATCCGATATCCGATATGGAGCACTTTGCATTTGTCGGTGTTAAAAGACATTTGCCATGTTTGCGCTCAGTTCAATAATTTATTGAGGTCGATCTGCATTTCATTAATCTGTGCGTTAGTGAGTACTGAATTCGCGATTTTGGTGTCGTCAGCAAACTTCGATATTATGCCTGAGATGCCTTTGTCTAAGTCGTTAATGTATACTAAGAAAAGAACTGGTCCTAGAACAGACCCATGAGATACCCCGCTAGTGACGTCTGTCCAGCTAGATGATTTTCCATTTACAAGGTGTCCCAGAACAAGTTAACCTTACTTTGAATTAGTATAACTTAAAATTTATTAGATATTTTTTAGTCCTGCAAAACAGAAAAAATTTAACAACTATTTATCTGTCGATTCAGGGAGTTTCATTAAATTCTCTTTTGCGATATTGATATACTAATGGATTTAGTGGAGGGTATCAAAATTATGTTTGCGCAAGGAAGTAAAATAATGGAACTTCGAAGTTTAAAATAAACAAATATATTTAAATTTATTTTTAACAAAAAACACCTTCATATGGGTAATACAAATTCATTTGTATTCCTTCCACATGTCCTCCATTTCTTTCCAAGCACAGTTGCACCTTTGATCGCATTGATTGAACAACTGTTTTGATTAACTTGTGATTTTCCTTAAGTTTATTGACTTCACGTGTGATACTATCTCTTAACTGGTTTATGCTTTGTGGTGAAGTAGGATACAGTTTATTCTTTAGATATTCCCATAAGAAATAATCGCACGGTGTTAAGTCAAGGGGTATTGGGGGCCATTCAATTTCATGATTTAGCGCGACAATGCGGTTGTCAAACGTTTCTCTTAGTTTTGTTCTTACAGCAAGCTGTCTATGAGCTGGTGCGCCGTTCTGAATCCACCAACGTCTATTGAATTGATTGCCGTAAATCTGGCGGAGTTCCGAGAAGATCCTTTCGTTGATCATGCTAAGGTAGGCAGCACCATTCAAGTTATTCTCGTAAAACAATGGGCTGACAAAATAGCCATTCCCGCATATTTCGATCCACAGAGACACTTTCTGCTGACAAATACGTGTGTCAAAGTTGAATTCTGGGGGGTGGTTCAGCGGCGCATATTGCTGAATGTTATGGCTATTTACCTTTCCATTCATGAAAAAGGCTGCCTCAGCACCAATCACAATATTTTCCAAGAAACGAGCAGGTTTATGGAGAAGCCATTTGACAAATTGTCTACGACGAGGAAAATCAGTTTCAAGAAGCTGGTGTCTTGCATGCATCTTATAGGGATGCCATTTTAAGTCATGTTTAATAATGCGGTTAAATGATGACTTTGACTGACACATGTAGATTTTGAAGAAGTGTCATCTGAACATTTACGATATTTTCTGTTGTTCTTATGGTTCTCATATGACCCGAACATCCTTTATTTAGATTTGAGCATGTTCCTTCATGTTGGTATTTGTGAATATTTTTTCAAATTGTAGGCTTTCTTAGTGGGTGCCTACCTGGAAAAAGTTGTTCAAATGAATCTTGTACTTGTTTAATACTGCCAGTCTTAATAAAGTTTGTGACGACAAATACGCGTTGATCTTTTGTTAACTGCATGATTAAAAAGGTTCTATGGAAGTAAACTTTTACACAGAAATGCTTTGATTTGCTTAGTAAGCAATAATGACTAGACCATACTAAAGCGTGGCTGAAAAACCACTGTAAAATAGCATAGGCTTTACTTGAAGAATAACACAGTGACCTAGGCTACCTAGACTCCCTACGCTTCTCTTAAAAGTGTACGGTAGCCTAGCCGTCCTAGGCTTCGTTTCATTATTTTACTTCCTTGCGCAAACATATTTTTGATAACCTACACTAAACCCATTAGTGTACTAATATCGTGAAAGAAAATTTAATGAAATCTCTAGAATCGACAGATAAATAGTTTTTAAATAAATCACCTTTTGCAGAATGCAAACATCTCCAATAGGTTTTGAGTTATACTAATTCAAATTAAGGTTAACTTTTTTCTGGGACACCCGGTATAACTACGCGTTGCCTACGATTACTTAGCCAGTTTTTTATCCACCTTGCTATCGCGCCTTCAATTCGGTGCGTTTTTAATTTAGTTAGTAAACGTTTGTGTGGAACTTTGTCGAAAGCCTTTTGAAAGTCTAAGTAAATTATGTCAACTGCTTTACTTTCGTCGTATTCATTAAAAATATCATTGAAGAAGTTTAATAAATTCGTTAGACAAGAGCGTTTATTTCGAAAGCCATGTTGAGGGTCTCTAAGTACCTTCTTTTCTTCCAAGTGGTTAACGAGTTCGTCGCGTATAAGTGTCTCTAACATTTTGCGAACGACCGAGGTTAAACTAATTGGGCGATAATTACTAGGTAGAGATCTACTGCTTTTTTTAAATATTGATGTTACGTTAGCGAGCTTCCACTCATCGGGTAGGGTCCCGGTCTCTAACGAATAATTAAACAATAACGACAGCGGTTTGGCTAGTTCACTTTTGGCTTCTTTTAATATTCGAGGGAAGACCATAACCGGGTCGAGTGACTTATTTACCTTAAGCTTTTCAATGCAGCTCAGTAGGTCTCTTTCTGTAACGGTGATACTACTTAACACCTCGTTGTAACCTATTTGGATAGCTGTTGGTGTTGGGATTTCGCTAAGATCTTTTTAGTAAAGACTGATGTAAAAAATGTGTTTAAAATACAGCTCATTTGTTCATCAATCGTGGTAAATTTTCCGCTCTCCTCAGTTAGCGGTCCGATAGATCTAGATGTTTCTCTCTTTTGTCGTATGTAACTATAGAACTCTTTCGGGTTGGTTCTACTTTGATTTGCCACTTGTGATTCCAAGGACTTTTTACTCTGTTTAATTAACCTTTTGGATTTACGTCGTAAGTCGGAATATTTAGCGCGTTCTGTCTCGTCGTTAAAAGTTTTTGATTTATTATGGGCATTCCTCTTGTCTCGTAGACAGTTAGCTATCTCGCTTCTCCACCATTTAGGGTTATTTTTGTGTGGCGAACGACGATTTTTTAAAGGAATACATTCTTTCACCGCCACGAAGTACGAGCTAGTAAAAAATTTCCCTTTATCGTTTATATCATTTATGTCACGCAAGTTGCTCCAATCTTTTTGCTTAAGTTTTGTTCTGAGCTTAGTAAAATTCGCTTTTTTAAACTCTGGAACTCTTTCGTTGCTACTAATTATATAGTTACGATTGAAATTTATACTAAAGGTGATTGCACGGTGGTCACTATTACTAAATTCCTCTCCGACATTAATATTCTTTATCAAATCTTCTTTTGTTGCAAAAATTAGGTTGAGTATATTATTTCCGCGAGTGGGGCATAGTACAAACTGAGTTAGTGAACTTTCTTGTAACTTAGTATAGAGTTCGTTGCAATAATGAGCGGATAGCGGTTCTCGCCACTTTAGTACTGGTAAATTAAAATCGGCTAAAATTACGGTATCGTGCGCGTTACGTATTTCACAGATTTGTTCAAAGAAATCGCTGTCGGTTTGCGTTGGCTGAGCTGGAGGTCTGTATATTAGAACCAGCACTATTTTCGTCCTGGGGTTGTTTTTAAGAAGTATGTACGATGTGTCTATGTTTGCGATTTGTCGCTTTGTTAATTGGATCGGGTTGAGAATTTCTTTGATGTAGAATAGGACACCGCCTCCTTTTTATTAGTTCGACCTTTTTCAAACAATTTGTATCCAGATAGATTATATTCTGCTAGGAAATATCTGTTTTCAATATTTAACCAAGATTCTATAATGCCGATTATATCATAATTATCTTTTAACGCAATTTCCTCTAAATCTGGAAATATGTTACGAATGCTACGACCGTTGACATAGAAAACCTTCAGGTTGTGACGGATGGGGGTCCTCGTGTTATTCCCAGTTCGTATATCATATTTGCTAGCCTGGTTTAAAGCCACAAGGTCATCGAAGTTGTTTCTCAGACTTCTCGCGTTAAGTACGACACAGGACAGGTGCTGATGGTTGCCAGTATGGAAATAATTATTTATTTTTTTAGTGAGTGAAATCTTTTTAGTATCTGAAAATTTATAATTACCTCTGTAAATAATCGTGACAACCTTGTTGAACCTGATAGTATTGAGGTGGAGTCCGACTTGAAGAAAAAATTCCTTTTTATTATAAAAGTCGTTCCAGAAGTTTATAAATTCTACACTTTCACTCCTGCAAAAGTGATTTTATGAGCGCGAGGAATGGGCGAAGAATATAAGTGTGACTTTCATTTCCCTTAGATTATTATAGGGTAACCATAGGAGGTCCTTGGCAATTTTATCATTCGAAAGAGAATGTAAAACAACATAAAGGTTTTGAAATCTCATTAGAATCGGCCTAATAGTTATGATATTATTGCCAAATAATTCTCCATATAACCTTGGGAGGAATTTGGCAATTATATGATTTAAAAGAGAATGTAATACAACTTAAGAGTTACACATTCCTTTAGAATCGGACGAAGAGTTATGATGGAATTGCCAAAACAATATAATTCCCGGGTTAACCTTAGCAGATCCTTGGCAATTATTTCATTCGAAAGAGAATGTAAAACAACATAAGGGTTTTAAATATTTTTAGAATCGGCTGAATAGTTACGAAGTTACTACCAAAACAATAGAGATTGCGACACTGAGTAGTGTAGCAATATGATTTAAGACTCCACAAGAAAGCAGCAGAGTAGTGGCAACACCAATTGAGTGGAAATAAAGTGATTTTATGAGCGCTAGAAATGGGCGAAGAATATAAGAGTTAGTTCCATTTTCCTTAGATTCTTATAGGGTAACCATTCTCTTACACCTAAATGACTTCTGTAATAAAAAAACCCACTTATTTGCCAGAATTAAGATAATTTTAAATGTGAATATAAAATTATAGAATCCAAACCAGCAAAAACCATAAGCTCCACTTTATGGTTAGTCGCAAGAACCTTCAGAGTAAAAATAGTTAAATAAATATATTTCGTGTGCTAAATGGGTAAATAGATGTTAATCCAATTTATTTTTGAATATATTTATTGATTTCTATCGTGGTATAGGAAGGACCGGTGATGGAAGGGATCGTGCGTAAGGGTTGCTTACGTACTACACCAAAAAAAAAAACCCTCCGTGATTAACGTTATATCTCTCTAAGAGTTCTATATATGTGATTATTATTATCTTGATTATTACTGATTTAAACTTGGAGGGTTCTTTGTGCCACACTTAGCGTTTCAAGGATAGGTTGAAAAAAATGTTAAAACAAACTAAAACTTTACTTAAAACAAAAAATTAAACATGAACCAAAGAAATACTACACACTTAATACACAGAAATGACTTCAATAATTTTTAAGTAAGGCCTTCTAAATTGACCTCTAGAAATTATGGTGACGGTTGACCCACCGCTCACTTCAATATAAAAAATGATAACGGCCTTTACCGACGGGACACCGGAGTTTAAATACCTTTGTCCCTCTTGCGATGGATTTGAGTCTGACCTTGAACTCACTGAGCTACGTCACCTCAGGAAACTTGTTGTCTGATGGCGCGTGCCTCGGTCAGATGGTTGACGCGGACGGAATAGCTTTTAAAGCCAGAGGGGACTTTGGCGAGTGTGGCAGATAGGGAAGCCACTCGCGTTCGGCAGGAAGTGATATCACCACGGGATTGTGGAAGAATTTTCCTTTCTCCTCTTCGGATTACTCTGGGGAATAATTCGCACTGGCTAGCGATGAGCCAGCAGGGAATCCTTTGACTCGGGGGAGGTGCTGGGGGAAGTTTACTCGGGGGTCTTCCTCAAAGGCGAGGACTATCTCTGTACTTTGGGGTGCACCAAGATAGGAGGGGGGGGGGCTTCTCTGACGCGAGTAAATTGAACTTGATTCTTAAATCAAGTTAAATTAAAGTTCGGTGTGACCATTAGGAACTAACATCGACGATGAGCTTCTTCTTCTTAGTTCCAGTATTCCTCAAGGGTGAGGCATATCTCGGTGCTCTGTGATACACCAGGATAAAGGGGGGAAGGTTTCTCTGACGAGAGTAAGTTGAACTTGAAGCTTAAATCAAGTTAACTTAAAGTTCGGTGTGACCACTGGGAACTAGCATCGAGGATAAGCTTCCTCTTCTTAATTCCAGTATTCCTCAAGGGCGAGGCCTATCTCGGTGCTTTGTGATACACGATGATAGAGGGGGAGGTTTCTCTGACGAGAGTAAGTTGAACTTGAAGCTTAAATCAAGTTAACTTTAAGTTCGGTGTGACCACCGGGAACTAGCTCGAATATGAGCTTCTTCTTAGTTCCAGTTTTCCTCAAGGGCGAGGCCTATCTCGGTACTTTGGGATACGCCAGGATAGAGGGGGTGGGGGTCTCTGAAGAGAGTAAGTTGAACTTGATCAAGATAAATTAAAGTTCGATGTCATCACCAGGAACTAGCTCGAGGATGAGCTGCTTCTTAGTCCCTTCTCTTGGTAGCCCAAGCCTCCTGCCGGGAACTTCGCAGCCTGCTGACTCACGTATTCTATCACGTTCTTCTAAAGTTTTTGGTATATATACGTCGTCACCCCACTGGGGTATGAGTAAGAGAGGGGGATTTGAGGACAGGCCGCATGAATGTTCCTCCTCCAACGGGTTTTCTCAGCGTCGTACCTCTGGTCCTGACGGACCTTCGGGCTTGAGGGAGACGCGTCTCCAATTTCGCACTTGAGGTGAAATTGAATATTCACTCTTAGGGAAGATCTTGCAGTTTTAATCCGATCTTAGGGTCTCCAGTCCGATCTGAGCTGATTATTGCCTTCTGTGGTCTCGGGAGGTCGTTCAGCTTCTCACCGAGAGGAGGGGCGAGAGCGACGTGGTTACGAGTTTGAACTATGGCGTCTACACTGCCAGGATGTTTCTGGTCAACGTCCCCTGGCTCAACTGAGAGAGGAGGGAGAGTATTGGGTCCCCTACATTTTGCTTTGAGCTACTAATACTAGTAGATAATTCCAAGTTGAGTAATTTTATAATTAAAATATTTCCCCAAGATATTCATCTGATAACTCTTAAATTTGACTCTATGTCCATTTGTTCACGTCATTATCAGCGCAGTCAAAAGCAACCAAATTTTATATTATCGAATACATTCCTAATTTTGAAGCTTTTTATTAATTTGTCGCGAAAGCGCCTATCTTCATCGAGAGTAATTTCACTTCTTTAAGTCTGTCTTTATAGGATGTTTCGTAGCTCCGTAATGAACGTTGTCCTTCTTCTTTCGTTGTACTATATCCAATTCATCGATGTCCTTTTGCAGATAAAGAGACAGGAAACCAGATAATTATTCAATCTGTGAACGCACGAGTGATTTGAATAATGTGACTACAACTTCTCTACTCTGACATTTGAAATTTCTCTCAATAAAAAGGGGGCTTTGAAATTTTGAAGTCACTCTAAATTCATTCACCGGTATCCCGTTATTTTGATACATTTTTTAATCGATTAACACCTAACATATAATCAGAGTTTTTATTTCGAGGGCCGATTTTAAAACTTTTGCGCTTATTGAGGTTAAAATTCACCTGCCATGTAACTGACAATTCAAATATCTCATTTAAGTTGTGCTGTATTTCCTCTCGATCTGAGTCGTGTCTCTTTCTATGACATAGTTTAGTATGGTCTACGAACTTTGCAATCGTGTTTAGTAGTCTTGAATCTAAGTCGTTTATGAATATAAAAAATGATACAGGACCTAAAACTGACCTCTGAGGCACTCCAAAAGCGATTTCGCCCAAAATCAGACGCGTCTCCATTTATCACAACTCTGCCAACGGTACAGAAACCAGTTTTCGTTCCAACGCAATAGCGACCTCTTATCCCGTGCCCCATCTATAATAATAATAATAATAATAATAATAATAATAATAATAATAATATAATAATAATAAAAATAATAATAATAATGATAATAATAATGATGCTAATAATAATGCTGATCATAAAATAATAATGATGATACTAATACTACTAATAATGATCATAATAATAATAATAATATGATGATGATGATAATAATAATCATGATAATCAAGATAATGATAGTACTACTACTATTACTACTTCTACTACTACTACTACTACTACTACTACTACTACTACTACTACTACTTCTACTGTTGCTACTACACGATACACCAATAACAAACATCATCAAAATACGCACAGGCCACAAGCTAGTCTTCCGCTCGCAGGAGGACGCACTTACCTTCCACCAAAACTCGTCCACTACACTCAACACACTCAACCTCCAGACAAGACTCGCGGACGGTATCATGAAAAGATACCAGATTCGAGTGACAAGGACCAACCCTTTGTGGCTGGCCTTCACAAATGATGACCTTCGCTCCCACCTCCGTCAGGAGTACGGGGAGGAGGTCATCAAAGACCTCTACTTTAATAGGTCAAAGAACTGGGCAGTGATTACACTGTCCAGTGATAACACAAAAAACATGCTACTAGACCAAGGCATCAAGGTCTGTGGCACCCTCACAAACCCTCAACACATTGAAGAACAACACAACATAAGACCCACACAATGCCACCGGTGCTATAAAACCGGCCACAGCACCAATACCTGGACTGCAGACCTAATCTGCTCAAAGTGCAGTGTAGCGGGGCATCACTACACAACCTGCACCTCCACCACAACCCGCTGCACAAACTGTGGCGGCGACCACGTCGCCGTCCACCCCAGGTGCCCTTACCTAGGCAAGGCACGCCACGACGCTGTGGAGGCCATTAGGCACCCACAACCCAACACACGCACAAACACACACCCCGCCCCCGCTCCCCCTCCCCTCACCATGTCATTCGCCGCTGCTGCCAGCCCCACGCTGCCGGCTCCCCCTGTTCTACC
The DNA here is from genome assembly GCA_963969495.1 of Ceratothoa steindachneri. Taxonomy (NCBI): domain Eukaryota; kingdom Metazoa; phylum Arthropoda; class Malacostraca; order Isopoda; family Cymothoidae; genus Ceratothoa; species Ceratothoa steindachneri. The sequence goes on along the minus strand of OZ018322.1, from coordinate 15,336,016 downwards.
TCCGACGCACCCACCCACCCTGCAGCAACCACACCCCACCCACACACCCCTCCCCCCCCACGCCAGTTCAGAACACTCAGAGACCCCCCCTACTACCAACACCCTCACACCACACTGCCATCCCCACACCACTTTACACGCCCACCCCCACCCCACACCACACCCCCACCCCACCCCACCCCTGCGACAACACTAAAACAAAACTTCACCTGGCCACCCTGCTCTCAGCGGTGGCAAAAGACATGTCGAGGGGTGACCCCCGATTATACGCAAACATACTAAACTCACTATTCGCCTCCAACGGCATAGAGCAAATTACCTTCCCTGAGAAGGTGTTCGCCCTAATTGACGCACACACATCCAGACCTGCACTCCTCCCCACCCCGACGGGTACACTCCCCTGCCCGCAGGGAACCACCGCCCCCCACTCTCACCACGCTCTCCCCACACCTTCCTCAGCCACTACCCAAGCCCCCACTCACACAACCTATCCTCCTCGCGCTTCTTCCACCCCTATATCCAAACCCCGCCTACCTCCCACTTCCACCACCCCCCTCGCACCCATCTCAGCCTCCTCGCCCACAGCCTCCACTGTGACTCCAACCCCCTCGCAGCCCACTACACCCCGTGCTAACCCCCAAAACCCCACCCCCAAGCCCCATCCGCGTAGACAGGCACGGGACAAACAAAACCCCCTCTCTCCTGTTTCCACTCCTCCATCACTCCCCACTGCTTCCCCCTCCACTCCCTCTCAACGCTCCCCTTCTAAACACACTCCTTCTCACTCTAGTCCTTCTCACCCTACTCCTTCCCACTCTACTCCTTCTCACTCCTCTCCTCCTCCGCCTTCCGCCCCTTCACCTAAGACTCCTTCCCCTCCAACCCCTCCTTCAACTCCTCCGCCTCCCTCCCCCTCTGCCTCCACCACCCCTCCGTCGTCCCCGCCTCCTCTCTCCCCCGACACTCCTCCCCTCATAATCTGCACCTCTCCAACCGCCTCCAGCCCTTCGTCCTCCAGCTCTACACCGCCCACGAACTCCCTCCACCAAGACACCACCCCACCCAAAGCCACCACCTCTACAGAACACACTCCTCCACCCACTACGGCCCCCCCACCCAATAACACGGCCGTGCCCCATAAACAAACATCTACACGTGTCAAGGTACTCGCCCCTCACGCCTCCTGGGCTATAACCAAGGAGAAAGGGACGGTTCCTGGCAAATCAGCCTCCCGCGCACTTAGACCACGACAATAGGTCGCACTAGTGTTATACAACTAAACGTACGCAGTTGGCACGGTATTCGTCATACGGTTGCCAACTGGGTACTCAACACACAAAGACCCGACATCATACTACTAAACTCCACCAGCCTACACCCTCCCAACAACAAACTCCGCATTGCAGGCTACCACACATACTTATCCCCACAGGCGCGGCACCTAGGATCTGCAATCCTAGTAAAGCGCAACATACACCACTCCCTCGTCAACACACGCGACACCTCCTTTCTAGCCTGCAAAATCGACACAACCTCTGGTCCCATAATAGTGGCCACCCATTACAGACCACCACGATTACAACTAAACTTAGAAGTCCCACTCCGGGCCCTTTCCAACCACAATCTACCCATCTTCTTCGCGGGGGACCTCAACGCTTTTCACCCGACACTCCTTTCTAACAACACGAACGATGCGGGCAGTTACTTGGCCGGCGCCTTGCAGCGTCACCGCTGCGAGCACATCGGCCCTGCCTTCCCCACGTTCTTTGGCACGCACGGAGGCACCACATCCCCGGATGTGGTCTTTCGTAACGACCATGCCACACGCTTCTACACACACATTGCACCCGGTCCCCACGTACTATCAGACCACATACCGATATGCCTTCTCATATCCACATCCCCCATACTCATCCCCACATCACCTCTATACGACTACAAGAATACAAACTGGGCTGAATTTAGAAGCCACATATCCACAAACACACCACACAACCTCGACCTGGAGAACACCAATCCAGGACAAATATACCACCACTGGTGCTCACTGTTAGACACCATCACCACCGCACGTAACCTACACTCACCACACAAAAACTACACCTGCCTAAAACACTTCACCTTTTCAATACACACACAGAGACTTATCACACAGTACAACAACCACTACACCAGAGGCCCACGACAACAGAACATCAACCAGCTACGTGCCCGCATCCTTCAATGCGTGCAGCTAGATAGGAACCGGCAGTGGCGTGAGGTCGTCCGCATTGCGGACGACACCCGCTGCATGGACCCTTCCTTCTTCTGGCGGCACGTAAAAAGGATGCTGGGTACGGAACTACACAAACCAATAACACTAAAAATAAACAACCACACACTCACAGACACCAACGACATCCTCGACGCATTCAGGTCCCACTGGGACACAGTACACACCCACAACCCACCAAAACCACATGCGCAGGAGCACTTCCAAGACATTCAGGAATGGTGCCGGACTCATGCTCACGAGCTGAGGCCTGCCCCCCTGATACGCATGGAGGTGCTCGACTACACGTCTACACTTACCACTCCAATCACCGTCGAGGAAACAAAACACTACATAAAATCGACACCAAAACGCGCCCCCGGCCCCTCCGGCCTACCAGCCACACTGATACATAACCTCCCCGCAGACATATACCCCACACTCACACACCTATTCAATGCCTCTCTAGCCTCAGGCCACTTTCCAAAAACATTCAAAGTCTCTCACAATATACTCCTTCATAAACAACACAAAGACCCAAAACACCCAAACAATTACAGGCCTATTGCTCTATTAGAGCACCTAGGCAAAATACTCGAACGTATGGTCAACTGCCGCCTACGGGAGTTCCTGGAAGAGAGGGACTGGTTCTCCCCCCATCAATACGGGTTCAGGAGAGGCAGATCCACTCAGGCGGCCGTGACCATCGTACACGACAGAATACAAAAGAAACGACAGATACACCAAAAGACTCTCTCCGTCAGTAAGGACGTGGAGAAGGCCTTTGACAAGGTGTGGCACGAGGGACTCCGTTGGAAACTCGCCAACAACACGGAGTTACCTCTCTGCACCAGAAGGCTCCTCTCACACTACCTCACTGGACGGCGATGCCACATAAGATATAACAACACCCTATCAAGACCCTTCACACCACGCTCAGGCGTTCCCCAAGGTAGCGTTCTGGCACCCACACTCTACATCATGTTCACAAACGACACCCCACGCCCACCAGAAAACTGCGTTCACACCTACATAGTGGCCTACGCCGACGACGAGACCATTCTCGTCAGCGGTCGGGCCCCCGAAGAAATTGCGCTCCATGCTCAAAGAATACTTGACGAGAAGACAGACTACGAGGACAAATGGCTGATCGCCACGAATCCTCAGAAGACACAGATGACACTCTACGGCGCTAGAGATCACTTCATGCACAACCTACAAATCTACTCACACACACCAAACATGATCCACCAAAACCCAACAAGGCTCGCATATACACAGTGCACCAAAATCCTGGGGGTAACATTCGACAAATCCCTCAGGTTCAACCTACACCAGAACATAATACAAGCAAGAGCCTCACGTACAAACACTTCGCTGAGTAGGTTCTACTCAGCGAGCAAGAAACTAAAACTACACCTATATAAAGCACTCGTGCGTCCCATTCTCACGTACGCCCCACTGTCACTCGTAGCCTCGAGTGACACCTGGAAGCGAAAGGCTCAGCGCATTCAGAACTCTGCTCTGAAGCGCGCTTGCCGTTCGCCGCTGTACTCGAGAATGGACGCACTACACAACAACAACAAACTAACTCCCCTCAACACCTACGCTCACACCAGACTTACAAAACAACTTGACAAACTCACAACAGACCCACTTTACACCTCGCTACACGTAAGAAGGTACGCGATGGCGCCGCGATATCCCGCGGCCCACGAACACCTGCCACCCGTACCATTCTTCGCATAACCCAATAAGGCATCATGAATAACGCGTTTCCGGATGGACTGTAAGCCTCCCCCCCTGACTTGCCCCCATCCCTCGCCCAGTCAATTACCTCAAAACCCACAACCTCACTACAACACCTCGCATCGGTGTATAGCCACCGACCTATCTACTCTCGCTGTCCCTTTCTTAATTATTTTCCGCAACGCTCCTCTCTGACTACCCGTCTGCCGTATTACGGCAGTCCCTCTCTGTTCTTTCTATACACAAAATGAAAATGATTCCGCCTGCTGAGTCTCATTCCGCCCGCTGAGTCCTGACTTAAAAGACGTGTTATCTCTGTGCTCCTGCTTAATTCATCTGTGCCCATAAATTTCGTTTTCTGAGTAACTTAATAATTCTAGATACTTCCTGCGCTCATATAATATTAGTCGCTGTATTAAAAAGATTGGCCGTCTTATTTGCTGTGTTAATTTTATTTATCTTCATCCGTATTCTAGAAATCGACAATGCCCGTGATCAAGTTTAAATGTTCGAGTTGTGGGGCTTCCTTTAATAAGGAAATTTACGTTCATTCTAACATCGAACAAAATAGAATTTGCCGTTTCTGTATTTTAAACGATGCATTGGAGCGTAAGTTTGCTAAAGCTATTAGCGAACTTAAATTAGAACTAAATTCCGTCGCGAGGGACGTTATCTCGACCAACCGTAAAGTCGACGAATTAAATTCGAATCTAAATTCTACCATTCATGATTATCGTGGGAGGGAAAATAGAAATCGCGACAACCGGCTTACTCGTATGAATCGTCAGGCAATTGTTGACCAGCAATAAAGGATTTTGGACTCGTTTGGACCCCAGGATTCACAATATAGACCCCAAGATTCGCAATTTAGGCCCGTTAGAAATGGGGCTAGACCATCGAGGGAACAGCATTTCACATTACCATGTTCGAACCCCTTCGCACTGTTAACTCCTATCGAAGGGGAAGAAGAAACTGTACTAATTGGGGATTCTTTAATTAGAAACCAAGAGCCGGAATTCACAGCGCGAAACCCGTCAAAACGAAAACGATTTTGCTTTCCTGGTGGCCGCATAGATAAAGCAGTTAGTTAAATTGAAAAATTGGACCAAACACGTGACGGGCGTACGATCCTCACGCTGGTAGAGGGAAATGATGTGCACAGATACGACAGCACCCCAGAGGGAGTAGTAAACCGCGCTAAGACTCTGATTCATACTGCAAAAGTTAAAGCGGATAACGTAGGAATAATTGGTATTTTACCCCGACTAAAATCCACGTTGCGTCTGCAGTCCCGAGCTATATATACAAACGAGTGCCTTAAGCGCTTGTGTCGCGATACTGGAGTTAGCTTCTTTAACGATTGGGATACATTCCAAGACCAACCTTCACTTTATCAAACGGACGGAATCCATTTAAGTGATGTGGGGAACAGTCGGCTAGGTAGGATTTTAGACCAGTCTGTACGTAGCATGTTAAGTAGGAGAGTTGCGGGGCCACGTGATGCCCATGCGCGGACCGGTCCTCGCTTGAAGGGGCAATGAGTATTGGGGAGCAGGGAAACGGAACCGATTCGCGTGTGATAGAGGAGTCCACCTAAAGCGCAAATTGAAATGTATATATTCAAATGTTCGTAGCTTAAAAAATAAACTTGCCGAAATAAAAGCCGTAATTCTAGAGGGAGACTACGATCTCGTATTCTTAAGTGAGACTTCGATAGATACACATTCGGGGATCAGCGTTTGCGAATTTGATATATCAGGTTATAAAATTCATTATACAAATAGACAAACTGGTAGAGGAGGGGGCGTATTAGTGTACATAAAAGATGACTTAAACGCTATAACGATCGACTCGTCTACGGCAGATATGAGAAGTGAGGCCATATTAATCCAATTATGTTGTAGTGCAAAGAATAAAATTAATTTAGCCGTCATATATCGTCCTCCATCGCAAATAGAAAGAGAAGATGCTGCACTCTTTGATATGCTTTCATCTTGGGTTAGAAAAGGGACCACATTAGTCTGCGGCGATTTTAACTATCCAAACGTTAATTATAGTAACCTAACGTCAGATAAAGCTGGGAAGAGACTACTAAACTTTATTCTGAAGAACTTTCTCGTTCAAAAAGTGGAGGAACCAACTCGAGATAATAATATCCTCGATTTAATCATGGCGACTGACGAGTCATTGGTAGAAAATGTTTGTGTAGGAGAGCATTTAGCCTCGAGTGACCATAATGCGATTAGATTCGTAGTAAACACGTATGTAGAAGTAAAAATTAGTACACAGCTCATGCCACGTTTTGGGAGCTGTAATTTTGATACTTTTCGCGAAAGGATTAAGGATGTAGCCTGGGGAATGCGCTTCGAGAATAGGTCAGTAGGAGAAATGTACACTGAGCTTCGGCGTACACTCCTTAGTGTAAATTTTGACTTAGTAAAGTATGTGCGCCGTAAGAGCGGGAAGTCGATGAGAGCGCCGTGGGTTAGCCCACTAATATTAAGCTTAATTAAGGACCGAAATAGAAAATTTCAAATACATAAGAACAATGAGTCATTTATAAGTCGGCAAAATTACATAGATTCTTGAAGAGAAGTTAAACGGGCGGTTAGAGATGCGAAGCGGAAATATGAAATAAAACTGGCGAAGGATTCAAAGAAGGAACCGAAACGGGTTTACGGCTATGTAAACAGTAGGAAACCCTTAAAAGGTTCAATAGGGCCGATTAAAGACAAAGATGGTCGCTTGACGGAATTGCCAGCGGAAATGTCTAGGATCGTTAGTTCAAGAAGTAGATAATAGTGATATTTGCATATCCGATATAACAGCTAATGAAGTGGAAATTCTTAAATATATTAACCTGATGAAAAAGTCGAAATCACCCGAGCCCGATGGCGTTTACCCCACTTATTTAAAGGAACTTAAGAATGAGCTTGCGAAGCCGTTGCGTGCAATTTTCAATCGCTCATTAGAAGATGGCGTAGTCCCTTTAGGCTTCAAGCGTGCAAACGTTACACCAATATTTAAGAATGAGAATAGATACGAAGCAACGAATTTTCGTCCTATTAGTCTAACTTCGGTAGTTGGAAAGCTTTTACAATCGATTATTAGAGATAGAATAGTGAGCCACCTCGAGCTAAATAATCTGATTAAAGATTCCCAAACATGGGTTTAGGCGGGCGAGATCGTGCTTTAAAAATTTGCTTTAATTCTTCCATAAAATGATTTGCGTTTAAGACGAAAGCAAAGCTGTAGATGTAATCTATCTAGACTTTAAAAAGGCGTTTGACACCGTTCCGCACGAGAGATTATTAATGAAAGTTAAAGCAATCGGTGTGAAGGGTAAGATATTAAATTGGATTAGAAATTGGCTGAAGGATCGTTCGCAGCGAGTAGTTATAAATGGTGAATGTTCTGATTGGGTCAACGTCAGTAGTGGAGTGCCACAAGGCTCAGTTCTTGGCCCATTATTGTTTCTAATATATATAAACGATTTGGATAATGGCGTATTTAGTACGATTTATAAATTTGCTGACGACACGAAGCTGGGCAACCGTGCCTATGTAAGATCGGATGTAGATAAATTACAAAAGGACCTAAACTTGATTGTCAGATGGGCGGATAAGTGGCAAATGCAGTTTAATTTAAGTAAATGTAAGGTGATGCATTTGGGTTGCCATAATTTGAAGGTAGAGTATACCATGAAAGGCCAGGTCCTCGACGTGGTTAAATTGAAAATAGACCTGGGAGTTCTAGTCTCGGATGACTTCAAAGTCACGAAACAATGCGCGGATGCATGTAAAAAAGCAAATCGTGTGCTGGGTTATATCGCGCGTAATTTCACGTTCAAATCCAAAGAGATAATTTTACCATTGTATAAATCACTCGTGCGTCCACTGCTCGAATATGCGGTTCAATTTTGGGCTCCATACTTAAACAAAGATATCGCGCAATTAGAAAGAGTGCAGCGTAGGGCTACAAAATTAATTCCCGAGCTGAGAAACAGGCCCTACGAGGAAAGACTCAGGGCATTAGATTTGCCATCTCTCGAAGGCAGAAGATTACGTGGCCAGCTAATAGAAGTATTTAAAATATTGAAAGGATTTTCAAACGTTGATTATAATAATTTGTTCGAATTGGATCATAGAGGAAACACTCGCCAACACGGATTAAAATTAGTGAACAAGCGATTTAACACTAGTATAGCCCAAAGCTATTTTACGTTTAAAATTACTCAAATTTGGAATAGGCTACCCACCCACGTAGTAGATAGCACGTCGGTAAATATGTTTAAAAACCGTCTCGACGCGCACTTAAATAGTATAAATATAACGTAGTCTGAGCACAGTAAATAAAAACGTCTTTGCAAAAGGAGTTTGGAGCGGAGGAACAACGAGAGTAAAAATGATGACTAAAAATGATGCAAGCGATTTCTCTTGCATGTGTAGTTTAGATATCCATTTTCTTTTCCGCCTATCCTATAAATAGTCTTACTATCCTAAAATTAGATTTTCACTACTAGCAGTCGAGGGCTGCGGAAGTTGAGAAGAAAAACTTTCTATCACCCCCCCCACCCCTAGGTTGAAGTAGTTAATATGCATGACAATGTACACATGTAGATAAGTGTGTACAGTAGATTATATATATATATAAAAAATTACAAACATAAAGATATAGCATGTTAGAGATACACTCGTAGATAAGTGTGTATCGTAGTTATGGATTTAGTGTAGCGGACTAGCCTCGAGCGGACCTTATGGTCTTTGCTGGTCCTAGATTCTGTAGTTCTGTAGTACTACCACCTTAAAATTGAAGTGTTTCTATTTACACGTAAAACGAATCAAAAATAAAGAAGAAAAAATAAATAAATGAGAGGTAAAAGTTGCATTAGGGTAGTATACATTATGAGCCTTGAGAACTGTCTGCTTTCCAAGATTCTGAGTCTCTCTCGTCAGGATCAAATCTAACTCTTTCTCCTTCGGGGCTTCGCCGCTCTTCTCGAGGGCGCCCACAGTAATTTTCTACGCGGCGCTGATGCCTTACTAGTTCGTATATGAGCCCATGTAAACCGACGTGATCGCTTCTTATTCATTTTTTCAATCTCCAGTATTTTGAGTTAGTGGGACTCCAATTTGCCTGGGGTCGTATCAAGAAAGCAGTTTAGCGCAAGCAATTTTGGTGGCGGAACAGTAATCCCATCGTGAGTCTTCTTATCTTACTATGAACAGTTAATTTCGAACCATTCCCTAATTTCCTTGGCTTCCATAGGGAATTGAGGTATTAATTCACCAAAAGCCTCTCGAATTTAATTGGGTGGGAGCCGACGCAGACAATTTTCGTCAATACCTTATGGCTTCCCTACCAATGCAGTGTTCAAGGTTGTAGAAAACAAAGTTTACTGGTACCCTTTCTCTGGTAGTCTAAAAAGACACAGAAGCCTCGATTGAATTCAGTTTCACATCTGTCATTATGGTATGGGGACTCGATTCCAGTCCATTTTTTTGTGCTGCCAACTCTTGAATCAATCCGTTAAATTTCGCTGAGATCTTAAGGACTTGAAAAGTGTAACAGTATTATACTTGTTGGTAATTCCTTCATACTTTATGCTATACAACTTTTCCACAAATGTCTGTCGGGGTGCATCATCGCCACTAATATCCTTGCCCCTACAACTTTATATCCTAGTAAGCAAAAAGTGGCAACCATGAGAATAGGTTTAATTCATGTGTCTAGGAAAGCAAATAGATATCCTTCATACCCCAAGATAGATTCCTTAGAAACCAACAGCCAAATTGAGGGGATCCAAAGGCACCTTTTGACAAATCTCCGGCCTCTCTTTAACGATTTCCTCGACTTCTGTCGCAAATTTTTGTTGGCGAAGAAAAAACTGACAGAGCTCGTGTTGAGGGCTTCAGGGTCAGATCGGCCATTATTGAGAGCCCATCATTTATATAATTACTAATATTTTCTGACTCAGGTGATGATGGTAACATAAAAAATTTAGAAAAATACCGGTTGGTCGATGTTAAAATGTAACTTTGAACGAATCGAGAGACCATTTATATGGTATTTCGAAAGAAAGAAATAAATCAGAATTTTTGCTGTTGAATTGAAATGCAGAAATTTAAGCAGAAAATCTAAACAGAAACGTCTTCCTTGGGACCTCATATCTACTTTATGAAAGTCTATGTAAAATTCACAAGACAAATGATTTCTACTCTCAAGCAGAAGTTTTGAGTCGGTTATATTGTCTCGATGAGCTATTTCTGCACCATTCTTAGCTTTAATTTTGCATTAACAAATGAAATGCGTTCCAACTCCATTTACGTTAAAATATTCAAATAATGATGACTTTCTTTAATAAACCATAATGAGGTTGCAAGTTAAAATATAATTCGAGTAAATGAAGAAATAATAATACCTTAAAATTCACAAATTCTGATTTTGAAATTTAAAGGAGATTCAATTTACTTTGAAAGGTAAAATAAACCTGAAATAAAAATAATTAAACAATGTTTTTTCTATCCAAATCGACCCATATTACAAAACCTAACGTCAACTCTGATTCCTGAAACTACCGACCTTACAACATCAACTTCAACTTCACAACCCTACTGGAAGCTTACACCATCATAATTAAAACAATATTATTTTTGGTGTTAAAATTAATGATAAGATTTTAATTCACATATTGAAAATAATAGGGTATAGTTTATAGCTTTATTAAAACGTGAAAAGCTCTAGGTAAAAGAATAACCTTTGACCCTACTCCCACCAAATTTATCGGAGACCACGTGATATTGGTATCCCGCCATGGACGACGTCATTTCTTTTTCGAACATTCTCGAATTTTCGACTCCTGAGCACGTTGGAAAAATATTTCCCAATCCTGCGACTCGTCCCAAGCCCCTCCTCCCCCGGTGATGAGGCGCGAGAGAGCCTCTATGTCTCGCCCCTTGATGCTAAATGATGAATCGACTCCGCCTCCGGATTAGGATGTCTTGAGCTTGTGACTACTTTCTCCGAACTCCCCCTTTCCCTTCAGAATTCGGCATACAAATACTCGGGTTATTGTGTAGTTCGAGGAGTCTAGCCCACACCTCAAGGCTGGACTTATCGTCACGTCCCGTGAGCAATCGTCAGACAGCAAGCCTTCTCCAGCCGTAATTCTTCCCAAGTCAATTGGTAGCTTCAGTGAATGGCAAGCATTTGAATTTGCGCCACAGTCTCTCTTCGTTTAATCAAACTGAAGAAATAATCCATCAATTACCTTTGAGGAATTACCTCAGTGGAATTATGAAAATTTCCACATTCACCTTCGAAGTCATCTTTGAAGTTTGGCTACATATCTTCATTGGAAAGTTGCTTCAGATCGTGCCCCATCTTCCTCATTCGGATCGTACCCCATTTGCCTCATCGGATCGGTCCCCACTCGCTTCATCGCAAGAAGGACCTTCCTTGAAGTCATTGACCCGTAAGACTGAAACCCCTTCCATTATAAGTATTGTCAAGTCCCCCCTTTTTATCTGAGCCTCGTTACATTAATCAATTAATTCCATTTGAGAATCCCTCCTCATAATAATTATCAAGAGACTATCTCAATTTAAATAATTCCCTTTTGTCTATTATTATCCTTATTTTGACTTTTGTAAATAAAATTATATTTTTGTTGTTTCATCTTTAACTACTAACCTTGAACGATACTCTCGGCCTGTTCAAGTAAATCTCGCCAACCATTTATGCACTCTGTCTGATTATTAAGGATTTGAAATCCAACGCCTCAAGTGTGACCTTTCATTCGGTCGTTAATCCCTGCGAAAAGTCCTTCAAAGGTTCGTGTCGTAGTAGGTGATTAAGTCAACCCTCATATAATATAGGAGCAGTGTATGGTATAGAGTGGTTGTACCACGACACTCTTTTTATCTGCAAATTTTAATAACATATAGCTTATCTGGTGGTAAGAAAAAACATTGCCTTAAGAAACAGACGGACAAAGATTCGTTAAAATGCTATAAATGTCACTGGACAACAGAAAGTACAAGGAGGAAATTTGCTGAACTATAAACCACTCAACCCAAAAGCCAATTTGCCCCGTTTTCGTTATTTGATAAAAAATTTGCGAACTATAGAAGATAATCATATAGGTTAAAGATTTTCACAAAAGATATCATGATATTAAGCTGGTTTAGAAATATTACAGTAGACTGAAGTGTAGATAAAAGGAATAGGCGCGTAATCATTAGTCATTGCAAGATAAGTAATTTTTTACAACCCAATTTCATTCGATTTGAAACTAAAATTTATGTTTTCCAGTAGTTTTGTATCTTTCAAAATTCTAAAATTACTTTTCAAATTCGCAAATTCAAAGTTTTTTGAATATTTCATCATAAAACTTCATAATTTTACCTTAGTAAAAGTAAAGTATTAAAGACTTAATGTTATAAAAAATCTTCAATGTTAAGTGAAAAAATATTGCAACGCTCGATACATTACATTCGGGTTGAAGGTAGAATATTTCTAAGTTAAGCCGTTCTTATACTCATAGCGGCCTATGTATATAATCTACTGTTAAAAGCTATCTATTAAACTCAACTCCAATTTTCATCTACCACTAACCTGAAATGTTTGAAATTCGTAACCAATTTCATTTTGATACATCAACCCTCACAACGAAAGGAATCAATTTTCTCTTTATTTTCCATATTATCGAGTGCTAATATTTTATGTATTTACCAGATATTTTTCCTTTCTAAATTGAAGTGAAGAAGAAAATATATTCGCTAGCTACAGGTAAATTTGAATCTTATTCTATCCTGATATTAAGACGAGTATCGCGTAAAAATTTCCTATCGAAATGTACATCTTTCGAAGTTTATGACATCCCGTTTGAAAGATTATGAGAAAAATATGAATTGCTGAAAAATGTCTTATTATTATACTTATAAAATACGCTTTGAAAATCTTGAAAAATGTATATTGAAAATAAGATTTTCAAATTAATTGATTTTCTCTCATAAAAAATGAACTCATCTAATGTTGAGTTTTATTCTCGGATGAATGAATTCTGAGAGACGGAGAAATATTTAAATTTCTAAAATTATTACGTTCTTTTTAAGTTTTTCCTGAGAGATGAATTTAATCTTCGGATATTTCAACTCATATCTCATTTAATCAACTGTAATTTTAGCCTCCAACTTTGTATTATTTAAATATTTTATAGAATTGAAAATTAAATGTATTTTTCTGATTTTTACTTTTTTGCATTTCAGCAAATTTTTAATGGACAAATTTAAAGATGAAATATCCATGCAAATTTCCATTTACACTTATACAAACGATGTTTTGTAAAATGAGATGATAAACTAGAGTGTTAATTAATGTCATAGGAGCTAGAAATGTAACTTTTCAGTATTAATTTAAAGATAAGGTTCAAATAGGTCTAGCAAAATCGATATTGAGGAGATTTAGGCCAGTATTTTCCAGGCTGTATTTAATTTTTAGTTATACTTTAATTTAGTTTAATTGCCCAATTGGATCTGATTTACACCATCTTTTGAAATTCAAACCCCCCTAAAAATATAACAGAAAAACTACAACTGTGATGTAAAATATAACAGGAAAAACTACAATTTTATTGCAAAATTCTAACATAAACTTACAACTTTACTGTAAAAATATATAACAGAAAAATCCAATTTTGCTAAAAAAATATAAGAGAAAAGCTACACTTTTACTGTAAAAAAAGATAACATAAAACTAATTTTACTTTAAAAATATAACAAAAAATGTCCAATTTTACCGTAAAAATATAAAAATATACTAAAACTTTACTGTTAAAAAATATAGCAATAACGGCAGTTACCGAAAAAATATAACAGAAAAACTCAAATTTTATAGTAAAAATATAACAGAAAAACTAAAGTTTAACAGTAAAAAATGTACAATTTTACAGTATAAAATCTTGACAGGAAAACTTCAATTTTACTCTGAAGTTTCAGAAATTACTTATTTCTCTTATGATATTATTGAGTTAAAAATGGGAATTTTGCATTACTTTTTTCGATGACATATGGACTGATATAACAGTGAGGCAAAACTGTATATCTTTTGGTCATAAGAATTGTTTCATTTGAAACAGTAACGTTTTGGGTTTCGCTAGAAACGAGTGACTGAAACTTGATCTTCTCTCGTGGTGACTACGGCGTCTCCCTTAGGGAGAAGCTGGCAGGATCATTATTCTGTTATCCACTAATTACATCATATAATATATACATATATAAAGGACATCCAAACCAAGAGAAAATTAAAAAGAATTCCCGTTCCAAAGACTGCTACCCAACTACACTAATATATATATATATATATATATATATATATATATATATATATATATATATATATATATATATATATATATATATACTAATATATATATATATATATATATATATATATATATATATATATATATATATATATATATATATATATATATATATATATATATTCATTTTGGGATCGATCGGTTTAACAACTGCCAACACATTACATGATGTATCTCCCAGAGATTCTATTAATTCGCTTATACATGTATACATGCATACTTTCTCAGTATATATGCATTTACAAAAGAATTTGATAGTGTTTTTACCACTTATTTTTACTCATTTAAGATTTATTTTATTTTTCAATGGTATACATGTATAAACTACTATATTCTGAGATAAAATGTTCTCCAGCCTCGATTTTTTCCCTTTCTACATTGAAATTTAGCCAAATCCGCACTTTTCTTTTATTTATTTTGGCTCGTATGGATGTAATCTATAAAACTTGAATTGCTACCCATCTTTATATAATTTTGCTGTCCTAAGTGTTGGAGAAATATCTAGTTTGGTCCTTATACATATTAAATCTTTTAAGAAACTCTGCTTCCCCCTTTATATCAAAAAAGAGTAAATACAATGAGTAAAGTCTAATGTTTTTCCAAAAGTTTATGAAAATATGAGATATTTATTGGATTTTATAGAAATTGGTTCCATTTCGATGCGAATTGAACTGTTCATTGGGAAACAAAAGTTATAGATAAATGAAATCTAACAATGTAATGTATATTTAATTTTATTAATACTATCAAAGCATAAAAGATTATAATTCGTTAGCCTTTGAAGGCATCTTAAGAGCGCATAACTTAGCTGGAGAGTTTTTTTAAGCCTACCTACGATATGGAATGACATAAAGACGAAGAAGAAAGAATAATAAAGACTTTTTATGGAAATATTTATGATTTGACGTCAGCAGCCTTTCCTTAGGAAATATTTCGATAAAATTATATTTCCTTTAAGGTATTTGGAGGTAGAACATATTAACTTTTCCCGGGCTCTTTTGGCAAATTGAAAAACGTTGAAATGGAAAATTACATTGACGGACTTTTATTACGTTGTAAAATGAGGATAATAAAGCCATTTCATCAATCTAAAGTGAAATAAAAACAGATAGGCCATGTAGTATGATTGAACCTTTTGTAAGGACCTTCTTTGCGACTATTTAATTAATTCCGAGTGTGTTAGCAAAAATAATCGTGCAATTTGGTTAAATAAAAAGATTGGTGCATGGACTATTTCTCTGCACTGATTACAATTTCCTTATTTTCTATTGAAACGAGTTAATAAAATGTAAGTCCATGATTTGTATATACAGTTTTATTAGGAATAAAAGTTTATTAGTAATATTATTAAAAAAATATTGGTGAGATTTGGGCAAGAAACAATTGAAGGGGTTGGGCAAAGCAAAGGTGCAGAAGCAGATATGTGGGCAAGGTCTATAGTGTGAATGGCAAATCATTTACATGTTTGTATCTTAAGTCAGTACCCCTTTAATGGTTACAAGTTTACACAACCGAACACACCAATCATTTTTGTTCTGATTGTACGAACTAAATGCCACAAAAATTTTGGGGTACGAATTGATATTTTACATATATTTTTTTAACTCATACACACTCGCCTTGACCCATCCGCACCTAATCGAAATGTATACACAGCTACCCCACGCATACACGCCTAATGCAGAATATGAAATGAATTAAATATCCGGTAGGGATTATAAAATAAATGGAAAGATTAGATTAGGTAATTACTTCTGATTGCCTATTAACTCTCATTAATGAGGATTACTTCGGATTTCGGTTTTAATTCTTGCAGGAGGCAATTAATTTTAAATTATAAGGATTTTGCGAGAAGGAATGACTCGAAAATCTTCCAGTGGGTCGTTATCCAACAGAACTCGCTAACGTATTTGCAGTTAGGGCTTAAGTTTTGATATAATCATCATCAATAACTTTTTTTAAAAGTTTAATACCCTCTTCCACCCGTTGTTGGGTCTAAGCAGGCAGTGACAAGATTTAAAAGATGTGCAAAATGATAGCCAAGAGAGAGCTTCACTCTCTCTTGGGGTCAGGATGTGCGTATCATCCGGGTTTCAGGCTCTATAAGGGTCACTATCCCTGTTAAACAATTCATCCCTTTAGCGATGAGACAAATCCTAGATGACCGACCAAGGACCAACCTCCTTATCCTGCCCCAAAGCCCGTTTCAATTGGCTATTTATATTCGCCTTTGAAATTTATATCATAAAATTATCTTAACTCTGCCATTTTACCTATCCCAAGCATGGCTATAAAAGCAAGGGGTTTGGCTGAAGGGTGCAGATACTTCCGCTCTGAAACCAATCACGATCAGTTGAAAAATATCAACACGCTGGATGCAAGAGGTTAACCAGACCTCCTCAGAAACTATACAACCCTCTAACTAATATCCATCTTTGCTGATACCGCCCTAACTTAATTCCGACCTTATATCACCGATTAGGTCTAACGCCCCGGCATTTCAAAATTTTACAAAACAGATAAACAGTCCATTCCTTCCCTGAATCTAAAATCGTGTTCGGGTCATTCCTGTAGGAGGTGAGTTTCAGTCCCTGAAGTTGTACTCTACGATCAAAAAGGATAAAATGATGACAAATATGGGTTGAATGAATGATGTTGTGTATTTATATTTCATTTTGAAATACTTTTTATCAAAATAAATGTTTGAATCTTTTTGAATTCAAGAAAGGGTTCTTTCCAAAGTTAAGGGTGCATCCATAATTGGTATGCACCAAGTAGGCTGAAATCCTGGAGATAGTTGCTAAGGGTATTGGCTCAAGGACCACCATCTTTAAGATAATAAATGACTTTAAAACATTCTGGTTTCGAACTTGTGAAGAAGTCTTGTAGAAGCTCAAGGGATTCAAATGAAGGCTAAGATTGCCTCCTGGTAAGGTCCCACCCAGCTCAAAGATCTCGTTGCTTCCAATGCAAAGCTTTCTCCCGATTGATAAGAAGCAGGCGTGAACGCTTTAACGCGCGCAATGAGGCCACGAGTTTTCGACAAAGTAGTCAAGTCGAGAAAGGTAGCGAAGAAGCCTCAGCCGATAAAAAAAGAACTTTACAGATAAGCTCCACTTTTGTCGTAAATATAAGTAATGGACTGTTACAGACTAGGGCAAAGTAATATTTTCTAATGAAGCTCAATTCCACTTGTTTGGAGAGTTTGGAAGACCCCTTCCTAGTAGGAGAAAATGTTAGCACTTTCATGTGTCGTGAACACAGTGTAGCATCAGGATACTTCCCATGTTTGGGGCTGCTTCTCATCTAATGGAACTGGAGCACTAATAATTTTGCCCAAGAACGCATCCATGAACTAAAAATGGTACTAAAACATGCTTTATAAGCACCTTGGTGAGAATATAGGCTCCATGCTGCTATGTAGCCCGTCGAAACCAGGACGTCAGACTCGAGGTCAGTCCACGTGAGCGAGGACCGTGAGAACACTCAGAATATCGAACTGCTTTCTGCGATAAGCGAGGGATTGGAATCTCAAACGCGCGCTTCTGTCGTCTCCCATGGTGTTATCAAGAAACGCCGGCGGGAATAGTTTACATCCCCCAAGCGCCGTGTTATTTCGTCGAGAGATTTCTCCATGCCCCCCCTTGGCAAAGGCAGTAACGGATCTGGCAGGTCCCTATATATTGTTGGTCTCAATAGGGGATTGGCAGTATAGGCCTGCACCCGAGCTAGGCTGAGACGAATCATTTGGGGCTATCCGGCCAGTAATCCCCGCATGTGTTTGTACAGAGGCTCGTATCGCCTTTCGCCCCTCCCCCGTAGAGCCCTCTTTGAGTAGCTCTGATAAGCTCGGTTCTTGTATACATAGAGTATCTATTGCCATTATTTCATTTAATCTATTGATTGTGTATAACTTTGTATATATTAAAGCTTATTTTTGTACTTACTTTTTCATAAGCCTCATAGCCGGAGCCTTCATTAGTTTAATATCGGCCAACTGCACTCACTATTTTGAATTTAAATCCTTCGTACTCGTCCC
This sequence comes from Ceratothoa steindachneri, assembly GCA_963969495.1. NCBI lineage: Eukaryota > Metazoa > Arthropoda > Malacostraca > Isopoda > Cymothoidae > Ceratothoa > Ceratothoa steindachneri. The sequence goes on along the minus strand of OZ018322.1, from coordinate 15,317,593 downwards.
TTACCCCCACATTTCTATCTCCCATCTTTGTCGTGACCAGAGTTGAGTCAAGGTCGCCCGTTTGAGCTTGAGTGTCCACAATATTGGGTAAAAGTGGCGTATAGGTCGGGGTCATTCTACGGCATAATATATATATATATATATATATATATATATATATATATATATATATATATATATATATATATATATATATATATATATTATGGTGTTATGTGTGGGGTCTTTAAAAGGTTCCTTTTAAGGTCTTTTAAAGGTTTTGAGGCTGAAGGCTTGGCTACTGAGAAGGTAAGTAGAAATATCCTTGCAAACTATTTTTTCCATTTGTTGTGTGTACCAGCCTTTATACATACCGTGTGTAAGTTTTGAGACCGTGCTTCTCATTTATTCCCACCCAGCCGAATTTTACCCTTTCATATAGAGAAAAGCTTAGTATAGTTTTGTTTTCGGTGTTAGGAGCAAAGTTAAAGGCTCTCGCGTTAATTCGGGTATTTCCGAGTTCTCAGGCGGGAAATTTTTAATTGCGCCGTGTGTATACCGAGTTAATTCGGGTCGGCAATTCCATTACGTTTTTATTTTAAAAAGTTCAGTTCGAATTCGCGACCATCATGTCTTCATTAGACTAATTTAAATTACAAGGTGAATCTCTTGGTTTATCCGGAAAGGACTTTCTTTCCTATATACAAGAAGGAGAGAGAGCCGAGAGAGAGGAAAGAAGGGACAGAGACAAACGAAAAAAAGAAAGAGAACAACTAGAAAAAGAGAAAGAAATGAGTACGCATCCGACAACATGAACTCGAAATGAATAGAGCAAGGTTCGAAACGCTCTCCATCAACTCACGGAATGACGTTCCTCAAACCGCATCAGTGCAGCTCCCCGTTTACAAGGAAGTGGAAGATTTCAGGTCCTATTTGACGCATTTTGAAAATATCTTCGAGTTAAATAACTGGGACATTAAAGCGGATGGTGTCGCTAAACTTCTGCCGTTGTTATGTTCTAAGCTCCGAGATATTTTCATATTTCTTCCGCTGGAGTCGACGATCGATTACACCGTTGAAATCAGAATTTTCAGCCTCCTGCGTATAACATGGCGCCAGATTTCTACCGCGTTAAATTTCGTCACGCCCGTATAGAGCCCAACCAAACTTTTGGCTCGATTCTTCGAAAGTTCTCCACGTGTATGAAGCGTTAGTAGACTTAATTCTGAAGGACCGGCTTATGGCTTCGCTTTCTTTGGAGATTCAATCTTTTGTGAAGGACCGGAGGTGTTCCACCTTCAAGGAATGAATCTAAGAAGACGATCTATTCGCAGCAAGCCACAATTGTTACCCTAAAGGAGGAAGAAAGTCTAATCCTTCGTCTCCCAAAGGTAAAAGTGTTAAACAAAAATTTACACTCCGTGACCCTAGTAAGTTTGTCAAAATAACTAGCCTCTCCAAGCCCAGAATTTTTTCTTCATCAGAACCCCGTGACGTCAAGCTATTCTCGTCAAATCCCCTTTCGTCATACTTTCCCAGGAGGTCCATCGCGCATTTCTCCTGGGGTAGTGAAGGACATTTGAGGACAAACTGCCCTCGGAACTCCCAATTTCGTCCTAGTTCTCTATAAATCAAGTGCATCAAATTTATGCTTCATCCCGCGCCACCACCGTCGCAAGTTCAACCCCCTCCCTCTCCGTCTGCTCCTCTTGCCGCTGGCCATCAGGTGAACTTATTGTTCGAGAAGAGTTTCCCAGGAAGCTTGAATTTTGAGACTGGATCATTAAATGGCTGCCAGGTCTCCAACCTTGTTCGGGATACAGGGTGTACATGTATTGTGGCGTCGGACGAGCTGCTCCCAACGATCGCTCCGAACCATGATAAGTTTTCATTAGTACATGACTACCTTGGGCGTGTAAATCGATTCCCCATCGTGAATTGCTTTATTGAATCCCCGTATTATATCGGCAAGCTGAAGTAGTAGCAGCCCCAATGAAGCTCTGCGCTGTTCTGGTAGGACAGTGCTCACAAGATAATTCCACCTCTGTGGTTCAACCCAACTTCACGTGTTCCCAGACTAAAAATGAAGCAGAGCCACCCCCCGCTTCCCTTTAAACCCCTTGCGACTGAGATTTTAGCGGCGTTCTGAACAATGAATTCGCTAAAGAGCATAGGGACTGCGATTCCCTCCGCCACCTCTGGACCAAAGTTCATAATAAGATTCAGGAGTCCACCTGTGGAAATAATTCATTTCCTACTTCGTGAAGAACGACTTCCTGTACCGCGCCTGCTTGGAAAGCAATAGTTCCGAGGCCCAGGCATTATGCATTCCCCGTTCGAAGCTATCTCTCATATTAGCGACGGCTCACGATAGTCTTTTCTCTGGCCATTTCAGCCATACTAAAACGGCTCGGAGAATTTTTAAGTATTTTTATTGGTCCGGTGCGACAGATGACATCCTTAAGTATTGCCGTTCGTGTGATATCTATCAAATGAGAGCCGCAAAAGGGAGCGTCAAACTCGCTCTACTGCAGAAGGGACCCATCACACTTGAATCCTTCTCTTGTGTGGCAATCGACCGAATCGGCATCATTCACCCCCATTCATCCGCTAAATGTGGTGCAAGTGGCTTGTATTGAGCAGGGCAAGGAGTACCCCTCGCTTTTCGTGCCCAAGGCTACCGAAGCCCAGTCATCTGACTTAGAAGTTAACGCCCAGCTCCCCCCCCCCCCTAAGTCGAAGAGTCAGCTGCAGTAGCTATTTAGTCACTTTGGAGACGTGATCTCCGAGATTTCCCTCTGTGCCGCTCAGTTCGAGCATAATATTATATTAACTACCCTAAAGCCTATTCGTTGTAAGCCGTAACTCCTTCCCATCCAGTTAAGAGAGGTCTTCAACGCAGAAGTTACTAACTTGTTAAATTTATAGATTATAGAACCCTCCTAATCTCATTTCGGGTCATATAGTCTGTGCGTCGATTTTCGGAAACTTAATTCGGTGACGGCTGGTAGTAATTACAATCGCATGCTGCGAAGAATATAAGACGGGTTGGCAAACGTGACTTTTTGTTTCGATAACATTTAAGTTACAACTCGCGAGTGGGACCATCACGTGATCGCCCTCCAGGCCCTGCTGCGTCGCCTAAGCGAGCACGGACTCACAATTGGCCCGAACAAGTGCCATTTTGCTTATAGTACGATCGACTACCTTGGCTTTCACATTGGAAACACCCGTTTGGCCTCCCAGGAGGAAAAAATCGACGCCATTGGGGAAATGCCCCGTCCGTCCAATAAGAAGCAACTGAGATCCTTCATAGGGTCTGCTTCTTTCTACCACCGCTTCGTCCCCCATTTTGCTTCTCTCTTGGCCCTTTTGTGTGACTTGCTGAAAAAGAAGTCCCCTGAACACCTTGCCTGGTCCCCATTAGCTCTCTCCCACTTTGAAAAGCTGAAAGGAAAATTAGCTCTCGCCCCTATACTCCAGCTCCCTAACCCAAAGAAGACTTTTGTTATCAGGACCGATGCCAGCAATGAAGGGTTAGGTTGCGTTTTACTACAGTATAGCGATGATGGCAATAGTTACCCTGTCGCCTACGCGAGCTGTAACTTCTCTCGTGCAAGAAAAATTATGCCATCATTGAAAAGGAGACTTTGGCCATTATATAGACCATACAGGAGTATAGAATGTATTTATTATGTGAAGAGATCCTTGTAGAGACGAATCACAAGCCCTTCACATATTTGCGAAATGTAAAATTCAACAATGGTCTCCTTGTGCGCTAGAGTTTATACCTCCAGGAGTATGAATTTAAAATCAATTATATACAAGGATCCCAGAATTGTATTGCGGATAGCTTGAGTAAGAACCCTTTAGAGCCTACTCAAACTAATCTAGGATCAATTTTATGCTTGTAAATGCTATGGTTAAGTTTGTTCCTCTTGTTTAAACTGTATATATTCGGACAATTAGTCTCTCTGTTCACAACTTATGAACGATCCGGTAAACCCTTATATCGTGTGGATCAATTACTTCCCTGTATTTTATATTTCCCTTTTGTAACTTTTAGTATTGTACTTTTTTACTTATTTTTTGTGTAGTTCTAGGTCGTTATTGTCCTTAGGTGATCGACCCCCGTTTGAACTAATATTAGTTATTGTAGTCCTTGTGTTCTTGTTGAGTTCATTTATTGCTTGTGTTGCTGGATACTTTTTGTACGTAAATATGTCCGAGCCACCAAAGTGTGACCCTTTCAAGGTCAGGTATCATACAATTGACCCTCTCCCATTGAGGTCGGGAAAATCCGAGACTTTTAATATCCATCCAGCGGTTGTCACATTTCACTTTTTTTAAAGTAACATCTTGGGAATGGAGGAATTGTCGAGAATAGAGGCTCCTTGCTCCTATGTGGCCGGTCGAAACCACGAGGTCAGACTCGAGGTCAGTCCACGTGAGCGAGGACCGTGAAAACAGTCAGAATATCGAACTGCTTTCCACAATATTGGGTATAAATGACTTATAGGTCAAGGTGATTCTACGGCACACCTGTTCCCAACAGTTCAGCAATATTTAGGGATAATCACTGTAGTTTTTACAATAATGGCACACCTTGTCACAAATTTAAGGGATTCAGTTGATCCCTTGAATTCTCTATTGCCTTGGGGCAAATCACCAGTTTTTGAATTCGTTAGATTTGCACCAATAGAGAATTCAACGGCGATAATCAAACTGAAATTAATAAAGAGAAGCCATTCAATTGTGAGTAGTTGCGGGTGCTTATTGAACAAAAATGGAACAGTACCAGTCAAAATATCCTAAAAATTTTTATCTCCACCATTTCAAAACGAATTGCAGCAGACCTGAAGAACAAGATACATCATTGTAATATTGACTTTACTCATCAATTTAGTGTATTTATTAATAAAATAGGTTTAGGGTCTAAATTGTTGTATATTTACCATTCAAATTATGATATAAACATACTCAATAAAAATATAACCTTCGATTAATTCTACTAATTTTCTGATATTAAAAATATAGTAGTCTCCAAACTTTTGGCAATGACTACTCTTTGTTATGCTTGAAGAAGCATTTGGTCCTACAAAAATAAAATATCAGATTCTGATGGTAAAAAACCAACGGGAATGGAATGGATTGGCAGCATTTATCCGCATTCACAGTTGGAGAGTTCGAAGCAAATTCATTAGCTTTCAAAGCAGGTGAGTTCGAAAGAACTTCGTCTGAATTCAAATCCGTTGAGTTCGAAGCAATTCCATCAGCCTATGCACCCGTTGAGATCAAATTAACTTAACTAGCCTTTGAAACCGTTGAATTTGAAGCAACCAAACTCGCCGTAGCAACTTTATTCCCCTTCGCAGCGGTTAAGTTCGAAGAAAATTTAACTCAATTCCCAGCCCTTGAGTTCCAACAGTCTTCTTTCGCCTTCGCAACCGATGAGGTGGATGAAACTCTTTATCCGCTATCGCAGTCGTTGAATGCACGAAGCAACTTCAATCACCTTCGTAGCCGTTTAGTTCGAAACAACTTCCTACGCCTTCGCAGCAGTTAAGTTTAAAGCAACTTCACCGGTCTTCGCAGCTGCTGAATCCGAAGCAACTTCACCTGCCTTTGCAGCCGTTGAGTTTGAACCGATTCGTTCGTATTTGCAGTCGTAGAGTTTGATGAAACTTTTCTGCTATCACAGACGTTGAACTGTTCGAAGCATATTCGTCCGCTTGTACAGCCTTTGTGTTCGATGAAATATCCTCCTCCTCCCCATAGTTAGAGTTCAAAGCAAATAAACCCCTTTGCAGCTGTTGAGTTCGAAGTAACTTTGTTAGCATTCGCAGTCGTTAAGTTTAAAGCAGCCTCATCCGATTTGGCAGCAGGTAGTTGGAAGTAACTTCATTCGATTCGCAGTTGTTTAGTTCGAAACAACTTCATCCGCCTTCGCAGCCATTGAATTCAAAGCAACTTTGTCCTTCTTCACCGACGTTATGTTCGAAGTAGCTACATCCACCTTCCTAGTATTTATGTTCAAAAGAACTTCGTCCTCATTCGAATCCATTGAGTTTCAAGCAACTTCCTCCTACCACGCAGACATTGAGTTAAAAGAATCTTTGTCCTCCTTCGCAGCCGTTGAGTTCGAAGCAGCATTATTCCATTCTGCAGCGGTTATGTTCGAAGCGATTTGAGCCACCTTCGTAGCCGTTGAATTTGAAGTAACTTCAGCCGCCTCCGCAGCCGATGAATTCGAAGGAACTTCATCCGCCTTCATTCATCTGCGGAGCCGTTGAGTTCGATGAAACTTTATACGCATCACAAATGCTGAACTGTTCGAAGCGGATGAGCTTTGATAAGCCCTTGTGGCTTTTGTCATCCGTGAAATTATTTTCAATCCGTCGCTTTTTCAGCCATTGCGTTTCATGGAACTTCATCCGTATTCGCAGCCGTTAAGTTCGAAGCAGCTTGGACATCCTTCGCAGCCATCAAATTTAGATCAACTTTATCAGCCTTCGCGGCTGATGTCTTCGAAGCAACAGCATCCGCTTTCGCAGCCGTTGAGTTAGAAGCAACTTCCTCCGCCGTCGGATCAATTGAATTAAAAACAACATCATCCGTCTTCACAGTCGTTGAATTAATTCTAAGCAACCTTCCCTACCTTGACCGCAATTAAGTTCGTAGTTACCTCATTCACTTTCGCAATCGTTGAGATTGAAATAACTTTATCCGCTTTTGCAGCCGTTGAGTTCGCAGTAAATCATCTGTTTTAATAGTTGTTGAGTTCTAACTAACTTCATTCGCCTTCGCAGTCGTTGAGTTCGAAACAACATCGTCCGCATTGGCAGCCATTAGGTTCCAAACAACTTCATTCGTCTCACATCCTTCTTCCCAGTATTTGAGTTTGAACCAAATTCAGCAGACTTTGCAGCCCCTGAGTCCGAAGCAATTTCGGCAGCCTTCACGGTCGATAATTTCGAAACAATTTCATCCGCTTATCCTCTGTTGAATTTCTAGCAACTTCATCAGTGTACACAGCTGTTTAAACAATCAAACAAACAAACAATTTATTGGCACCTACAGAAGGCCATAAGAGCTCATACATGGTAGGCCCTATTAAGAATAAGGCTAAATTAGGTGGAACATCCTCTAATAATTGTAAGCTATTTTTACTTTATTTTCTTTTGAGTATTGATCAAACTTCGACTTCCTAATTTCTGTTTGGAGCGCTGACTACTTCTTGTGGTAGATTGTTCCAGACTTAAACGATGCGGTTGCTGAAGGCAAATTTTCCACATTGAGGTTTTGAATTTCCACTTATTCATCTTCTATCGTGTCTTTGCGTCGCTGATACGCCTGTCAAATTAAAAAGATATTTTGCAATATCGGGAATATCTATCAATAATTTATATGTATCCATTTGTTCGCCCCTTTTCCTTCTATGTTCGAGGGAAAAGAGATTGAGTTTTTTAAGCCTATCATTGTAGCTAAGATGTTTAATTCCCCTTATCATTTTTGTATATCGACGCTGTACTTGTTCCATTATATTTACATCTCTCGATAATCGTAGAGACCAGAAGGAAGCAGCATAATATAATATAGGTCCGACTAATGACGTGTATAGTTTTAACATTGTCTCTGAATTACGCGTTGAGACGGATTGCCTGATGAATGATGCCACTCTTGTTGCTTTATTTCTAATTGCAACGCATTGACTAGAGAAATTACAAGACTAGCGGTCGCTTTCAATAAAACCTGCCATATATATATATATATATATATATATATATATATATATATATATATATTACCCACATGTCTCCATATACGTATTTTATGTGTACATATATTTATTCCTCTGTGAATAGTTCATATCCGAATGACTCCGAGGTGTCTTTTCCGGACTTCTTCCATCTCGCTTTTTTTGGTTCTAGACTTTTAAAAAAACCGAGTTTGAAAAGCGAATCTTTTTAATTCTCTCACTTTTCTCTAATTTTTCTTATCTTCAAAATGTTTCTAACATTTTAATCGAGAAAGTGAGGCTAATTTTTTTCCTTATATCGATAGTGAACGACGAAAGTTTCAGCTGTTTTGAGTGACGTGGCATATGTAAGTGCTTCCAATATTTATTTTTATATACAAAGGTTTAATATACAGTTGCTACACTTAGTCATGTCACACTTACACCCTGTATTTCAACTGGGTGACAATTTAATGTATTATTATTTGATGTGAGATGGATTTTTTGGGGTATATTTAGTTATAAATAAACTAAATAAGGCTTATAAGAATAAAGGAAACAAAATTTAATGTAATATTAGTCGCGTGCATTCGATTATATAAGTTAATATGTCGGTCCGTAGGTCAGTCGGTCGGATAGTAACCATTTTACTTTTGAATTGGTTTTTTGGGCAATAACACCGTAACTATTCGGCCAATTCCCACCGAATTTGAAACTCTTTATGTTGTTTTAGTTGTTTTAGATTCTCTTTCGAATAATATAAATATAATTGCCAAGGTCCTCTCAAGGTTAGTTCGGGAATTATTGAAAGTGTTGAAGGTCGTTAGGTCATAAGTCTGACTAATTGAGAGCACACGACTTAGGTCAGTTGACCTTGTTTACGTTATTGCACCATTTCGAACAGTACTATCGAAACATTTTGACACCGTTTTGTTTTAAAGCTCTTTGAAACAGTGTACCCACATGTCGAAATGTGGCCTTTTCTCACCTTTATAAATTTATTTAATTTTCAATCAAAGATATCTCAAAATATTCGAAATTTACTATTGGTTATTTTTTATTGCTATAATTAATTTTTGAACTAACGGTGAGAAACATACGAAGCTGGCTGACCAGACCATCCTACTCATACATCTACGACGACTTCTTCAATAGCTCTCTACTTGTGTCTAGACTGCCTACAGCTACGCGTGTGTGTTACCTCTGGATAAGAGGTAGTGGGAGGAGCGGTTGGCGCCGTGCTTATAGCACTTCAGCTGGTCCATTTCATTGAATTGCTCGATTGTCAGTTGACAGTGCTCCCTGTCAATCTGACTGACCTGATGGATCATCTAACCATACATTTCCCCAAGAATCATGGAAGGCGCATCAAACACAATGTACGGCACTTGTAACTCTGCTCTCTCTGCAAATCATATAGGTTGTGATTCTTGTTCCAACTAGTTTCACCGCTCACCAATGTTTATGGGCCTCCCTAACAGACATCCTCTTCTTCGCTCAACAATAACAGTTCATTCCAGCAAATGCATCAGATGATTATGGCCCTGTGCTCCACAGTGCAGGATATGATGTCTCGTTTTGATTCTTTACAAACTCAGTTTTCACAGCTTAATAACTTTGTAGCTCAACTAGTCCCACAACCTCTGGGTCGAGTCTCGGGAGCTTCTGGTGGGGAGGTCAGTGTGGAGCGGCTGACTCTCCGTATCAGGGAGGAGGTAAGGGAACACAGAGAAAGGGAGAACAAGAGAGGTATATCGTTATTCTAGGCATAAGTGCAGATAATCCTGCTAACATTGGGGGGGAGCATAGGTCTATGTCCCGAGTTATCCTCAATTGAACAGTAACCTTCTCCCAAGTGACAACGATTGATCCTGTGAAAAAAGTTCTAGAGCCAATGTAAATAATGATGCAGATCGAAAAGCTCTACTCACTGATGCATATAAGTTGAAGGACAGTACGCACCTTAGTTCTGTTTATATTTCTAGAGACTTGTCCTACCTACAGAGTAAAGACGTACTCTTTCGTAGACAGAACAGGACCTCTGGCCCGTCCCCTTCCTCTGCCCTCAGGGATGTCTCTGGCGGAGCCTCCCAGTCCCAGGAAGCAGCTCCACCGAGTGTTCCCCCTCAAGATATGACCCTGTATTCTCCTGTATTTCATTAATTACGAGTAATAGTTCCTCTTTTACCAGCTTGATTTTTAAGTCATATTAATTATATTATTAAGAAAGTGCATTTTGTTTCTAATTTGTTACACGAATATTAGATTTCTTTTCTATGTATTAGTGAAACTTGGCTCCTACCTTCAACACCTTCATAATTTATTGCCATTCAAGCTCCTTTTTGGTAATAAAGGAATAAAGGATGTAGTCGGAAACACGACTAAGCATGTGGTTTGGATATAGATTGCTGACTCAGTACGCTATACTGAATCTTCAGTTGATGTTCTTAATACAGTGGCTGTGTATTTGTGTAACTTTGATTTACATGTTATTGTCATGTATCGCCCTCCATCAAATTTGATTAATGATAATACTTTAGTGATTACTTTTATGTAGGATTATTGTATTGGCAAAGAAACTCTTCTACTTGGGGATTTTAATCTCCTCACTATCACTTGGAGTACCATATCTAACCATAGACGTATGGCGCAAAATGATTTACAATTTTTCAACCTTTTTAACTCTTTGGATGTAGCTCAGTTGGTAAAGGAAGGCAACTTCCATCATTCTTGCAATATCCTCGACTAAATCTTAATTCTGAGGATGATAGGATGGGGGACATTCTAGTTATTCCCCCATTTCCTGATTGTAATCATTCCCCCACCATCGGCACATATCATTTTCAGCTGAGACGTTCTCTGGAGCATAAAGACTTGCCAGTCAGGGAGTGGTATAGATGTAATTATTCTAGAATCAATGAAGCTTTATCTGAGTATGACTGGGATTTTGAATCCAGTAGTTTGCCAGTTAATGGTATGTATAGGTATTCATTTTTGCAATATTCTTAATTTTTTAATTAGTAACCATATCCCATTTAAATCTGCCCTTCCTAAATATAATCGGCTCTAGCAGCATAAGCTTTCTACGTCCATGACAACGCAACATGCTAGACTTTGGTCAATGTATACATTTTCAAGGAACAATTTTGGTATGAGATCCCCAGAAGCATTTTCAGCAATTAGTATTTTCTAAGATGTAAACTACCAATATAGAAAGTTTTCCCTAACTATTAGGAACAATTATGAAGCCTCTTTGGTGTACCAGTTGAAATCTAATCCCAAACTTTTTCATTCTTATATTAGAGATAGAAGGTTGGTAACGCCAGTATTGGTCCTCTGAAAAACAGGGATGGCCGTCTTTTACAGAATCTAGGGGATATGGCCGAGTGCTTTACGGATACGTTTGCTTCTGTCTATTCTATGCACCACATTAATGATCCTATTCCTGATCAGGTCTTTCTGGGTAGTCTTGACAACATTTATGGCAACAGTTCTCTTGTTACAGAAGCTCTGCTTAAGTTAGATCCCAACTCTACAATGGATCCGAACAACATCCACCCATTACTAATTAAGTCTTGTGTTTTATTATTAGTGCATCATTTGACTATTATTTTTCGTTCTTCTATCCAACAAAGGAATTTACCTGCAGTCTGAAAGGAAGCATTGTTCATTCCTATTTTTAAGAAGGGATTCAGATATGACCCTAGTATGTATAGGCTTATTGCCCTGACCTCAGTTCTTTCTAAGTCTTTGAAGAGGAGAGTATCTAAAGTTATTTATGACTATATGGAAACCATTAAATTATTTATCCAGCTCATATGGTTTCAGGCCTTGGCAGGTCTAACGACATACAATGATATTTCTCACTGGCTTAATTCTTGCTTTAATGTTAATCTTATCCTATTTGCTGGCTTTAAATCATTGGCCGTTATGAATCACCAGGTGCTTATTGACAAACTCTCTTGCCTGGGTATCACTGGTAAACTTCTAGATTGGATGAGAGAATTCATAATAGGGAGGACTATGAAAATTTTAGTAAATAAACATTGCAGTACTCCTAGAAAGTAACAACAAGCAAAGAAGGTACTTTAGAACACCTTACGGTCCATTCAAGGAGGGTACCTTTGGACTAGCAATCGAGCGGCACATGGCTACTCAATTGTTTTGCGTCCCTAAACGGCTACTTTTCAAGACCTTGTCTAGTCTTGACTTGAACTGGTCAACAGATTCACTATTGACAACTTCCACTGGAAGTGCATTCCACTTACCGCAGATACTGTAAGTGAAAAAAATTCCACACAGATTGCGGTTGTAACGCTTCAGTTCAAGTTTGAAGCCATGATTGCGCGTTCTGTTCTCACTCAGTGTGAAAATATCCCGGTAGTCAACATTGTCGAACCCTCGAAGTATTTTGAAAACTTCGATGAGCTGACCACAGAGTCTACGGGTTTCCAGCCAGAACAGATCTAATTCCCTTAGTCTATCCTCATAACTTTTATGTTGGATAGAGGGAATCATCTTGGTTGCCCTGGCTTGTACGCGTTCCAACCTTGCGATGTCCTTTCGAAATGAAGGACTCTAAAATTGCACGGCCTACTCCAGGTGCGGTCGGACAAGTGAGTTGTACAAGCACAGTACAATCTCTTGGGTCCGATAACCAAACTGGCGCTTAATATAGCCTAGCATCCTTTGGGCTTTTTTCTCCGCCTCAATGCACTGTTTCGAGAACTTGAGGTCATTAGTGATTGTTACACCCAAGTCCTTCTCAGTGTCGGTGGATTCGATAGCAGTGCCCTTAAGGATATTCTGAGATTAGGGGTTTCTGTGGCCGATATGCATCACTTTGCATTTGTTCACGTTAAAAGGCATTTGCCACGTGTCCGACCACTCCCCAATCTTCCCAAGATCTTCCTGCAGGCAGGCAGTATTTCCATCCTTTGCAACGTTCATACAAAGCTTGGTATCGTCAGCAAATTTGGAAATCTTGGCAACCATGTCACCGTCCATGTCGTTGACGTAGATGATGAATAGTAGTGGTCCCAGAAGAGAACCTTGAGGCACCCCGCTAGTAACGGGCACCCACTCAGAAGACTGTCCATTCACCACCACCCCTTGCCGTCTGCCACTTAGCCAGTTCTCGATCCAGCCGAATACTTTTCCGTATATGCCCAGCACTCGCACTTTCCGGAGAAGGCGGTGGTGTGGTACCTTATCAAAGGCTGTCTGAAAGTCTAAGTACACCACATCCACCGCCTTGTCCCGATCGTTCTCACTGAAAACAAAGTGGAAGAATTTCACAAGGTTCGTCAGGCATGACCGTTGCCTTCTGAAGCCGTGCTGGGAACTCCTCAGTAGCAGATTTGACTCTAAATACGACGTCATTTTGTCCATCATGGCTCACTTCTCGGCTTAGTACTATTTTTGTTGTATATTAACTTTATTACTCATTATATTACCACCCAATGTAAAATACTTGATGATGATCTAAAAATTTATCTTCAAGTCAATACAAACTCACATACTGAGCTCCTAAATGATTGGATTACTTGTCAGTCTTCTATTAATTCTTTGTACCAAGTCTGTCTCTCATGGAAACTGAACATGAACACCAATAAATGCATTGCCTTAAGATTCCAGTGGAATCCTGTTAATTGGGATGAACTGAATCATTCTGCCTTATGCATTCTGAATAAATAACCCATCCCCATTTCAGCATCTGCCAGTGTCCTTGGAGTAACATTAGATACTACTCTCAAGTTTCATCAACATATTAGTAATATTTTTAACAGAGCAGCAAGCTTTGCTAATAATCTTTTAAGGTCAACTGTCAACCATGATATAACATTTATGCTGCCTCTATTTGTGACTCACATACGCTCACTGCTTGATTATTGCTCTCCAGTTTGGAACAAAGGTTACATTGGGGGTTACAAACTACTAGAATCAGTACAGCGCCGCTAGACCAAAAAGATCAGAAGTCTAGAGCTTCTCCCCTATATAGAGAGACCTAGGAATCTTAGCCTCTTTTCTGTTTGGGGTAGGCTACTGAGAAATGACTTATGTACTGGAAATTTTTCATGGCTATTCATCCATTTGCCCTGACAATATTTTCACCAGTGCTCCCGAGATTGGAACCAGAGGTCACCAGTTTTAACTTGCCGTCCAGACACTCATTAGCACTTAAAAGCGCTCCTTAAGTGTCAGGCATATACACTCATGGAGTTCCTTACCTAACACACTGGTTTCCACAACATCCCTCAACACTTTCAAAGGAAAGCTTACTGTTTATTTAGGGGATGACTTATTTAAATTTCATAATTAACTGGCCCACTGCCATCCATTACGTATTGCCGGATATGATGCACTTTATAGTCGACACTCTAAGTCATTATTAAATATTGATGTTGTCTATATGTGGCCGGCGCATCAGCAGAGTGCGGCTTCCTTGTTTCTTTGGCCCCCACTCTTTGTGGGTACATTGGTCCGGGAAGCCCACCAGGTGAGAGAACTAGGTGAGAACAGAAATCATGCAATGGTATTCAATGATTTAAAAAACACATAAATAATTGTATTGTAGTTCACTTACTTTTATCAGAATCATTTTCAATTGTGACATGACTAATTGGGACAACTGTAAATTCAAATTAATGAATCTAAAAATATTCTATCGCTATTTTTCTGTGCTGAGTTCTGAAGTAAACTCCGAAAATTGTCTTAACTTTTGATGACTGGGGTTTATTAATAGTATGTAATTTTGGTTTATTACCACATTCCCTTCTTATATCCCTCCCTATGAGGGCATCCATACCACAGTCTCTGGTGTTTTGAAGGATTCCACAATGCTGGTTGGTGACAAAAACACAGTATACGAGTGGGGAGACCCCTACCTTCAGTTTTACCGTTGGTTGTATATCTTATTGTAAGGGAATCGATACTCCCCCCCCCATCCCTCACAAGTGAGCCTCTGGTCGTTAACCACAGCGGCCTGGCAGTATAGACGCCGTAGCCATACCACTTAACCATCTCTCTCTCGCCCCTTGTCTCGAAAAGAAGCTGAACGGCCGGCCCAGAGCACATAATGCAATAATCAGCTCATGTCATGACCCGAGACCCTAACATCAGTTAAAACAGCAAGATTTTCCATAGGAGGTGATATCCAATTTCACCGCATAGGCGAAATTATAGGAGCGTCGCCCTAAAGTCAGAAGGTCCCTTCGGGCCAGTTGTACGACGCCCTGAGAAAAACCGTTGGAGGAGTAGATTTCATGCTGCATGTCCACTCATCTCCCTCCCTTCCTACCCCTACCCCACTGGAGTGGCGACGTATAAAAGCAAATATCTTTTTAAAAACAAGGTAGATTACTTTAGTCATCAAGGCAACGACGATCCCGGCAAGAGGCCGGGCTACCAACAGAAGGGACTAAGAAGAAGCTCATCTTCGAGCCAGTTCCTGGTGGTCTTACCGAACTTTAAGTTAACTTGATTTAAGAAGCAAGTTCAACTTACTCTCATGAGAGGACGTCCCTATCCTGGTGAATCACAGAGCACCAAGATAGTCCTCGCCCTTGAGGAATCCTGGAACTAAAAAAAGCTCATCTTTGAGCCAGTTCCTGGTGGTCACACCGAACTTTAAGTTAACTTGATTTAAGAAGCAAGTTCAACTTACTCTCGTCAGAACCCCCCCCCTATCCTGGTGTATCCCAAAACATAAGAATAGTCCTCGCCCATAAGGAACACCCCAAGTGAACGCCTTCTCTCACTCCCCTGGGTCAAAGGATTCAAGCATTGACTCATCGCTCGCCAGTGCGAATTATTCCCCAGAGAGTCCGAAGAGAAGAAAGAAACATTCGTTCACTGTTCCATGGTGATATCATTTCCTACCGAAGGCGTGTGGCTCCCCATCTGCCACACACGCCAATGTCCTCTGTGTATTTAAAGCTATTTCTCAGGTACGAACACATCTGGACAAGCTTCACACGTCATCCAGGCAACAACATTCATTTGGTGACGTAACCATTGAGTTCAAGGTCAGACTCAAACCCGATTCTAGTAGGAATCAATAAAGGTATTTAAACTCCGGTATCCGTTTCAGTAAAGTCCGTTTTCATTTTTTATATTAAAGTGAGCTGTGGGTAAACCTTCACTATAATTTGAAGTATGTCATTTTAGAAAGCCTCACTTAAATTCGTTGAATTCATTTTTGTATTTAGTGTTTCAAATTTCGTTGGTTCATGTTTTTTTTGTTTTAATTAAAGTTTTATTTTTTTAAACAATTTTTTATTCAATCCTCAAAACGCTAAGTAAGGCACTAGGAACCCTTAAAGATTAAAGAAGTGATAATCAGATAATAATAATCAATAATAATTAAAAATATAAAGCACTCTTAGAGATAAAACGTAATCCAGCAGTTTTGACGTACGTAAACAACCCATACGTACGAACTCCAGCCATCACTTGTTCCTTCCTATACCACGGCACTGATCTTTATTTGCATTACATTATCCAGTTGGTGGATCTTCTCCACGATGCAAGGGACCATTGGTGCTACAATCTTCCCTAGTAAGACATTGAACAGGGTCTGCACTACTACATAATCCTCAAAGCTCTTGAAAATAACGCTAAAATAAACCATAATAAGAAAAAAAGCAATACAGGGAGTTAAAGCTATAAATAACGAGTTGTGGTAGCTTTTACTGCACAGTACTCACAGATAGCAATGGCAGCGAAAGTCATGTTAGAATGGTAAAGTGACGGGAGAGGGAGGGGGGCGAGGTAGGATGCTAACCCGTGGACGGAAGAGCATAACCCGCCTTTTCTTCCTCTTGAATTTTGAGACGAGGACTTTTGATGACTCACTCTACATCTTTTGGTGCTTATTAGCTTCATCCCTCCTCTTCAACACCAAGTCACACGAAAGTGCAAGCTATTTTTCACTCCAGGCTTAATACTTTAGGTATGACCATGTGTGTGAGTGGATTATGAAAGAGATTGTGTGTGAGAGAGAGGGATAGTAAAGTTTATCAATGTCAAGATATCAGTGATATTAGAGGCTATCAGAGGCTGAAATCTTCCAGAATAATTAAGATTGCAGAAGGAATATGAAGGGTCTTGTTTATAAATTCCACCACATCATCAAATAATCTGTCTGTAAGATGATGAGGGTAATGTTAATAATCACAACTGTAGGAGTAGGTTTCAAACATAAGCACAGTTTCACTGCATTGTTAAATATGTCCACAGTCGTGTACACACTAAAGTATTATATTACAAAAAAACAATTGTCACGAAAACACTGCAGTATTCAAACCTACCGGCGGTTATACAATCACTACATATGTACATTATACTGGTCAACAAATTTAACTTTTTTCTGCTGACTCAAGTTTGAGACCTGTGCTTGGGAAATTCGGGGTCATTGAGTTTAAAAATGTCAATAGTTTTCTTCTATTACGTCATTTTTTTTATTTATGGACTGGTCCATATTGGTCTCACTCATAGTAGCAGGCTATCTTTGGCTCAAGTGAACGGAAGTGGAGGCGTTTGGTATTCTTATTTTATTTTATCTATGTAGTTAGAATTCTCTTTATGCACAGCTAGATATATAAAGCAATTGTGTATAATATATTTTTTTCAGATTTGTTTTTGAAATAACATTCAGGAGTATGGCCTCATTACGAAGGAAATGTTTGACTTCTCCTGACTGGTTTTGCTATATATGTGGTTGTTTTACGGCACCAACTCAAAGAATGAACATTAGTATCTTTGTTATAATTGGCTTACTGGGTGGAAACTCTACGTCAATAAACAAAAGGGTACAAGGAAACAACAAGGATTTGGAAATCCTATGGTGGGGCGTGAGCCCCCAAACCATGTAAACGATTGCTACTTTTGTCTCACAAAGACTTCTGGATATCACAATAAAACGCGACGTAAAATAAGTTACCCAAATCTTGATTCAGCAATTCGTCCAGTGCTTCATTCAGATGAAATTCCAGTACCTATATTCAAGGAACTTCCTTCACTGGATGATAGAAGTGATATATAGGAATCTGATGTAAGCAATAAACTTGACAGTGATCCAGACCCTGTACATACATCGCCCCAAGAACGTGGGAAATTCAGCCAATTAGAACTAAATGATTTAGTTAGAGACTTCGGCCTGTCAAAAGAGTTAGCAGAAGTTTTAGCTTCTAGACTTAAAGAGAAGAATTTGTCGCAGGAAAAAACAAATGTAACTTTTTTTCAGAGCAGAGAGAGACATCTCTTGGCAATTTTTTAAACTGAAGAAGATTTTGTTTACTGTTGTGACGTGGCGGGACTGTTAAACGCGATGGGTGTTTTAGATCCAAGTGAATGTAGACTTTATATAGATAGTTCAAAGAAGAGT
Organism: Ceratothoa steindachneri; assembly: GCA_963969495.1. Classification (NCBI taxonomy): domain Eukaryota; kingdom Metazoa; phylum Arthropoda; class Malacostraca; order Isopoda; family Cymothoidae; genus Ceratothoa; species Ceratothoa steindachneri. Next base: position 15,299,489 of record OZ018322.1, on the reverse strand, counting down.
CTAAAATGTGTTACTCTATAATGAAAACTTGTCCGGTGCGATTCCTATTGGTCACTGACTCACTCTGTGCATTCAAAAGAGAAGCATGAACGCATAAGATCTGTATTAGATTTACTCAAATATGATGAACACAAACGGATCATATGTGTGGATCTGAAAGTGGTAAATTTTTTACTTGGCCAACAACGAGACTATACAAAATATCCGTGTTTCCCGTGTTTATGGGATAGCCACGCCAAGGACAAACGTTGGAAACAGAAACTCTTTCCAGTTAGAGAAAGTTTGGCTGTTGCGGAGATGAATTTTATACACCAACTACATGTTGAGTGAGAGAAAATCATCTTTCCACCCCACCATATTAAACTAGGGCTGATGAAAGAATTTGTGAAAGCTCTAATGTGGCGGGTGACTGTTTCAAATTCATATGTACAATATTTCCTTGCTTAAGTTATAATAAAATAATGGCTAGAGGGTTTGATGAGCCACAAGTCCTAAAGCTAATGGAAAACCAAAACTTCTTGAGTTCGATGACTGACATAGATAGAAAAGGGAGCATTGGATTTATTTGTGGCTGTTGTAAAAGGATTTCTTGGAGACAAAAAGGCTGCTTACTACAAGGATTTGGTAGAGACATAATTTGATAGCTTTCATCGTTTAGGCTGCCAAGTGAGCATAAAGGTTCATTTCATCAATAGCCATCTTGATGAATTTCCTGCTAATCTTGGCAACGTGAGTGATGAACACGGAGAGCGTTTTCATCAAAATAACAAGGTTAGGGAGAAGAGATATCAAGGCCGATGGAACACAAACATGATGGCAGACTACCGTTGGAGTATTCAACGAGACTGTATAGACATCAAACACTCCAGACATTCTTGCAAGCGAAAATTTCTTCCATGAATGTTATATGTATGTGTACGATCGCTTGTGTTTTATCCATTATATTAGAAAAATAGTCTGTATGAATTTAGTAATAGGTGATGTTATGTTACAATGCATTTACCCTTTCAAATTCTGTCGGCATTTTAAGTTATGGTTTGAAGCTATAACACTTAAGAAATTATCCTTACCGAGTAAATTCATGCAGTACGTCGTAAAATCGGAATATGCTGTAGAATGAAAACCTGATGTGTTAAAAAAGAATGGATGCCATACTTGAAATCAGCACGTCAAAATTATTTAAAAACAACCACAACACATAAGTAAGCAAAGCAAAAAGTGTGTTGACCAGTGTTATTCGAGCATATGCACAGTCAGGCTTGCGTTACAGTATTCAAACAGTCCCTAGTCGTGTATACATTACATTATTTTAACATGGAAATAATTGCACAAGCAATTATTATTATAACCTGCGCACAATCGCGCATCCAACCAGCACTAAGTCGTACATACAATAGATTATCCTGACAAACACAGTTGTACATACCCTAAATTATTTCAACATACACCTCTGTATTCCAAAATGCACATAGTCGTACATACACTATAGTATTTCAATCCACTCAAAACCTTTACACAACATCACTAATATGAACATGTCTGCAATGGTAAACAAATGACAAATTACCAGTCTTGGTTCCATCGTGCGGCAAGGCGATTCCATTGGCCTAAAAATGGAGATTTCATTTCTTCCGTTTGCTGAAAAATGATCTTTCGGTGATTGGGTTGGCCTAAAAAAATCAGATTTTGGCGATTTCGCTGACCTATAAAAAGGAACTTTTGGCGATTCAGTTGTCATAAAAAAGAAGTTTAAGCGCTCGCACTTGCTAAATAACGAGCATTCAGCGATTCCGTTACCCTAAAAAATTGAGCTTTCGGCGATTTCGCTGACCTATAAATAGGAGCTTTTGCCGATTCAGTTGTCTTAAAAAGGAGGTTTGAGCGCTGAAACTTGTTAAATAACGAGCATTCGGCGATTCCATTAGCTTAAAAGAGTTTTTTTGCGATTCCGATGTCTTAAAAAAAGCAACTTATGTCTATTCTGCTTGCTTAAAAAGGAGCTTTCGGCGATTTCGTTTGCCAAAAAAGGAGCTTTCGGTGATTTCGCTGGCCTAATAGAAGGTTTCGGCAATTCAATTGGTTAAATAAAACGCATCCGGCGAATCCTCTGGCCTTAAAAAAAGCTTTAGGCCTTCCCGTTAGCTTAAAAAGGCGATTCAGTTTGCCTAAAAAGAGGACCCTTCGGCATTTCCGCTTGTTCATAAAGCAGCTTTCGGTTATTCCGTTCGCCTAAAAGGAGCTTTTGGCAATTACATTGGCTTAATAAAGTGCATCTAGCGAATCTGTTGCCCCCCCTCCCCAAATAAAAATAATCATTGGCGATATCGTTAGCTTAAAAAGTATCTTTCGGTGATCCTAATTGCTTAAAAAGGACCTATTGGCGATTCAGTTGGCCTAAAAAACGCACCCTTGGCATTTCCGCTTGTTCAAAAGGAGCTTTTGACCGTTCTCTTGGCCTAAAAAGGGGCTATCAGCAAATCCATTGGATGAAAAGGAGCTTTCGTCCATCTGCTTGGCTTAAAAAGGAGCTCTCGGCGATTTTGTGGGCCTAAACAGGAGCTTTCGGCAATTCCGTTGGCCCAAAACTGAGCCAAACAGAGATAAAAATAGAAAACGTAAAGACAGGGGTTGCTGGTAGTCAATAAAAATCACAAGATTTGGGCTTCAAAACCTTCTGAAGGCAAAGAAAAATAAGAAATTGTGCAGTTGCAAGCTATATATCTATAGAGTACAAGAGAGAGAGAGAGATTGGTGAAATTGGATGTGAATGAGCTAATGAGATAAGAAATTTTATAAGGAAAAAAGAGAGAGAAATTGAAAGGCACAGAGATCAATGAGAGTAAAGGAGGGAGTAATTAAGGCAATCAAAACAGATTGTCGTAGAATAGGCCCTCGACGATATACTATATATAACTATTCGTTGAGGGGGATTATTCTATATTTCGAGTGCGTGGTAATCTGATGACCGACGTTAGTTCAAAAAGGGGGGAGGGGCCTGGAGAGGCTGATTTATCTTCAATATACTTAAGAAGTGGAACGGAACACAGGGATAAATAATATTGCTACCATTAATAAAATAGTTTTATTAATTAAACTATCAAAAAACGCACGGAAAATGTTTACATAAACGGGGATTAAAAATGGGAGAAACACAGGAAATGAAAAAGGTCATGGGAATATCTGACTAATCTGAGGATTAAGATTTGGAGAGATTTAAAACGGCAAACAAACAAAAAGGGGGAATGGTTCGCTAAACCAGTTAAAGCAGAGAGTTGCGTTGACAAAAGGTTAAATGATTAAAGGTAATGCTTAGCTTACGTAATTACAAGGTTGTCGTGCAGAGGAAGGCGATAGGAAGGAATCTCCGGTCCAACTGGTGATTTCCATGAGAAAGGGTTCTTCGGGGGGGTTTTCTTAACGAGGGGGGAAGGACTGTCTTCGAGGAGTGAGAGCTAAGTGGGGCTTGGAAGTACGAGCGATTCTTGTGACAGGATATCGAAGATGCTCTAGATGAACAATGAGGGTTATTGTTGTAACCAAGCGTTCTATTGAAGAACGTTAAAAAAGGGGGTGATTAAATTATCCTGACGTGATGTCTTGGGAACGAGAACCGTTTCTTGACGAACGGGCTTGAAGAACAATGGCTGTTCTAACTTTGTTCTCTTTCTGAACAACAGGGGGGCCTTGTTGACTTGGCGTCTCGAAGGGCACGAACCTTGGCACTCAAGGGATATTGTCCTCTTCTGGAAAATAAGGGGTTCTTCGGTGAGAGTTCGTAGGTGCACAAGGGAGACCGGATCGGCTTGATGCCTGACGAAGATAATCTGGATCTGCCTCAAATGTGAAATGCTATGGTATAAATAGCCGGAGCCAGCCCCCTGGCGTAGGGGACAATGGCGTGGGGGACTTCGATGGAATGTCCCGGTGGCACCTGGGAAAATATCTTATCTGCCCATACGCCTAATTCAATTTAGCGAGATCGACGCATGGAGGCGAACGGGGGAGTGAACCTCCTTGATTAAACATTGGCTGTGATGGGCGATAACGTGCCTTCTACTTCCTCTCGCAGGATACACGTGGGGAAGCATGTGTTTCAACATGTGATAAGGGCTGAAGCAATGCGGGCTCAGACCGTTCTATCACACAGATAAAACCGAAAAAAACACAAAAAAGGGAAACATAGAAATATTCGGGCCAACATTCTATAGCACCTTATAGAATAATTCATAAAATGTTATTCGACGTTTGTGGTATATTTGTGTATATATATTATATATATATATTTATATATATATATAAATAAATATATATATATATATATATATATATATATATATATATATATATATATATATATATATATATATATATATATATATATAAGGAATTAAACCACATTCCCCGAAGACAATTTAATTCAGAACAGTTTCGGTATATCTCACACCCTTTTTCAACTGACACTGGATAGAAAATATAAGAAAAGTGCATACAAACATAACACAAGGTCAGGTCGTGAAAGATCCCCTCTTTTTCCCCCAATCCCCTACTTGTCGCTAATCTGGGGGATGGGGGAGGTTAAGCCTAAACATATTGAAGGGCTGACATTTTACTATTTTGTTTATTTGCTTTCTTATTACAGGATTAAAAGAAAATGACCCTCAGATAGATTTAAATTAGGAACTGACGATATCAAGCTTGATTCTACGATTCTTCTCTTAACATAGTTAGCCGATTTAAATAACATTTTACTTCCATTGAAATCGATCGTATGATTCAAGTCTCTATCTAACATGGCAAAATATTCCACTGCTTTCGCTGCCCACTCTAATATCTCTTTTGTGTTCATACAATCTCTTGTCTAGATTTCTTCCCGTTTCCCCTATATAAACTTTATGGCAATCGTTGCATGCTATTGCATATCCTCCTATGTTATGATGTTCTTTGGGTTTCCTGGCAATCATCAATTGATTTAAGGAATTATTATATTTAAAGGCTAGATTAATACCCGCTTTTCCAAATATGTCCTTTAAACTATTTAATTTATTATTAAATGGCAATGTTATACATTTGTTGAAGTCATTAGTGCGGGAAGGCTTATTGCGATAGAATGTTTTCCTAGCTGCAAAATGGGCAGACGATATGAACCAATCGGGGTAATACAAATTAGAAAAAATGGTCCTGATAATGACAATTTCTTCATCTAAATAGGAAGGATGACATATTTTGTATGCTTTAAGGAAAAGGTTAGAAATTAACGATTTTTTAACAGTATTATCGTGAAACGAACTTGCATTATTTTTCGTTTCACGATAATACTGTTAAAAAATTGGTAATTTCTAACCTTTTCCTTTTAGAGCATACAAAATATGTAATCCTTCCTATTTAGAGGAAGAAATTGTCATTATCAGAAGAAATCTAGACAAGAGATTGTATGAACACAAAAGAGATATTAGAGTGGGCAGCGAAAGCAGTGGAATATTTTGCCATGTTAGAGACTTGAATCATACGATTGATTTCAATGGAAGTAAAATGTTATTTAAATCGGCTAACTATGTTAAGAGAAGAATCGTAGAATCAAGCTTGATATCGTCAGTTCCTAATTTAAATCTATCTGAGGGTCATTTTCTTTTAATCCTGTAATAAGAAAGCAAATAAACAAAATAGTAAAATGTCAGCCCTTTAATATGTTTAGGCTTAACCTCCCCCATCTCCCAGATTAGCCACAAGTAGGGGATTGGGGGAAAAAAGAGGGGATCTTTCACGACCTGACCTTGTGTTATGTTTGTATGCACTTTTCTTATATTTTCTATCCAGTGTCAGTTGAAAAAGGGTGTGAGATACACCGAAACTGTTCTGAATTAAATTGTCTTTGGGGAATGTGGTTTAATTCCTCATATATATATATATATATATGATATATATATATATATATATATATATATATATATATATATATATATATATATATATATATATCTATATATATATATATATATATATATATATATATATATATATATATATATATATATGCGGTTATGAAGGCAATTTTTGGCTAACTAAACTCTTCAACGAAGCCCTCAGAAGGAGCTCTTCTCACATACACGAGAAGATAACGCATAAAATTAACTTTTCTAAGCTAGCCAAAAAAACTGTCTTTCGACTGGCTATTTTAATTGTTATTCCTGCGTGTCGAAGAGAATGGAAAATTCGTTTTCCTCCAATCTAGCTTGTCCTTGTAAAAATCAAGAATCATTTGCAATTGTGCAATCATAATTATGTGGTCAATAAGGCAAGTTTATCTAACTAAGTTCTTCATCGAAGCCCTCGAAAGGAGCTGTTCTTTTTTGGCAAAAAAATGAACAAGGAAAGCATTATTCTTTTCGCCTCTTCTAATATTGTATTTGTGTTGGGTCAAACGAACATATAATGATTTTCCAGTTTGCCCAAAGTATTACTTAAGGCAAACTGCACAATCGACAGAATACCTCCCTCCCCCTATATTCCTGCTATTATTTTGAATCAATATTTTGTACATAGTAGCCTCATATTAAATATGCCTGAAAATAATTTCACTTATATGAAAATAGTCATCCTATCAATTGGAATTCGGTAAATTTATTTACAAATCAGATGAGTATGTTAAAATAATTATTGTTTAATGCTCGTTCATTATTTCCTCGCCTAATTTCAATATATCCCCCGATCTCTTTAAACTGGACCCTGTCATTGATAAGCCTATTCTAAACGAATTTTCAATTTTAAATCTTAGCCCTTTTGATTTATTAAATTTATTATAATTCCTTTGTTTATTGACCAATGTATTTATGATTGCATATGTATGTATTCATAGTTATGTGACTTATATTGACCAATGTATTTATGATGGCATATGTATGTATTCATAGTTATGTGACTTATATTGACCAATGTATTTATGATTGCATATGTATGTATTCATAGTTATGTGACTTATATTGACCAATGTATTTATGATGGCATATGTATGTATTCATAGTTATGTGACTTATATTGACCAATGTATTTATGATGGCATATGTATGTATTCATAGTTATGTGACTTATATTTCTACATTTCACACACACTTTCTCACATGTGGATATTTTGGAAGAGATCTTATCTATATGTCTTTACCCTTCGGTACCTGTATGTTATCCTACTTTTCTGATATTTTTCTCACCTACTCTGTTTTGTGTTCTTTCGTTGTACGTGGGCACAGCGTCACTTAATTTTCGCCTATACAGGGTGCGCAAACAGGTAAAATACAGAATCAAACTTAAAATAAACATATTTCAAAACCATTTAGTACAACGTCATCAGCAAGATGATTGATGAGAAAAAGAAGGATGGGTGTTAGTAGAAAGAGAAAAGAGTGAAAAGAAAGAATGTAGGCATGTTAAATAAAACCACTACCCTAACTGGAGCCAAGAAGGATATGGTATCGTGCGTAAGAGTCTACATAGTCCAATACCCTTGATGACTTGAAAATGCACGCGTTTTTTGTAGGGGTGCTTGGTGGGTGAAGGTAAAGTAGAAGGAAAAAAGAAGCCTGAGTAAAAGGTATTTATGACGTTAGCAAACGTGCAAACCAGGCTTAAGTCCTCTTTCACGCAGTGCGGGCGATCCCGCGTCCGCCTTTATGAGTGGACCCGCTCAAACTAATGACTATACGTGGACACCCGCATTTCTCTCGACGTGTAAAAGAGGCTTAACAGAGTGTTCTGAGATCGAATTGCCATGCAGAGTTAATATAAGAGAGCATGTTAACAATTTGTAGAAGGTTGAAAGATAACCTCAAAGGTGGTTAGAACATGTGAAGGGGTATTTGGAATATAAAAATTAATGGTTGATTAAAGGTCAAATGCAGGGTATTGTGTAGTGAGTCTGGTTCCATGACCATCAATTACTTATAGAGATTAGACGACAATCAGGAGCAGGCCTGAAGTCATTGTCTGCTGGCTTAGTAAGGTGGGAGGAGCAGAGAGTGAAGTCGTACTGTGTTTTGTTTGCCATTAACCAGAGGGCAGGGAACCTTTCAATACCAAACGGAGGACTACCCGTTCTACGTTTGCGGAGTAAGGATATGAAAAGTTCTTCGGCATGTTCCGGGACGGAAGAGTAATATGTTTTGTGTGCGAACTATGGAAGAGGGAGATAGATGCATAGGTATTGTGATTAGCTGAGTGTGGTGACGTGCGTAGTGGGAGCTATCTGGAAAACTCCACCTCTGTGCCGATATATTTTTGTGTCCGTTCTCGCCGGGAATCGAACCTGGATTCCAGGTGTCAGAAGTCCAAAGCCGCTATCCGAGAGGCTAACGCGAGGTCCTTAGGAAATGGGTTAGATTAGGTTAGGTTAGGAACGATGCTGCCGACGAGGCTGCCAAGCGAGCCGCCCACGGCCCCATCATCACCTGGACCGTGCGCCCCAGCCTGCAGCAGCTCAAGGTGCAGGTTAAACGCAGGGCCGCCCACAACGCCCACCAGCAGCACCAAGAATGGGAAGCAATCAAGAGGCAAGCGGCGTGGTATGCTGCAGCCACAGCCTATCGCCCACTGAACCCATCCTTCCAGCAGCCCAGAGCGAACGGCGTGCTGCTACAGCGTGTGAGGCTGGGCTACTCCACGCGGGAAGAGCTACACGCCGACTTTGTGGCAGGGAGGTGTGAACACTGCGGCGGCCGCTCCCGGCGCCCACTGGTGCACTACCTCCTCTCCTGCCCAGCCACCGCCCGCCTCAGGCCAGAGCGAGCGCCAGCCCCTCCCCCTGTAAGAGGAACCCTACTCAGGGCGCGAGAGGCAAGAGCCGCCCAGGTGGTCCTCTACACCCCAACTAACGAGCTGCTGGAGGTGCTGAGAACAACACCCCCTCCGCGCTGATCGCCGCTCGCGCCCAGCCGGGCGACAGGTGATGAAGACCGACGCCACCCACTTGCAGCAGATAAGAAACGCGTGGGACGCTCCACCACGTCTTACTGCACGCCAAACACTGACGGGCTGCCCGTTTTGTGCAATGTGTGCATTTATACATGTATTTATACTATTGTATCATATTATTACTGTATTTGTCTTTTTGTTTTTTGTTTGTTTTTATTTTATTATTATTTGTATTATGATTATGTATAAATGTACGCTATTGCACAATAAACCTATACAATCAAAAATAGGTTTTTAAGTTTATTTAATGAAGGATTTGTTTCTTTTATTATTTTAAGTTTGGGTTTTGTTTTATGATTTTAATCAATTTAAGATTAAAATATATTTAACGAATTTATATTTTAAGAATTTTAATATTTGTAATGAATTTTAGATATTTAAAAAATTTAACGATTTTAAATTTTAATATAAGTGATTTTTATCAATTTTAATATTAAAACAATTCGCTTATTTTAATATTATTTTTTAACTAAATGAATTCAACTATTAAGAAATTTTATTTTATTTTTTAATATTTTATAAGTTTATTGTTTTTATTATTGTAAAGAGTGGTTTTAATTATTTAATTTTATGGTACGAAAGGGAGGACCCCCCCCCCCTTCTCGTTTTCTATGGGTAAATCAAGAAAGGGGGTCTTTTTGAATAACAGAACCCTTTGGCTCGTTGGGGGGCGCCACTATGAGTTTTTTTTAATTATACTGGGAATCTCAGGAGAGTTGTGCACCCTCATTAGCGTCAGCACTTGCAATAACTTCAACTCTTCCACCATTTACTTTACTTAAAAATTTCTGACGAAAATTCCCTCGTTGGTTTTGGTAAACTAATGATGGTAAGATAATAATTGTATGATAATAAAAAATATTACCAGCAATTTTAATGATAATAATAAAAAACTAAGAAGATGAAGTAGTAAAAGAAAGAGGATGTAGAAGAAAATAAAGAAAAATTGAAGAGACGAAAGAGTAGACAAGAAAATAATGATAAAAAGAGAAGGAAGTACAAAATGAAGAAAATAACCCAAAGGATGAAAAATACAAAGAATAAGAGGATGAAAAAAAAAATAAAAAGGTGAAAGTGTAAATAAGAAGAAAGTGAAAAATATAAAGAAGAAGATGAAAGTGATTTGAAAAGGTGATGAGAACAAGAACAAGAAGAAATGATAAAAGAATGATAAGGAAAAAGGAAAAGAACAGAAAGAAAATAAAAAAGAAGATGAAATAAAGGAAAAATAAAATCAGAGATGATGGATTATGAAAGAAGATAATGAAAAGAAAAACAAAAAGAAGAAAATGGAGTAGAAAATAAGAACAAAAGAAGAAAGGGAAGTATAAAAAGAACTCAAAAGAGAATAAAATGAATAAGAAAGTGAGAATTAAAATAAGAAGAAGAAATATAAAAAAAAATGAAAAGAAAAAATGAAAAAGAATATTAACAGACGCCCCCTTTTTTAATTAAAACTAACCCATAAAGAATATTATTAAATATAATTTTAATAATGCATATATGAAATTAATTCTTACATGATTAATAAAAGTTTTAAATCAAAGCCCACATAAAGAGGGAAAAAAATCATTTTTAATGGGAAATTTTCGAAATTATATTTTTCTTTATTTGGGTTTTTCAAATGTTACCCATTTTGTCCGTTTTCTTCCATCAAGGAATAACTTTTATTGTCTTAATTTTTAAGAGAAATTTAATAAGAAAATTTCCAAATGTCACAATTTTCTCGACTTTCAAAGACACCAAATAAAAGTTATATTAACAGTAAAAACGAGGACTTTAAACTTTGAAATTGTTAGTGAAAAATTCTAAATTAAAATATAATTAAGTTTAGATATAAATATTCATATCCCATCGCTCATCTAAGAAAGTTTTCTCCTTTTAAATCTTAATATCTCCGACTTTAAACATGCAAATACTTACAAAAAAATGTTAGGTGATATTTAAGCCACTCTTATTGACGATATCGTATTTTAATCTAGTACTTAAAAAAAAAACGAAATTCAACGAGATCATCTCCCGCGGAAAGTTAGGCAAAAGATATCGATATCCGTAAATAAGTGAAACTAGGAGAAGTGATAATTTCTAAAATATAAATAGCCATAGATCCTCCAATATCCATTTGGGCTGAGATAGCACGCTATCTTCTAGATATCAATTCCAGCGTGCATGCCTAGCGGGCTTAATCTAATAATAGATAATTGAGGCTCTAACGACCGTATGCTAAAACAAATGTGAAATGCACATTTGAGCAAAAAACCATTTTTTAAAATTTATTTTACATTTTAGCCTTTTGCATATAATAAATTTATAAATAATTGTGAAGCTACACTAAATCTGATAAAAGTGCATTTCAATTTTTCTTAGCATACGGAGGTAAGCATCACAAGATACAAGGCGCCGTTATATTTTGTCCTTTTTTCAACAGTAACACCTTTCGCATAGATATGGAGGTTATTTAAAATGTGGAGGGCGACATGTTCAAGATATCGAAGCGGGGCTTTTTAGATCGCGGGCTCTTCCAGAAATCTATGAGTATAGTTCACCCCAAGCGCCAGCGACCTTAATTCTCAGACTCAATTCGTACGTATGGGTCTAAACTGCGCCAATGAGGTTGTTGATGACATTCATCACAAGATAGGTTTCAAGTCAGACAGAAATGAATTTTAGCTAAAAAAATAATGTTATTTTTGCTGAGGCCAAAGCGAAGATGAAAATTTTAGAGCAATACTTAGTTACGTTTATTATACAGCTCATTACTTCTAATGGGATACTGGAAAAGGGTAGGGGGTTACCTGGTATTTGGAAGAGTGGCATGCCCACCTTGCCCCAGTGCTCCTGGTAGCCTCAAATTAGATTTGTAATTAGTATATATATATATATATATATATATATATATATATATATATATATATATATAAGAGAGAGAGAGAAAGAGAGAGAGAGAGAGAAAGAGAGAGAGAGAGAAAGAGAGAGAGTGGGGTGAAATAAGGATTCGTACACCTCCAAAATTCAATTTAAATTGATTTCCAACGTATCAAACTTCATGAACTTTACACAATAGATGTATATTATGTAAAGTTAAAAGTTTTGTGCACAGAAAAGGCAAGAAACAGAATTGATAATTGATATTCATTAAACTTGAAATTAATGAAAACGGGGATGAAGAAAGTATTCGTATTAGGTTGGGGAATAAGTTATTGCGTTTTCTTTAATGTTGTGTTGATTTAAGTTTTGTTGACGTGATTTGTGCACATATTAAGAAACAATAATTAATAATGAGAGCAAAATTTGCAAAGGTTAGGCTACGTCTCTTAACAGCGTAGACTATTATGCTTTAGCTTAGGCTACGTCTTGAATTTGAATAATAAGTCATTGCGGTTTTATTTAAAATTTGTGTTAATTCAATTTTTGTTCTGTACCCTCAAAGTGGAATGTCAAGTTGAAAGAAAGGGGCATTTTCGCCACTTGTTGTTATTCATTTTCAATCGAGACGGGAACAATGCAAACGCAACCAAAGCTCGTCACGATATTTGTGCTGTGTACGGAGAAAATGCTTTATTAGAAAGGACAGCTTAAGGGTGGTTTTCACGTTTCAAAAACGGTTATTTCAATCTTAATCATGAAGAACGTTCTAGTCGCCCCATTAAGTTGGATGAAGATCAATTGAACGACCTTCTTCATGAAAGTCCTCGTCAATCAACTAGAGAATTGGCTGTACAATTGGCGTGTGATCAGAAAACTTTAGTGAATCATCATCATTCGATGGGGAAAGTTCAAATACTCGGTGCATGGGTTCAGCACGCTTTGAGCGAAAGCAACAAACTTCAACGCTCCACGATTGCCGCTGCTTTGTTTGCTCGTCACAAGGCTACTCGTGGATATAAGGACAGATTTATTCACCGCATCATCACTGGCTATGAAAAGTGGTGTGTTTATGTCAACATGAACCATCGAAAACAATGGCTTAGCCCCAATAAAAAAACAATTCAGCGATTAAAGCAAGGACTTCATCCACGAAAGACGATGCTGTGTGTGTGGTGGGATTGGGAAGGCATCATTCTTTATGAGCTCCTTGTGAACATCGAGATTGTCAATGCAGAACTCTACGTTCAACAAATGTATAGACTCGCCGAAGCTATTCGTGAAAAGCGACCTCATCAATGTTATAGAGTCCTTCTGCAACACGACAATGCTTGTCCTCACATTGCCAATATGACAAAAGGCGCCATCCAAACGCTTAATTGGAAAATCCTGCCGCAACCTCCATATTCCCTAGACTTGGCTCCATCGGATTTCCATCTGTTCCGATCGCTCTCCAACAATTTACGCGGCGTTTCGTTCAATACTGATATGGAATTAAGAACCTGGTTAGACGAATTCTTCGAATCAAAATCCATAGATTTGTATTGCAGAGGCATTGAAAAACTAGTTGAACGTTGGGAAGAAGTCGTAAATAACAACGGAGAATATATTATTGATTAAGTTGCATATTGTTATCAACTAAAAATGAAGTTTTTCTAAAATTGTTAATGGTAATGAATTAATTTGATAAAACCGCAAGAACCTATTCCTCAACCCATTACAAATCTATAGTTGATGATTAACTAGCGACTGTCTAGGCCACTCAAGAACATCTACATTGTTTTTACGGAACCATTCGCGAGAAGCTTTCACAGTATGCTCCAGATCATTATCTTGTTGAAAGATCCATCCCTCTCAGAGTCCAAGCTTCTCTACAAAAACGAACAGATCTTCTTTTAAAATGTGTCTGTAGATTGCCGAATTCATGGTCCCATCTATGATGTGGATATTGCTGGTATCATTAGATGAGAAACACCCCCACATCATGATGTTACTTACCCTATACTTCATTCTATGGATAGTTTTTTCAAGGTCATAGGCACTGCGCCGTTTTTCCTCCAGAAGGAACGGCCATCGTTACGTCCAAACAATTCTATTTTTTGTCTCACCTGACCACAGGACATTATTCGAGAACCTAGTAGGTTTCTCCAAATGCTCATGTGCAAACTTCAACCTTGCAGCTCTGTGTATATTTAGCAGCAGAGGTGTCTTCCTTGGCCTGCGAGAATTAAAATCATGCCGGTTCAGTTCATTAGTGATAGTTCGCTTTGTACCCGACATTCCTGGTGCCAGTAAGTCATCGTCAATTTCTTTACCTGTCGTCATAGGGGCAGCTCTAACCTTTCTGAGTATTTCGAAAGAAGCTTAGGGAAAACTTCTTGAGGATGACATGAATATTGAAGGTTGTCGATGGTTCCCCCCTTTTTCCACTTCAGAATGACAGAGAGAATGGTGCTGAAAGGTATTTTCAGCTGTTGGGATATCCCCTAGTTGCTTAGCCTTTCAGTATGGAGCTTCAGGATCGCCTTTTTCTGGTCATTGGAGAGTTCTTTATTTTTCGCCATGATGACGTCTTTACTTTGGTAATGTCAACTGCTAAATAGCATTCCAATCTTTCCTGAGCTCTTGTTGAGTGCTGTACATATTATTGGAACCTTCTAGAAGCTTCTTTGTACCGTTACAGCTGTCTCTCATGTCCTTTAAAAAAGAATTTATTTAGGTTTGTTTCTGTATGAATACTTATTTCACCCAGTTTCATATTAATTTCAATTTTACAGGATATGAATTCTGTTTCATGTCATTTTGTGCACATGACTTTTAACTTTACATAAATATACATCTATTGTGTAAATTTCATAAAGTTTGATGGGTTAGAAGTCTATTAAAATTAAATTGTGAAGGTGTATGAATACTTATTTCACCCCACTCTATATGTGTGTATATTAAACTATTTTTAAATGCCTTCCAATATTGTAACTGCAAGAGTGCTCTTCCACACTCGCCCTCACTTTCATCCAATAAGGTTCGTTTAATAATTATTACAACGTCAAGGTTGTAAATCCATCTAAAACGTGTGAGTCCTATATTTATATTATTTTCATTGTTACAGAACCCAATTTACGTATTACCATTTGTGATCCTGATAATATCCTTTCGTTTTTATATTTAATTAATGTCCATATAAATAACAATTAATATCCTGTTTTTACCTTTTTAATTATCTTTTACATATCCTTTAAATATAATTCCAAAATTTACATTTAAGCCTTCATATATCTCTCACTTTACTCGCTCATTGTATAACTCGTATACCAATTTGCATCTAGTATTATATCCAATTATTTATCTCTTTGTGCTTTCATTTGTTAATTCTTAAATACAATTTTTTTTCGTACGATCTCGTGTATTCAATCCCGTGTGTGTTTACCGCAGTCTGTCACGTAGGCCTAATCTCAATATTCAACCATCATTCTATTAAACAAATTGATGTGTATAAGGAATTATATTAATGTGCTATCTAGGTTAACAATATAATCACCAGTACATATAATAGGATATGCGGTTGTATATCTTCCACACAATTTTGCTTTTCCTAGCTCCAAAACTTTCTTCAAAGATCTCTCCTTGAAAACTTTCTGCCAGAGCTTTCCTGGTTGCTATTTCGTTTCAAAATTGAAAAAGAAAATCCTGGTAGGATTATGGAGGAATAAATTATTCGAAAAGCAAAATTAAGCTGTAGAGCAGTACGAAATCTTAGCTACATCTTCACAAGCAACATGCCTAGAGCAGCTAAACTCTTTAATTAATGTTTGGCGTTGCTTTTATCTTATAAAAGTGAAACTTAGAAAGTGAAAAAAGAGAAAAAACTCTGGTTAATTCAAATAAACAAAGATAATGCAATTTAGCAATAATTAGCAGGGACCATAAAAGAAATAAAACGATAAGAACACATACACGAATGACGACGTAAAATTAAAGAATAGAAGCGAAAATTTAAAAAAAGAAAAGAGACTCAGGTAGAAAGCATTTGAGAAGTTTCCTAAATGAAGGAGTGTTAGGGAAGGAAGAAATAAATGGAAACTATAAAGCTTCTCTTTCTTCCAAATTCTGTTACATCCCTATACGTCCCATACGTTCATAGACATTCACACACATTATCCTTCCCGTGATATTTTCTTTTTTGTCGTCGAGTTGAGTGACGAGAGAAGGCGTGAATGATGAATTTGTGGTGAGTGGTGACAAGTAAGCAGAATTCGGTGCATTCTACCGTATTGATTAGCATCCCCGTAATATTCTTTATAAAAGGATCTTGCAATCCCGATTTGCGCTTTGGCCAAACAAGTTTCTCAACGTTAAAATGGATTTGTGAAGCGAAATATTTTAGAAGGCGGTGATTAATCATTCATCGCTTCGCCACGACAGGTTTAGAATGCCGAGACGATTATGCCATCACTGGAGGAAGTGGGGGATATCGATGAAAACAGGGAGAATGTGAGGGAAAGGCAGGGTGCGAACTTCCTAGATGAATGGATTTGTTTCACCACCGGAAGACGAACCGACTGCTTTTCTGAGAGGGGATTCCAGCGAGAAAGATAAGACTGGGAATACATGACAATATAAGATGAATTGGAGATATTTTAAGGGTTCAGGGCTTAAGTACGGTTAGTTCCAAGGGTGAATGTTGGTTGTGGACGCCATTAATCGCGTGAAAATCGGGTCAAGAGAAAGCTCAGTATTGAGTACAGGTATGGTAGGATAGAATTAGGGAAAATGCCTTAGTCATAATTAATCCTTAAATTTGCAATGGCTTTAAAGGTAATTTGCACACACTGTATAAAAGATTTCGTTGACAGATCTAACCTAGAAGGATCCTCCGATATACATAAACCCAAGTGTGAGCACACGTGTTTAAATAAAAATAATCTGATTGTTCTTTATTTCCTTACTTCTCCCGGTTAGTTTTCCATCTTTGGTGCTACTTTCGTATGGGATCTCAGCGTCTCAAAGCTACTTTGGTATGGGATCTTAGCGTCTTAAAGCTACTTTGGTATGTGATCTCAGTTTCTTAAAGCTACTTTGGTATACGATCTCAGCGTCTTAAAGCTAATTTGGTATGCGATTTCAGCGTCTTAAAGTTACTTTGGTATACGATGTTAGCGTCTTAAGGATACTTTGGTATACGATCTCAGCGTCTTAAAACTATTTGGTATGCGATCTCAGCGTCTTAAAACTATTTGGTATGCGATCTCAGCGTCTTAAAACTATTTGGTATGCGATCTAAGCGTCTTAAAACTACTTTGGTATGCGATCTCAGCGTCTTAAATCTAATTGATGCTGCATTGTATTTGTGATGACAATCATGTATTTAAACCAAACACATTTTTCTCATGAAAATTAATCGCTTTCCTGGACTCTTTTATTGAGAGCAAAGTGTCCAGGGTATAAAAAATCACTACTTTTTTTGTGAGAAACATAACCTTTCATGATGTTAGCTAAAGAATTTTACCAAGAAATTGCTGATGAAATAAAAACAGTTGCTTTTTTAAGAATAACTATCATATTGGATGAAGAAGAAAACGTTACACCTTGTCTTCATTGTGACGAAGAAATGCAAGAGGTCCGAAGAAGAAATAGAAAAGGAGAATTCATACAAGCTCTCCGTTTCAAGAATAGGAAATGCCAAACTTATTAGCTCAGGAAACGTATTTTTCTATTTCACTGATTTAAATGGTAGGGGGAATTTATAAATAAAAATGGTCAAATTTGGGAGTTAATTTTTGATTTAATTTATGATTTTCCATAGGAATCTGAAAATGAATTAATTGGCCGAGACACTGAAGCTTTGGTATATCTATTATCAGTTAAGTTATAACAACTATTATTTAGAAAACTCACCGAGGATGACTTGGCGCATCAGATGTAGTAGTAATTGACACAATATATATAATATTTTAATTTTAGAAGCCTATCCGGCGAATGCCCACTTGGGCATAATTTGCCGCAATCACAGCAGCCTAGCACTAGGCTACTTTAAAATAAGAATATGAAAAGACAACAACAATAAAAAGGGAAAATGGCAAAAATTTGGAAGAAAGCTCCGGTATCAGGGGGAGGTCTCCCCGGCGCATGAGCGTGCGACCTACAAAGAAAACAACAATAATAAAAAAACAAAACCTAGTTAAATAAATAGGAGAAGGCCGGCATCCCCTCAAAAGTCTATAAGTCCACCACTTAATGGGCACGAACTCGTCCAGAGTACAGGAGACAGGCGGTAGAGACCCCGCTCTTCCCGGTACCAGGACAGATAACTTGCGCGGAGATCGCCCAGATTGGGACATTCAACAAGAATGCGCTGAAGAGTCTGGGGGACAAAGCAGTCTTCACAGTAGGGCGCTGGCGATCGCTTCATCAAATGGCGGTGCGTCCCGCGAGTGTGCCCAATTCTGAGACGAGAGAAAGCAACCTCAAGCCTTCGCGGCATTGGGGGGTAGGTACATGGAAACAGTTGAGGCGCAATGACACGCAAATTTAAGTGCCCTTCAACCGTCTCGCATCTTTTTTGCTACGCAGCCCGTAGAGCTGCACGTATTCCTGCAATGTAGTCGGTGTGAAGAAGAGCCAAACACTGGTCCGGTCACAGAGTTCTCGCAGACCCTTTGGCCACTTTATCGGCGCTCTCATTCCTCGCAATTCCTACATGTCCAGAAACACAGCAGAAAATAATCTAGACATCCGCCCGGCTTGCAGAGGCGTGGAGACAAATTGCCAAATGTGGTGGCCTCCTGGAAAGAACTAGGGACGCCACCGGCCGGAAAGCTATAGCTAACTCTCGAAGGAGTTTCCTTGGCCATAGATCCAAAGTGACTAGGGTATGACTGGCGTCTCTCGGTGGCATAAGCACCGTCAAAATCAGCTGCGGATGCAGTGAGAGCTGTTGGCGAGTGAGGAAAGCGCCGGGCTTGCACGGACAAGGAAATATTGCACTGTACATGGCGTAGAGCGAATGGCATCTCCCCAGCATCGACTAGTAGGCTCTCAAAGGGTGAAGTGCGGAAGGCACCGGTCGCTAGGCAAAGGCAGGTGTAGTGGATCGAGTTCACCTTCCGCAATACACGCTCGGATGCGGATGCATAAAAATCGCATCCGTAGTCCAGCTTCGAACGAACAAAGGATCGATAAAAAAAGTAAGGCAGTAGCCCTATAAGCGCTCCAAGCGCTGAACGTCACGGAACGGAGAATACCCAGGGCGCGGGTACAAAAGACCCTAAGGCTGCGAATATGAGTCTCCCAGTTGAGGCGTCGGTCAAATACAAAACCAAGGAAACGGTGCGATTCAACCACTTCTAGGCGTACCCCATCAAGAAACAAGTCTGGGTCAGGGTGGAACCGTGGATGGCGGCAGAAAGTGCACCACCTTAGACTTGGCCAAGGAAAACCGAAACCGATACGCTTTGTCATAGCGGGAGACGCGGTTCAATGCCTGTTGGAGATGACGCTCCAGAGTTGGCATCTGGACCGCGCTAAAAGAGATCGAAAGGTCGTCCACGTAGAACGTAGCGAGAACATCTTCCGGCAGCTCCGAGGTAAGGCTGTTGATGCTCAGGGCAAAAAGTGTGACACTAAGGACACTTCCCTGCGCCACACCCTCTTGTTGCTTCATTAGGCCGGAGAGGGCTCCCCACACCCACACGAAGAATCAACGATCCCACAAAAATTCAGATATAAAGAATAAGAGGCGTCCCCTCGCCCCCATCGTGTGGAGTCTCCATGATACAGTATCGTCGTGCGGTATCATAGGCCTTCTCCAGATCGAAAAACCCCATAGCGTATTGCTGTCTACAAAGGAAGGCCTCGCAGATAGCATTTTCCAGTCGGAGCAGAATATCCGACGTGGAGTAAAACTTGCGGAAGCAGTAGTGTTCAGAAGACCGATGGCCTCCGCTGTCCAGGAAAAAGGCTAATTTAACATTTACTAATTTCTCCATCAACTTGCACACGCAAGAGCTTAGAAAGATTGGGCGGTAACATGCCGGAGTAGAGTAATCTCTCCCCGGTTTGCCAAAGGCGAGCACAGTAGAGATTCGCTAGGAATCCGGGAGGAAAACTTCCACCAAGATCTTGTTGAACAAATCTAAGAGAAAGGCCATGCCTCGCTCACTCAGGTGTCAAAGCATGGCGTACGGGACATCGTCCAGCCCATGGGCGGTGTCCTTTCACGAAGCAAGAGTGGGACGCAACTAACTTAGAATAAACCTGTTGTTGAAGGGTTCTCCACCTCTGGAGGTAAAGTACAGTCCGCGCCTTCCGCGACGTAACGACGTGCATTGAGTGCTGGCGAAGCAGCATCCCGGCTAGAGAGTGCGGAGAAAGCGGTCACGAAGGATACCACCACGGACGCGGCGTCCGAGATTGCGGTCCCATTCTCCTGTTTGCTGTTTGCCGGACAATGCGCTAAAGGCGTTGTCGCCTTCGAAGACTTATTGGGGGAGGTTGGCCTCGCCAGGCAAGTCTTTTCCTCCTTTCGCCTTAAAACCTTTGTCGAGCATTACAGCTTCAAAGGCGGGGAGCCCTCTTTTCGAGGATCCACCGTCTCCGAGCCACACAGCTCACTACTAGGCTTGGTCAAAGAAGCTGAAGCTGATTTTTTGCTGTCCTCCTTTTGGGGGGCAGCTTTAGGAACCACGGAAAATAGCCTTGCGACCAATTTGAGGAGTGTCGCCTCCTGTGAGTCTAACGATTCGGTGGAGGCGCGTAGCCGTTTTGCCTTATGGAAAACGGTTAGGCTGAGGTAAGGGGGGAGATCCCTGGTTTTAGCCGGGACTGGGTGTGAACCTTTTGTGCCGCCCACTTTACCAGTGGAGGCCCGGGTTGAGTTGAAACCGCAGAAGGGCTCCGTTTGGGCGCGGAAACAACCGAGCTTGTTGGCCTGAATGGGCCAGGAGCAGATGGTGTCTTTCTAAGCATTGAGGCATAAGACGTCCCAGGCAGAGCCAGGCGTGCCAGGACGAAGTCTGTTGCCTCGCGGAATGAGAGACTATCCTAGGCATGAACGGCTAGAAATTCTTGTACCACCTTGCTTTTAAGAAGCAGGGTGCCGCTCTGCGCAATTGACACACTTGGCCACACACGATTTAGACTTATAGTGTGCAGCCTTGAAGAAATTTAGACAGACTTCAGGTGACTCCGACTTTGCAAGTTTACATGAGCGATTGGTATGGCCGAAGCAAAGGCAGTAAGACCACCTCCGCAGCAGTGGCACGAATGCTTTCCTGTGGTAGCGGTACCAACTGGTACGTACTGACTCAGGGAGCCTGTCACAGTCGAACGTGACGAAACGTGTAGGGGTGGGTCTTGAGGCCCCTCTCTGTTTTCCTATCACACGTTCCACCTTGACCACCCAATGGTCGGCCAGCTCAAAGGTGATATGGAGTAGTCAATGAGTTCCCTCGCATAAACTACTCCTTTCACGTAGTTTATGGTAAAGTGCGGGTCGTCACACTCACAGGAGTGCCATCAAGTGTTCCAAGGGCACTAATCATGGCCGCCTCGAAGCGATTCGACGCATTCGCTAAAAGGCTCTCGTCTAAGAAACGGGTCACCTTCGGCTTTCTACTAATAACACTAGCTAAAGCTCTTCTCTAATGGATCCTTTTGCCCTTAGCCAACATGATGCCACCAGTGGAGCTAATAAAAAGAAAGCGTTTGAAGCCCGCGGGCTCGAAAACGCCAGGTAATCTCTAAATGAGGGACCCTGATCTAATCAAGGCTCCGCTCTGCGCACTTGTACTTTTGTTCTTAGTCAGGCACTCCGCTCCGGAAGGAGGGAGGGAAGGCTGGATGTGCGGATTTTGGTTTGGTCGCTTATCGAAGTGGCAGCAGACCCATCTGTCTCCGCAGCCCCCGCGGATGGAGAGGTGTCCAGAAGGTTTTTAGTCTTTTTTTTGTTTTTTTTTACTTTTAGGAGAGGAGGGCGGGGAATGAACCCCCTTCTCCCCTTCTCCGGCAGGAGCCCCCAGGCCTGATGGACTGGCCTCAGCAAGATCCTTCTCCGAGATAGAGAAGGTCCTGGCAGTCGCAGGGGCACCAGTCGGAGGATATCCTCCCCTCCTTGTGCTTCCTTAGAAACCCTAGCCGTTTAAGGAGGACCTTACATAGGGGCGGACTCGGGTTCGGTGTTTGGCGCTGAGCCCGGATTCGCTCCCATGGAAAGTGGAAGGCCATACCGTCTGAAGCTGGGTTGCCTTAAGGACCATGTCTATCTCAGGGGGAAGCCTCAAGTTGGCCATCCCCCCAGTACATGAGAGATCCCATTGGCAGTGCTGTCACAAGTCGTTTCTGGGGAGGCACAGGCCTTGACCACAGCAAGCTTCAATATTCTTGCCAGCAGGTTTTTTGAGGGAAGCAACCGATGGGGACTGGCTTCCCTCTCCTTCTTAAGGGGGTTTACCCTCTCAAAACGCTTCAATGGGTAGCGGGCAGCTATGGGTTGCCTGCTAGGTTTCTTGGCACGCCCCTTGGAAAGTAAAGGGGAGACTGCCGCTAGGAAGAGGGAGGTGCCCGAAAGCACCTCTAGACAAGGAGAGGAGTAAGCCTTTTCTCCGGTTAGGGAGCACACGAGGGGGGGGGGGGGAAGGGACCTCTATTTTTTTCTGTAGAGCTGGCCGAGGGTGGCTCCGACTATGGAAAAGGGGAAATTGAGTGGAGTTTTTGGTATCATCATTGGCCATGGTGACCCTATTCTTTAACGAGACGCAATCGCTTATCCCTCTTTGCACTAGATCGCCCTGAAAAGGGTGTGTGCGGGGCTGGCAGAACCAGCTGCCGTCATTTAAGGCTACCCCTTCCACCTAGTGGCCTGGCAGGTCCCTCAGCATGGCCACTCCACCTTTTACACGGCCTAAAATGTATAGTGTTTGAAAATAGAAAGGAAGACGTGGTGAGAAAGATGTGGGGGAGGATAAAGCAGGTTATTTAAAAACCCACCATCTTAAACTGCAGCTCAGAAGTTAGGGAACATTATCCCCTCCCCCCTTAGCGCCGATCCAGATAGTTGGCCGAGAAGAAGGTCGGTATCTACCCTAAGAAAATAAAGGACAACCAGAGAAAGTTGTTGGAGAGGTTGTAGCGGAAGTGAGGAAGTAGGGAAGAAATACAGGCTGTCTGAAAGAATGAGCAGAGGCTAAGCTTGGGCCGGACGGGGCGCTGAGTCCTGTTAGCACGTTGGCCAGGAAGGCAAATCGCCGCGCCCCTTACGGGATTGACACAATAAGTTATTTGTAGGGGTTAGTAAATAGAATAATGCAATATGTAATTTAGGCAATGATAGGAAACAGTAGTCTAGAGTTTTGTCTATAGCTTTTTCTTAAGTCGGTCGTTATCTTGATAGAGTGGGTGACGGGCGTCGACTGCCTAGTTATTTCTACAAGACCTTAAGAGGTCACCTACTATTGAAGCATCGACAAGACTATAGTAAACCGCAATAATAGATCACCTCATTATAGAAGCTATATTTTATGTAGTGAACTTTGCTCACAAATAGTTTCTGTAAGAAATCTTGGAAAAATGGTTGGAACTGCAGAAGACCCTGTTCAAATAGATGAAGCTAGATTTGCTGGACGTCGGAATTATAATCGAGGAAGAAAGCTCAGGGAGATCAGGCACCAGATTCAACCGACAGTGAGGCCGAAGTGCAAATCAACCGAAACCACGGAAGACGAATTGACGGTCCATGGGTGTTCGGACTCAAGAAAGGGGATGAATGGAGATATTTTCTTGTAGAGAAGAGAAATAGAGCAACGCTAATACCCATAATTTAGAGAGAAGTTGAAGAAAATTCAGTCATTCACTCGGATGAGTGGCACGCGTACTCAGACTTAAATCGTTTGAATTACGTTCACCAAACACTTAATCACTAAGTAAATTATGTGGACCCAGCTAATGAAGCTCATACTCAGGCTATTGAGTATTAGCTCCAAAATTCGAGTACTAAAATAAATGAGAGGCATCAATGCAAAGACTTTCCAATCCCATCTTGATCATTTTTGTTGGCGACTAATGAGGAAATCGCCTGAAGATCTTTTTCTTGCTTTTTTATCTGATATTTATTCCATTAATCGATAAATAAATTATTTCTTTTTTTGCGATATTTTATTTAGCTTAAATATGCAGATCAAATTTAAAAAAATGTTTAGATCGCATAACAAATTAGAATCTAACCTCTTGAGATCACACCACCACTGAGATCGCATACTAAAGTAGCACCCCATCTTCTTACTTTGAGTACCAGTGTAATTTTTACAATCTAACCTCTAATGGCTAAAAAGCATCAATTCAATCCCAACAAAATTTTATGTCGTCATCAAATTCTCAAAGACTTTATACACCATTTCGTTTCCTCACTCGTATTGATTAATGAGAAGTAGCAACGACGCCTTCACCACAAAAGAAAATTGGTTCACGTTTCTAAATGGTTCACTACATAAAATATAGCTTCTATAATGACGTGATCTATTATTGCAGTTTACTATAGTCTTGTCGATGCTTCAATAGTAGGTGACCTCTTAAGGTCTTGTAGAAATAACTAGGCAGTCGACGCCCGTCACCCACTCTATCAAGATAACGACCGACTTAAGAAAAAGCTATAGACAAAACTCTAGACTACTGTTTCCTATCATTGCCTAAATTACATATTGCATTATTCTATTTACTAACCCCTACAAATAACTTATTGTGTCAATCCCGTAAGGGGCGCGGCAATTTGCCTTCCTGGCCAACGTGCTAACGGGACTCAGCGCCCCGTCCGGCTTCAGCTTAGCCTCTGCTCATTCTTTCAGACAGCTTGTATTTCTCCCCTACTTCCTCACTTCTGCTACAACCTCTCCAACAACTTTCTCTGGTCGTCCTTTATTTTCTTAGGGTAGATACCGACCTTCTTCTCGGCCAACTATCCGGATCGGGGCTAAGGGAGGAGGGGATAATGTTCCCTAACCCCTGAGCTGCGGTTTGGGATGGTGGGTTTTTAAATAATCTGCTTTATCCTCCCCCACATCTTTCTCACCACGTCTTCCTTTCTATTTTCAAACACTATACATTTTAGGCCGTGTACAAGGCGGAGCGGCCATGCTGAGGGACCTGCCAGGCCACTAGGTGGAAGGGGTAGCCTTGAATGACGGCATTTGGTTCTGCCAGCCCCGCACACACCCCTTGCAGGGCGATCTACTGTGAGCGGTGATGAGCGATTGCGTCTCGTAAAAGAATAGGGTCACCATGGCCAATGATGATACCAAAAACTCCACTCAATTTCCCCTTTTCCATAGTCGAAGCCGCCCTCGGCCAGCTCTACAGAAAAAAATAGAGGTCCCCCTCCGTGTGCTCTCGTAGGGGACCTTCCAAATCTCTCTAACCGAAGAAGAGGCTTACTCCTCTCCTTGTCTGGAGGTGCTTTCGGGCACCTCCCTCTTCCCAGCGGCAGTCTCCCCTTTACTTTCCAAGGGGCGTGCCAAGAAACCTAGCAGGCAACCCATAGCTGCCCGCTCCCCATTGAAGCGTTTTGATAGGGTAAACTCCCTTAGGAAGGAGAGGGAAGTCAGGCCCCATCGGTTGCTTCCATCAAAAAACCTGCTGGCAAGAATATTGAAGCTTGCTGTGGTCAAGGTCTGTGCCTTCCCAGAAACGACTTGTGGCAGCACTGCTAATGGGATCTCTCATGTACTTGGGGGATGGCCAACTTGAGGCTTCTTCCTGAAATAGACATAGTCCTTAAGGCAACCCAGCCTCAGACGGTAGGGCCTTCCACTTACCATGGGAGCGAATCCGGGCTCAGGGCCAAACACCGAACCCGAGTCCGCCCCTATGCAAGGTCCTCCTCAAACGGCTAGGGTTTCAAAGAAAGCACAAGGAGGGGAGGATATCCTCCGACCGGTGCCCCTGCGACTGCCAGCACCTTCTCTATCTCGGAGAAGGATCTTGCTGAGGCCAGTCCATCGGGCTTGGGTGCTTACGCCGGCAAAGAGGAGAAGGGGGTTCATTCCCCGCCCTCCTCTCCTAAAAGTAAAAAAACCAGAAAAAGACTAAAAACCTTCTGGACACCTCTCCATCCGCGGGGGCTGCGGAGACAGATGGGTCTGCTGCCACTTCGGTAAGCGACCAAACCAAGATCCGCACATCCAACCTCCCCCCCCCCTTCCGCGCTGGAACCCATGACTAAGAACAAAAGTACAAGTGCGCAGAGCGGAGCCTTGATTAGATCAGGGTCCCTCATTCAGAGATTACCTGGCGTTTTCGAGCCCGCGGGCTTCAAACGCTTTCTTTTTATTCGCTCCACTGATGGCATCATGTTGGCTAAGGGCAAAAGGATCCATTAGAGGAGAGCTTTAGCTAGTGTTATTAGTAGAGAGCCGAAGGTGACCCGTTTCTTGGACGAGAGCCTTTCAGCGAATGCGTCGAATCGCTTCGAGGCGGCCATGATTAGTGCCCTTGGAACACTTGATGGCACTTCTGTGAGTGTGACGACCCGCACTTTACCATAAACTACGTGAAAGGAGTAGTTTATGCGAGGGAACTCGTTGACTACTCCATATCACCTGTGAGCTGGCCGACCATGGGGCGGTCAAGGTGTAACGTGTGATGAGAAAACAGAGAGAGGCCTCGAGACCTACCCCTACACGTTTCGTCACGTTCGACTGTGACAAGCTCCCCGAGTCAGTACGTACTAGTTGGTACCGCTACCGCGGGAAAGCATTCGTGCCACTGCCGCGGAGGTGCTCTTACTGTCGTTGCTTCGGCCATACCAATCGCTCATGTAAACTTGCAAAGTCGGAGTCACCTGAAGTCTGTGTAAATTTTCCCAAGGCTGCACACTATATGTCTAAATCGTGTGTGGCCAAGTGTGTCAATTGCGCAGAGCGGCACCCCGCTTCTTAAAATCAAGGTGGTACAAGAATTTCTAACCGTTCATGCCTAGGATAGTCTCTCATTCCGCGAGGCAACAAACTTCGTCCTGGCACGCCTGGCTCTGCCTGGGACGTCTTATGCCTCAATGCTTAGAAAGACACCATCTGCTCCTGGCCCATTCAGGCCAACAAGCTCGGTTGTTTCCGCGCCCAAACAGAGCCCTTCTGCGGTTTTAACTCAACCCGGGCCTCTACTGGTAAAGTTGGTGGCACAAAGGGTTCACACCCAGTCCCGGCTAAAACCAGGGATCTCCCCCCTTACCCCAGCCTAACCGTTTTCCATAAGGCAAAACGGCTACGCGCCTCCACCGAATCGTTAGACTCACAGGAGGCGACACTCCTCAAATTGGTCGCCAGGCTATCTTCCGTGGTTCCTAAAGCTGCCCCCCGAAAGGAGGACAGCAACAAATAAGCTTAAGCTTCTTTGCCCAAGCCTAGAAGTGAGCTGGGTTGCTCGGAGACGGTGGATCCTCGAAAAGAGGGCCCCCCCGCCTTCAAAGTCGTAATTCTCAACGAAGGTTTCAAGGCGGAAGGAGGAAAAGACTTGCATGGCGAGGCCAACCTCCCCCAATAAGTCCTCGAAGGCGACAACGCCTTCAGCGCATTGTCCGGCAAACAAGAGAATGGGACCGCAATCTCGGACGCCGCGTCCGTGGCGGTATCCTTCGCGACCGCTTTCTCCGCACTCTCTACCCGGGATGCTGCTTCGCCAGCATCCAATGCACGTCGTTACGTCGCGGAAGGCCGCCGACTGTACTTTACCTCCAGAGGTGGAGAACCCTTCAACAACAGGTTACTCTAAGTGAGTTGCGTCCCACTCTTGCTTCGTGCGAGGACACCGCCCATGGGCTGGACGATGTCCCGT
Organism: Ceratothoa steindachneri; assembly: GCA_963969495.1. Lineage (NCBI taxonomy): Eukaryota > Metazoa > Arthropoda > Malacostraca > Isopoda > Cymothoidae > Ceratothoa > Ceratothoa steindachneri. Next base: position 15,271,850 of record OZ018322.1, on the reverse strand, counting down.
ACGCCATGCTTCGACACCTGAGTGAGCGAGGCATGGCCCTTCTCTTAGATTTGTTCAACAAGATCTTGGTGGAAGTTTTCCTCTCGGATTTCTAGCGAATCGCTACTGTGCTTGCCTTTCGCAAACCGGGGAGAGATCACTCTACTCCGACATGTTGCCGCCCAATCTTTCTAAGCTTATGTGCAAGTTGATGGAGAAATTGGTAAATGTTAAATTAGCCTTTTTCCTGGACAGCGAAGGCCATAGTTCTTCTGCACACTACGGCTTCCGCAAGTTCCACTCCACGTCGGATATTCTGCTCCGACTGGAAAATGCCATCTGCGAGGCCCTCCTTCGTACACAGCAATACGCTATGGGGTTTTTCGATCTGGAGAAGGCCTATGATACCGCACGACGATACTGTATCATGGAGACTCCACACGATGGGGGCGAGGGGACGCCTCCCATTTTTTATATCTGAATTTTTGTGGGATCGTCGATTCTGCGTGTGGGTGTGGGGAGCCCTCTCCGGCCTAATGAAGCAGCAAGAGGGTGTGCCGCAGGGAAGTGTCCTTAGTGTCACACTTTTTGCCCTGAGCATCAACAGCCTCACCTCGGAGCTGCCGGAAGATGTTCTCGCTACGTTCTACGTGGACGACCTTTCGATCTCTTTTGGCGCGGTCCAGATGCCAACTCTGGAGCGTCATCTCCAACAGGCATTGAACCGCGTCTCTTGCTATGACGAAGCGTACCGGTTTCGGTTTTCTTTGGCCAAGTCTAAGGTGGTGCACTTTCTGCCGCCTTCCACGGTTCCACCCTGACCCAAACTTGTTTCTTGATGTGGTACGCCTAGAAGTGGTTGAATCGCACCGTTTCTTTTGTTTTGTATTTGACCGACGCCTCAACTGGGAGACTCATATTCGCAGCCTTAGGGTCTTTTGTACCCGCGCCCTAGGTATTCTCTGCTCCTTGACGTTCAGCGCTTGGGGCGCTTATAGGGCTACTGCCTTACTTTTTTATCGAGCCTTTGTTCGTTTGAAGCTGGACTACGGATGCGATTTTTATGCATCCGCATCCGAGCGTGTATTGCGGAAGGTGGACTCGATCCACTACACCGGCCTTCGCCTAGCGACCGGTGCCTTCCGCACTTCACCCATTGAGAGCCTACTAGTCGATGCTGGGGAGATGCCATTCGCTCTACGCCATGTACAGTGCATTATTTTTCCTTGTCCGTGCAAGCCCGGCACTTCCCTCACTCGCCAACAGCTCTCACTGCATCCGCAGCTGATTTTGACGTTGCTTATGCCACCGAGAGACGCCAGTCATACCCTAGTCACTTTGGATCTATGGCCAAGGAAACTCCTTCGAGAGTTAGCTATAGCTCTCCAGCCGGTGGCGCACCTAGTTCTTTCAAGGAGGCCACCACATTTGGCTATTTGTCTCCACGCCTCTGCAAGCCGGGCGGATGTCTAGATTATTTTCTGCTGTGTTTCTGGACATGTAGGAATTGCGGGGAATGAGAGCGCCGATGAAGTGGCCAAAGGGTCTGCGAGGACTCTGTGACCGGACCAGTGTTTGGCTCTTCTTCACACCGACTACATTGCAGGAATACGTGCAGCTCTTCGGGCTGCCTAGCAAAGAAGATGTGAGACGGTCAAAGGGCACTTAAAGTTGCGTGTCATTGCGCCTCAACTGTTTCCATGGACCTACCCCCCAATGCCGCGAAGGCTTGAGGTTGCTTTCTCTCGTCTCCGAATTGGGCACACTCACGGGACGCACCGCCATTTGATGGAGCGATCGCCAGCGCCCTACTGTGAAGACTGCTTTGTCCCCCAGACTCTTCAGCACATTCTTGTTAAATGTCCCAATCTGGGCGATCTCCGCGCACGTTATCTGTCCTGGTACCGGAAAGAGCGGGGTCTCTACCGCCTGTCTCCTGTACTCTGGACGAGTTCTTGCACATTGAGTGGTGGACTTATAGACTTTTGGGGGGGATGCCGGCCTTCTCCTCTTTATTTAACTAGGTTTTGTTTTTTTATTATTGTTGTTTTCTTTGTAGGTCGCACGCTCATGCGCCGAGGAGCCCTTCCCCCGACACTGGAGCTTTCTTCCAAATTTTTGCCATTTTCCCTTTTTATTGTTGTTGTCTTCTCATATTCTTATTTTGAAGTATCCTAGTGCTAGGCTGCTGTGATTGCGGCGAATTATGCCCAAGTGGGCATTCGCCGGATAGGCTCCTAAAATTAAAAAATTATATATATTGTATCAATTACTACTACATCTGATGCGCCAAGTCATCCTCGGTGAGTTTTCTAAATAATAGTTGTTATAACTTAACTGATAATAGATATACCAAAGCTTCAGTGTTTCGGCCAATTAATTCATTTTCAGATTTCTATGGAAAATCATAAATTAAATCAAAAATTAACTCCCAAATTTGACCATTTTACTTATAAATTTCCCCTACCATTTAAATCAGTGAAATAGAAAAATACGTTTCCTGAGCTAATAAATTTGGCATTTCCTATTCTTGAAACGGAGAGCTTGTATGAATTCTCCTTTTCTATTTCTTCTTCGGACCTCTTGCATTTCTTCGTCACAATGAAGACAAGGTGTAACGTTTTCTTCTTCATCCAATATGCCAGTTATTCTCAAAAAAGCAACTGTTTTTATTTCATCAGCAATTTCTTGGTAAAATTCTTTAGCTAACATCATGAAAGGTTATGTTTTACACAAAAAAGTAGTGATTTTTTATACGCCGGACACTTTCCTCCTGTTCAACTCTTTTCTTTTTATCAAATTAACGGCCTTCGTTACAACTTACGTCACATTTGATATATTAAGTGATTATGCACATAAATTTTCTATATGAATAAAGCAGTGACACGCAATTAAAGTATTTGGGTCCAAAAGATACTTTTTAAATTCATTCTTAATCAGAGCTGCTATCCCTTTTTCACAACCTACCATAGACGGAGCACCATCTGTTGCAAGACCAATCTGTTTTTCATACGGTAATTCAAAATCCTTTAATACTAAGTTTACCATTTGAAATAAATCTTTACCTCTAGTTGTCTCATGCAGCGATTTCAAAGCAAGAAACTCTTTCTGTATGTTGAATTCTCCTTTATTTTATGTATAAAGATCGCCATCTGTACAGTATTTGATAGATCTGCTGTATCATCAATAGCCAACGAATAAAAGACAAATTCTTTTGATTTTGCTTTTAAGGAAGTTTGAATGTCATCCATCATTTCATTGATACGATCATAAAGAGCTCTTTTCGATAAGCTAATATTTTCAAACAATTGAAGTTGTTCTGCACATAAAATCTCAACAGTATTAGCATACTGCTTGCTTAGTTGCTTAATGTTGTCTATCATTGCCGATGACGATGTCACTCGATACATTGAAGATTTTGATGATGTTTGGTTGATGATTATCGTCTTTGGTGAGATCGTGCATGGCTGCGGAGTCTGCGAAGGTTGGCACGGCCTTTTCCACAGACATAGCAGATATGGAGTCCTTGTATTTGGTGGTATAGTCTTGCCCGACGGGCTATGGCATTGTCAATAGGGTATTTCAAGAATGTGTGGATGAATAAGCAATGCATGGAGTGATAACTTGCACGATGATGTTTAAGGTGGAAAGTTGGTGTACATTCTTCAGCCCACCATGTTTACTTTCCTCTGCTGAGTCTAGTGGAAAGGAAATGATCTAGGACGACTGGATCTGGTTTGTTGCAGTGCTCTGGCGAAAAAAGTTTCTTTTGAACTATGGACTAATGAACGAGCACCGTGCAGATTTGATCTCCATGATCACTCCTGAAGCCTTGTCCCTTCCAAAGGCTGCCACAAGGCAGTGGGGTTAGCCGTGTTATACCGCCTGGCACTCGGTCGTTGGACGTACCTTCAGTTAAAGGCAGGGCGATCACGAGCAAGTAGTACGCCAGCAGTTGAGAGGCAGCGGCTAAGTAACCTTATCTTCTATAACTTAAGATTAAGACTTAAGGCTATGACTTAAGGTTATATATTGCACATGCACTCCCAAACCCCCCATTAAGCATACACTCTTACGAATTGTTCTTTACTATGTGGTTTAAGTTTTTTAGCAATTCTTTTACAAAACGCATAACTAGCTTAGTTATAGATCCACTTTCATGAATAGACTTTTTAAAAAGAGTTTGTCTTTTCACCATATTTTCTCTCAAGAGAGCCATCTTGTTTAAACGCAAAAGTCCTTTCAAATCTGCATATTTCTTATGTCTACTCATAAAATGCCGCTCAAGATTATATTTCTTATAAACGGAAACGTGTGTGTTGCAAATAATTCAAATACACCTAGCATTAAATTCATCAAAAATTAGAGTTGAGTCCATTTTTAACAAAATACAGCACTTTCACCAGCACTTTTTCTTTTAAGATTTTCACTCCCACTTCCAATATTGATAAGGGTATCAAAAATAAATTTAATAATGTTGAAAATTGGTTAAATGGAAGTTATCAAGGCAGGAATTTTGAACAATACCACTGAGGAAAACGAAATAAATCTAAGTAGGTACAAATTTAAAAAACAGTCTAAATTAAAACATGCCTTGTAAAGTTGCCAGATACGCTTTAAGGCGAAGCAGATATAGGCCACCCCCCGCAACATTTTGATGACTCCTCTAAGTCTAATAAATGGTCGAAAAATATAACATTTACTTCTATTTTTCTTTGGTTGTGGACAAACAAATATTATTTAAATAACAGTATTGGAAATTTGTGCATACAAATATATCACTCATGGGGCGATGAAATTTGGGCTCGTGGATGAGAGTTTCCCTACCCCTGTTGTAGATGGTTCCTAACAAACACAAACAATTGTTTCGATTCACGACTACCGTCAATGAACTATTGAAAGTTAATTTGGCCATCAACAAAGAGCTCAATAATCTTAATGTAGTTTCAGTAGGATTCAAGTAAAAAGGAGAAGAATTTTACAGCTAGCTTAGTGCTCATCATTTCTAAAGAAGGGGGTGGGTGGCCCCGTAAGAGATTGTAGTTAGTAACTAATAAGTTGTCAGTATGGTCTTAATCTTTTAAGATTTGAATACAAATATCATAAGGGTAAAGGTTGAAGGCATGCTAATGGATGAAAATTAAAATGAACTAGGAACTGGTTAACCCAAATATCAGTGAGGTATGAGACGATGTCTTCGTTTTACCTCTAGAGGCAATACAACCGGTTTTTGTTTGCCTCTAACTTTTATTTAATTTTGAGGGGAGCTTTCTTAATGTTAGCGAACAAGATGATTTTGTTAGAACGGAAACGACAACTGAATGTGAAGATGGAAATCAATAGATTCACTCAGGGTTAAGCAGCCTGGTTTAGTGTATGGTGAACTTTTAACTTCTAAACTATAATTAAAGACAGGCCTTATTTCAGTAGTTCTTTGATCAGCCCTATTTATTAAAAGTCTAGGTGGGAGCCACATCAATTCTCCAAAATACTTCGGATCTACATGATTTTTCTCAATTATTCATTTGACTAACACATTCTCAAAATCCTCGTTATAAGTTTCTTCTAGGCGTTGCCCAATTAATTTATATATTAATTTGTTTAATAACCCAATGCTCTTTTAAAATTCACGGTAACTTTGGCTAAAATGTCTTCATTCACGGCAAAGAAATGTAATATTGATCTCTCTTTCGAAAGACTGCTCAAATAGGTGAATTTTAAGTTTGTCTATGCTTCCCTACTCTGCCTATTTGGTTCAAAGACACACCAAACTGAATGCATATTCCAGCCCCAGATCCAATTCGGAATCGGGAAGTTTAGCAGATTGAAATTAGAATGTAAAGGTTTAGGATGGAGTTAAGGTAAGTTCGCAGGTTAAATTAGCCTCGTGTGTTAAATTTGAAGCCCACTCGGATTCTTTGACTAAATTACCTGCTCCGTTAGTCTCTGTCCCCTCAGGCACGGCGCCGTGATTCCACATCGGTTTACTACGGGAGAAGTAACTACTGTTTAAACCTATGTACTTTAAAGGTAATGGGAATGCTCCTCAGAACGGTCATTTCTCCCTCGAAGGGCCTCACTCTCCCCTACGTGCTGCGCGCCTGCTTTTTTTTAGATCAAGCTATCCTTGATCTCAACTGATACGTATTTACTGGTCTTAGATTATTGGTTCGCATTGAGCGAGATAAGAACCTGTCAGACCATAGTATCGGTATAATCTTACCCAATCGACATATAATTCCATATGGTATCAAACCTAATTCGGACGCCGGAAACGGCCCATCGCGATTTACCGTATTATTTCTCTTCTAATCTGGAAGTGTATCGACTCCTAGCTAACACTTCACTCCACCAATTTGCTTTCCAACCTGAACTTGTGCACAATCTCCTTTTCCCTTAGAAGACTTCTTTTAGTGCTTGTACGTCTGTGTTTATCTTATTCACTATGAAATTAAGGTATCGGTAAATACTTTTCTACTAAGAATTTAATTAACCATTATTTTTAGAGACCCAAAGAACAGATCGGTATACATTTCCTCCATATGTTTGTTCTGGTTTCCAATGAAAGTATTTATTACACAATTGTGAGTCGGTAGCTCTCCTAGGTTAAAGTCTCATGCAGTCGAATATTCAGGTTCTTTGAGATGCAAAATCAATGACACCTTTCCGATGTCTACAGATAACGTAGGGAGCCAAATATCCATATTGAGTTTTGAGTAATATTCAACAACTTCGCCAACTCTGATACCGACGCTAACGTCCCCACCTGTCCCAAACATAGTCACATAGGCACATCATCTTTGACAGTAGTAGGGCAAATAGCAGAAATATGCGTTCTTAACTGGCAGAATATATAGGAAAATGAAAGAGGGAAACGTTCAACTGGACAAAAATCCGCCAGATAACGTTCACAACTACAATGGAGGCAAAAATAAATCCTTGCATCTTTGCAGTTTCGAACTTAGGATATTATAATTCTGTCAGTTAAGGGAACATCACATTCATTTTTTCAACTTTATACTACGTTAGATTATCATATATGATATTAAAGCTCATTAAAAGCCCTTTTATTCCCGGGAAAATCATAATAACGTACCGTGCCGTTTTTGAGATACAGCGGGTTTTTTCAGAACCCCCCTCCCTTGAAACGTGATATCATATAAATGGTTATACAATTACCTAAGATTAAGCATTCAAACTCAATTCACGACCCAAACATGCACATATGATTTCGTTATCATTTTATATCAGTTTTCTTTAATTCCATTAAAATTTATCTTAATGGTGGACTAAAACTTATAATTTTCGGACAAGGTCAACTATTAGCTTTGTTCTCAGTTGGATGGAGGTGGGGAGGCTGTTAGGTAAATAGTAAGGATGTTCTGAATACCCTGGATTTTACTTCAATCTGTATTCGAATGATGCTAAAAATATAAACCAGTTCTTAGGCGCCGATTTTTTTTCTTAACAAATATTTAAAATCGCATGGTATAGTTTTGCGTTTTATCCACAAATTAACTTTATAATCTACCGTGAATTTTCACGAATGTATAAAATTTTGCATTATAATAATTTTCACTATGTTCTATTTATGTTTCTCTAAAACAAATTATATACTATAAAAAGTGCATCAAATTTGCAATAAAATGAGATAAAAATCAATGGTCTAGTTTTGTTTGTTTTTTCACAAATTAACTTTAAATATCTAAGAAAAAATTCCACAAATGTATACAATTTTGCATTATCTTAATTTTGACTATGTTCTATTCATGTTGCTAAAAAAAATAATGATACCATAAAAAAGTGCATAAATTTGCAATAAAATAATATACAAAACCGAAAAATGCGAATTTTGAACGAAAAAATTTGAAAAGTGAATAATGAAAAAATGTGGCATCCCCTTAAACATGAATGGCGAACATCTAACAATTTGAAGTTTGAAAAGAGGGTGAGTGTCCAGATTATTTTAGGGGGAAGGGTGGTGAATTAGAACTTTTTAACTAGGCAACATTGTCTTTAGCGCTTCGAATTTGCACAGAGTTAGGATAAGGTTTGGAAATGTAACTTTCCTGTAACTTTTGTAGTCTCTCCGCCTACGCGATTAAAAGTGTTCGTTTGAAAGGTTCAAACTGAAAGGCTTTGAAGGGGCGTTGTTTCATCGAGAGTTTGAATAATATTTAAGGATCACCGAGGCCGCATTTGATTGGGAGAAGTTTGAAATATACTGAGAGGGTCAAGAAGGAAATTTCTTGGGCTACATGAATTGAAGAAGTTAACCTCAGAGAGTTTAAGCACATATGAAATGGATCGAGGCTTAATTAACCTTAGAGATAACTTTTGTAAATGGAGTCACTGAGAGAGAGAGTTCTCAGGATATTATTGAAATATTTTTCTATGATTATAGTCCGATTTAAAAATTCTCCCTTCAAGAATTCTACGACTATCTCGTAATTCTCACCTGAATTGCAAAAGTATTTAACTAGTGTAAACGCATAGTCTCGCAGGTAAATTTTAAAATATGTAAGTTTGGATGAGTGAGAACTACCGGGTTTTGTAAACGTTCTGTTACAATGTGTTTTTTTTATCTTTCGAGAGGTTTACGTGTATGATAGAAAAAGTTTAGTCAAACAAACTTGAACTTCTACTTTTCTAGCCTGTCTCATTAAGACGTCATTTCTATTGTATGTAGGTGTGTTGAGATGGAAGTGAAAAGAATCAAGATAAATGATCTCTTGAGCGCGGATCACAACAAGTTCGAAAACTACAAACGGTTCAAGGTCAGCCTGTTGACCGTCCACAAAGTCGCCGAGAGGCTCAAGAACGAAAAAGACAGACCTAAAGAAGTAAACTGTTGTTTAGCCGTGAGAAAGACTTTCGAAAGTGGTCCGAAGCTCAAAACGATTGCACTTGTGAATAAGAAGAACTGTTGGTGGCAATAGTGTCAAGGACCGTCAAGGAGAAGAGAGAGAAGAGCTTGATGTGCGTGGAAAGGCATCTGCTCAACAGCCACATGCGAGAACAACATCAGGAGTGATGTCGAGAAAGAGAATTTTCATTTTTTTCTGATTAAAAAAACTTCATTGCCATCTGGTTATCAATCAACAAGCAGAACGCCTCCGTGATAAACTTTGGCCAGGACGTCTCCAAGGTTCGCTTAGTGTCCACACTAAGCACCTGGCCTCCTTGCTGATGCTTGGCGTCATGACTAGAAATGGCGAGATGCTGCTGGTGTAGTTTGCAGCCGGTTACAGGCTCACGGCGGACGATTACAGAGCATCTGGGCCACGTATGTTCTGTACTGGATTAGAAAGATTACGAAGAAGGAAAACTATGTCTTTCAGCAGCAGGTGCTACTATTTATAAACTAAAACCATACAAGAGTAGTTGGAGTTGAACATGAATTTCTGCTCGAAGAACATTTAGCCACCGCAATCACCCAACCTCAATCCCCTCAACTAAAGCGTGTTAGTGCATGTTGAGGGCAAGGCTGGCAAGGTCCACCACAGCAACGTGGACGAGCTAAAGTCCTCCGTCAACCGCGTGTGGGCCAGCATTAGGAAGGACTTCCTCCCTAACGCGTGAGCGGCCTTTATTTCTCGCATGGAGCGCGTGCTCGTCGCCCAGGGCGCTCACATTGATTAATATTACAATTTAAACACATATATATATATGTTGAAACAATAAAAAGGTGTCTAACTACATCAAACCTATCAATGTATATTTTCTTGTAAAGCCTCGTAACGAGTCTAACAGAAATTTTGTAATACCTGAATTTCGTTTAGTTCCAACTAAATTTCCGAACTACAGCAGAAAAACTTCGAAGTTTAATTTATTTGCCGCATGAAAGAATTAATTACAAATAAGAAAGGAGTGAGAGTAATAGTGAAGGAATATGACTAAAATTTCCTGGGAGTAATTTGTGATCCTCAGTTCCTTAAAGAGTGTTTAATTTTGACTTTATTTCGAATGTGTAATCAATATGGGAAGACATCTCTTCCTCGAACAAAACCTTGTTTGCTTCCTCTACCCCATGGGGAAAGCAAGTTTTAATATTTTCCTCATTAAATACATTGATAGAAGCAAAGAGAGATCGAAAAATTGCTATACTAGTCTGGATGAAGGTCATCAGGTGAGATAGATTCGTCTTCAACTTCAGCGCAAGTTTTATTCACTATCAAGGTAATTGTTCTTTTATTTATTCCCCATCTTTTAACACTAATCCATACTGAGTGAGTGCGTTCTTTTGGAATTACGCTGCTCACACAAGCCATTGGACAGAAGTGGATTAACGGGAGAGTGTAATAATCTTTCTTTTATTTATTCCCCATCTTTTAACACTAATCCATACTGAGTGAGTGCGTTCGTTAGGAACTAAACTGCTCACACAAACCATTGGACAGAAGTGGATTAACGGGAGAGTGTAATAATCTTTCTTTTATTTATTCCCCATCTTTTAACACTAATCCATACTGAGTGAGTGCGTTCGTTAGGAACTACGCTGCTCACACAAGCCATTGGACAGAAGGGGATTAACGGGAGAGTGTAATTAACAGGAAAAAGAATTACTTTAAAGGAGTAAGTTTTGATATGCACCACGAGAGTGGAAATGTGATGAGAAAAAGATGGAGAAGTGCTTTCTATGAAGCAGTTTCACAATCCGAACTCAATTATTTACTTCGCTCTATGAAAGGGAGAAAAAATAAATCTTTCAAGTTAAGTTATAGAAAGCGTCTCCCTTTGCGCAAAACAACTAAATGGTCTCTTTTTTCAGAAGATTGCCCCCAAAAGGTTAAGTTTAGGGTTTTCTCTTTCGTTGGTATTGGCTTGAAACCGCTTATTTTAGTTTTTGTTTGTTTGTGAGAGTAAAACGTTTGTTTGTTTGGAGTAAAATTGGAATATAAACCTAATACAAATTGAATCACTTCCATTGATAAAGACGACCTTTCACTCACGGTTCGCAGATTTTCCATGTACCTTGTCTTTACGGACTCACTGTTTAAAGCCAACTCGAGAAGGTAACAAAAATAAGGGTGGATGGAGTTAGAAGATAGCCCCGTTGGAAGTTTGTAGTAAGGAAGTCTTTTCAGGACGGTTGCTGGAAAGTGAATTATCGCCTTAAATTCTACTCACTCGCCCAACAGGTTTCAATCCAGCGCCAGTCCATGGTCGACTCGTCATCCCCCACAGTGGACGAACGAGTGTCCCAGCGAGCTCCACCCTCAACTCCCTAGGAGCGAATCCTCACCTTGGCCAGATCTTCCCCCAAATCCCACCCAAAGTTTCTCAATTTAGGCATGTGAACAAAATTAGACAAACAAGGTGATTAAGGATTTGGGAAGGGCTTCACCCCCACCCCACTATCCAAACGGAATTGGGCAGCACATGGAGTTTGGGTACTCGCTTAACCTCGTAGAGCGGGCATAACCGAAATCGCACACCTATGCGAACACTACACAAACATGTGCACACATGTGTACATGGCGCGAATGTCTAATTAATAATTTAACCAAGTTGGCGATGTTAATTTTTGAATTTTTTCTTAGAAATGACGCTTCCCTTTCATTTAAGCGAACATTTGCATGTTGTGTTGCTATTCCCGACTTATAAAATATTGCCATGGTAATTTTTACATCCATTTTTTGTATTTATTAATTAAAAATTGCATTGTATAATCTACAGAAGGTATAGCATAAGGTTTAGTTACACTTGGTCATGTTAATGATATCCTCAAAATAGTAGCCAGCATTCATGATATACATTTGTAGCCGGTTAATGAAGTTTATCATTACTCGGCGAGTCATTTCTGTCAGCACTGCTGTAATTTATAGGGTAGTGCAGCATTCAACTCATTATTCGTCCTTGCTCGATATTTTAGACCTCAGCTTTTTTGGAACCAAAGAAAAAATCTAGTCGCGCGAGATCAGACGAGATCGGGCGAAAGTTTTGGCCATCCAATGTCATCGCGTAATGAGATCACTTATCTTCGAAACACTTCTCTCGAAACTCCGATTGATCTTCTCGCCGTAAGATCAATAGCTCCTTCCTGTTGAAACCACATGACTCGATTTAAAAGTTCGTTGAGTTTCAGTTTTATAAAGTTCTGTACCATATAGCCCTTATGATCTTAAGTCAATGTAACCTTTAGGCCTCCCACATGACAGAGGTAACGAACCTGAACACAAACTATGTAACAGCGCACCGTACAGTAACGCAATGTATCTGTAGAAGTCTTCATAGAGTGATCGAGGCTTTTGTTTAACCAAATAGCGAATATGATTCTTTTTAGCGCAGCAATAAAAATGGAAGTGATCTTTAATTGTGAGAAGAACATTTCGTAGAGAAACATTTTGAAGGATATCCTCATAACACGCCCTGCGGTTTTTTAGCACGTTAATTCAGTACTTGAGCAACCATCCTTTTGTACGGATGAACCTTGAGCTCTGCGTGCAGAGTTAATTCTCCTCAAAGTTAGCTCGGAGCAGAATGAGACGATTGGGCGCAGTCTTTAGTTCATATCCGATTTGGCACGGCCCATTTGGGCGCCAGCTTATTTTGTGAAAGACAAAAAAAAAAAATGTTATCCAAATCCCAAACAAAACTATACTTGAGAAATTTAAGTGACAACTTTTCATTTAAATGGTAAAAAAAAAAAATGTGAACACTATAATACAACCTCATTAAATAACTACTAAAATTCCGAGGAACAGTCGCGAGAAGTTGCTCAAAGACAAACATTATTTTACTTCCCAATTTCCTAAATTTAAATTTTACCAGTAAGTAATTTGTCGAATTGGCAGATTAAGATTCTACACAATTAATGAAAGGTATGAGGGCCTATGTTAAAATTTCTTTCATGATTAGTTTACAAAAAATACTTGGGATCATATGAAGATCCTTCCCCTTCAATAGGTCTGGGGATGATCTTCGTATGATCTAGCCTAGGTAGGAGGATCTCCATATGATCCAATATTTTAACTCACGTAACACATTACCTTTACTTAAAATATTTATAAAGAAAAACTCATTAAGGACAAATTTGCAACCCTATGAAAGTAAGCAACAAAGGTAAGGCACAGTTAAGAAAATAACCGGTAATATACGAGGAGCGGTCAATAAGTTTTGCAATTCAGATATAAGGAAACGAGATATGAGGAAAAGTGTTTTAGTATTTTTCAATATAACTACCATCGACTTCAATACACTTGCGACACTTGTCCCTGAGGATTCGAATTCCCGACAACAAGAAATCTCCTGACTGCTGTTCAATCCACTCCTGGACGGCCAGCTGGACATCTTCATCGTTTCCAAACCGGCGTCCTCGCAGTACAGCCTTGAGCTGGCGGAATAAAAAGTAGTCGCTAGGGGCCAGATCTGGACTGTAAGGGGGATAGTTGAGCTCCTCGAATCCGCACTCGCGCAGGGAAGCTTGTGCAACTCTGGTCTTGTGGACAGGGGCATTGTCGTGGAGGAGAAGGACACCGCGTGCCAACTTGCCGCGCCGCTTCTGACGGATGCACTTCTTCAACACAGCCAGTTCCTCAGCGTAATATTGTCCAGTGATAGTCCTTCGACGAAGCGCATAGAACACCATCAGCACTCCCAAAGAATCCCAGAAGATGCTGGCCATGATCTTCCCAGTTGAGGGTTGGGTCTGGAACTTGATAGGGGTCGAGAGGCCATGTGCTTCCAGGCCATGCTTTCCAGCTTGGTCTCGGGATTCCAGTGATAGACCCACGTTTCATCACCTGTCACTATGCGTGACTCAAAACCCGCCGAGTCTTGGTTGTACAGGAGCATCAGCTCCTCTGAACTTTGACGACGTTGAAGTCGATCATAAGGCGTGAGGTTTCTAGGGACCCAACAGACACAGACCTTGGTCATTGCCAAATTGTCGTGGATAATGTTCATAACACTTCCATGTGATATTCCAAGTCCTCGGTCGATTTCTTCGACCTTGACTAGTCGATTTTCGAGAATCATCCTCTCCACACGGGCCACATTGTCCTCGTTGGTCACGTCTTACGGGCGTCCTGGACGGGGTCATTTTCAAGGGACTCACGACCATGGCGGAACTCTCTATTCCAGCGAGCAATGGTTGCATAGGAAGGAGCGGTGTCGGCTTACACTGCAACCATGCGTTCATGGATCTCTTTTGCATTCTTGCCTTCCTTGGTCAAAAATTTGATCACTGCGCGGTGCTCAACCTTCTCCATTGAGTAAAGGTTTGTGACTAACGATCTGCGATAAGCTACTGCTTCTTAAATAGACGAGGCAGCAGCATGCGGCTGCAGGTCCTGACTTATCATAACTTGTCCTAACACCCCCATAAACAGCCATCCCCTTTCCTCTGTTTTGCCCTATCGATTCGCAAAACTTATTGACTGTCCCTCGTATCAATATTATTTATAAGAATCATAGCTATATGATCTGATTTGGGCTGATATATATATATATATATATATATATATATATATATATATATATATATATATATATATATATATATATATATATATATATATATATGTATATATATATATAAGAAGAAGGAGCAAATGCAAGTTCTGCGGGTGATAACAACCACTACAGGGCTTTCGCAATATTCATTTTCTGCCTTTCAAAACAATTTTGAAGACAGAAATAAAGGGGCAGAAACGTTGCATTGCAGACTATATAACAATATAGTACAAGAAAGAGAAATTGGATGCAAATGAGCAATGAGACAAGAAACAGGATTTTTTTAGAGGCACGAGAAAGGGACATTAGAAGAAGACTAGAATCAAAGAGAGTAGAGAGCGGCACAATGAAGGCAATCCTTTACCGAGAAGACAGAGATAACGCCAGGGGAAAAAGTTCGAAATTCCTGGCCGGGTCGTAGACTATATACTATATATTTATTCTTTGTGGAGATTATTCTATATTCGAGTGCGGGCTTGATCAGATGCCGAGAATGACTCTACGTTAATAAATAGGCCTGGAGAGGGCATATTTATCTTGAATATACTTAAAAAGTGGAAAGGAGCCCAAGGATAAATAATATTGCAAGCATTGATAAAATAGAATTTTATTATTTAATCTAACAAAACAACACATGGAAAATATTTCCATGACCGGGGATTAAAATGGGTGATGCACATGAAATGTAAAAAAGGTCATGGGATAAATTTGACTAAGCGGAGGATTAAGATTTGGAGGAATTTAAAATGCCAAAAAAAATAAGAAGGGAAAGGGGTGGCTAAATCCCTGTTAAAGCATGAAGCTACGTTAGCAAAAAGTTAAATAGTTAAATGCAGTTCGTAGATTACTATTTATACGGTCGTCGTGCAGAGGAAGGCGATTTGAAGGAATGGTTCGGTCCAACTGGCGATTTCTTTCCCAGGAGGAGGGTTTTTTAGGGGGGTTTCCTTAACGAGGGGGGAAGGACTGACTTCGAGGAGTGAGAGCGAAGTGGGGCTCGGAAGTACGAGCGATCCTGGGGACAGGATACCCGAAATGTTCTGGATGAACAATTGAGGTAATTGGTGTAACCAAGCGTTCTCTTGAACAACGTTAAAAGGAGGGGGGGGGGAGTTAAATTACCACTGACTTGATATCAGAAGAACGAGAACCGTTTCTTGTCGAACGGGCTCGAAGAACAATGACTGTTCTAGAGTTGTTCTCTTTCTGAACAACAGGGCGGCCCTGTTGACTTGGCGTCTCGAGGAGCACGAATCTTGGCACTCAAGGATATTGTCTTCTTCTGGACAATAAGGGGGTTCTCGGGATAAAGTGTCTAGGTGCACAAGGGAGACCGGATCGGCGTGATGCCTCGCGAAGATAATCAGGATCTGATTCAAACGCGAAATTCTATCGCATTATTAGCCGGAGCCAGCCCCTCGGGATAGGAGGCAATGGGGGACTTCCAGGGAATGTCCCGGTAGTGCTTGTAGAAATCTTATCTCCCCATAAGCCTAATTCAATCTGGCCAGATCGATGCCTGGAGGCAAACGGGGGATTAAACCTCCTCGATTAAACTTGAAGCGGGGGAAGATAATACTCGGGAATGGTGGGCGTTAAGAACGCCATTCTTCTCTCTCTCGCAGGATGCACGTGGGAAGCATGAGTTTCAATATGTGATAGAAGCGAGGCTCGGCCGCCTTAGGAAATTCTATCACACCGCTTCCTTCAGGGGGGAGGGAGTTGTCACTTCAAAACGAGAGAGAAGGGACAACCATACAGCTCCGTTTTAGGGAACTCACATTCTTGCATCGACCGACCTTCCATGCACCCAGCTACCATTTACATCAATACCTATGATTATGTCGATCATTTGACTATAATGGAAACTAACCTTTAATACAATCTTAGCCATAAAAGAGACATGGGAAACAATAGAATAATATAAAATTCATACATGGCGTAATAATGACATGAAATAAAAAATTGCAAAAATTGCTAAGTTCGAGCGTTTACAAAAAAATACATATGGGACAAAAGAATTCATGCGTAGACTAATGGGTACAAATGTACGAACATACGAATGAACAAAAAAAATAGTCATTGACCAGCGAACTTCTGACATTTACATTCAATTAACTAATTATATTACATGAGAATCCAATTAAGTCGAACAAGACGGTATATACATACATACATGGAAATCCTAATCCTACAAATTATAAATTAATCTGCACTATTCGGTAAAGCATTCCTACTGAGTGCGTTCTTGACCTGATTATCGGAACCTTTATATAATTTATTTTAAATTGATACTCTTGCAAGAGTAGACTCCAGCGTATAATTCGGCCGTTGGAGTGTCGTACATTCCGAATATAGGCCAGCGGGCGATGGTCAGTTCCTATCTGAAATTCTTTTCCTATTAAATACATTTTATATTTTTCAATAACCCAAATGAGAGCTAGAGCTTCCTTCTCTATAGTGGCATATCTCTTTTCGCGGGGTAATAGCTGTCGACTAGCGTATGCAACTGGATGACTCGTTCCGTCAGCCTCATATTGGAGGAGTACACCCCCAATGCACTCGTTGCTCGCATCGGTCCTAATCCCAAAGGATTATTCCGGATTGAGCAACTTCAAAATGGGGGCGGAAATGAGCTTACTCTTGAGCTGGTTAAAATGAGAAACAGCGACATCATTCCAACGTAGTCGATCGAGGGAATTCTTTTTTAAAAGGGTGCTGAGAGGCGCCGAGATTGCAGTGAAATTTGGGACAAATTGCCGATGGTAAGAAGCTGATCCTAGGAATGATCTTAATTGTTTCTTAGTATTCGGGAGGGGCATGTCGACGATTGCCTTAATCTTGTCCTCCTGTGGACCTAGCTGGCTTTGTTCTATTTTAAAACCGAAGTATTTTATGGTTTCGTGAGCAAAATGGCATTTGCTAGAACCACTGGTGAGGCCATTTTCGCGCAATCGCTCGAAAAGAGCTAGTAGGGTAGTTAAATGTTGCCTTAATTAACAAGTAGCGACGTAGACGTTATCAAAGTAAAGGGAGACATTCTGAAGTCCATCTAATAACCTTCTCATGAGACGGTTATAGTTACTGCAAGCGGTCACAAGGCCAAAAGGAAGGCGCTTAAATTGCATTAAGCTCTTCTCAGTAGCAAAGGCGGTATATGCTTTCACATCGGGCCAGACGAAAATTTGGTAATATGCCTTGCACAAATCAAGTTCTGAGATGAAATAAGCGTCCTCAAAAAGGTGGAGGTTTTGATCTACCAATAGCGTCGAACACAGTTACCGAATTAAACTTCCTGAAGTCAATGCACATCTGATAAGAGCCATCAGGTTTCTTGACCATGACGATTGGGGAGTAATAACTAGAGGTAGAAGTTTCTATTATGTCTAAACTAATCAAATTATCTGGAGGCAAATGGGGGATTGAACCTCCTTGATTAAACTTGAAGCGGGGGAAGATAATACTTGGGAATGGTGGGCGTTAAGAACGCCATTCTTCTCTCTCTCACAGGATGCACGTGGGAAGCATGAGTTTCAATATGTGATAGAAGCGAGGCGCGGTTGGCTTAGGCAATTCTATCACAATATATATATATATATATATATATATATATATATATATATATATATATATATATATATTTGAAATGAATAACTCACGATGGCAATGAATGCAATCTCCCGCAGGAAAAATAAAAGGGTGCTTCTAAATACTTTCGAACTTTATTAAGTTCATTCTCAAGGATAACTACAAGAGAAATCACTATTAACTTGTAGAGTGAGACCTTCCAATACTAGCAGGTAAGTAGCTTAATCACTTAATAAATCGTTTATTTTAGTAATATATGAATTTTGTGGGGGAATTCCACGTGGAATTTATTTACCAGCACGGAAGTGACTTCCATGCGCTGGAGCGGATTCTAGAATTTGTTTAGGCTTAAATGTGTAAGCCTATCCCCTCCCCCCCCATCCACAAGCGGTAGCCTCGAACCGTGTCCACCACGGACCACCTTTACGCGGGTTAGAATCACCTCGGCATGAAGATTCGAGGCCATTCATGATCAGCACTGTTTCCTCCCACCCCTGCGGGGGGAGCCTCAGATATATATAAAGGGCTCGTCTTCCATTTGAGAGACACAGAGTTGAGGAGTCTCGTCCGGACCAAAGAAGATTCCCCTAGTTCCAAGTCTGGTGCTAACAACAAAGCAAAGTGACGGCTGAACATTTTTGTGTGTTGGAATTAGCCACAGCCAGTGAGGTAATTCCATCTGACCATCGCGACCGAGCGATTTTTCCGACTCCCCTCATCGACTCCTGTCGAAGCCCTTTGCGTTCCCTCCTCGTTTTTGGTTGGCCGAAATTCTCTTCCCTGGACTGGATGTTCCCCCCCCCCCTCGTTTTTGGAAAACCGTCATCACGTCAACTTCCCGCTCAGAAGCTCCGAGTGCCCTCGTCCTCACGTTTATTGCCTGCAGAAGACATCCGTGAAGCCTTAACCTAACGTCTCACCCGGAATCCTCCGTATGTCAACCCCTCTCCCCCTTCAGCAACCCATTTGAATAGTCTCCTTCGGTAACGCATTAATTTCTAACTTCAGAGTCTGATGCATAACTCTGCAATTCTCCTCTCGTTTAACGATGTAATTTTGCCCAGTACTTCTCTTATTTTATGTAAATAAAATTATATTTTTGTGCCTGCCTCTTTAAATGAACTTGAGTTTTGCCATTGCCCAAATTTTACCTGACCTCGTTGCACTCTTTCTCGCTATTCTGCGCGTCGAAACTCGTGGCGTTCCGTCCCTTGTCGGTTCGCCTTTAAGTTATTGGTCCCTCCCCCAAAGATATAATATGGTATTAATATAATGTAATGTCATACCACGACAAATTTTTATCTATAATCACAACAGTTCCAGACTTATCGGCCTTAGTAATATGGAAGAACAGACTTTTACGAAGAGTAGATAAAGCACGACGAAAACGAAGGGGGAAATTAAGGTGGACAGGCTTAGCTAGACATTGATAAACACAACCTTTCACAATAGAAATTGAATCATCTCTAGTTGGAGCTATTTCTCATTCACATGTTACCAATATTTACGACCTTATTTCTAAACCTAATGCCATTCAGTATTCGAATAATTTTACCCTTGTTAGTTTTGATGTCTGCTCATTATTTACCAAGGTTACAGTTGAAGATCTTTTCAATTTCCTTAATGATAAATTACAAAATATTGTTCATCCCGTACCTGCTACTATTTTTATGCAACTCATTTCACTTCTCCCTACTATCCTTTACTTCCCTATTGTTTGGTATATGTATATTGATTATGTCATTTGCCTCTGGCCTAATTCTAAAGATGTTAATAGCTTTCTTACCAAACTTAATTCACTCGTCCCTTCCATTAAAATTACCCATGAGGTTGAAAATAATAGAACCTTTTCCTTTCTCGATCTTCTTATTCATAGAACACAAACTGGTTTTAAATACTCCATCTATCGCAAACCTACTAATTCAAACTCTTATATTCATTTTTACTTTGCGCATAGTCCCAAGGTTAAACGGTCTGTTTCTTCCTCTATGTTTTTACGGGCTTTACGAGTTGTTAGTCCTGAATATATAGATTCTAAATTGTGCAATATCTTTAAAGTTGGCCATAAACTGCTACCCTTATCCATTTCTTCTAAGCGGTCTTTCCTATGCAAACGAGACGTTCTATAACATAGCTCCTGCTATCCCTTTTAATGCTAAAAACATTTGGGATTTAGCATTCTCTGTTTTTTTCATTGACCTTCCCCGTCTTTTAAAAAACTTGAACATTTCAGTTGCTTTCAAATACGAGTCAACAAAAAAAAACATTCTAGTTCACAATAATTGTAATAATATTGAGGGAGTCTATTCGGTCGAATGTTGTTTGTCCAAGTAAATATTTTGGACAGACAGGAAAGCAATTATCTGTCCGTATTAATCAGCATAAATACAATGTTAGGAGAGCTGTAAATAATAATGCGTTTTTTTGTGCATATATCTGAAAATAACCACATAATTAATTGTAATTCAGCAAAATTTAATTTCGCTCAAATGATTCAATTAAAAAAACCTTGTTGAATGTTCATGCATAAGCCAATTTAATAACTTTAACATTTCCACTGGCCTTTTGAAAATTGATGTTGTTATGAATAAACTCATTCTTAAAGAAATTAGCTTTGACTTATATTCCGAATTTATTTTTTCAATTTTCATTTTTATGGGAAACCGATATGTCAATTTAATTATTGCATTAATTTCGTATTTACATTATTTTATTTCTCTTCCTCTCTCCTTCGTTTCAATTTACTTCTCGTGTCTCTCCTAATCTCCCTCTTTAGACTCGTTTTATCCGTTAATGGTTTTAACCTTTTGGCTCTGTATTTTACTCTTTCTTCCCTCACGGTTTAGCCATGCTACCTGTTATAGCTAAATCTTAATGTGAATTTATCCATCCCTCTCTTACTTCTTCATTGGTGATTTCTTGTCTTAGAGGTGGTCCTTTATCTTTTACTACCTTATATATACCCTTATTATATTATTTTATCTTGTAGTTATCCTTGAGAATAAACTGAATGAAGTTCGAAAGCACTTGGAAACACCTTTTAATTTTTCCTGCGGGACAGTGCATTCATATATATATATATATATATATATATATATATATATATATATATATATATATATATATATATATATATCAAACGCAAGAAAGAGTAAATGGAATATATTTTTCTTCGGAAATATTTATTTCCTACTAGGAAAATATTCGTGCTGGGGTGGGATTCGCCGAGTGGTAAAAGGATGACTTAACTTGAGATCAAAGCGGTTGCTCGCTGCCTCAGTGTGCTTGGTTTTAATCTCACCCTCCAAAACAGGTGTTTTTTTTCGAAGTAGGAAATAAATATTTTCCGAAGAAAAAATTGTTCCGTTTTCTCGTTCTTGCGGTGTGTTGGATATATTTCATCAATCTCTCGCGCTCATGAGAGATATAGGCGTCGTGTACCGACAGGCTTTAGGAGGAGATGAATGAAGCTCACATAATATATATATATATATATATATATATATATATATATATATATCAAAATCTTCCATGGATATATAGTAAAATTTTGCTCATGTACTCATATTCAAGAGGTCCATGGAGCATGTTACTTTCAAGAATATTGTGCCTCACTTGCTAACTGAAGTTTCTTAACCAGTTATTCATTGGATTAAGCAGCGCAGAAGGCTGAAAAGGGAAATGAAAGTACGCTCCTGTGATATTAAAATGCCCTGTACGAAGTATGGCAAATCTAATTAAGTCTATGCTTGGAAATGCAAGACTAAAGATTGTGCCAAGTATAAATCTCGAGTCTCTATAACGACTGGATCGTTTTTTTTTTCAACTCTAGAATAACTCTTCATACCTGGGTTCATCGGGGCAGAGGACCTTACGCTCCTTTGTGGTTATTTTGAATGGCTGATAGCAGCACTTCACTAGGTATACGATACAAGGGATGCTGCTGCAATCAGTAGTGCGACCGGGATCAGTAATCTACATGATGAATTGAGTGGAGTAATAATATAATAATATACAAGGACAGGATCCAAACACTCAATTTTTCGGATCTGCAAACTGGTTTTTACACCTAGGATATAGAATTGCATTGTAATAAAAATAATGCATAAAGTAATTTGAATAATGTTTTATTATTTGATCCTTATGTACTCTACCTATTTATATTTACATTTTTAGGGGGGTATACTTTTATGAGCGCGGCTCGGGGAAGGATCTCCAGATCCTTCTTGAGAGAAAAGATCCTCGTAGGATACAAAGGTTGAATAAGGTGTAATCGTAGGAAATATTGCATTTACTCCCAAATGCAGTACTCTTAATATTCCATGACAGAAGTTCATAAGAGAAAATTGCTTGCATACAATAAGTTCCTAGGTTGGTTCGCCAAACTTCATTTATTTCATTATTTATTAAGCTCGTTAAAATAACTTATGAACCACTTCGTATAACAAGAAAATAATTATTGATTTACATGCATTGAATACGTTTTTTATTAAAACTTCTTTACACTTTTAGCAGAAATTTAAGAAGCAAATGTTACTTCCTTTCCGGCCTCAAAGAAAATTCTACTCCTGTTCTTCACATGGAACGCGAAAAGCACCTTTGGAATCGTTGCCAGAGCGGTTGCAAGGAGCGTCTCGTCATGCACATGATTAAGAGGAGGCAAGTGGTTTCTTTGGTTAATTTAAACCAAAAAGGTCAACAGACCTAAGTCACGTGCTCTTAATTATTCTAACTTATGACCTTCAAAACTTCCATTAATTCCCGGGCTAACCTTGGAAAGACTTTGGCAATTATATCATTCGAAAGAGAATGTAAAACAACATAAAGAGTTTCAAATTCGTGGGAATCAGCCGAATAGCTACGATGCTATTCCCAAGAAACTCATTGAAGAGTAAAACTGTTACCATCAGACCGACCGACCTACGGACCGACATAGTAACTTAGAGAGTCACAGGTGACTAAAAAAGTGACGAGAACATCTTCCGCAGAAAACTTTTAAGGGTCAATCTGTAAAGAAAGACGTGAAGATGCAAGGCATTGAAATGTTCGCTGGATATAGTATGCCGATCCTTCTGTGAGCATTTAAACGGGATTGTCACATGACCATCCAGATGTAAGCTGCAGCATAGTTGCTCATTTTACACCTGAGGCCCTCTTGCGGCGTATTAGACAAGTGAAAATGTTTGTTGCAGCTATACTTGGGTAGCTAAAAAAATTACAATGTCGTGAAAAAACTCATTTATTTGTATAATTTAATTTTACAAAGTAAACTCTTTTATTTTATATATTCATTACACGTAAATTGAAATATTTTAAGCTTCTTTATGCTTTAATATTTGATGATTATGGCTTATAAGTCATAAATATCAGCGAGAAATCCAGTATCTCAAATTATTCGAATATTTCATTTTTACTTTGAATAAATTACTATTTACACATTTAAAATAACGTTGGTCTATTTCATTACACGTCACCACAATCATGGGGAAGAGACATTGCTGAAAAGGATGATGGTTCACACGCAGAAGGTCGTTGCTGAAAAGAATTGCAGTTCCCACGCAGAAGGTCATTGCTGAAAAGGATGGCAGTTCCCACGCAGAAGGTCATTGCTGAAAAAGATGGCAGTTCACACGAATAAGGTCATTGCTGAAAAGGATGGCAGTTCCCACGCAGAAGGTCATTGCTGAAAAGGATGGCAGTTCCCACGCAGAAGGTCATTGCTGAAAAGGATGATGGTTCACACGCAGAAGGTCGTTGCTGAAAAGAATTGCAGTTCCCACGCAGAAGGTCATTGCTGAAAAGGATGGCAGTTCCCACGCAGAAGGTCATTGCTGAAAAAGTGGCAGTTCACACGCAGAAGGTTATTGCTGAAAAGGATAGCAGTTCACACGCAGAAGGTCATTGCTGAAAAGGATGGCAGTTCACACGCAGAAGGTCATTGCTAAAAAAGGATGGCAGTTCCCACGCAGAACGTCATTGCTGAAAAAGATGGCAGTTCACACGCAGAAGGTTATTGCTGAAAAGGATAGCAGTTCACACGCAGAAGGTCATTGCTGAAAAGGATGGCAGTTCACACGCAGAAGGTTATTGCTGAAAAGGATAGCAGTTCACACGCAGAAGGTCATTGCTGAAAAAGATGGCAGTTCACACGCAGAAGGTTATTGCTGAAAAGGATAGCAGTTCACACGCAGAAGGTCATTGCTGAAAAGGATGGCAGTTCACACGCAGAAGGTCATTGCTGAAAAGGATGGCAGTTCACACGCAGAAGGTTATTGCTGAAAAGGATAGCAGTTCACACGCAGAAGGTCATTGCTGAAAAGGATGGCAGTTCACACGCAGAAGGTTATTGCCGAAAAGGATAGCAGTTCACACACAGAAGGTCATTGCTGAAAAGGATGGCAGTTCACACGCAGAAGGTCATTGCTGAAAAAGATGGCAGTTCACACGCAGAAGGTTATTGCTGAAAAGGATAGCAGTTCACACGCAGAAGGTCATTGCTGAAAAGGATGGCAGTTCACACGCAGAAGGTCATTGCTGAAAAGGATGGCAGTTCACACGCAGAAGGTTATTGCTGAAAAGGATAGCAGTTCACACGCAGAAGGTCATTGCTGAAAAGGATGGCAATTCACACGCAGAAGGTTATTGCTAAAAAGGATAGCAGTTCACACGCAGAAGGTCATTGCTGAAAAGGATGGCAGTTCACACGCAGAAGGTTATTGCTGAAAAGGATAGCAGTTCACACACAGAAGATCATTGTTGAAAAGGATAGCAGTTCACACGCAGAAGGTCATTGCTGAAAAAGATGGCAGTTCACACGCAGAAGGTTATTGCTGAAAAGGATAGCAGTTCACACGCAGAAGGTCATTGCTGAAAAGAATGGCAGTTCACACGCAGAAGGTCATTGCTGAAAAGGATGGCAGTTCACA
The DNA here is from genome assembly GCA_963969495.1 of Ceratothoa steindachneri. Classification (NCBI taxonomy): domain Eukaryota; kingdom Metazoa; phylum Arthropoda; class Malacostraca; order Isopoda; family Cymothoidae; genus Ceratothoa; species Ceratothoa steindachneri. The sequence goes on along the minus strand of OZ018322.1, from coordinate 15,246,900 downwards.
CGCAGAAGGTTATTGCTGAAAAGGATAGCAGTTCACACACAGAAGATCATTGTTGAAAAGGATGGCAGTTTACACGCAGAAGGTCATTGCTGAAAAGGATAGCAGTTCACACGCAGAAGGTTATTGCTGAAAAGGATAGCAGTTCACACGCAGAAGGTCATTGCTGAAAAGGATGGCCGTTCACACGCAGAAGGTTATTGCTGAAAAGGATAGCAGTTCACACGCAGAAGGTCATTGCTGAAAAGGATGGCAGTTCACACGCAGAAGGTTATTGCTGAAAAGGATAGCAGTTCACACGCAGAAGGTCATTGCTGAAAAGGATGGCAGTTCACACGCAGAAGGTTATTGCTGAAAAGGATAGCAGTTCACACACAGAAGATCATTGTTAAAAAGGATGGCAGTTTACACGCAGAAGGTCATTGCTGAAAAGGATGGCAGTTCACACGCAGAAGGTCATTGCTGAAAAAGATGGCAGTTCACACGCAGAAGGTTATTGCTGAAAAGGATAGCAGTTCACACGCAGAAGGTCATTGCTGAAAAGGATGGCAGTTCACACGCAGAAGGTCATTGCTGAAAAGGATGGCAGTTCACACGCAGAAGGTTATTGCTGAAAAGGATAGCAGTTCACACGCAGAAGGTCATTGCTGAAAAAGGATGGCAGTTCACACGCAGAAGGTCATTGCTGAAAAGGATAGCAGTTCACACACAGAAGATCATTGTTAAAAAGGATGGCAGTTTACACGCAGAAGGTCATTGCTGAAAAGGATGGCAGTTCACACGCAGAAGGTCATTGCTGAAAAGGATAGCAGTTCACACACATAAGGTCATTGCTGAAAAGGATGGCAGTTCACACGCAGAAGGTTATTGCTGAAAAGGATAGCAGTTCACACGCAGAAGGTCATTGCTGAAAAGGATGGCAGTTCACACGCAGAAGGTTATTGCTGAAAAGGATAGAAGTTCACACGCAGAAGGTCATTGCTGAAAAGGATGGCAGTTCACACGCAGAAGGTTATTGCTGAAAAGGATAGCAGTTCACACGCATAAGGTCATTGCTGAAAAGGATAGCAGTTCACGCGCAGAAGGTCATTGCTGAAAAGGATAGCAGTTCACGCACAGAAGGTCATTGCTGAAAAGGATGGCAGTTCACACGCAGAAGGTCATTGCTGAAAAAGATGGCAGTTCACACGCAAAAGGTTATTGCTGAAAAGGATAGCAGTTCACACGCAGAAGGTCATTGCTGAAAAGGATGGCAGTCCACACGCAGAAGGTCATTGCTGAAAAGGATGGCAGTTCACACGCAGAAGGTTATTGCTGAAAAGGATAGCAGTTCACACGCAGAAGGTCATTGCTGAAAAGGATGGCAATTCACACGCAGAAGGTTATTGCTAAAAAGGATAGCAGTTCACACGCAGAAGGTCATTGCTGAAAAGGATGGCAGTTCACACGCAGAAGGTTATTGCTGAAAAGGATAGCAGTTCACACACAGAAGATCATTGTTGAAAAGGATAGCAGTTCACACGCAGAAGGTCATTGCTGAAAAAGATGGCAGTTCACACGCAGAAGGTTATTGCTGAAAAGGATAGCAGTTCACACGCAGAAGGTCATTGCTGAAAAGAATGGCAGTTCACACGCAGAAGGTCATTGCTGAAAAGGATGGCAGTTCACACGCAGAAGGTTATTGCTGAAAAGGATAGCAGTTCACACACAGAAGATCATTGTTGAAAAGGATGGCAGTTTACACGCAGAAGGTCATTGCTGAAAAGGATAGCAGTTCACACGCAGAAGGTTATTGCTGAAAAGGATAGCAGTTCACACGCAGAAGGTCATTGCTGAAAAGGATGGCCGTTCACACGCAGAAGGTTATTGCTGAAAAGGATAGCAGTTCACACGCAGAAGGTCATTGCTGAAAAGGATGGCAGTTCACACGCAGAAGGTTATTGCTGAAAAGGATAGCAGTTCACACGCAGAAGGTCATTGCTGAAAAGGATGGCAGTTCACACGCAGAAGGTTATTGCTGAAAAGGATAGCAGTTCACGCGGAGAAGGTCATTGCTGAAAAGGATAGCAGTTCACGCGCAGAAGGTCATTGCTGAAAAGGATGGCAGTTCACACGCAGAAGGTCATTGCTGAAAAAGATGGCAGTTCACACGCAGAAGGTTTGTGCTGAAAAGGATAGCAGTTCACACGCAGAAGGTCATTGCTGAAAAGGATGGCAGTTCACACGCAGAAGGTCATTGCTGAAAAGGATGGCAGTTCACACGCAGAAGGTTATTGCTGAAAAGGATAGCAGTTCACACGCAGAAGGTCATTGCTGAAAAGGATGGCAGTTCACACGCAGAAGGTTATTGCTGAAAAGGATAGCAGTTCACACGCAGAAGGTCATTGCTGAAAAGGATGGCAGTTCACACGCAGAAGGTTATTGCTGAAAAGGATAGCAGTTCACACACAGAAGATTATTGTTGAAAAGGATGGCAGTTTACACGCAGAAGGTCATTGCTGAAAAGGATGGCAGTTCACACGCAGAAGGTTTTTGCTGAAAAGGATAGCAGTTCACACGCAGAAGGTCATTGCTGAAAAGGATGGCAGTTCACACGCAGAAGGTTATTGCTGAAAAGGATAGCAGTTCACACGCAGAAGGTCATTCCTGAAAAGGATGGCAGTTCACACGCAGAAGGTTATTGCTGAAAAGGATAGCAGTTCACACACAGAAGATTATTGTTGAAAAGGATGGCAGTTCACACGCAGAAGGTCATTGCTGAAAAGGATGGCAGTTCACACGCAGAAGGTTATTGCTGAAAAGGATAGCAGTTCACACGCAGAAGGTCATTGCTGAAAAGGATGGCAGTTCACACGCAGAAGGTTATTGCTGAAAAGGATAGCAGTTCACACGCAGAAGGTCATTGCTGAAAAGGATGGCAGTTCACACGCAGAAGTTTATTGCTGAAAAGGATAGCAGTTCACACACAGAAGATCATTGTTGAAAAGGATGGCAGTTTACACGCATAAGGTCATTGCTGAAAAGGATGGCAGTTCACACGCAGAAGGTTATTGCTGAAAAGGATAGCAGTTCACACGCAGAAGGTCATTGTTGAAAAGGATGGCAGTTCACACGCAGAAGGTTATTGCTGAAAAGGATAGCAGTTCACGCGCAGAAGGTCGTTGCTTAAAAGGATTGCAGTTCACACACAGAAGATCATTGTTGAAAAGGATGGCAGTTTACACGCAGAAGGTCATTGCTGAAAAGGATGGCAGTTCACACGCAGAAGGTTATTGCTGAAAAGGATAGCAGTTCACACACAGAAGATCATTGTTGAAAAGGATGGCAGTTTACACGCAGAAGGTCATTGCTGAAAAGGATGGCAGTTCACACGCAGAAGGTCATTGCTGAAAAGGATAGCAGTTCACACGCAGAAGGTCATTGCTGAAAAGGATGGCAGTTCACACGCAGATGGTTATTGCTGAAAAGGATAGCAGTTCACACGCAGAAGGTCATTGCTGAAAAGGATGGCAGTTCACACGCAGAAGGTTATTGCTGAAAAGGATAGCAGTTCACGCGCAGAAGGTCATTGCTGAAAAGGATAGCAGTTCACGCGCAGAAGGTCGTTGCTTAAAAGGATTGCAGTTCCCACGCAGAAGATCATTGTTGAAAAGGATGGCAGTTTACACACAGAAGGTCATTGCTGAAAAAGATGGCAGTCTACAAATTACTTTATCGAAACATATTAATGAGAGGTTGACTTGAATCGGAAATTGTGGTAGAATCAGTTTCATAGAAATGCCGATTTATTTTTCCAGGAAGATTTAGCACCTGCTGACCAAAATAGCACCAAATGGCTTGTTAACCATTATATTACTGTGCTTGATTGGTCAGCCAAATCTCCTGACCTGAACCCCATAGTGAATCCATAGGATATTTTCAAGAAAAAGATGAGAACACCCGACCCCCTCCCCCCTCAAAATACAGACCAGCTGAATGCCACTATCAAAACAACCTGGGCTTCAATAACACTCAGCAGTCACAAATGCAGCCCAATTAAGCGGTGCTTGTCAAATGTAGATTCTTTCCAGAAGTTGGACATTTCTCATTGATTTTATGAAATATTTTAATAATTTTAGATGCTGATTTCTGATTTTCCTGAGCTATAAACCATAATCATCAACATTAAAGTATAAAATGGCTCGACATATTTCTCTGTACGTCTTATTAATATAGACTATATGAAAGTTTAATTTTTAATTAAATTACAAAACTAAGTGAATTTTTCTATTAGTATACCCAAAGAAGTGATGATGAATTGTTTTGATAACAAATAGAAAGGTTAGGAAAATGGGAAATCACAAGCTGGCAAGGTGATTGCAAGCTTTGTTGTTTTTTTCAGTCCGAGGAGATTAAAGTAAAGCGTAAGTAGTAGTAGGACATATTCAGAGTCCCACATATACGTACACAAGGAATTTATGTAAGTACACATGGTCGTCTTTTTGAACTATTTACTTGAGAAATTATGCTTATCGCAGATCTTTTTCGGCACAATATAGCAAGGTTGACCGCACACGTGTACTGAAGTAAACATACGAAAATTATCTTTATGTAAGAGAATAAGAGTTTTTTTATAGACTGCATTTCATTTAATATAAGTCCTTTAGGCATGACAAATTATATGTCGTTTTTTATCATCGTTGACTGATTGTGTTCCATATTGTTTCCCCCTATTTTCTATTTGTTTCATTATGTATTCTCTTTGAATTCCATTTATTTTTCGTTATGATAGCGTGTAATACCTACACGAGCATGGATAAGGCTGCAATTCGACATGGCATGGACTGGATAAGGTTCTGGATAGAGGAGGATTGTGCAATTTGGTCAGTGTGCGTGAATACCTACAATAACGTTTAAAACGTTGTTAGAGAGAATTCCATAAATTTTCGATGGCGTTCAGATGCGGTAATTTTACGAGCCAATCTAGATGTGTGATTGTATCCTAATGTTAATAATGCCAGTCAGTCACAGTTGTAACCCTGTGAACACAGGAGTTGTCATCCTAGAAATCAAGGATTGGAACGTTACGTTCCGTCAATTAATTAGCAGCTAGATGTAAGCATACTGGTCCAAATTGTTTTTTTTACCTCAACTTAAGTATTCATTTTCGCACAATTAAAATACCCCGGGTATATCACAAAGCCTCATAGAGCGTGAGCTGCACTCTGCATGCAGTCTTCTTTAATGGCCTCATGAGGTCGATGATGAATAGGACACTAATCATCACTCACATGCAGGTAGAAACGTGATTTTTCTGGCTAGATAACACATTTCCACTCCGCCATGGTCCACTCTTTGTGTCTTCTTTCTTACTGTACCTGCGTAACTTTGTGGGAAGAAGCAAAAAAAAGCTTCTCTGGCGCCACTATGTTCCATATGTTAATGTTATGCAGTTCCCTGAGGTGTCTTAGTTAATTAATGGCACCAAAGGACAGGCGTTGAATTCGTCTAGCAATTCCTGCCTTAAAGAGAAGCTTATATTGATTGGTATTCAAATGAGAATTTGACTCATACGAAATCTCTTCAAAATCTATCTTAGGCGATTAGGTAATACACCCCTTTAGATCCCTGCCGACAATGAAAAAAGAAAGGCTATTTTTATAAGTATAATGAAAGCCTACTTATACGTTAAGAGGATGAAGATTAGTGCGGCTAAAGACACAAAACACACATAGACAGAACCAGAGCCAAATATTGTATTAACCGCATTAATGTATAGGCTGTTAATAACACTGCAGGTGCTACTAACATATCACTAAATGATCTATGTACGGGAATCGATACTCTCCCTCCCATCTCAGTTGAGCCACGGGACGTTGACCACAAACATCCGGGCAGTGTAGACGCCATGCTTCTAACTCTTAACCACAGCTCTCTCTCCTCTCGTCCCGATGAAAAGCAGAACGGTTAAAACTGAAAGATCTCTCCTAAGAGCGGGTATTCAATTTCAGCTCAAGTGCGAAATTGGAGACGCGTCTCCCTCAAGCCCGAAGGTCCCTCAGGACCAGAAGTACGACGTTGAGAAAAACCGTTGGAGGAGGAACCTTCATGCGGCCTGACCCCGAATCCCCCCCCTCCTACCCCTACCCCAGTGGGGTGACGACGTATATATACCAAAGACTTGGGAAAACGAGGTAGAATACGTGAGTCAGCAACTACGAAGTTCCCGGCAAGAGGTCCGGGCTACCAAGGAAAGGGACTAAGAAGCAGCTCATCCTTGAGCTAGTTCCTGGTTATGACACCGATCTTTAAGTTAAATTCATCAAGTTCAACTTACTCTCGTCAGAGAAGCCGCCCCCCTTTCTATCCTGGTGTATCCAAAAGTATCGAGATAGGCCTCGCCCTTGAGGAAGACTGGAACTAAGAAGAAACTCATCTTCGAGCTAGTTCCCGGTGGTCACACCGAACTTTAAGTTAACTTGATTTTAGCTTCAAGTTCAACTTATCTCGTCAGATAAACCCCCGTCCCTCTATCATGGTGTATCACAAAGCAACAAGATAGGCCTCGACCTTGAGGAACACCGAAACTAAGAAGAAGAAGCTCATCCTCGAGCTAGTTCACGGTGGTCACACCGTGAACTAGCTCGAGGATGAGCTAGTTTAGGTTAAGTTGATTTAAGAACTAAGTTCAACTTACTCTCGTCAGAGCCCCCCCCCCTCCTATCCTGGTGTAGCCCAAAGCACAGAGATAGTCCTCGCCCTTGAGGAAGACCACCGAGTGAACTCCCCCCAGTACTCCCCTGAGTCAAAGGATTCCCGCCTAGATCAGCGTTAGCCAGTGCGATTTATTCCCAAGAGTAATCCGAAGAGGAGAAAGGAACATTCTTTCACAATCCGGTGGTGATATCATTTCCTGCCGAAGGCGAGTGGCTCCCCCATCTGCCACACTCGCCAAAGTCTTCTGTGAATTTAAAAATATTCTGTCCGCACCTACCATCTGGCTGAGGCACCTGTCAACAAAACAACAAGATTCCTGAGATCACGTAGCTCAGTGAGTTCGAGGTCAGACTCAAACCCGTCGCAAGAGAAACAAAGGTATTTAAACTCTGGTATCCCGTCGGTAAAGGCCGTTAGCATTTTTTTTATATTGAAGTGAGCGTTGGGGCAACCGTCACTATAATTTGGAGAGATTAATTTAGGAAACCTTACTTAAAAATTATTGAAGTTATTTCTGTGTATTTAGTTTGCGATATTTCTTTAGGTAATGTTTATTTTTTTGTTTGAATTAAAGTTTTAGTTTGTTTTAACAAATATTTTTAACACAAGAAACCGTCCAAGTTTAAATCAGTAATAATCAAGATAATCATAATCACATATATAGCACTCTTAGAGAGATATAACATTAATCACGGAGTTTTTTTGTGGTGTACTACGTAAGCAACCCATACGTACGAACTCCCTTCCATCACTCGGTCCTTCCTATACCACGCCCTCTTATTACAGGGAAACTACAGGCAGGAATCATGTTTTAACTTCAAACAGCACTGTATGATATCTTTATCATTATATGTAAATGGATTGCTCGTTAATCAAACATTCGAGTTACAATATTCAATTGAGGATGTCATGCTGTGTTCAGAATTATTGCGCTTATGATTAGCCACGAGTTTTCTGAATGATGTCGGTAACGGTATCACTAAGCATAGACTGCTGACGGATCCTTCGACACATAATCTACTTCCAATCCTACACAATATGGTGTACTTAGCGTAAAAATATTCCTCAGAAAACCGAACCTAAGCCCTATAATAATGATAGTGATGTACGAAAGCTATGCAGTCTTTTAATTAGATGAATATCGTAACGTACTCTCTGTGGTTTAGTATTAATGAAGCCAACACAATGTGAAAGTCTTGGCCGGAGACATCCTTTTGAGGGAGCCATAACACCAAAATATTCAACTCATAGGCCTTAGCTATGGACTGCATATAATAAACACAGGTGTATTTAGTAGTCCTGGAATATAATGGATTACTGTCTTAGTTGATGATTTGCGAGTTATCATATTCAACTTCCTGAGGGACATTCATATACAAGATCCTCTATTTCTTCGTTTCCTAAACAATTTTCAAAAGACCTTCACATTTTATAACTCCTAGCGTCCAAAGCTTAGTCTCAAATGTGTGTGGTCATTGTGTGATATATCTCATGTTCTGCATTGTAAAGGAAATGTCATATAATACACTTGTCAACCCGTTTAGTATACGAGCATATGATAAGAATTAGGCATGCGTTCAATCCTTTTTCTATGTAAATATAAGAAATAATACGTGTTATTTTTTCAATTCATAATTAAAAAGGGGAAATTAATATTTGTTTTATACAACAATCTTTATTAAATAAATTTTCCGAAAAATATTGCGTTTTATGAGATTTGTGATGTTAATAATTAGCTTTAAACAAACGATTACCACGCTGAACATGGTATTCGTAAAAATCGAGGAAATTAAAGAGTAATAACAGTGTTCGCCATCATATTCCCGGTAAGAGTTAAAGATTAAATTGAATTTAATGTTCGAAAAACAATCTGTAAATAACAGATATTTGAAAGAAATCTTGTTCCACATTATATTCATGAAGACCCTTTAGATAGAACGGGCTTTCACGACGTAATATTCAAGTGTCCTCACCCGAACTTCTATATCAATAATAAAAGGCAAATATAGGGATAGGTCGTTAATAGTATGTTGTACCAAATAATACCCACGCGCATATACACACATACGCACATTTGGCAAAGAAGCAGGTTGCCGTTACTACTACATGCAAAAGATTATTGAAGAAATCCAGATGGGATAATATCAAATCTTTATGATGCTCGGACTCTTTTGCTTTAGGTATTACGAGAGACTTTAGTAGCGTGTTTTTTGCTGACACTCCCGATGCCCGGTTATGTTTGAAGGTCATCTACTAAATTTGGTTTTGTCATGGCCTTAAACAGATTTTCGAAATTTACGACATATTTCTTATCACCGCTCGGCTTAATGCCTTTTACTTTGATGATATATTCATAGGTATCATCACATTTATTAACACATATCCTGTATGTTTTCGGCCCCAAACTAATAAATGATTCGCCGTACGCTGGTTCATCTCAGACGTCCCAAGTCTCGTTCGTATGTTCATCTAGATTACTCCCCGTAGGAGGCATTATACTATATGTGTCCGCGTAAAGGATTCATTACCAAAGCTATCAAGAATACGGTACAAATGTTTTCACCTCTACGCTGTGAGGTACGATACGATGGCGATATTTGTGGTGGACGATGCATCATATTCCTCGTCCATCCACCGTATCATACCATACCACATACCCGTTAGCCATATATTCCAGCTGCGTGACTTTTTAACAAGGCTCATTTACGAGGTTCCATGCCTCGTTGCAGGAAGAGGCTATGTGTCCATTCCTTGTCATCGTACACTGAGTGTTGAGGATAAACACGGCAGCTGAAACTATCACTGTCTGGAACGGTTGATTCTTCATCATGTACGGATACACAGAACAATATTCGAAATACTTGATCCTCCAAACAGCGAGTCACCACCTTTAATAGACTCCATATATTCACACATTTTTATCGCATTTATACGCCTTCTCCTGTCATACTCATATTCCCACATAAGAAGGCGATTATAGTCCTCCACATAGGACTTAAAATTCCGCAACAGCGTCCGATCAAAGCGGTCTTTGGCTGAAACACCGCCAAGAGAAGTACCCATCTATATCGAATAGGATAGGGTGCACACCTGATACATTGGACTTCTGTATAGCGTCACTGCGTATGGACTGAGTAACTCAATGTACACGCATATACTGCAACCAGCAAATGCCTTTGTAGGAATACGGACGTGGAAAGTTACGCCATATTATTGCAATGGCGTTACCCGGTATAAACTTCGATTTGTAGATTGTAAAGCAGAGCAAAGCTATCGTAACTGCATTCTGCAAAGAATCAATCTGAACCTGATTTATGTGCAGGGCTCTAAATTTCTGGACGCATAGATGCAACACTAGCACATCCCTTACACAATATATCACTGCCTCAGCTATCAAATCATACAGACAATCTGTATACCAAGCTTAAAAGGCAGAAAAGTCATGCCGTTCGGTGTCACTCAATTTCTCGATGGGTAAAATTTTTTGGGGTGGTATCTCACCTATGTATGTACGTCATTCTGTCTCATATGAAAAAGCTATATGTGACAAAGATCTTTGAAATTTCTATATCCAATACTAACACACGTGGCAATGATGGCAATTTTCACGGTACAAATTAAAGACTATCACAAAGTGTGACATTATCACGTATTTTTAGCTTAAATAATTTCTGCTCTGTATCGAGCGGGTCACCTTCAGTTCTATCAAAAAACTTTTCTTATAGTGTTCTATATAGACATTGTATATCAAACTTTATACTGCTATGTACCAGAGCGTAATTTGGTAGGTGGTGTTATCACGTCCTATGTTGTCCAGGTAGTCAAAGAACTTTGTTTTCAGTTAATCTTTGGCCTCCGTGCAGATATTTCTTGTATGTTCCTTACATACCGCACACAGAGTTGTGAAGTAACGAAGTACAATAATGTAATTACTGTAGTCAAGTAACTTTGTTATTGTTTTTACTTCCTAAAAAAACTTAGTCATTTGACTACTTTCACTTTTTATGTTACCTATACGTTATTACATTTGAAAAGCATAGAAGTATTTGTTACTTCTCAGTTAATTTTGGACAATCACAGACGTAAAAGCAAAATTTAGATGATGACCAAACACAAACGTGTACTCTGGTTTGAACCAATCATAAGAATCATAAGCGCTTGTTCATGTTTGGACCAATCACATGCATCCTTTTATACCTGATAGAAATTCGTTTGTCTCCCTAGCTTTCCGGCCTGAGAGAGGGCTCAGTTTTTTAAATTATCCTTCATTGTCCTAGACTCCTAGTGTGCTGCCCCGCCATTACGGGACCATCATGAGTTCTACTCATGGTTAATCAGGTGAGGTGTTGGTTGATTAGTTCACGATCTTCAATAACATTCTCCAGTAAAAATATAAACCAACTAAAGGGCCTTTCAACAAGGACGCTTGAGCTTTGTCAGGCGATAGTGGCCATATTGTTAAAGCGACATCTGGCACACCTCACTGTGAACTGTTCAGTAGTACTTGACAAGTCAGGATGGAAGGTTATAGCGTTGAAAAGCATATGCAAATCATTAAATGTTATTATCCGCATTACGTGATTTCTATCCTCGCCACAATCGTCCTGTCGAGTCCCATGTTCGACGCTTGTTAGCCAAATTCGAGGCAAAAGGGTCGATCAACAATCAGCCAACACCCGTACGTCACCGAAACGCAAGGTCTGCTGAAAACATCGCTGCCGTAAATGAGAGTGTACGGGAAAATCCGAGGCAGTCAATTTCTCGTCGTTCACAAGAACTTGGCCTTTCTGCGACTTCAGTTTGGCGAATTATGCGTAGGGACTTTGGTTTGCACCCATACAAAATCAACTTACCCAGGAAGTTAAGGTAAACGACCATAAACAACGCCGTGTGTTTGCTGATTGAGCTCTAGAGCAGTTGGAAGTTGTCCCAAATTTCCCCCAAAAAATCATCTTCAAAGATGAGGCCCATTTTTGGATGAATGGATTTGTGAACAAGCAAAATTGTCAGATTTAGGACGAAAACAATCCAAATGAGATACAGCAGCACCAATTGCACCCCAACAAAGTCATTGTTTTGTGCGGATTTTCTTCTAACGGAATCATCGGTCCGTATTTTTTTGAGAACGAAGATGGGATTGCCATAACCTCAACGGCGAGACCTACAGCTCGATGATAAGCAACTTCTTGTGGCCTCAACTGGATTATATGCCTGATATGAATACTGACGACATGTAGTTCCAACACGACGGTGCTACGTGCCACACTGCGCACGCCACGATAGACATTTTGCACCAGCGATTTCAGGGCAGGGTCATCTCGCGCGGAGGCAGCGACGTCAACTGGCCACCGAGATCATGCGCTTCAACACCATAAGACTTCTTTCTTTGGGGCTACCTTAAATCGCATGCCTATGCGAATAATCCAGGAAACAGTTTATGCCCTCAAAGTCAACATAACGAACACCTTCCAGCAAATTCAGCCAGATTTATGCGACAAAGTCTTCGAAATTTGGGCATCCCGAATACGTTCCACCAAGCGAAGCCGCGGGAGAAATTTGAACGACGTTATATTCCACACTTAATGCCATAAAATGTAATTTTAAATTCAAAATAAATTAAGTGCATATATTACAGAAAACTTGTTTTATTTATCTTTAAAGATCGAGCGACCTTATTGAAAGACCCTTCTATATATATATATATATATATATATATATATATATATATATATATATATATATATATATTTATGTTGTGTTATAGCAAGGACCGAGTGATGGTGTTCGTACGTATAGGTTGGTTAAGTACTTCAAAACTCCGTGATTAAGTTTTCTCTCTAACAGTGCTACATATATTTGATTATTATTATTACGTTATTTTTTTGTCTTTTAGAGTTTCTAGTGCCTTGCTCAGCATTTCGAGGATTTAATTAAATGCTTCTCAGAAAACTAAATCTTTAATTAAAAGCATGAACAAATATTGAAATCTACCAAACAAACTACACAGTAATGAATTAGATAAATCTAAGTGAGGCATATTAAGTTACACAATTGAATTTATAGTAATGGTTGACCCTAAGCTCACTTTAATATTGAACGCAAATTGACTTTCAAAAACACAGATGATGGGATTTAATTACTTTTATAGATTCACACGAGAATCGGGTTTGAGACTGACCTTGGCCTCAATTTTTATGTCACCTCAAAAATGTTGTTTTCGGGCAGGGACGTGGACTGCCGTTCAAGATGTGGTTTGAAGGGGAATTGATTTAAAGCCGCACAGGAATTGGCACGTGCGGCGGCTGACGTTAATCACTTTGTCTTGGCAAGATGATTTCACCAACGGAACGGGGAAAGTTTGCTTATTTTACTCTTCGTTAATTTGGGAATAATTCGCACTGAAGAGAGATGCGCAAACGAGTGAATTCTGTGACGAAGGGTAGGGCTTGAGGGAGTTCACTTTGGGGTATTCCTTAATGGTGAGGACTATCTCTGGGTTTTGGAGTACACTAGGATAGGGGCTTCTCTGACGAGAGATAGTTAAACATGTTTCTCAAATCAAGTTAACTTAAAGTTCGGTGTGACCACCAGGAACTGGCTCGCTGATGAGCTTCTTCTGTGTCCATTCCGTTGGTTTGCCGGGTACTTATGCCTGACTTCGCTGTCTCGATGACTCTCACGATCTACTTCGTTCTTCTGCAGTTATTTACTTATATACTTCGCCAACACACTGGAGGGTAGGGCAAGGTGGGGGAGAGGGGGCAGGACAGTAGCATTAAGGCTCCTCCTCTAACGATTTTTTTGCAGAGCGTCTTTCAGCTAGCCCTAAGGGCTCCTTCTTGCTTAAGGCCGACGCTCCTCTAATATCGCATATGAAGTGAAATTAAATACCCACTCTTAGGGAAAATTTTGCTTTTTTAACCAATGTTCCGGTTCTCCTCGAGGCGAGAGGAGAGAGAGGGGAGGGTGTTAAGTGATCGGGCTACGCTGCTAAAAATACCAGGAGGTTGTGGTTAAGGAACAGGGCTTCAGTTGTGCAGAGGGATGAATGCAATGTCCCGCAGGAAAATTGAAAAGTTGCTTCCAAGTACTTTCAAACTTTATTTAGTTGATTATCAAGTATAACTACAAGAGAAAATATTATAATAAGAGTAAATATAATATAGTAAAAGATTAAATACCGCCTCTAAGACAATAAATCACCAATGAGGAAGTAGGAGAGGGATGGGTAAATTCACATTAAGATTTAGCTATAATAGGTAGCAAGGTCAAATCGAGATGCAAGAAAGAATCAAGAACAGAGCCAAAAGGGTTAAAACGATTAACGGCTAAAGCGATAGTCTAAAGAAGGAGAATAGGAGAGACACGAGAAGTAAATAGAAAAGAAAGAGAGGGACAAGGAGAGAGCAAGAGAAATAAAATAATGTAAATACAAAATCAATGCAATAATTAAATTAATATATCGGGTTCCCATATAAATTAAAATTGCCCCCCCCCCAAAATTAGGAATGTTAGTCAAAGCTAATTTCTTTAAGAATGTATTTTTGCATGACAACATTACTTTTAAAAATGCCAGGGGAAATGTTAATGTTATTAAATTGGCTTATACATGAACATTTAACAAGGTTTCTTTTAATTCAGTCATTTGAGCGAAAAATGAATTTTGCAGAATTCGAATTAATTACGTGGTTATTTTCAGACATATACTCAAAAAACGCACTATTATTTACAGCTCTCCTAACACTTTATTTATGCTGATTAATACGGACAGATAATTGCTTTCCTGTCTGTCCAAAATATTTACTTGGACAAACAGAACATTCGATCGAATAGACTCCCCAAATATTATTACAATTATTATGGATTAGAATGTATTTTTATAGTTGACTCGGATTTGAAAGCAACTGAAATGTTAAAGTTTTTTAAAAGACGGGGAAGGTCAATGAAACAAAAAAAAAAGGTAAAACCAAAATGTTTTTAACATTAAAAGGGATAGCAGGAGCTGTATTATACGAGTATATGCAGATTTTGTTGAAGATGGTAGATAACTTGTCCTATATTCATCTCTCTTTTAATAAATATATATATATAAATATATATATATATATATATATATATATATATATATATATATATATATATATATATATATATATATATTATTTATTAAAAAGAGAGATGAATATAGGACAAGTTAAATCAATGATAGAGTGCGTAAACATTTCTTACCATAACTCTTTCCTGTTCGTCGTCGATTAAGAAATCTTCGGATCAATTTTACCATTTCCCTCTCATATGTGCTTGTGGTGGAGATTGTATATTTGAGTGTTGCTGATGTAGATATTTTACAGTGATCATGGCAAATGATACTAATTACCTAATTAAAACAACCAGGTAATAACAGATGTAGATGGTGAGTAGTTAAAACAGGTTAGAAAGTGCATAGGATATCGACATTCCTGAATATTTACTCTTTTCTCCATTACTGTGGTGACCTATTGTACATCTTAATATAGGAATTATAATCTCACCCATTGGTTGTTAACTTTTAAAGTTGTGATTTTCTCTTTGCTATGCGAGGATTCTTTATCTGTAATTAACTGGCTAAAACAACATGGACTTTTGAAACGTGAGGTTGATTGCACCATTTGGCATCAAAGAATGAGATGGACGTAATGTTCAAAAACAAAGGATGGTAATGCAAGGAAATGTGAACTGAAAGACTGCTCAAAATACAAGTCAACATTGTTAATACGGATCGGATCCTCATTTGTAAAGTCAAATTTATCATTAAAGACTAGGATCCAGACTATTTATTTATGGACTGAATATACTGGAGTAAACCTGCATCCAGACAGTTATAAAATATTTCGGAGAAGTCCAGGGTGGACTGCTATAACTTTTTTCGTGAAGAATGTTGTACCAACTGCCTTAGAAAGAACCCTATTATTTCTTTCGGAGTTCCTAGAGTTGTTGTGGAGGTGGACGACTCTTGTTTTTCTCGCAGGCCAAATCACCATCGTGTATGAGCGCCTCTTTCAGCATTGTTGGCTTTAGGTTTAATTGACATCAGTGTAAATCCTGCAGTTGGCTATATGCAGATCGTGCTCGAAAAGATATACTACCGAAACTTGCAAGGTCACAGAACCTTCAACCATTCAGTGAACTTTGTCGACTCAATGAATGGAGTTTATGCCCGATATATTGAGTCGTACTGGAACAAGCACAATACTCCAATTATGAAAATGCATTCCTGTAGAAGGGTATTTAAAAGATTTTTTCACACGAGAATTCATGCGGTGAACCTGTTTTGCTAATACATTGAATTGCAATATCCTTGATAATTATTTTATTCTCGTGTATACACTGTTTTCCTAAAATTTCTTCTTAACAATAATTTCATTGTTTTATTTGTCTTATTATTTAGACATTATGTATGGGAGTGGAAATTATACAAATGACTATAGTTGAGGTGGAGATTCTACACTTGATCAATTTTGTGGGAGATTCTACAATTGATCCAAATTTTCTTCTATTTCTCTTTGTCGTTATTCAGTTGATTTTTTCAAAAACGATTGGAATAGAAAATATTTCTTACAATGTTGGGTAAAGAGAGTTCCATTTAGAAGGTCATGTAATAAATGTAAAAAAGGAAACGTAGTGTTTACAATTCTATGCTCACAATCTAAAACAGAAGACCTACAATTCAACATTGACGCGAAAGCGGTCCTTGTGTACAAAGATCGAAGTCATTATATCTAATTGCCAATAATAATTACTAAAGGGGATTATGTAGGATTGGACGATTTTGCCCATGCTTCAAATAGAACGTAGAAAAAGAGGGCACTCGCAAACGATCTAAAAGCTACAGCTATTGGGCGTGATGTTGTTACATAAGTCATATATTTGTATTCCACGGAAGAACGATGCTTAAAAGATGAGGATATTTTTCGATTAAGATTGATTCTGGATGTGGATCTACCAATAAAGCGTACCAGTTTTCACGTGAATTCGCATAATATGTTAGTTTTCGGTGTGGATATAAAATACTTATTCCTTAACACATTACCCAAGTGATAAATACCTTTATTATTAGGCATCAGTTTATCGGAGGCATCACAGGAAATTTAATCCGTATTGTACATTTACTGGAATCATATGCAAAAGTCTTACTCTACTGTATGAAAATACATACTATCTTAATCTATCGGTTAGCTATATATACACGATAACTATGGATTCAAGAATAGTATCAGGCGCCCCTTACCCCTGTACTAATGGCCTATTAAAAATCAAAGTATACTTCAGGAAGACCCAACTTTTGTGAGAATTAAAGCATGCGCAGAAATAATATTAATGGATTAAAATACATATGAGGGGTTCGCACCTATATGGCAGATGGCACGCCCGATTTTAAAATCATCAGCAAAATAATCCCTGGGAAACAGTTAAAAAATACGAGGAAGCGAATTAAAGAGGATTTTTGTCCACGGCTAACAGGCAAGAAGGGTTGTGGGCAACTGGCCTGTCCTAGAAATGCAGGAGAAAAAGGAATAAGAAAGGGATAAAAGGATCACATTTAAACTGCACAGAGAATATTGAGAAAAAGAGGCAAAGGTTCAACATGTGAAATGCGCCAGGGAAAATTAGCACTTACTGGTTTAAAATGAAAAAAAATCTAAATTTATTATAACTTTTATATTAAAAAAATAATACATTGGAAACAAAATATAAAAGTGAGCGAATACACCCTATCCTATAACTTCCCTCTGGTTTAAACAAACAGACATGTTGCCAAAAGACAAGGCAAAGCGAAATAACAAAATAACCAATAAAAATGTTTAATTCACTTTTGATTTGAATTTTTTAACATTTTGAAATCTTTTATCTAGGACATTGAGTGCGTCAATCTTCGCTTGGTCTCGGTTTCCATCTTAATTCACCTTTTATCGAAAATATAGTTTTTTTGTGTTTTTGTATTTTGTTTTTAATCCTTTGTCTTTCATACAAATGGACTGAGATCCTGGCGCTTAAGGGCCGTTGACAGTTTCTCCTAATTAGACGGTACTGGCAATTTAAATCAAACAGATGGTTAGTCTAACGTCTCCCGCACCTTCCATTTTCCGCCATGGCTCGACGTTCGGATCTATTTTCTGTCTTTTCGTTAATCCTCTCCTGAGCTGCTTTAAATCTTCTCCGTCTTTGTTATGGTTCGAAAAAGCCATGATTTCTTTTTCACCTCTAACTCTCACACAAACGAGGCTTCTTTGTTGTCAAGGAGAGGCAGCGCCAAATCACGGCAGCAAATTACCCCACGTGTGCAATTTGTGGGCATATGGTGGAAGATCATGGATAACTTGATGCCATATAAAGCATTTGATGCTTTCATACCACTATAATGACTACCGAGAAAGCGTTTGGTGTAAACACTACCCCATGTTTATAAATACCAATCAACCGGCGAATATTTTAACATGGATTTATTAATATATACATACCATCATAAACTGTTGGTAATTATATATTGTTACGAGTTTGTTTATTTTTAAGAGGTAATTAAAAATTATGTGTAAAATACATTGAAAATACCGCGGGAGAATTTAATTCGTGGTTCCAAAAGTTGGGATGTATATTGTTAAAAAGTTATATATTTTGTTTCAAGTTATTTGCTCATTTATTTATTGAGCTAAAAAGCTCTCAAAGAATAGTAAAGTATTTTTTCTTTACTTTATTAGGGGTGGAGTACATATTACCATCAAAAAAGTAGATTTTCTTAGAATTCCCTGAGTTTGTTGGATACAAGGTGGACTTTACATATTCCATAGGTTGTCTTGGATTAAGAGCTCGACAAAGTTTATGGTTTTTGTATACGTTGGGGCGGATTCGCAAGTTGTGGTTTGCAATTGCAGTTTACGAGTCGTCACGGTTTTATAGTTTGGTGTCTTTTGTCTTCATTCATATTGTTATTTAACTTGAATATTTTTTCATTAATTTTCACTCAATTCTTATCATTTTTTTTATTTTCCACTGCCTTACGCTTTTCCTCTTACCAACGTTTCAAGTATTGACTACACACTCAAAGATTTCTCCAGTATTCACTATCTATTATCCCAAGTATTGATAACCATTTTCTCAAATATTCACGAGGCATTTTATTTAGTTTTCACTATGTACTTCATAATTTACTCTGGATGTAAACGTCGCACTGGTCTTTTCGGTAGTTTGTTAGATGGGCGTTTTTCTTGTAGAATCACTTTACGAGATCTATTAAGCCACATAATGAAAGAGGGAATAAGTGGAAACGAATCAGAGAGAATACTGGGATTGAAGGTTTCAAATTTTGGCATCAAGAATGCGGATTTCGTAGGCAATGAGCTTTGTGAACGTAGTTTATGTAAATACGCACATGGAGTTTTGTATGTCCTATTTGTGGTGGTTAAATAAGGAAGCCCTCTTGAACCATTGAGCTAAGGGATTAAGGGCTTAGGCTTATCCTTTTATGACCATTATTTCAAAGTTGACCGCACAAGTATGCTGAAGTAGACATAGAAAAATGATCTTTATGTACACGTGTAATAAGAGTAATGATAGAATAGTTTATTTAATATAATTTCCTTAGTTATGCCTAATCATATAACCTTTTTCTTCACGGTTCACAGCGCATGTGATATTGCATCGTCCTATATTTTATGTTTCATCATTTATAATCTTTGGATTCCCTTTATTTTTCGTTTATACTTTTCACACACACATAGACACACACACCCACATATATATATATATATATATATATATATATATATATATATATATATATATATATATATATATATATATATATCAATCAATCATTTCCTGTGGCACCCATGGGGATGCATAGGGCCTCAATGAACTCACGCTACCACGCTCTCTCTCTCTCTCTCTCTCTCTCTCTCTATTAATATATATATATATATATAAATATATATATATATATATATATATATATATATATATATATATATATATATATATATATATATATATATATATATATATATATATATATATATATATATATATATATATATATATATATATATATATATATATATATATATATATATATATATATATGAATATGTACCACGGAATAAAACTGAATAAAAGAAGGATTGGAGTTAGTACTTTCGTCTATTGGACATTTTCAAACTCACAATGGTAAGAAAAAATAAGACACACAGTATCTATACTAAGCACGTTTCCCTATGAAGTCAACTTTTTAATGCTATCAGATAAGTCGGATTTTAGAAAAAGTGATAAATTTGGACCTAGCGAAAACAGCCCTGGGCTAATGTTGAGATTACTCTCCTTTGTGTGGGAGATTAAAAATGATTCCAGGATATTTCGCTTTATAAAATTATTACTATGGATTATTGTATCAGTTTTTGACCAGTTAATTCCGTGTCCCATCTTTGAATTGTGAACAGCTAAGGCATTATTCAGATATCTCTTAATTACTGCATTTTTGTGTTGTTGGGTCCTTGTCGTGGTATAGCTCTATATATCATACATACATCTATTATATTTTATTTAGAGTGCGCGGGGGTTTCCTTTTTAATTAGTTTGGGTAGGCCGAGGTCTGGTTACTAGGTCAGATCCTAGTAAGGGAGGGCTAGTCCAAAAGATGCTACTTTAAAACTTAGTATTGGCTGAGAGTTCCAAATCTCACTTACTTCCAGGCTATTGTTATACGGTTATGATGAGCTCGAGGGTCAGAAAGCAAAGGAGTACGCAAAAAATAGACTTTAATTAATATTAATTTTTTAAAGTTAATATGATACAATAATATACAGTTAATCAAGACACATAGTTACACAAATGATAATGGGGAACGGTAGACGGAAATTATAAATTTGAGGAAACTAAAATATTCGTTACGATACCTTGTACACAAATGAAGGGGTTGGGGAAGATGTTGATCGTTTCCGGCGAAGCGGTGAGATGATGGTTAGGTCACTTCGACGGGGTCCAAGGTCAATTTGTTTGTAGTGAAATATTATTTGGAGAGGACGGTGGGAGGGATGGGGGGGAGCAGAGTCTTCGAGAAAGGAGGTTGGGAATTTTTCCGGTGTAAATTCCTTTGAAGACAAGATGCTGTTCTCTTCCTTAACAGGAAGAGCTTGGTTACACAGGCACCCCTGCGGGGTGTGGCCTACGGCCATATTTGCTAATCTTAACCGCCTTTTTTAATCTCCTTTATAGACTCTTTATTTAAACACCCTGAACACCCTTTGCTTCTTCTTCTTCTTCTTCTTCATTTTGATCTTTATCTTCATCATTTTCTTCTTCATCATCTTCATCTTCATCATCATCTTCTTCTTTTTCTTCTTCTTCTTCTTCTTATAAAGGAATTATTAGAAATAACTTTGATAAAAAAATTAAATATACTTAGGTGACAACCGAACTAAATGAAAAAATCTTATTCAAACCTTCAAAAAATCTCGTTCTTAAAATATAGGGTTATGGAGGAAAACGGAGGGTGAGTTTCTCCGAGACGTCAACAGTTTGTTTGGTCAGAGATGCGTAATCAAGGGGGTATTACGCTAAGATGAATCTTCACTGAAGCCTTTTGGTTTAAGACTTGGTTCTTGTTTGGAGATGGCGTCATGTAGATTTTAATGGTTTCTTGTGGCGTTCAAGCCTTTGTAGGTGGTTTCTGTATTTTTGTATTTCTCTCGTTGTTCGTTTATGTATTTTTAGTTTTCTTTTTATTGTCTATTCTTCGCGTAGTTTAGTGTTCGTCGTTGTTAGATATGCGTGAACTTATGTGTAGATTGGTTCTACTTGTCTCTCGGTCTGTGATTTACTAATGATGCAGTCTAGCGTTCTTCTGTGTATGTCCTCCAATGGGATGTCAATGTGTCTCTGTCTGATTTTGTCCGTCATGTGTTTTTGTACTTTCACCCAGATTTTTCGGGCTCTTCTTTGCAGTTCCAAGTTAATTGGAGTCATCTAGATCAAGTGATGTAGGTCACTCTGCCTCCTTCTTTCTCTCCTCCTAGTGTTAGTTATTAAGAGTACTCCTTTATTTTGTACCCTTTGGAGGAGTCGCAATTTCTTTTTGGAACTAGTGCTGATAGGTATAGGTGGATACAGTAGCTTTGATCTTATGAGCGCGTTGTATTTCTTTTTTATGTTGGTCATGTTCAGGTTGTGGAACCTGAATACCTTGGTTAGCTCGACCTTCGCTCGCGCTGCTGTCTGAGCAACGTGGCTTCCGTATCCATTTTTACCTATCTTTAGTCCTTATACTGTCCCATCAGAGCTGTTTGGAATGTGGACGTCATCAGTCTCAATATGGGCCCGTTTCCTAAGGAAGAGTGGAATGCCTTAAGTTTCTGGGTGTTAGTAGCGATTTTCCATCTTCTTTCGAATCAGTTGACATGGTCGATTTCTCTAGTTGTAATTGTGCCATGAGTTCAGTACTTTTGAAAGGGGCAGTCATGAACGGTGAAATGTCACCAGCGAACTGGACGTACAGCGAGTCTTCTCTGACTGGATCGGTTAGATCGATGGCGTATATATTGTATAGAAGAGGTCTTAGACACCCTCCTTGCTGTACGCCTGTAGTTAGCTCTAAGTCTGGTCCCGTGTGGTGGTATATTTGTATATATGCTATCCTGTCTTTCACATAAAATTTTTTTTATTCTTGGGTTTACTTCAAGACTTAGTATTTTGTACTGAAGCCCACTTCTCCATACTTTGTCAAATACCTCCGTAACGTCTCTGAGTACCAGGTCAGCATGCCCTTTTTGGCTTGTAATCTTCGGCAGTTTTTCTGTGATGATTGCCAATGCCGTTTCAGTCCCTCTCCTTCTTCTAAATCTATGCTGGTGTTGGTTATTGAAGTTGTTATCCTCCATAAAATCTTGGATTCTATTAACAAGGACCTTTTCAAAGACCTGGCCTGCCACTTCGAGGAGGGAACTAGGTCTGAAGTTTGTTGGTCTGTCCGGCGGTTTTCAGACTTTTGGAATGAAGATCATTTTAGCGATCTTCCATTCGTCCGGAAAATAGCCAACGTTTAGGCACGTTATCATTATATTGACCAGCCCCTCTCAAATGTTACGGGGGGCGTTAAACAAGTTAAGTTTGGTAAATTCTGTTTTCCCTGGTGCTCTCTGTTTAAAGGTACGTGGCGTCGTTAGGATTTTTTCTTCCGTGATTTTCCGTCCATAACCAGTCATCTCTCTGTCAGCAAGGGTATTGTTGAATGGGTATGTCCTATCTAGTTCTTGTCTTAGCTGGTCGTGAACGTGTTCTTCAAAGTCTAGGTCAAAGCGTTCCTTCTTTTCTGGCGTGATGGAAAATACATTCTTCCAGTAGTCTCTGAACTCTTCTTCCGTTTCTGTTGCGTCCATTTTTGTCCCGTCGTCTTTGTTAAGATCTTTTATGTATGTCTTCATTTCAGTCCTTTGTATTCTGTTTTTAACTCTGTCTGTGCCGGGCAGTCTAACTTCTTCAAATAGTCTTTTATATTCCTCTGTTAGGCCATATAGCTCTTGTGTCGACCTTGGAGCTGGTAACCTCCGTTATCTCCGTTAACTTTGCCAGTTTCTGGTCGCTCTCCTCCAGGGTAGATTCTTCGAGTGGTTGAGGTCTGAACTTACGAGAAGGGTACGATACCTTTCCCAGTTCGCTCGGCAAAAGCATTTTCTCTCCCTGACGGGTATTTGAATGGGGCTCGAGGATATTTTAATCATGATAGCGACCTGGTCGCTTGGGATTAGTGGGGCGGGTTGGATATAATAATTGTAGGGAAATTGTGAGCTGATCAGGGTAATATCTGGCTTAGTTGGGCAGAAGTCCGGGATATAAGTGGGGAAGTCGGGCTTAATGCGGACAGAAATACCCCTGTCAATAAGGTTCTTCATGTTCTTCCCTTTCTTGTTTAGACGCCCGGTGTATCCGGATTCCTGGCATCTGGCGTTGAGATCTCCACCAAACAAGACTGTTCTCCCGTGTGCACAAAGTTGGAGAAAATTGTGCATTGGGATATAGTCTCATCTTGGAGGTTGGTAACGTGTGGACACCACCAGGGGCTCTAGGGTGGTTTGGATCCCGATGGCCAAATAGGATTCGTCTAAAGATGTGGGTATTTTGAACTGAATTCCTCTTTTGACTGCGATGGCAGCGCCATCGAAACGTTCCAGGCTGTGGTTCTTCGTTATTGTGCTATAATGGAAGATCTTCATATTCTTCTGCGTCGTTTCATTTCCGTGTTCTGATATCAGAACGATGTTAGGGTTGAAATGTCTGATAATTTTTCCGTAAGTCACTTGTTTGTTGTCCCATCCGTTACTGTCCATTTGTAGGATTGTCACGTCCTTTGTCAGTCTGTCCCTGTTGTCTGTCGATTAGTCGCTCCTTTTATCGAGTTTTTTGGGGTGGAGGGGCTGGCTGGTGGAGATCGGCATTTGCCGGATCTCCTTTTACTGAATTCTGAGGTCGTGATAGTATAGAACGCGTCCTGGTTGATTTGGACCATTCGAAGGATAAGAGCTTCTTCGACTACCCTTTCTGGAATGTTCTCACTATACTCCTACTTGTAACGGCCGGTGGTCACGCCTTCACTGACGTCTTTGTCCGTTTTTACTTCAGGGAAGGGGGCGCTCTCCGTGGTGAATATCTTTAAGTGATTTTTTCTGCTATAGTAGGAATGTTTGCCCTCCTTTGACGATGAGGTAGATCTCATACTCTGCCGGTTGAGTGACCGTTTGGTACGGCTATCGGTCTTTCGTTTTCTGTTCATTGGCGAATTTTACCTCTGAATCTGGTTTGGAGGGTTCTATTGTTTGGGGTTTAGAAATATTTTGGTGATTTGCCGGAGCGGGAGCAGTTTATACTTGTGTAGTGTCTGGTTGATGAGGCTGCATCTGTATTCATAGAACTTCCTCAGACGGAGGGTTCTCCGGGAACCACATCTCGTCCATTCCATTTTTGACCAGCATCTGGTTTAGCTCTTTTTTAAATGAGCCTGGCATTGTGAGGTTTGCTATGTGTGCATAATATATGCAGCACATGATCTTTGTAGATTGCTCGCTTTCTACCTTAAGGTAAGTACGCTGAGCTGAAGCCTCGTCGACTGCCGCCTTTGCCCCTTTGGCACAGGACCTGTTGGTCTTAGCTTCTTCTGATTTTTTTTTACGCTTTTGTTGTTTTTTAATCGCCTCCTTCATTACTGGGCACGACATCGCCATGGCTCCATGGTCACCGTTGCAGTTTATGCATTTTCGCTCACTATTCTTGCAGTCACGCCAGATGTAACCAACTTTGTTACATATAGAGCAGATAACTTCAGTCTGTGGACACGCTCTAGTTGTGTGCTGGTTATATTTATAGGACTTAAAGCACGTCTGTACTTCCGTGAACACCTCTCTTTCTATCTGGTCAGGGCACACCCTGACGTGAAAGAGAAGGAGACCGATTTCTTTTGCTTTTCAAGCCATACCGATATCTTGGAATATTACCTTAAATACAAGAGTGTAGTCTCTGAATTTAATCACCTCAGATACCTTAGCCCATTGCTGATTCCTTTTGATTTCATGGAAAATATCAGCGCATGAGTAGTGCCCCACCTATGAGTCAAATCCCCGGCGAATAACACTTCTGTGTCTGAATTTGGGGTGGGATCTTAGAGGTTAAGTTTATTGAGTTAAAAACTTGAGTTGCTTTGGACGAGGCCAAATGTTCTGCGTCCGCTTATTTCTGGCATATAGCCGTATACGCAAAAGGGGTGTCAATGATTCTCACGAGAGCTACATTTAGCTCTCCGTAGAATATCGAAAGGAACTTCTCCGTGGTCAGGTTTGACCTTTCGGAGAGAGTTCTAAGAATTATACGTAGGATGTCGTTTGTCATTTTGTCATTGTCGGTTTAATGGATGTGAAGGAATAAAGGAGATCAGAATAGAAGAGCAAAAATGAACTTTTTATAATTCCAATGCCACTTTACCTTTTTGAAAATGAAGATTCTGGTATGTCAGTTTACTTGCCTTACTCTTTAGTTGTGGTTGCACTGGCACTTTGTGTGGTGTTTTTTATGTACCATACTTATTGTTGCACTTGGAGGATAATAACTTTTAGTTATAAAAAGTTTCGAGAAAAGAAAAATCTTTGGGAACGTTTAGCATATTTCAATTGACTTCACCTACTTTTGCAGAAATAATGTAACGAGAGAAATAATTATAACAAGTAAATCTTAGCAGCCCCTTTCCACTAAAGTACACCTATATAAATAGTCATTGCATCTACTCATAATACGACAAAATTAAACCAATCAGGTTTGAGATACATTTATTTGTCATATTTATGTTCACTTTTGGAATAAAAAATTGACCAATCAGCTTTTAGACATAAGCACTATAATAATTGTCCAATCAGTGCCATGATAGATTTAACAGGTTAATAACACTAAAACCGTTTGCTAACAACCTTCGGATAAAAATTTTTTACTTGCTTAGTGAGTAGGAGGAGAGTAGAGACTAGTCAGAATTCATCATGTCTGGTCGTGGCAAAGGAGAAAAAGTTAAAGGTAAAAACTGAAGACGCCCTTGCCAGACATTCTTTTCAGGAGAAAAAGAAGACAATTATCCGGAAGAGGAATAACGAATAAAAAGGACGACCGCTACGCAAAGGGGGTCATGGGGCCACCCGCCATGGACGTCAAACGGATCGTCCTCCGTACCATCAGTCGGGGAACAAAACCAAGTCGGCGAACAGTCGTGGAAACAACCTTTAGCGCTTAATGTAGCCCTCATAAGACTCATTGAGATGCCTAACGGCTAGGCAGCATTATGTTGGACTCCCGAGGACGTCGAGAAGATCGTGTCCAATGAAGCTAAAGAGCCCCTTCAGAAGATTGGACTGGAAGCTTCCATCCCCCACGAAATCATGGTTCGTTGAACAATCATCCTCAGAAAGCTCGGCCCCTTCTTCACGGACAACAGCTGTAAAGACATCAAAGCCGAGCTTTCTAAGCACCAAAGGTGGGCGAAAATTGCTAAGGTCGAGATGTTCGGCGAAAACTGATTCAAAATTATCTTCGCAAACACTGAGATGACGCAAAGGGATATGAATGAGGGACTCTTGGGGTTCTACCCCCGAGTAGCCACTGAGCAGATAAAAGCGGAGGAGTGCATCAAAATAGGAAGCTGCTTCAGATGCTTAGCCGTAGAAAAACACTTCACGAGAGAATGTACAGCGACCGAAGTCACATGCTCTGGCTGTTCCAGACCAGGACACGGATGGAAGCAGTGTGTCTCATAAAAACCACACTGAGCAAACTGCGGAGGGGACCACAGGGCCTTGACAATGAGGTGTCCCGCCCGCAAAACGAGAAAAGTCAAAAAAGGAAAAGGAGGCAAAGGCAAAGAATTACGCGGAAGCAGCAGTGGCTACAAGAACCACGGTAGCCAAAACAACGGCACCAAAGCTAGTGATGCCAAGGGAGTGTAAGGAAATAATGACGATGGTCATTGTTGTTCACCTAGGGAACCTAGCCAACCCCGGCACCTTTTGGGATGCATTAAACCGTCTCCCTACAAAAGAACGAGGTTGAGAAAAAGCTGTGGTTCCTGCCCAACCCCGCGTCGCATGAAATATTAAATATTCAGTTTGTCGATGACGAAAAACAAAAAGACCCAAACAGAGAAGATGAAGATCCAAAAAAAAACAACAAAAACACAGAGGAAGAAGAAATGGAAAAGAACGGAAACTTTAGAAAGAGCCCGAAGAAAAAACGACAAAGAAAAAAGAAGAAGACGGAAGTGACCCTAGAAATAGAGAAGAAAGAGAGTAAAAAAGTGGAAAAAAGCTCAGAAGAAGATGAAGACGAATCCTAGGGTATCCTGGAGTACCCCTCACGGAGTAAAGGGATATCTTTGTGCCTGGTTTCTTCTTCGACGCCCAGGACGTGAATCTCAAAGTCTTTGGTGCATCTGTGTGCAGACCTCCAAAGGGAAACATAGAAAAACTGCTCGAAGGCATCGACCGTGGCGACTACAAGTGGACCTACGAAGGGCCTTGTTCGCCGAAGGAAATAGGAGGACTACTGATGGAGCGCGCCATGTTCATCTTTTGACTTGTGCATTCACACCGTCAATATGTCCACATACAAAAGGTTAAAAAGTCGCCAAAAAACATCGGAAATTGAGTGATAAACTATAGTACGAAAAAGTTTAGAATAATGTATAAATAATGATAATAAAGTGATATATACGAAAAATAAATAATAACGGAAAGTGAATAACGATAATAAGTGAATAACTAGTGATAATAAAGTGACTATAATAACGAAAAGTGAATAAATAAAGTAGAATAAATAGCGATAGTAAAGTAACTATAATAACGAAAAGTGAATAAAGTAGAATAAATAGCGATAATAAAGTAACTATAATAACGAAAAGTGAATACAATAAAGTAGAAAAGCGAATAAATATGGATAATAAAGTAGTTAAAACAAGTGACTAAAAGAAATTATTGATAATAATCTAAAGTGAGAGAAGTAAATAATATTAATAAAAAATGAATAAATAATGACTAAAGTGATTAAAATATGTTTATTATAAATAACCAGACTTAACGAAAATAAATAGCAACGAATAAAAGAATATCTCAAATTGGAATTATGAGATACTGCGGTGATTGAATGCGACCAAAAATGGTATATAGTTTTATTAACATTAACAATGTTAATAATAATGTGAACAACCTATTCTAAAAATTTAATAACATGATTTTATACAAAAACGAACCCTATTAATGTGTAATATCAAAGTTAAAAAACTAACGTTTAGATTATAAATATATGATCCCCTGACAATTCTAGGGAAACCTCTTTATTTTTTTCTTACTCATACTCATATCTTACTCTTCTCCACTAATTTAACAAAATATTTCACCACTATTACCATTTATTTTTACATATATGTTTTGGAATTTTTAATATTTTAAATTTTGGATATTTGTGAAAACTTGTATTTCTGTCTCTAAATATAACTATACCTTTTACTTGCTTAGTAACGGACCTTGAGCACCGCCTACACCTATATAAATAGTCATGCCCCTCCGAAGGGGTTTCTCTTCCTTATTCTAAATTCTTGGATTTTTATTCATACTTTTTACCTCAAACTTACTTCTCACTAGCACTACTTAACTTGGTCACCGGCAAGGTCTGAGTTGCAGTTGGTAGTAAGGTATAGTGAACTCCAAATAGGTAGGGTTGACCAAGGAGAGTGCGAAAATTTGAAGGTAGGCGAGATAGAACTAGGACAGATAGAGGGGCTCCTCCTACTAGTGGAGACTGGATAAGACTCCACAGCTAAAGATCGACAGAAGAACCCCTCTCCTCGGAGAGGGA
This sequence comes from Ceratothoa steindachneri, assembly GCA_963969495.1. NCBI lineage: Eukaryota > Metazoa > Arthropoda > Malacostraca > Isopoda > Cymothoidae > Ceratothoa > Ceratothoa steindachneri. Next base: position 15,217,806 of record OZ018322.1, on the reverse strand, counting down.
AGGACTCCCGGGAAGATGGACCCACCGACATCAAAAGGCCTTCCCTTAAACTCATACCCAACATAAGGAAAAGATCACCACAAGAAGTAGTGCAATGCATATTTATTGATCTGGAGATATCACTAATCAAATGCATTGATACACCATCTGGATTCACAGTTATTTGCCCAGAAAATAAAAACGTAGAGCAGCTACTTTCATCTGCTGGGAGCATTACGTTAAGGAAGTTTGATTTGGAAGCTGGGCTTAGTAACGGACCTTGAGCACCCCCTACATAGAAAAGCGCCTATTCTGGAAGTCTTTTGGTGAATTACGCTTCACCCTTCAAAGAGAGATAATACTTTTTTCATCGATGATTCATAACTCAGTGAGGGCTTAAGCACCTCACTGCTCCCGTCCATAGCCTTGCGTGTGGACCTGCTCGGACGTCTGCCATTCATTGGTTTCGTCTTAACTATGCCGGCCACTTGGAATGTCATAATTAAGGGCTTATGTGAAAACTGGTTTGAGTACTAGCCCACAACGGAAGCATAATTCAGAAATTATCTCGAAATTGGGCCATAACTGCAAGTCCCGGACGGAGGAGAGATCCTCATCGCCCGGGGGCTCTGCCAGAATCATAAAGGGAAGTACACCCATCTCTATGTAGTTGGATGCAGTTATGGCGTAAGTAGGGGATGGCATCAAGTCCATCATAATTCACCCCTCTTGAGGTTCCCAAGCGAGATTCATCCCATCCATCCATCAGCTATCATCCTGGCAACAAAAGAGTGGGGGACCAACAGGTAAATGGATCGAGGCGTTTTTTCACCATTTTTAGGACTCTTATGCCAGGAATCAGATGCCAAGAATGCGGTTACAGGACCTTCAACGGTATAAGAAGAAGCCTGGACCTGTTCTTGAACAGAAATATTGCCCAGCGAATAGGCCCCGACTTCTCCACCTTTGTCTGAGCAGGAAGTACCACAAAACTCGAAATCTGTCTGGCAAATCGTCAGTGGCCGTTCAATTACTACATGGAACTAGTCCAGGTACCATGTAGTGACCATATAGGGATCTTACTTACTATCAACAGGAACGCTATACAAGTTCCAGTTGTAGTCAGAACAAACTACAGAAGAGCTGACTGGACACGGTCTTGCGCCTTCTCGAGGCACACAATCCACCCAACTTAGACGAGGCAATTCTCGAAGAGATTGACGGGGCACTTGAGGACTTCAATAACCATCTCATCAACGCAGATAGGGTTTATATCCCCAAATCTGAGTGTAGGACCATCTCTACCTACAGATGGACCAAATACATGAAGAATTTATTGCGTGAGCTAAAGTTATTTTATAAAATCAACATCAAGAATGCGTCAGTTCACTCACTACAGCGAAGTAAAGAAGTCAAAGAAGAACTGAGCTAGTTGATCTCCGAAGAACAATGGAAAAGATGGGTTGGTGAGATCGATAGCCTAGATCATGAAGCAACTCCCAAAGATTTGGGAAAAAAGATCAGAAATCTCAAAGGATCGACTGGGAAGAAGCAGAAGATCGAGCTACAAAAGGAAGATGGAAACATCGAAACGGAAGAAGGAAGAATTGAAGAGCTATTCTGAAGTTATTGGGAAAAAATCTTTAGTATAAGTGAGGAGGAAAACGAGACTATGACCTAGAGTTTGAAAGCAACATCATCGACGAGCTTAACTAACAAATACTCAGGACGCACCCTCAGCACCAAGTGAATAGACAGTGTGACGGAGAGGCCGAGATTAACGAAGAAGAACTATTCAGCGCGCTCCGCTTATTCCGAAAAAACTCCTAGGACAATCGGGTCTTAAAAAGCTAAACTTTGAAAAGGCACCAGCCAATGTCATCTAGGGAGGAGAAGGATATATAACGCCTGTCTGAACACGGGATACTTTCTAGATGCTTATAAAACGGCTAAGATGATTATATTGCTTAAGCCCAGAAAGGACCCAACGTTAAAGGAAAGTTACCGGCCAATTTCACTTCTAGAATTTAGCGGAAAGCTGTTAGAGAAGATCCCTAACAGAAGACTGCTGTCTCACCTGAATGAGAAGTCCCTCTCCAACCTACATCAATTCGGGTTTGGGAGGAAGCGAAGTACGGAGATGGCGATTAATGTCATCACGGAAAAGCTAGTCCAAGCAAAACGGGAAAGGAGTTATGTGGACATTGTTTGTTGAGATGTATCAAAAGCGTTTGATAAGGTGTGGCAATGGGGAATGTAGTACAAGATCTTACGACTGGGCCTAAGGGAAAACTTAGAAATAACGGTGTAAATCGGTTTAGGGTGCATGGATGGACTGAAGTTTCCGCTCACTGCGGGCTTCCCGCAGGGAGGGGGGGGGGCTGTCCCCTACTCTACTTGATTTACACCACTGATGTCCCAGCCCTTGTAAGCCCCACTTAATGACTTGTCAATGGAGGAATGCGCCTTGGCAAGCTCGTATGGCAGCAACATAAATTGAAAATCATAACACCTACGAGGCCCGGTGCAAGATCCGACCAACCGGGAAAAGTCCAAAGTAGTCCCCATAGGCAGGGGACTATTTTACGACGTCAGGGTGGGGAATAGACGTTATCCCTACACTACGGAGTGCAATGTACTCGGAATGAAGATTACTTTAACCGGGTACAAGAAGCACGTAAAAAGAGAGAATCACCAAGGCTACTGCTGAAGTCCACACTCTATACAGGTTCAGAAATCTTCGTCAAAGCAATAGGAAAAAGATCTACAATGCACTTGTAAGATCGACGCTGCTATACTCCGCTTTCGCCATCTCGTGTGGCTCGAAGACACAAAAGAGGAAACTACAAGTGGTTCAGAATAAATGTATGTACCTAATTACAGGTACAAACAGATAAGAGAGAAGACGCCAAGAAGAGCTGCAACGGGAGGCGGGGTTTCAGTCCCATTAACATTGTGATAAAACGAGTTGAAGCTGCGTTAATTTCAACTTCTATCACATATTATTTAAAACCACGATGGGCCCACGTGCATCTTCGTTTCAAAGCTTGGCGCCTTATCACAGCCACCGGATGTCAATGTTTAAACAAGGAGGTTATCGTCCCCCCGTTCTCCCCCATACACCAACCTCGCCAGATTGAGTTAGACTTATGGGCAGATAAGGCATTGTTCTCCGGCTCGGCTGTGCGTTCCCTCAAAGCTCCCACTCCATTGTCCGGCACGCCAAGGAGATGTCCTGGCTATTTATATGGAAACTTTACCACTAAGATCAGATTGGAGATCCAGATTTTCGTCGCGAAACTTCACCACGACCCCCTCTTCCTTTGTGCGCCAAGGGACCTCGACCTCGAGATTCACCATCACTTGTCCAGAAGGAGGACAATATCCCTTGAGTGCCAAAGGTTCGAGCCTTTCGTGACGCCAAGTACCCAAGGCTTCCCCCTCGTGTTCAGAAGAGAACAACGTAGAACAGCCATTGTTCGTTCGAGCCCCGTTGACAAGGAACGGTTCTCACCCTTCCCCTTCGTGTTCAGAAGAGAACAACGTAGAACAGCCATTGTTCTTTTGAGGCCTTCGCCAAGAAACGGTTCTTACCCTTTCCCCTTGTTGTTCAGAGGAGAAAAACGTTAGAACAGCCATTGCTCGTTTTGAGCCCTTCGCCAAGAAACGGTTTGCACTTCCCCTGTGTTCAGAGAAGAACAACATTAGAACAGCCATTGTTCTTTTGAGCCCTTCGCCAAGAAACGGTACTCACCCTTCCCCCTTGTTGTTCAGAGGAGAACAACATTAGAACAGCCATTGTTCTTGAGCCCGTAGACAAGAGACGGTTCTCACCCCCCCCCTTAGTTCAGAAGAGAACAACGTAGAACAGCCAGTGTTCTTCAAGCCAAGAGACGGTCCTCACCCCCCCTTTGTTTAGAAGAGAACAACGTAGAACAGCCATTGTTTTTCAAGCCGTTAGTCGAGAAACGGTTCTCATTCCCAAGACGCCACGTCAGGATCCTTTTATTCCCCTCCTTCGTCTGGAACTCGCCAGCGGACCGAAAATTCCTTCGCGCCACCTACCACTGCACCACTAGTGTAAAGTTACGTAAGCCAAACGTCACCTTTGAGTACTTAACCCTTTTGTCAATTCTATCCTGTGCTTTAAATGGTTTATCGAACCATCCCATCTCTTTAACTCTATATTTGTTTTACCTTTTTAAATCCTTTAAATCCTCGGATTAGCCCGAACCCCCACGACCCTTTCCATTCTCTGTTTATGTCAATATTTTCCGTCTTGTGTTTGTTGATAGTTATTATTAATAAAACTCTATTTTATTAATGATAGCAATATTATTATCCTTGAGCTCAGTTCCACTTCTTAAGCATATCGAAGATACATAATATCGGCCGCCAGACATTAACGCACTCTAGAGATAATTAAAGAAGTTCCCTCAACGAATAGTGATATATGGTATCTTGTCGGGAGTCATTCTACGACATATTTATATATATATATATATATATATATATATACACTATTTAAATTTGGTATCATGTGGGTAAGGTTTAACGCTATATCTTTGCAAACACTGGCCTCAGTTGAGTAAAACATAGTGTTATTCGTTCTAATAATAAAGTATAGTAGTTCCCTTTTGTTTTTACGATTGCTATCCCCTTTTTTTTTGAAACTTAAAAAGCTGGAGTAACTCAAGGAACTGTTATAATAATTTGTTTGTGTTTTTTTTTGTATGATTTTAGTCAGTGGTTATTTAGAGTAAGAAACCAAGTACGAATAGGTCAGTGCCTATATTTAGGTAGGCTAATTCTATAGAGGCATAATTCTTGGGGCAAGGAATTTTAGTTGGTTGACTAGTGCGCCCCAAGTGCAAAGATGACTCAGTTAGAAATCTTTAAAGCCCAAGGAGAATCCTTATGACTCTCCGGAAAAGAACTAATTAAGTACATTCGAGAGGAGCAAAGAAAAGAACGAGAAAGAGAAATACAACGAGAAGAACGAGAAAGAGAAATACAACGATAAGAAAGAAGGAAGGATTCGCGCCCCTTCCCACGAAAGCTGACCAAGTTTTAGAGCCCGGTAAAACCCCAAAACTTCTTTCCCCAAAACCAACAACGGGACTCCAAACCTCCCGTTAAGATTTCTCCTCCATCTCTCTTCCCGAAGCGACCAATCATATGCTTCACCTGTGGTGTAGAAAACCACATGAGCTGGAATTGCCCCCAAAATTTTAGGCTTAAAAGCGGACCAGCCCATCAAGTTCACCAGATTAATGCAACCCCGGCTCCCCCGGTGGTGCAGACCCAAGCAGAAACCTCTCCCCCTCCGTCAGGCCACCAGGTAAATTTTGTTTTTGATAAAAGTTCATCGGGAACTTTGAAATTTGAGGAGGGGAGCGTGGACGGTTGCCGAGTATCGACTCTCGTCAGGGACACAGGATGTACGTGTTTCATCGTGTCCGACGAACTCCTTCCCCCAGTGGACCCTAACCACGAAAAATTTGCGGTGGTACATGACTACCTTGGGCGGGCGAACCAATTCCCCGTCGTTAGATGTTACCTGCAGTGTCAATATTATGATGGCTGGGCTGAAGTCATTTCAGCACCCATACAATTCTGTTCCGTGCTTATAGGACAGAGCCTCCAAGTAAGTTTCGACCCTGTGTCTCAGGCCGCCCTTCTTTGAGGCCGAGCTAAGAAAGAAGCCCAGGAGCCCGTCCCCATCAGAACCCCGATACCGCCCGATTTCTCGGAAACCCTTAACCAGGACTTTAGGACGGCACAAAAGGAGTGTGGATCACTAACACTCTTAGGTGATAAGGCCCGAAACAAGGACACGGAGACTGTCCAAGAAAAAAAGAACCCCCAACGCGCCCATGGAGATACCTTCGTCGAACTGGACGAATCATCGGCGCTTGAAGAAGATTACCCCGCGGAGTCCCTTAATGTAATGCAGGTAGTGTGCACCCAACCTGGTGCCAATTACCCTCCTCCTTTCCTACCAGGCGAGTCTTTGGAACCCTGTGACCTGGATATTGACGCGCAGCTGACACCACATCAAAAGAGTCAGCTACAAGAACTATTTAAATGGAGTCACCATTTAACCACCCTATTAGCTCTTTTCGAGCGACTGCGCAAAAATGGCCTCACCCTTGGCCCCAGCAAATGCCATTTTGCCCACGAAACCATCAAATATTTGGGTTTCAAAATAGGACCAAGCAAGTTAGGTCCCCAAGAGAACAAGATTAAGGCAATCGCCGACATGCCCCTTCCGATTAAAAAGAAGCAATTAAGATCGTTCCTAGGATCAGCTTCTCACTATCAGCAAATTGTTCCGAATTTCGCTGCAATTTCGGCCCCCCTCAGCCCCCTTCAAAAAAAGAATTTCCCCGATCGTTTACGTTGGAATGATGTCGCTGTTTCCCATTTTAATCAGCTCAAGATTAAGTTCATTTCTGCCCCCATTTTAAAGTTGCCCAACCCGGAAAAATCCTTTGGGATTAAGACCGACGTGAGCAACGAGGGCATTGGAGGTGTACTCCTTCAATACGAGGATGACGGCACGAGTCATCCAGTTGCATATGCTAGTCGTCAATTATTACCACGCGAAAAGAGATATGCCACTATAGAAAAGGAAGCTCTATCAATTATCTGGGTCATAGACAAATTCAAGATGTACTTGATAGGTAAAGAATTTCAGATAGGAACCGACCACCGTCTGTTAGCCTATATTAGGAATGTGCGACACTCAAACGGCCGCATCATGCGCTGGAGTTTACTCTTGCAAGAGTATCAATTTAAAATAAATTATATAAATGGTTCCGATAACCAGGTCGCTGACGTCCTCAGTAGGAATGCGTTACCGAATAGCGTAGAGTAAGTGTATTCATAGGATTAGTATCTCCATGTAGGTATATACCGTCTTGTACGACTTATATTAAGATTCTCTTGTAATATAATTAATTAATGTATATGTCTGAATTTTGTAACGCTCAATGAAAATTTTTTTGTATGTATATATATTTGTACCCATTAATTTACGTATAAATTATTTTGTCCCGTATGTACTAATTTTATATCATTTCATTGTTCCATGCCCTTTTTTTTCTTTGATTAAGTTGTATTAAAGGTTATTTTCCCCTGTAATCTAAAGATCAAAATAATCATATGTATTGAGGCAATACTAGTTAGGGGCAGGAGCTTTATCGTTGTCCCTTCTCTCTTTTTTTTTCGAAGTGACAACTTCCCCCGGAATGGAGGGGTGTGATAGAACGAGTTGAAGCTGCGTTAATTTCAACTTCTATCACATATTATTTAAAACCACGAAGTTGCCCACCTGCATCTTCAATTCGAAGCTTGGCGCCTTATCACAGCCACCGGATGTCAATGTTTAAACAAGGAGGTTATCGTCCCCCCATACTTCCCCATACGTTGACCTCGCCAGATTGAGTTAGGCTTATGGGCAGATAAGGCATTGTTCTCCGGCTCGGCTGTGCGTTCCCTCGAAGCTCCCACTCCATTGTCCGGCACGCCAAGGAGATGTCCTGGCTATTTATATGGAAACTTTACCACTAAGATCAGATTGGAGATCCAGATTTTCGTCGCGAAACATCACCACGACCCTCTCTCCCTTTGTGCGCCAAGGGACCACGACCTCGAGATTCACCATCACTTGTCCAGAAGGAGGACAATATCCCTTGAGTGCCAAAGGTTCGAGCCTTTCGTGACGCCAAGTCCCCAAGGCTTCCCCCTCGTGTTCAGAAGAGAACAACGTAGAACAGCCATTGTTCGTTCGAGCCCCGTTGACAAGAAATGGTTCTCACCCTTCCCCTTCGTGTTCAGAAGAGAACAACGTAGAACAGCCATTGTTCTTTTGAGGCCTTCGCCAAGAAACGGTTCTCACCCTTTCCCCTTGTTGTTCAGAGGAGAACAACGTTAGAACAGCCATTGCTCGTTTTGAGCCCTTCGCCAAGAAACGGTTTGCACCCCCCCTGTTGTTCAGAGAAGAACAACATTAGAACAGCCATTGTTCTTTTGAGCCCTTCGCCAAGAAACGGTTCTCACCCTTCCCCCTTGTTGTTCAGAGGAGAACAACATTAGAACAGCCATTGTTCTTGAGCCCGTAGACAAGAGACGGTTCTCACCCACTTGTTGTTCAGAAGAGAACAACGTAGAACAGCCAGTGTTCTTCAAGCCAAGAGACGGTTCTCACCCCCCCTGTGTTTAGAAGAGAACAACGTAGAACAGCCATTGTTCTTCAAGCCGTTTGTCAAGAAACGGTTCTCATTGTCAAGACGCCACGTCAGGATCCTTTTATTCCCCTTCTTCGGCTGGAACTCGCCAGCGGACCGACACCTACCACTGCACTACTAGTGTAAAGTTACGTAAGCCAAACGTCACCTTTGAGTACTTAACCCTTTTGTCAATTCTATCCTGTGCTTTAAATGGTTTATCGAACCATCCCATCTCTTTAACTCTATATTTGTTTTACCTTTTTAAATCCTCTTAATCCTCGGATTAGCCCGAGCCCCCACGACCCTTTCCATTCTCTGTTTATGTCAATATTTTCGTCTTGTGTTTGTTGATAGTTATTATTAATAAAACTCTATTTTATTAATGATAGCAATATAATTATCCTTGAGCTCAGTTCCACTTCTTAAGCATATCGAAGATACATAATATCGGCTGCTAGACATTAACGCACTCTAAAGATAATTAAAGAAGTTCCCTCAACGAATAGTGATATATGGTATATCGTCGGGAGTCATTCTACGACAAACATTATCATAGATGAACGGACAAGGAATATGCAGGAACTGGTTTATCGTGAATTGGACGATGATATCGTCCAAATGATTGAGCAGAACAGAAGAGGGTTAGGTCGCGCCAGATTTCCGAGTTCCGCTCGGCTTTTACCTGGCGGAGCAGAAGTGCCGTTCTACGCATCATAATATAAATGTTTTTGTACCCTAAACTAAATAAAAAACTCGACCAAGAAAAAGATTACCTAAAACTGAAAACTCACCGATTTCTACAAAAATTCATCGATGAAGACCCGAATTTACCGAAAAATACATCAACGAAAAAACAAAAAACACGATTTACACTCACTACAAGATATACGAAAAAAATAAAGACACTAAGCATAACACTAAGTAATTAATAAAGTAATTATTATCACAACAGCAAATGCGCATATCATACTCAAGAATATTAAATTGTTTTTTGAAGACAAATGGCTTGAACGCCATATTATATATATACATATATATATATATATATATATATATATATATATATATATATATATATATATATATATATATATATATATATATATATATATATGGGTGGGTCACGGATATATAGTAAAAAATTCAAAGTGAACTTTTTGTTTCTGCACTCATGAATTATTGTGAGACTTCATGAGAAACTCCCAAATCCGGAGCTTCGTCCAAATCAAAGACGGTTGAGGGGTCGCACCGAGTGATCGAAAGTTTGCTTTGCTCTACTTTAGCATAGCGTACCTACCATACACTGTGTTGTGGGCGTAATGCCTTTAGATATACTTCTTGGTGATGTCAACTCGTTTTGGGCATATCCCGACGTAGGTTTTGTTGTTATATAGCTGTCTTTATACTGTCAGACCCAGAACTAAGCTAAACACATCCTCGTTTTATCCTCAGGTCGTCTAAATGGCGAGTTTAACTCCGAAACAGACTGGTCTGTTTTTGTTGGGACAGCCCCTTGAAGCCCTAAGCCAGATTGTCCTTCCAACAGGAAAGATGTTCTGCGGCGATTCTTCTGTCATGAAGCGAACAGCAAGGACAATCGAAAAACTATCATCGACGAATGGTCAAAGTTTTGGAACGTGCCCAAATTCCTGTTGTTCTGCTGCGATCAATCATGAAAAAACTGGAAACCCTCTTCGGGAAGTACGAAGTCAGTAAGAAGGCGTCAAAACGTCAATCCGAGGGGACAAGGTCTCCGACGCCCCCCTCCAGGGACACTTGTCGTCACTGTTCGACATCGCAGAACCTGCCACTTCTTGCTCCCTGATCCACCTCAACCAGGAGGACATGAACTTCCTCGACGACCAAAGGGGCCAGAGGAAAATGGTTATGGGTACTCTTGACAAGGAGAACGTGACAAAAAGAGTCTAGGAAACATGAGAAGTTGCCTGCTGAGAGAAGAAGGAAGTAGAAGGAGTTTGCGGGGACTTCGGAGAGAGAAGAGACGGTTGAGTTAGCAAACGGGAGTTCCACCACCGCTTCTTCATCAACTTTTTCGTCTGCCACCAACTCTCCTGCTCGGGGAAGCGCCGAGGCTCACTGTCGTAGTATTCTAGAAGTTGTTTTAAGTTTTTTTTTTGTCACAGAATTTATATTCAATGAGTTTAGCGTGCCAGTCTGACCCTATTACTTTTGAAAGACAACAATACTTCTATATTGGCTGAGTGGACTTTAACTCCTGTATTATTGAGAGTGCCACAGCGTTTAATCCTGTTGTTTTAAGGAAGAGCCTGTCGAACACGTAAGGATCCAAGGAAACACCATCAATTTATCCAAAAATATGTATATCTTTTTAATTTACAAATTAACAACCAAAATAAAATATTTACAATCACATAATAAGTTTAACGGAGATAACAATGCTTGAAACCGGGCCTATTTCAGACGCTAATCATGCCCAACTCGAAATAGGCTCCAAGTAAACAAACCAATGCCGATTAGTTACTCGTATTTTATGGTAACCCTTTAGATTAGAATTAAACTCCAATTTAAGTTTCATTCTTCTAACTGTAAATATGATGTGGTTCACTGAAAATTGTCTTTACTTTAGTTAACTTGAGTACAGTATTAAACTCCTAATAAATCAATACAAATATAACCAGTTATTCTGACTCACATGGACTTGAAATGATCAGGGGTTGACAGATGTCGCTATATTGGCTTTATACCGCTTCTTTGGGTTGCAGAGGCCGATTGTAGTTTTTCCATGAGATGGGAGGGGAGTTGGGGACACGATGTCAAATTCTTCGATTCTACGTTAAAAAATGGAGGAAGGAGTAGTACTCTCTGGCTCAAGGAGTACTCTTCTGGGTATCTCTTCAAGCCTTTTTGTATCTTAGTCTTCTTCGAGGGGTTGCCCAACTGGATTTGGCGGTATATGAGGTGATTTTGAATGTACTAGAAGAATTGGATCTCCCTCGGGTATTGATTCTTCTTCTCTCTCTATTAAGATCGCAATTTGAGAGTCACTCGAGGGTGACCGGGTCTTCTTTTCTCTTACTTGCGAAATTCCTGTTTGGCACTAGTAATGGTGGTCCAGCTAGGCTTCTTACTAAGCCTGTGAAGGATACTTCGGTATGGCACCGATACAAAACGTGACGTTTTCTAAGTTGTAGAAGAATGATTTCGAAACTGGGTGAAGGACCGATCTCCTCGATCTGGTCCTCTATCGTCTCTCACCGAATAATAATAATCTATTTTCTTTCCTCATGGGGCTTATTTATAGACTGGCGACCGCCCCATCTAAGGAGGAAGGGGCGAGGCCGCAAAGGGGAGAGCGAGGGGTGAAGGGAGGGTGTCACCGCGGTGCCCAGATCTGATTCTTAATCAGAGGCACCGACGACCGTACAATCCTTGGTGTTCTTTTTGATCTGTACCGATTTAATCGCGGACATCTGGGCCTCGTAGGTAATCGGCTCGTTTGAACGCTGCGTAATGGCCTTCATTAGTTACCTTAGCTCAGCAGCTAGCCCTCGGCTACCTCTTCGGCTGGGAGATAAATGGGTAGGCCGTTTCACTGGTAGTCAGCTGGCTAACGTTCCCATGCCTCTCCTCATGTGGCACGATTATCTCACTCTCTCCGAAGGGGGACTTTAACGTATATGTTCTCCTGGCCCTCCGTGTGGCTTTATCTTATAATTCCCCGACACTTACGATCACGAAAAAGCTTGCATCAGCGGCTGACACGGTCAAATTGACCCTTTGTGGAGCCCACCACATTTTCTCTGCCATCGCTGCAGACCAGGGAATGCTAAGTCCATCCACCTCGTCCATTCGCCGACACCGGAAATTGTGGCGGAAGGAGATAGCAGAAGCAGCCGTCAAGGATTATCAAAACCAAGTAGAGGAACAATACGCGGTTCTCATCCTTCATTAAGACAGGAAACTCTTGCCCGGATCAGAAAGTCAAGATCATGTCGATCGCTTGACCATCGTTGTCACCAGTCCGTCCCTCGAAGGAGACAAACTCCTGGCTATCCCTGCCTTGCCATCCGGCACCGGAAGAGCAATGGCCAGCAAAGTAGAGGAGATCATCAGACACTGGACGTTCGAAGACAGAGTTGGGGGTCTCTGCTTCGACAACACCGCTTCAAACACAGGCGTCCATGCTGGCTGTTGCACACTCCTCGAACAGAAGGTGGGTCGTCCGTTATTGAACTTGGCTTGCCACCACCACATTATGGAGCTCATTTTGGCCTCAGCCTTCGAGGCCACCTTCAGCGACGCTATGGCCGGCCCAGACGTTCAACTATTCAAACGGTCCCACAAGAAGTCACCCACTCTTGTGCATGCCAATGCTACTATCATCAACGACCCTCGGTTAGCTGACCATGACGAATTGAAGAGGATGACCTTTGAGGTTCTTGCCCAGGCGGCCGAAACGACAAGAGACGATTATAAAGAGTTCACGAAACTAACGGCAAAGGCAATCAAGGAGGAGGTTCCCACCACCTTCTGCAAACGCGAGATAGATGGGGAAGGTGATCTACACGCTCAAGATTACGATGTTCAAGGACGAGTTCGAAATCACGCCGAGGGAACTGCGTTGCCTCCAGGAGATGAGTGTGTTCATCATCCTAATCTGCGCCAGTGCCTGGTTTGAGGGTACCTTCGCCGCAGACGCTCCTTTCAACGATCTCACTCTTTTCCAGGATTTCTACAACTACAGAGACCTCAACTCAAAGATCTCGGAGGCCACGGTGAAGACCTTCCAGCGGCACTTTTGGTACTTGGGGACGGACCTCGTCGGCCTTGCCTTGTTCAGCGACAAAGTCACGATCAAAGAGAAGACCAAGATGGTGAAGAAGATGGTCATTGACAAGGACCTCAACAAGTATCGATGGACGACAGCACCCTAAGAACCTTCTTCGGTGACTTTGAGTCACCTTGTCACCAAGCAGTCACTTTTCTCCTTCACGGTACTTAAGTTGGATGTCTCGTTTCTCCAAACTCCTGTGCTCAGTTGGAAGGAAAACGAGGCGTACAAACAGGGGAAGGAGACTGTCCACCATCTGGCAGTGACCAATGATGCAGCGGAACGGGCGATCAAACTGATCACTGATTATTCTCAGATCCTCACCAAGAACGAGAACAATTGACAAGCTCTCCTGCAAGCTTTCGAGCGCCACCAACGGCTGAACCTGAACCCTAACTGATCTTACAGAAGAATATACAAATCGTTTGAATCATTATTTCAGCAATTTTCATTTTTATTTTGAAGAAAGTCCAGGAAATGTGCCATTCCTATCACTGTTCCTAAGTGTTCCTTGTATAGTATTAGAGTAATCTTCCTCCCATATACACTCCTATATCGTGAAATGTTCCTAGAATAGTTATTTACCTCACTTCAGATCAAATAGTTTCGTTTCTCCGGCATTTATAGTTGATGTGAATAAATAAGCTTGAGAAATGAACTTGTATGGTCTCGAAAATTCAACTACCATGTGCGACCCCTAAATCTTAAGATTCACATGAAACTTTTTGTTTTACCCATCATAATATATATATATATATATATATATATATATATATATATATATATATATATATATATATATATATATATATATATATATATATATAACTAACTCAAAGACAACAAAGAAACCACAAAATAAAAAATACTTAAAAACGATAGGCCTGATCACCAGGCACTAGCATCTCTTTGCGCCCTACCGCACTTCTTTCTCTTTTCACCACTTGTCTATTTTCCGCTATCTGTCCTCACACTCTCTCTCTATCCCCTACTCACACCTACTCTTACAATAATTCACATTCGAATTTTCCGAATTTTTAAGCACTCAATCAGAGCTTGGATCTCGCACACGATACTAAATGTGTATTCTCGGCAAAGGAGGTAAAGTTTAGGGAAAGCGAAATTGATGGCGTGAACATTTTCCTACGAGGTCTTACAAGGAGAATAACAGAAGCTCCCAAGTAGCATCGACTCAACAATGTCGCTCTCTGTGACCCGTACGATTTATCCTCCAAAAAAGTTCATCACATTTCAATTTATCTCACTACCCGGCAAAGGAGGCAACGTTTTCAGAAGGTTCCTTCACCAACCGAGTACAGTGGGATTTTGATTCCTTTCTTTACAAGATATAGTACTGCATAATGGGGAGTTTAACTTTCCATTTACAAAAGAGAGAATACTAAGCAGGAATTCCATCTTCCTATTTACGAAAGAGATTAATACAAAGAGGGAAGTCTATCATCCCATTTACGAAAGAGAAATAATACAACGTAGGAAGTTTGTCTTCCCATTTAAAGATTCAATGTGTAAACCGTTTAGATTTTTTAAACGAATGTTTACTTGGTTCGACCTCCACAGGCTCTACGATGAAGGGAAGTTTCAGGCTTGCTAGACTGCCACCTCAGCTGATAGTATGTCGTGTTAGAATTGGTTGGAGAAGGATGCAGGAGGTGAGACCCGAAGCGAGCTAGGGGTGTCTTGCGTCTTTGCGTGTGGGATTTCAAGACTATTCTTGATCGCAAGATTTGCGATCTTTCCTGCATAAAACACAAACTCGTAATTTACATGCGGTTTTTCCTACTATTTACTATGAATTTATCAAGGAGTGAGAATTCACTTTACCAAGCATTGACTATTTACTCTAACATTTCCTTATTCAAAACTATGCCTTTTCCAAGATAAATACTTTCCAAAATAGAGGCTATGCACTTTTTCAAGTAATCGCTATGCATTTCTGGAGAATTGACTCTGCATTGATTCAAGTATTGACTTATAATTTTCTCAAGTATTACTATTCATTTTCCCTAGTATTAATTATGCAATTCCCGGCTATTGACTATTCTCTCTCTTCCGCCCTCGATATAACATTCGAACTAATGGCATCTAATTTGTGTCCCTTTAAATATTAGATAATTAAGCTGGCTACTTTACTAATAAAGTTGAGCTTTAGCCGGAGCTTTCTAGCTACTCTTTCCTTTTCTCGGGCTGTTCTTGAGTGGTTCATATTGTCTTTGATGGATTCATTCTGTATTTCATCCACAAGTATTAAATCATATTTGTAGGGAAATCGATATCCCACCCTAAAAACAAAGGCCCTGTTCGGTCACTACAACGTCCTGGCACTTGGCAGCGTAACCCGATTACTTAACCAACCTCATCTCTCGCCCCCCGACTCGCTGACCACCAGAAGGCCTCCTCCAACCACGAGATGCACGAATCATCAGAGCCGGGATCTAATTTAACGTCCTAGACGAAATTAGAGGAGCGGGGACCAAAAGCCAAAAGATGCCTTTAGGGCTAAGTGAAAGACGCTCGGAGAAGAGCCGTTAGAGGAGAGAGGCTTAATTCCTAAGACCTCATCCTCCCCCCTCCTTCCCCTAACCCCAGTGGGGTAGTGAAGTATATAGGCCGATAAGTGGAGAAGGAGAGAGGAAGATAGAATTAGTGATCGACACGTCGAAGCCTGGCACAGTGCCCGCCAATCCTAGGAAGGAACAGAGTAGAAGCTCAAACTGAGCCAGTTCCTGGTGGTCACACCGAAAATTAGCTGTGTCTGTATTGAGAATTACTCTCGTTCATCTCTCGTCATAGAAACCCCCTATCCTGGTTTACAACAAAAACAGACATAGTCCTCACCATTGATCAATACCCCAAAGTGAACTCCCTCAAACACTCCCCATTCGTCAAAGGATTCACTTGTTTACTCATCGTTCGTCAGTGCAAACCATTCCAAGATTAACCAGAAGATTGGAAAGACCATACCTTCATGGTCCAGTTGTTTAAACAATCGGATTAAGACAAAGTGCTTAACGCCATCTGTCACCCGTACCGAAATCACCCGTTGCTTCAAACCCGTCGCCGCGCCAGTCAAACAGCTGGGTATCTGTGAACACGTCCATACGCCTAACCGCAAGAACATTCTTTCGTCTACATAAAAATTCAAGGCCAAAGTCAATCTCCAGCCGGATTTACGTGTGGTTGTTTTAAAGGTAAAGAAATTCCATTATTCTTGAAGGTCAATTAGTGTCCAATATTAAAGTGAGCTTTGGGTCAACCATTACTTTATATTCATTTGGTTTAAATTAGTAAGTCTCACATAAACTCGTTTAATTCATAACTGTATAGTTTGTTTTTTTTTATTTCATTTTTTATGTTGTAATTAAAGATATATTGTTTTTTATAAGTATTTAACTCAATCTTCGAAATACTGCACTTGGCTCTCGTAATCCCCAATGATTAAAATAACGTAAAGTAATATATAGCACTCTTAGAGAAAACGTAATCAAGGAGTTATTCAAGTACGTAAAAAAACGCTACGTACGTATATAACACCACTGGGCCATTGCAATACCACGACAATATTCATTATACAGGTCTTTGTCCTATTAACCTGAGCAAAATCTCATTCAGTACTATTCAATAAGCTATATTCATCAGTATGGAGTATTTCCCTCTCTCAAGAGTTGAGTTAATTTTGTTGTTTGACCTTGTACCGTGTTAGAGAGAGGTCCTCATCCCCTAGCCTTGCGCAGCAGGTAGTCCCCTCCTTTGGGTGTTCTGACTATGCATCTACCGCCTATTTTCCTTAAAACCAGCAGTACAAACCCCCTTTGAAAAATTCTTGTGGAAATGTCCTCGTTGGTTCTAATGTTTTGCTTTAAATAAATTTAAAATATTCAAACTGTAGTGCCGCATACAATCATAAGGATGTAAAAGGGAAATATTTGATAAAGATAAGGCCGAGAAGTGAATGAGAATGGCGGAAACACACATCGGCAAGGTAGGCTCGCGGGCTAAATGGACCAGACCCGATCCGTGGTCACATTTCTTGAGGCCCACGGGGAATTTATGCAATTTATTTAAAATCTTATATACATATATTCTCATGAAGAAAATGTTATAGTTTCAACTGAAATTTTAGTTTAATTCACAATCAGAGTTTCTTTTGTTCTGAAACCTGCCGAAGGCTGGATATGAAATCACGGATATATTTACTCTAATTGGTCCCAAGTAACACAAATGGGCAAGTTAGTGATGTCAAGGTACGTGGGGATTTCACTCTCATGTATCCTAATTCCCTGCTCTCGCTGTCCGCTGAAATTCACCAGAGCAAAGCAAAATCGTTGAATTTTCGAATCGAGTTTCCGCCGCTTTGCTTGGATGTAGGAATAGCCCTTAGAGCCCATCCGAACTAGAAAATCTTTGTGATTCTGTCATTTTCTTTTGTGGGAGGCCCACATCAAAAAGAAAATATATACTGTGACCTTTCTCTCTTGTAGGCCAACTTAGGACCCTACACACTCGGATCATATTTCATGTTGGTGGACTTTGTGGAAATCTAATTAGATTGCCAACATAAAAGCAGGAAAAAACTTCGTTTCAAGATGAAATAATACTCCGCTGGGGCGAAAGCTAATGGCTTGAAAGACAAATTTTTATTTTTATTTTGACAGAGGCTACTAGGAAGCAGTCCAGAACTTACAAGTTCAACTCTAGGAAGGTTTGTTTTCCTCTTACGTGAAGGTGCATAGAGTTACCTTAACGACTTGATAACATGCTCAGAATTTGTAAACCTAAATCCACATATAAGATGATTTATGGGAAATCTTCAAAAAAATAATATTAATGTGATAAATTTTTCCATTTTTGCGGTCACTTGTTCATTTAGATATATTAATTTGTTAAATTTTAGAGGTATTGGTTGGTTAAATACACTGTGCAACAAATTTCAGTGTCAAGAAAAAAACAGATCCCACGTGCATTTTATTATGAAGTTGAGTGTGATGAATTCGAATTTGATAAAAAAATTCTCATCACGTAACATTTTCTTGTAAATTGCCGATTTAATAATTATTCAATTGATACCGATTTCCACGAAGTCAGATTATATGTGGCTATTGTAATTAGTTTAGGAATATATAACGAATTAGCTTGTTTGTTAGCATTATATAATGTATTAACCTACATTTCAGTATTTAGTTCTTCGTTTGTATGACGTCTCAGGTGTATCACGCTTTAGGTTCAAACAGATTTCAGCCGCATAACGGGCTCTATTTTCCCTTATACCTATTTTGCATTGACGCTATATTTTGATGGAATCTCTCTCCATGTTCATCACTCACATCTTTTGCATTCTCTGGGAAGAAGGACAGATGATAATGAAGAAAGTGTATCTTCAATGATATTTTGAATCCGAGATCTTGGCAGCACTTGATTAGGCTTCCACCATACGCTCTCGCTGGGCCTCTTGGTGCTTTCCCAGAATTTCTTTGCATACATCTTTGAATGCATGACAGGCCGCTAGCTCAATTTCATCCATTTTTGCCTCGAAATCCTCATCATCTATAAGTTGACGAATCTGAGGGCCTACGAAGATTCCTTCCTTTATCTAGGCATCACTTTTTTAGGGGAGATCGCTTTAATGTACTGGGAACATGGCTTGTTATGTTGCGATGCTATCGTAAATTACTTCATTAGGGTTAGTTTTATATGCAATGGTGGCTACCACGTGTCACTCGCGGCTACGAGTGACAGTGTGGCGTACGCGAGAAGAGGTCG
Source organism: Ceratothoa steindachneri (assembly GCA_963969495.1). Taxonomy (NCBI): domain Eukaryota; kingdom Metazoa; phylum Arthropoda; class Malacostraca; order Isopoda; family Cymothoidae; genus Ceratothoa; species Ceratothoa steindachneri. The sequence continues at coordinate 15,199,002 of OZ018322.1, read as the reverse complement.
CGCGAGTGTTTTGTATAGGTGTAACTGAATTTTTTTGCCTGCCGCGTTGTGTTTGTACGTGAGGCTCTTGCTTGTGTTATGTTCTGGTGTATATTAAACCTAAGGGTCTTGTCGAAAGTTACCTCAAGGATTTTTGTATGTTGTGTGTAGTTGAGCCTTGTTGAGTTTAGATCGCTCATGTCTGCTGTGTGTGAGAAGATTTGTAGGTTATGCATGAAGTGATCTCTTGCGCCAAAGAGTGTCACCTGTGTCTTCTGATGATTCGTGGCAATCAGCCATTTATCCTCGTAATCTGTCTTAGCGTCTAGTATTATTTGTGCGTGGAGCGCGATCTCGTCTGGTCTACGGCCGCTGACGAGAATGGTCTCGTCATTGGCGTATGACACTGTGTATATGTGACGGCATTTTCGGGTGGGCAATGGGTGTCGTTTGTGTACATACCCATATTGGTGGGGAGAGATCCGGCCCCTCTCTTTTAGGTATTACCTTAGGCGGCAGTTGATCATGCCTAGGTGCTCTAATAGAGAAATAGGCCTGTAATTGTTTGGGTATTTGGGGTCTTTGTTCGTTTTGTGTAAAAGTATGTTGTGAGAGACTGAATATTTTGGGGAAGTCGCCTGAGGCTAGTGAGGCATTTAATAGGTGTGTAAGTGTGGGGTATATGTTTGCGGGGAGGTTGTGTATTAATGTGGCTGGTAGCCCGGAAGGGCCCGGGGCACATTTTGGTGTTGTTTTAATGTAGTGTTTTGTTTCTTCGACGGGGATGTGAATGGTCAGTGTGGATGTGTGATCGAGTAGCTCCATTCGTATCAGGCAGGCGGGCCTTAGCAGGTGAGCGTGTGCCTGACATCACTCCTGGACCTCCTAGACCTCCTTGAAGTGCTCACGCGTGTGTGGTTTAGGTGGCTTGTGTGTATGTACTGTGTCCGAGTGGGACCTAAATGCGTCGAGGATGACGTTAGTGTATGTGAGTGTTTGGTTGTTTACTTGGGGGGTGATGGGTTTGGGTAGTTTAGTGCCTAACAACCTTTTTACGTGCTGCCAGAAGAAGGAGTGGTTAGTGCAACGGGTGTCGTCCACGATGCGGGAGACCTCTCACCACTGCCGGTTCTTATCTAGCTGCACGCACTGTAGGATACGGGCACGTAGGTGATTGACGTAGTGCTGTCTTGGGCCTCTAGTGTAGTGATTGTTGTACTGTGTGATGAGTCTCTGAATGTGTATGCAATATGTGAAATGTTTTATGTATGTGTAAGTTTTAAGTGATGAGTGTAGATCGCGTGCTGAGGTTATAATGTTTAGGATTGAGCACCAGTGGCCCTCTAACATGTCTGGATTGATGTGGACAAGGTCGAGGTTTTGTGGCATGTTGAGAGTACGTGGGGGCCCGGTGAAATATGCGTGTAGAAGCGTGTAGCGTGGTCGTTATGGAAGACCACGTCCAGAGACGTGGTATCTTCACAAGGACCGAAGAATGTGGGGAGGGCCGGGTCGATGTGCTCCCAGCGATAGCGCGGCAAGGTACCGGCTAGGTACCTTCCTGCATTATTCGTAGTGTTAGAAAGGAGTGTTGGGTTAAAGGCGTTGATGTCCCCCGCAGAGAAGATAGGAAGGTTGTGGTTTGATAGAGCCCAGAGTGGGATTTTTAAGTTTAATTATAGGCGTGGTGGTCTGTAGTGTGTCGACACTAGGATCGGACCAAAGCTTGTCTGTACCTTGCAGGCTAGAAAAGAGTTATCTTGTGTTTGAATGAGGGAGTGGTATATAGAGCGCTTTATTAGGATCGCTGATCCTAGGTGCGGCTCCTTCGGAGATAGATACGTCTGGTAACCTGCAATGAGTAGTCTGTTGTTGGGAATTTGTAGACTGGTCAAGTTCAAGAGTATTATGTCAGGTCTTTGTGTGTTTAGGACCCAGTTGGGAACAACAGTATGGCAAATATCGTGCCAACTGCGTACGTTTATTTGTGTCAAGTTGAGGCGACCTATTGTCGTGGGCGGAGTGGGCGTGAGGCTGATTTAGCCGGGACCATTCGCCTCTCCTTGATTATTGCCCGGGAGGTGTGAGGAGCTAGTATCTTTACACGTGTCGGCTGTGGTTTGGAGAGGTTGTCAGTGATATTATTGGGTGGCAGGCCGTGGGGAGTAGGGAGACTGTGTTCTGTGGAGGAAGGCTTAGAGATAGCGGTCGTAGAAGCAGGGTTGGAGAGAGTAGAGGCTAGGAGGGGGGGAGTTAGGAGCAGAGCTGCAGGGAGTAGAGCTAGGAGATGAGGGGCTAGAGATAGTAGGGGAGGTGCAGATTATGAGAGGGGGGGTCGGGAGAGAGGAGGGGTTGGGACAAAGAAGGAGGGCTGCACGGGGGAGAAGAAGGAACAGCAGGTGGGGGGTGGTCGGCTTTACGCGTGGTTGTGTGTGTGTGTGGGGTTTCTGTGGTGGAGTTTTTTTGTTTAATACGGGATGTTGTGGAGGGTGTGGTGGGCTTGGGGGAGGTGGAGGTTGTAGTGGGCTTGGGGGAGGTGGAGGTTGTGGTGGGTTTGGGGGAGGTAGAGGTTGTGGTGGGCTTGGGGGAGGTGGAGGTTGTAAGGGCTTGGGGGAGGTGGAGGTGGAGGCTTCGGTGTTCGTTGGATTGGGAACGGTGGGAGGGGGGTTGGAGGCAATAGAGGGGGAGTGGAGGTTGCCGAAGAAGGAGTGCTGGTGGTAGAAGGGAGTATAGGTATAGAGGACAAAGGAGTGGAAGCTGTGGAGGGAGCAGAGGAGGCGGTTGAAAGAGAGATGGGAGCAGTGGGCAGAGGGTCAGGGACAGAAGGGCTGGAGGGGGAAGAAGCGTGGTGAGGGTGGGGTGGGTGAGTCCAGGGGGAAAGGTGTTAGTGCCCATCAAGGTTGGAAAGAGTGCGAGCCCCCTGTGTGTGTGCTCGTCGGTTAGAGCGAACACCTTCTCAGGGAAGGTGATCTGCTCTAGACCGTGCGAGGCGAATGATATGTTGAGTATGTTTGCGTATAGTCGGGGGTCACCCCTCGACATGTCCTTTGCCACCGTTGAGAGCAAGGCGGCCAGGGGGAGCTTTCGGTGGGTGACCTCGTTAGGTGTGTGATATGTTGTGGGGGTAAGTGTGTGGTGTGGGGTGGGGATGGTCTTCGGTAGTAGTGGGGTCAGCGGCGGCGAATGTTCTTGTGAGTGGAGGATGGGCGGGGACGGAGTGTGTGGTTGTGTAGATGGGTTGAGGACGCCGTATAACTGCTTGGGCGTCAGAGTGGGCGACATGGTTGCCGCCACAGTTGGAGCAGAGGGGGTGTGGTAGCTGTGCAGGTGGTGTAGTGATGGCCCACTGCACTGAACTTGGAGCAGACCATGGCTGCTTGGTAGTTGCGTGTTGGATGTCCTGTTTTGTAACATCGGTGGCATTGTGTTGGTCTTTTTTTAGTTGTGACTCGATGTTGTGTGGGTATGTTAGGGTGCCGCATACCTTGATGCCTTGGTCTAGCAGCAGTGCTTTGTTATGTTCGTTGGACAGTGTGATCACTGCCCGTTGTTTTGTGCGGTTGAAGTATAGGTCTGTGATGAAATCCTCGCCATACTTCTGTCTGAGGTGTGTGCGGACATCATCAGTGGAGAAGGCCAACCATAGGGGTTGGTCTTTGTGATTCGTATTTGGTGTCTTTTTCCGTACACCGTCGGCTAATTTTGTCTGTAGGTCTAATGCGGCGAGTGTGTCCGATGTGTATTGGTGGAACTTGACTGCGTCCTCCTGTGAGCGGAAGACGAGTTTCTGGCCTGTGTGTGTCTTTATTATGTTAGTAATGGGAGTGTCGTGTGTAGTGGCTAAGTTTAGAAGTGTGTTAATTGTTCGTGGTGGGTCTTTTGTCTGTTGTGTGTAGGAGTGTAATGTATGAACTATTGTATGCCATTTTCGCTTTTCCTTAATTTTCTTTCTTTGTATGGGGGTCCCCCCCGCCCAGCCGATAACGACCCTATGGAAATGACTCGGATGTGGTGATGAATAATGAGTGAGTATGGATCTGGTTGGGTTGCTCAGAGGGTGTAAAAACATACCGGACTTAATGATTACTGAAGCCAGAATCAACTGACTCCAGTCGGGGTGCCGCTCCTTCTATTGTGTTTTGGTTATTTTTCAGTTACGTCCGACATCTCACAGAGACAGTAGAGTCTCCATCTGTGGTCTTGGACGGTACCGCAGGGTAGGGTGTTAATCCTCTCCGCATTGGTAACTGAGTCCCAATCCAGGTTTGCTCCTTCCTTTAGGTTCTGCAGCGGGCTAAGCCTCAGAGCTCCTTTCCCCCAAATTTGCAATTATGGCCTTTCTAAGTAGAAAGGCGTAGTTGCAAAGGAGCTCTATGTGTAGAGTCACATTCGCAGAGCCAAGTCACGGCGGGGCAGGGATACGTTGGGTTTAGCATGTCATACCACTTCTCGTTGAGAGTAGTATTCTTCAAGATTTCTTCCGTGTGTGTCTGTGCTTAAACCATCAAGGGCAGCCTATCCATATATACGAACGATCTCGGTGGCATTCATCATTATTAATTGCGCAGTCTTTCCTCACCAGAGAGCCTCTCTCTGGCTGTATCTTTAAGATACCTCGTCTCGAAAAGAGCAAGAATATTGTTGTTGTATAATAAAAGTTAAACAGATCGCGACGTGTTTCAATATCCGAGCCACAACCGCGTCAGTTTTTTTTGAAGCTCACATTGAATTTAACTTTAATTAACCATCTTTTTTCTTAGACTCTCATTACTCTTTTTTAAATAGTAGTTATTATTTAAGGTACCAATATTCATTATTTATTTTATCTGAGCTATCAGTATACACGACTATCCTCAGCGCAAGTTTCTTAACAATGGTGCTCAAGTAAATGAATTAAGTTTAAAAATTATATGAATTGTGGAAAAAGACCAATTTTTGGTCAATTATCTACCAGTAAAATGTGTCAAAATAACGAAAAAAGGATATACTTGTCAAAGCATATTGAAGGGAGTGAAAGAATAAAAAGAAAGCAAATAAAAACAGAGGTGAATAAAGGGAAGAAGAAGCGAATCATTCGAAAAATTATTAAGAGGTTCATCGGGGCTCGTCAAGGAGGAAAAAAGAAAGACAGAGATTAACGGCTCAATCCCGGGATGTACAGTGGGGTCCATTAAGATACAAAGGCCCTCTCATAACTTACACAAGGGGTTTAACCGATCTTCTGAACCAAGGGCAGAAAAGACTAACAAGGAAAAAAACTGCTAAATTTATTTGCCTCCTGGAGGGCCCTAGCTAACTGAGTCTGAACAAACCTGGAAAGATAATAATTTTCATACACCCCAACTCCAATCTGTGCTCCTTGTACTCATACACTCACACCAATTTTTAAAATAATGTAAAAAGAACAGGCAAGCAAAAACCAGAAAACGAATATATTAATGATCAGCTCAATAGCTAGACAAATTAATATATATGTGTATGATACAATGTGATGAAGGGAACTAATTCGCCCACCCCTCAAAAATACCAATAACATAAAATATATAGTTAAGGAAAGTTTTCTACGCTCAAATAATCCCAATTAAAACATTATTACTAAGCACAAGTGAGGGGTCATCGCAACGATAAGGCTGTAAATCCAGATTAAATGGAAAGTTTAAATTAAATTATGATTGATCAAATCTTTAGGTTCTAACTAAGAAGCTAAATTATACTCAAAATGCCTTAGTCGATGAACCTCCCTGCACCCGAATATTTAATATGAATAAATGTGTAACATAAGTCTTCCGAAATGAGAAGAGAAGATGCCTCCAATAAAACATTCTAAAAGGAATGAATTTTTACAAACACCCCGAAAGGTTTCAAGTCGCCGCAGAAGCGTAAAACGGTTGGACTAAAGAACGAGAAAGGATCAGTGATAGTTTATTTATGTCTCTCCGCCTAAAATAAAGATGATAAGATAGCCTGTAGGAATGAGAACCTAGCCACTAATAACTAAATTCCTCTAAATTAACACATCTTTTCGATCAGGAACGATCTTATCTTGTACCCCATGGAGAAAAACATTTCTCCCTCTTAAGATACGAGGCAAGAGAGCACTATAAATAATCGATTTATCTTTAAATTGACAGGAAACTATAGATGACATCGCATTGCAGATGTTCCACACATCTCTTTCGACGCGTTAAAAGGTTTCATATGAGGATATCAAGTTAAATTTTCCTCGCATTCTAAATTCAATTTTACAACTAGCATACTATGGACAGAAATTAGATTGACCTCCGAGCGAACTAGCAACTCTCCGCAACTCTCCAACTTCCATTCTACCCTAATCCTTTGCTAGTATCGCTCCCAAAAGTGCCCTACGTAGATACTGGCATAGGACAAAGTCAACAAATAAAAAATAATAGAAAAAAAGGACAAATTAATAGACCCCGTGGTAATCATTTGGATATAAGGCCAGCACCACCTAGTTCAAAGTTTTAACCTTCTCCTTGTTTCCAACTATACTATCTTTTTTCTCTTCTCTTCCTCTCCTTTTCTCCCACCTCCCTCTATCTCCCTTAATTTGTGCCCAAAGTGTCACAGGATGATGGAGAAGTGGGAGAATCGGAGTTCCCTCACCCACCCTCTCTCCTCTTCACTTGCTCCTCGGTTCAAAGGAGGAAGGCACAGTGGCAGGAGGCTCGAACACTTTATTCTTTTACACTCCCATCTATTCTATTCTGCCCTTAAATCACTCACTGGAAATACTGTCTCGACTCAAGATAGTCAAGAGTCTCTTCAGAAAAGAGGAAAGTACGGAATCTCACATTCGTTAGTTCCTTTGTACATTTAGCTACTCCCTTTATTCTTCAATAGGTCTGCAGTTAGATATAAGCTACATGCCATCTCCAATATATCCAGCTTTCCAATACGGAATCAATAAGTTTCTGCCGGATCACTCCCTCGAGCTTTCGTATCCAAGAGTCCACGAACAAACCGATATTCGCGTGAATATTGGCTCCGACCTACGAACGCAATTTGGATTTGCTGCTAGTAGAGCCATCCTTCAAGACAACTAGAAAAAACAGCATATTGGTACACATTATCATTATCCTTTTATTGCTCTTCTAAACACGATTCTATGATATAAATGCCTATTGGTATTATTTAGTAAATTTTACATAATGTCCTTTTGGTAGCCATCTCTGGGTGTTTATCTACTGATTTTTCTCTTGCGCTAGCCCTCTCTGGGTCTTTCTTTACTGATTTTCTTCTTAAGGTAGCCGTCTCTAGGTGTTTTTCTACTGATTTCCCTCTTGAGGTAATCGACCCCGGGTGTTTTCTACTGATTTTCCTCTTGAGGTAGCCAACTTTGGGTGTTTATCTACTAAGTTTACTCTAGAGGTAGCCGTTTCTGGGTGTTTTTCTACTGATTTTCCTCTTAAGGTAGCCGACTCTGGGTTTTTCCTACTATCTTGAGGTAGCCGTGTGTGGGTGTTTGTCTACTGATTTTCCTCTTGAGGTAGCCGACTCTGCGTGTTTTTCTTCTAATTTTGCTCTGGAGGTAGCCGTCTATGGGTGTTTTTCTACTGGTTTTACTCTCGGGGTAGCCCACTTTGGGTGTTTTCTACTAATTTTCCTCTTGAGGTAGCTGTCTCTGGGTGATTTCTATTGATTTTATCTTGAGGTAGCCGTCTCTGGGTGCTTGTAGACTGATTTTTCTCTTGAGGTTGCTGTCTCTGGGTTTTTTCTATTGATTTTACTCTTGAGGTAGGCGACTTGGGGTGTTTTTCTTCTAATTTTCCTCTTGAGGTAGCCGTCTCTGGATGTTTGTCTACTGATTTTTCTCTTGAGGTAGACGTCTTTGAGTGTTTGTCTACTGATTCATAAAGGTACACGGCGATATAATCAGTTAAATACTACAGTTAAACAATTAATCCTGCCCTCCAATAATGTATGTCAGTTACATATGTATAATGAGTTTATTAAGAAAAAATAGTGAGTCTTGCAAATGAGGAAAAATCACCATGCAACTTGAATTGAACCTGCAACCTCAGGTGTGAGAAGCGTGGGCGTTATTTCAATCTAGTATACAAGTAATTAGCTTAAAAATAGGAATGGTCTATTACTGATATTTGAGTTCTACTACTTTTAAGAAAGACAGATCTGACTGTACCTCATTTTACTGCACTCTGTGCGACCTAACCGATAAGCCCTACTCCAATTTCATCCGCAAAACTAAATGTAACATCAATTGATGCAGCAACGTAACATGCGCCACTCGTCCCTTTTTAATTGTGGATGAGATCCTCCGATTGGATAATGAATTTTGCATAAGGATCAGAACGATAATCGCTGTAAATTATGTAGGAACTATGTGCCGTTCTTTGGAGGGTGCGAATCAGTAGAAAATACGATATGCCATCAACGAAAGAGCAATAAGCCATTTGAGACCCAGGGGAGAGCTATCTGTTCCGCGTCAAGGGATTGTTGACATGAAACCCTGCACGTATGACTCAAAGAACCGCATGAGTGACGCCAGCTCTATGACTTCAGGAAACTTTTTTTGTCCCCCCGCCAGGAATTGAACCCATTTCCGGGAATGTAGATCAAACGCCCTATGCACTGCACTAAAGAGGACTCCGGGACACCATGTCACTATGCCCAGGTATACAGGTGTAGACTAGGCCGCTTGAGATGTGTTTGGCGATTAATAATGAGTGCGGATTAAGGTTGACCGGGTTTAGATTAATGGCTTGCCAAGTTGCGGTTCAAAGGTCATATAAAGACAATAACTCAAAAAAAATATAATTTTTAATATATATATATATATATATATATATATATATATATATATATATATATATATATATATATATATATATATATATATATATATATATATATATATATATATATATATATATATACAAAAGTGGGAACGAAATACCTATGGTAGTTAATGAATTGAGTTAAGATTAATGAGGTAATCTGAGGATGATTATACACGCTCACTTTACCTTCAGGCGCGGGTGAATCAGATGAGGGTGGAAGACAACGGCGCAGGTCTTCACGAAGACACTTCGGGGATTCTTGACTAGGAGGACTTGAAGATGGGGTTGGATTACTTCGTGATGAAGAATGAGATTTTCTCTGCTCCAGAGAGACGTAACCTCAACTCGAGACGATTCTGCTGATCGGCATGGAGTCCAGTCTCGAAAGAACGGTAATCTGGAAGGGGCTGGTTAAGATGAGAGGGCAGCGCAACTCTTCGGGAAAAAGGGGCTTGGTAGCTTTCCCTTGAACAGGGGCCATAGCTAAACGAAGGTTGATCTGCTGATGAGATCTTCGATGACGTACGACGACGAGTTACGGAGGGTCACGGGAAACAGACGGCAGCCTGGACGGAGTGAATGGCGGGCTTTCAATCTGCTCGAGAGATGGTGAGCTTTGGGTTAGATACCAGGGTGGCTGCTCTGCTAGACTCCTTAGGGCCTTGCGGTCCCCAAAGAATTCTTGGCACCAGTCTAAGCAAACACAAATCATGATAACACGTCGTTCCAGAAGATCAAACTCGCTTCGCGATATGGGGGTAGGGTTAATATGGCCGCGTATGGCGTTATGGCATGAAAGAGGGGGACGATCGGCGTCTGAAAACAAACACATCTGGGATGGGTGATTAAGTGAGTGACGGATTCTTCCTCGACTTTCTAAAATTCTCACGCTTGCTCACGTGGTCTTGAAAGAATAAAGAGGTATTTCAGAGGGCGCTTCCTCTCACAGTGGTTCTTCGAGGGCGCTTCCTCTCACAGTGGTTCTTCGAGGGCATTCCTTCACACACTATCAATTAAATTCACTGCATCATTGACAGAACTTGTTATAAAATAAATTCAAGGAATTGCCAAAGCAAGATCCACCCTCACTAAATGCTATACTCGTAACTCATTAATGATTCGACTTTTATGAATTATAACTGATTAATTAATTTGATTTAATCAAGTTATATCTCATTAATTAATTCGACTTTTATAAGTTATAACTTATTTTTTAATTCGATTTTTACAAGTTACAACTAATTAATTAATTTTCCTTTATATGTTATCTCATTATTTAATTCGCCTTTTAAAAGTTATAACTCATTAAGTAAATTGATTTTTATAAGTTATACCTCATTAATGAATTCATTTCTTAAAAATTATAACACATTAATTCATTCTATTTTTATAAATTATAACCTACTAATAATTCCATATTTATAAATTATAGCTTAATAATTAATTCGATTTTTATAAATTATGACTAAAAAGCATTTGTAGAGTCGGTGCTACATTGTGAAACAACTCAGAGAGCAAAATAAGGAGTAAAAGTTGATTCATGTATACTAACGGAAGATCACGCTATGAACACGTGGTGAGCGACAGGCAGTGACCATGCCCACAGTGACTTGGTCAGCGCAAGGGTAGGCGCGCGTAGCCACCCCAAGAAAATGGGTGAAGCGGACTTTGAACCGCTCTCCATCAGCGTCACCAGCGGAGACCTCCACGCCAAAGAGGACTGCCCGAAGCCTGGAGCCGGAGTTCTCACAGGCAGAGGAGGCCCCCAGCGATGAAAGTGGTTGCCTCGTCATCGACGAGAGCCCCCAGACCGAGGAGGCCCAGCAGGAGAATGAGGCAGGCTGGGTAACAGTCTCTCATTCCTGACGAGGCCCCCGTACCAAAGAGAACACCACTAGTGCCTACCAAACGGTGACGGAGCTGGAGAGCGCACACTCGGGCCTGCGGATAAACATTCGCCCCAATCTCACCAGCAAATACGTCATCATCCCGAAAGACGATGGGTCGGAGGATCTTAACGCTAAATCTAGCTAGCTGGTGATCACTGCCACCGAGCTCTTCAAGTACAGAGACATCCTCAACGATATCATCCTCAGAGGTGAAGACCAAGTCAAGGATATTGTCTCCTCTCGTCGGTTCTCTGACCCATTGAGTGAGGAACTCTGCCTTAAACAAGCTCACCCAGCAGCTGGTACAGTTCCCTGTCCTTCTCAACGGGTTGGGAAGGGGGTCTGTAATGCATCAGGGTCCTATATCTGACAGGACCTAACTCTTGGTCAACGGCTAGGAGCTCGTGATCGGATATAATATTGGAGTTCGTAGATTTGATTGTATCCTTAACATACAACCTTACACCGTCACCTTCTCTGTCTGGCTTATATTTGTGGAAGAGTTGGTAGTAAGAAACCGTGAGTTCGCCTTCAAAGTCTCGGTTTGAGGTTTTTATCTACGATTCTGTTATGGCTACAATTTCGGGTTTTTCCGTCACCACGAGGCCACGGAGCTCAGGAAACTTGTTCCTGATTGACCTTGCAATGAACAGAAGAACTTTCAGGGAGTCCCCGACTGTAGGACTCCCTAAGTTCTTTCGTTTCCCGGCTTTTTTGTTGGCAAGGCACCCCTTTTTGCGACCTCTGAGAAGGTCGTTCCTGGAGTGACACGGGCATACTGGCATACGTCCGCCCTTACTCTGGGCCGGATACTCCTTTGGGTCCTTTCTCCGACATCCTAGATCATGTTCGACAGAAAGGCCTTTCCTTTAAAGGAAAGATGTACCCCATCCCTTTGGTAGAGATTATTTCTACCATAAAAGGTGTGGTACGGGTCCACAAAAAAGACGCCCTGTGCCGTACACAAATCTGCCAGGCGCCAGTTTAAAGAGACATTTATCGAGTGAGCGGTCCGTGTTAGACCTCTCCTCGGAGCATCCCGACTACCACACGCTTGCGGCTTTTCAGCCCACAGTCGTCCACGGCACCCATGACCGTGTGAAGGATTTTATCTGTAGGGCCTACCCTACCTTCTCTCAGGTAAAGGTCGTTACCACTGACCATCAGAGCAACAACTGAGCTTTCAGAAATCTGTGATTTCTCAGCCTCTACTCTGATGTGGTGGTTACCACATCCTGGAAGGCAGCTTACCTTCACACTAGTGTGAAGGCGGGCCGCTAGCAGTGACTGCAGGCCCCGTACTTGAGAATCATCAATAAAGGTGACTCTTGCACATTTGTCTGCAGGCGACTTAGTCTTTCCTTTCGGATGGACTTACCGCTTTCCTCTTGTATCTCAAAATTTTTCTTTTTCTTCTTCTTCTTCTTCTTCTTATTTTTCTTGTCTTCCTTTGTTTTCTCTTCTTCCGTTTCTCTTTTCTCTTCTTCTCTTTCCACTTTCCCTTGCGCACCAGTAACGCTCGAATCCTCTACACTTGGGTGAGCTGCATTAAGGTCGTTTTTCTTCTTTTTATTCTTTTTCTTTTTCTTCTTCTCATTGGCTTCTCCGCATGGCTGAAGTGAGACTGCCAATGCAGTTTCACCTTCGTGAGCTGGAGTCACATCGGCGGAAACACCCAAGTCAGTGGGACTTTCGTCTCGAGCTTGAGCTGACTGGGCCTCTAGTTTAGAGGCTAGCTCTAGGATTTTTTCCTCGAGACGCCAAATATGAAGCGCGTGCTGCGTTTCTAGGGTCTGTATTTTACTTTCCAGTGACCCATATCTTTCTTCAGAGGTTGTGAAGAGATACTTGAGTTCATTGTAGTATGTAACTGTTTCTCGGACCTCTCCTTTAAGGATGCAGTCGGTGCATATACTTCCCGGGTGGCATTTCGAAAAACATCCTTCCGGGAAGTCAACGCACCACTTATCCTTATGGCAAATCGCACATGTATATTTGAGTGCAGCTGGACTTTTTTTCCTGTCATCTTGAACACTTTCTCTCTTTCAAAACTTTGCGACCAATCAATAGAAAAAAGGGGGTTGGTGAGTTCTCCCCGCGTGAGTCGCTCCCGCCTATCGATCGGAGACGTATCGGATCTTTCAGAAGGCACGCTCTATGTGCTGCTGTTCGTCCGACAGGGTCGTCAAGCCTCGGCGTGCCGTGGCTCCCAACCAAGCAGCACAGACGGTCTCCGATGGTTCCATCGATTTGTCAACAGGTGAACAACAACGAAGCACGCCCAGTACTAAACTCCTACTAGTTCCCTTCGCGACAGCCAAGATCTCGGAGCAGCGTTCAATGGATATCCCACCACACCAAGAAACTCGACCTAAGGCTTTTTGTTGGCCTGGCAACCAACATGGGAACAAAGGGTCGTCACCACGGACCAATGCTACCAGAGGCACCCGTCAACGGTCACTGGGAATGGTCAATAATTATGCGCTAGGAAAGGGGTAAACGGGGCACTACCCATATTCCATTCATCGTGCCCCAACGCCTAAGACCCCTCAAGTCCTAGTCTCTTGCAACCAGTGAGCGTTGATTGGCGTTGTGTATAGAGATTCCAAAGCCTCTCTTCTGACGCATGAGGTAGCTGCCAGGTCCTTATATGTAGATAGATGAAAAAAGGGTAGGAGTGACATGTAGGAATAGAGGTTATTTTTTTTTGTTGCTTTTTTCTTTTTGTATAAGTAGAAGAAATAGGATTAATTTAAAATTAGAGGAAGGATAGAGTGGAAAAAGAAAGACAAAGAAAGACGCACTTAGTCTGGAACCTAATTTTCGACCGAATCGACAAGGGAAACCCTGCCAGGGGTGCCAGAAGATAAGTACCCCCGCCGACATAGCTCGAAAAGTCAAGGGTACGCACAAGCTCTCTTCCCGCGACAAGGGGGAGTCACCTCTACTCTCTACTTTCATATCCACTCAAGAAGTCTCACCAGCCCAACATCTGCGAGGCCTTTAAACTTACCTCCACTGGATCAGGCTTAAGCTAGAGTGAACTGGACAAGAAGGTCGGAGACTTCTTCGTTTCCTACATGCTGGCCTACAAGATCTCCAACTCTCCATCTTTTGCCAACCTAGGAACGACATTGAACCCCAGCGAGACAGAGACTTCGTCCGACCGCACATGGCTTTAAAATAATGAAAGCCGTAAGGGAGTGAATAACCCATTCTAGGTTTCTATTACGGCGAATGCTGATCGTCACTGTATTCCATTGCCCTGACCATCAAGGCTTCGACTCAAAGATACATTTAAAGTTTTCACCCAGCCCATGGGGGATGGCCATGGCAAGTTCAACGATGTCGGAAAAAAGCAATAACTTTATCAAAGCCTTTGTTAAGTTCTCTCTGAGAGTGCTGCCGTACCAGAGCTTCTTTATGACGACTGATGACGAATACGCCTACATCTTGGAGGATCAAAGGGTTGAAATTCCGGTGGATGAGAATGAAGCTCTGCAGGTCGTCATTGTTCGTGGGACCCACGCTCAGTCCACGCTTAATGGTTGCAACAGGAAAAATTTGCCCAAACCTATGATATGTATGACCCACATGTTTAACTTCGTGGCGAATAAAGATGATGGCAAGTATATCAAACCTAGGGTCCAACCTCAAGTCCGCATAGAATGGGGTAAGTGGAAAGCGAAGGATCTATGGAACGAGCATGGTCTCTGCACAAATAGGTTCGGACTCCATCTAGAAGGAGCTGTAGAGGATAATGAGACAGACCACCTCAAGTCACAATGCAATGGTCACAAGAAGGAAATATGGAAGAGGAATATCAAGCTACTGGACTTGGGGTTTGGCAATAAGCCAATCTTGCTACTCGTCTTCGCCAAATGGAAAGGCTATTCTTTTCAGTCCCTCTGTGGATGCCGACTCTCCATCTCATGACAGCGAACTCCAGCAAGACGGAGATGTCATCCGACTGCACATAGCCAGGAAATAGTTCATGCTGATCACATGAAGGACGTCGGGAAAAGTGAGTGATTGGAAAGGAACAACTCTTTTAAGGAGTGAACTTATTCACCGTTTGTTTTAATTTAACACAATATAAGTAGCGGGGTGAGGGTAAGCCATGCGACTTTTTGGAACGGAGTAATTGATAACCAAGTTACCTTTTAGAGTACCAATGCATACCTTTGCTTCTAAAAAATCAAATGCAATCTATCCCTTGCAAATAGTTCATTCCATTGTTTATTCACATTCAGAGCTCTCCAAAACCATTAATTCCACCAAACATTCTCGGTAATGCCCAAGAAGTCGCTTCCCACCCAAAACCTTCTTACACACTCTTAATTAGATCCCAATTCTGATTAACTACCCTGATCTACTTTGTCATATGCCTTCCACACCAATATACCTTACAAAAATAACTACATTCATACTTGATCCTGAGATTAAACCGTCAACAACCTAAACCATATCCTTCACGAGAGCCCCATAGCCTCAATATGCTACTTTTTCTTCATAAAACTATCCTAACCTAACCAAACAATAGGGACTCTCTAAACAGTGAAAATATGTTAACACAAGATGATAGATTAGGTTCCTAATTAAACTAACACAATCTAATATAATAACATACATATACTAAATGCCTAGGCATTGGCTGAGAAGCAAGCGTAGAATGATAATCAACCATGCACTCGAATTAATTCTCTATACTACAATTGATTTTCAAGTTTGTCATTAAATAATGTATTAAATAATTAATAAATGGAACCATTACATTCCTCTTAGACACTAGTTTTTTATAAGTTATTTTAAAATTCATAAATACGACTGTTTGATTTCCTATAGTGAAAAATAAACAAACTTCCTATTTACAAAATATTTATGCACTCTTAAGTTGAGCAAACGTGTTATTGTTGGATAATTCATTTTCAAAATATGGTAATATCGTTCTACTTTCTAGATTTTTGTGTCTGAAATAAGAGGCTGCCATTCCGAGTTTAAATTAGGACAATTTGTCCGGAAACGGACAAAGTTGCCGACAAATTTGACAATCCTGTTGCCACGTGTCTTCTCTCTCATTCTGGAAGCATTTACATCATGCTCTTAAATTAGGCATTTATTGATTTTTCTTTTATAATTATACGGAATTATCATTCATTCTGTATATCTTATAATTGTAGTTTTCTTAAGGATAGTTTGGTTAGGTTCGTTTTGGTTAGGTTATGCATTATTTCTGCCAATTCATTTACAAAATGTGGAGCTAAGCTAAGCTAACTTTAAGTTGGATAGGTTAATCTAAGATAGATCTGAATGATAATTATCTGTCTTTTTTTAATAATAACAGTGGTCGATAATCTAAATTCATTAGACCTATTTTATAGCGCACTTAGTATAGATTTGTGAGCTTATTTTAAAAGTGCAATCAATTTTAGTCATATCAAGTTGTTTCCATGATGACTCTTGTATCAATGTTGAATATAACATAATTGTATCAACAATTTAACACATTGTTTTACTATGTTTGTGCCTTGTTAATCCCCGGGTCTCAGCAGCATAGCATCACTAATGAAATCAACAAGATCTGCCGATTGTCCTTTGGCTGACCTTTTGCGGATCAGGTCTCTACAGCTTATTCAAATAGATGAGGAAAATTGGTCAATGAGAGAAAAAAAGGCAATGCCATTTGCTATTCCCATGATATTGAAGGGAGCAGAAAAAACATACTACATATTGATATTGCTGCTTTATCAAAGTGGCAAGACTTTCATCTAAGAACAAACAAAAGATTGTCTACCCTAGTTTAGAATCCTCTTTGCAACCACTAATGCTTCCGATTTCACTGCTACCGTAGGATGGCATCGAAAGTAAAGATGAGGCAGACGGTTATGGCGACGAAGCCTGCACTGGTAGGCGAGAAAAAAGTAAGGAGGGGGATTTTTTTACTTGATAAGAAAGACGACCTAAATCTCAAGCATAATTATTAAAATGGATTAGGGGAATGGGTCCGAGAGTTGACAAGGCCGAATTATAAAGCTGAACTGTTGGCATCTCGTTTGAAAGAAAATTGTCTGCTCAAGACGGACGTTCAAGTAACCTATGTATTTAAGTAAAAGGAGTCAAACCCTTAGTTCATATTTTAAAGCTGACGGACAATTCTGTTGTTGCAACGACAGTAATAGAATGCTCCGCAGTCTATCGCAAGAGTATGACCCTTCTCAGTGTTCCTTCTTCATCGATTCATCGTAGAGGAGCCTAAAGGCGACGGTGTTACACAATGGAGCAAGAAAACCTCTATGCCTGTAGAAAATTCAGTGTACATGAGTATTAGGAGGGCGTTAAGACAGTTCTAGGTGTCATGAAATAGCAGAAATACAATTATAAGTTCAGTCGGGACTTGAATGTCAGTGATATGTTGAGGGGTATGCAGTCAGATTTCACAAAATACTACTGTTTTGTGTCCCTTTGAGATAGTCAAGCGTCTACTACACATTACCCAACAAGCAAGAGAATGATGATTCAGGAGAAGTCCGCCTGTTATAACTGAACTACCAACCCTAGTAATCCACGAGAAGAAACTGGTGCTTTCTCTCGGGTTGTGTTTTGAACATTTTAAATTTACCACTATCTTTTCAATGTATGCATAGCTCCCGAAAATGGAGAAAAATTGGATTAAACTTTCTTAAACACTACTACACATTACGTGCAGTCGAGTAGGCCTGCGACAAACAAACGAACCCTCAATTTCAAACATCGCCTCGAAACCTCTGGTCGCGTAACAAAATGTTCCTCTCAAGACTTCGGCTTCATATAAAGCTGAGTTCATAAAGCAAATTGTGAAAACATTAAGCAAGAGAAATTTAAAGACATTCAAGTAAATAATAAGTAAATTTACGAAGATTACCGAGGAAAAGCTGAAGGAAGGCGTCTCCATCTCTCCACCTATTAAGAAAATCCTAAAGGATAAAAACTGTAGCATACGTCAAACTGATCTGAACATGGAAGCCTGGAACTCATTTGGGTGATAGCAAAATTTTTTGGGGAAAAAAACGGTTCCAGGATTTTGAAAATAGCGTTAAAAGACTTATATTATATTGTGCTATAGGCTGCAGGATGTTTCTAAAATTTAACTTCCTCCTTTCACATTTGGACGTTTTTGAGGAGAACCTAGTAGCAGTGTCTGATGAATAAAGCAGAGCGCTTCCATAAATTTATTAGCACTATGGACAATCGATACCTCGGTTTCTGGAACGAAGAAATGCTTTCAGATTAGATTACTGCTGGGTGTTGTATAGAGACGACAATGAAATATAGAAATTGAACACCAAGGGAAATTCAAAACATACCGATTTTAATATGTACCTGTATTTTTTTTCAAATCTTTTAATCTGCGCTAATGTATATATTTAAGTTACCTATAACATACGTCTGGCACCAAAAAACTGACCTTACTTAGTTTTTCTTGAAATATTAGTTTATGATAATATATTAATTTGCGTTCTAATCTATATTTGCTAGGTTTGTATACTCACCACCTGGGAAGGTTAAACTTTTGCAATAAATCATCATGCACAAAACTTTCATAAGTGACTGTATGAAAAATTGATACACGACACACAATAATGGTCTGCAAATTCGTCTTTTATGAGAAAATAAAGTTCCATTTTATTAGTGTACTTAAAAACTTCGTTTTATACCATTTTTTTGAGAAATAAATAATAAAACTAAGAACATGAGTGTAAATGTCTCGCGAATGAATGTGATGTCACATCTGATGGCAGATCATCAGATTTGTCCGTTTCAAGAACAATTGTCCTTTTTAAAACCTAGTCTGAACTCTTTTTTTATTAGGCGTATAACAGTAGAAAAGAGGACGCCCTAAAAATATTTTGCAAATGAATTTTGCAAGTATAGCGATTAAGGCGCGCTATTATGCCTTATTAAACTCATAGATTATTAATAATTATGTTAAAATATGTTTTTCATATACTGTATTGTAAAATTGATAAAAACACATTTCCTTAAAATAAAATAAATATATTTGTGAAACATTACCCAGTCAGATGCGGAGATTAATTGCGTAAACAGAAGATGCAATGCTTGGGGTCACCCCCCAAAAAATTTCTGACAAAGTAGCACCTAAGGGAAGCAATAATTGAAAAAAAATCACCCAAAGAAAAATAAAAAAAAAGGATTCCAAGTACTTATAAAATATATTTTCAAGTTCATTATCAAGGAGGAACTTGGAATCGTCTATTCATTTTTCCTGTTGGTGATTTATATATATATATATATATATATATATATATATGTGTGTGTGTGAGCGTTTGTGTGTGTATTCAAATTGGTTGCTTCTAGAAAGCTTTAATTTAATATTCAGCAAACAGAGAACGACAAAGAGAATATCAAGATTCATTTATCGAATGATTTATTTTCACCGTTTCGAACTAACACGCTCAACCTCGGAAATATTCTATAATGAGAAATACAAACAATGCAGTTATAAAATATATAGATAACTTACCTGAAAATACATAAAGAAGAGTCATATTAATTGTCAATTATTAAATCAAGACAAACGAGAATATATCGTATGGCGAGCCATTTAAAACACAAAGATGAATCAAAGGTTTGAATAAACAGCAATCGAGACAAGAACCTTTACAGGAGTGGTTCCCAAACTTTTTGAAATCGGGGCGCACCTGAGATCCTACGAAAAATTGCGGGCGCAAATGAGATCCTACGAAAAATTGCGGGCGCACTATACACAGAATTCCGAGAAATAGCTATGTTAGGCCAAATAGTATATGAAAGAAATAATGGAATTGAAAAAATAGAAAATGGTAAAAACTTGTATTCATTTTCGTGTTCATGAGAAACATGAGCCTAATGTGTCTTAGCGATTTCTTCAATGTTAGGGCGTATGTTTGATAAACAAACTCTCATTTCCTCGTCTATATCAAGAAGAGTTCCTCTCTTTTTGTATTCAATGGTGGTGAGAGTGGGAAATCATAACTCGAGTAAATATGATGTTGAGAATTGTAGTAAGATGTTCAAAGCTTTAGGGATATTGACACGTATTCTTCTTTTATAGAAATCCAAAATTTTTCAAGAGGCTATTCCTTGTTTAATCAACAATCCACGATCAATGGATATACGAGGAGCGGTCAATAAGTTTTGCGAATCAGTAGTTCAAAACAGAGGTATTGGGATGGCTATTTGTGGGGGTGTTAGGACAAGTTATGACAAGTCAGGACCTGCAGCCACACGATCCTGCCTCGTCTATTTGAGAAGCAGTAGCAGATCGCAGATCGTCAGTCACAATTTTTTTAAGAATGGAGAAGGTTGAGCCCCGCACAGTAATCAAATTTTGGACCAAGGAAGGCAAGAATGCAAAAGAGATCCATGAACGCATATTGCAGTGTACACCGACACAGCCCCTTCCTATGCAACCATTGCTCGCTGGAATAGGGAGTTCCACCATGGTCGTGAGTCCCTTGAAGATGACGCCCGTCAGACGTGACCAACGAGGACAATGTGACCCGTGTGGAGAGGATGATCCTCGAAAATCGACGGGTAAAGGTTGAAGAAATCGAGCGAGAACTTGGAATATCATTGGAAGTGTTATGAACATAATCCACGACCATTTGGCCATGACCGAGGTCTCTGCCCGTTGGGTCCCTAGAAACCTCACGAAACCTCACGCTTCATGATCCACTTCAACGTCGTCAAAGTCCACAAGGCCAGAGTTGCACAAGCTGCCCTGCGCGAGTGAAACTTCGAGGAGCTCAACCATCCCCCCTACAGTCCAGATCTGGCCCCTAGCGACTACTTTTTATCCCACTAGCTCAAGGCTGCACTCCCCGTAAGGGGCGCGACGATTTGCCATCCTGGCCGCCGTGCTGACGGGACTCAGCACCCCGTCCGACCCCAGCTTAGCCTCTTCTTCCTTCAAAACACTTGTTTTCTCGCTTTTCATTCAACCTCTCCCAAAACTTTCTCTGGTCAGCCTCTAATTTCACAGGGTAGATGCTGACCTTCCTCTCAGCCAACTGTCCCGCATCGGCGCTGAGGAGGGAGGGGACAATGTTCCCTAACCCCTGAGCTCCGGTCTGGGGTGGCTGGTTTTTAACAACCTGCTTCATCCCCACCCATACCTTCCTCACATCCCCTTTCCTCTCCTCTTCATATTTTATCAATTTTACGCCGTGTCCAAGGTGGAGCCACCATGCCGATGGACTGCCAGGCCACCAGGCGGAAGGGGTGTTCCGAAATGGCGGCGCCTGGCTCTGCCAGGACTGTAAGCACCTCTTGCAGTGCGGGCAACTGCAAGAGGAGATGGGCTATTGCGTCCCGTAGCACAAATAGGTTCACCATGCCTGATGAGGAAAATAATAAAAAAACAACCCATAACTTCCCCAAGAACATCCACGGAGCAGCCTCCGGGCAGCTCCACCGAGAAAATGGAGGTCTTCCCCTTGTGCTTGCGCAGGGGACCCTCCATACTTCTTTAACCGGAGAGGAGGCTTACTCCTCTCCTACGCCTACGGGTGCAGGGGACTCCCCCTCACCCCCTTCTCTGGAGGTGCTTTCGGGCACCTCCCTATTTCAAGCGGCAGTCCCTCCTTTGCTTTCTAAGGGGACTGCCAAGAAAGCCAGCAGGCAGCCCATTCCTTACCGCCCCTCGTGTAAGCGGCTCGGTAGGGCAAACCCCCTTAGGGGGAAGAGGGAAGCCAGGCCCCTTCGGTTGCTTTCCTCAAAATACCTGCTGGCAACAATATTAAACCTTGTCGGGGTCAAGGCCTGTTCCTCTCCACAAAAGACTCATGACGCTGCCAAGGTGACCTGTGATGTCCTAGGAGGGGATGGCCAACTGGAGGCCCCTCTTGTAATAGACATGGTCCTTGAGAAAACCAGCCTCAGACGGTAGGGCCTTCCATTGGGAGGAATCCGGGCTCGGCTCCAAGCACCGAAACCGAATCCGCCCCTATGCAAGGTCCTCCTCAAACGGCTGGGGATTTTGAGGCAGTACAAGGAGGGGAGGGATCTCCTCCGGATGATGCCCCTACGACCACCAGGACCTTCTCCATTTCGGAGAAGAACCTGGTGGTCCTAGCCTGGGGGCTTCTACCAGTGGAGGTGAGAAGCGGGTTTATTCCCCTCCCTCCTCTTCTAAAAATAAAAAGAATACAAGAAAGACTAAAAAGACTCTGGACTCCTCTCCATCTGCGGGAGCTACGGGGACGGATGGGTCCTCTGCTGCTCTGGCAAGCGACCAAGCCAAGATCAGCACATCCGGCCCCTCTGCTCCCCCCCCAGGTACGGAGCTCCTGTCCATGACTAAAACCAAAAGTGCACAGGGCAAGGCCTCAATGACATCGGGGCCCCTCATTCAGAGGTTACCTGGCGTTTTCGAGCCCGCTGGCTTCAAACGCTTCCTCGTTTTTCTCTATACTGATGGCACCATATTGTCCAAGGGTAACATGATCCATCAGAGGAGAGGATTAGCTAGTGCAATTGGTAGAGAGCCGAAGGTGACCCGTTTCTCGGACGGGAGCCTTCTGGCAAATGCGGCGGATCCCGAAAGGCGGTTAAGATAAGTGCTCTTCGGACACTTCATGGCACCCCGGTGAGTGTGACGCTGCACTCTACCATGAACTTTGTGAAAAGAGTAGTTTATGCGAGGGAACTCGTTGATAACTCCATTGAGGACATCCCCCTAGGTCTAGCCGACCATGGGGCGGTTAAAGTCGAACGTGTGATGAGAAAACAGGGAGGGGCCTCAAGACCCACCCTTACACTCTTCGTCACGTTCGACTGTGACAAGCTCCTTGAGTCGGTGCGTGCCGGTTAGTACCGCTACCGCGTGAAGGCATTTGTGCCACTGCCGAGGCGGTGCTATAACTGTCACCGCTTCGGCCATACGAATCGCTCATGTAGACGTGCAAAGTCGGGGTCACCCTAAGTCTGTGTAAATTGCTCCAAGGTCGCACACGATAAGTCCAAATCGTGTGAGGCAAAGTGTGTTAATTGCGGAGAGCCGCACCTTGCTTTTTCGAAGCAATGTGGTGCATATCTCCTTGAAAAAGAAATCCTAGGCCGTTCAGGCCCAGGATCGACTCTCATTCCGCGAGGCTAAGGACTTGGTCCTGGCGCGCCCGGCTCTGCCTGGGATGTCATATGCCTAAATAGTTAGAAAGGCACCCTCTGCTTCTGGCACATCCAGGCCAACGAGCACGGTTGTTTCCGCGCCCATTCGGAGCCCTTCTGCGGTCTCTACCCAACCGAGGTGCTCCCCTGGTAAAGCTGGTGGCAAAAAGGGTTCATCCCCAGCCCCAGCTAAAACCAGGGCTCCCCCCTCTTCCCCCAGCGTGACCGTTTCCCGTAAGGCGAAACGGCCACGCGCCTCCACCGAGTCGTTAGACTCACAGGAGGCAACACCCCTGAAGATGGTCGCTAGGCCTTCTTCCGGGGTTCCTAAAGCTGTCCCCCAAAAGGGGGACAGCAACAAAGGAGCTTCGGCTCCTTCGCCCACGCCCCGAGGTGTGGCGAGTGGCTCGAAGATGGTGGTTCGTCGAAAAGAGGGCCCCCGCCTCCGAAGCCGCAGCGCCCCGCCTAAGGTTTCGAGGCGGAGGGAGAAAAAGACTCGCATGGCGAGCCCAACCTCCCCCAATAAGTCCTCTAAGGTGACAGCGCCTTCAGCGCTTTGTCCGGCCAACAACGCCCGGGGTTCTGCCCCCGGGAAGCGTACGGCCATTCCCGTGAGGGTCTTCAGTTCGAGGAGGGCCCCCGCGTCTCCTCCGAGCTCGGCCTGGAGGGCATATTCCTTCAATGGAATTGCCGTGGACTCCGCGCCAACTGGGAGGAGCTGCGGAGGCTCGTCTTGTCCCGCTCCCGGTTAGCTATCTTTTTGCAGGAGACCATGCTAGCTGCGTGCCCCCTGACCGCCCTCCCGGGGTATAAGGGTCTTGCGACCCAACCACCGTGGGATGGCTTGGCTGGGGAATGCGCGGTTTACACCCGGCATGATGTCTCCGTTCTTCCTTTTTCTTTAGATACCCCCTTCCAGGCAGTGGCTGTGCAGCTGCACCTGGATAGGAGGTATACTATCATTTCTGCGTACATTCCACCGTCAGCTGAATTTGACGTGGGGGCCTTCCGCCGCGTCGTGGCATGGTTGCCGAGGCCCTATCTCTTGCTTGGAGATCTGAACGGCAGGCATCCTCTCTGGGAAGATTACTCCATAAATCCCACAGGACAAATCCTTGCAAATCTGATCGAAGAGCTTGAGATGGGTGTCCTAAACGTGGATGAGTTTACGCATCACTGTCCAAGAACTGCTTCATTTTCTTGCTTTGACCTATCTTTGTGCTCTTTGGATGCACAGCCTGATTTTGTTTGGGGGGGGTGGTCAAAGACCTCCATGGTCGTGATCACTTTCCCATTCAAATATTATTTTCAGGGCAACTGCCGCCTGAGAGACCATCTCGGTGGTGGTGGGCGCGGGTGCGGTGGCCTGCATTTCAGGAAATGACTGAATTCTCTATCTCAGTTGAGGAGTTTAGGTCGGTAGATGAGGCCGTTGAGTTCTTCTCCGGCAACCTCATCGAAGTGGGCCTGACTACTATTTCTAGGACGTCTGGCCGTTTTGCACGCCGACCACTCCCATGGTGGTCGGCTGATTGTGAGACGGCCCTCAAACAGAAGCGTTATGCCTACATGCGCTATAAGCGCCGCTCGAACGATTTCACTGTCGCCGAACTTCGTCGGGCTAGGGCTAGGTTCCGGTATATTTCGAAGCACGCCCGCCGCTCTTCTTGGCTGGCATATATGTCTTCACTTAACGGGAAGACTTCTTTAGCTGAGGTGTGGAAGCGAGTCAAAAGGATTCGGGGCAAGTTCTCGCAGGACCCCCCCCCTCCCGTTCTCCAGGAGAATAGGACCGCAATATCGGATCCCGCGTCCGTGGCGGAATCCTTAGCGACCGCTTTTTGCGCATTCTCTGGCCGTGATGCTGCTCCGCCAGCATTCAATGCACGTCGTGATGTCGCGGAAGGCCGCCGGCTGGACTTTACGTCCAGAGGCGGAGAACCCTTCAACGACAAGTTTACTGTGAGTGAGTTGCGTTCCGCTCTCGCTTCGTGCGCGGACACCGCCCATGGTCCGGACGATGTCCCCTACGCCATGCTTCGACACCTGGGTGAGTGAGGCATGGCCTTTCTGTTAGATTTGTTCAACAAAATCTGGGTGGAAGGTCTTCTCCCAGACTCCTGGCGAATCGCTACTGTGCTCGCCTTTCGCAAACTGGGGAGAGATCACTCTACTCTGACCGGTTTCTGCCCAATCTCTCTAACCTTTTGCGTGTGCAAGTTGTTGGAGAAATTAGTAAATGTTAGATTAGCCTTTTTCCTGGACTTCGGAGGCCATTTGTCTTTCTTACAGTGCGGCTTCCGCAAGTTCCACTCCACGTCGGATGCTCTGCTCCGACTGGAAAATGCCGTCTGCGAGGCTTTCCTTCGTAGACACGACTACGCCACGGTCTTTTTCGATCTAAGGAAGGCCTATAATACCGCATGGCGATACGGTATCATGGAGACTCTCCACACGATGGCGATGAGGGGACGCCTCCCAATGTTTATATCTGAATTTTTGCGAGATCGTCCATTCCGCTTACGGGTGGCGGGAGCCCTCTCCGGCTTAAATGAGCAAGAAGAGGATGTCCCGCAGGGAAGTGTCCTCAGTGTCACACTCTTTGCCCTGAGCATCAACGGCATCACCTCGGTGCTGTCGGAAAATGTTCTCGCTACGCTCTACGTGGACGACCTTTCGATCTCTTTTGGCGCGGTCTAGATGCCAACTCTGGAGCGTCGACTCCAACAGGCATTGAACCGCGCCTCTCGCTATGCCGAAGCGCACAGGTTTCGGTTTTATTTGGCCAAGGCTAAGGTGGTGCACTTCTGCCGCCATCCTCGGCTTCACCCCGACCCAGATTTGTTTCTTAATGGGGTGCGCCTGGATGCGGTTGAGTCGCACCGTTTCCTTGGTCTTGTATTCGACCGACGCCTCACATGGGAGGCTCATATTCGCGGCCTTAGGGTTTCTTGTCCCCGCTTCATGGACATTCTCTGTTTCGTGACGTTCAGCACTTGGGGCGCTGATAGGGCTACTTCCTTACTTTTTTATCGATTTTTTGTTCGCTCGAAGCTCGACTACGGATGCGAGTTTTATGCATCCTTAGCCGAGCGTTTATTGCGGAAGGTGGATTTGATCCACCACACCGGCCTTCGCCTTGCGAGCGGTGCCTCCCGCACTCATCCCATTGAGAGCCTGTTGGTCTATACTGGGGAGATGCGACTCGCTCTGCGCCGCGTGCAGTGCATCACTCGCCTGTACGCGTGAGCCCGGCGCCTCCCTCAGTCGCTAACAGCTCTCACTGCATCCGCAGCTGATCTCGATGGTGCCTATGCCACCGAGAGACGCCAGTTATACCCTAAGCTCTTTGGGTTTAGGGTAGATATAGCTCCCGGGCCGGTGGCGCCCCTGATTCTGCCCAGGAAGCCACCCTGGAGGGTACTACATTTGGCTATTTTTCGCCACGCCTCTGCTCCCAAAGATTATACTGCGCCAGGAGTATTGCGTTTACCCTTTTCGGAGCACACATCGTGTCACGCTGGAACCATGCCAGTGTATACGGATGGCTCCAAGTCCCAAGAGTGGGTCGCCTTCCACGCCGTATTCCCTCTGTTTGAAGTCAGCGGGGCTCTACCAGGCGCTGCGTCTGTCTTCACGGCCGAGCTGGTGGGAATACACCACTCGGTACGGGAGATTACGCGACGTGTCGGGTTCGGAGACCAAATTGTGATCTATAGCGACTCACAAAGCGCCCTGAGTGCTCTTGGGGCATTGGAATCTCCGCATCCCCTGGTTTGCGATATCCGTGACGCCACGGTTTTGGCGAGCCGGGCGGATGTCGAACTTATCTTCTGCTGGGTTCCTGGACATGTAGGAATTGCGGGAATGATCGCGCTGATAAAGGCGCCACAGAGTCCGTGAAGACTCTGCGACCGGACCAGCGTTTCGCTCTTCCTCACACCGACTACATTGCAGGAATACGGGCAGCTCTTCGTACTGCTTGGCAAAGAAGATGGGAGACGGTCGAAGGGAACTTAAAGTTGCGTGCCATTGCGCCGCGACTGTTCCCATGTACCTATCCCCCAATGCCGCGGCGGCTTCAGGTTGCTTTCTGTCGTCTCCGAATCGGACGCACTCGTGTGACGCATCGCTATTTGATGGAGCGCTCGCCTGCGCCCTATTGCAACGACTGCGTCGTCCCTTAGACTTTTCGGCACATTCTTGTCGAATATCCCAGTCTGGGTGATCGTCGCGCACGATACCTGTCCCTGTACCAGGGTGGGCGGGGTCGCTACCGCCTGTCCCTTGTACTCGGGACAGATTCGTGCACATTGACTTGTCGACTTGTTGCTTTTGGGGGGAGGCCGGGCTTCTCCCCTTAATTTAAGGTTCTTTTCTTGGTTATTGTTTTGTTTGTAGGTTGCACTCTCCTGCACCTGGGTGAGGGGGACCTCCCCCCCTGCCGGAGATTGCTTCCTGATTGTTAAGTTTTTCCAATTTATATCATTGTTAAGTTTTCATATTTTTATTTTAAAGTAGCCTAGTTCTAGGCTGTCGTATTTTTCGGCGACTTATGCCCAAGTGGGTAGTTGCCAGAGGGGCTCTATAAAATTAAAAAAAAAAAAAAATCAAGGCTGCACTGCGTGGACGGCGGTTTCTAGGCGATGAAGATTTACAGCTCGCCGTCCAGGAGTGGATTGAACAGCAGTCGGGAGATTTATGGTTGTCGGGAATTCGAAGCCTCAGGGACAAGTGGCGCAAGTGCATTCAAGTCGAGGGTAGTTATATTGAAAAATAATAAAATACTTTTCCTCATATCTTGTTTCCTTATATCTGAATTGCAAAACTTAATGACCGCCCCTCGTAGCTGCCAGTTCTTCTTCTTCTATTAATGTTAAATCAAAATCACTTGAACTTTCAATGAACTAGTTTCTAATCCATTTATATTGTTCAGTATTAAGAGATGGAAAATAAGAACTCATTTTTTCTTCCAACTTGTTAAATGTTCAACTATTATTGGAAGTCTCTTACTCTTCTTATCAATGTAAATTGTACTTACCAAAGGACACATTTCCAAATTTCCTTCAGTGGCTTTTCTTTCCCAAAGCTGTAGGTTTTTTCTAAAATGCTTTCATTTTGTCCGTGGATGTGAGAATATTTTCTTCTTTCCCTTGCATGTTAGTATTCAAATTATTGAGCTGCTGAAGTATATCCGTCTAATACTTTAACCTGATAATCCAAAAGTTGCACCAAAGGGGGTCACAAAAGTGTATTTGTTTCATTTCTTCCCAAAACGCCAGAAGTTCTTGTCGTAGCTAGTGCACACGGGCAAGTACTTTTCTCCTTGACAGCCACCTCAGCTTTGTGTGTAAAGGTAGGCGTCTATGTTGAGCATCCCTATCGACACAAATATGTTCGAATAAACGCGATTTTACAGTTCTTATTTTCTCAACAACTTGATCTAAATCTTCTCTTAATTTATCTACTAATGTTTTTGCCATCAAGGCTTCGCGATGGAGAAAGCAGTGAGTTACGATAATATTCTCCTTTTGCTTTTCTACAAAAGATATAATGCCCTTAACACAGCCTACCATGGAAGGGGCTGCATCTGTATGAGTTAGAACACAAGATTTCCATGACAATTGCCATTTGTCAAGGTAATTATTCAGAATATTAAAAACATCCTCACCTTTAGTAGTTACACATAATTCTTTACAAAAAAGAAACTGATTTACTATTTGATCATCATCAATTAAACGAATGAATGCTAAGAGTTGGACCTTGTTTGTAATATCTGTTTACTCATCAATATGCCTGTGAACTGTATTGTTGGACAGAGGTACCTTACCTATTTTCAATGCTGCTTCATTTCCCAGCATCGTCTTGACAATCTTTTTGCACGCAGGCAAATTAGGTGACTCGCCTAAAGTATGAGCTTCATATTTTTAGCTATCAATTCTGAGACTTCATAAGAAGCTATTTGAACTTTCTCAGAAAAAGTCATTATACTTTTTAAAGAACTTGCAGCTTTTGTTTGTGGTTCCGACAATCTCTTGAAATAACTTGCCAATTTACCTTGTAAATGAGAGTGTTTAGTTTTAAAATGTTTGCTAAGCTTACTAAGAAGAAACGATTCATTTGAAATTTTATATTCACATGCTAAACTTGACGGAAATGGGTGATCTTTACTTCCTGTAAAAGTAAAACTGAATGTTAAATAACTTTCATCGTATTTATGAGTAGGCCAGGCTTTGCTCTCTTACTGGTGCAGCTTCCCACACTTAACTTTTGTCACTTTGGGATCACATTCATCAAAATCACGCTTCTTTTTAAGAAATTTATCCATTTTGTATGGGTGTATTCATGTGAAATTAAATAATAAGCATAACACTTCCACTCAACAAGTCAGCGTTCATTACTAACTACCACTGAGTAAGAGTTGCCATATTAAAATTTTTGTATAAAGCCAATTAATACTTTAAAAAAAAGTAGCAAAAAACGCGGAACATTTTAGCACGCTTCAATAAACTGTTTAAGACATTAAGTTAATTTTTTTTGCATGGTTCTGTTGTTAAATCCAACTATAAACACTGTACAAAGCACTCCATTCTAACAGTAATAATCAACTGAATGTGAAGCAACTAAAAAATTAGCTACGTCTGGCAACCCTCTTAGATGATGATGTTTGTTTCGTCATTTCAAAACAATTTCAGAAATTTTGCCTTTGATTCCAGGCGTTTTGGTTCAGCTGCTGTTAGCATTTACTTTTTTATGGTCATAACAACGACTGAGGCATTGAGACTGAAATTATTATTGAACTAAAGTTACTAAACAATGTAGTAATTGCCATACATAAAAAATATATATTTAAATCAAATTATAGATGGTTTATATTTAGTTTCTTTTTATCGACAATTGAAAATTAATGAAAGATCCTTCGTTTTATATTAAATAATTTTAATCACAGATTTAATGAATGGGTAGGTCTTGTAGTATTATTGTAATTGATGGCAACTCAAGCCTAACCTACCCAAATTTTTGTTAGAATCTCTCGTGAAATGATATAATGTAGTACTATGTATTAATTTTTTATATCTGGACATATATAATTATGTGATGCCCCAAAGCTCACATTGGTATCTCCTAGGGCGCATAGTTTGGGAACCACTGCTTTACAGAATTACATACATCGGAGCTTATACTAACGGACTTTAAGTAAGCGGATTATGTTATATGATGTTATGGATTATTTAATTGGTAGTCGTTATGAAATTAATAGCAGACTAGAACTACGTTCACAGTTCATCCTTGGTCTACAGATTTTATGTAGAGGGATCCGGAAAAAAAACAGATTTGGGCATTAATTTCGCTATCTATATTATTTGAAGTCTTCTAAATTAACATTACTTATGCATGTTATTGAGTCTTCTCTAATAGCAGAATGATCCTTTTGCTAAAGAATTTAACTTGTATTAAGGCTGATTGATTCCTATGTGCGAGCAAACCTTAAATTCAAAGGTGCACACAGTACTTCCAATATATATATATATATATATATATATATATATATATATATATATATATATATATATATATATATATATGTATATGAATATGAGAAACACAAAGTAGCGCGCGAGTAGAACAATAAATGCCAAAAATCACAGAAAAATGAAAAGCAGTTTCTAAGTATTTTCGAACTTGTTCAGTTCATTCTCAAAGAATAACGAATTTTTTTTAAATTTTAGGAGCCTATCTGGCGACTGCCCACTTGGTCATAAGTCGCCCTGGAGTAACGAAAGGTTTCCAAAGGTGGTTTATATATGAGAAACAACAGATTAATGCCTCGCCCATGTACAACGAAAGGCACAGAAGATAAAAATATTATCAAAGACGGATATGAAGCATAAAACCAAATAGATAAGGTCTACTTCCAGAGATTTCGACTGTGAGCAAAGAATGTAGGCACTTAGGTTAAAAAAATAAGTACATACACACGTAATTGTGAATACATAAAATAAACGAGAAAAACATAACTAAATTAATAAATTAAAGGGCTACAATTTAAAATGGCAATTTCGTTATAAATAAGCCTTTTAAATAAATTTAGCTGAATTCCAATTGATAATTGATAGTGTGAAGGTTTTCAGATAAATGGACAAAGAAAGCACGGCTAATTTCCCCTCTCCTAATATTGTACTTATGTTGCGTCATGCGTACACTTTATTATTTACCGGTTTCCCCAAAGTAGTGCTTAGGGCAAACTGAACAATTGACAGAATAACCATCTTCCTATATTATTGTTACTATTATGAATCAAGATTTTTTACATGGTAGACTGATACTTGAATATGACAAAATTATTTAACTTATTCAAGAGGCGGGGAAGCAAGGAAAAGGACTCAGAAAAAGGTAAAACAGGGGAGTTCTTAAAATTGCATGTGGGAGGGATTTCAGTTCTGAAAAACGATTTTTTGTGAGCCTAATCTAGGCATCTTGAAAGAAACTTTTGAGGGTAGCAAAGGTCTTAGAAATCTTAAAATCCATGAATTTCGAGCTGGCGACAAGCAACCCCCTTAGAAACATTGAAATAAATACAGACCGTTTCACTTTATCATTATGACCTGAGTAAAAATTGATATATGGGTCGGCGTTGGTAGGCTTACGATAGACGGAAAATTTAAATCCAGATGGAGTCCTATGAATAAGTAGATCTAAGAACGGGAGGACACCATTTTGTTCGAGTTTAAGGGTAAATTTTATACAGGGAACCAGAGCATTAAGTTCAGTAAGAAAACCATTAACATCTAAGGATGTTAATGGTTTAATATAGATGTCGTAGAATAGGGGCAATTTAGCCCCTTCTGCGTTTCGAGTGCCTGGGATATTTATAATATAAGCCGAGTGCAAATTAGCAGAATGTAGGTTGGACAACAGTCGACTATCTTGGAGTATCCTGGATAACAGTAACAGTAAAACGGGTACAAAAATAAATTTACTAATATGCAAATTAATATTATTTTACAGGGTTAAAATGAGTTTAAAAATAAACTATATGCACATTGGATGTACACGAGTCTCAGCGGCTAAAAGGAGGGAGACTTAGTGAGGACGGTCACCGTACAAATAAACGAACAATATTGACCGAGGGTTGGTCCAAATGACCTTGAGCGTATGCGAAATCTTTAAGGAAGGATTACACTGGGCTAATGGGGGGTAGGCACTTGTACAGGAGAGTTGCGCGCTGCTGTTGCCTAGAAGATTTGGTCCGAGGGAGTAATCCTTGCCTGAGCGCGTTACGTTTGAGGAGCGAGTGTAAACGGGTCGAGGTAGACTCACGTTAATTAACGAGAATGCCGGGTGATTGAGGGGTTCTGCGAGAATTCTGCAGAGACAAACAGAAGGCGAATAGCGGGAACTGATAAAGAGCGGGCAGAGGATACTGACGGGGCAGGGCGGGTGGCGGATACTGAAGGCGCAGGGGGGGATACTGACTTCTAACTCTGGTGCCGGAGGATTTATAGTCGGGTCTAATGGGGTTTCCCCCCTTCCGTCCGATGGGAAGGGTTCGAGGGGCCGCAGCATCGGTGGACTAAAATGGTCTCGCCCTTTTTGCGCGATCGCCTGAAGGTTCATAAGCCAGCGAGGTGAAACTTTCTCCAACTTCAGATGGGTCGTTTTAGGCGCCTTAAACTTGTCGCAGCTTTTTGTGATGGCGGCATTTCAGGTCACCACGGCGTCTCATAATTTTGCACCTCCATTAGCGCAGACAAGGGGTACGAGGTAGACTCACGTGAATTAACGAGAATACCGGGAGCTTGAGGGATTCTGCGAGAATTGTGCAGAGTCCAACAGGACGCGAATAGTGGGTAGAGGATACTTACGGGTAGGGCATGTGGCGGATACTGGCGGGAAGTCAAAGAGGGCAGCGTGGGTTATCCCTTTAATAATAAACTTAATTCGAGAGCGAGTTAAAGACTATCAAAGTTAGAAAAAAACGAAACGATAGCGAATCTGAAAAGATACGCGCACCCTTGAAGCCTGGTAAAGCGGGCCGTAAGAGAAAAGATCTTGCCTAAAATTCAAAGCACGAACCGAAACGGTTTTCTAGTTACATAAACAGTGAAAGCCATAAAGGGGTCAATAGGGCCGATAAGAAGTAAAGAGCGTGTTATGAAAGGCGACCTAGAACAAATTGCTAAAATATTAAATGAGCACTTCGCATGCATTTTTACTGTGGAGGACATGACACAATTAGCAACACTATGCGAGGAAATAAATCTTGAAAGACAAAATATTCTATCAACAATAAGTAGAAATAAAGAGGGGGATTATCACAAACAGTAATAAAATGAAAAATTCGAAAGTACCCTGGCCTGATGGGGTATACCCAATCCATCTTAAAGAACTAAAAAATAAATTAGCAAGACCGCTGTGCACAATTTCCAATCCATTAATTGAGAAAGGCCTAGTTTCAATTGAGTTCAAACGAGCAAATGTTACGCCGATATTCAAAAAAGAGGAGAAATCTAAGCCTACAAATTTTCGTCCCATCAGCCTAATTACTCTAATTGGGAAGCTCTTGGAATCGACAATTAAAGATAGATTTTTGAGTTATCTTGTAGTGAATAATTTAATCGCAGACATCCAGCATGGATGCAGACGAGGTCGCTCGTGTCTAAACAATTTACTCGAATTTTTTCATAACATGATTTGAATCTATGATGAAACCAAAGTGGCGGATATAATTTACGTTGAATTTAAAAAGGCCTCTGATACCGTCCTATACGAAAGCCTTTTGGTGAAAATTAGAGCGATTAAGTGAGGGGTAACATACTTAAATGGATTAAAAACTGTCTCTCAAATAGTTGACAGCGGGTTGTTGTAAATGGGGCGTACTCAGAGTGAGCTCCAATCACTAGCAGGGTTACACAGGAGTCAGTCCTGGGCGAATTGTTATTTATTGTTTACATTAGCGACCTGGATAATGGAGTGATTAGTAGGATCTGACAAACTTGCAGATAAAATGAAACTGGGAAGCCGATCCTTTTCTAGATCCGATGTAGAGCAAATTCAAGAAACCTTTATAAAATTGTCAAATGGGCGGAAAAATGATAGCTGGGATTCGACATAAGTTAATGCAAGATCATGTATTTAGAAAATCCTAACTTAGAAGTGGAATACCATATGAAATGCCATATCTTGGTCTCCGTTAACTTAGAAAAAGACCTCGGGATTTTAATCTCAGAGGAACTTAAAGTATCGAAACAATGAGAAGAAGCTTGTAAGAAAGCAAAGTGAATGCTAGGATATACAGTCTGAATTTCATTTGTAAATCGAAAGATATAATTTTGCCACTTTAGAAAGCGCTCGTGCGCCCACACCTCGAATATGCAGATCAATTTTGAGCGCCCTATATAACAAGGATATAGCGCAGTTAGAAAAAGTGAAACGTAGGTCTACTAAACTAGTTCGTTACTGCAATTCGTTCATGGCACCGGAAAATTTATAGGGGTCGAATGGAGTTTCCTCCCCCCCTCCGTCCGAAGGGGAGGGTTCTAGGATCAGACACATCGGCAGACGAGAATAGACTCGGCCTTTTAGCGCGACCTCGAGAAGGTTCTTAAGCCGGCGAGGCGAACTTTGTCCGATTTCAGATAGGACCTTCTGGGCTCTCACACTTGTCGCAGCCTTTTATAATGGCCGCATTTCAGGTCATTGCGGCCTCTCACAGCGTCTAATAATTTCGCACCTCCATTAGCGCAGACAAAAATTGTCGCCCAGGTGTCTGTTGTCTCTCTCTCTCTCTCTCTATTGAGGGGCGGGGCGGCGCGTATCTTCATCTCTCTCTCTCTCTGATATCTGACATACGTATATTAAGAAAACTATATTTATCAACACCCTACTACATCTCAGAAGGAAGAAGAAAAATATATTCGTTCACTGGATTTATTTGAGATTTATCCTGTTTTTCGTTGATGGGGTAGCTACCCTAGATGGACGGCATTATCATTATTTTTGCCTACTCGACCACTAATCTTCCACTCTTTTTATATACAAAAAACAGTATAACTTGATCACCAGTGCGCTCAGAACCAATCTAATGTAGGGTGTAGTGAACCGCAGAAGGAAGGCCCGTTAGATGTGTGAAAAATGGGAGGGGGGCTTAGGACTACAAAACCCGAAATTTAGTGGAGGTGCCTAGTAGAACAGGTTTATTTAGGTGGGGTGGTCGAGGGGTATTACATTAATAGGAAGGCAAACATGGACACATGGGCAGTTTAAAGGTGTAGGGCTCGTTTATACGTCATTCTTTTCAAGATATAGCTGAGGATCGATCAGTACCGCACTAATTGAGAGAAAAAGAGAGAACACAAAAAGAAAAGAGTGCCCTGGGCGCTCGATAAAACGATGGCGAAAACACTACTCACGAATGAGAGCGGAGGAATGCTCGAATGCCCCCGTTTACCAGGAGGGAACATTGAGCAAGGATCAAGACCTGACCCAAGGAAACTCAAGGCAGAAGTCTGAAGGCAACTGAAAGTTGCTCTGATCAGAATATAGATCCTGCAAACGGATGAGTCTTGATCTGTAACGCAGAAAATAACGTCGAAAAACTAGTCTTGATCAAAGGAGTATAAACATTACAAAAGATCAGACTTGAGCAACGAATTCCACGAGATAATGGCATAGAGAAGCCTATTATATCAATATATCGACCTATGGTTAGGCTTCCACACGAAAGAAGAAATTAAAGCAAAAATTGAGAAAAATACCAGCGGAATAAGAATAACGGATGACATAAATATTGAAAGAAAGAAATGTCTTCAAAATAGAGTGAGCAACTTCAGAAATGACCAACAAAATTGCTCAAAACGGACTGATGCTGCTCAACATGAAAATCGTCTTAGAACACATGGGAAGAAAGAAGTATTTCAATCTGCAGATATGCTTCAATTGTTACCAAATACAGTTTCACACTACTAAACAATGCCAACAGAAAAAAACCCAATGTGTTCAGAATGCAGACACGAAGGTTATTACGTTAAAAAATGTAAGAAGATGGAGTAAAAATGCCTAAAATGTAAAGTGCGACATAAGAATAAAGTAATGGCGTGCCATGCACGGCAAAAAATAATAGAAATAAAAGGAAAAAAGAAAAAAGAACCCCAGAAAAAGAAAAGAAATGGGATATAGGCTCGAGCGGCGAAGGCCACTGTCAATGAAATTAGAGAGACAAAAACTCACCTAATAGTGCTCAATGGCACTTTAATGTAGGCACTGCGTCGTGGTATCGTAAGGGTATACCTTGGCAGCTGTACCGAGTTAATGAGATGGGAGAGTGAGTCCTCCTTGGGTTAGGGAATTTTAAAGCGATTAAATCTATGCAAATGCGTATTCGTTGGCCGGGGGAGTTCTCTAAATGCCAAGTTTCATTAAAGGTTATTAGAAGATTAAAACCCCAAATTAAGGTTTAATAACAAAAACAAGAAAATATGGAAGCATATACATAGGGATAAATTGAGAATTAATTTCGGGCTCCAAAGGGAATAATGAACTCAATGACTAAAGCGACAATCATGGGATAAATGCTTGACTCGGTCAGAAGGGAAAATAATGACAATAGAGGATATTCTTCGGAACGGAGTATAAAAGGTGGAAATTCTTTTACCTTTTAGACTTGACTTTTGCTATGGGAGAGGGCTGAAACCCAAGCTAGGATTCTTCGGGGTGAGATAATCTTGCGGCACGGGCGAAGTAATCTCAACGGT
This sequence comes from Ceratothoa steindachneri, assembly GCA_963969495.1. NCBI lineage: Eukaryota > Metazoa > Arthropoda > Malacostraca > Isopoda > Cymothoidae > Ceratothoa > Ceratothoa steindachneri. The sequence goes on along the minus strand of OZ018322.1, from coordinate 15,162,414 downwards.
GGGATAGGATTACTTCGGTCACGCCTCGAGTAATCTTGAATACTGGGCGAATTACTCTTACAAGGTGAATAATCTTGAACGAGGGGGCAAAGTATTCTTGAAACGGGATGAGATGAGCGGAGCACGCAATTTTCCGAGGAAATGCCGCTTCACGAGTTTGCCTATTGATTGGGGCAAAAATTCACGGCCATTAGTCTAGCCAACGAAAACTTCTAACTCTTAGGTTCGACTCGAGACGAGGGGATGTGACCCCACGGACAGTGGGCGCTACTCTCTCTCTCTCTATTTCTCCCTCGAGTAACGGGAGACGTCAGAATAAATACTTTGTTGGCTTGCTCGCTAGAAGTTCTTCAGGGCATGGCATTTCAGAGGGAATCTTGTTGCGCCATTACTCGTCTACGAGGCGAGATAATTCCTTAGGAAAACATTAGTTCAAGCGGCGATCCTCACCTCAATGTACGGGAGGTTAGCTGGAGCCTCGTGTTTGTGGGGAATTAGTATGTCCGCTGGGCAAGGGGTTCTCGATGAAAGCGTCTCAGTAGAGAATCAGTTGGCGTGAGCAAACACAGCTGTGGATAGCCGATGGTTGTTCCCACGCGAAAATTTTTTTGCTGCCTCGCTTGCTTTTAGAAATCCTGATTAAAGATACGTGGCCTCTTCCCGACGGGGGGAGGGGGAGGAGTCAAGATGGACCTTGAAGGTCGTCCTCTCACATACTTTACACACACGTCATGAATATCGGTAAACTAGGAACCTCCAAAGAGACGCTAAACACGATCTTAGATAAGAACACTATGAAAAAGATATGGTTTCCATCAGAACCCTCTATCATCGGAAATACTGAATATGAGTGCTACCAAAACTCTATGGGCAGAACGTTCCAGAAGAGACAACCAACTTCGACATAAAACTTTAGAAGAAGTAAGCACTAACACTATCAAAGATAACCGAACTATGAAAACAAAAGTAATGAAAATACTAGCAGGGGGATTGAGGCAGCTGAACTCAACCTCAACTTATGTGTATATCAGTGATTTTTTCCTTTACTCAGAGGGAAGAAACAGGCTGATATTATAAAAGCCCTAGAACAAGGCAAATATAAATGGCTCTTCAAAGAAAAGACTGGCGACGAAGGCAAACTTATGATCGATGAGATCCTTCTTCAAGATAGAATATGAATACAAATTCGTGGTGACTGCGTTATCCTCAAACTTCGCGCGTTTACCGATCTCCAAAGTGGAAAATTTGGAAGTTAGACAGACACTTTCAAGCGAAACCATACCCCCTAAAACAACGAAATACCCGCTTCAACTTACAACAGACAAGCAATGGAAAAGTAAAGGAGCTATATATTCAGAATTCTACAAAACAACAGAGATGGATTGATTATAAAACAACATCCCTAGGCAACATTTTCGGGAAAATCGATCCAGACATAATGCTAATATCATGGCAATGGTGTTTACGCAGAGAAAAGGGCTATAAAATATTCACTTACACTTTAGTGAACGCTTAGTAACAGAGGAGGCATTCGACAAGGGCTCCATGGCTACCAGAAAAGGCATAAATTTGGAAGAAAACAATGGCTTAGATGAAGCCTATTTTGCCAGTAGTAATACACAGATTATCAACCGTTAATATGTAAATTCATTCTTATCACTATCCTTATGACATTATTCACAGGAATCCCAACGTTGTTCATGAAAGAACTTAATGCAAAGTGCAGAGCGAAATTGCCACCAAGGAAATAATCGAAGTGGAGAAAACTTCGAAATGTTGATCGAAAGGATCATCTTCAAGATTTTCGACATACATCACTGGCAATGCTGCTACAAAAATAGCGGTTACATTAAGCAGCTATGGCATGCTATACAACATAGAGATGCCCCCAAAATTGAATGTAGTAATCAGGTAGGAATTCTACTGCACCTCAATCATAACCTGATACATGTACCGGTACCGGAAACGGAGTGCTAAAGCTGATATAATCGGGACGAATATATAGATGATCTTAGAATCTTCATCTCAACTGACCTTTAAGAAGAATACGTGTAACAAATAGATGAAGAAATTAAACGCCTGAAAACAGCTCTCATGAGGACGAGAACAAAAATATAACTAGAACGAGACACTACACACTCCCACATCCAAGATGGGGAGAAAAGATGAGGGACAAAAATAAACAACGAAACAGTGTTTATGACTAGATAGCGATTCTCGGACAAAGTAGAGAAAGGTAAATGGCGTTAAGAAGAAGTAAAAAAGAAAAGAGGCATGTCCTAGAAAAACAACAAAGAAATATATGTGATAGATTCAAGGAAATAAACGAAGAAAAGTCCTCGAAAGAAAACTAGAGGCTAATCAACAAAATGAAAGGAATATCAACATGGAACAAAACATCTCTAATAAATATGCAACATGAAAAAATATAAGAAAAAAGAAGCCTTGAAGAAAAGTTCAGACGACCCTGGAAATCATTGTTTTCAATAACACCAGAAAAAAAAGGCAGAGTATATTCCTGTGGTTCATAAAAATCTTCGTATCGATCAGGAAAAAATATCTCCAGTGCCTACCGTCGAACAGCAAAGAGAAGAGAACCTGGATTCATGGACTACAGCAACAATCAAATAAATAAAGAGCACTATGTACTCATTCAAACAGAAAACGCTGGGCTCCTCAGTAATTACCAGGTTCACATCAATCAAGCCACCGGACATCCTGGAATCAATGACAAGCAAATTTGACGCGTACCTGAAGGTCGGATAGTTCCCAGATGATTTTAAACTCACCAAAATGATATTCTTTCCAAAACTATGTAAATCAAGGATCTCCTCTCCAAATACAGACCTATATCACTTATGAATTCATCAGGAATGTTTTCGAGAAAATCCTCAACAAAGGACTTATAGAATATGTCAAGAAAACAATCTCTTCAACGAATACCAGTTCAGATTTCGCAAATGTAGAAACACCACAATGACACTTGGCATCATCATACATAGAAAAGATGGACAAGGCCAAAGCAGACAAAAAAATGAATCGATTGGGTCATAGGAGATGTAGAAACAGCCTGAGACAAAGACTGAGCCAGAGGCTTGCAATAAAAAATCTTAAACCTCCAGATGAGTAATAAGCTGGAGAGAATTTGCTGCGACTATCTGAAATATGGAAGAGCATACATGGTAGTCAATGATTATAAAGGATTCAAGCTCGAATTGGATTCAATCTATACTGCATACATACCAACAGCTAGAATGCCTGAATACCTAAATATCCAGTTCGCTGACGACGTGAGTCAAATAGTCGTTAGCCAATACAGGAATAAGCGAGTTAAGGCAAGGATAAGAGCTATAGAGATTCACAACATTACCAATTCTACATATACTAAAAAATAAGACCAGACAATCTCTATAACGGAAACCAGTTCAGATTTCGAAAAAAGTAGAAACACCACAATAACACATAGAAAAGATGGACAAGGCCAAAGCAGGTGATAAAATAAATCGATTTGGTCATAGAAGATGTAGAAACAGCTTGAGACAAAGTCTGAGCCAGAGGCTTGCAAGAAAAGATCTTAGACCCCCAGATGAGTAATAAGCTGGAGAGAATTTGCTGCGACTATCTGAAATATGGAAGAGCATACATGGTAGTCAATGATTATAAAGGATTCAAGCTCGAATTCTATTCGATCTATACTGCATACATACCAACAGCTAGAATGCCTGAATGCCTAAATATCCAGTTCGCTGACGACTTGAGTCAACTAGTCGTTAGCCAATACAGGAATTCAGCGAGTTCAGGCAAGGATAAGAGCTATAGAGATTCACAACATTACCAATTCTACATATACTAAAAAATAAGAACAGACAATCTCTCTAACGAATACCAGTTCAGATTTCGAAAAAGTAGAAACACCACAATAACACATAAAAAAGATGGACTAGGCCAAAACAGATAAAAAAATAAATCGATTTGGTCATAGGAGATGTAGAAACAGCCTGAGACAAAGACTGAGCCAAAGGCTGGCAATAAAAAATCTTAAACCTCCAGATGAGTAATAAGCTGGAGAGAATTTGCTGCGACTATCTGAAATATGGAAGAGCATACATGGTAGTCAATGATTATAAAGGATTCAAGCTCGAATTGGATTCAATCTATACTGCATACATACCAACAGCTAGAATGCCTGAATACCTAAATATCCAGTTCGCTGACGACGTGAGTCAAATAGTCGTTAGCCAATACAGGAATAAGCGAGTTAAGGCAAGGATAAGAGCTATAGAGATTCACAACATTACCAATTCTACATATACTAAAAAATAAGACCAGACAATCTCTATAACGGAAACCAGTTCAGATTTCGAAAAAAGTAGAAACACCACAATAACACATAGAAAAGATGGACAAGGCCAAAGCAGGTGATAAAATAAATCGATTTGGTCATAGAAGATGTAGAAACAGCTTGAGACAAAGTCTGAGCCAGAGGCTTGCAAGAAAAGATCTTAGACCCCCAGATGAGTAATAAGCTGGAGAGAATTTGCTGCGACTATCTGAAATATGGAAGAGCATACATGGTAGTCAATGATTATAAAGGATTCAAGCTCGAATTCTATTCGATCTATACTGCATACATACCAACAGCTAGAATGCCTGAATGCCTAAATATCCAGTTCGCTGACGACTTGAGTCAACTAGTCGTTAGCCAATACAGGAATTCAGCGAGTTCAGGCAAGGATAAGAGCTATAGAGATTCACAACATTACCAATTCTACATATACTAAAAAATAAGAACAGACAATCTCTCTAACGAATACCAGTTCAGATTTCGAAAAAGTAGAAACACCACAATAACACATAAAAAAGATGGACTAGGCCAAAACAGATAAAAAAATAAATCGATTTGGTCATAGGAGATGTAGAAACAGCCTGAGACAAAGACTAAGCCAAAGGCTGGCAATAAAAAATCTTAAACCTCCAGATGAGTAATAAGCTGGAGAGAATTTGCTGCGACTACCTGAAATATCAAAGAGCATACATGGTAGTCAATGATTATAAAGGACCCAAGTTTGAATTGGATTGGATATATACTGCATACATACCAACAGCTAAATACCTGAATGCCTAAATATCCAGTTCGCTGACGAGTGAGTCAACTAGTCGTTAGCCAATACAGGAATAAGCGAGTTCAGGCAAGGATAACAGCTATAAAGATTCACAACATCACCAATTCTACAGAGACTAAAAAATATGAACAAACAAAATAAAACTTAGTGTAGTCCCGATCTCGAAACAAAAGGTAGTGGATATCGAGGTACGTAGAAGGATAGCTCTACAGATATCACCAGAAACGCAAAGTACTGGGACTAAAGATAACTGCAAGAGGCTACCTACGATACGTATCCAAAGGAAACAAAAGAGCAATCCCTGTACATAGCCACCAATTTTCATTGGGGAACCTAGGGAAAGAGGCCGGCGGTGAATCGGTAGTGGTCAACCAAAGAGGTCTTCTCCCTCCCGCTTCACAAGGGGCAAGGGGTGGGACGACGTGTGGTCAATTTATCTATATCTTCACAGAAAAAAAGAGGAAAAAATGATATAGTTCGTTCAAAGCTCCTAGTTAAGTTTGCTGGCTATTGTATTGCTGACTTATATAGAATATTGTAGCAGAATAAAGTCGAGGGGCGATCACGTGACCTTCTGTAGCCACGTGGTGCCGAGATCACCGCATGGACCTTTGAAAGCACAGCTGAATCAGAGCTAGGGTGCAGCCTAAACCGTTATCACATCCCGACTGTATTTGCTTAGGGACCAATTTCATCGTTTGCCATGGCCGCCTTTTAGCCAACAATCCTGCCTTTCCTTATAGATTAAAGTTCATTGAACATTCTACGACAAAGTTATCACAATTCCCTCCCGAAGGAATCACCGACATTTTTCCAAAATCGCACGTGTGTGTGGAAGTGGCCGCCAAGCCACCTAAAGCCACCTCGCCAAGCGTCTATATATTCCTTCGACTCAGTTTACTAAGGATCACTAATAGACTTGCTACCTACCACAGCGAACGAGCTGAAGGACGCTTTCGATTTCGTTTCGAGGACGAAAGCTAAATCGACATCCGTGAACTCTGCCATAGTCAATTGGCGAGTATCTGACGAGAAATCCCATCTCCGAAGTTCATCTACGTGTGTTCCCTCATCTGAAGCGAGAGGTTACCCGAATTCGCCCATCGCAGTCATCGTATCCTGACTGGCCTATTTCATGCAATGAGCACGAAGGCAATTGTAACCATTGCCGCCTGTAGATTGATCTAGAATCTGGCTTACCCAATCGATCCATTCTTTGTATGCGCGCCCCGATTTAAAATCCCCCTTTTTTATCACCGTCTTGAACCCGACCACGTTAATTCCATAATTAACCCACCTGCATCTCGCGTAGACATCTAACTCCGTATTTGAGACCATTCCCTTTAAACCCAATATATGTGTATATTTCAATATTATTTTGTTGCTAGTAAAGATATATTTTCGTCATTGTCTTTCCTTTGCAACCCCAACTCGTACCAGCTACCTGTTAATCTTTGGCCAACTTGCACTCTGAAATATTTGTTTTAAAAAAGACCCCGCAAAGTTAATAATAAACCATCCCCACTGGACTCATAACAATTTCACCATTCACTAACGGTCTTCAACAAACTTCGGTCCAAAGCTCCCAAAGTACCTACGTATATATATATATATATATATATATATATATATATATATATATATATAGAGAGAGAGAGAGAGAGAGAGAGAAAGAGAGAGAGTCTGTTTATTCCACGATATATATATAAATATATATATATATATATATATATATACATTTCTCTATTATAAAATCTGGTGATGAGGTGTGACAGGGTCTTTAAAAGGTCTTTGGAGAGATATTTCAAAGGCCCCCCTTTAACTTTATTGTTATTTTCAAAGCTGAGTATCGTTTGTGTTGCAAAGACAAAACAAAATAGGAAATAACCCTGCTATATTTATTTATCGGTTAGTGTATGTATGTTGGTTTGGACCGAGAACTTTTAATAGAAAAATTTCGTTAGGAAACAGAGCTTCTCCCACGGCCACTTTAATCCCCGAAGGATTAGTATATTCTGAGGCATTGCTCATCTCACGAAGACTCCATTATTTATTTGTTTAATTGTGTATTATATTAATGTGAGTATTTGGATAGCAAAGCTTCCGCGCTTAACCAAGCATAGTCCTCCGTGTGTCCGTAATTTGTGAGCCAAACCTTCTCCGTCCCGTGCCGACGGTCCATTAAACCCTTTCTTTCGGACAATGAAGAAAATGTCGTTGTTCGAGAGATTTAAACTTCAAGGAGAATCCCTCGGTTTAAGTGGCAAAGACCTCTCGGTTTAAGTGGCAGAGACCTTGTCACTTATATACAGAAAGCAGAGAGAAAAGAGACAGATGAACAAAAAGAGATTAGAGAAATAGCTGAACTAAATGAGATTAGAGCTGAGCAAAAAGAAATTAGAGAGAGCGAAGAGTGCGAGAGAATTTGCCAATATGAAGTAGAATTAAATCGCGATCGGTTCTAAGCCCGTTCAGTAAATGGATAATTTCTCTACAAGTTACACGTATCAGGCACTGTTCATGGCATACTATATGGAAAACCTAAAACTCCTAAGGATGGAGTTCCACTCCGCCCCATTTTTTCCGGCATGTAATACACCCTATTATGGTATATCAAAATTCCTAGTACCCGTCCTTTCCGAACTTACAAATAATGAATACACCATCTCTAATTCCCGAAAAAATGTAGAAGACCCGTGCACCCGTTCGGACGCTGCTGACGTCATTATGGTGAGTTATGACCTCGAAAACTTATTCACTAATATTGGGCTAAATGAAACAATCCAAATTTGTACAAATTCTCTTTTTAATCCGTGTCAAAAAGTAATATGTATTTAGTCCTTTTTGCAAATGGTTGTCTTAAATTCGTATTTTATATTTAATAAAGAATTTTACGTCCAAAAATAAGGAGTAGGGATGGGCCTAGCACTTGGGCCAACTTTCGCGAAAATCTTCTTATGCCATTATGAACAACTTTGCCTCAATAACTGTCCCATTGAATATAAACCTCTCTATTACAGACTTTATGTCGATAATACATTTGAATTAATGAAATCACCACAACAGGTGGAACAATTCCCTAAATACTTGAACTTTGGACTTAAAAATAGCAATTATACAATGGAGATGGAGAAAAATAGTTGACCACCATTTTTAGATATAGATATTAAACATTCAGTCTTGCCAGAAAACCTTAAGTTATCCTCGATAAAAATTCTTATTCATCGAGCCTACAATATATGTTGTTCGTATAGACTGCTTCATTTAGAATTCTCTTTTCTAAAAAATTACTTTAAAAATAATGGCTACCCTGATTCATTAGTGGAAAACATATTAAAAAGTTTCTCATTGCTCGATATCAAAAATATCCGACAGAAATAACTGTAGACAAATGATCCATTTTCTTTAGTATCCCATACTTTGGTAAAAAATCAAAGGACTTTGTAAATGAAATTAAGAAGACTAAATAAATTTTATCCATATCTCGACCCAAAGTTCATGTTATGAGAAGGGCACAATATTGGATCATATTTCAGCTATAAGGACCGAATTCCATTCCCTTTCCGCTCCTCTGTAATTTACAAATATAGGTGGGAATCTTGAGATTCATCTTATATTGGTTCGACCATTAGGTCAATCCATTCTCCCATCGAGCAGCATCGGGGAAGGTCGACCCGCACGGTGCTGATTCTAAACAAACCAGTCCTCTCGCCCATACGAGATCACATCAGCGTATGCAAGTCTGAAATTAATATGGATAATTTTAAAATACTTAGTCATATTCCTCATCTCGAAGAACTACGGATATTAGAATCACTTTATATCCTAAAACTTAAACCTAATTTAAATATAAATCAAACTGCATCCAATCTTTATATTGTATCATGAATTATTGAAATTTAAATTCTTGTATTAAGCAGCTTTTCCTAAATTGCACGTGCAAATCAATCTTAGTATTTTATGAACACTTAGAAATTTTAACCCTCTACTATCTTAGTTTCTTAGTGCCGATTATGAGGCTAGAACCTCAAAACGTTCAACCCCAGACAAATAAAAAGGCTTTTATTAATATCGTGCTTGGTTTGGGCTTTCCTATTAAAACTCCGATTCGGAAGAAGCTTAACAGTTCATGATATATATATATATATATATATATATATATATATATATATATATATATATGTATATATATATATATATATATAAATTTCCAGCATACATAAATTTTCGTTTAGATGAATATGAAATTGGGATATGTATTAGGCCTAACCGCACGACCTTAGGTAAACACACAAAATACGTTGTTTTTAAGAATTAACATACAAATACAGAGAAATAGTAAAAGATTGGATATAATACAAGATAAAAATTAGTGATATGTAAATGATTAAATGTGAAATTTCGAAGAAGATTTAAAGATATAAAAGGATAATTAAGGGATATGTAAAAGATGATTAAAATATTTAATGGATGTAAAAAGATGATCGCAAACGGTAATACGCAAATTGGGTTCTGTAACAAATGTATATATATATATATATATATATATATATATATATATATATATATATATATATATATATATATATATATATATATATATATATATATATGAGGAATTAAACCACATTCTCCGAAGACAATTTAATTCAGAACAGTTTCGGTGTATCTCACACCCTTTTTCAACTGACACTGGGCAGAAAAATGAGAAAAGCATAACACAAGATCCCCTCTTTTTCCCCCCAATCCCCTACTTGTGGCTAATCTGGGGGGGATGGTAGGCATAAACATATTGAAGGGCTGACATTTTACTATTTTATATATTTGCCATCTTATTACAGGATTAAAAGAAAATTGACCCTCAGATAGATTTAAATTAGGAACTGACGATATCAAGCTCGATTCTACGATTCTTCCCTTAACATAGTTGGCCGAATTAAATACCATTTTACTTCCATTGAAATCGATCGTATGATTCAAGTCTCTAACATGGCAAAATATTTCAACGTATTTGCGGACCCATTTCTTCGACGGAGACCTCTGTCATCCTCAATAGCTAGTAAACTAATGAATATAGAGAGATTCTTAGGCTAAAGACACAGAAATTTACAAGTCGGAATGTAATTAGGGGATGTAATATGGAGGAGCATTTTTTTAGCAGAGGAAGGATGAATCTTCTGCTTATTAAGGAATTAATGCTGAATTGCCCATCGGAAATATTAAAGTTTGGAATTTCCTTTATAAGAGCTGATTCTATTAGAAGCCTATGTATAAAATTGTGAGAATTATAAATTATGTTCGCATTATCAATGTCAAATGAATGCTTTTTATTTGAAATTTGGAGATACAGGCTAGAAAATAGGCTTCCATGACACATGTCGCATTTGTGTTCTTTTATTCTCTTGGCGAATCTGCTGCTTTCGCCAATGTACACTTAATTGCAAATTTTGCGTGCAATATAATAAAAGCCCTGTTCTTTGCCGGTGGATCTATTTTATAGTTAGACTATTTCGGATCGTTTTTTCGTATTGAAGGCAACATTGATGTTGTTGGCCGTGCCAACTTTTTAAACTTTATTAATTGGGGAGAGTATGGGAATGCAATATAATTATTATTACATAGATTTTCCTTAGGATTAGTGGTGAGTAAAAGTTTGTTCTGGCTTTATAGTGACATTTTTTTCAAGGAATCAAAGGAGATACTGCAGTTCAATCAATGTTTTGATAGTCGTGTTGATTTCATCCTGCAGAAAACAAAGATCACATATGCGATATGCTCTCAGGAACTAGAAAGAAACTATGGAATTTTTAACAGATTCGTCGTGGCAAGAGAAATAATAAATATAAGCATTAAAGTTGGTTGGTTTCCGGTAAACAGAAGAATATGCTTTGTCGTTTACTTTTGATATATTGACATCAAGAAAAGGCAATGAGGTGTTTTTACAGATAGAAATATGGCATGGTATGAGTAATCCCCTTTTCCCGATCCTATGTAATCTGTTCATGGAAAACTTTGAGAAACACCTCCTCCCCACAGCTTACCTAATCTCATATCTTGCTTCCGCTATTTGGATGATGTATGTGCCACAGAGCCTATTAATGCTAACGCATTTTATTCTTTCATTGAACAATTAAATAACATTCCCCCACCATTACATTTAAAGTAGAATTGGAACAAAACAGCTCATTGCCATTTCTGCTATATGTTGTTTATAGCCTTTTAATGTTATTTTTTACCCCAAGACTTTACCCTACGTAAGATATTTGTAGTTCTGGTCTGCAATCTCCATATCTGCTACCTTGGTTCTGAAGGCTTAGTAGCGTTTGGATATTTAAAGGAACAAGTGCCGAATTCGTTCTGAGCTTGTACGTTGTGTTCTGAACACAAGTTTCATTTCCTTGATGACCAGAGCTTCGAGAATTCTTCAAAGTAGGATAGCATTGTCAACAAGGATTTACCTTGTTATTTGCAGTTCGTGTTCTCTGTTGTAGTCAAGTTTAAGGGCACTTTTTTGCAGGTACATGATTAGTCTCTCCGTGTGAGGGTATGGAACGTACATACTCACATGCCACCAGACAATCGTGGGAACGAAAGAAATTTGTCGTTCGAGTTGACCTTCGTCTCCTCTCTCTCTCCCCCCATCCTTACCTCAACTGGCGACAGGAAGTTGGACGAAAGAACGCCTATTTATCAAAGAAGCTTAAATCTTATTTGCCTTCTTTATGATAGCATGGAGATTGTCCGGAAGGCACTGAGATAAGCGAATTGTCGTGAATGGGATCTCTCACTCTCGATTTCCCACAATCCGTGATATAAATAACATCGCCGTTTAACCCTCAAGCAGCAGTGTCCCAAATCTACTCGCGTAATCCTCACCTTGAACGAGAGTCGTTGCCGTAACGTATCGACTACCAACGCGCCGTCGAGTCAACTTGGTCGCTGTCTCAAAGTGTTCCTGGAAGTAAATCCCGCCTCGCAGAGTCTGTGACTAGAAGAGTACGCTCTGTTGCTCAACATAACTTGAGTAAGAAAAGGAACATCCAAATAGTTACTGGAAGTTACTATTTGTTAGTGTCACATCCAGTTAGGAGTGAACTAACCGGAACTGCAGCCAGCAGCCCCAAACCCGTCGTCTTATCTCCCCTCTCTCCGAGAACTCACGTTAACGCCACCCGAACCACCCCGTCTGGACCTGAGTAGTCATCTCTCCGATCCATCACAATTTATGGTAATCTGTAAACCCAGTGTCCCTCTATTCTTAAATTACCTAACTAATTAACCGTGATTGATACTCCCATCGAGTCATTATACATCTATGTAGACGCTTAACGTCAGTGTTTAATATTTAATCCTTAATTTTGCCTGTTAACTATTGCTAATTATTATATTTGTGTAAAGTAAAGTTTATTTTGAGTACGTGTGTTTATTTGTGGCTCCTCCCTTTTGACGTACCCTTGGCAAGACTTTAATTAAGCATCCCTCCGGCTAATTCATTCAACCTGTATTTTGCACCCTTAGAATTCAACAATCACAAACCTCCCCCCAGTAACAAGTGGGACTTTTATAGTGAGAATCCTGGCTACGGCACAACACGCCTCTAACCAGCTTTCGCACGTTCAGTAGGAATTAAAGCCTACCTATATATATACATATGATTGTAGGATTGAGTCATAGGGTCAATACCACCGACTACACAAAAGCGGTGTGTCCAGATCAAGGACTAGAATAATTATTGGACCAGACTATGAGCAATTCTACGACACTCCGTTTTGTTGTCGTCATGCTAATGAAGAAATTTGGGGGACGAGGCTTGCAGTTCCCATGGGGCATGAAAATTCGAATATCAGATTGGTTGACTTCAACTTAGTTTGCTCCGCTGTCATGTTATCCCTCCTTAATAAGTTGATAGTTTTTATGTTTTGTAGTATATTTTAAGTTAAATTCTTTTGTCAGTGCTTTGAGTTTTGTTCTGCTCCATGATTTCGCTATGTACTTTATCATCGGTTCTAAATAGCTCTGTCATCTGATTTTTGTAGAAAATGAATTGTAGTTTCTCAACTTTCTTTTCCTTCTTAATCTAGAATTGAGAGTATGGAATCTTTCATGTAGCCAAATTCTTTCTTTGAATAGGAATTGTTAATTCAAATTTGCTTTGTTATTGTATTTCACAGTAGAAGGAGTCTCACATTGAACAATTCCATATGGTACGGCGAATGTAAAAAAGCTCCTAACTAATTTTTGGAATTTTGGGAGCATTTTAAAACATAATTGTTTACAAAACATTCATATTAACATGGTTTTGTACTTTGTTGGATAACCCTAGTTGTCAATGACAGCTTGAGAGCACTTTGAGTAATCTCCCATGATCTTTTTTTAACAGGTGCTTTGACCGAATTTGCTCCATTCCTCCAAGCGTTTTTTCTTTAAGTCAGATAAGTTACGGGGATCTCGTTTCGGGACCTCAGCCCACTCTTAGGAAGAGATACAATGCGTTCACGAAGATATTGACTCATTTGTTTGCCTTTTCCAATCATGAAAATGTTGATAATACCACAATTTGTATGGTATGACGCAATAGCCTTGCACGATAATGAAAGAAACCTTACATTAAGTTTAGTATATTATATTAGGTTGAAGAATAAGTTCTTTTGTTTTCTTTAATGTTGTTGATTTAAATTTTGTTGACATAATTTGTGCACATATTTAGAAACACTAATAAATAATGAGAGCAAAATTTGCAAAGGTTAGGCTACGTCTCTTAACAGCGTAGACTATTAGGCGTTTGCTTAGGCTACTTCTTGAAGTTGAGTAATAAGTCATTGCAGTTTTTTTAAAAGTTGTGTTAATTTCCTTTTTGTTCTGTATCCTCAAAATGGAATGTCAAGTTGAAAGAAAGGCGCATTTTCGACACTTTTTATTCATTTTCAATCGAGACGGGAACAATGTAAACGCAGCCAAAGCTCGTCGCGATATTTGTGCTGTGTAAGGAGAAAATGCTTTATCAGAAAGGACAGCTCAATTGTGGTTTCCACGTTTCAAAAACGGTTATTTCAATCTCAATGACGAAGAACGTTCTGGTCGCCCCATTATGTTGGATGAAGATCGATTGAACGACCTTCTTCATGAAAATCCTCGTCAATCGACTAGAGAATTGGCTGTACAATTGGCGTGTGATCAGAAAACTGTAGTGAATCACCTTCATTCGATGGGGAAAGTTCAAAAACTCGGTGCATGGGTTTTGCACGCTTTGAGTGAAAGCAACAAACTTTAACGCTCCACAATTGCCGCAGGTTTGCTTGCTCTTCACAAGGCTACTCGTGGATATAAGGACAGATTTCTTCACCGCATCATCACTGGCGACGAAAAGTGGTTTGTTTATGTCAACATGAACAAAGAAAAGCAAGGACTTCATCCACGAAAGACAATGATGTGTGCGTTGCGGGATTATGAAGGCATCCTTCTTTATGAGCTCCTTGCGAACAACGAGATTGTCAATGCAGAACTCTACGTTCAACAAATGTATCGACTTGCCGAAGCTATTCGTGAAAAGCGACCTCATCGACGTTATGGAGTCCTTCTGAAACGCAAACAATGCTCGTCCTCAGTTTGCCGATATGACAAAAGACGCCATCTAAACGCTTAATTGGGAAATCCTGCCGCATCCTCCATATTCACCAGCCAGGGCTCCATCGGTTTTCCATCTGTTCCGATCACTCTCCAACAATTTGCGCTGTGTTTCGTTCATTACTAATGTGGAATTAAAAACCTGGTAAGACGAATTCTTCGAGTCAAAATCCAGAGATTTTTATTGCAGAGGCATCGAAAAACTAGTTGAGCATTGGGAAGAAGTCGTAAATAACAACGGAGAATACATTATTGATTAAATTGCATATTGTTATCAATTAAAAATGAAGTTTTTCTGAAATTGCTAATAGTAATGAATAAATTTGATAAAACCGCAAGAACTTATTCCTCAACCCAATAGAAATTCGGTAACAAATGAAGACTAGTTTTTAATGAGATATTTTGCAGATGTAACCTATTTATATGTATTAATATGTTTTAAACATTTTTTCATTATTAAATTTTTCTTGTTTAGCATTTTGCTTTTCTGGTCGTTACCTTGTATTTATTACATAAAGTTCCAGGTGCGTTGCAAATTTCATTAACCTGCGTTAAATAGGAGTATGTAAAAATTTGCATTTATAACATTGCGTTGTAAATAGACCTTTGCAAAGTAACAAATATGTAGATATAGTATATATATATATATATATATATATATATATATATATATATATATATATATATATATGAATGCAATGTCCCGCAGGAAAAATGAAAAGGTGTTTCCAAGTACTTTCGAACTTTATTAAGTTCCTTATCAAGGATAACTACAAGAAATAGTATTATATTAGAGGTATATATATATATATATATATATATATATATATATATATATATATATATATATATATAAATATACATTCCTAGAGTGTGCATTCTATTTAACTTGTTATTAATAACTAGGTGTCCATGAACACCTTGGGTGAAAATAATAATTTAAAAGCGTGTGACTCGGAATGGCAATCTCAGATTTGTTGTTTTGGTTGGCATTTTATAATTCAAGCTAAATATGCAAACTTCATAAATCAACTCTATATAAACATGCACAAAGATAATTCCCTAAATATATTAACTACTAATTTTCGCGTGTGTCATCGCGGGCATAAATATCAGTCCTTGACATTTCGCCGTAGACGGCCCTCATAAATTTAAATAAAATTAACTATCTCTGGAAACCGCTACTGGAGGCTAGTGTCACTGAATGGCGAGCTATAAATCTCGGGGCCAGTAAAAAATGGGCTTTCTACGAAGAAAATATAATGCGGAGACGAGATAGCGACGCAAAGGAGAGGAGGGATATATATATATATATATATATATATATATATATATATATATATATATATAAATATACATAAAAGTGGTGCATGACTAAGGAAGAAAAGCAATTTAGCCTACGAAGAAATAAAATGAAGATCCAAGTACTTTTGAACTTTATTTCAAGTTTATTATCATGGAGTGACAAAAATAATTGAAATCTGCATGCTCATATATTTTCTGCGCTGGCTTTGTTGCATATATATATATATATATATAAAATATATGACATTAGCGTGATATATATATATATATATATATATATATATATATATATATATATATATATATATATACCAGTGACAAGATAATAGCAAACCACAATATTTTAATCAAGATTAATTTATAACCAAGGACTAGTTTCGGCAAAGTTATAATTGCCATTTTCATCTAAGTAATGAAAAAGCCAAGCAAGGAACAGAGTATATATATAAAGCGAACTAAATACTAAACAAAATGAAACCGCAGGAAACAATCTGAAAAAATAGAGTATATATAAGGCGAACAAATAACTAAACAAAATGAAAACGCAGGAGACAATCTGGAAAGTTAGTAATCTTCGAAAGCAATTGTTTCCGCGGGTTTATAAATACGTTTGGCGACTTTATTCGACATATTTTCGTTGAATTTGTATTGCCCTACAGATGAATTGAAATTAGAAACTTTGATAATGATGATAGATATCGTAATTCTCCTCTCAATATAATTGTTTGATTTATAAATGATTTTTGCTTTTGCTTGTTTGAATCGATTCTATTGTCGGACTTTTGCATGTGCGTAAAGAGAATGGAAAAGTTTGTACACCTTCTAATATCGACTTGATGTTCTTTAATACTCTTATTAAAGTGGCCCAACTCTCCGATGTATGCCAAATTGCAATTATGGCATGGTATACTGTATACCCCAGCGTGATGATTGATTGGACCCAGTCTATTCAATGATTTTCGTATGGTATTTGAATATTTAAATGTGATATTTATGTCATTTTCGTTCGTATACGATTTTAAGGGGGCCAAAGCTGGAGCATATGGGAAACTAATACATTTTTTAAAATCATCCCTTCGCAGTGTGGAGATGGCCTAGAAGTATTTTTATGCTTTCGAATGGCATTTGTTTATGAAGTGAATTGGTTATTTTAGTTCGATGAAATTGCAGATAAGGTGGTTGATTTCATCCTGAAGGAAGCTTGGGTCGCATGTTCTATAGGCTGGAAGAAAAGAGGAAGCAAGAACAGATATCTTAACGGTTTTGTCATGTAATGAGAAGAAATGTATGTAAGTATTTGAATTTGTATGCTTTCGATAGACTAAGCACTGAATATGATTATTTAAATGGTGGATTTTTAGGTCTAGAAACGTTAAAGAGTTGTTCTGTTCCCATTTTACTTTGAATTTTACCGATGGGTGTAACGAATTCAAGTTGTGGAAAAATTCATTAAAATTGATATTGTCTACGGGCCATACCGATATGATGTAGTCTACATATCGGACTTGGATCAGAGGTTGCCAATGGATTAGAATTAAAATATACCCAAAAGGTGACTTAACGCTTTAAATCTCTTACAGAAAGACCAAAACATAGTAAACTGGTTATTTTAGTTCGATGAAATTACAGATAAGGTGGTTGATTTCATCTTGAAGGAAGATTGGGTCGCACGTTCTGTAGGCTGAAAGAAAAAAAGGAAGAAAGAACAGAGATCTTAACGAATTTGTCATGTAATGAAAAGAAACTTTTACAGAAAGACCAAAACATAGAACCAAATGCAATAAACCTATCAAATTATTGTAATGGATAAAACTTAATATTCACAAAAATTAAATGACCTCTTAAGTGACAACACTACCTATGAAATTTTAAATTCTAATCCTCTGAAGAGCAAGAGAAAATCCTTTAATGACGCGATCCGAAAAATCTTAGGTTCCAAATTTGAATTAATCAAGAAATTTAAAACAATTAATACCTCCCTTCCTATATGTATGGGCTACCGAAAACCCACAAAGAAGGTATCCCATTGTGCCCAATTATCTCTTGCATTGGCTCCCATATTTATAAGGTATCCAAATGGCTAGCTGTAATTTTTTCAAATGCAGGTAAAATCTCTCACTCACATATTATCCACTCATCGGACCTTATTTCCCAAATTAAAAATCTTGACCTCAGTGGGAAAATATTGTTAAGCTTTGACGTAAAGAGTTTGCTCACGAAAGTCCTGGTCGATGAAGCACTTGTTGTTTTATCGAGAATTCTTCCAATCTAGATATTAATCTACCCTTATCGATTCCTAAAATTACTAAATTAGTGCCCTTATGTGTAACTGATAATGTATTTTCAACTGAAGATAAGTTTTTCCGTCCCAAATATGGCTTAAGTATGGGTAACCTCCTTTCCCCCATCCATTGCAATCTATTTATGGAAAATTATGAAACGAACCTCCTCCTTCGAATCCATACCAAACCTTTTATCTGGTTCCAATATGTAGACGACATCCTTTCGGCATGGCCCGTAGACAATAACAATTTCAATGAATTTTTACACAATCTGAATTCGTTACACACATCTATAAATTTCAAAGTAGAATGGGAACAGAAAAACACTTTAAGGTTTCTAGACCTAAAAATCCACCATTTAAATAATCATATTTAGTATTCAGTCTATCAAAAGACTACAAATCCAAATGCTTACATACATTTCTTCTCATTACATGACACATCCGTTAAGATATCTGTTATTTCTTCCCTTTTTCTCCGAGCATATAGAACATGATGAAATTAACCACCGTCTCTGCAATTTCATCGAACTAAAATGCCCAATTCACTTCATAAACAGATGCCATTCGAAAGCACGAAAAAACTTCTATGCCATCTTCACACCGCGAAGGGACGATTTTAAAAAATGTATTAGTTTATCATATGCTCCAGCTTTGGCTTCCTTAAAATCGTATGCGAACGGAAATTACATAAATATCACATTTAAATATTGTATCCCCATACGAAAATCCTTGAATAGACTGGGTCCAATCAATCACAACACCGGGGTATGCAGTATACCATGCCATAATTGCAATTTGGCATACATCGGAGAGTCGGGTCACTTTAATAAGAGGATTATAGAACATCAAGCCGATTTTAGAAGGTGTACAAACTCTTCAAGTCTCTTTACGCACATGCAAATGTCCGACCATAGAATCGATTCAACCAAGCAAAAGCAAAAATCATTTATAAATCAAACAATTATATTAAGAGGAGAATTTCAGAATCTATTTTCAATAACAAAGTTGACAATCGTATTTATAAACCACAGGAAGCAATTGCTCCCGGGATTAGAACTTTCCAGATTGTTTCCCGCGTTTTCATTTTGTTTAGATTTCGTTCGCCTTATATATCTACTGTTTTTTTCAGATTGTTTTCTGCGTTTTTCATTTATTTTTAGTATTTGGTTCACGTTATATATACTGTGTTCCTTGCTTCGCCTTTTCATTAATTAGTTCAAAATGGAAATTATAACTTGGCCGATACTAGTCCGTTGGTTATAAATAAATCTTGATTGAAATATTGTGGTTTATTTTTATCTTCTCTCTCTCTCTCACACACACACACACACACATACACACATATATATATATATATATATATATATATATATATATATATATATATATATATATATTTATATATATTAATACAAGGGAATTTTTTCTAGGCACACATCTCCCCAACAGGATAAAATCACTATTATTAAAGATTATCCTATCCCCAAAACATTTTATGAATTGCCAAGATTACTACGTTCGATGAACTGGCCTAGTTTCATTTAATACACTGCCACTACTTTAATTCCCTTTACAAGCCTATTATAAGATGCCCATAAACGTCGGCTCAATTCAGCTTCGAAATGTGACAACCAAGCACAGAATGCATTCGATGCCACAAAGCAGGACATCATTAATGCTACCCTTTTGGCCCATCCATCCCTACACTCCCTATTGCGTCTACTGACCCGTCAAATCTTGGCCTCGGTGCCGCCCTCACTCAGTATCATGGAAGTGAGCAGGAGGTTCGAGGCTCTTCAACAAAAGCATTTCGTGGCTCGGAATTAAAGCACAGTACATTCACAAAATAATTTACCGCAGCTCATATTGTAATCAAGCACTTTTAACATCTACTTGAAGAGACAAGTTTCTTTGTGCTCACAGATTTCAAGGCTATAATAGTTGCTACTAAATCCCTCAACACACGATACTTCCGTTCCTTTAAGTTTATTTCACAATATACAAAAGACATTCGTCATATCACTGGGATGGATATTTTGAATGACGCCCACTCTAAAGTGCCTATCAGGGTTTACAACATGCAATTAGTGCACTATACACAAACAACATCAGCATCTCAAAATAGCACTCTAAATCCTTAATGGCATCTGTTTTTACTCTTCTATTATTGATTATAGATGTTTTGCAAGATCCCAATCAATAGATCTCCAAATTGCTAAATTCAAGACGATGCTTGCACCTCCCTTAAATTTTAAAAAGTAGCACTTCCATCCTCATCTCACTCTCTCATTTGCGATTTTCAAAAGGTTTTGTACGACCTTATCTCAATTCCAATTTTTGCACGCTAATCTTTGATATCAATTTTAATCTAGATCATTTAGGTACTAGAGACCCTGGGGAATATATTTCAGATCGATTTGTTTGGAAAGAAATAGCGAACATGTTCGATTATAGGTTTGAAATTGCCTCTCATGTCAAAAGGCTAACATGCAACGACACTCAAAACCACCTTTCGCATAATTCACTGCACTGGAATCCAGATTTCACACAGTTCATGTAAATTTAGTCACTGGTTTATCTGCAACAAATATTGTCTTGAAGTCATATGTCGTTTATTTAAATGGATTGACGCATACTCCTTAAAAGGTATTAAGTCTGTCTGTTGTTGACGCCTTTTTCACTC